>CP141128.1:86114749-87462842 GCA_035236585.1 Warburgia ugandensis
AATAGATGGAGATAGAACGAACTTCTAAATACAATGTAGAAGGACAGACAAGCATTTAGATATAACAGACAAATTCAATGTACATAGAAAATTTACAGGGCAGTAGCAGAGAGCTCTTTCCCTATTCTCCCTCAAATCCATCCACATTTGTCAATAAATCTTACAAACCAACACGAATTCACTTTTAAAGAACAAAAATAGAGAACCCTGAACCCCATATTAAGTAACAAAATAAATAGCAGAAAAAAAAATGAACAGAGAAAGTTTTCTTATAAAAAGAAAAGAAATCCAACTCTAAGTCCTCATCTTCCCAATAGTAATTCCTTCATTTAAGATGATAATAGTGCTGATGGTGGTGGTCAAAGAACGATTTATTTTTTTGCAAATTAATCAGAACTCTTGGTCTTTGATCTGTAGAGAAGTTTCTTCTTCTTGGAGCTGGTATTGTCTATTATAAGAACAATCTTGCCAGGCTCTCCGATTTTGAAGGTGTTCTTCACAACCGGTTCATCGGTAGCAATAATCTTCCTTGTCTTCTGAACGATCACAGTGTAGCCATCTTCAGCACTAGGAACGAATTCTACTCCATAATTGACATCCCAACCCAAAACTCGGAGCTCCCAGACAAGAAGGCATGCCTGCAAAAGAGCATAAACCCAGTCCAGAAAAACAGGAACGATCAAAGATGTGGTTTTATGGTATCAATCAACCGAAGACGATAGTTAAATTCAATGATCAGATGATTATCATTTATTGATTAATGGAAAACGAGTTATGAAGAATAAAATCCAACCTCCGAAACAGGAATTTCGACAGTATGTTTGGTGGCTGCTTTAATGGTAACTTCAGTAACAGCATCAGCAGTGGTGAAATCGGTGTCCCCGCTCAATCCACCGTACTGAACTGGTACTTGTTCAGGAGATATGTATCTGTAACACGTCAGAGTCATTAAAACCAGAGACAAACAGGGAGGTAAAGAAGGATTTTCATTGTTTTCAACGGAAACCCATGAAGAATATCGACTTACTTGAAAAGGGTTTCGGTTGATTTCGACGGCCCGGCAAAGACAAACTTGCTCTTGGTCCTCTGGGTCAGGAATGGACTGATCATACGGTTGAAAGCCAGATACCACCATGGAACATTGATGAAAATCTAAAAAACCCAAAAATAAAAATGAATCTCAGATGAATCAACACGGATAAAAGGAATCTAAATCTAATATTTAAGATTTACAACAAGTTCAACCAACCTGTTTTGCGACGAATTCTGGGTAGTTATCTTGCAGCAAAGAAAGAGCCTGGTTGGTAGCTTGTCGGAGTTCTCTCTTTCCGGGTCCGGGAGAATTTTTCAGATCGGTGACCTGAACAAGAGTGGATATACCACCAGGAGTGAAATCCAACTGTCGGATTCCCTTCTCCAAGAACTGAATCCTCCACCTGAGGAACTTCTGCCTCTTCTCCTCATCGGAGAATGTCTTATTATATAACTCCTTATTCTGGAACTCTCCGTAAACATTATAGCAAACAGGGTGGCCTTCCTTGTCGAATCCATGCATGAAAACCACTTTCTCCAAATCATTTCCTAGATCTTCTTCAAGTAGTCCTTCAATACCGAACTGCTCTCTCCAGATAATAGTGTTTTTTATCATGGTGAAAGCATCCTTCACCTTGAAATCCCTGGCACGCAGGAACTTCAGAAGCACAACATCCGATTTCTCGTCTCCCAGAAGTGGAATCCCCCAGATGAAGACTTCCTGTGGAGGCAGTTCCAGCGCTTGGGTTTCTGTCACCTCTGCCCCTCCTTCTCCTTCTTTTGCAGGTGTCTCAGATTCCGGGGCCGAAGCTACGACGGCGACTACAGATTCTTCAATCGCTTCCACAGTTTTCGCACCGTCTTCATCAACTGTTGCGACGGCAACTACTACGGTCTCTTCGATCACCACCTCCGCAGCCGCCTCTGACGGTTCAGCCGGTGCAGCATAAGCTGCTGGTTTCTCAGTTTCCTTCTTCTTCGGGGCTTCCTCTGTCGCTATAGCAGGTTCCTCCGTCTTGAGGGCTTCTTCGGTTTTTGCAAGTTCTTCAGGTTTCTCTTCTTTGGGTTTCCCTTCCGATTTCTCTTCTTCTTTTGCTTTTTCCTCTTCTTTGGGCTGCCCTTCTTCCTTGGGCTTCTCCACCTCCTTAGGCGGGGCTTTGAATTCGTGCTTTTTAAGAGCTTCCTCGAGCAGTTGCTTGAGCTCATCCAGGGCTTTCTTTTCTGGGTCCTCAAGATCAGCCACTTTATTGCTCTCTTCCTTGAAGGGATCCGATTCAACAATCACCTCTTCTTCTGCGGTTTTTTTCTCTTCCTTCTTAGCCTCTGCTTCAGCGGTCGGAGCAGCCTCGCTGGTAGGCTTTTGTCCCCTTTCCGTCGCTGGAGCTGAGTCCTTTTCCGTCGCCTTCTCAACGGGAGCATCGGCAGCAGCAACCACCACCTCTGCAGCCGGCGTGGCCTGAGCAGTCCCTTGAGCTTCTTCTGCCATCGGAAAATCAAACTTCACTAGCGCAAGAGAGCGAAACCAGATGAATAGAGGATTTCCGTGGGTGATTTGGGGTAGATTTTTTGGGGGTTTTAGGGAGAGAGACAGAAGGGTAGGGAGCTTAAATGGAGAAAGGAAGGCTAGAAATGGCGTGGACCAGTCTGTCATGTTCAGGTAGCCAGCTCCTATTGCAAATTTCGGGTCCCACATTCTAACGCCGTCTCTTTCTCTCTCCTCGTTGCCGTCGTCAGCCGGCGCTCTCAACGAGTGGTGGACCAAGCGGACCCACCTTCCAGCTCCCACTCGTTTTGCAGTGGTTTCTTGTCTACCTGGCTTCTTCCCTGTTCGCTGTTGACGGGTTTAGAGAGAGAGAGAGAGAGAGAGCGAACGCTGGGTTTCGCTTGCTTGTCGGGTGGGCGAAGGAGACAGCTTTTGTCTACTGGATTTATTGAGGGAGGAATCCGCAAACAAAACAAACACTGTTACAATGACCAGAATGCGATCCTTCGCACGTGGGAAAGCAAGTTGACAAATAAGCTTTCTAGAGAGAGAGAGAGGTTGGATTTTCTTTTGCTACAGTAAATCTACTCTAACGTAGTGTGACGTGGTAAACTTTTATTTTTTATTACATATTATTGTCATTTTGCCGACTAATCTAATAAAATTAATTAGATATTATTTAATATTTATCTCTTGTCATTGTCAAGCATTGATTGCCAGATTATTTTCTTTTATTAAAATTTACAGCGACCTCGATAATTTTACTTCCTTTCTCGTTGTTCAGTTTTTTTGGGTCCCACGTGGGTCCTTGTCAATGTGTGGCCCGCTACTCCATCTCATTTCCATTTCCGTTGATTTCGTCTTAATTTGAGGATCTTGTGGATTTTGGCATGAAAATTTAGATTCCTTGGTACTTGTTGTTCGACAAGGAGCATTTGTTCCGCATGGGACCAGAACCATATGAGGTCTCGTTTTCTTTGTTGGCAAGATCAACGATCTCGATTGGAAATATCTCTCCTTGTGCAGGCTCAGCAGGCGTCGATCGTACCATCTTGACCTTCCATTGAACTACTCTTAAGTCAAACAACAATAAGGATTACTGAACTGACATGTTATGCGGTCCACGACTTATTTTTGATGGGGCCTAACCTAACACGTACGTTACCTCATTTTGTTCATCTTATTATTCTAGATTTAGATGGTTTATAATAAATATATATATAATAATTTTACCAGCATTTTTAATAGTACGCCTTCGTTTTTGACCGATGGCTCTACAAATGGTTGTTCAGAATTATCCATCTAATTTCTCAGCCTTCAGACAATTGATGCTTAGAAACCAGCAAGGATTGGATGAGCTTGAAATTAAAACAGATGTCTTTTGATAACCACGTATAAAGGATAATTCGAGTGCACGAAGCTCCCACATATGTAGGGTTCAAAGAAGAGGCAGACTATAAGGATCAATAGTATTTAATTTTATCTTGTATTTTATAAGAGGTTATTTTCATACTTTAAACATATGACCTCAAGGTCATACTATAACAACTCTACCGTTGTACCAAGGCTCTCCTTTTCTACCCTCCCTTTTAAGAAGATAATTGAAAACTCAAATTAACTATGAGTTAAGATGAGATGATTTTCATATCAACTCGCCTCCAACAATACTAATGATGAGACAGGGAGATATTATTTTATCTCAACTTAGCTCAAGCACTACTAACAGTGTTATAGTCTACTTCATCTCATATTACGATGGATCATTTCATATCAAGCAACACAAACTCACCCTTTTGAGAAGTTTAACCAGTCATCTTGTTTCATCCGTAGTTCTGCAATTTTTCAAATCTTAGCCACTCATCTAGTTCCACCCCCTCCTTCTAGACTATTTGTGAAATTCACGCCATTTAAATGGTTCTATCCTGTAGCCATTCATCTTGTTCGGCTCGTTTACAATCAATGCTTGGGATCTTTCAGCGCAAAGCAACGTAGGCTACGAACATCCAATGAGGTGGTTTTTCGCGATCAGCCTATCTTTCCTGCCATAAAAATTGGACGCTTAAGAAGGATTTATCAGCAAAACAGATCTAAATTCTCCTTACGGTGTGGCCCACCTAGTTGAACGGTGCAGCCAATGCTAATGCCGACGGGCCCAACAATCCAAGGAGTGTGTCGTGATTTTTTAACAAGAAAATCCCATTCACCAACAATTTTGCGGGTCCAAATTCCAAAATATCCCCTCAGTTTCTCACAATTGTCAATCTTTATGGCCCCACAAGTATATGTAATTCCAATTTTATTGGTGTCGATTATCTATTAACTTAACGAGGTATTATCTTATTGAAAAGCCAATGGTTTATGTTTGCTTCTACGAGATCTAACTTCAACACCTTATGGAATCTCTATTATATTAACGAGGTATGGCCCATAGAGGTTTCTTTTGGTGAGATGTTCATGTCTAATTATTTATACAATTAATAAATTATAAGAAGAAAATAAGTAGTATTGGTGCAACACTAGAATTGTCGTGTGATCTTAAAATCATAGATTTAAAGTGTGAAATAATTTTTTGTAAAAATACAAGACAACCCCTATAATCTGCACTTTACCTAAGTTAAATAGGCAAAAACTTCGTGCATTGGGCTGTATTAATTTAGCGGGGATAATCTGCTGCTGGTGCGGAGGATGCAGCTTGGTGAAAGTCAACCGCAGTTTCAGGGCCCACCCTGTTTGCAACGAAAGGTGGTGGCATCTGGGCCGTACGAGAAAGCTGATAGGAGATGGGTCGAGATTAACAGGGTCCGTAGATCCTGGCCAACACGACGCGCGGATCGTGCATTCCCAAGCAAGAACGAATGTTCGGTCGCGTTTTGTTTGCGACAGGAAAGCCCCGCCCATTATTTATTTCAATTTAGTATTTTGTAATAGAAAAATCAAGGTCGGAGAACATGCCACCCACCAATGACAGCCACGGACATTTCCCGTACGCAACGTCTGCCACGTCATCCCGAGGACAAACCAGGCTCCACCAATTGCCGTCGTTGCAAAAACCGCTTAAAACGGCCGCAAGGTTTCTCCCCAGAGACGGTCCTACCGCCGTCAGCTTCGTTGCGTCCTATTAAATAACGGAAAGCAGAAACAGGAACGGGTATTCGGGGCCCACCAAGTGCAGGCCCGCGATTCTCGGCTAAGAGGCGCGATTCAAGGATTCGAACGATCTTAAAAGCATCCGTCTGCTATCGTAGGCGCCCAGTGCGTACTGCGCACCCGTTTCGAGTCCCGCTTTATCTTCCGGCGGGTGTGTCAGATTTTGGCCGGAGTTATTCTGACAAAGTTTGACGAGATTGTTTTTGTGTTTAATTTTGTATTAGTTTTTGCATTTATTTATTAATTTAATGGGAGAGCAATGATTACAGCCCCTAAAGAATGAGGTGTCGTTGATTGGAGGGAACGTTGGCGGGCGGTTTCCAGCTGTCAGACTGAATTATTGGAATCCAACGCCCCTGTCTGGGTTTTATTTACTTATTTTCTTATTAATTTTTTAATGGAAATTAGGGCATCGACAGTTCAGCGATTTGCCCAGCGGACGTGACAACCACAAAACCAGAAACAATGGCTTGACCGCGTCTGCAAACTTATTTAGTGGGCCCGATTTGTATTTCCAGACTCTGATTACTTCCAAGGAGGAATGATCCTCACCAATGCAGTGATGGATATGAGAGAGGTGGTACGGTGGGGCCCACTACATCTAATCTGGAAATGAGCTGTGGTGGCCGTCGGATTGAGCATGATCGCACTGGACGGGTCCCACGGGTCTGTATCCAACTAACAATCGTTGGAACACCATTAAGAGCTTAAGTTGAAATTTGAAACGTGATAAGACAATGCACTTGACTAGGAACTTTTGATTAAAACAGGTTGAAATCATGGGTGTCTATCCGTTGGGACACAAATTGAATCTCCTCGGATCAAAATTTCATGCTAAATTTGTGAAATGAATGCCAGGCCTAAGGCCCTAGACGAAGCTTTTCTGGAAGCGCCTCACTTTTGGTAAGAAAAAGTATCTCATTCTCTAGCAAATTTGTTGAAACAACGGTCTAAATTCAACTCAAAAGAGATTGTTTGAAGACGCTAGAATCATCTAATCATCAATCTCTTGTTTGATAAATATCTAAGGCTGGAGCAACGAGATGAACGGCTCGGATCATGTAAAGGTGCTCTCTCTTCGTGCAGGTGTGGGCCACTTCCAGTGAAAGTCCTTCGCCATTTCGTTAGTGTGGAATCTGGGCTGCTTGCTGCCTCCAAGTTGCTTTTTGCCATCAAATCATTCTCACTAATCGGATAATTAGAAATTTCTGGTGGCAAGCATCATGTGGTGAGTCCTAACAAGTTACTTTGGCAGGGCACACGGACATGACGGAAGATTGAAGGGTGAGATTATGTAGTCCTTCGATGGATTCTTGCCGAAAGTAACAATGGAAAGTAAAAGGGCGAGACTGAGCTTTGGTGAGAAATCCAGGCACTCAGTTTTTGGGCATGACTTTATTGCACGGGTGAATGGACAGTAGTGGGAATGGAAAGTACCATCCAATTGACTATGAAAATCCATTCAGAATTCTAATGTAAACAAGTGCGTTCCAATAAGACAGCTTAGGTATCTTCTTCCCTGTTAGGTATCTTCTTCTCTGTTCGGTTGTGCAAGTGTGGTGCAGCAGTGGTGCAAGAGTTGGTCTCAATTGTGATGGTCACCAGTTAGGTGCAAGAGACTGTCTCAATCGTGCTGGTCATGAGTTTGAGTCCACTCAAAGGTGTGTCTCAGTATTTATCTAACAGTGTCACAGTGTCCTTGCCGGTAAAACCCCAAGCAACTTATTAATCTTCCCCATTTTGCTGTTTCCAGAGACTAGTCGGTAACACTGTGGCTTCCAATCAGACTTCTACATAACAAACATGCAGGGTTCGCTTTCAACTTTCGACGGACAAAAGTCTGTTAATCCAACAGTTAAAATTGCAAATATTTTGATGTGCCACATCACAATGGAGGTTTGACTCTCATAGGTTTTCATCGTCCAGTTCAAATGAAGGTACGTTCTTAGCTTCTTCTTAATGAGAATGGAGACACCCAAGTGTTTATTTTAAGGGTAAGCATCAAGCAGCACAGCAGTTAATTGTTGCATGCACGAAAAAGGGAATTTCTATAGACAAGTTTTGAGGCATATGGCAAGATCAATGACGGAATTTTTCCTAGGCAAAGGACCAGACTCCTCTTACATCCTCTCAACTAATGTAATCCATCTCCATACATGTCCCAGCAGTGACAATTGTGTAGCCCTGCTCTTTGTAAGTTAAAGGTTGTCAACGGATTGGACATAATAATAGTTTAACACAGGTTGATACCCGTAACAGTAGAATTGTCATCTTGTGACCTTGACGTCACAGTGTGTAAACAGTCTCTTACAAAATACAAGATAAAACTACATACTATAGACTTTTGTGGTTTGCAGAAGCTTCATATACCAAACTGCCTTCTCTCTCTCTCTCTTAATAGCTTAACGCAGGTAAACCAACTCTAAGAGAAATAATAAAAATTTATTATATTCGGCTTCTTTAAAGTATGATAATCCTAACATGATATGAATTGAAAACTAATGATGAACACACGTAAACCATGATAAAGATTGTTTTGGTCCCATTTGCTTTGTGGATAATGATCTTATCTCTTGCTATTGTCAGCACTTAAACCTTAGGATGTTTCAATTTTATGCCTATTTTTTTAATGGATAATCTTATCCATGTTTCGGAGAAAATCATACGGATAACTAGATTGTTGTCCCCGTGGCCAAACACCCCCATTAGATCATTGAGGAGAAAAGGACAGGAGGAAGGGTCGCCCTTGGAAGGCATTCTCCACTATGTGCTTGGGTCCAGGGCTGGCCTTTTGACAACAACTGGAGGCATGGAACTCCGAACTCGTGCATAAAGTTGCCTATAGAGACGGTGCGTAAGAAGCCCAAGGAAAACGAATGCGGCAGACATAATAGTAACTTGCAAAACATTTTGTCAAACAGATAGCGTGCAATGCTTGTATCGGTGACACGAGACGTACTGCCTAATTGAGCTCCTTCTAGATAAGTACAAAGGAAGGGGTATCAGAGTAGAAGATAGCACCCTGTTGTACTGCGTGCTTCGGAACTCAATTTCCCTCGCACCCAGTATCGAAAATATTCAGATAGATTATCGTTTTCTTTCGGTCTTAATTGTCTGCATCCGAGGGTCTGTTTCTGTTGTCGCTTGGCGTCAGATTTATCCAGAGCCGGCGAAGAAAACGGCGCATATTCATCCAAACTTGGAAGTCCTTCTCTGCCTCCTTTACACCGCACGCCGTGCTCCTAAATTCCAATTTAGGAGGTGATGTTGGTGGCCATCCTCTCAGTTTTCTGTAGCACCTCCCTTCACTTTGTCGACTGCTTGGCTGGGGGATGCGGTACGAAGGATACTTTCCAACGATACAAATCGCCAACCTTTTGTCATGCCACGGACAACAGGATAAGCCATGGCCCGAAGTTAAAACTGGAAACTGCTAGCTCCACCTCACAAATGATATTAATCGTTGAAACAGGGCGGCACCCACTTATACTTAGGCCCACTGTCCTTGTCACCTGGTACATTGGGCACTCCAGTCTTGGAAGTCCATGTTAGTGGGTCCATCCCATCCCATGGGGTGTTTTTGTTTTATTCTTATACAACTATATCTTTTATTTCAGCGCCCAATTGATACATCCTGAAAACTAAGAGTGGACAGTATTTCCGAATGGTACAAGAAAAATAACACAACCTCGGAATAAGAAAGAGTAAAAAGGCAGTCTTGGTGCATGAAGCTTCCGTCTATGCCAAGTCCAGAAAAAAGGTGGACTACAAGGGCTTAAAATCAGATGAAAAAAAAATCCAGTAGAAAAGAAGTCCAATGAACAAATCATGCCGCTAGGACTCTTCTCCCAGGAGGACTCCTGGCAAAGAGCCTACCAAAACACTGCACTTATATAGCAGATGTTGAAATTACATGCTCAAAGTAAAAGTGCTAGAGAGTTGGGGGATGGGGTTCGTCCGCCGGTGCAATTTTTCGCGCCAAGGTGTGTTGAATGACAATATTCACACCCCGGTTGGAATGCTTCATTCTATCCACTAATTCCCAAAATTAAAATGGCCCATCCTTATCTATTAATTCAATTGGAGTCAGTACAATTTTGTTTCTGCTTTGACATATTCTTTGTCTGCTTTCCGAAGGATCATGTGCTTGAGAGAGGAGAGTGAGAGAGACAGAGTGTTTCTGTAATGAAAAGTTTTCCAGTGCTTTTCATTGAAAAATATAGCGACGTTAGGCTAACCACTTAAATTTTTTTCAATGATATAAACCGTTCATCTGATTTGATGCGCTACATACCCATCAGACCATGCTTGTTAGGCCTTTGGGGTTGTGAAATGGACTGTGAAATGCTCAAAACGGTCCATTTATTAACCCAAAAGGTCTAGCAAGCATGGTCTTCTAAGTATCTAATAGATGTGATGTTTTAAATTCAGCATATCCGAGACAATCAGATTAACAGTTTAGATCATGAAAAATGTACAGTAGACCCAACATTTGTATTTTTCATTGAAAAGTCATGAAAAACTTTTCATGAAAATGAGAGAGAGAGAGAGAGAGAGAGAGAGAGAGAATTTCTATTGCGAAAGCCTTTTAATGAAAGAAATGTATACTAGGCCTACCACCTATACTTTTTGGATGATCTACACCGTTCATTTAATTGAGACTATCTTCGATGTCTGATACATAAAAAACCTCAGCTATTAAATACCCCTAAAAACATGCTTCTTAGATCTTTTGGGTAATAAAATAGACGGATTTGAGCATTTTATCCATTTCACAACCTCAAAAGGTCAGCAAGCATAGCAGTCCTGGTCTCCAATACGTCAGAACTCAATATTTTGCAGTAAATGTCAGTTTCGGAGATTATAAAACCAAACACCGTCAACTTTACGCAATGGATAGAGTCGGAATCTGATCACCAACAACTTTGATCCATTTGAGCCTCAGAATCGTTCGTCACTTAGAAGAATCCCAGTTTACAGGTGCTGTTCTTTTCTCGAAGTTGGCATGCATCTTTAAGAATTTTATAGGCTGCATAAAATATTGAACCTAGGTTTAGGGCCTCAAATCTCAATCTTGTGATCTTTATAAGCTCCTTATATTATTAAATCTAGGATTAAGTCTAACCCATATTTTTACATCGCCCAAGACGTAAAACTGCCATCGGCATTGAATTACCGACAGTAACACTCACCAAATAAAATTTAAAAAAAAACCATTTTTTTGTGCTAGCAGTACACAAAAAAACACTCATGACTCATCAAATAGTTTACTACTTAAAATATGTTTATTAAGTCAGATAGCTGGTTAGTAATATATATGAACTTATATTTTTAATCGGTTAGTTTTTCATTTTCCTTTACCCTTCAATTTAAAATACTTGTCAATTCAGTCAAGGGAAGTGAGACATTCACCCCCATGTTTTACTCATTAACCCTTAATTAATGTTGTTGACGTCTATAACTCTAAGCAGTGCTAGATTTTTTAAGATCTGAATTGTTAATAATGTTGCCCTCGACTTAGATGTTCTATGTTTGAAAATTCTCATTCATTGGATGATCCTAACCATGGTTTTCTTGAGTTTTAAAATAAATGATCAAAAGTTTTACCATTCATCTTATAAAAAAAATCAACAATTGGGTAGGATCATCTGATGGATCAGAATTTTTAAGGGTGGCCATCAAAGACAAAAGCCACATGATTATGAACGATCTAAATCTCCATTAGTCTGGGCCTACCTAGAGTTATAATTGTTCTCAAAGATGCGTCCGAATACATGTACTTCTCTTGCTCAATTTGGTGGTACAAACACTGCACTTACTAGTAGAATCATGCATTAGTTTGATTTGTAAACGGGGGTGTTCACTCAAATTAAATGGAGATTGTGACGTAGAACTTAAATATGGACGGTGAAGACATAAGAAAGCATGAAAATTGGCAGAGACTTGCAGCTTCGCAAGGTAGAGCCCTGCCCCACGTAGAATCAAGACAAGTAACTCACCATAAAGGCAGCACAAAGTATACGTCTAGGACCATCCAATCCTTGGCTTTCCAAGAAAATCAGCAAAAGAAATTGACTTCAGCAAATGATCAAGTCAATCACAGGTGTTTTTCCCAGATAAAGGCCAAGATTATGACGACTGTAGCTTCATCTATCGTCCCAAAAACTGACTAGGATATGTAGTTGGAGGAATCAACGTCATCAAGACGTTATCTCGATTAGGAGTTAGTGAATGAAAGGGATCCTAAGATTAATTAAGAATCAAACAAATTTGTAATCTTAAAAATGTGAGCATGTTTATGCCTGGGGTTTTTGCCGGTCCCCCATGATGGAAATTGATTGTCAGACTCTCTCAGTGTAGGTCTTCCTTCTTCCATTGACTGTTCTCAATGTTGTCATACCACCTAAGCAGATGCCAGGTCTCCAATATGACGAGGAATGAGAAAATGCTAGTGCACATATGATTTCCCATTAATTTATACAAAAACTTAATCAACGGGTAACTAAGTTAGGACTTTTGGAGATAATTCTTTTGAGCACAATATCTAGAATCTATTAGCTCAACCACCACGCAACTATGTCCAAAGCCTAGTGGACTGCAACAAGATAAGATCACTCTAGTGGAAGTCTACTTTGTTGGTTGAGACTGAAGAACCTGCAAGACTAAAATCGATTCAAGCAACTACTAATTCACTGCTTCTTAATTTCAATTGGAAATACACATGCAAGGTGCGTGCCCTTTTTTGTGTTTGTGTTTGTCTGAGCCTACGAAGTCAATAGAAGGTGAGACCGTTAGGGTCCTAGGCCTCATGTGTTAGATAGGTTGTGCACCGAAAATCCTCACAATTCAGTGGGCTAAAGGTTCCAGTATGGAGCAAGGAAGTTCAGGAGCAACTGAGGTACATGTAAGATGTGCCCAAGAGAATGGATGTCTTTGATCACCAACCATTTGCTAACATATACTTTGTTTGCCTGTGTTTATGTACATAACATGTAAATAAGATGACAAAAAGTGAACAATTGCAAATATTCTCTATGCAACTAAACTACGGTAAGGCAGAATTAAAGTAGAAATGTCAAAAAATAAAATAAAATAAATCCATTAAAAACACATTATTGACAAGTTATTGGATACTTATTACTATTGCAGGTCACTTGTGTCTACATATGGCATATTTTTTGTTTCTTATGAGCTTTCTTTTTCTTCTTAATTTCTTCTTTTTGATACAGCCAAGAATCATGAAGCAAATTCCAAATCAACTTGAACATCTCCCCAACAAGGAGGACAGTGCCACATTAAACCCTTCAAATAAGGCTGTGTCTGGATTTTTTTTTTCCTTTTAAAAAAAAAGGAATAATTTCAAAATGGATTTTTTTTCCTTTTCTTAATAGAAAGCTGTCTAGTTAATTCTCACCTTGTTCATAATAAGAAACTTGTTTGAATAACCTCTCTCTCTCTCTCTCTCTCTCTCTCTCTCTCTCTCTCTCTCTCTCTCTCTCTCTCTCTCTCTTCCAGAATCCTGTTAATTTTTTATGCAGATTGTTTGAAGCAGTCTGGACTGAGGTCATCGTCTCTCAACTTCCATGACCAAACACATAAACTCACCTTAATTAAGATACATTATAAACATATGAATCTATTTGAATGAAAATCAAGTAGCATAAGTCCACAAAAGTTAATTAAAAAAAGAGTTTATATATGAATTCATTCTAAAGTAACATAAGTCCAGCATAATTTTCTAAGGAAAATAATAATAATAATAATAATAATACAAGCATTGCACCTATAATGTGGTACTGCTCAATGAGGTATTGCATTGCGCCTATAAATACTAGCACTAGGATTTACCAAGAAAAATTATGTATATAATGTGGATGAATTGAAAGAAGCAATCATAAAAAACTAATTTCAGGATTAAGACAGTTGTTTTCCCCTGCAAACGTGTGCCATCACCATAAATCAAGCAGTGGAGAGCATAAGGATTTCTATCTTCATTTGACAGTCATTCACCATATATTTTGTAGTTACATGTAAAGACTAAAGTATAAGATTATAATCCTATCATATATAGCCGATGAGTTTGTGGTTACATGTAAAGACTAAAGTATAAGGTTACGATCCTGTCATACTTTTCCCATATAGCCTTGAGTTTGTTACACTTCGTTAGTGAATGAATAAGCTCATGATACAAACATTTTCCCATGCCGGGGCCGAAAAATTGAACAACGGAACTACAATGATTTGACTTAGAAACTAATCATAAAGGGGATTTGAATCACAAGAAGCAAAGTTATTAGCATTCAAGGCCTAATTATTAGAGTGTACATTCAAACTCTATGCAGAGAAGGCAAAGAAGAATGTAGCTATGGATGATCGGGATAGAAGGGAACTACTGCTAGTGGATGAAAATGCCAGCAAGAGCAGAACTGATGCATACTTAATACGAGATCAGCTGTCAACATGATGGAAGTTGTAAAAGCTTGAGTTTTTTTATAATATAAATATTTATTTGCATGAGATTGATAACAAAAAGTTAGTTAGCTCTACTGGTCGCGGGGTGAACATGAATACCTTAGAACTAGAGTAGAAGTCTTTAAATTAGCTATAAGACAGTATTTTTAGAAGAATTTCCTTGCCCAAAGTCACGGGATATCCAAGTGCAATGAAAGGAGAGGTATATCTAGAGATATAATAGAATACAAATAGTAAAGAAGGGAGCCAAATAAAATTGGCTAGGTGGATAAACTAAGGATCTCTTTGCATTTTTGGACAAGATGACGATAGAAGAAATTTGTCAAAGAGGTAAGGGCGTGGAACATTCTGAGTTAAATCGGTTTTCAAATTACATGATTTGATCTATTTTATTCATTGATAGGATATGCACTCTCAACCCTTAAATAATTATTGATTTGATTTATTGATCTCATGTTTTGAACATGCATACCTTCTATTCCCATGATCCATCCATAAGCATTGTTGATCCTTGAAATTTCATGTCATGCACTCTTATTTGATTACCTTTTAATGCCCATGTTCGCATTGTTTAATTTCTTCTAATGTACACAAACCGCATACTTTTCATTTTTATTCTAAAGTTTATAAATCCTGGATCTATCTTATTAGTGCATGTGCATGTAGTTTTTCTAAATCATAAAATTGATGTGTTATATATCTAATTTGTAAGAACAAGCACATATAGTTTTCTAAATTCTAAAGTTTAACCCATGTCCCATGCAAACCATATGATCATTTTAAGTTTAATCCATACACAACTTTTATTGATTGACCCAATTCTTAGTATGCGTATATTCATTTATACAACTTATAGTATTTTACCATTTGATTCTACTTGAAAGTGCATGCCAATCATTCTATGTCTTGTTGGTGATAAGCCAATTGACCTCACATGCAAATCTCTGTTTGCTTGAGTTATTTAGTTAATCCAACATCATATGCATGAGCTATTGTTTCATTCAAGGTCATGTATGTAGTTTAATCTTGATTCAATTCATATGCTCCTTTGATTATGGTTTTAGATGCTTGTGTGCCATTGTTTCCAAGTTCCAATTTCATACTCTATTGATTCATTTTGATATAAGCACACTATGTTCACTGTTTCTAATCTCATTTGTTGATTATTTGAACATAGGATCATCAGTTATAACCATTCAAAATCTCAATCATTGATTCGTTTTGATGTGTGCGCACCAAACTTATTTGTCTTACTTTGTTGACCATTAGTTATATGTGCACTGCATGTAACTACCTTATATACCATGCATTGACCTATTTAGAATCAGGCCTGTTAACATCATGATTCATTTAAACTTAGCATACAAGCTCACTCCTTATCTAATCTATGACAGGCGCACAAGCTTTACGACCATTGATTTCGAAATAATAATGCTAGACACCTTAGATGTTGGTTCCATTCATTTAACTTACATACATTTTTAATCAACTCATGCACACATTAAACTTTAGTATTAGAATCGTGCCAAATAAGATGTGATCTTGGCCTATCAAAGACATTATTTCATGCACTTGTAATATGACAACTAATATAAGAAAGTCTTAGCTTATAAAACTTATTTTCATAGTCATCTATGACATGGAAGTATGCAAGGATAATTTTATCCTTTCTAGACTTTATTTCATGCGCATATATTCATGGGTAGGACATGAAATTTTGTCCTTTTTCTACGTCTACAATCTATGCAACTCTATTATACTTAAAGTAAACCTTAGTCTTTCAGTACTTCATAATCATGCATACAACACATGTGGAATTATAATATAGCTTAGCCCTTTAAGGCTCTAAAATCATAGAAACCATGCGTAAGCTACTAAGCATGAAAAACACACATATAGTGTGGATGTAAAAATCATTATATTTGGATAATTTCATACATTTGATCCTATTTGGACCCATGAATTCATGTACACTCAACTACATATTTGCTTAAATGGTACTGTCAACCTTGTTTTGAAGTATGTGGAACAATATTTTAATGTGTGTCAAATATGATTGTTGTATCTCATTTGATAGAGGCACGATCATGTTTTTGGATGTGAGACTCTTTGTAGTCATGTATGAGGGGTGATTGAACATGACTCCTTATGAATTTTCATGAAAATATGAAATGTTCTAATAAATGAAAACTATGCTATAATTAAAGAGTTGTGCTTAGCCCAAAATTAGGCAACTCATAAGAATTGAGCCTAGCCTAGGGCAAGTTGTAAGACTCCTCTAGTTTGCTATGCTAAGAGTTCAGTCAGTCACTAACACTCTAAAGAAAAAAATTTGATACCTGCTTGAGGTAAAAGCTTTTGTACATTTGGAAGGGTCATGAGACCTTCTATTTAATGTGATCTGTTCTCCCCCATGAAGATTGGTTTAGGTAATGTGGTATCCAAGATTGAGGGTAGATAAGAGATGCAGGTTCTCACTATGTGCATAGTAGACGAGATATGATATTGACATATATGGTTGTGTTTGTCAACCTCAAGAGATTTAGACCATTGGCCTTTATGACCTCAGTAGAATGCTGCTACCTTATTAGTTTGATATTACGTGGCATGTTTTAGACATTGGGTACAAATTCTAATGTTGTGTACTTTTGGGTTGAGATTTGTAATATTCTATGTAATTTATACTAGATTTTGAGGTTTAAATTATTACCGAGGTTTGATACTGATCATGATTAATTGATAGCATCTTATTATCTTTATGCATTCATGTGTTTTCTGCATATTTTTATTTGGCTTGGAATTTCTCACTGAGTGGTCATAGTCACCCTCACCCACAATGTTAAGTTAGTCTTTTGGGCAGGAGTTAAGAGTTGACGCAAAATAAGAAATTTGAGGAAGGGAAACGAAAGTATGACAATTAAATTAGTTACTTATTTAGTTTAGAATAAAAACCATTGAACATTTAGAATTATGATGTAATAGGATAATAACATTGATTTGAATAAGAGGATTTGGTTTAATTCAAGTTATAATATCTTCTAATATTATTTGAATTGTGACTAGTGGGTCTTTGTCAGTGTTGTTCTTATGCACTTATTTTGGTTATATGTGGAGTTTTGATAAGACACCTGAGCTTAGAAAGGTAATTTTGAAAAGTAATATATATGATACAACTTTGAAATATTTTAAAACAATCGCTCAAATCAGATCTGTTGGGTTAATTGATAGTAAATCACTTAAAGTTTGTCCATTTGGGACAGTATAGAGATTGGCCTCTTAAGTGAGCTGTAATTGGGGCACAATTGGGCTTCTATTGATACAAGTACTGCATGTTTTCTCTCTAAGAAAAGTAGTCTCTCTTTTCTCTTGTTAGAAAGAAACCTACGAGTTCAAGGTTTTTGGCGGAGATTATAACATTATTGTTGAGGATTGTAACAATAATGTGAAAATGGTTTGTTGCAAGGGTTTCCGTTTCATTGGATACATGGTGAGTGGTATCTTATAATGGAAAATTTGTCCGAACATGGGTCCCACTCTAGTAGATATAGAATGGATCCCGTCTTGGCTATCAAGGGTACCTATTCTTGCCATCTTTTCAGAAGGAAAGGCTGGACGAGCTCCCTAAGACACGACGAACATTACCTTGTATGGAAAGTTTGTTGAGAATGGGCCTTGCTCTCAAGTCATGGTGAGAGCTACCTTGAGCGCGGGTGAGACTTGACAAAGAGTGAGAGAGATGGAAAGGAGATAGAGGACTTTGAGAAGGAGAAATTGGGGTTCCCTGGTGGGCCACACTCCTCTCTAAAAGAAGGATAGTGATGAAAGAAAGTGGATGGAAGTGAGGCTACCATGGTAGGCCCTACTCTATTCTAAGAGAAAGGGAGAGACAGTGAGACAATAAGAGAGAGAGAGAGAGTCCCTGAGCCATTATTTTCTTCTTCCGTGAATAATGGAAATGGGTCCCACTTTTATAGATCAAGTGGATCTCATTTATGTGTATTTGACATCTTTAATAAAACTACATAGAAAAGCAAGGTAATGTGCATTCGAGTCTTCGACTTTAAAAAGGACATTGCAGAGTTATCGGTCTGATCCGTCTTTTTAAGCTCATCAAATGAATAGATATAGTTTTTTCTCATGAGCCCTTCATTAATTGGTATGAATGGCTATAATTTTAGATAGGAACATAATTGTAAGATCCAAATCATTTGCAATCTTTCTCTTGACTTAGTGGGCTAAATTCTGAATTTTTGGTCCACTAGATGATACCAGCCACTGCTTTCTTGAGTGATAAAATGGATGACAAAACTCTTCCCCATTCATTTTACAACTAAAAGCAACAGCTGCTAGAATCATCCAATGGATAATAATTTTGAAGCACAACTCATCTAAGTCAAGAGCAAGATTGTCAACTATTTGAATCTTTAGAGATTTGAGCCCACTTGAAATTACAGCAGTTAATGCCATTTAGTGAGGGGCTCAAAGGAAAATTCAAGGGGCGTGTATCACTGCCCTTTAAATATTTTGGAACTCACGAGTCGTATAATACTTGTATTAGATGTTGGTAACTACTTATTCCCTAATGTAGGTAAACTACACAAGATAATCTGCACCCATTTATGGATTCGCACCCGATCAATGAGTAGAAGGGATGCTCAAAAAAAAGGTTAGCAGTGTGCGACCTATATGATGCTAAGTTGATCTGATTTTCTGTTTGTGGATAGGAATCATAGTAACAGCTAAATCTCAGTTACTTTGTCAGATGATCTCATGTATCAGATGAATGACTTGCAAACGGAAGAATTATGCCCAGATAATGTAAACAGTAAATAAGACTGAATGACTTAGCTCTCAAAATAAATCTCCCATGGAATCGACCCCAAATTGGGCTTCCCATACGCGATGAGACCTAGGCAATACCCAGTTTCTGGCAATTTCGTCTCCTTCCTTTTTTCTTTTAATAAAGATGGACACATACTCCTTGCGCCACTATATTGGAAGGCTTTGATGTGCTAATTTTTGGCACTAGCGATGGAAAGAGGTAAGATCAAATTGTAGTTTCTCTTTTCTATCCACTAAAGAGGACTCTTATCTAGCGGAAAATAAAGTTGACGACTCAAACTCAGACTTATAGTTAGCTTGGGCCTGGCCCTTCATGGATACTAGGCATTAATTCATTCTTTTATGGGCTCCAATTGACAGCAACTGGGTCCGGGCCTTGCATGTTGACAACCCTGCAGAAGGCCATATAATGTCAGTCTATTCCTGATCTTGTACTTTATATCCTAGGAAATGCAATTATGTACATGTGATGGGAAATGCATGCACGTGTTACAAGTATGTACCTTTGAATGGATTATGTTTTGTATATGCTAATGAAAATTTTATTAGACAGACGGAAAGATACACAAGTTTTGAGGTAAGTAGTCTAAAAGAATTAGAAACATCATTCAAAATTTAGTCTAAAACAAAGGATACGAAAGAACATAAGTTCAGAATAAATAGGCACTTAATGCTCAACCAGCTCAGTCAACTATGTGAATTCATTCCCCTATCACGAACTTTGTCTTTTGAACTCGAGCAAGGCATCAGCTTCATTATTAGTTAATCTTATAACATGAGAAAACATGCATGTCCTCCATGCTGGCTATACCATCCATCTTGTCTCCAAAACTCCAAATATTCTAATTACTAAAGTTTATTCGCACACTGAATGCACCACCTCTCCTGAAAAAGTAGTAATACAATTCAAGCCTGTACGGAAAGCCCATACTTAGGCAGCGTTTGAATCAGAGTGGCCAATTGGTTTAGAGCTCATAAACTTGGCAACACTGCTTCGATCCCATGATAGGCCTCCTAAGCCCGACATTTCCAAGTTACCACAAGCGCTTGGAAGAGCCTACTAAGCACTATCGTTTGGAAGAGCCTACTAAGGGATCACTACTTGGTGAGTAGCTTCTGATTCGTGAGCCTTAATATCCCTTACGAGTTACGCCCACCCAACTTCTTCTACAGTTTTGAGGCCGAAAATCTGTTGAACTGTTTAAAAGTTGCTTTCCTCGCACATATGACCAAAAATTAAGCTTTCATAACCCGCTAAGAGGTCTGAAGCTGTTGTTCCAAGTTCGACTATTCCCTTCTTTCAATCAGCATAGAGTCTAGTGCAGCTTTTCTAACCATGTAACGCGGTAATTGTTGTCCATTTTGTAACATGCAGATAGCCCATTATCTTCTCCTCTGGTTTTCTGTTGATTGTTTAACCGCAAGTGCACGGGCTATTGTAGTATAGCTATGCAAATACGGGTCGATCCCACGAGGACTTGATTTAAAATTATGGAGTTTTAAATAAAATTCAACTAAAAGAATAAAAACTAACAAAAAATAAAATCCAGATTTATTCAATTGTTCCAATGTTCACAAATATTTATTCCAAGGAAAACAGAAAATAAAAATAAAATGCGTCTTGGATAAGCTTGTCCTTGGATTGCACTGTCTCTGGATTAGTCTGTCCTTGAATAGTCTGTCCTGGATTGCACTGTCTCTGGATTAGTCTGTCCTTGAATAGTCTGTCCTGGATTGCACTGTCCCTGAATAGTCAGAATGAAGATAAGTTAAAACCAGAATAGCACAGGGACACAATTGTAATTAAACAGGGGACCCAATTGGTATTTCTGAAATCTGCCAAGGGACACAGATGGAATTCTTTTGGGGACACAGATGGAATTTCCGAAATCTGACAGGGGACACAGATGGAATTCTTTTAGGGACACAGATGGAATTTCCGAAATCTGACAGGGGACACAGATGGAATTCTTTTAGGGACACAGATGGAATTTCCTGAAATCTTCCAGGGGCAATTTTGGAATTCTGAGGGTTTCTGGTTTTTAACGAAAAAAAACCAGGAAAACGATGAAACCCGGTGAAGGTGGGAAGAAGGAAGAAGGAGGGAGGAGGGAGGAAAAGAGGAAGGAGAAGAAGAGGAAAGGGAGAGAAGAAAGATCTCGGGTTTTCTCTCCCAGGGCCGTGCCACTCGGAGAAGAAGAGGAAAAAGTGGGCATGCACTCTGGATCCGACCGGCGATGAGAAAAACGCCGGATCGGGAAGAAGAGGAAAAGGGAAGCAGAGGAGAGAGAAGAAAGGGGAATAAGAGGAAGCAGGAGAAGATGGGTTTTCTCCCCCTGAGCTGGTGGTGGTCTGGGCGTCGCACGGTCCAGGAGCGGGACAACGGGAAATGGGTTTTCTGGAGAACGAAAAATCTGGTGAGAGAGAGAGAGAGAGATGGGTGCGGCTTGGCCTGGGGCAGTGCTAGACCGACGACTGGCAGAGATCGGTGAACAAGGGTGACTGAGACAAAGATTGTGCAGCCAAGGCTAGTGATAAAGTGAGAGAAGATGGGAACGGTGTGAAGGAGATGGGTCTTGCCGGAAAAGGGAGATCTGGCGAGGGTGTGAACGATGTGGAGAGATGGGTGGTAGTGAAGCCGTAGGGTAGCCCTGGCTGGGTCGGCTGGCCGGAGAGAGGATGAGATATACGAGAAAGAGAGAGAGAGAGAGAGAGCAGCCCAGCCCCACCCTCCTAAGAGGGGAAAAACGTTTTTGGTGAGAGAGGGGAAGGGGTCTATAAAAAGGAGAGTGAGAGATAGAGATGTGAAAGAGAGGGAAAGAGAGATTGAAGAGAGATAAGATAGGAGAGATGAGAGATGAGAGAGAGTGTGGTCCACTAGAAGTTTAGACTTGCTAGAACTCTGCAAGTCTTAAACTTTGTTTTGTCTTAGGACTCTTCAAAATCCACTTTTTTCCATGAAACTTCATCTAATCTCCATCTTGTATCCTTGATTCGATCTGGAGCATCCACACCTGAGTTGACTGATCTACAATGCACAGGACCCAATTAGCGCAATCTAAATCGTCCATTAGCTTTAATAGTCATCTAACCACTAAATTTTACAATTCAATGGTTGGATGGTCAATTAAAGCTAAAATGAAATATTTGATGTAAAATCTTAAAATTAATGGTCTAGATGCTCTAATCAAATACTAAATTAGGGGTATTTTGACCAAAATTAAACACTTAACATTTTCCTCAGCATTACTTGTTTAATGATGTCACAATAGCAAAATCCAGTCAAAAAAATTGCCACCTGGGTGTATCTGAGATGTACACCAAAAGACAACCCGTCAGATCCAAGAAAACCTTGGTCCCACATAAATCTTTTAGAACTTTATAGCAGTGTACTGATCTATAGACTCGGAGCTCCAATCCCAGCAGCAATACTCTGGTGTCTCCACTAACCATCCAAATTTCGAAGAGCTTTAAGTCAGTATACTGATATATTCTACAGGACCAGAGCCTAGACGTGGAAGTCCTCTCCACAAACGTAACCCATCCAATGGACTTACTGGTTAGTGGAAATCCAAAAGCTTTTCCTCTAATCTTCTCAAACCGAAAGAAAATGAGGCAACAAAATTCTTCCCCTGGATAGAGGACACGTTCCAGCCAGCAGAGCTAAAGAAACAGCAAGAGAGACACGTCGTAGTATACGTGGCAAAACATGGACATGTGGCGAAGATGCAGGAAAAGCAGACCGCTAGGTGGCATTCCTCTGGATTTACATGAATAAGCCCCAAAATAGCAGCAGACAACTTCCACCATTTCGTCCGTTTTACGAACCGCAGATTGTCAAGGAAAAAGACGATGAACGTTATTGCTCTTGGCCTCCTAATATCTTCCCTTGTCGCAGCCGGAGTCTGGTCTCCGCCCAATGAACAAAAACAGCAACAACATCAAGGAGAAGATTACTCAAACTCAGATAACGTTATCCTCAAAGAAGGCCACCGTTTAATCGTAGTCGAATACGAAAGAGAAGGCCTCAGAAAACTAACTTCCAGAGTCCCAGAAACACCTTCTCTAGATGAAGGATCACAGTCTCAAAGCCCTCTAAAAGAAGTAGAACGGGAGACACTCTCTGGGATCAAAGAAAAAGCCGAGGAGAAGTTCCACGAAGCCGCTTCAGTTCTCCCTAATCTCGGTCAAGGTGTATCGATCCCGACGCCCCATCCTTCAGAAGCTACTCACGGCACCAAAGAGAGGATTTGCGATGCTTATGGCCGTTGTAAAGATAAAATCACGGGATTGTTAGGAAAAACCAAAGAGAAAGTTGCAGAAGAAGTGGGCGACGTCGAAGACAAAGTGGAGCGGGTCAAAGAATCTGCCAAAGATGCTGGGGGAAGCGTAGCAGATAAGGCCAAACATGCGCAAGAGAAAGTTGCAGACAAAATGGGCGAAGTCAAGGAATCGGCGAAAGAAACTGGGGAGAGCGTAGCTGATAAGGCGAAACATGCGAAAGAGAAAGTTGCAGACAAAATGGGCGAGGTTAAGGAATCGGCGAAAGATGCTGGTGAGAGCGTAGCAGGGAAGGTGAAACACGCGAAAGATAAAGTCGCAGAGAAAGTAGGCCAGGTTGAGGAATCCGGAAAAGATGCTGGTGAGAGCGTCGCAGAGAAGGCGAAACACGCGAAAGAAAGGGCAGTTAAAGAGAGTAAGAAGGTGAAGGAAGTAGTAGCAGAGAAGGCGAAAGGTGCCGAACAAATGGCGGAGAATCTGTATGAGAGTGCTGAAAACGTAGTGGAAGTTGTAGAGAAATCAAGACAAGCGGGCCAGAAGGCAATGCGGGCAGTTGATGAGGGTCAGCGGAATATCAGCGAGATTATCGGGCGGGCCAGGGATGTGGCTTACGACGCAGCTATGTATTTAATCTCACCGCCCATTATGAGTTCGTTCTTGAATTTGGTTCATCTGCTTGCTTTTGCAGTTTCATATGGAATGTGTGTTTGGGTGACATTTGTGTCCAGTCATGTGTTAGCAAGGGTCCTACCCAGGCAGCAGTTTGGGGTGGCTCAGAGCAAGATATACCCGGTTTATTTTCAGGCCATGGCTTATGGTGTTGGGGCAACAATGCTGGCCCACTTCTTGAATCAACGGGGGAGAAACTCTGGGAATCAAGCTGAACGGCTTCAGAGTTATAATCTGCTGGGTTCCCTTGGTTTTGTGCTGGCTAACATGGTTTATTTGGAACCTCGAGCAAGCAAGGTTAGTAAATTTGAATGTCTCTGTTTGTCTACTCTTTCCATATGTAGTAGTAAATCCTGGCTCATTCTTCCAATGAATGTTGTGATTTTATAGTGCATGTTGATTTTTGTTTGGCAGGTTATGTTTGAGAGGCTAAAGCTGGAGAAAGAAGAAGGGAGAGGAAGAGACATGGCAGATATGGTGGCCGAGCCGGTTACACCACCAACAGTGACAACTGCCACTGCGACTACTGATACTGGGGCTGGACAGACCTTCACGGCCACGACCGCAACTAGGGGAAGAGTGGCTGATAAGGAGGCTCTGAAATCTCGAGTTGCAAAGTTGAATGAGAGGCTGAGGGCTCTGAACACTTACTCTTCCTTCGTGAACGTAATGGGTCTCGTAGGTCTTACTTGGCATCTCGTGTATCTGTCCCAGCGGATGAGTTGCTAACACTAGGCTGCCATGGACTGCGGATGGTTGCTATTGTAAATGGTTGCTTCGGGTGCACCTTTGTTTCTTTAGTCCTTCTGACGATGTTATGTATTTTGAAGTGCCTAGAGTTCCATGTATCCACTCTTTGTTGATGTTTGTTTACTGATAGTGTAAATGATCGAAGTGCTGTTGTAATTAGTTCTCTATCCGAGTCCAATGCCTTGATGATGTTCTCCCTACTGGTTTAAAACGATATTTTTCTTATATTATGTTGGTTATTTTAAAACCTGGGAGGGCGATGAATTTGAGGAACCTACAATAGTTATTTTGATTGAACTTTCGAGAGTTTGGTATAGACAAACGATGGAGGAAGAGCTCTGAAAGGAGGTAATCTCCAAGAAATTAATGCATTCAGATTGTCTCAGAAAATATCAACAAATGGATGAGCGACTTTGAACTTAGAGAAACTTACGTTAAAAGTATTCAATGGTATCGTTCTGGAATGTTCCAACTCCGATCGGGATCCATTTCGGCATCGTTGTGGAATGTTCATTTTTGGGAGATATCTTGCCAGAATCTTCCTCTGGACAGAGTCACAATTTAATAAGTTCTAGAAGTGAATTGCTCAGAGTAAAATCTTACCCTCAGACCAGTAACCTGAGATCATATCCGATACACACTATCTACAGTATTGGGCCAGGATGGAATTTGGACAGCTAGCGGGTCCTTATTGTGTGTTTGTCAACTGGAATATAGTTAGCAGTGGAGACTGTCATCTCCATGGACGTCAGTTTTGTCTTTATGTTCTGTTTTTATAACTATTCCCGAATAACTTAATCCTTGATATTATTCCCGCTGTAAAACAGCGACTTTATATAAGCGGAAGATGATAATGGCGTGGAACTCTGCTGCTTGCTCTTTTCTTCTGTTCACTGAAGAGTTGAGAGGGGAATTTCGAATAAAATTCCATTTTCTGGGGAAGTCCTTGCGGATATGGCGACGCTTCACCCACCGTGAATCCCGCATTTTGACCTCAAGAAGGCTACATTGGTTGGATTGAGTCATTTGCTTTGAAATCCGAGAAGGGGACAAGTGCCATGGATGTGACAAAAGTTGCAGGATTCCGATGCGTTCCAACGTGGGTTTGTTCACAAAATCCGTTAGAAAAATGGTTAAAGAAGATAAAGTATGGATTGGGGGAGAACTCGTGAAGCCCGGAGGGCTGAAAGTGGTCAGTTGGGTTCCAATATCCGTTCTGAATTACCAAGTCTCTGTATTTCGGCCATTTCCGCTACTTATGAATTTTAACTGGCTAATGTGAGAAATGGATATAAATTGGGCTGAACAGTGATCCTTGGCAGAAACTCCAACATGGTCTGTTGCCACAGTTACTGCGGGGACGGTGACTGTTTGTTTTGTTCTCGAGAGATCGATTTAACGATTTGGTATGGTAACTGCTACGGGGAAATTAGGGTGTTGAGTCCAATTCTCATTCTGCGTTATCTGATTTCTTTGATTAAGAAAATGACTTTCTTAATCGGAATTATGTTTGCAAGCAAAACTGCATCTGGAAGCGATCTAGGCAGCATTTTCTTGGAGCATGCCAGCCCTTTCCGCGTTTCCTGTGAATTTACATTTTTGAATCGGAATTGCTTCCCAAAGGGTTTCATTTGCTACCCCAGTGGCCGAATCGTTGTTGGACTGGCCGTTTCTTGGATCAAGCACCGATTTCTCGTTACCTTTTTCGTAGTACCCGAAGGAAAGCTATTTTTGCTTCTTTGCAGAAGACCAAGGAGAGTCAGAGTTATGATTTTTTATCCTTCATTTCATCAACTGAACTGATTAAAATTTGTGCTGATACGGGATTTATTTGCTGTTGTGAGGCGCTTATGTTGCTAGGCCTTATATCTTTGATGCTGGGACAGTGCAAGGTGGATCTCCAAGATGTTTGTCAAATAATCACTTTTTAGCAGTCAATTTTATTCTTGTGTGGAGGCTGATTTTGCTGGAACTGATGATATCTCAGTTACTATGTGGTACAGATTGAATGAGACTGAATTTCCTGAGGGACCGCCTGGTAGATCTTCTCATCACTATATTGAGGTAAACTGCTTGCTAGATCTGATAACTGGGTTCTAGTTAGGAACTGGGACTGCGGTGCGGAACCTAAGAACTACTCTTCTTTGCAGGGTTATGAACCATTCATTTCCTACTAAAGTCTTGAGCAGCTTCACCATTACTTGTTTCTTCTTGGGATCACTCATGTGTTGTACAGTGGTGTCACCGTTGCTTTGGCTATCGTGAAGGTGCATTCTTTATCCTTTTTTATAGGTTCTGTAGAATTTATCTGCTCTGTAGAACGGCCCTAAGTCACTCAACTTCTCAAATATTACAGATCAATTATAGCTGAATGTTTACAAGGTGGAGAGGTCTATATTCAAGAGAGAGTCATGTTATCCATATTAGTTGAGGACAGTTTTGCCAATCGGATTTTCAACAGCTTGTCCCGAGGTTGTGGGCTTTTTTTGCTATTCAGCTTTAAGAGAGTTGCTGCATTTGGGTTCTGCGAGGCTTTTCTCTTAGCTTGATCCTATAGCTTTTATCTATTTGATTAATGCATGTTACTTTGCCCGTTTCTTGAACTTCACAATTCATTCTTTCTAGCCTTATCTTGGTCATTTTTTTAAAGTTGTGAACTGATCTAGACTTAATTGCAGACATCCATCTTAAAATTCCTGTAAGACCATGGTCAGACTAGCATTCTCGTTGAACACGGTGAGGTGGTAACTCTTGGGCACTCCCTTCTTGGCAGGCCACTGCTGCTCGTGTTCCTAGTGATCTTTCTGATTGAGATTTGACTTGGTTACCCAGTCTTAGTCATAATTTCCGTCTCTTTTCTATTCTATTATATCCATTACGTGAAACTGATACTTTGGCCTAACTAATAACTGATTAATGCAAAACTGATTTGTTGAATGGTAATTGATATAAGACTAAACCAATTGATTGGATTCGAGGCTCAGAGTGTTCCCAAGTCTAGAGTATGCCCTTGCGTACTTTTAGACTATCGTAAAGTTGACATTGGGTTGCAATAACTGAAAGTTGAAGAAGAAAAAACATATGGAAGACCTGGAAACACTTCATTCTCCAAGACATATGACATGCAATATATTTTATATTTCGTAAAATATATTGCAGAAGTTGCCATTCCATCTGTTATACCTTTTGGAGACATAGAAAGCTGTATCAACAGCTGACTTAACTCGCTCTAATTATTATTTGGGTTTTGCTAGTCCCTGCTGCAAGGAGGAACCTGTTCATGAAGCGGCAGACCACTTTTATTTTTCATCATGCAACACATCCATGGATCAAGAGCAAGATTGTTATTTGGATGGGGATATTTAATGCTTCTGAAATTGCAGTTTTCAACTCACTGTTGAGGCTATTGAATGCTTCTGAAATTGCTTCTTATAAATTTTTATCTGTTTTGCAGTTAAACTTTCTGAATTCTGTCTTACATTATGTTATGATCTGGTGAAGGCTAGAATATGATCATAACTACAGTATGAAATACGCACACACACATTAAAGAAATTCAGTGGTCACCACATACTTTGTCTTAGCCATTGATCTTTGCACCAATGGATTGGAGGTAAAACTTCAGGCATGGTGGTGGAGTGTCTATGAGTTGGAACACATATCTTATAATCAATTTAACAATTCCAACTTGTAGAAAGTCAATAAATGGTCTGAAGTTATTGAATTAAGAAAAATGTGACATGTGGGTGCAAACCAACTGCACTTGTCTCGTACTAACTGTATGTGTGAGAAATATATGCATACTTGCCGCATCAAGGAGTCTTTCAACAACGGCTCTATCTTGAAAAATTGTTTTGATTCACGCAAAGCATTAAAAAATTAAAACAATGCCGTTGCTCTTAAAAAAACCGTTTGCCATAATAGGTGGGAGCTTTTAACTTGAACTCATGGATGATTATGTGAGAAAATTTGGATATCAAAACATTGTAAAAGCTCAATCTTAAAAAAGCCGCTTGCAATAATTGGTGGGAGCTTGAAACTTGAACTCACGGATGATTATGTGAGAAAATTCGGATATCAAAACATTATAAAAGCTCAATTCTGCATTTGCATTTTGTTTCTTAGGGTGGCATTGTTGCTAGGGTTAAGAATACCCAAATCTTGATGGTTCTCTTCAATAGAGAGAGAGAGAGAGTAAATCAACAAAGGAAAATTAAAACACTGAATAGAAGTTGCTTTACAGTAAATACCTTATGAAAAGAAGAATCCAACAATATTGCTGCAGGAACAAATAATATTAAATTGAAGAAGAGAAAGTAAATCACTGAATACGAACTGCTTAAAATGAAGAGTCTGAAAAAAATTTACCACTAATAATTTAATAGCTTCGTTGAACAAAGAAGGTTCTATTGAGAGGCAAAACTTCAAGACTACAGTGTTTTTAGTCGAGTTTGAACACTACTTACTATGTCTGAAAGTGTGTCAACAGAAATGTCTCACATTTCAACCCTAGTATCTGTGATGTTGTTTCCTGACAGGTACTGAGACAAAAATAGGACCATCTAATAAGCCATAGGTTAACATGGTTTAAAACTGCGAGTAGAATATTAGATCCCCATATTAGCCTACAGATAGTTTCTACATGAAGTTCAGATGGACGCTGATTGATAGTCTAGTGGAAAGAGAATGCTTACTGAAATCTGAAATGTCCTTGGGTGTTAAGATAAGTAACAGAATGTATTGAACAAAAACTTCTCCCTGTGATATCCTTACGTGGTGTAAAGACAACTATTCCATGCTCAACCCTGTCTCCAACTCCTTAGAATGAATGGAGATAGGCTTGTATTACTTCCTCTATTCTATTTTTCCTATTTGAGCTGAATCTTTTTCTGAAAATTCGCCAGTAGATAATTAGATTCACAGTGACGCATTCTGGCTACCATTTAAATTTCCATGGTAGCTAGGCCAAGAAAGAGCATGAGATTTGTTGCATTTTCAAAATCAATTCTTCACCAGTGCTTGTTTATTACTTCTGAACAGTCAGATGTGATACTTTCTTTCACTCATAAATCCTTTTTTATTATGAGTGGTCACATAGATCACACAGAACCATTTAAATTGGTAATAGATTTCCCTTGCAAGATGAATAAGTTCAGTGCTTTTGTTTTGGGATGGCATACGCATCAAGTAATCTGAGCATTTGTGTTTCATGGTTTTCCTAAGAATTACATCTTCACCTTTTGTTTTGATTCACAGAATCACATACTAAACTTATGGTTCACATTTTGTTATGATTGCGAAATCACAAACTACCTCTTTCTTATGATTTCCATAATATATGGTAAGGAGCATGGAAGATGAATTTCACGGGATTGTAGGGATCAAGTATGCACCCAACATAACATCTAAATAATCACTTCAGAAAGTAACTAATTTTGGAGTGCATCATAATATTTTTGTACTCAATGAAATATCAAAATCTGCAAGCATGGGTTCTTATTGCATCTCCTTATGTATTCTGTACATTGATTCGTATTAATTATTACAGAAACATCAATTCCATTGTTCCTGAAAGGCTTTTCATCTGTTGTATTGGAAGAAGCCACTTTTCTTGTTTGGTTAAGTGGTATGGCATCAGTACCAGGAAGGGTCCACTTAGATCATAATTTGGATTATATAGATTAAGAAGTTACATCAAGTCCAACATATCTTAATACCCAATTCTATTGATAGTCCACGGAAATATGTTTAACAATATTCTTCGACAGGCTTGTAAAGATCACTTAGTGTGGCTTAGCTTAATGCAGGCCTTCTTATCAACTCCAAAGTAGCCTTCGTGGATGGGGTTTCTCAACCAGCAATACCCAGGCGGCTAAATAAGTTTATTTGGATCAGATTTTTCAATCACATTCTGGCTCTAATTGTATAAGATTCATATCCTTTTGCTATTCATTATTCAGAAGAAGAAATACAAAAGGTGGGAAACAGCTTGACAGCCACTCGAAGGTCCTACATGTAATTCTTCTATAGTTGCATTTAGTAAACCGGCTGTTGATCTCCACCATGTTTAGAAAAGATTCAATCTTCATTTTTTTGAGGTAGGGAGACTTTGTTGCTGGTACCAGTATTTTGCCCCTGCTTCTTATGTAGTAATCACCTGTTCAAAATTTCCTGAGCTTCTTCCTGAACAGTTTGTATGCTGATATTTTATTAGAAAGATTGATTTTATCCTGGTGATAGGAGAGATACTTTGTGAGGTTGTCAAAGAAGGCCAACATATTTCATCTTCCAATTGTTTGCTAGGACATCTTCCAACTTGTTTCATCTAACTGGTTCCTTTCCTTTTATCCATTTGAATCAGGAGGATATTATATATTGATTGAACCGAGCAACGTGTTAACTTCATGCATTAATCCACAATGACGGATGGATGCTACTAAATTCCTTTCAAATTGTTGATGAATGCAGAGTGGCAGTTCAGTTTTGGTGCAGCGAAAGAACTGCGCCTCTTAATGTGATAGTTACACATGTTTGATTGAAGTCCAGAAAGCACCGGTTGTATATCCAGAGCTTTTAGTTCATAATGTTATTTCTTCTAAGTTGTCTCTTAAGTATCGGTGCTTAGCAACTAGGATTCACCATGCTATATCCGTTTGAAACAATCCTAGCGCTATGACCTGTACAGCTCTTGATTTCTGTTGTTTATCTTTCAAATTCCATATGGTTTTGGCATTTAGAGTGTAAGCAAAAAGCAGTAAAAGGTATTGTAAATCTAGTAAGGGAAAAATATCAGTTAAGCTCAACCAATAACACCATGACCTGGAATTCTTCCTCTTCTGCAGATATTGACCTCGATAGTAAGGATCATCAAATAGAGAAATCCATACTAAGTAGTGGTTTTTTTCACTGGTATCCTTTAGTCCTCCAATCTGGATGCAATAATTGAAGAGTACGTGACATGAAAGCTTGTTCTGAAGGTTCATTAAGCATGTCCAATGAAACTGTGAATTTAATTCCTGAAAGACATGAACCCACTTAAACATTTTATGCTTGGAGAGCTCTTCAAGACCCCTAGCAAATGTCAGTGCCGAATGTCTTCGAGTGGATATACAGAACAAAGTGGCCAGACTTCCCTAATTGAATACTGTTCAACCCAACAGTAAAGACAAAAGCACAAACTGAAAGGGCAGCCCCAGTGCACGAAGCTGCTGCCTATGCAGGGTCTGGGGAAGGGGCAGACCACAAAGGCCTAAAGTACACAGCCTTACCTTGCATTTGCAAGAGGCTGTTTTCATGCTTTAAACCCGTGACCTCAAAGTCACATGAGGACAACAGTAAAGCCAAAAGCGCAAACTGAGTAGGAAAAAGTAAGGAATCAAAAAAGAGAGGAGGTCCCTGCATACAATGAGTCAACATGGGCCATTTGCATTTTGATCACTTATTTTATGCGACGTCCAATTATGCTCTTTTAGGATGGCAGATGATAATTTTATCAACTTTGCAGCTCATTTTTGAAATGCTGCTGTGGGATGAGAAACTAAATTACGTTCAAATTCTTTAGTTTCTCGTAATACGTGACTTAGAGTTGAAGGGGAGCCTTGGCGAATGGTATAGTTGTTGTATGACTTTGAGGTCATGGGTTCAAGGTTTGAAAGTAAAAATGCATGGAAAGGCTGTGTACTATAGACCCTTGTGGTCTGCCCCTTCCCCGAACCCTGCATACGCAGGAGCTTGATGCACCTGGCTGCCCCCCTTTTAATATGTGACTCAGAGTTCAGACACATTCACCTAAGCCTTAGAAAAGCTACTTAGTTCTTTTGAGTCTTGCAAGCTGCAACAGTAATCCCCTTGTGTGCCAACCTAAATTCAAAGCTTCTCCAAATTTATCAAGTTCTTAGTCTTGCTGCTTTTATATTCAATGTCATCCATTCACGACCCAGAATGTGCATCATCACTTTATGGGCAATCTCTTGACCTCTTGCACTTGAGAAATTTTAACAACTTGCTGTTTCTGCCTTGTGGAAATTCAGTGAAAACACTCCTTTTTGTTTTTTTTGGGCTAAACTAAATAATCCGAGCTATCTGAATTTGATTCTGATGATTACAGATAGATCCAAGTGTAAAAAGGCCTTAACCGGTGAGAATGTCAGATACTCACTTCACTGTTGATGCAAAAGAGTAAGGAGAAGCTAAAGTGTGATTACCTTGCACAACCATGAATTGCCAGATCAGTCTGTTTGATAGATGAGGGAGATGAAACTATTACAGTCCCATCAGACACTTTATCTCGAAATTCCTCAATAACTCCAGAGAGATCAACAACACTGGAGCAGGTCTCTGAACAGCATGGAATATACGAGTTCTCTGATCAACCCCAACATAAAGACCCTTTGCAATTTTCACCAAGCTCATATAACTTGGAATATTTCAGACCGTCCTGATAGTGAAAATGATGTAACCAATGAAGGGGTGAATGCGGCATGAAATCTGCCATGTTCCAAGCAAGGAACGTCACGCTTTGTAATGGAAGGATATGCACTAATGCGTAGAAGTCCCAACAAGGAACAGTCAATGTAGAACAAGAATAACTGACTGAATTTTTTCGCTTTAGCTACTGTCCGTTGATAGATGATTGCTAGCGAAGGCCAAGAATTTATCTGAAAAGCCAGTAACTAGCACTCATGCAAAGTAAACCCCAGTTCACTTAGGCTGGTCAATGGCTTGCAGCAAGTTTTCTCCTCGGCTTTGGGCAAGTTTCAGGAGCTTTTTATGGACTTATTAGGGATAAAAATGACTGAGTTTAGGTGAGTCAATTGTTGACATGGGGAACGAAGAAACAATAGAAAGAGCCATTTATCTTCGGGCACATTTATTGTGCATCGAGACAGACCTGTAAAGGGTGTCTGTCGCTTAATTTCAGCCGCAGGATAAACCGAACGGCTAGGATGGCTTACTTGCCTTCCTCCTTTACCCCATAAAACGGTAATGAGAAAATAGAAATACATACTTGAGAAACCCGTCAAAAACCAGGAAAAAATAAAAAATAAAAACATAGAAAAATTCACCCTTTTTTCATCGTCATTTTCTTCTTTCAAACTCTAATCCACAAGACCAAAAGCTATAACTTCTCCAAATCTAAATCCCCATCTCAAAATCCCCCTTCAAACTCTAAACCTAGAAAACCAAACCTAGAAAGAAAATCAAGCAGGGTTTTCTTTGACTAAGGACATTAAAGGTTGAAGAAGAAGTAAGAACTTGATGAAGAATAACCATGCAAGTAAACTAGGGGCTTTCGGTTTCATTATTTCTGTATTTTTCTTTTTCTTTTATTCTTTATGTGGTTTTTCATTTTTCCTTTTCCTGATTTTTCAAGGGGCTTCCTAGTTTGTATCTCGACCACGCATCATTGGTTTATAGGGTGGAGGGAGGCAAGTTAGCCATCCCAGCCGTTCGGTTCATCCTGTTGCTGAAATTGAGTGACGGACCCTGTCTAAGATCTATCGGGATACACAATAGATGAGCTCTTTATCTTATCCTGTGTCTTATGAAATGGCAGGAAAGAATTTGTTTCAGTTTCCACACAAATAGACCCTGTAAAACCTGGTCGGAAACCATGAAAACTCGATTCAACTTCGAAACTAGCAGTCGCATTCTGCTAATATTATGAATACTAACATACACGCGAAGAGAGAGGATGCTACAAACCTTAAAATAAACATAGCATTGAAAACTATCAAACTCAATTCAAAAGCATGATGACATCGTTGGTAGTACACTGGAAATCAAACCAAAGAAGGATTTTAGATCCTACATGAAAGATAACCATAACGACCAACATTCATTTTTTTCTTCTAAACAAAACATGAACAATCAAGCAGTGAGCTCCTCCTCCTTGTGGGTCTCGATGACAAGATTAGACTGAGGGTAAGCAACGCATGTAAGAACCCATCCACTCTCCATCTGTTCATCATCAAGGAAACTTCCATCCGACTGGTCGACCCTGCCATCAACAATCTTCCCAGCACAAGAAGAGCAAGATCCAGCACGGCATGAGTATGGGAGGTCGATACCTAGTTCCTCGGCCTGGTCAAGAATGTAAACATCGTCAGGGCACTCGAACTCTGCCGGAGGCCCCTCAGGTAGGATCAACTGCACCTTGTGGACGGCCATGGCTGTAATGCGGCCGCGCCCAGCCTTGACACCGAAGACTTGTCCCATGTTTGGGACTGAGCGGAGGCTTGTCACCGGCTGTTTGCGGATGAAAGAGCGGCTGACCATCGTGCTTGAGAGAGTTGCAGAAGCTGCAGCCATTTTTTGTGGGGGAACGAGAAGAGAATGAGAGAGGTGTTGGGATGGTGAGGGATGAAATCAGTAGAGATGATAGAAGTGGGGTGGAAATAGCCCGAGGTCATGAAAAAGAGACAATCTCAATGAACGCTATCTTGACACGTGGCAGCTTGGTGTGGCTTGCTTATCTCTGCGTCGGTTTGGGAGGTTCACAAGTCTTGTAGTGGCTGTGGTTCGCACGCTCCAACCAGTCCTCCCTCTCTCTCTATCTTCGGACGAAAATTGCCTCATCTTTTCTACATATGACTTTGACGTCCTACAAATGCAACAAATCACTGCACTAGAACCTTTAGACGTGTTTGAAATTGTGGGCTTGAGTTATCTATACAAATCCTAGTAGATAGACGGTTCAGATGTTTAATAGAGTGTGCTCCATTTTCTACTACTTTTGGCTAGTCGCATAATTATGCTCCTATTGAAATTGGGGGCTGATATTTTGGACCCCTGTGCCTTAGTGCAACACTAATCCTTCATATTTAATTTTGTAATCCAATATTGGCTAGTGCCAATCACAATGGAAAATTTATGTATGACAAATGAGAACACAAAAAGTGGTTGCCAATGCTCCCCAAGAAAACGAAAGTGGGCTCCATTTTATTTGTATCAATGGAAGGATTTGGTGGAGATGCTGTCTAATTGAGATGAAAATGAGGTGCCCGTTTCTTGTTCGTTTGTATGTAAGCGTCATCCTAGTGGTTAGCAATTTCTGTCGGGTCACATTTATGTTTCACTTTCAATTGCTTTGCTGTTTCAATTTTCCCCTCAAATCCCACAGCACCCACAAACTATCAGAGTTTCTGTTTGCATACGAGTCCTAACACGAGAAGGTTATTGTCTGTATGAAAGGAAAGATGCATGTTCATAGAGCTTGTCTTAATTTCATCAACAGTTGTTGTTATTTATTGTTCCGATGTTTCTGTCTCTCCCTCTCTCACTTGCCCTTGCTTTCAAACTTTGCAAGAGTGCTCAATTTAGCTAGCAATACCAGTTTTGAGCCAACAATTAAACTAAACTTGATTGCCAGTGTCAATAAAAGGAGTAAGCATATCTTCGATCTCAATTTCATATGTCGTGCATTGCGTACTGGTGCATAATTAATACATCTAACTAGAATTAAGGGACTGGGCACAAAGAACTTACAGAAATCTATTTACATTGATTTCAAATGCCGTCATCCCCCATCCAAATTACCTCTCGCTTTGATTGAATCCCTTACGACCTTCAAACCTCTGTGTTTGTGTTAATAAGCATGACATTTTAACAAGTTTCCCGAAGAAGAAAGAGAGATGGCACCTTTCTTTGGGCGATATAGGTGTCACCTAGGCATGCATTCGGTAAAGTGTGGCATTCGGTCCCATTAAGGAAGCCGTTTAGAGGGTCGCTGGCTAAGGAGAAAGGACAGAAATGGAGTTGATTCTAACTAGGCAAAGGAGCAGCTCCAATGCACAAAGCTCTCACATATGTAGAGTTTGGGGAAAGAGCAGACTACAAGAGTTATTAGTATGCAGCCTTATCTTGCATTTTGCAAGAGGCTGTTTCCATGCCTTGAACCGATGGCCTCAAAGGTTATACCACGACAACTCTACCATTACACGAAGGCTCTCCTTCTAATTCTAAGTACATATTATGATAAAATGTTCATCCAATCGCAAACATAAAATTCGTTTGTTTCTTGTGCTCCTGATGCGGGTCCAAGTGCCTGTCCTAACTGACTAGGCAAGTATGTCCAGCAACCTCGAACCAATAGGAAAAGGAGGAAGTACCCGATGGTGAAGACGCATTTGGTAACGAAGACGACTAGATTAATTAATGACTGCTTCCTTAAGAACTCTTACGATCAAGTGTTTGAAATGCAGTACTAACAGTTATGGATGAAAGCGTGGAAATTGGATAGTAGATATTACAGTGGAGTGAGTAAGAAATTCTATCGTAGTATGTGGTGCTTGTGATGCCGCTCTTATCCCTTGTTCACGGGGTTCACTTGGCTTAGCCGTGGGGTCATTGCCTGTGGTCTGCACGAGCCTCTCTTTCCCTCAATGTGGATGGCGACAATGCCCCTGAGTTTGGCGTATATCACTTTCGTATTAACCTGTTTCTCACGTTATTATAATCAAATTCTTATACATCTGTAGTATGCACATATTACGCACGCCCAGTTGTGTTCCGATTGGTAACGTGGGTGCAAAGCCCGAACAATTTCCACTAAGCAAATTATCCTCTAGGCTGTCTTTTAGGTGACATTTTCACTCTCCTCTTTATATTCTCTTCTCAAGAGTTACATTATTTTCTTAACGACACTTCTTTTACTCTCTCTCTCTCTAGCTTTTACATGGTTTATACACACACACATATATATAATGGACTCAACTTTCCCGGGACCACGATTGGCCTCATTATCTGAATCAAGAGCACTTCCTTAGCTCTTCTAATCAATGCCAAGCCAACAAGAATGGTTCAATCCTGAGAGAGGCATACACCATACTGGTTTGTGCTTGCCATGGAAGGACTGCCATCAATGCTTCATCATGCGACTAATCAAAAGAAACAGCAACCTCCGCAAATCTGAAAAAACAACCTCCCATCACGCATGTCCTATTTGCTGATGACCTTTTTCGAGCATCTCAAGAAACTTTGCCAGACATGCTTCCAATTAAAAGAATCCTACATGAATTCTCTGCTGAATCGGGGCTCAAATTCTCAACCCAAAAGCAGTCCATCCTCTACGCTAAGAATGTTCCTATTGGTTTAATCAATGAATTAAGAGACGCCATTCACATTGACAAGAATCAGAAACACAGCGGTTATCAGGGATTGCCCATTTCCGAAAAAACTCCACCTGGTCAAATGAGTTTCCTTCCAAAGAAAATGCAACATAGACTCCAGGGATGGAAGCAATCTCTACTGTCTCGTGCAGGAAAAATCACGCTCCTGGGGGACCTCACGGCTACAATCCCAACCATACGATATAATCTATGGTGATTCCTAAAGGAGTTTTAACAAATGTAAGCATATTAGGAGGAAATTTCTCTGGAACCTCTCACTGCCATTAATCGGGTCCAAAATTCATAGTAGGCTGGGCTTTCGATCAATTGAGGACACTCACAAAGAGTTTAAACCAAAGTTTGCCTTGCAATGCTTAAGCAACAAAGGTTCTCTATCTGACAAAATTATCCATGCCAAATACCTGAAATCCAAAATTTTCCTTCAAGTATTGCATAGGCCAACTTGCTGCAATCTGGCCCTCCATCATTCAAAGCAGGGAACTCCCATGAAAACTCGGGGATTCTCAGTCAGCTATGATGGAGAACTTTTGGAAAACCTTTCTAATAGAGTCCAAGCACCAGCCTTTTGGAAGAAGCTCTGGCAAACGAAGTGCTAGGAAAAAATTGAGTCGTTTGCATGGACTGCCTGGCCCACGAGCGATCCTCCACAAGAAGCAACACATCCATGGGCCCATTTCATGGGGACACAATAAACCCCTTTGTACCTTGCTGAACTGTACCCAACTAAGAGGCTATCTTTTTGTGCCATATTGCCCAGACGTCAGGGGCTGAGGCCCAGAATTGTTTTCAAATCAACATCGGCCCACGAGCATTCAATAATAAATGCATGCTTAGTTGGATCTCTGAAGGCTGACATAAATGCACGCTAAGTCATTATGCAGTTGCCCACATGCACATGTCCTGGAGCATCTGGACCATCTAAAGGTTGCTTCGTGCACAACAAAGTTAGGATAAACCAGCAACAACTCATTAATACCTGAAAATTTCAATATTAGAAAGAAAGCCAACAACGATCCGACAAATGTGTGCAATACGAGTGACCCATGAAAAGGGGACCCAATCGATTCTCTTGCATGAAAAACTTTTGACAAAAAAAAGTGTTAGTTCTCTTTAGATTCTTGCGATATTAAACTTGGATTGGTTACTGACAAGTTCAACCCCTTTAGGACAATGAGCAATGCGAAGTGCAACACATGGCCTATATCTTATTTATTTCATAGAATTTGCCACATTGGTTGTGCATGAAGCAGCCACACACCAGCATGTCAATGCTCATTCTCGGTCCCTTTGGACCTGAAAATAAACAGATGTACTTTTGAGGCTTTGATAGAGTTGTAGGAACTATGAGGTGGAGTTGACACATACGATGCCTCTAGGAGACATTTCGAATGTGAACAACGCTATTATGGACCATTAATAACTTCTCTCTATATGCTAATTTGTTAGGATAGAGCACTAAAAGATGGTTGGGTTGTCCATCAGATAACACATGGACCTCCTATTGCTCCTTTAAGCATGCTAGCAAGATTTGCCTCATGAACCACCATTGACTCTGGATGTTTGGTCATAAATTTTGGTTTAATGTACAATTTTTTAATGCTAAAGAAGAAACCAAACTTTTGCTTACTCAGCTATTAAGATCTCCAGCGCAGGAACAGGTGAAGGACAATAAGAATGAATTTGTGAGGGAACAGGATACAAGTTAGAGGAGAAAGAGGGGAGGATAATGCACTTTGTCCACATAGTTGGAAAAAGTAGATTATCTTTTCTGAATTTCCATAAAGGAAAAATAATTTGATGTATCACAATTTAGACTGGATGCATATTGAAAAGAACATATGTGACAATATGTTGGGGACAGTATTAACTCTAAGGTGACAGCTTCGCCCAGCAACTATAGACAACTCCAAAATATTTTTTCTCCTGCACGCTTGCTTAACGTCACCAGATGAGAACAACATTTTCTTTGATTTATTGAAGAATATTAGACTTCCAAATAATTATGCAACTAATGTTTCATTGTAATGTGCCAAAATTCGCCATACTCTTAGACAATGACAGCTGATATTAGTAGTGCCAAAAGCCTTGCATGAGAGAGTGAGTTTTATCAAAATTGAACTTTGTAGACAAAGAGATTTTACAACGTGACTTTAGGAGGTTGGTATCTTAGATTGCATTAACATTATGTAGGCTAGAAAGGAATTTTACCCAATCTCTTTCTTCATATCATAGTGCATTTGCCCATTAATTTAACAATAGAGGTCATGATAACTGAACTAGTGCAGCACCGTTAGATATATCCTATCTAGAGGTAGATCTTCATTATCATGTTATACTTGCAGTAGTCGTTTTCATATGTTTTATATTCAACTAAATTCATTTTTTTCAAACGTACTATGCTGAGAAAAAAAGAATATAGTTAAATATAGCATATATAAAAGCGACTACTACAACTATAAAATTATAGATACTTTTTGGCTGTGAAAATAAATAAATAAATAAAAGAGAAAGAAAAGGAAGAAGAAGGAAAACATAGATACCTTTCTAACTTGGAAGTCTTACTTGTGGAACCGGAGTCATCCTAAAGGGTTGATTGTACGACACTTGGTAGAAGAATGCTTGACATTCTGCTCTAAATGCTTGGATGGCGAAGAGATGCATATACTTCTTACATTTTAATTACTTCGTATGTGGGAGCATCTTGGTAGAAGGAAGCCTTGGCACAACAGTAAAAGTTGTCATCATTTGACCTTGAGGTCAAGGTGTGGAAATAGTATCTTGCAAAAATGCAAGGTAAGACTGCCTACTATAGGTCCTTGTAGTCCGCCCCTTTCCCAGATACCTTAGAGGGCGGAGCTTTGTGCACCGGAGCTGCCTTTATTTTTATACAGGAGCATCTTAGTATCCTTAAAAATGACAAAAGCAAATTTAATGCATTCATGTCAAAGAGTTCTAAGAATGGTTGAAGGATCATGATGTATGTTATATAGCATGATTATAGTAAGAGCACAAGTTTGGCTATATTTTTCAAATACGTTTCACCAATTTTTTATTTTTTATTTTTATTGTCGAATAGGTTGAATAGTTGCATCATGAAGGGAGTGACATCATTAGAGTGAGATTTTATGAAAAACTCCTGCTCTTAGTATTCAAGGGTAATTAGGTAGATGTGAACAAGGGAATAATGAAAGACATGCTAGGGTTCACTCTCATTAACTAAGCCAATTGTTGAGTTCTGACCAGCTACCATCATGAACCTGTTGTATAGCACCTCAGGCAGAGCACACGTTCTATCTTCATAACCCTTTAGACAAAAACTGGCATGTCATTGTCAAGAGAAGTCCTAGAGACATGTTTCCTTTAAATATGGAAGAGCTATCAAGACAACGATGAGGCAGACTCAGAAACCAAAACTCTAAACTAAGTTCCTGAAGACAACTTACTTGATAGTACTTGCAAAGATATAAGGGTTAGGGGAGATGATTTGCTTAGATCGATAGTTGACAGAACTCTTATATCATCTGAGGCAATGAGAGGGACTACATTGATTATTCTGAGTTAAATGACACTGATGGAGATGATTGTCTTGCGGTGATATTTTGTTTCTAATATTATGATTTGCATTTGTTAAAAATGCATGTTACCATTGTCTGTAACTTCTTTTTTCTGTCATGTAGGACATTGGTTGTTTACACTGCCTCGTACCAGTAAATTTATGGGCAAGTTCCTGGTGGCAATATGATTTACGATAGCTAGTCGGAGCAGGGGCTGTTAGGGCCTAGCCAGTCACAATCAGGCAGTTAGGGATCAGCCATTACAGTAGGGGCGGTTAGGGCTTAGCCAGGCGTAGCTAACACAATCCAAAGCCACAGATACGGGCAAAATACAAAGGAAGAGGACTCGAAGCCCACATAATGTCAGAGAAGTAGATGCCCAGTCTCCTGATGTCTTCTTAAAAATAATGACCAAGTTGGGGCAGCCTACCGTGACACTTTGCCTAAGCTATAAAGTTTTGCTTGGGAATCGTGGTTAGGAGAGCAAGAGAACCTCATATCATGTTAAAGTTAGGAGGAGGTTCCATAGAGAAGATGAAATAATATGCTAGAGCGTTACAAAATGTTAAAATTGGAAGGAGCTTCTAAAAGGAAGACAAGAAATGGTGTGGGACAGCGTTAGATTATTAAAAATCTTCTTTTCTCCTCTTCCTGTTTTATTTTTCTCTTTACTATATGATCTGACTTGCAAATGTGTTGTAGTCGAAGTTCAAGATGAGTTCAGACGAGCGACTAAGGAGCCAACCATTCGGTTTGCTCAAATGCAATGGAGAGGCTTTAGGAATGAGTTGAAGAGACAGCAGTATCAACCTAACTAGCCGAGTAGCAGGACCCGAATGGACAAGCTGATCCAGTATACTGTCGCCAACTTGTTCAACATGAAGGTAAGGCTGCTCCTAACGGTAAGGATGCGAAGGGGAGCCTTGTCGTGATGGTAGAGTTGTTGTCATGTGACTTTGAGGTCATGGGTTCAAGGTGAAGAAACAGCCTCTTGTAAAATGCAAGGTAAGGCTGCATACTATTAACCCTTGTAGTTCACCCCTTCCTTAGATGTGTAAAATGCTTCATATAATTCATAACGTACGTGAAGATGTTAAATGCTTCATATAATACATAACGTACTTGTTCAGTAGAAGCATCATTCCATGCACATGTCAAATTACAAGCCCGTAGATCTAAGAGCTTTGCACAAATCATTGATTGAGAGGCTAATTTCTTACTTATTTGATTTGCATATATTGGCTGACAAATTAATTTTGTTCTCTGTGTGAATATTAGCAGACTGATGATGTCTATCCCTAGAAGACTCCTGCAGAAAATAGAAGTCTATTAAAGTTAGAAGATCAAATTTGATTAGGAGACTGACTAGGAGTCCTAATCGGATAATGATAAGGAGATAAGAGTTTGAATTTGAATTTGTGTATAACACTACAAGCTGTCCTCTAATCTCTATAAATAGGATCCAAAGGCAAAGCTCAAAGCATCGGGTTGTAAATCTCTCTCCTATAGTGGATTGTTCCCCTCCTCCTCACATAAACATAGGCTATACACAGCCGAACCACAAAAAAACTATGTTCTCTGTGTGCATGTTGTTTGATCCTAACCACTGCACATAACAAGTGGTATCAGAGCATTGGTTCACACCAAGGACTGCCGAAAAAGAACTTGCGAACACGAGGACTAGAAAGTAGAGACTGACCAGACATGGGCCAGGTGTGGCCCAGCTTTGCATTTACACCCAGGCCAAGTGCGGCCCAAGTCCTAGCCTAGACCCAGGCCAAGTGAGGCCCAGTTCCAATTTAGGCCTAGTAAGGTGGGGCCCAAGCTATGTTCAAACCCAAGCAAGTTTGCTGCAGACTCTGTTTAGATCCAAGTCGAGTAGAAGCCCAAATCATAAAGAACCCTAGATTGAAGGGTTCAAATCACTCGACCATCGAATGACCCAGATCGTTCAGAGAACGACCCAGATTGGAGATTGACTGATCAATCTAGAATTCTTGGAGAATCTGTTCACAGTGGGATTCTTCGCCTAAAAAACAAAAGAAGCAAGGGATTCTAGGGTTTCGGGCGGTCAGTGAAAAACCTACTCGAACCCTTGTTTTTGTAGTCGACACAGAGGAAGACCGCGCAACACCAACCATCATAGAAAAAGGTCCTAGTGGTTTTTGATCGGCCAGTGAAAAACGGACTGAAACTCTATTTCCGACAAACCCGAAGAACAACAAAAAAAAAAAGAAAAAAGGGAAGAAGTAGGAGGATTGCAACTGGACCCCACGATTTATAGTGTGCATTACATCCAAATTGAAAATCTAAGATAAATTGGAGAAGATCAGTAGTGATTTTTCCTACAATTGTATTGATCCTCACCCAATAGATCATCAGGAGTGTTGGGTCATTATTGGATGGTCATGAATCGATGCGATTGTGGCCGTACAATACTATTGCATCCATAGCTCTGTTGGATCAACCCCAATTGTCGATCTTCTTAAAGGGGTGTTGGTTGCGTTTGGGAGGAACATGATGAATGGTTCAAATCATTGATTGTGTGCATCGTTTCCTCTGATCAACTAAAAACCTTAGCTTACTATTTTTCCCTCGATCCATCTTTGTTTCTCACCCGATCTTGACTGTTTTTTATGGCTTTACTCCTCTTATAATGGGAAACAAGATGAATGGATTGGATCTCCAAAAATAATCCTCTTTTTCACTGTCAACAGTCCACCCCTTCCGTCGGTCTCCATTGTCTTCCAACATTTTTTTTTCCCCATGAGATGATGTCGGGTTGGTGACTAGACTAAAGGCTTTGGACCGTCTCATCACAATGGAGGGAATGAACGGATTGGATCTTCTAATCTCATCATCGTTTTTTTTCCCACCTTGAGTCATCTTCTTCGTCAGTTAAATCCAATGTGAGTCACTGTTTTTATCCCTTAGTGGTGTTAATGGTGGAAATCAAATAGTGGGTTTTTCCTCTCTTCCTCTCTCCCTCTTCTCCTCTCCTTCCTCTCTCCTTCTCGTCCTTCTTACTCTTTCTTCTTCTTCATCTTCTCTCTCTCTCTCTCTCTCTCTCTCTCTCTCTCTCTCTCTCTCTCTGGTTTGGAAACATGCCTAGTGGTTTGTTTTCAACTTACTTAGGTGGGGAAGGGGATGTTGGTATCAAAATGGCACCCTCTTTAATGATTAATGATTTTTTATTAATTAATTAATATTAACCATATGTAATATGTTTTACTCAATGATGATGTCTCCTAGTCAATGAAACACCATTGTTTTCAGTCCAAGGAATAATAATAAGTATGGATCTACTTAGGATTTCATATTTGACAAGGTGGGCCTACTTAATGAAATTACCAAGTTACCCTTTTATGAGAAAAAATCACAACTTTTTAATTATAACTCTGATTTCAACAAACTTAGTGTTGTTAGATTATTATTTTTAGTACAATCTTAATATAAAGGTTTCAACACTTGATTTGATGTCCATAAAATTTTTATTTTCTATAACACCAAAATTTACTTAAATTAAGGTTTAAAAATTAGGGATGTTACAACAACACACTATAAAAGACCCCTTAAAGCAGTGGAGGATGAAGGATCACCAAACCTGTGACATAAAAGATTAGGCCACATGGGAGAGAAAGGTCTGTTCACACTTACAAAGAAACAGCTCATCAAACTAGCCAAATGTGTAGCTCTTAATCCATGTAAAAAATGTTTATTTGGCAAGCAATATAAGGTTTCTCTTCTTCTAATAAGAAATGAAATGAAATTATGAGTTTGGTATACTCGGATGTATGTGGTCCTTATAGAAGTAGAGTTACTGGGCGGGAATAAATATTTCGTAACCTTTATAAATGATGCATCTATGAGGGAATGAGTATACTTTGTAAGGAATAAAGAACAGGTATTTGAATGCTTTAAGAGATTCCACGTGATGGTGGAGTGGCAAACTGGGAAGAAACTCAAGTGCCTCATAACAGATAATGGAGGAGAATATACCTCATAAGATTCATGGCATATTACGTAGCTCATGGAATTCAACACAAGAAGACAGTTCCATGTACCCCACAACACAATGGAGTAACTGAAAGAATGAACCGGACAATTGTAGAGAGAGTAAGATGCATGCTTAGTATGACTAAGCTACTTAAGCCATTCTTGGGTGAAGCTGTAAAGACCGCTTGCTACTTGATCAACAGGTCACCATAAACACCATTAGACTTTGAAGTTTCAGAACAAAAGTGGACTGGCAAGAAGGTGACCTTGCATACCTAAGGGTATTTGGATGCATAGCCTTTGCACATGTATCAAGAGATGAGACAAAAGCTAGACTTGAAGTCTAGCCCTTGTATCTTCATCGGGTATGGAGATGAAGAATTCAGATACAGATTGCGAAACCTTAAGACGAGAAAAATCATCCAAAGCAGAGATGTAATATTTTAAAAGAATCAGTTCTACGAAAATCCAAGAAAGGCTAAAGATATCAGCACTCCAGCATTAGTACTAGACTCAGCACCCATACAGATTAACTCAGAAGCTGCACTAAAAGGTGAACCAAAGGCATAGGAGTTTGAGTAGGGAGAGCATCAATCTCCTATACCTAAAGATGTTGCAACATCAGATGTTGAATTGTTTCCTCAACCAGAAGTAGAAGTTTAACCAAAGATATCAACAAGAGGATATATTCTGATTTCATCACAGAAATATTCTGAATCAGAATATATCATGCTAATGAGAGGGAGCCAGGGAATTTTCAACAAGCTCTAGTGCATATAGACTAAGGCAAATAGATACAAGCTATGCAACAAGAAATAAGCTCATTAAAGAAAAATTAGACATATGAGCTAGTGACACTTCCTAAGGGGAAAAGAGCACTAAAGAATAAGTGGGTCTTCAAGTGTAATATCTTTAATTTTTAGGATAAAATAGGAAATTTTTAAATAAATTAAAATAAAAATTTTATAGATGGAAATTTTTCCTGAAAACATAAGAATTAGAAAGTGCTCGTCGATATGAGTCCAACGCCACCAAGAACGCGAAAAACGGAGCTCAAACGAGGGAGTTATGAGCCGTCAAAGTTGTAAGGGAATTTTGGTCTTTTGACAGAGACGTATTACACAGGGCTCCAAATTGATAACGGCACCCCTGTCTTCCACACGTCTCTACCAGTCCAGCGAAATCGCCGGAGAGACGTGGAAAGAGACATGTGGAGAAGAGTTTATCTTCCCCTAGGTCTCTAAACCCTCCCCTAGGAGCCAAAACGCTCCACTTTGAGCATTTTTTCGTGTTTTCACTCAGAACCCTAGCCCTGCAAAGCTTTGATTTTTCCGGCGAGTGGAACCCCGGAAACATGAGCAACCTCGGCCAAGCGCAAGGTAAGCCTCAAAACTTAGTTTTCCCGTATTTATTAAATAGAAAAACAATTAGGAAAACATTTAAAAATTTTGGATTTTTAGGAATTTTGTGCACGCTACTATTGGAGGGTGATTTCACGGATCAAACCTCATCCGTTTGGAAATCGTACCGTCCAACTAGTGCACAAGAGACCCAAGAACAAACCCTTTAAATTTGGGAGTGATCCAACGGTGGATTTCTCCAGAAATTGCAAAAACCAGTACCTATGGATGATTTTAGGAACTTGGGAAAAATCATTTAAAAACCATGGTTTTTGGCAAAATCAGTGCAAAAGGAGGGCATAAATGGATTCTAGAGAGAATTATGAAGAAAATGGAGCAAAAATCACGCAAAACGAAGCTCTGTAGCTCCGCCAGAGATGACCGGAATCCGTTCGTCTTCTCCGGCGTCGGCGCCCTGGCGCTGACGCCAGGACGCACGAGGGATGACATCACACGACATCGTCGCGCGTACTGGAAGGCACCAACTGGCGGTCGCGGTGGGGCCGGGACGCTGCGCGTCCCGTACGACGTCTGCGTGTCGGTGCGTCTTCGTGGCACCGGTATAAGCCGGTGTAAACCGGCGAAAAAGGGTGTCGCCGGTATAAACCACCTTATGGTGGTCCGGCAGGCCCCATTTGAGGGTAGTTTTCACAAAAACTTGATTTCTGGGAACTAGAGAGGCCCAAATCACGATCCAAAAGAGGCGTTGTGACCGTATTGACGACGCAGACCTAGTTTTAACTTAAAAACTTAGAAATGACCAATTTTTATTTAGAAAAATATTAAAATAGTGATGTGACATGTACAGGTGCACTTGAATATACCAGTTAAAGGGAGTTATTAGCAAGCTAGTGGTCTCACACTGAGATAGATGACGACAACTAATGTTTTGCCTTGATTTTTAAACCAGGTTTAAACATAGCATCATATGTGATTGTGTTTTAAATTGCAATTATTATTTACCGTGGATTTCATGCGACATTAAGTACAAGATGGTTATTCTAAATTGAAATCTTTTACTAAATAAACTTATTTCAAATGCTTTTACAAGCATGATGTTAATTAGTTATGCTTAATTAGAGACTTATTTCTTATTATATGTAAAGAAAATGCATGGATTTACATGGAAATGAGAATAGAGGCTTATTAGCTAGTCCTTTTATAGGCTAACCCCAGGATGAGGGGCATGTATTGGGGATTGCAAGTTATAAGTGCTCTTGAGTTTTAGCATATACATATGATTTCTGTGTTTTATATTTGATGACGGGTGCTCTCGCCCGGTGGGCATCATGCTAGGAGGGATAGGGCCGGCCACCCACCTTCCGAGATTATGATGTGATGATTTTGTGATATGATAGATACCTGCCCATAGATGGCATTCGGTAGGGGTTTGGTAACATGGATAGTCCACACTACCGGTCTGAGCCTTTCCATGGTGACTGACGCTAAGTCTCCCGTTATGGTGTCGACGGAGAGCGGCGGTGGTTGATACCCATGGAGGGTTGCCACTGCAGCATGATGGCCCATATTCTTATTATGTGTGCGTGTATGATGAGCATGGTTATGGATGGTATGCCTGGGTGTGACGACACTCAGAGGTTGACTACTTGTACTCCTGATCAGGGATGTTAGTGCGATGTGGTGGGACCCATTACCTTAGGGTGCCCTTATTCTTGTTGTATGCTCCATTTTATTGATTCATGTCATGTTTTAACTCTATGATTGCATGTTTTAGCATATGGAATAAATTGGCATTTATTTGAACATGGCATTATGATATCACTATTTTCATAAATATTAGACTTTTCATCAATGTTGTTCATTATTTTTTTCATTTATTACATTAATTGTCTATGTACCTACACAAGCGATAGCTTACTGAGGCATTGCATTGTTTTGCAATGCCTTAGATCTCAAGCGCGACAACAGGAAAGGAAAAGCTGTTGATAAACCTTGAGAGCTGTTGAAGACTAGTTTTCCCTATAGTTTTAGACAGTGATGTGAGTCATTAGAGAGGATTATCATTTGAATTTTATTATGGACTGCATACTTTATATTGGATGTGATTTAGATGTTTAGACATATGTTGGACATTTATATGGGATGTTATGATGGATAGACCCTGGGCCATATTATTATTGTGTTTTGGATATTTATTTGATTTAAAATAGAGGCGTCGATTTATTTGACGTTGATTTATACGCAGATTATTTTATTTATGTTTAATTTACATGTATGCCCTTTTAAGAAAGGAAAACTAACACCCGGAGTTTTTAAGATATATTTTAGTAAAATGTTAAATAAAGCTTTTCTCATGGGATCCCAAATGCTCTTATTTAAAAAGCCATTATAAAAAAAAAATTGTCTTAAAAAATCTAGGGTGTTACATCAAGGTGAAAAGAGGAAGCAATGGAGAACTAGTCAAGTACAAGTGCAATTGGTTGTTAAAGGCATCAAATAAATGAAAGGAATAGATTTTGATGAGATCTTCTCATCAGTAGTGAAGATAACATCAATCAGGATTATACTTGGATTGGTGGTGAGTCTGAACTTGGAGCTTGAGCAAATGGATGTAAAGATAGCCTTTCTACATAGAGATCTAGAAGAAGAGATATACATGAAACAACCAGAGGGTTTCAAAGTTGCAAAGAAGAAACATCTGGTATACAAGTTGAAGAAAAGTCTCTATGGCCTCAAGCAAGTGCTAAGACAGTAGTACATGAAGTTTGACTCATTCATGACGAGTCAAGGTTTCAAAAGAACAGTTGCAAATCAGTGTGTGTATGTCCATATATTACCTGAGGGTAAATTCGTCATCCTCCTACTCTATGTAGATGATATGCTGATAGTTGGACCAAATACAACTATAATCAGCAGGTTGAAGAGGGAGTTATCTAAGTCATTTGACATGAAGGACTAAGGAGCAGCTCAGCAGATTTGGGGGATGAAGATCACAAGTGATAGGAAAGTAAGAAGGTTATGGCTGTCATAAAAAAAGTACGTTGAACGAGTAATCAAGAAGTTCAATATGGAGAGCACCAATCCAGTCAACACTCCACTTGGCAATCACTTCAAATTGAGCAAAAAGACATATCCCTCAACACCATAGGAAACAGAAAAAAATGACTATGATTCCCTACTCATCAACAACTGGGAGTTTGATGTATGCGATGATGTGAACTCGGCAGGATATTGACCATGCAGTAGGGGTCATGAGCATATTTTTATCAAATCCAGGCAAAAATCATTAGGAAGCCGTGACGTAAATGCTACAGTACATGAATGGCACATCTAAATTGTGCTTGTACTTGGAAGTACATAAATACTCTTAAAAGGTTACACAGATGCTGATATAGTTGGAGATCTTGATGGAAGAAAGTCAACATTAGGTTTTATCTTCACTTTTGAAGGGGAGCAGTATCGTGGTAATCTAAGTTGCAGAAGTGCGTAGCTCTATCGACAACAAAAGCTAAATATATTACTATAGTTGAAGCAGGCAAGAAAATATTATAGATAAAGTGGTTTCTCCAGGAGCTCGGTATCACACAGAAAGAATACAAGATACATTGTGATAGTAAGAGTGCTCTAGACCTGAGTAAGAACTTAATGTATCACACACGCACCAAGCACATCGACATATAGTATCACTAGATATGAGAGATGACAAAAGAACAGATGCTAAAGCTGAAAAAGATTTACAATGATGAGAATCCTGCAGACATATTAACAAAGGTGGTAACCTAGAAGAAGCTACTGTTATGTAAAAACATAGCATACATGAGCTCAGACTAGTGGAGTATGACATGGGGATGGATGGGGAGAATTGATGATGTCCATCCCCAGAAGACTCCTGCAAAAAATAGAAGTCTATTAATGTTAGAAGATCAAATTTGATTAGGAGTCCTAATCAGATAGTGATAAGGAGATAAGAATTTGAATTTGTGTATAATACTACAAGCTTTCCTCTTATCTCTATAAATAGGTTTCAAAGGCAAAGCTTAAAGCATCGAGTTGTAAATCTCTCTCCTATAGTGGATTGTTTCCTCTTCTCTTCTTATGGACGTAGGTTATACATAGCCGAACCACGTAAAAACTCTGTATGTTTTTATGTGTGTGCATGTTGTTTGATCTTGTAACAGTTGCTATTTTAAAATTCTAGAATGGTTAATTTTTATGAATTTTAGAAAATTGAGAAATTAAGAAATTTAGAGATGGAATCTTGAGTTAAAACCTCAATATTTGAGATGTGCTCGAAAAATAGAGTCCAACGCCACTAAAAATGCTAAAATCAGAGATCGGAGTAAAAATGTTGAATTATTTTAAATTTTGCATTTAAATGAAATTATTTATAAGGGCAAATTTGTCATTTTGCACATGTGGGGGCCACAGAAATCATCCCCACCGCCCATCTTAGTAGGTGATGATTTCAGCAATTAATGTTGGTCATCAAATATATATAGATATATATATATATAATAAAGTAAAAATAAAATAAAAATGAAATAAAAATAATGATATATATGTACGTAATTAAGAGGGTGGGAGTGCCTTAAATGCACTTCCCTCCCCCTTCTCTCATTCCCCCCCTGACCGGCCACCGGAAGGTTCATTCCTAGTGACGATCTGCGACGAGAATGCTGGAACCCTGCGGGCATTGGTGACAAAACGACTTAGGTAGGCCGTCTCTATCCAATCCCCGGGGCCGCGATTAGGCTTAATCAAGCCTAATGATTGGCCAAGTTAGGCCTACGTGGCCTTCATTTTTCTTTTTCTTTCACAGCGGGAGTATTGAGAGAGCTAAGTGCTCTCGTCCTACGCACTTAGGTGCTTGATTGATAAAATCTTCTACTCTTATTAACTACCAAGTTCTGCCAAAATTTCGGCAAAGTCTCCCCTATTTTTCGGACTTATGCATTTAACGCATGCAATGCGGCTTACCTGATAGACAATACAACAATTATAAATCCTTTAAGGGAGACTTCGTCTCCATGCTATCTATCATGATGCATTGCTAACACTTGCTTACCAACCAGGAGTTTAAGTGGGTCTCATACATGCCCTATCAAAGAAAATAAAACCCATAGGATGCATAAGGATCGTGGTCAAAAATGAGATATGACTAGTTTTCAGCATTAGCACATATATGCATGTATCTATATACAACTCAAAATTTAACATCTTCAATCAAACCTTCTTCAATTCACTCAACCACCTTTCTCTTCTCTGTCTGACTGGTACCTGCAAAATAATAAGGTGAGTTATGAGGCCCAGTAAGGAAAAAGAACTAAACCCATGCATATCCAGACATTCTCATTGCTACGCTTAAAAACACATTCAATACAACATAAGCATTCATTTCCATTTTAACTAGTCATATACAAAGTAGTTAGCATGTGCTATGAAGTAAGGCCTATGAGTATTAGAGTAGAATTACAGTTTTTTCCAAATTCAAATATGACGCAACAGTCATCGCATGCAAACACGCACACCCCATAAGGATTTCCCATTCGTGTCCAACCACAGGACATTCAATAGATTAGTGACTAAGTCATGAACCTCATTCTAAAGTTAAATGCAATTCATAAGCGTTACATCCAACAAAGATGCATACTCATTAATGATTTTCCTCGATAATATTAAGTATGCCTAGCATTACACCAAGATCCAATAGTCATCTCCCTCAAGGATTACCATCTTGGGCGGCCCACTATGAGTATAATCATCAAGGCAGCCAGACCCTCAGGATTTACCATCTTGGGCAACTCTAAAGTCAGGTTCCCTTAGGATTTACCATATTGGGTAACTCAATATGCCAACTCATCCCTCAGGGTTTACCATCTTGGGCGGCTCCACCGTGATCCCAAAAGACCAGGTAGCTCTTTCCCTCAGGAATTACCATCTTGAGAGGCTCAATACCTGACAGCTCATCCCTTAGGGTTTACCATCTTGGGCGGCTCCACCATGATTCCAAAGAACCAGGCAGCCCTTTCCCTCAGGGTTTACCATCTTGGGAGGCTCAATACCTGACAATTTATTCCTTAAGATTTACCATCTTAGGTGGCTTCACCTTAGCTGCAAACGACCAAGTAGCCCTTTCTCTCAGGGTTTATCGTCTTGGAAGGCATCATCATAACTTACCATGTGGCCCTCAGGGCTTACTATCTTGGGCTTGACCATTTTATAATAGTTTGCATCATTAAACAGTTACGCATAGTAAATCAGACTATAACATGACCATTTCAATGAGAAATTATAATTTTCTATCATCCATTCAACCAAGGTGACATTATGTTCATTCAACACATTCATAAGGTGAATCTTAAGAGCACATATCAACAAGAATTTAAGGAATGAAGGGGTTCAGGGTCCTTACCTGCTCTCAAAGTACAGCTCAAAGTTCTACAACTAGAACAGTTCACACTGCTCTCAAACCTCTGCAACAAATACACATTCTAAGTAAATTATAGAATTTCATGCCATTTTTCTATAATCACTTCTAGATCTACATTCACCATGTTCTTAATCTAACCTCATATATCTAGATCAAGGATTTGCACACCAATCGGTCACTATCTAATTGGATCAGCACCATTGGTCTTACATCGATGGTCTAGATCAATGCGTACCTCTAGAAGTTTCAATTTTCAACATTTTAGGTAAGTTATTTCACAATTCTATGCTTTTAGCCATAATTCAGGGCCTGATCTCCTTTCCTGACCTCCAATATTGGCTGATCGAGTATTGGACAGCCAGATGGGGTCTTCCATCAATTGATTCATAATTGGTTAGTCATTTCTATATAATTCATCACTAATAGTTACTTGGAGTTATATTTGACCTGAATTTACCTCCCGATCATATTTTTAATGGTCAAATGTTAAGGTCTCAAATTTTCCCTACACATAACCAAGCCTATGATCACAATTTCGTAGACCAATCGATTCCCGATCGTCGATCCGTCTTCGCGGATGAAAAGATCACACGCGATTTGTCTATATTTGAAAAACTTTCATCTTTCACATTTTTTTAGGGGTCGCCGAAAAATGTCACCGTCGCCGGAGAAGATGACCCGATTTCGGTCGTCGCCGGCGACACAGGTGATGTCATTTTTTAGCAAAATTTCATGGGAATGCTTGGAATTCCTTGAATTTTCGTTTTCTAATGTTTCCCCCTTTTGATTTGGACTCAAACTATCAATTTTGCCGGATTTTTCAACGGTTTTTTCAAACTAACCCTAGGTGCTGGTTTTTGCAGTTTTTGGTGTCGTTTCTTGTTGGATCTTCGTGAAACCAAATGGGTTTCACTTAGAAACGTCTAAGGGACAATGTGAACAGGTGGATTTTCAATCCAATCACATTCCTCTCACTGAGTTTCTTGAATCTGATGGTGTTTTTCATCGTCTAGTTCTTCGGAAATGGAGAAGAGTAGGGAGAGGTGAAAGCTTACCTGGGTCGAGCGTGTACCAGTGCGACCCGAAGATGGTAACTCTCCTCCCTTCTTGTCGCAGTTGAAGCTGGGTTGTGTCTCTCTAGAAAGAATGGAGTTAAGGGAAACAAGGAGATGGGGAGAGGCGAGTGGGCAAGGAACTTGTCGAAAAGTGCTCCGAAGAGGGGGAGAAGCAGGGAATGAGGGGGTTGATGGGAAATGAAGGGAGAGGGGATAGGGTTGACGCCTTTGGCTCCCTCTTTCCTGTGTTGCAAACGCGTGGGATTGGAGCTCCACGCGGTGAGTTCCACTCCCGCGTGTAGAGCTCCTCCCACGTGGCTCTTTGGGGTCACATGCATTAGAGGGAGGTGCCATTATCAATTTGGACCCCCTCTACCTCGATGGTAAAATCCTTGGGTCTTTCGCTCCTGATCTTCGTTTCGCACATTCTTGGTGTCGTTGGAAAGCTCTCTCAGAGCACAGTCTAATGAATGACTTTGCGTCATTGATTTCTAATGTTCTTGAATTTTTTTTATCCACTATTTAGGGCATGGGTGTGACATTCCTCCCCTGATTCTCCCTTATTTAGCGCCGGAAAACGGCGTGGACTATCGTTTTCCAGTGAGTTTACTGAGTTACTGTTGCCCTCGGAGTAAGTCAACGAAACAATGTCAGATGAGGATCTGGACCGTTCATCTTGAATGTGATAATGTAAGGGACAAACCTATAAAATTTCAGGGTGATCGGACGGCTAGGGGTGCCAAAAACCCCAAAACAATGGGGTAAGGGTTTTTAGAAACATAATAAAAATCATGAAAAAATGAAAGATAATGAAGGAATTTGTGAAAATTGAAGGTGGAAATGGAATGTACATGAACAACTGGACAATTAGGTGTAAAAATTGCAAAAAACAGAGCACCTAAGGTCGCCGGTGATCGGATTCTGATGATCGTCTCCGGCGACGGTGAACCAATCCGGTCACCGTCCCCGGCAACAGTGACTCGCGACAGGGCAACAAGCGTGCTGTGCAGGGAGAGCACACTTGTGACAGGCGACACCCACGTCGACACGTGCGCGCCACGTGAGGGACGCGTGGTGCAACACGAGGGCGCCATGCATGGGACGGGGGGTGCGACACGAGCGCGCTACGCGCGCGACATGCATGCAGCGCACACGCGTGGTGCGACACGCTACGTGCATGAGACGAGTGGTGCGACATGTGCGACGTGCGTGTGCCACGCAGTGCGCCGCGAGCTAACACGCATGTAGCGCACACGCACGCGCTGATGGCACGCCCCACATGTGCGCTGGGCCCCTTTTCCCAAATTTGCGGGTTTTTGACTGTCCATTCATAAAAAAAATGTGATTTTAGGAGCTATTGGGGTCCAAATCATGATTCGAAAGAGGCATTGCTATCGTCTCAATAAGGCGGACCTAGATTTAAGATAAAAATCTAGTTTATAGTAACTTTTTAATAGTCAAACTACTAAATACTATTCGATGACTTAGATCAAGCCGATCAATGAATGATCAGGCCTTAGAGCTTGGTTGTATAGGTCAAACATGAGATGATCTAGGATATTTAAAGGGCAGACCTCATGGAATTGCCAAGAAAAATTGATCATGACGATCGATCTGAACAATACCTTATGATGTACTGATCAAGAGTGATTTGATTGTCAGATTGACACGTGATCATAAAGATACGTGTGAATCACTAAACAAAATAGAAATTTTAAGGGTCATGATGAAAATGAGAGGTTTAACAATCAATAATGACTTATGATGTGACAGGTACGTCAGGGCGTACGACTTGATATTGCCTACGTGCCTTATTGGAGTATGACATCATCGAGGTAGGTGATTTCATTTGCGATTTCCCATGATTTCTCAAATCATGACTTAGTGTTTGAAACTTTGAGGCATAGGTTATATGCCCTATCACGCTGCATGAGACCATTTTCAGTATACATTACCGAGATATTTACTACTTTTGTTGTACATGTTTTATGCACTATTTTTTGCATATTTCAATTACATTGTCTAACTCTTGAGATGTTTCATACATGGGAGTCTCTATACTTTGATGATTGAGACTATTGAGCTTGGGATAGGATGCATCCCCTTTCCCCATGAGTGCTTGAGTGCCCCTTGTGAGTGAAAGGGTGAAAGCGGGAATGAAATGCACCTTTTTGTGAGTGCTTGAGTGCTCATTGTGGGTGAAAGGGTGAAAGCGGATGGTATTGAGAGGTGATCCCACGTGCCGTGAGTGTACTTGAGACACTCGTAGGGCTTAACCATATATGATGTTTCGATGCTTTGATATACATTTATGTTGTTCTTTAGATATAGACTCACGTGGTTATAGCTTACTTGTATCTGCATATCTTTTCGGATTTTGCATGTCCTGACACCATGACTTATGTTGCCTTATTTATATAATAGAATTGGTATATTCTTCATCGTATGAATCTGAGGCTTTTGTACCTTGTTATTATTATTATTTTATCGTTTTATATTAAATGTAAATCACCTACACAAGCCTAGCTTACTGAGGCATTTGTTTGTTTCGCAATGCCTCAAAGTTGGAGCGCGACAATCAAAGAGGGAAGCAAGTGGAATAGTGTGGATATGGACGAGGACCTGAGGACTCTATATTGTTTGCATTTGGAGATATAGTAGTGTACGCCCTTAGACTGGTATCAGACTTTTGGCGCTCTACCTAGATATTTGTATCTTGATATATTAGACCCATACCATTGTATAGTGTGTATATATGCTTACATATGGATGATGTGGTAATTTTGGATGGACCCTGGAGCTTTGGGATTTTTATTATCATCGTCTTTTTGCAGTTTGCCCAATTTCTTATGGTTTTGTATTTGAGCATGCTCAGTGCGTCTGAAAGTGATTTGGTACATCATTGTAGTTTTGGGGTGTAAATGGCTCTCGGGGTTTTCTTTATCCGGCATTTTTCCTTGACGCCACGTAAAATTTCTAAATATTTGAGTTTTATTTCAGGGATCCTGCCTATTTTGTAATAATAATTTTTTTACTATTAATATGTATATATAAATAAAAGATTTTAGAAAACCCGGGGCGTCACAGATCCTAACCGTTGTGCATAACACAGACCAAAGTGAGCTTCGTAAGGCAGGGTTGTGAAGTCTTGGGAGATGAATCTCAGGACAAGTGGGGTATTGAGAGTTACTACTACATTGCCTCGGGAGAGGGAAGTGGGCGGTTTATAATAGTTTGGGGAACTCTCCTAGCAATGAGGCCTTTTTTGTGAAAAACTGTGAGGAACAAAACTATAAGGAGTGTATGGGCTCCCAAAGGGGACAATATCATTGTTGTGAGACCCCTGGTCACTACAAGAGTATTCATCAATACCTATGATAGGGGTTGGTTGCTCACAATTGAGCTTGCACTCTTAATGGGACTTGTCTAAGTGTCTCATTTTCATGTGCCCTGTGTTGCTTTCTCTTCCACCTACACTATGAGCTTATTGGCTAGAAGGCTTAGGTGGTAAAGGTATGATGACAATTTTCATCATCAAAGAAAACATGACCCATCTGTAAATCAAAGGATTAGTTCAACACTTGTAGAGAACCCTAAGTTGGAACAATCTTGGTCCTAAATCAATTTTTTTGGATTTAAGGGAAACAAATCAAAGTAGACATCAGGCACATGGACCACTGGTGTTATTGACCATAACTTATCTTTTACGAGATAATTTAATATCTGTTTAATAGACTTTTTTTTTTTTAAACGTTCAAGCAAACTACTTACAAGCATTATGATTCCTAAATCTACTTTAAATCTCTTCAATAAGGGAAATGTGTCATGACCAAGGAAAGGCGCTATGGTACAAGGCTTTGGGTGCTTCTGTAGTAGACTTCAATAAGTGAAACTTGAAAATAATTTTTATCCTCGTCCAAAGCCTCTAAACAAAGGGGAGCCTTGGCGCGATGTAACGTTGTCGTTGTGTGATTTTGAGGTAATGGGTTCAAGGCATGGAAACAACCTCTTGTAAAAATGCAAGTCAAGGTTGCATACTGTAGATCCTTGTGGTCGGCCCTTTACCTAGACCCTGCATAGGCGGGAGCTTTGCGCACCGGGTCTGCCCTTTAAATCCAAAGCCTCTAAACCAAGGGTTAGGATTGTTTGACTTGGACGATTGAGATATAATTACTAAAGTTTCATGCCATCCATGGCGGGGCCTAATAGATGAACGGTTTGCAACTTCGCATTGATTAAATTCTAAATAGCGCTGTTACCACGTATCATTCAAACAAGGGTTAGTAGAACTCTTTGCACGCGATCTACTCGCCCCTATTTCAATCTGCCGATGATCATCCGCTACGAGATTTAGAGAGGTTTCCCCCCCGTTCTTCTTTCAGACAGTAGATTTCTAACTGGACCCTGGAGCAGGAGAGAGAAACTCCAAAGATGGAAGATATCGAAGATGCAGTTGCAGGTGGAGCTCCACCTGGCCTCCGACTTCCTATGATGACGGTCGGAATGAAACCTAAGAAGCCCAGGGCCCGTAAAATCACGGACTCAGTCACTTCTTCACTTCAAGTTCCGGGTACCCAGGTTCGAATTTCGTCTTTTAACCTTCCTTTCGTATCTTTCCATTTTCCTTTGTTTACCTGGTTGTCTTCATAAATCTTATTTGTTTTGCAGACCATATACTTGAAGACTTTTGGATGCTCACACAACCAGGCAAGTTTGCGCAGCTCTTTTTTCCTCCCATTGGTATTCCTAGAAATCCTTTTCTGGGAACATCTAAAACCCTTCAAAGAATCGAAAGTTGTTGCTTACTTATTTAATCTTGCAGATTTATTGATGTTATCTTGCTGAATATTAGTAACGTTTGATTTGTTACTTTACTGCTGCTTTTAGTCTTTGGGATACGAATGATTACGATGCTCTCCCTGTTTAATTGTTTGACAGAGTGACAGTGAATATATGGCCGGTCAGCTTTCTGCATTTGGATATCTAATAAGCGACAATCCTGATGAGGCAGACCTCTGGCTGGTTAATACGTACGAATTTTTTGCCCTGATCATTCCTCATTCTGTCGTTCACTTCCTGCTAACTATATTAATGAAAGTTTTAATTGAAATGTTATTGCCACTTAGGGTAAATGCATCATGATCCATTGGTAGTCTGGTTGAGGGCTGAAAACCTAGAGATGCCATGCTCTTTTTTTAGAGCCTATCAAATCATATTCAATTATTTCTGAGTTATGATGGGTCATTATATGTGGGAAGCGGCCAATTAGTCTTCTTGATAGAAAGTTTAGTTTGCCTCAGTGGTCATCATGCCAATCCTACTACATAGAAAGTGGTGGTTCCTTTGCTGAGAAATATATATATATATATATATATATAGAGAGAGAGAGAGAGAGAGAGAGAGAGAGAGAGAGAGAGAGAGAGAGAGAGAGAGAGATTGCCTTTTTCCAATCTTCTTGTATGACCCCTTTTTGTCTGATTTATTTCAGCGGTAGACCTTCTCAACATTCCTTGTAGTGACATTAGTTTACTTTATTAGTATCTGAAGTCTGTGCAGACTCCATTCTGGTCATCTGTCTCCATGGAGTAGGAAGTATAACTTCTGAAGTCATTAAGATGAATTTTAATGTGCATGGTATCTGACCATGGCGGTAGTTTAACTTCTTACTGGAGGCAATCTAGGGAAGGTTGTTTTTGACCTTCACATTCACTATTTTACTTTAGAGTTGGGAACTGGGCACAAATCATCATCATCAAGACCTTATCCCACTTAGGGGTCAGCCACATGAATCTTGTTCCTCCATTCTCCTTTATTAAGTATCATGTCTTCATTTAGTCCCAAAGTTTTTAAATCTTTTCTCACCACTTCTATCTTCGTTCTTTTAGGCCTTCCCCTTGCCCTTTTAGAATATTCTTGCATTGCCTCACTCATCTAACTGGTGGTGTTGTTTTGGGTCTCCTTTAGGCATGTTTGAACCATCTAAGTCTAATCGCCCTCATCTTGTTTCCTATTTGTGCTGCCCCTAAGTTTCGTCCAATGTTTTCATTCCTAATTCTACCTTTTTTGTCTTGCCACTCATCCATCTCAACATCTTTATTTCTGCGATGCTCATCTTATGAATATGATGTTCCTTAACTACCTAACACTCTGATTCATAGAATGTGGCCTGCCTTATGGCCATCCTATATAATTTTCCTTTTAGTTTGAGTGACACTCTCCTGTCACACAAAACTCCAGTTGCACATCCCCATTTGTTCCAACCAGCTTAGATTCTCTAGGTAATCTCTCTCTCAATCTCTTCACTCTCATGAATCATTGATCCTAAGTACTAAAAGTGGTCTTTTATGGGGACTTCTTGGTTATCAATCTTAACTGGTGTTCTACTCTTATTCCTCTCCTTGCTAAAATTGCATTTTATATATTCTGTCTTAGTTCGGTTGATTTTAAATCCATTATATTCTAATGCTCTTCTCTATAATTCTAGCTTTGTGTCTATGCCCTCCTTTGTCTCACCAATTAGGACTATATCATTTGCAAGTAGCATGCACCATGGAATCTCCTCGTGCTGATGTTTTGTTAACTCATCTATAACCAACATGAAAATGTATGGATTCAATGCCAATCCTTAGTACAATCCTATAGTGATAGGAAAATCACTAATTTTGCTAGGAGTGGTCTTAACATTTGTTATCTCTCTATATACCCTTGCGAAACCCTTTTCTCGCCCAACACCCTCTATATTAACTCTCTAAGGACTTTATCATAAGCTTTTTCTAACTCAATAAAGACCATGTGGAGGTCCTTCCTCCTTTCCCTGTATTTCTCTATCAATTATCTTAGTAAGAAAATAGCTTCCATAGTAGACCTCGCAGGTATGAAACCAAACTAGTTCTTCAATACATTTGTCTCATGCCGCAGCCTCTTCTCAATCACTCTTTTAAAAAGTTTCATAACGTGGCTCATAAGTTTGATCCTTCGATAATTAGTGTAGCTCTGTATGTCTCATTTATTCTTATAGATTGGTACAATAGAGCTTTTCCTCCATTCATTTGGCATTTTCTTTGATTTTATAATATTGTTAAACAACTTGGTCAACCAAACTACTCCAATATCTCTCATATGCTTCCAAACCTCTATTAATATACCATCGGGCCCTATGGCCTTTCTTGATTTCATTTTTTTTAGGTCCTCTTTCACTTCAGGTATTCTAATCCTACATTCATATCTATAATGACCAATGTTATTTAGATTTACACTATTTTTAATTCCTATATTTTCAGAGCCATTGTCATTTAACAATTTTTGAAAGTAAGTTTCCTACCTTTGTTTGATCTTATTATCTTTGACTAGTACCCATTGATCATCACTTTGAATGCACCTAACATCGTCTAAGTCTTTACCCTTATGTTCTCTTATTTTTGCAAGTCTAAACACATATATCTCACCTTTTCTTGATCCTAGTCTACTATAGAGGTTATCATATGCCTTAAGTTTAGCCTCACTTATTATTCTCTTAGCAACTTTTTAGCATTCTTATACTGTTCATAATTTTCATTATTTTTAGTTTTCTGCCATGCTTTAAAACATATCCGTTTTTCTTTAATAACTTTTTGTACTGTTTCACTCCACCAGCATAGTTCTTTTACTAATTGTCTTTTATTTTTAGATACTCCTAAGACATCTTTTGCTACTTTCTTAATGGACTCAGCCGTATAAGTCTACATGGTATTTTCTTCTATTTTATAGTTCCAGTTTCCTCTTATCACCAACTTATTTATGAATGAGGCTATTTTCTCTCCTTTTAAGCTCCACAACTTAGTTTTTGGATACTTATTAAGTTCATTTCCTTTTTTCCATCTTTTAATAAAAATATCCATAACTATTAACCTATGTTGTTAGTTAAACTCTCATTGGATATCACCTTACAATCCTTACACATTGATCTTTTGGTATTCCTAATTAGATAAAAGTTTATTTGGCTTTTATGGAGTCCACTTTTAAAGGTCAATGTGTTCATCCTTCTTCTTAAAGAATGTATTTGCAATGGCCAGGTTATATGTCAAGGCAAAATCGAAGATAGTTATTCCTATCTCATTTTGTTCTCCTATACCATATTTTCTATTTATCCTATCATATCCTTCATTTTCTTTTCCTACATGGCCATTTAAGTCTACTCCTATAACTATCCCCTAAGTGTTGGGAATTTCTTGTATGACCCCCTTCATATCTATCCAAAACTGTCTCTTGATTATATCTTCTAACTTTACTTGTAGTGCATATACACTTATAACATTTATGATCTTCTCTTATAGAGCAAGTTTTATTATTATAATTCTATAAGTAATTCTTTTAACGTCCACAACTTTATCCTTTAATTCTTTATCCACTATTATTCTTACGCCATTTATGTTATTATCCTTTCTTACGTACCAGAGTTTATACTTATCGATTTCTATAGTTTTGGCCTCTTTCCACTTGGTTTCTTAGATATAAGCGATGTTGACTTTCCCACATTTCATTGTATCTACTAATTCTAGACTCTTACTTGTCAACATCTTTATATTCTATATGGCGATATGAATCTTATGCTGTTGAGGTAGCCTATTTACCCGCTCACTCCTCAACCTCCATGGCCTGACCCTAGGCCCACTTTTCATTGCGCCTGGGTTCTGATTTAGTCCGTGGCTTCTGAGGGAACGCTCTATCAGCCCTTGCCCATTTTCCGTTACACTCAGGATCCGAGGTAGCACGTCGCTTTTGGCAGAATTCCCTAACAACCTTTGTCCATTTTTCACTGCATTTGGGATCCAATGCAGCGTGTCGCTTATGGAGGACGCCCTAACTAGAGGAAATATCAATTTTCAATTCATGTCATGTTAGGGTTGCCATACTTTAAAGAAACTGGAAATGATTTTCATTATCTTCTCTTCTTACTGACAAACTAACATACAAATGCATATTCATTTGCAAGTAGGAAAAAAAATAACATAATCAAAATCATCTTCAACTTATTCCTTGTCGGCTGGCACTTGACGCAAGACCCTCCCCCCTTTTTATCTAGGCTTGGGACCGACATCGGTGGAGTTAACTGGGAACAAATAAATGTCAAAAATATTCTCCTTTTTGTTCAAGCTGTTGAGTACTCCACATGGATTTGAAGATTAGGGCCCTCAATTTTGGCAGATGGCTGTATGAATTATTTGGTTCTTGAGGGTTTGTTCCAAGTTTTTTACCTTAATTGGAGGAATCTAGGAAGTGGAGGAAATAGATTTTTGAGTGTCTCAAGTTTGGAAGAGCCAATTTCGATAGGTGGGGGAAATAGAATTTTGATTGTCTCAAGTTTGGAAGCGCCAATTTAGAGAGGTAGAGGAAATAGAGTTTTGACTGCTTTTGGAAGAGCCAATTCAGAACCATGAGGCCTGCACTAGACTTAGAGAAAGAAATCTACCCTCACCAATCCCCAGCAGGTGAATAAAGCGAATTGTTAAACATAAGGAACTTAGAATCCTCAACCAGGAAACAATTCTCTAGAGACAAAGATCTAGAGCTTTGTTGCTCTCCTGTTTTGATCACTGTATGTGGTTTAACGTCATCATGGCAACTTCCATAAGTGGGCAAAATGCCCAGAGGAAGTAAGTTTGAGCTTTCTCTTTTGATGCCAGTAAAGGGAATCGAGGTCTCTCTTGAGTATTTCTCCCATCCCTTTACACTTGGATGAGGGAATTAAAGGAAAAATGTCTGGAGATTGGGTTTGGAGTGAAGTGTGCAGTACTATATGGAAATACCACCTTTACATTTCTAGATTTTGATGCTCTGTTTTGTCTGTTCTTTTGTTTTTATTTATAGAACTTTTCCAGTTAATAGCAGACTGGTTGCCATCCTAGCTTGTGTGACTTTGGTGGATATTGGCAGGGAGAACTACTTGAAATGAAGGCCTACTCTATATTTACAAATGAGGCCAGAACCTCATCTTAAGAAAAGCATATTACAACTCGCCAATGTGAACTAATACTCCCTTGAATGAAACTCTTCAAGCTTGATGAAATGGTTATTATGTGAGAACTTATATGCTGCATCAACGCCCTTTTTGCTTTTACATTACATTCCATAGCTTTTGAAAATAGGAAAAAGATAAATGAAACTAAAAAGAGAAAAGAAGAAGATGGCAATCCCTAAAGCATTCTTTTCTTTCCTTTTTCCTTTCCATCATAGAACTGTTCAAGTCCGATTTTAGTGTGAAATGGGAATGCTTATAACCATTGGCTTAGTATTAACAGTGTATAAATGTTCTCCTCTGACCAGATGCACCGTGAAGTCTCCTAGTCAATCTGCCATGGAAACTTTAATACTAAAATGTAAAAATGCTAAAAAGCCTTTGGTGGTGGCTGGATGTGTGCCTCAAGGAAGTCGAGACTTGAAGGAGCTTGAAGGGGTTAGTATAATTGGAGTGCAACAAATAGACCGTGTGGTCGAAGTAGTAGAAGAGACTTTGAAAGGTCATGAGGTTCGGCTTTTGAGCCGCAAGACCTTGCCAGCCCTTGATCTTCCTAAGGTACACTTTACGTGTAGCAAATCATTGTTTACATGTGATTTCCCTTTTAGAGCTATTTTCAGCCATTTATTATAGAAGTTTTACATGTTGTTTAGTTGACTTGCTCCAATTTTGTTGAAAATGGAACAGATTTTTCCTTATTATTATTTATTTCTGAACAGGTGAGAAAGAACAAATTTATTGAGATACTTCCAATTAATGTTGGTTGTTTAGGTGCTTGCACTTATTGCAAGACAAAGCATGCTCGTGGCCATTTGGGGAGTTACACAGTGAACAGTCTAGTGAGTATTTACTGTGTTAATTTTTACTAATTATTTATTGCCAAATTAGAAATGTACAATAAGTAGCAATCATTTGTTCTGTAGCTCTTTTATTTCAAGCTTCAAACATGGTGCAGGTTGAGCGCGTAAGAACTGTCATATCTGAGGGCGTTCAGGAGATATGGCTAAGCAGTGAAGATACTGGAGCATACGGTAAACTTGGGCTTGCAAAAACTAGAGCCATTATTTTGATAAGTTCTACTATTACACTAGGTTCTCTCTAAGAAAAGGTTGTGAAAGATAATGAAGAATGTTGTATAAGTAACTAACAAACTGATATCTTCATAATTTTGTTGAAAATGCATTTCCTACCCTGGGTGCTATCTGACCCTCTGCAGAGAGATGGATCCTGCATTAAGCCTTCATAGAAATAGTATCCATGTGTGCTCTTAAGTAGCTCTAAATTGTATATTAGTTTATGACTCTATTTATTCAGATGTACAGTTGGCCCCCTTAGATTTAATATCTGCAGCGGAGGGAATTTTTATAAAATATAAAGAGTATATAAAGTTACTGAATCCCCTTCATATTTGTAAGCAAGGAATTTTCAAAGATTTGTACAAAATATAACAGACTTTCTCTGCAGAGAAGTCACTTTTCAGAAAACCTGTAAAATGCAGCTCAACTGATAGCTAAATTAGTGATGATAGAAAATGTATTTTACGAGAATCTGGAAAAACTTGGACCCAGTAGAAAAATGGTCCAAATTGTTCATCTACTAGCCCCATTTGGAAGCATTACCCTACGTCTTTTGTATGAGGTAATGAGAGCTAATTTTTACAAATTTTCACATGTGTCTGTTGGAATACTCATTTCAGACTGAGAAAGGAAAAATACAACCGAGACAACTGGAAAATCTTTCTTCTAATACCTTTATACATTTCAATCTTTATAAAATTAAGTAATTCAAGAGGGTAGAAAATATTAATGAGAAAATGAACCCTGTTCTAAGTGAATTTGATAAAGTATAGGAGGTTATAAAGTTATTGAATATAAAATATAATGGGCCAACTATTAGTTTAGTTAACTAGCATGTTGCATAGTACTACTTTCATGTTCAATTTCTAATAAGAGTAACATAATTGCATGAAAATGTTATCCTTGTTTCAGATTTCCCCCCATAGAGCTTCACTGAGTGGTTGTCACTTTGTTGTAACATTTATCTTGAAGAACTACTGGTAATGTTGCAGGCCGTGATATTGGGGTTAATCTTCCAATTTTACTGAATGCTATTGTTAAGGAGCTTCCTCCTGATAGAAGTACAATGCTTCGGATTGGCATGACTAATCCACCCTACATCCTCGAGAACTTGAAAGAGATAGCAGAAGTCCTGTCACACCCTTGTGTATATTCATTTCTTCATGTACCTGTCCAATCTGGGAGTGACCCTGTTTTGACTGTAAGTTGGAATTTGAAATCAGTATGATGATTTTTGTTTACGCATAATAATCCAGAAAATGAGGCAAAATCTGAATTTGAGTTGTCATTCTTTCTCCCCCTCTGTTAATTATGAAAAGGGCATGTTGATTATTCGACAAGTTTTGAGCCACAAAGGCCAATGGTTCTAGTTACATATAAATTTCTGATTGTATCTATGTGACACTTCAGGCGATGAATCGGGAATATACTGTAAGTGATTTCCGTACTGTGGTAGACACTCTGTATCAGCTCGTACCTGGGATGCAGATTGCAACTGATATAATATGTGGATTCCCTGGTTAGTCAGCACATACATTCTAGTTAACTTGCTAAGTAGCTTAAAGCTCAAAGTAAATGTTTATGCATTGTGTGCTGGTAGAACTAATGTCTTTGGCTGCATCTGTTAGTTTTTTATGCCATTGTGATCTAAAAAAGAATACTTTTACAACTAAGAAATAATTTGGAAGGAAGAACTTTGTCTAGCACGGTATATAGAAGGACATCTGTTGCTTCATGCCCCTCTTACAATGGCAGATATAAGGGCATCATCTTTTTGTTCGTGTCCTTCTTATATCTGATGGCATGACCATAATCTGCAGGTTCTGTGCGTAGACACTGATGACTTCAGAATACTCCTGGCCACTATCTTTGATGGCTGCAAATGAACAATTGAGTGAAGTTTGGCCAAGAATAACATCATCATCATCATCATCATCAAGACCTTATCCCAATTAGGGGTCGGCCACATGAATCTTATTCCTCCATTCCACTCTATTAAATACCATGGCTTCATTGAGTCCCAAAGTTTTTAAAATTTTCCTCACCACTTCTATCCACGTTCTTTTGGGCCTTCCCCTTGCCCTTTTAGAACCTTCAACTTGTATTGCCTCACTCCTTCTAACTGGTGCCGTTGTTGGCCTCCTTTGAACATGTCCAAACCATCTAAGTCTAATCTCCCTCATCTTGTTACCTATTGGTGCTATCCCTAAATTTCTTCTAATATTTTCATTTCTAATTCTATCCTTTCTTGTCTTACCACTCATCCATCTCAACATCCTCATTTCTGCAACACTCAACCTATGAGTATGATGTTCCTTAACTGCCCAACACTGATCCATAGAGCATGGCCGGCCTTATAGCCATTCTATATAATTTTCCCTTTAGTTTGAGTGGCACCCGCCGATTACATAAAACACCCGATGCACATCTCCATTTGTTCCAACCCGCTTGGATTCTCTAGGTAACCTCCCTCTCAATCTCTCCACTCTCATGGATCAATGATCCAAAGTATCGGAAGTGGTCTCTCATGGGGACCTCTTGGTTATCAATCTTGACTGGTGCTCCACTCCTACTCTCCTTGCTAAAATTACATTCCATATATTCTGTCTTAGTTCGGCTAATTTTAAATCCTTTTGATTCTAATGCTTCTCTCCATAGCTCTAGTTTTATGTTGACACCCTCCCTTGTCTCATTAAGTAGGACTATATCGTCTGCAAATAGCATGCACCAGGGAATCTCCTCATGCAGATGTTTTGTTAACTCATCCATAACTAATGTGAAAAGGTATGGACTCAATGCTAATCCTTGGTGCAATCCGACAGTGACAGAAAAATCACTACCACGCCACTTAGTGGTCTTAACATTTGTTCTTTTCGCTCATACATATCTTTAATTATGTCTATATACCCCTGAGAAACCCCTTTAACACCCAACACCCTCCATATTAACTCTCTAGTGACTCTATCATAATAAAGACCATGTGTAGGTCTTTTCTCCTCTCCCTATATTTCTCTACTAATTGTCTTAGTAAGAAAATAGCTTCCATGGTAGACCTCCCAAGCATGAAACCAAACTGATTCTCCGATACACTTGTTTCATGTCGTAGCCTCTTCTCAATCACTCTTTCAAAAAGTTTCATGGTGTGGCTCATAAGTTTGATCCTTCGATAATTAGTGCAACTCTGAATGTCTCCTTTATTCTTATAGATTGGTACAATAGAGCTTTTCCTCCACTCATCAGGCATTTTCTTTGATTTTATAATCTTGTTAAACAACTTGGTCAACCAAACTACCTCAATATCTCCCATATGCTTCCAAACCTCTATTGGTATACCATCAGGCCCCATGGCCTTTCCTGATTTCATCTTTCTCAAGGCCTCTTTTACTTCAAGCATTCTAATCCTACGTTCATATCTATAATATCCAGTGTTATTTAGATTTATAGTATTTTCAATCCTTATATTCTCAGGGCCATTGTCATTTAACAATTTTTGGAAGTATATTTCCCACCTTTGTTTGATCTCAGCATCTTTGACTAATACCCTTTGATCATCGCTTCTAATGCACCTAACATGCTCTAAGTCCTTACTCTTCTGTTCTCTTACTTTTGCAAGTTTAAACACATCTTTCTCACCTTCTCTTGTTCCTAGTCTATTATAGAGCTCATCATATGCTTTAAGTTTAGCCTCACTTACTATTCTCTTAGCATTCTTATATTGTTCATAGTTTTCATTATTTCTAATCTTCTGCCATGCTTTAAAATGCATTCGTTTTTCTTTAATAGCTTTTTGCCTTTGTTTCATTCCACCACCATGTTTCCTTTGCTAATAGCCTTTTACCTTTAGATACTCCTAAGACATCTTTTGCCACTTTCTTAATGGACTCAGCCATATTAGTCCACATGGTATTTACTTCTGTTTCATAATTCCAATTTCCTTCTACCATCAACTTATTTTTGAATGAAGTTATTTTCTCTCCTTTTAAGTTCCACCACTTAGTTTTTGGATGTGTATTAAGTTCAGTTCTTTTACTCCATCTTTTGATATGAATATCCATAACCATTAACCTATGTTGTGAGGTTAAACTCTCACCGAGTATCACCTTACAATCCTTACATATAGATCGTTCATTATTCCTAAGTAGAAAAAAGTCTATTTGGCTTTTATGAAGTCCACTTTTAAAGGTTATTAAGTGTTCATCCCTCTTCTTAAAAAGTGTATTTGCAATGGATAGGTTATATGACAAAGCAAAATCGAGGATATTCTCTCCCATCTCGTTTCATTCACCTATACCATACCCTCTGTGTATTCTATCATATCCTTCCTTATCTTTTCCTACATGGCCATTTAAGTCTGCTCCTATAAATATCCCCTCAGTATTGGGAATTTCTTGCATGACTCCCTCCATATCTTCCCAAAACTGTCTCTTAATTATATCTTGTAGCCCTACTTGTGGTGCATATGCACTTATAATATTTATAATCTGCTCTCCTAGAATCATTTTTATTATTATAATTCTATCACTGATTCTTTTAACGTCCACAACTTTATCCTTTAATTCCTTATCCACTATTATTCCTACGCCATTTCTATTATTTTCCTTTCCTACGTACCATAATTTATACCCATCTATTTCTCTAGCTTTAGCCCCTTTCCACTTAATTTCTTGGATACAAGCGATGTTGACTCTCCTACGTTTTATCGTGTCTACTAACTCCAAACTCTTACCTGTCAGTGTCCCTATATTCCATGTAGCGATGCGAATCTTATGTTTTGGAGATACCCTATTTACTATCGACTTTCTTGACCTCCATGGTATGAACCCATGTCCACTTTTCACTGCACCTGGGTTCTGATGCAGCGCGCCGCTTCCGAGGGGACGCTCTAGCAGCCCTTGCCCATTTTTCACTACACCCGAGATCCGATGTAGCGCGTCGCTTCTGGGAGAACGCCCTAGCAACCCTTGCCTATTTTTCACCGCATCCGGGATCCGATGCAGCGCGTCGCTTATGGGGAACGCCCTAGCTTGAGCGAATTTTAGATTTCGATTCATGTCATGTTGGGGTTGCCATAGTTTTTAAAAGCTGAAGATGATTTTCATTTAAAAATCATTAAAATCATCTTCAGCTTCACCCTTGCCGGCTGGCTACCTGACGCAAGGGTGGCCATATTTTAAGAAGCTAAAGATGATTTTCATTTCTCCCTCACAAACTAATATACAAATGCATATTTATTTGTAAGAAATAAATAATAGAATCATCTTCAACTTCCCCCTTGCCGGCTGGCTACCTGATACAAGGGTTGCCATCTTTTAAGAAGCTGGAGATGATTCTCATTTCTTCCTCACAAACTAATATACAAATGCATATTCATTTGTAAGAAAGAAATAATAGAATCATCTTCAACTTCCCCCTTGCCGGCTGGCACCTGACGCAAGACCCTCCTCCTTTTTTATCCGGGCTTGGGACCGGCATTGGCGGAGTTGCCAAGAATAACATACAATAGGCAAAAGTCGATATTTTTCTTGTTGGATCATTTGACTGCATTAATTTTTTGGTTGCAACATCATGTATGATCACAAGCAGCAAATTTCCTTTTTGTAACTTAAAAGGGTATGAAAACAAATATTTTATTGAAGTAATAAGATTCATTTATTTGGCTTTCAGGTGAAACAACTGAAGATTTTGCCAAAACAATCAGACTTGTTAAGGAGTACAAGTTCCCTCATGTTCATATTTCACAGTTCTATCCTAGACCTGGTATGTTTGCCATTAACTTTCAACAATTTCCATAATTGATGTGTAGTGATAGTTTTTTCATCACTTTTTCACTTCACAGAATCTTCTAATACTAAACATGGGCATTCTCATTAATAAGAAGGCGTCATTACACCTTGAAATCTTGAAACTACTTTTTGTGCAACTCCTGTACCAGTAAAATAGCATCATGTATTGAAAATAAAATTTAAAAGATAAAGAAGAAAGATGATTTTACAGGAAAAGGAAAACAATACTGTATAATCTATAATATGGAAATTTAGTGGAAAAGGACTCCCTGCCTGACACTTCATATTTAAGTGTCATAGTAAGCCATGTGGTAAATGTGGTGCCATTCATTTCATACTCAGGAAATCTAACTCAATGTGTTTCCTCCCAGCATGTGGAAATTTTATAGCATTATCATAAAATGAAACAGGATATATTTCCTAATTCCTATTTCTGTTCCACTTTCAGCCTCTAAGAGTACAAGTAAAATCATTGTATATGAGAAAATGTTAGTGAATTCTTTCAAGATTTGAAGGACTAATGATATGGTCTGGGAAAAGATAGAAAAGACCATAGCTGCTACTTTCATGTTTAGATGATGTTGGTGGAGTGTCTGTATTGTTAATTTTTCTTTTGCATCCAGGAACACCTGCTGCTAGGATGAAAAAGGTCCACAGCACAGAAGTCAAGAAGCGTAGCCGTGAACTAACATCAGTTTTTGAGTCATTTACACCATATCAGGGAATGGAAGGTCTAATAATAAGAATTTGGATCACTGAAATTGCTGCTGATGCGATTCACTTGGTAAGACGCATGTTTCTTCCTTGGTTTTGCATGTCTATGTTTGAATGTGTGCTTGAATGGTTGCTGGGAGTGAAGGATTGGTAGGTTGGTAACATATGGTTCAAGAAAGTTTACATTAGATGCTTCTTGGTATGTCATACCCAGAGCCATTGTCTCCTGCTGCCAAATTCGGACCACACAATGATGCCTGCTTAGCTTCTCTCATCATATCTGTATTTCTTTCTACTTCTCCAATTCTCTTCCAGTTTGGCTTTCCTAGTGCCCTCTAATCTTGTGAGGGTGGATTCTTTGAGACCTAATTTCAAGTCTTAGACCATTAAATGTTGTACCTTCTAGTCTTACGACTTCTAGCTTTCAGTCTTGTCTAATCTTGTATCTCGTTGTCACCCAAGGTTGGACATACCAAGGGATATGTGCAGGTTCTTGTGGTCGCTGCAGAAAGCATGCTAGGAACCTCAACTGATGTTAAGATAACATCTGTAGGAAGATGGTCAGTCTTTGGGGAAGTGATTGGAACTCCCAGCCAGATGAAAGATATTTCCAGTGCAAAAACCACTCCTGATCTAATGAAACAAGAGCTATCGCTTGAAGAATCCACCCCCAAGAAATGCTCTCCATGCTCTGATGATAATGAAAGTTGTGCATGCTCAAGGGAACCGGAGTCTTGTGCACGTGAAAGGCAAGACTGTGGGGACCAGGTTGAGATGGGTGATCATGAAGCTCCAGCAGCGCTTGACAGTGCTATCATAGATGCTATACATGTAAAAGATCAAAGAGACAGAAAATTCATTACTTCATTAGGATCGTTGCTTCTCAGGAAGAGAAAATTCCAAGGGGCAGAGCATGTGGAGAAAGAGCACGCATGGGAATCCAAACAGAAATCAGAACTGATCTGCAGAAGTAATTTGAGCATTGTTGATTGGATTCTTTTGGGTGGAATGCTAGTAAGCTTTCTTACGATTATAACTCTGCTCGTTCTTTCCAAATGAACACATTCATGTCTGTATGCTGCACATTCATTGGTGCAAGAATTTTGAATGAGCGACTAGAGCAAGACAGATAGCTTCTTTTTATCTTTTGTTTTCTTACCTGGCCTTGTCTAGTGTTGGTCTCGGAGTATGCATGCAGCGCCCGTTTCGGGATTGCTCAATTTTATACCTTGCTGTGCTGGCCTTGTCGCTACGCCTGTACCTCCATATTGAACCTGTCTAAGCACTGCATAAGATGTCAAATTTAATGTAGGATAATGATGTATTCATTACTGTAATCCCATCTTTTATACATTATGCTGGTAATGTGGGCACATGTAAGTGAGGGAAAATAGAGTGAAAGAGAGGTGGGAAAGTAAGGGCGAGAAAGATTGTGGTCTGACCGTTGGCTGGAAAATGGAGGGGGAATCCTGGCCTTGCACATTACAAAATGGACAAGTCGAGAGGGGTGAACATATGACATGTAAAAAAATGAAAAAATTGAGAGGAAGCAGCTTCAAGAATTGAATAGAAAATAGAATAAAAGGGGAGGTCATGTTGCTTAGAGAAATGGGCATGTCATTGCACGAAGCTCCTATGTTTGCAGGATTCGGAAAAGGGGTGTATCACAAGGATCAATAAAATGCAGCTTTACCTTATATTTTTATAAGAGGTTATTTTCACATCTTAAGCCTGTGGCTTTAAGGTCACGGTAGGATAACTCTATCATTGCGCTAAGCTCATGTTGCTTAGAGAAATATTCAGCCAATTATAACAACTGGAGGATTATCAAAGGACTACCCGGTGCGCTTGCTGTGTCATTTGTACCAGAGCGACACCTCACCACGACTTCGAAATTTTTGCATCCAAAATTGAGAAAAAACAAAGATGAGTTCGTCATGGAGTACCTTACAACATGGCACTAGGGTTGGATGTTTCAGGTTGTCAACAATGGTGGGTCCTCCTATGGTGATGTGAGTCACCACTAAAGACAGCACACAATAAAAGTAGTGATTGATTTTTAATAAAAAGTAATTATGGTACTATTTTTTTTCTTGTCTCTACATAATTTTCGTACTAATTAATTGGAGCCTGGTGAAATGATCGAGATGGCTGACTGATCGTGACGAACACTGAATGCATGCAATGGAGTCTTCCCAACTGAACGTGTGTTTCCCTACTTTCTCCGGGTTCTCCATTCTTCTGGATCCTCTCTCTTGAATGGTTAGGATTGTTCGTTTGGTGTCTAACAGCAGAAGCGGGGGGACAATTATATATTTTTGCCAGCGGACTGCATTCACTGTACGTAGAGCACAAGGCCGGATATATGCAAGTGTACAATCGCTTCCACATGGACCGTCCTGGTCGATGGACGGCCTTGATCATCGACCAAGTTTTGGGGGCATACCATCACGGTTTCTGCTGGTAAAACCACGTATCTCAGAATTATATGAAAATCCCATGATCATAGCCGCTGGAGATGGAAAGAGGAAGGTAAAACAGTTACCATCCATTTTGTTGAGCGAGGCCAACTTGTTCTTTGGGACATAAGAGGCTGCATCAATGGTCTAGAACATTGGTTTAAGAAATTGACTTAATATGTTCTATTAATTATGGGTTTTTGACATATAGGTTAAGTTTATTGATATTTGTAATTAGAGCAACCACTAAGTCAGGGGTTTCAATCTTGGAAGGGGCATCTTCTTAAAAGGGCTCCCTGGGGTTAGGGTGAAAGTTGCACAAAAAGTATGAGCCGCCTAAAGTTAGTCACCTTGGACGTCAGTCCGGGAACCATGGTGAAGTCTTATGATCTTAAGTGGGGCCAAACTCTGGTATACGATAAAAGGAGGCTCATCATCAATAATATAGGACATTGGTTTTAGAAATTGACTTGACATTTTCCATTAGTTTTGGTGTTTTGGCACATTGTTAAGTTCTTAATACATTTCTTCCAATTTATAATTTAGGAAAAAATTTGCCAGGATAATCCAACGAATGAGATTTGTGCCTATCTACATGGGGCCTACAAGATTAACGTTTTATATCTAGAGAGAGAAAGACTGTCTCAGATATAGAGAGAGACAGAGAGCGTGCCAGCGCGTGAAAATTAATGTGGTACTCCAGAGAGTGGTTGGACTCTGTAGCGTACAGTACCTTAGAGTAGTAATTTGCAGTCAGGGTACTCTCATCGGAGGACTAATTCAGATACATGTCATGGCAGCCTAAAACGAATGACAGGGCCCCGGAATTTTGATGATCCAGACTGTCCATATACTGGGTCGTATTCAAGATAGGCGAGCTCCAGAGAATGATGCTACTTTTTAGTTCTGAATTTAAATATTTGCTTGCCAGTGTATAACTCAGACGAGAAATGCTTTCTTTGGATGATCTGATTTAATTATTTTACTCATCATCCACTGTTTAGGCTACCTAAAAAAAATGAGGCCCATTAAATACTTGTAGCTGGTAGTTCCTCATTTTAAAATTCAATAGTCACTTTTAAGATTAGCTTGGAGGGTTCAAGACTCAGTTCTGAAACTTAGTTCGGGATAGCATTTCTCAACTCGGACTAACTAAATGCTAGGATAATCAATGGATGAGGCTTTTGGGACACGCCCCATTTATAATCTGGATCAAAGGATTATCAATATCCGGACCCACCTGTACCATTTAGCTGTCGGTAGGCTTAATGTATCACATAACTCCTTCAGAGACAAAGTCAATATTGTGAGGGCCCACTACCTGATCCTTCTCCTGTCAACAGAAAACATGAGCGAGTACATACGTCGTCGGTGCAGTGTCAGCACATCCTACCGTATACAAAAATGAATGCAGCCAACGCTTTTCCCTTCAATCTCCATCCAAAGAAGGCTTTGAAAGAAGCTAAATTTCAACAACTTCATTTATTAGTCCCATTCATATTTCCACATCGCATTTAAACCGCTTTTTAATGATATTTCCACCGCTTAATCATCAAACATAGAAAGACTAGGACTGGACCAAGATATTAAGACTAATCCTCTCTCTCTCTCTCTCTCTCTCTCTCTCTCTTTACTCTTTGAAAAGGAGAGAGAAAGTTGTCTTTGCGGAGAAAGAAAGTTACAGGAGCCCACCAATACTCCCGGCATCCCAGGCAACATGTATGGCCAAACCACATTGCGTCAAAGAACAAATGTGAAAAGCAAAACGAAAAGGAAAGAGCGGACGAACAAAACCAGCCTTCTCTCTTCCTCCTTTCTACACATGGATGGGAAGAATCCCAACTTTTCTCAAGCATGCGTAATGGCTATACGCCTCTTCCATCTTTTTTCTCATCTTCATTCAAGTACCATGAAAATGCCTAATAGCTATCTGCCTTCTTCTTCTTTTCCCTCAATGTTCCACTAAAGATACCGGCATTGGCGAGAGAGCCATTGTCATGATCCAAGGCGATGCACCACTTCCGGGCCACACTGGGAATCTATTTGGTGATCTATGCATTAGACTTGCAGACGATCAACCTTAGACCCACATGGTTTGGCCCCGTGCGCCGTGCCAAAGTCCATGCCCAAGAGAAGTTCCAACAAAATTAATGGTTCACTTTTTGGCTGGAAGGACCACTAAAAGAGACAGTTATGCAAGGTCTGGGGGACCACGAACGGTCCAACAGCCTTACTTTGCATTTGTTCAAGAGACTGCTTCACACCTAAAATTCGTGTTTCACACTTAAAATTCGTGACCTTCAAATTACACATCGACGAGTAAGGGTCCACTCGCTGAGCACGAGCCCAAAATGCTTCGGTGAATACAGATGAAAATAAATAAATAAAACCCAACTGATCACGTAGCCGGTAGGCTAGCTTTGTGCGACGAACTTAGTCATTCCGTCCGTGAAGCCAGAGCTAGCCATAGGCCATGCCAAAGGCTTGCTGGACGAAATGGCCCTGTACTAGTTTCGTCACTTAGCTGAGTTGAGCATTGACTCAGGAAGTTCCTAGCTTTAAGCAGCAATTTAGGCAACATAAGTTTGGTAATAGTAACTGGATTACAGACAGGTATATATATTCATTGAGTAATGAAATGAATATATGCTACAAAGAGACGTAGAGGGATTTGAAGCTACACATAAATCAGATGAGCATATCTGATTTAGAGGGCAACCTCTTGAAGAAATTGAAAGGTACCGAAGGCATCTTCTTAGCTCTAAGCCTGGGATGCCTAAGCAGAAACAGACCAAAGAGCACGGCCACCACCTGAAACGGTGTCACGTACAGAAACACTGCGAAAATCAACGAGAAGATTACGAAAATAGCAGTGGCTCGGGGGTCACGCCAGCTTAGTATAGCCTGAAGTCTCTCCCCTTGAGTGGCCATGTCGCCCGCCACTGTTTGCATACGGCCCGCCACACTTCTCAACCGATCATACCTCATCCTCACGATATCCGGGGGCCGAGATGATGGGAACGTGTCAAACTCTTCATCAAGCTCATCAGGATGGGCCAATTCTGCGTGTGATAATTTGATATCCATGTGGGGCGGGTTCCTAGGCCGGAATCTATAGTTCCATATTCCGATCATGAAAAGATACAGAAAAATCGTCGGAAGAATCAGCTCCGGGTAACAAACGAGTATGAAGAAAAGGACGTGAACTAAGATTGTAGTGACCGGATTCTTCCAGTTCCTGATATCGTCGAACCATCTTCCGACTGCGGCGATGCCCGCAAGCAGCGACATAATACGATTGAAATTGGCTTTACTTCGCCGGAGACTCCACATGTGGTAGTCCACGTCTAGCATGTAGTCAACAGTCTCTTTCCGAACCGGTGGCTCGGCCCGTCTAAGCCTCTCGGCAACTATCTGAATCGCATGTCTACGGAGAACGTCCACCTGGAGGACGGGGATCGGATGGATGTAGTGCATCTTCGGAAGCAGTGGTCTGGCATAGAGGCTGACCATGTTGACCCACGTGGTGCAGGTGAAACGAAGTGCCAAATGGAGGTCCCCTGTTTTTTTCAGCCCCGAAGGCTGCAGAACTAACAATGGATAGTAATGCGTGTAAATACGATCAGCTTCCAACGTAGAGAGTCGAATTCTCACCTTCCCAATCCTCAGATCGTCTTTCTTTCCGCCGTTGATCTGGCAATTATCGAAAACTCCAATGGTGATTACCGTACATGGATCAAAAACCTCCCATGTGTATTGCTCGTTCCACCTCGGCGCTAGAGTGTCCATAACAGTTCTAGTCCGGACCCATTTCCGGCCATACTTAGCAAGGCAATAAGCATCCGTAATCCTCCCGTCTTTGGTTTTCATTGGAAGCAAATTCCTCGCATTTAGAATTCCAACTTCGAGAATTCCAATGTTTGATTTCCCGAGATGTTTCGCAGACGGCTGGAAATCGCTGCTGTAATGTGTGGATTCATCCAGAACATGGTAACCAGCCTCGAGGCAAAGCCGGAGATGGATTTTGCTAGCAAATTTCACTTCTTTCTTCTTGTCTTCGCCTTCTACGGATGAAGAAGAGGGCTTGACGAGGTTGAACCAACGTGGGTCGACGTGTTTGTGGCTGTCCGCCCGTGGCACAGCGGCGGAGAGTGGAAGGATTACTCTTCCAAGTGGTTCATGCTTGGTGGGTCCAATTCTATCTTCAACCGTGATGATTAACAGATCATCGAGCGGCTCAGCGGCAACGAACATGAGCTCTTCTTCTATCCATATCGGATTAACAGAACGGATATGAGAAGGTCTAGTGAACTTCACCTGATTACCCAATTCAATTTTCACCCACGTTTCAGGCGGCCTAGTTTTATCAGAAGGCATAAGATCTTGAGCTTCAAGTACTTGGCAGCGGAGGTAAAACAGCTTCGGAGAGTAGTACACACGAGCGCGAGTATTAGCAAGTGCTTCTGGTGAAAGTGAATGAGCTTCGGAATGCAAAGCATCAGGGAAACATTCATCTGCTTGGGTTCCTATCCAGACAGCAAGCATTACTTCACCTTTCGCAGGTTCTCCCTTCTTACCTTCAAGCTTATACCATCTCGGGGCCAATGGACTATCCGGCGGAACCCTTGTTGGAACATCGGTAAGATCGAAAGCTAGTCGACCGACAAAATCGTCCTTGGTCAATACATCCTTATCTTTCACTACAACTTCAAGCAAATTGGACTGTAACCTCTCTTTAGAGAAAGCAAACACCTGTTTCCAAACTGGGTTCTGGTTTTTCTCCAAGTATTTGGTAACACCTTTGTAATTCCCAACTTTTACTTCAACGTAAGGATCAAGACTTCCTGTAATATCCATGGTAGGAAGATCTTTTGCTTTCACAACGTTCACGTAGAGGTAATACATCAGCTCCACCAAATCGTATGTGCTCGTAATTTTGTCTCCCCGGTAGCGGAGCCGGCCAGCGATCTGTGGATATGTTTCTTCCAGTGCATACTCCAATTTGATCGGTGTTACCATGTGACGCAGCGTAATGGGGGGGCCAAAATCAACTTTGGAGTGGTCCACTCTAGACTTTTCCTCTGCAGGTTGCTTCATTGCAGGTGGAGGAGCTCCACCTTTCTCTGTTCCAACTGAGTAGAAAAACTGTGTTTCCTTGCCCTTTTTCTTCTTACTTTTACTTTCGTCTCCTGTTTTCTTCGCTTCCTGAGATGGTGCCTGAGATGAATCTTGGCGTTTGGATTGTGGAGGAGGCCCAGAGAAGGAATCATTGACGGCATAGATTTTGAGAGCGATGTCCCCGCGGATGTGGGAAAAAAGACCTCTTTTATCTAGAGGGAAACGTTGGACTGTAGATTCAGATTCTGATAATGGGACGGAAAAGCCTGAAATTCTGACTCTGCCGAGGAAATTCTTGTGATGGCCTGCTGTTTTCTCATTGTAGACGAATACATCGATGGTCTGGTTTGGGAGGTTTTTCGGGTCCGTTACATTGAAGACGAGTTTCTCGTTCCAGTAAGGGTTTAGATCTTTGGGTTTTGTCTGAGTTCTGTGCCGTTGGTCATCGAAATCGACTTCCACAAATGGGCTTGCAGAGCCTTGCCCATCTTTGGGCATCAGGTCACTGGCGTCGAGAACTTCTACAACGAGTTTCATGGCCGAATTTTCTGTGCTTTGACCGGAATTCAGGTGGAGGAATGAACGGTACAGTGGATTTAGGTAGGCATTTTGAGTGGGCTTTGATATGTTGGGAGAGAAGGAGAAGGCGATGAAGGGATTGGGATGGATATTTAGAGTAAAACGACAGAAGAGAGAGCGTCGTCTGGGAGCGAGGTGGGGACAAGGTAATTCATGTAAAGAGAGAATTCCTGAGAGAAGTGGCGTTTGTTTCCCGTCTGATTTCCTTTCAGGTTCAGCTAAACAGATGGTGGCTGTCATTTTCCTTCCTATCAGAGACATTTTAAGGGCCGTCATGCACCCATGGTCACGTTTCAGTTTTGTGATCTTACTTTGATTAGATGATCTTATAGTTTCCACCAAAAACAAGATGATACCATAGTATTCACCTATAGAGCCCCATTAGAAAGACTTTATTGGAATGGAATACCCCCCTCAAGAGTGGGACCAAAACAATGTGAGTTTGCTCGTAGATTGTTGATGGAGTTTTGTGCACCGGTTGCTTGAAACCACTTATTGCTTTCTACTTTAACTGAGGGGAAAGAGAAATGGATCCCACCCTCACGTTGTTTGTCTTTAGCATTGGACGGATTTGGGGAAATGGAATAAAATAAAAGTAGTTTCTTATCAATGGGGTTTACTATTGTTTGAAGATGTTGGTCAGATTAATTAAAGCTAGATGGATATTAGGGGTATCTCGTAACTTTCCATATCTATTAGAGAGCTAATAATCTCAACAACACAGGCTTTAATTATGCTTGTTGTAAATAAGATAGGTTTCCATTTCCATCATGCAAATAAATTAAGAAAAGCTATAAAATAGTCAGCAAATTGAGAAAAGGTAAAGCTTTTGGGCAGATCTGGCCAAAACCCAGCATTTGAAAAGGTAATACTACAGTCCTATACTACATCTTCAAAGGCATTGTACACATAGGACAAGCTAAAATTAGCTTCCTATTTTCTTTCTATAGTCACCCATTTTCCATTATAGTGAGCAAGAGAACAGGTTGATTCGCTTTCTAAATGATCCAAAAGATTGTTTTGTTGGTGTCCATATATCTAGAGTATCTTCTATTGGAGGATGCAAACCTTGCATATGATTTGCTCTGTAGAAATGAAGCTTCTACATGGTGTCTGCACATGTAAAATTGAAGGGTTTTCCGGCCATGCTTAGCTGTGGTGATCAAAAGCGTCCAACTCACATCCATCTTCGGTATAATATGATACTAAACTTTCCTTTTTGGGGTATAAAATGGATGCACAAAATAACAGGTATTACAGTCATAAATGATTGCAATTGGCGCATCAAAATAGCAGGGAATATAATCATAAAATCATCACAATTTGGTATAGACATCAGAATTATATGTTTCTCCTTTGCTTAAAGCTTATCGAAAGCAACTAACGAGCGGGCTGATATCAAAAGCAAGGGGGTAATCGTTGAGAATCAAGTGTATAGAATATCCTCCTGATCCTGTCTCTCCCAGTCGACTCACTACTCTGGCCAACCTAAGAAATGGGATCATTCGGAATCAAGGTTGTTAGAAAGATTAGAATGTGATGCAGAAAAATAAAAATAAAAATGGGAATATGCTGTGGGGTAAGCTAAGATGCTTCAGAAAGCACCAACCACATGAGAGAGAGAGAGAGAGAGAGAGAGAGAGAGAGAGAGAGAGAGAGAGAGAGAGTTTGATTGATTGGTCTTGACGCTTAGGAGAGAAAAGTTGATTGAGGAAGTTGCAAGCAAAATTTTCTGGATGAAAGCAAATGACAAAAGTGGAGAGCTTTTCTTGTCTGATATCATAAATTTATTATTCCACTTCTCTCGCTTTCATGGAATAGGGAATATCATGGAGAATGTTCATCGTGCTCTTTGGATCTTCTTATGCAACCAATTGCACACATTATCAACTGATCTGGAACCATGTAATTTCTGGTTCCATGCTAGATCACCCACAACCAACCCATTATACCATCCTAATCATCTGAACACTGACTTTTATGTGTGGATGAAGCAAAAAGCTATCCTTCTTTACTCATTTGTTCTGTTAGTCAAGAACAACTTTTAAAGTTCTGGGCTCCATGGCAAAGGAATAAGCTGTATCAATTTTCCATATGAACAGTGACGGAAAATGATTTCCTCACTCTCTCCTTTCCACAGTTCTACTTAGTTGTTAAACGTCGTCGTGATGCCCAAAAAGATAGAGAACCAACATAAAAAATGTGTTTATTAAAGTGAATAATGTCGTCCAACAGCTGAGAGTAGATATCATTTCCCAAGATAGAATGTGGGAGAATCTATTCGTTGATATTGCCAAAGAAATGAATATCTGAATGTCATTCTTTTACCAAACTTACGGATCATGCTTTATACGTCGATTTGCCTTACAAGCGATGCAAATACCTGCTGTTGGTTGTTCTTTTTCATACGACTCATGTGACCTTGCAGGACCAGTTTAATAGTCTAAAGTACCATAATCACCTTTTTGTGATAATGAAAAAGCTCTCAATATATACTAGGATATAAAAATTTTAGATTATTGGTTTAACTATATAAAATAACTAACACTATACCTCGAAAAAGTTCAGGATCAATGCTGTCTGTGACCTCTAACTTGTGTGTTTAATGAATATCTGTGTGCAAAATTAAGCATGTACGTCGCATATGTTTGTTCATCCAGTTAAAATTTATAATAATTTAGACCGTCCATCTTGTAAAAATGTCGATCTTGAACTATTTAATAGTCAGAATCCATCGCCCACAAAATTTAGCCTCGTAAAACAATACAGCGAAGGGGAGAAAGAAGGAAAGACCCACACACAGCAACCAGAAAAATGTCTGTGATCATCAGAAATTGCCCACTTACAGCAGGTCCCCGCTACCGACTCAAGGCAGGCAGATTGGACCAAATTGATGTTATGGGCTATGGATGATTACAAAGCTTTCTTTGTCTATTCTTCGCATGCTCTCTTCTTCACTGTTTCCCCGTGTAAGATAAGAAGGCCAATGATTGCCGTGGGTGGCGGTGGCGAAAAGGGAATGGGACCCAACCATGTGTTCAAGCCTCAAATTGAAGAAATCAAAATGAGTTGTTTGATTTTGGAATCTTATGGCTGCCCTTTATTTTTATTGTGACCTCACCCACATGGACCTGGACCTGCACATGCCAGCATTTGCACCTTGTATAACCCAAAGATGGCGACTTCGCAAACCTTTCCTTTCTCCTCTAGTGTTTAAGTGCATGCAGTTTGAGTTCTAAGGGTCCCAACCCAATATAAATATGATTCTCTGTGGCTGAAATCGAAGGATGATGGAAGGGAGGCCTTCTAAGAGGAGAATCTTTTGGTAGTGAACAGGACAATGATCTTTCGATGCTTCTTTCCTCTGCAATAATACCCGCAGCCCTGCTTTCTATCTAACATTCCACATTCTACTCGCAGAAAGCTTCAAATCTTTCTCTTAGCCAGGAAACGAGAGTGACTGGTAGAAGTCCTAGCGGGGCTGAGGTGGTTGGTATACAGACCTAGGCATCTTCTGGGCCAAATGTTAGAGACACAACACCGTAAAGATCGATCTCCACGGCTTATGCTAACCCTCCAAACGGTTAAGGTTTTCTTGTCGTTGTTCTAAATTTTTACTGTAGGACTGGAATGGGGACAGGATCTTTTGTCCATGGGTTATTTGAGAAAGAGAATAACGGTTTGGATCACCACACAGCAGGCCCTGCTTTGGCTTTTAGCGGGTTGTACTAATTTACATAACATACCATATAATATCTCTTCGTACATAACTACCTACAGGAAGGATGTAGCCATGTAGGATGGCAATGGGCCGGGGCGGGATGGGCTTTCAGCTGCCCTACTCCATGATTTATTTTTCTTGCCACAGATCATTAAATTTTGCAACCCTACTATGAGATGTTTCTTTTGTTTTTTGTTTATAAATATGTAAGAAAAATTTTGGTTGCTGCTATAATTAAGAGAAGGGATTCCTAAGTTAAGGAGGTCTAATAAAAGGGAATAATGGTCAAAAGTTTCTGTGTCTAATTTTATAAAAAAATGCCCTTCTTTTATAACTAAAGTGCAATAATAAATTATGAGTATTTTTTATATAGAATATTTGTACGTAATGAGGGTCAACCCAGAAATTTTCTCGCTGACCCACCCCAATCCATGACCACTATGGGTCACAAACTTTTGCCTTGTCATGGATGCAGGCCACTTATTTACTGCCCCAGCCTGCCCAAACAGGTGTAGGGTGAGGCAGGTTATGGGTTTAACCTACCCCACTGCCATCCTAGATAGATGAAAGGATTTTCTGTCTCGAAGCAGAGAAATGCCATTGCCATGGAGTTCCTCCAGGTCATTGAATCCATGCCGTAAATGCCGTTCACTCCCCCCACATTTGGGTATCTTAATGGACTGATATCCTGAAAAGGCCTTCTGGGAAGACCCATATATACTGCGGTCCATATGTTTCAAATAATTTGATAAAAACTTTAAAAAGATATGAATACCTAGGCTCCGGATTTACATCCAATGAATGCTGACTCCTCACTAACCATCATTCCCCATAGTAAGTAGCATTGAGCTGGTATTGGAAACCTCGTGCTTTTGATGGATTTAAATGCCCAGCCCAAAGTCGCTCATAATAGGCTGCCCGTTTAGCAGCCCCAAAACATGGGCCCACTTAAAAATATAGATCGCTAAAGTTTAAGGCCACAAGACAGGTATTTTCACGGAGTAATGCTCCCACAATCGCGTCCGCTGAGTTTCATGAATACCAAGTTCATGTGGTCTGATGCAAAATGCCCTTGCGCAGCATAACCAAAGCTTATAAAAAACGTCTAAAAGGGCAGCCCGGGGCACGAAGCTTCCACGTATGCAGGGTCTGAGAAGGAGCGGATGACAAGTGTCAATAGCACGCAGCCTTACCTTGCATTTTGCAAGAGGCTATTTTCACGCTTTGAACCAGTGATCCTCAGGTCACATGACGACAACTCTACTACTATTACGCGAGGGCTGCCCTTCAACTTATAAAAAACATCTCTCTATGAAATTTGCAACATCAGATATAGCAGGCGTGCTTAAAGAGAAAAAGACATTAAGTTCGCCACCTTAGTAGCTTAGTATAATGTTGCAACTGGCATTATTTTTTCCCTATTGAAGATGCACCTGCAGCCGGATGAGTGGGCTGTCTCACCATTATGCATTTCAGCAACTCCCAGCTCTTGTGAACTTGAAAGCTTTCTGTCAGCACTAACTAGAAATATCCAGTCTGCTGCTGTTCTGCGCCCTTAAAGCATTTATGCCGGCTGACCAGGGACTGGTCTGGAACGAAATATGTCTCTGTTCCTCGTATCTAATTCCAGTTTCGTTCAAACTGTAAGGCACTAGCGCATGGGAAATGATAGGAACACTCGTTCAAATAGCCGGAATACTCAACAAATAAAGAGCATCTAATGATGCATATTTGACACTTAATGTTTTCTAGCTATTTGAGGTGAGTGTTCCTATCAATTCCCTAACTTGTTTGAGTTCGATTCTCTATGTCAGAACGGTTGATCTCTGCCATTGTAAATATAGAAGCTTTAGTACCGGTAGCACCCACTGCTTTAAATGATTCAAAAGACAGACTGCAGGCACCAAATTCGAACTTATCTGATAATCCTGAGCCCCTCATCTGCCACCTTAAAAGTGATAGTTACCCTGGGGAACGCAATCATCCATGTCCATCCACCAAATCTCCACATAACAAGGCTCATAATAATATCAATCACTGGGAAATTGACATACAAAAGTAGTTCATAGAACACCCTGTCAGGTGAATGTCCTTGATCATCGAAAGAGGAGGCCTGTTTGTACCTAGTCTGCTCACATTTTCCCACGTTAAAATATGTGAATCCACCAAATAACAGGTTACGGGTTCCCAGATAGGTGGGAGCATCTCCCTCGAAGGTTATGATATATTATCTCTATGTTAGCACTCATTGTCTTTTCTTTGTTCAAGATGCTTTTCCTGCTGCCTGCTTTGTCTCTCACATCGATATGAATTTTAGCAACTTGGAGCACTCATTAAATCCTTCTTTTTTTTTCTCCTGAAACACAACGAGGATTCATTCAACAGAGACAAAAACTTCAGAATCCTCTACTTTACGCTTATTAATTCTTTAACCACAACCAACAAAATTAGCTGCTATGACTGCAAGTAATCGTAAGAATGGGCTAGGTCGAAAGCTAGGAAAGTTTTAACCTTATTGAGAATTGAATGCTAGCAGCAAGTCGATAATACACAGAGATGATAGACGGTCGTTCCAGTGCACCATCTCTTAAACCATCCATCATGCTGATTGATCAGTACTGGTCTGGAAGCAATATACCTCGTCCCTTGCTTTTAATTCTTCTATTTCCTCTAAAGCTCATCTTCGAACAATTCACTATCCTCAGTAAAACATCACATATTTTAGTTCAACTCACTGCAACACACAAAGGCTAATCTCTGCCAACACCGGCTACATTGATTGAGAGGGAACGAGAAAACCAATACCACTAAAACCACACAACTCACATGTTCCTAGCATAAAATTGATAAGCATCACTGACCCCATCATTGTTGACTGTAATTTTTCTTGAAGAATGATCTCATTTACATCAAGGGGACTATAGAATACAAAGCATAAAACACGTGACCCTACAGCTCCCTGGTGCTAGGAGGAAGTTGGTGCTAAATGTGTAAGATAGTAAATTTTGAATAGATTTCCAGAAAAGTGTTTCAGATTACGCCTGCCGCACAAATGGAGAATAATTACAAAAACAACCAAGAATCACAAGAATATCTTTAGTATAAAGGTTTGTACTTAATTCTCTTTGTGGATGAAAAAGAACCAGCCTGACAAGCTATTGTTGGTAATGATCCAAACTCAGACCCTGCAAGTCAGCAAGTTATTACAGTACATTAGTAGCCTGTGGGGAATAAATACCCTATAATCAAAAGGAGAACATAAAGATAACCAATCCAAAGGAAATAGGCATATTTACCTTCATTAGGGAATTGTTCTGTATAACTGCAGAAGTCAACAATGAGTGATTAATTGAGTAGGTAAGGCCCTAAGTGTGAACTCATATTTTGTTCTAATATCAGTAACATGTACAGCAGCATTCAGGAGAACCTAACTTCTGTGGCAAGAAGACTTAAGAAACAACCAAAACCACAACTTATTTTCTAGAACAGAAGCTTCATTTACTATAAGACCTTGAAAAATGATTTCTGTGGCAGTGAAAGTGGGAAAAGTACCATCTGACTATAGCACCTAATAGGGTGTCTCTGGGGGAGCCAAAATTTCCAGGAAGCATTCAAGTTCCAGGCCCTATCCAAGTTCTCTTGTATCAGGAGTAACAAACAATTCTCACAGCTTCGAGTTAAAAACCTAATGTCCTATCTTAACAAAACAGCATCAGCAGATGCATTGAAGCCTCTTAGATAATTAGCGCCATGAAGTCACCTGTTTGTAGCCAACCTGATAGGCGTCCCAACCACAATCCGGTTCTTTCCTCTTCATGGTTGGGCCAGGTGCAGTCACCTGTTGGAAAGATTTCACTTGTTCGTCCAGTAGTGAATTGTTTGCTGGAAAGAATATGTGTCCAACATTCCCTCTGCTTTCAGCCTCCGAAGAGGTAACTCCAGCATTGAGATCAAGGTTAGACTTAAAGATACTGATCTCATTCATGCCTGCTGGAGCAGCAATGTCGATGAAATATGGGGGTCTAGGAAAAGTCGAAAAGCTCCCAGAACCCAACATAGGAGGTAGAATTGTGGCTCCCCGAGAATCCACCATATAAGGGATGCCACCAGATGGGTATACAGCAGAAGGAACGGGAATCATGGGACCCATCAAGCCATTATAGGAGAAACCAGGTTGTGGTGTACAAGCCAAAGAAGGTTGCATACTGATCATCCCTGGCATCTGCTCTAAAGAGGGAGCAACATTTGTGACAGCTGCCTCAAAGGGGTGGGCTGAGTGAAGAAACTCCTTCCTGCCATGACCATGGCCAAAATCTTGTAAGAAACCTGCATCTGCCCAGTGTACACTTGGGGTATTGTTAGATCCCACTCTCATCGTTGATCCAAGGATTGAAACAACGGGAATCTTATTTATTGAAGGTCCAGTGTCTTGGACTGGTCTGGAAACATCATGAGCTTCACCAAAGGATGGGTTGTCGTTCAAGTCAAAATTCCTAATAGAAGGCTTTGATGATGATCTCGGAGATGGACTGTGGGCCTCATTCCTCTGCAGATGGAGCCTATTCTCAGTCCTCCAGTCAGATAATAGGTCAGGGCAATTATCGTCATTATCACCAAGACGATTAAGATCCAGGTTAAGCCTCTCTGCTTGTCTCAAACTGACCTCAGCAGAAGAATCATCAGAAAAGAGAGTCGAAGATGCAGGAACATGCCTCACAGGCAACACCTCCACAACAGAATGATCTACACCATCAGTTATGTTAAGGTCAATCCCACGAAAGCTAAGCGACTGTTTAGAGCTTCCAATGTTATCATCTGTGGAAGATACCTTCTCTCTTTCAGGAATCTTGCAAAGTGATGCTGGACGAAATGCACTAGTAGCTGCAGATCCCTTCCAACCCAATTCACCTTCAAACTGCAAAGGAGTTGTGCGTAAGTTAACTGGCCCTCTAGAAGTAGCAATAACAGGAATTGGGGTAGACAAGTTTGTCACATGGCAGGGAGAGACTTTCACAGCTGCCAACTGCACAGAACAGTCAACTTCCTCAGTCTGAATGTCTTCATTTAAATCAAAACAGCAGGTATGTGGGCGACCATTGGGAGTTGGATCTTCAGGGATGGTTGTCAACTGAGATGATTCTTGGTCATGTTGGCCGTCATCACTTTCGGGGATTGTTGGACAGACATGTGATAGATCTTCTACCTCCGGATGTAATTGTTCACTTGCAGCAGCTATTTCTGGGCCAGTCTCTGCCTTATTAGAACAACAACTATCTGGACTATCAGGTTCACTGCCTGATGATTTGCTGCTGTTGTCATTTCCGGTCAAGAATTCATTTTTCATGGGTTCCCTTGATTCTGCAGTACTAAAAAAAACAGGCTCATGGTTCCTATCCTCTACAGACGAAGAGCTGACTGAATCCTCTCTGTAAATTACAATGTCTTGCTCAACTTGTCTTGCTACCTGTCGAGCTACCTTGAGTGCATCATCGGGCTCATAAGTGAGTTCCATTTCCGCACCTTCTCTATTCAGGCACTCTGCATTTTTATGGCCAAGCCTTTGTAGTGGCACACAAATCTTCCCCCCTGGGGTTGTCGATTTTCCTTCTGCATTTAATAGTGTACTAGGTTTCATATACAGCATTCTTCCAGCTTCATCTGCAATGAGAGTTTCCTTGTCTTGGGAATTTTCACCTAAATTCTCCAGCTTTCCAACTATGGGGAGAGAGGCGTTCTGCATGCCCTCAGGAGTAATACATGAGTAGGTCTGTTTTTCAGGTTTTGGCTCCATGATTTTCTTCCAGTGGTTCAATGACTCATCCTCTGCCACTTTCAGGGTGACTTTTCCAGCTGGATGTTTTTCTAGGCTACACTTAAGACCAAGAATCATCGAAACATTCATCTCTTTGCATGCCTTACCATTATTGCATGACTCAGCCTCGTGACTTGCAGCCTTACATCCATCACTTGGAGAAGAAACTGGACGAGTGGTAGTTTTTGGGTTTGAAGTGCAAAACACAGTTTTTGATTGTTTATTGAAAGCCACCACTGTCACAGGCTTCAAACTATCTTCAACAGTTATCTCCAGAAAGTTTTTTCTTTCCACAATACCTGACTCTTCACTTTCTGCTGGTTTGGAAGTCTGTCGATTCCCTAAAGCAGTTTCACCCTTTCCAGAAATTTCTGATGTTGACACAATCTTATCCAAAGAATGCCTAGCTACTTCAATATCCATAAAACTCCCATCACCTGTAACTTCCTTCAGACTACCAGATTCAAACTTGTCATACCGGCTTGAAGTTGATCCAGAAAACCCTTCAGTAGAAAACTTATCCTTGCTATCATTTGTACATGCAAGGTCTACACCATCAGAACTTAAAATGGAAGAGGAGTATCGTGGTCCATAACTACAGGAATCACTTTTCAAACAATTTTCTGCAGGAATACCATCAAAAGTAGTGATCCTCTCACAGTTTGAATGTCCCCCCCCTTCTATCATTGGTGTCGTTTCGACCATGCATCCACTATGCTCATAATTATGAGAGATTCTGCTCCTCATATTCTCGGATTCAGTTTCGATGTTGGTGAAATTCTCCCAAGCATCAGCTAAAGCCTTTGCCATTCCCTGAATTTCCATACTTTTGTGAGAACAGAGATGCCTGACAGTATCTCCTATACCACATGCTTTCAAGCCTTCCTGGTCCATTGGTAGTTTCAGAAGTACAGCTAACACCATACACATTAGTTGTTCCACAGGCTTCTCAAAAGCATCTGTGTAGCAGTTTTTTGCTTCCTGAAGCCACCTGTCCAAGTAATGGACCCCGCCTAATTTAATAAATTGCCTCAAGCAATCTGCATTCTGTGTTTCAGCCACAGTTCTTGCAACAGAAGACCATATCTGAGTAGCTTCAGCCGCACTCACAGTAATATGGCAATCATCCTGCTGCATCAGAGAGACCAGCTCTTCAACCCTATGAATGCTTGCAAGCCCATTGGTTATTTCAGTTGGAGTGAAGAAACCTTGCAGCTTCATATTTGAAGTTCTTGCTGTAGTGCTTTTAAGCTTCAGACAAACTTCTCATCAGCTCAGCTCCTGATATGAACAGAAATGATGGGCTTCTGCTTTAAGTAAAGAGGGACTTGTTGTGCAATCATAACAAGGTTCAAGTAGCTGCCTGCAGATTTTGTGGGTTTGTGCATATCAGAGTAGTAGAATTGAGAAAATGTAGTTTATTCTATAAAAAAAAAAAGAAAAAGAAAAAAAGCACAGGCATATGTATATATAAGCAACTGGACTGTCAATTTTCAGATAAAGAGCTAAAGCAGCGGCTAGACACATATGAAACCAAGAAAAGAAACTTATCAACCTGCAGGCTGGCTCTCGAAGAAAAAAACTTATCATGCCATAACACTGTCCAACAAAAAGCAGAATCTTCCAGAACCCAATAAAATAATAGATGAGCAAGCAAGTTGAAGGGAATGGCAAATTTCAGCCCGGCCAACAAAATGGAGATGGCAATAGGCAAGAAAGTAAGCAAATAGCCTATATGACTCATAACACTGTTCTATTGGATACTTTCAGACGGAACCCCTGAATTCTGGTTTCAAAATTGAGAAACAAGATAAAGAGAAAGGAAGGAATTCTTAGAATTAAAGTTTTTTAATGGATATGTGCATTATCTCATGATATTTCTCGTTCTTCAAGGATGTTATTTTTCATGAGTATTATCTGCACAGATCCTTTTTTTTTCAGGTGTATCGGCTTTTCTGATCAAGATGCAATGGAGAAATGTGTTCATGGGGAGTGAATGCATGAGAACTAGTAGAAAGAGTGTCCAGGGCATTAGAAGTCAGTCATTTAAATTGACAAAGCAGGTCTCTCACACACTTTGTTTTTGTTGATGAAGTTTGAACTGTAAGGAAGGTTGGAGGTTTGTCGTTGAAGTGATAAAGAAACGAAATTAAATCAGACAGGGTTTAGATTTAGAAGATCTATTCAGTTATCACTAAATTTAGTTACCATCAAAGGATTTGAAATACTTTGACTTGAAACCTACAATCTGTGCACTTCTCTAGGAAACTCTGCAATCAGCATTATGCATGTTTGATATTGGAGAGGTTACCAGTACGATGAACGGGCTGCTTCACTGCTTCTGTCACTAAATAACTACCTTGCCAGAGACCTCTCATCAGTGCTTCGTCTGTAACCAACACCATACCCAACAGGGGAAAAAAAAGGTGATTTCAGTGCATGGCAAGGACAATGTAATGCCTGTTTCTATCTGTAATCAACCCTAATGCATGATTTGGCAGGTCTTCTACACTCAATGGAAGTGAACAGGGCAAAGATAATGACATGTGTGCTAGAGTTTTGGAATTTGAAATTTGGAATTTCAAATGGAATTTACAGATAATTCAGATCAAATTTGAGTGGAATTCAGACACTCAGAATTCAGGAGGAATTTGCAAGATAGAATTCCTGGGGCTGATGTCCCTATAAGCCGTATATTTAATTGGATCAAAAGTTGAACTTTCAGATGCTAGAAGCATCCAAACAAAATACTTGTTAAACTACAATGCATCCAAAGTAGGAACAATCAGATGAACAGGTCGGATCATCCGAGGTGGAGCGCTACAATATAGGTACCAAATTATAGCAAAAAATATGCCTGCATCAGCCTTTAAATCCAAAGACGTCAGAACTATTATCATCAACAATTATAGTGATTTTTAGATGGAACCTTCATGATAAATAATAATAAATAAATAAATAAATAAAACAAGGATAGTGATTCAGTGAAGGGCAAAGATTCATGCAAATGCCTTCATATAGTTCCCAAAACATGTGTCAATGAGAGTGATATGATCAATATGGCCATTTACAGTAAGAAAAGGATGGATGGTTTGGATCAGAAATTTTTATACACAGATGCACTTGTTGCCTTCATGTAAACAGTCACATGTACCAACAATGAAGCCAGCATAATATAAAATTTAGAATCTCTAACAGGTCAGTAGCTGATTTTAAGTAGGTTTTGTAAATAATCTAACAAGAAAATATGTTTTGGACATCTTTCAAGTTAGTTCTGGTAACTAATCTAAAGTACGAGTAGGTCCTTGTTAATACTAACTAAACAGTATCAGTAGGAAGTTTTATACTTATCCCTTGAGGGATAAGATCTATATACTTGGCAGTTCTATAGAAAAAATAAGTGCAATAGATGGAACCTTTTTGGCATCCAAATAATGGATATAAGTTGAGATGCGTATGGACCAGGCAAAGAATTTTTTCCAGCTCATCATGCTTTACAATCATGATTAGCCATTAGCAACTGCACACAGACTTCTGAGTTCTGAAATGCCATTTTCCAATTTGCAAGTGACCTAAAACAATTTTAACATGTTTTGATCTCATTAGCAAAGGTGGGTGCATAAACAGCAGTGTCTCAACATCTACAACATCCAATTGTTCACATTATTTGGATAAATAATTGTCCCAATATGTATACTTTATAAATCGATAGAGTATTTAGGGGAATAAACATATCTTCGTCAATCTAACAACAAAAGTTTTGGATTTAAAAGAAAATATGTAAACATATTGCGTACTTGTTTTAGGTTTAACTTTGTTTGGATCCATTGGATTCTGTGGTTATCCAATTCTCTAGCAACTTATCAGTGGAATCATATGCATCAGAAGGTCAAGGAAGCAAAGTCCCTTTGAGCATTCCCTTTTCTGCACGATATGTAGTCAACATCTTAGAGTTTTAACATGATGTTAACTTGCGATGCCACCAAATTCTATTCTCTAGATTCCCAACACTTAAGTTTATCCAAGCTGAGTTTCTCACAATACCACACCTGTTGTGATACCAGCCACCAGAAGATAGACGCATACACCCAGATCAACACCAAATTTTGACTCAATAACAGCTTTGCCTGCAATTTTCTCAACCATCTTCCTAAGTATTGTCAGATAAGATGAATTGAAAATTTCCCTATTTTGCTTCAAAACCTCAGAAGATCACAATGCAAAATCCTAACAACCATAAACACCAGGAACTATATGGTAATTGGAACCTCCAACACTTCCTTGGATTTAGATATTGAGAGAACCAAGAAAAATACACCTAAGAGATATGCCACCAATGTCCTTCACAGGTTTGCAGGATGACCCACAAAAATGTTCAAACAGTGAAGTTGAATTAAACAAGAAGACATGTAAGGAAAAAGGTGATAAAAGCAAATTTCTTCACATGTTAAGTCATGGTTTACACTTCAGTAGCTGAGTAATTGGGCCAGAAAATCAGTGTGCTACTAATGACCTGATCCAAGGGAAAAACACATTAAGGTAACCAAGTGATAATGACGTATCTGAGACGCACACTCACATAAAAGGGGTGTCAAGATAAGGACATTTACGCATGTGGTTATGCAAAAAGAAATATTCTAGAGATCCTCACTCATTTATGTCTCTGACAGGATACTTTGTCTTTCTCAAATAGGCACTTAATATCTATCTCAGAGCAGAAAAAAGAAAATGACTGTGGCCACGTTAGCCACAAAAATCCGGTATTCAGATAAAATCCATTAGAAAACAATGTGGCTCAACTAACTTAAACCGCTAATACACTTCATAATGTGAAAAATTACTGCAGCCCTGATACAGAATCCTCTCTAAATTCTATGTGCCTCCAAATTACTCTTGCTTTATTGATGCTAGATTTGACGCTGAAAATCAATCCTTGTGCAAGTCATTAAGTTCTTTCCATTTTTAGATATATGGCCCTAATTGCACATCAAATAACTTAAAGTAAGAGATCAGTGCAGGTTAAGCATCCTCGTTACTGAACCTTTGCAGACTGGGACAAAACCATTTTCAACCAAAGCTAGACCGGACCTGGCCAACTTGATTCTCACTAGATTTACCTCAATTGCTTCACTTCAGGCATTCCCTATTACAGGTTACTATCAGTTGGTCAAAAGTAACTGCTGAAATTTTAGCCACCTCCTCTTTCGATTTCAATCTACTTTTGTGTACCTTGAAAAGAGTCCCCTGAAGCAACCAGCTCTCTTAGAATGCTTAATCTATAGCATAAAGTACAAGAGAATTCAGTATGCTGTATCAGCAGCTATAGGAGCATTTTGTCATAAGTTAGAAAAGAGGTATCCCGTCCAAATTCTAATTGAAACTAACTTTGATGGGAGCATGAAGAAATCTAAGTGAGCCATGTTTTGGAGTTACAGTAGCAGGTAAAAAAAAAAGGCAGTAAACTTGCTATACTAGATGAGTTGTGCCTGCTCCTCATTGAAGCAGAAGTCTCTGCTCTTGATTCTTGAACTAAGACTAAAGATTTGTTCTCTGGACAAAAGAAAACACAATTAACTACAAGTTCCAGCAGAGTACCCCATAGCATCTTCCCATCTATTGCTGAGCTTCGTGCCATCAAAAGTGAAGTTCTAATTATTTGTTAATTGGTCACTTTATGCAGATTCCCTCAGAATATGGAATCACAAGACTAAATGGAACTTGTCTCTTTGGATTCTGATTTGCAATCCTATTCCATTATAGGAAGATATTGTTATCATAGTACAAAAGAGAATGAAAGAAGAAGGTACAGGAACAGGAACAGGTATGGGATTTAAGATTTAATTCTCTCAAGATGGTGCTTTATTATATTCTGCACCAGCCAAAGGTGCAGTCCCGTTTGAAGCCAGAGATTTATTATTCACAAGTGATCCCCAATTACCTTGGTTGTTAATCATGTAGTCTTTGCTCTGGTCCACAAAGATGAAGAACTAGATCCACTTGTCATCTGAAGCTTCTTGGGGAAGCTGACCATAAACAATTTAAACCAGAGAAGGCATTCAATATAGATAAAAGAGAGGATAAATCTACCCGTACTTTAGCACCCAAGCACCACAGCCAAGATGACCAAGATCCCTGTGCTGAAGCCTATAGCTCTTTCAACTAAGAACTGGGAAACTTTGTTCAGCCAATTATTTTTCCACGCACAAAACAAACCTAGCTTTGGCATTGAGAACTTATCCCATCAGGAAAGCACCTCCAACAAGATGGTCCTTGAAACCTTTAAATATGTTGCAAGTTGCAGACTCGAACAGTTTAACAAAATCCAGTTAGCATGGTTCATATTTCAACAATTTCTGCAACTATCTATATCTTATCAGTGAAACTCATTATTTTGCAAATGCATATTTGTGGAGTGAAACTCCACAAATAACAAACACATACGTACTCCAGGAGTGACATTCAGACAGAAACTGACCCACAGATCACATTTCAATGAGGACTAGGATGACAAAGGACTTGATACCAAAGCAACTGTAAAAGCAAATAACCCACTGGTATTTTACCAAATACAATCCGAAATCAGACGCAAGAGTGACGCAAATTTGCAGATGAAGCTGAATATCTAACGATCTTTCAACAGGCTGTATACTAATGTATTCAAATACCGAACTAAATCACACTGTATGTCTACATTCCTATGTCATGCACTCAGCTATCGTAATTAAGAGGAACATGAGAAGGGCACAAAACCTCATCAGCAACTTAGTAAGAACTAGTGTAAGCATTAAAACCACATCGATCAAGCAATTGTTGCCATGAAAACGAAAACTTTGGTTAAAACTAGTGGGAAGATCAAAAGAAGCCGCTGGTGCTCTATTTCACTCAAAACAATTTAACCAAGCAAAGCTATTGACAATTACAAAGAGCAAAACCAAAATCATACAACGAATCATAATAAAGTAACCACGACAACTATTCTCAAGAACCTGCACCGGCACAGTAAAACTAACCTCCATCCGATAATCCCAACAAGCTCAATAACCAAAACTGAAAAGAAAAAACGAATGCATGTTCGGAGAACACCCCCAACGGGTTCCGCCAGCACAAGACTAACCGAGAAGAAGATATCAAAATGTAGTTTAAAGAAATAACGATTAAAACCGAAACTTTGTTGTCCTACGAAACCCCAATCAAACATACATTCCGCAAGCAAAAAATCAAAAACCCCAGTAAAACCCTTCGATTCCACGGAAAAACGAGAAGATCAATCACTGACTCGACAGCTAACATCAACCATTTTACAGGGCAGCTAGAAACAATCAAAATTAGACAAAAAATTTTTCTTTAAAAATACATCAGAACAAAGATAGCGAAACGAGAAGAAAACAAGAAGGAAAAAAGCAATAATCGGATATTGTAGTACCTGCAAGCCAGCCTTTGAGCTGAATTCCCAAGTTCCAAAATGCCGTTAGAGAGAGAGAGAGAGAGAGAGAGAGAGAGAGAGGATACTCTTCTTCTTCTCTCATCCAACAAACAGCCAAACAGATCTCCACTCTTTCCTCCTTCCTTTTGCCTTTTACACTCAAACGGCGACCGCGAAGGCGACGGACAGAGCGTCGTGGTGGGGGGGTGTGGGGGGCATGCTGACGCGCAGGAAGTGTGTCAGATATGTGGGCCCGAAGTGTGGTGGGTCCCGATACGCTCGTGCGGATCGGCAATAATTAGTTTCTCTCTCTGGAACTGGGCTTTCCCACCACCCGGCCCGTACCTCATCGACAGACCGTCATCTATTCGCGGGACGCAACCGAGAATTTCTGTTTTCCATGTTAAACTAACGAAGAGTTGGGCCCACCGTGGGACCCATTTGACGGAGTCTAGCTTGCGAGGCTTGTCGAGGTCACGACGCTGCCACGTCCCGGTAACGGAGCCAGCGTCGCTGTCCGCCACGTGGATTGAGGGTGGTGGGGAATGACGAGGAAGGGTCCTTTTGTCCCGTGATAACGACGGGAGAAATTCTTGGCTCGGTGACACGGATTGTGCCACTCAAACTCGCTCTCGAAAATCACTGATGCGGACATCTATCTGGCTGTTGTAGTGGGCCCCGGCTGCTTGATCTGAACGACATATTTGTACAAGATCTTCAAGAATTCACAAAATCGTACCAATCACGGGACAAGACAATTTCTTTCCCACACTGGGAAGCATTAGTTCACACCGTTAATCTTGTCGACGATCAACTCCCAACCCCAGGGTTTTGTTCCCTTGCGTACAAAATGCCAATGGTTCTGATTTTCCTAGTGGAATCCTAAAGGATGAATCGTGGATTTAAGATCATTAGATCTGGACAAATTTGTCAAATTTGAAGGCAGTGGAATGATTTGTGGCTACGTCAACAGATCGATCATGCCCACATGAACGATGGAGGGCTCTACTTCACTTTTAGCCTCTGTATTTTAGATTTTTGCATCCGCTTCTAAAAATGTGTTTAAAAAGGGAAGCTTTGGCACAACGGCAGAGTTGTCGTCATATGAACTTAAGGTCACGAGTTCAAGGCGTGGAAGTAGCCTCTTACAAAATGTAAAGTAAGGTTACATACTAGTGACCCTTGCCGTCCACCCCTTCTCCGAACCCTGCATAAATAAAAACTTAGGCACATAGGCTGCCCTTTTAAGCTATTTTTTGCCAGAACACTTTTTCGAAGTGAGTTGAGGTAGGAGCATTTTGAGAATTTCAATGTAGCTTTCTTCTTAGTTTTAGAAGAGGAATGCTAAATTGGTCAAGCTATAAGGTGCAGTCTAGGGATCATATTTTTTGAGCTCATTCTTTGCATGATTGGAATAATTCATCTTCTTGTTCCAACTTTAAAATTTTTTTATAGCTCAAGATCATATATGGTTTTGATGACTTTGGCTCTTGATGAACTGTGAAGGGGAGCCTTCGCGCAATAGTAAAAGTTGTTGTTGTGTGACCTTGAGGTCACGGGTTCAAGGCGTAAAAATAGTCTCTTACAAAAAACAAGGTAAGGCTGCCTACTGCAGGCCCTTGTGGTCCTCCCCTTCCTTGGACCATGCATAGGCAGAAGCTTCGTGTACCGGGCTGCCCTTTTTTGTCTCTTGACAAACTGTGTATTATTTATAAAGCTTTATAAACTGTCTATTTCTAAACACAACTTTTTATATGCTTTTTAGATATTAGAATCGTTCAAATTGCGTGCTTTTGAATATATAAAATATCTAAATCTGAATCAATGAGATGAGATGAGATGAGATAAGTCATCCGAATCATTTATTGTAGGCCTTATAAAATGTAGTCACTGGACTACACTTATAGGCCATGGTGCAGTCAGTTCAGCATTCCTTTCTATACAAAGCTCCCACATAACCTAAAACTTGTATGCGGGCACAATCGCCCATCCTTGTAGCTGTTAAAGATTAAAATCATCAAAGTTATGCTGATGGAAACTATTTTTGGGCAGTTGAAGAAGTCTTGGCACAACAGTAGAGTTGTCGTATGTGAACTTGAGGTCACAATTTTGAGTTGTGAAACAGCTTCCTACAAAATGCAGGTCAGACTTGTGGTCCTCCCCTTCCTCGGACATCACATGTGCGAAAGCTTGGTGTACCAGGCTGCCTTTTTTTTTATGATCCAAAATCTGGCCTATCGGATCAACAATGTAAATCAACCGAAGCTATAGTCCAGTAAGAAATAGTTGGTTTAGTAGTTGGCTTGCTGGCACCTGTAAGGGGAAGTGTGGCCTGCAGCCAAAATTGAAGTGCATTCTAAGATGGTTGGGATTGTCTAATTTGCTTCTCTACCCGACTATCAGTTCGAGAAACTATCCTGATCAGTCTAGTTGTCGGATCATCTGGCGAAGAGGTAACCATCAACATCGTAGAGTGAAGACCAATCCTGTATTTGGCTTTGCGTGTTTGAACCGGACGAAGAGAGTTCCCATCCATACATGATTGAAAGCGAGTTAACTCGAACCTCAGCACGTATAGGCCCACGGGTCAGTGCTGCCTGAGCAATGGGTGTCTGGAGTTGGACACATACTCTTTACAGCCCCTTTATGGGCTACACGCGGTATGTCCAAGCTGATACAGACAGTGACACAAAAGAGGCCCCCATGTGTGCTTTTGGCATGGGAAGAATAGACTCCCGGGGGAAAGTGGATGGTTCACATTTCTGTACTAAAGACGGCTTCTTTCTCTTTTTGTTCAGAGAAATGCTATTCGGACGCTTCTGGTCAGGCTCATTTTTGAACGATTTGACGTATTTATCTTATTTGCGTCGTAAGGGAAGTCTTGGTGCATACGTGAGTTGCCGTGTGACTTTGAAATTAAAGATTTAAGGCGTGAAAACAACCTCTTACAAAATACAAAATAAAATGGTGTAATATTAATCGTTGTAATCTGACCCTCTTATATGTTTCTGACTATAGCGACTAATTTTTCAGCTGAAAATTTCATTATCGGAATCGATTGGAAGATGAAAAATGGCGTAGTTAAAATCATCCAACGATGATGAATTTTTGTGAAAGAGTCTTCCAAAGATTTCTTCAAAGATTTTGTGGGCAAGTCTTTTGTGTAGATGATTAAAGGCACGAGTGAAAGGAGAAATTATACGGTGAAGTTAAAAGCACAGCCAAAGGCACGCGTTTCTTCTGATCGGGCTCATCTTGATTAGGTCATGCCAAAATTTCACTGTTAAAGATTTTCCTGTTGGCTTTCTAAATTATCTCGGCCGTTTATTTTACACCTTAGAAGATGATCGGATTTTACTATGAATTGGGGCATGACCTTAAGAGTATCCTAGAAGCCCAATATGACCCACTTTTGTGTGCAAATGATGTTAATTGCATAACACTGTACAGTTGGAATTTTACAGAATGTCTGAGAAGAGACTCAGACAACTATCTAAGCCTTTGATTTATGACCTTGCAATCGAAAGGTTGAAAAAATAAGAAAAAATGGTCGGCATTCATCAATAGAGCCTCCAAAAACTAAAGCCTTAAGAGCCAGCCACCTTAAGGAAATAATATCCATAATATACTTGATTAGAGAGATTTTCTTCTTTTTTGTTTTTGTTTTTTTCTGTTTACAAGCGAAGAATTGCAAAGTAGATCACCCAAAACTTCTCCTAAATCCAATCCCTAACTAAACAAAAAGAGGCCACTCAAATCTAAATCCAGCGTATTTCTGAAAAGATGCCAAGTTGTTTCCGACTAATTACATTAGACACTGTTCGATCTGTGAAAAATGAGCACCACTGTACTCGGACATTGTTGGATCTTTGAAAAATGGGCACCACCGCTACTGCTGCTTATAGTTTCGAGTAAAAATATGCATATCCACTGCATAACAGCTTAGCTGACTAAGGAGAAATCACTTTTTTGAGTCCCTGGTCAAGAGAACGGGATCCCTTGTTAGCAAAGGAGCAAAGGGACCTGCATCTACCTCGTCTGGTAATGGCCACCTTTTCAGGGTGTGTTAGTGCCTGAAAAGCTTTCCAAGGGATTATTATATAAGAATGTCGTTGTAGGTATGGCTGAACTATCACCAACTATGTGTATTAACGATGTTGGCTTTCCCCTAGAACAAATGGGTCCCGCCACAAACATTTGCACATAACCATGTCCAAAGGCAATTTCTCAAGACAAGACTGACTTGAAGGAGATTGGGACAGTTCAAATGGAGTCCCCATCTTCAGTCCAACAGGGTGAGGCCTATAGTGGATTCTCCGGTCACTCTCATCAGCCTAATCTGTAGGGCCCCAAAGACAAAACAAGAATATTTCCTTCCAGCCTATGGGTCACATCACGCCAGAGATGATAAAGGTTGACAATAATCTCATCCAAGAGCTAAATATTTTCTGTTCTTGTGATTAAAGAAGCCCCGTGAGCCCCTCTGTGCTCAGGCGACGTGACCTGCATTAGATGTGAGGATGACACTACGTTGTATGGGCTCTGGCATTTTATGCTCTCTCTTTTTTCTTCTTTTATTGCAAGAGAAGGATTATAGAGGAAGTCACTCACAGACAGCCCTATCTGCACTCCACTTTTTAATAGCGCACTACCATCTCACTCTTGGGAAAGTTATAACTTTAGCTGAGCCTACCTTTTAGAAAATCTGGACCATTCACGATGTTATCCACATGTTAAATGAGCGATGCATAAAAAATCCCATCCATTAGATAATTATAACATAACCCTTCTTAAGTAGAAAAATGGAAGGCGAACTGTCTCTACCTTCCATTTTGAAAATCAAAGAAATAGTGGCTACGATCGCCAACAGGTGAGATTTTTAGTGAGCTTGGTGAAGGAGAGAGAATAGGAGTGCGCATATAGAAAGTGGAATCTAGATATCAGGTGCCCATCATCAAATGTGACGAACCTTGCCACTTTGCCTCCATGAAATTGTACTAGGCGTGCTTTTTAACCCTTCTCTTTTGCTTTCTTGAATGTGAGGAACTGAGATTTTTACTGAAGAGAGATGAGAAAGACTGGAGATGGACCAAGGAAGTATGTCAAAAGACACGAATCCTACACATTCAATGAGCATGCAAAAGACTTGGCCAGCCTCAGGATCCCACAAATAGGTATCTCTCTGAGTACCTAATTTCAGGTAGCATTGAAAATAGAGATGTTTCCACGATGTCTCTTACTTCCGATGTTTTAACTCGTTTCCTTGCACTTCAGCTTCCCCCAGATTACGTGTTGACCGACTGGCCACAATTGTAGATCAACATGGTATTTCTCAAGATATTGGAATTGTTGAGGTGAACTTTTATTATCTTTGACGTTGGACGCACCCAGCACCCCTCAAGCCGTTCGCTTCTCAACGCTGGGAAGCATCCGCCTCTAAGTGGCGAACCTTTTGTTGCAGCTTTTACAAGGTGTTTGCAGTTAGCTTAGAGAGAAGGAATTCCTATTTATTGGAGCTTTTATGTTGTTTACTTTGTGACCATAATTCTTTTTTATTTCTTGAATGTTGGAAGAATATATAAAGGAGCGGCGCTTACAAATCTTAAGATCCAGGAGATTAAAACGCAAATACCAAAGGAAGCCAGCATTCAAAGACGGAGACTTTGGGAGGTAAGCGGGTTTACGAATTTATAAGGGGGAGGAGGTAAAACCCAAGAAGAAAGTAACGGCTTTCACAAGCGAGTTCTTCTACCAGTACTCTTGAAAAGAATTCAACCAAGATTGGCCCCAGATCCAAACCGTTCGTCATAAAATTCTTGCAGATCGGAGGCTTCTAGATAGTTGTTTTTAATCAAAGAGTTTCAACAGATACGATTTAGAAGCAGTAAAATGGATGGGTAAAATTATCTGGTTATAAAATTTGGTAACTAGCAAATTTAAGCCAGGATGAACGTGATGAATGTATCCAATCATGCAGAGGGGCCCAGGTGAATAGCATCCTTTTCCAACAACCCAGAGAAGATAAAAATCATATGACCAACCATTAACCATTAACCATTATCCAATCATGCAGATCTAGAGGCCAACATGAGCAAAGGTGAAAGAATAAACGTCTAATTTTCAATTTCGAGAAGCAAAAAAAACCACTATTTCAAGAAAGGACCATTTTAAACAACATATTTCCTTTCCATGCAGGACCACAGGCAGAAATGACGCAGTAAGATTGCAAAAGATCCGCTATTCAAAATGAAAATGAAGGATCAAAAGGGGAAAATAAGGAGTCAGTCCAGCAGCAGTAGTACATTTTGCTTTCCTTTTGTGAAGGGTCGAAGAAAAGGAAGTACCTCTAGTATCACCGAACAAGTGGAGTCAAATATGATTTCTAGATATAACACTAACTCTAGTTCTAAATAAAAAAGGCTTTCACTTACAGCCACAAAAATGCGGAGCCCCCCCGAAGTCCAGGGAAATACAAACCCCTCTTTGGAAAGCCCTGTGACTCCCACAAGCACCATATGAACCTCATAGGCAGCTGGCTCTGTTTTACATGCTTTTGTGTGAAGGACGTGACTGGCAAGCTCATTCTCCCTCCATTACTCAACTGCTCTTCCCTTAGTCACATTTGATATTCCTATAAATCCTTCTCACAAACAGAGTAGAGCCCAGATAACCAACAGCCCCTGGACATTCCAAAAAACAGATAAATCCAAGAATCAGAAGTAAATTCATCATTAGTTTCTTAGGTATAGCAGGAGAGAGAGAGATAGAGAGACGGAATTGATGAACTGAAGCTCTCTCACCAAGCCTCAATTTGAGTCTCCCTCTCAACCTGCCATGTGTCTCATTTAATCACTCAATCTGGTTAACTTCCTTTCAGCGGCTACAGGTACTAACCATTTACTGTGGTTAAATGCGACACATGGCAGACTGTGAGGGAGACTCACTTTGAGTCTCGGTTCATCATTTCCCATAAATTAGTAGGTCCAAAAAACTCACCACAGAGGATTCCCAAACCAAGGCAAAACATCAATGTGTATCCGAAGTAAAAGCTGGTTTGGAAGAAGCCTGACATCTTGGTCTTCACGTAGTAATAGTATATGGAGTAAAGGTACACATATACAGCTGTAGATGCAGCAGAAAAGAAGGAAGTCCATTGCCAGTGATAGTTCTCCGCATTCAGCAAGAAATATGTTCCAACGATGGTGACACAGATGGTGACAATTATGAGAATGAGGAAAACCAGCAACATGAAACCATATACATAGTACACCTGCCCAGCAATACAAGCAAAATAAGCATAATCAGGTGAAGTATTCAAGCACGCCCCATATATTGAAATATTAGCAGGTAGAACAATGACAGAGAAACAGATCCAGAACAAGGTCTTAATTAACAAGACAAAAGATGATATTGAATACCTTGTAATTCCAGAAGGAAGTAAAGACAAAATACATCTCAATAAATATGCTGCCAAACGGAAGCAGACCTCCCATCAGTGACACAACAGACGGGGTGAGATACCATTTCTTTTCAGGGATAGGACGAGGAATAGTCTTCACACGGCAGGGATTATTTGGAGCACCACTCCAGTTTCTGCCAACAACCGTACCAAGAAGTGCCAAAGGAAATGAAATGAATGCCCAAATTACGAACACAACAACCATTGTCCCAAAGGGAATAGCTGCCAGAGATCCATAAAATATAGCAATTGTGTTCAATATGAAACCAATCCCAAAGCACATAAATGGGAAAAGAGATGCCGCGAGGATCATTGATTTAATCCAGTTTTTACCTGACAAATAAGTAAGAACATAGAAGTAAGCCTCTAATGAAGATACGGTAATTCCTAAGAAACCTATTACCCATCAAATGAGGCAAGCGGTCTACCTGAAATAAGGTACGATTTCTATAAAGATTTTTTTTTTTTGTTAACATTTGCTTTATAAAAATCTTATCTTATTTCAGTTAGACAGCATGCCTCATTTGATGGCTAAGAGGTTTCTTACATAAGAATTCTATAAAGCAAATGTAAGAATGAAAAATAAAGATCACAAAGAATCTTAATCAAGTTTCAGGTTTAAGTTCATCGGTGCACACGTATGATTTGCATGGGCCAAGGTGTTGAACATTATACTTTGAATCATTAAATCAGACAAACTGCAGTTTTTAAATTTCACGAAATTGTCCAATAATGATACAAAAATGACTGGGAAAGGATAAAAAGAGAAAAAGCAATTCCAAAAGTATTTGACATTAGTTAGTAAAGACAGAATTATTCAAAATAGTTTAGACAATTTATGAATTTTTTTCCAAATAGAAATAATATCCTGAACCACTTGTAACTTGTTAATCAAGATTTTAATGAATAACTTCTAGGAGCTTTTAAATGTTTTAAGATATCTCAAGCCAGTCAGTGCTGCTGTAATGGGAACTCCACATGATCCTTAGAATTTTATGTTTCAATTATATGTAAAGTTGTAGCAAATGATTCCTATTTATTGTGAAAACTATTGATAAGCTATGCTTTCCAAAGGACATTTTTCCTTCAAAATACTTTAGCAAAAGCTCCTATTTAGAAACTAACAAATAACGTTAACTGCAATTATTGATTGCTCTCCGGAATATGATCAGTTGAGAGCAGACATCTTCCCAGGGCTCTGGTTCAGTTGACTTGGAACAACCAGTAGAAATCTAGTAGTTTCTACAGAATCAGATCCGGAAAAGAATTACATACAATGTGAAAAGAAAAAAAAGAATTGCATACAATGTAAAACAATAGCCTTTTCTGTTTTTTTTGGCACACCATCACAAGGATATAAAGCTACACAGTTGATGTTTCATGGAATTAACATCAAATGACAAAAGAGTAGAAATGGTAGGAAACTATACCACCATTGCGCGAGTAGAGTCCACCACTAACATAACCTGAAATAAATGATGTAAGAGCATAACATACTATGAAAGTAGTGACAATTGCTCCTCGCCTGAACAACATCACAGATAACGATTAGAAGAAATTACAAGACCAAATGAAGCACAGAATTAATATAAATGAAGGAAACTGAATCAAACAAGATAACCAAAAGCAGCTTGGATAATCTCAAGAAACTCAGACAACATCAAAGCAAGGTTAGAGATGGAAACTCACAATGGCACAAAGATATCCCAAAAAATCAAACAGGAAGAAACTCAAACTCCTGCCCTGCCCTGCAACACACGTGCAGCACATGCACATAGGGACACTCCAATATATGCACTCCCACACACCCAAGTGCTCTAAAATCTCCCACAACACGAGAATTTCAACACTCTGGACTACAATAGAGACACCATCATTGGACAGAGTGCCGCTTGTCGGCTCATTCAACATACAGTCACATAAAAGATTAAATCATTTTAGATTGAAGAATAATTCAGCGGAACCTCTTCCTGGAAGTTTATTCCAGAAACCATTCAAAACTTAAACTTCTGATATACTCAAAACTTTTTGCTGATTAACATAACAATGTAGTGCCTAAAAAGACCAGTATACCCTTTTCAGACCTTGTGACCTCAATTCAAGACAGATTGCTATTTTGTAATTTGTTCATTGTTACTACAGTATTTTGGTGAGACCATTTTAGATTGTCATCATTACATATTTATAATCTACAATTACTACGTAAGCACATGTGAGGATCTCTATAATGGGAAAATTATTGATTTACCAGACTGCAGACCTCACCAGAATAGGAACATTAAGAAATGAAGCCACCTTCATATTCCACTCTAAGTATTTGGGAAGACAAGCAGCTGAATTAAGTCAATAATAAACTTGATTTGTTGGAAAAATCGATCAAGATTTGATTCTTTACCCTGTAAAAGATTACTATCAGGTTTATTTCAAACAGAACCTAGTCAAATCAGCTCATTATGTTTTGGGTACTTGACCAACTGTTTTAAAATTCATGCACAAACTGCATTCCAGAAGCCAAGGAGCAAAATGCAGCTGAATCATGCCACTAATTAAGTTGGTTAATTGGAGGATAATGCAGCCAAAGCAAGCAATAATAACTTCCTAATTGGAAAAATCTATCAAGATTCCTTAGAGGACTTTACATCTAAGAAGAATGCTAAAAGCTACATGTGCTCAAAACCACAAATATAAATGGAGTGGAGAAAGGCCTCATGCACTCCAACTATTTCTAAGTAACGTTACCTATACCATAAGCCCAGGTTGTTAAGAAAACACTCATCAAAAAGGCGTCAACCAAGAGGCGCCTTCATTCTTTTCATCACATTCAGCAAGCAACACCAATTTGAAAAATCCATTGCTTCATTCCTTTTAGATCAACCATACGGCTGCCACCAAAAATAACTGCTAAAGAATAGCTCTACTTAGACACCAGCTTGTCAAGGGGTGGCAGTTTCACCTTTGCTAAACCTGTGCGGCACTTATGCACAAGTCAGCCTTCAACTCCCCACTCCCACTTGCTAGGGCTACACTCATTCACCCACTAAAGCAATGAGAGGAACTCAGAAATGAGACTTACTCAAAGAGAACCTGTTAACCATTACTTGAACTCAATCAAGTAATCTGAGCTAAGCTGAGCTGAGCTATAAGTGAGTTAACCCCTATTTATACATGCTCACCCCCATCCACCTCAATGGATGGCTAGGATTATTCCAAGTGTCAATACATCAACGGTCCATATCATATTCTAGAACCTTCCTACTCTTTCTAGACTACTCAAGCATTCTCCTAGAGTATTATAAACTATTACAGAAGATCTAAGATATTTACAAGGATTTCTCTAGAAACCGGGCCTTTTGGAAGCAAGCCTTGCTCCATAGATCCAGGAACATAAGCCCCAATCCCTTGGGCCACATGCAAGTTGTACAGGCCTTCCATAGAGCCTATAGGCCTTGGTCACGGGCCTTGCAATGTAAGTCCATGGCAAGCTTATACAGCAAGCCACAAACAAAACCACCAACCATTTCTAAGTAATATGACATACATCAAAGGCCCAATGTTCCTACTAGAACACCCATTAAATTAGTTAAAGTTGTAGACTTGGAGGAGCAGTCCCTCTTATCACTACACCCGACTTGGACCATACATCATCTCCTTTAATTCCGAAAATATGTCATCAACAATCATCCACAAAATCAAGTCTTCATTCATTGCCTTCCCCATCCTCCAAAATATCTGTTTTTCTTTCTTTTTCTTTTTTTTTCAAATCCTTCTAAATAAATCATACTGCTGCCGCCAAAACACACACACACACACACACACACACACACACATACTCCTTTGAATCTTGTGGATTCATATCTGGTTGATGCACCAGGGGTACTGAATCTTGGAGCTGGCGGATAAGATGGAGGTCCTGTGGTTGTTCCTGAGGGAACAGGTGGAACTGTTGGTCTGCTAGTTGCTGTAGGCGCTTGCTGCACTGCTGGAGGTGAGGTAGCAGTAGAGAAGATAAACTCCACTGTTTTGCTGTTGTCTGGGTACTCCATTTCGTAACCTGCAGCTGCGATTTCTTGTGGTTCCTCAGTCCAAAACCATGACTGGTTGTCTATTTGTGTAATTGATCCAACGGCTGTTTCTGGATCAAGTCCCATGTTGATTTGGCACCATTCATTATCAAGACATGGCACTGAGCTGAGTGGAACATCCTTTACTTTCTGCACAAACTCATCCTGTTGCCATCTTGGCGCTTGCGGTTTAATGCGCCGCTCTTCCCAGCGGGAAATATTTGAAATATTTCAAGGGACTGTATGATCAAGCCGAGGAACAACACATGGCTACCATTGAGAAAATCAAGGCAGAAAAATTGGAACAGATCAAGGCTGAAGCCTACGCCCAGGCAAGGAAAGACATCTATGAGGAGCAGTTACAGCAACAGAAGCAGCAAGAATTAGCGGCTGAAATGATAAAAGCCGCAAGTCAAAAAGGAAAAGAAAAGGTTGCTGAACTCTCTGCTATAGAAGCAGACTATGTGGAGCATTCCGCCAATGTCCTGATCGATGATATCAAGATCCTTGCTAAGGCAGAAGGAGGAAAGGAAGGGGAGAAACCTCCTCATCAGAAGATGGTAAAGAACATGCTTCACAATATTCGGGTTCAACTCGAAATTCCTGGAGTAAAACCGTTTACGGTTAAAGCCATCTTAGACACCGGTGCAACAACCTGTTGCATTGATGAGAATTCCGTCCCAACAGAGGCACTAGAAGCAAACACCTTCACTGTGCAGTTCTCAGGAATCAACAGCAAGCAGACTGCAAGGAAGAAGCTAAGATATGGAAGGATGCTGATAGAGGAAAACCAGTTCAGAGTTCCTTACACCTACAGCTTTCCTATGACGCTTGGGGATGGAATCCAAATGATCTTAGGGTGCAACTTCATACGCCAAATGATCTTAGGGTGCAACTTCATACGCGCCATGCACGGTGGATTACGCATTGAAGGTAACACAGCTACCTTTTACAAAAATCTAACCACCATTGAAACTTCACTGGTTGCAGCAAGTGTAAAAGGTCTACAGCCTGACCTCTGGATCATGGAGGAACCAACAATTGAAGGACCCGACTACATGGAGCTTTGTTATCAACTACAAAGTCACTAGCCGCAGCTACAGCAGCATTTCCTGCACGATGATCTCAGGCCAATTCTTACAGAATTGAAGAAAGCAGGATATATCGGAGAAGATGCGATAAAACATTGGGCCAAAAATTCCATCAGATGTAAGTTGGAGATTATTAGTCCCCACTACATTATCCAAGATGAGCCCCTGAAGCACGTAACACCAGCACTGAAGGATACCTTCAAGCGACATGTGGATGCACTACTAAAGCTAGGTGTTATTTGCCCCTCTCAGAGCAAGCATCGAACGACTACCATCCCAAACTTGGGCCAGTTACATCCCAAACTTGGGCCAGTTACTTGGGCCTCTCTATTCTAAGACTTCTATCCATGGAGATAAGCGGTTTAGCAAACAAGACTGGGAGATTGTTAACAAGGTCCAGGACCTGGTTCGTCATCTTCCTCCTCTGAATATACCGCCAAAAGATTGTTATATGGTCTTAGAGGTCGATGGATGGATGGGGTGGCATCTGCAAATATAAGGCAAAGAAACTTGACCCGCGCAATTCAGAACAAATATGCGCATATGCCAGCAGGAGATTCAATCCTGCCAAGTCAACCATTGATGCTGAACTCTTCGCCGTGATGAACAGTCTTAACAGTTTTAAGATTTATTATCTTGACAAGCCAGAACTGTTAATCAGAACAGACTGCCAGGCTATTATAAGTTTTTATAATAAGTCTGCTCAAAGCAAACCATCCAGAGTCCGTTGGATCGCTTTTACGGACTATATCACCGGCACCGGCATCAGCATAAAATTCGAGCACATTGATGGCAAGGACAATGTCCTAGCTGATTCTCTCTCACGACTTGTGTGTTCTTTTGCAAGGAAGGAGCCATGGAGTCCAGAAGACGATACTACAACCCTGTTTACGCACTCGATCGAGAAGGTTCTACCTCAACTGCACGAGTCCGGGCGGAAACGCCTCCGCCTCCTGAACGAAACCCTACTCATGAGGGCAATTCAAGATCCCTCCCACTGTCTCGAGGATCTGTGGATTGGCTTGACGAGTACTATGCATGGCGAGCTGAGCAACTTTCGCCACCTGTGGATATTCGAGAAACCAGCAGAACATGAGGACTTATGCATCAAGCTGAACTGGCCACCATTGATGAGGTCATTAGCAAGGCCGGAGTACTTCACCGCGTACTCATACGCAAATACGGTCTTTGTAGAGATCACGCTTCAAGGGACAACCATTGGGGAGACCATCTCCCATACGTCCAAAATTTAATGCTCGCAGCACAGAGTATTGTGGACCAACTTCGTGAATTGGAGCGGGAAATTGACCGTCACCAGATCTAGCTACCAGCCAAACGAGGAACATTCGCAGCAACTTCGCGGAAGCTAGGAGGGCCCTGCTAAGGAATCGCCAGTTGTCCACTATAGTTTGCAATAATGTGGCGTGGACCCACAAAAGTTTGCTTTCGGTGCAATTATTTGTACCTGTCTTCTTTACTTTATGCAGTGGAAAATGTCCCCACCATAAAGAAAGGAATCTGCTTTTGGTTTGTTTGTTTGTGCACCTGTCCGCACTATGCTCAGTGCGTTTGCTTTTGAGTCACACCAAGTGTTAGGTGTAATGCTTTCGATGGGTGGAAGGAATCTTTCCTTTCCACGCGTCCTCTGCTTTGTGTCTTTGAGAGCCTATATAAGGGATCACTCCCTTCCTCTCTAGTCACGCTGCAGCTCAGGTCTTTCAGTCTTTCTAAGCTTTGAGTCTTGCCTTGTAATGCTTTCCGCTCTTAATGCAAGGTGAATTTCTCAGTTCAGTTTTATTTCCGCACTCTGATAGATGACTTCATGAGTTTACTCTCTCTACTAGTTTTAGTGTATCTAGTTTATGAAGTAGCTTGTGAAGAGTTTTAAATTCCGTTCCACGCCCGTTTATGGTCTTTAGCCGCTGGGAAGCTATCACACGTAATCATGTTGCTGATAAAGGTTTTACAGACCCCCATGATAAGGCGGAGTACATAGAGAACCTACTTGGTGAAATCAAGAGGTTAACATGGGTCCAGTGGAGAATGGCATATCCCGCGGGATATGAAGAATTACTTGGATCAGCTGATGGAAGAGAAGGTACTCAAAATATACTCTCTCAAATGAGAAGAGTATTCTCTTCAGAGGATCCAGCAGTTGGATCAACCGTCATCCAAGAGCAAGCTTATCAAGGAGAGCTGGGTAAACCCTAAGTGTGTCAATCCAAAAGATGTAAGCCGCTGTAAGTCGCAAGGAGGCGCCGTAGGCAATAAGGTGAGGAGTAGCACAGGAGGGGGTAAACTAGAAGGATCTGATAAGATTAGGAGGATAGTGCCCACAGTTATCCCTTTTACATTTTTGTTAATGGTTAAACAGAAAAATTTAAGGTATGTCAGCAAGATGGGAGCAACAAGTGCAAGAGTGGTATGATCATGCACGAACACCTAACCTTGAGTATCTTGACCTTGCCCAGTCAGACAGAGTTCATACCAAAGACATAGCTCATAACCTTGCGGTTGTTTACGATAGGGTTTCACTTTCAGCCAGAGTACACCTCAAAAATTTCAAGGTGTTATAGGAAAAACAATTAGCCCTAGAAGACCGCCTCACAAAGATTCAGTCAGGCCTGGAGGCCCTGACCTCGGAAGTCTTGGAAAACAAACCCCTTTCCAAGAAAGACGTTCATTCCTTAGTTTCTGAAATTGCTCAACAACCAAAGTTGGTTGAAACAGAAGCCTTACGTCTTACAGAGGATCTGCGACAGAAAATCCAACAGGTTGAGAACCTGGTTAACAGGATTGAGAGGCATCTCCTCTCATGAACGTTAATTCTTTGATTAACACAGACTCCTACCAGATCTCAGATCAGATCTTGCAGACGTTGGACGATAACCCTACAGTTGGTTTTGCCAAAACTACCGACTATTCTGGTTCCGCTTCTGCTCAAACAGTGAGCATTAAGCAGAATAACCTTATAATAGCCCTGTTAATTCAGCAATCAGAAGTTCTTGGTGACATCTGACAGGATATTCGTCGGCTCTTAAGCCAGAAGGGTCCAGCCCTTGACCCTGTACCTTCGGCTCCCCCTGAGCCTGTTCCTTCTGTAACAACAGAAGTTCTTACAAAGATCGAGGCAAAATTAGAAAGCCTTGGGATTTCTGGTTCCATAACCAGGAAAACAGTTACTGGTACATTACGGGTAGTAAAAGACCCACATCAAATCCTCCGAGAGGAGTTGGAAAAATGAGTAGATCAGCCCGAACACTGACATTACAGCCGCCAGTAACACAGGCGCGCTCAGTTGAAGAAGGACCACAGCACGAAGACCAGATCCGGCAGTACCGGACTAATCAACGAAGGATATACAACCTTCAAAGGTCCTTACAACAGATCAGCCACAGAATGACTGGTCGTGGGAGTTATCAACAGACTCTTGAACAGCAGTTAGATCCAGACATACAACTGCAATTATCAATGAGAGATCGAGCAGCTCTAGTACCTGCCGAGGTACTATACCGAAGTAGACCAGAGGATACTCAACACCGAGTATACCTCCACAGATCTGAAGAAGCCATCCTATGTACTGATGGGATGCAAGTGGACAGAGCATACATACAACCGGACAGTTATTACCGGTTACAAAGAGAACGAATGCAGTTTATCCATGTGGGAATATTGCAAGTTCGTGTGCAAATTCTACATCGCCAAGATGAGGGAACAATGGCCCTCATACTTTTCAGAGATAACCGATGGCAAGGTGATCAAGCCATCTTCGCTACCATGGAGTTAGATATGACCCGTGGCAGTCAACTGGTGTATGTGGTGCCTGATACAATGATGACGATTGCAGACTTCTACCGCAACGTCCAGATCTCAATACAGACAAGAGGTTACCGCAACTGGCAGAATGGTGAAGCTAACCTCCTCATTACCAGAGGCATGGTTGGGAGGCTGTCCAACACACCAAACGTAGGTTTCGCCTACAAAATCGAAAATGTGGTTGAACACTTGACGAGCAAAGGCGTCCTAGCCCTACCTGGACGAAGATACAGCTCGAGGGAATTCCAAAATTCCAACTGGGTTATCAAACCTCCAGTCCTGTCAATACCACTACAAGCAACCCAGATGCAGAGTCGCAACCTGATGGATGGGAGTATTTCCCTACGATTTGAAAATTATGCCCCTACTCCAGAACCCTCTACAGCTCAGTTTGACCAACAGGACAATGAGATCAGTGAAGAAGAAGAGCTTCTTGCCCAAGGACCTCATATCATTGCAGCCTTCAGACAAATAGGTCATTGGGATGGACTTGGTGAACCTGGAATCAATGGTTACGTTTACTACGTCAACTATGATTTCCCAGAAACCAAAAGCAGATTCCTTTCTTTATGGTGGGGACATTTTCCACTGCATAAAGTAAAGAAGACAGGTACAAATAATTGCACCGAAAGCAAACTTTTGTGGGTCCACGCCACATTATTGCAAACTATAGTGGACAACACCATGGTATTTAACAGAGCTGCACTAATTATCGAGGGATCAAACTTATGAGCCACACCATGAAACTTTTTGAAAGAGTCATTGAGAAGAGGCTACGACATGAAACAAGTGTATCGGAGAATCAGTTTGGTTTCATGCCTGGGAGGTCTACTATGGAAGCTATTTTCTTACTAAGACAATTAGTAGAGAAATATAGGGAGAGGAGAAGAGACCTACACATGGTCTTTATTGACTTAGAGAAGGCTTATGATAGAGTCCCTAGAGAGTTAATATGGAGGGTGTTAGGTGTTAAAGGGGTTTCTCAGGGGTATATAGACATAATTAAAGATATGTATGAGGGAGCAGTAATAAATGTTAAGACCACTAGTGGCGTGGTGGTGATTTTCTGTCCTTTGTCGGATTGCACCAAGGATCGGCATTGAGTCCATACCTTTTCACATTAGTTATGGATGAGTTAACAAAACATCCGCATGAGGAGATTCCTGGTGCATGCTATTTGCAGACGATATAATCCTACTTGATGAGACAAGGGAGGGTGTCAACATAAAGCTAGAGCTATGGAGAGAAGCATTAGAATCGAAAGGATTTAAAATTAGCCGAACTAAGACAGAATATATGGAATGTAATTTTAGCAAGGAGAGTAGGAGTGGAGCACCGGTCCAAGATTGATAACCAAGAGGTCCCCATGAGAGACCACTTAGATACTTAGGATCATTGATCCATGAGAGTGGAGAGATTGAGAGGGAGGTTACCCAGAGAATCCAAGCGGGTTGGAACAAATGGAGATGTGCATTGGGGGTTTTATGTGATCGGCGGGTGCCACTCAAACTAAAGGGAAAATTCTATAGGATGGCTATAAGGCCGGCCATGCTCTATGGATCAGAGTGTTGGGCAGTTAAGAAACATCATACTCATAGGCTGAGTGTTGCAGAAATGAGGATGTTGAGATGGATGAGTGGTAAGACAAGAAAGGATAGAATTAGAAATGAAAATATTAGAAGAAATTTAGGGATAGCACCAATAGGTAACAAGATGAGGGAGATTAGACTTAGATGGTTTGGACATGTTCAAAGGAGGCCAACAACGGCACCAGTTAGAAGGAGTGAGGCAATACAAGTTGAAGGTTCTAAAAGGGCAAGGGGAAGGCCCAAAAGAACGTGGATAGAAGTGGTGAGGAAAGATTTAAAAACTTTGGGACTAAATGAAGCCATGGTATTTAATAGAGTGGAATGGAGGAATAAGATTCATGTGGCCGACCCCTAATTGGGATAAGGTCTTGATGATGATGATGATGATGATGATGATAGTGGACAACTGGCGATTCCTTAGCAGGGCCCTCCTAGCTTCCGCGAAGTTGCTGCGAATGTTCCTCGTTTGGCTGGTAACTAGATCTGGTGACGGTCAATTTCCCGCTCCAGTTCACGAAGTTGGTCCACAATACTCTGTGCTGCGAGCATTAAATTTTGGACGTATGGGAGATGGTCTCCCCAATGGTTGTCCCTTGAAGCGTGATCTCTACAAAGACCGTATTTGCGTATGAGTACGCGGTGAAGTACTCCGGCCTTGCTAATGACCTCATCAATGGCGGCCAGTTCAGCTTGATGCATAAGTCCTCGTGTTCTGCTGGTTTCTCGAATATCCACAGGTGGCGAAAGTTGCTCAGCTCGCCATGCATAGTACTCGTCAAGCCAATCCATAGATCCTCGAGACAGTGGGAGGGATCTTGAATTGCCCTCATGAGTAGGGTTTCGTTCAGGAGGCGGAGGCGTTTCCGCCCGGACTCTTGCAGTTGAGGAGGTAGAACCTTCTTGATCGAGTGCGTAAACAGGGTTATAGTATCGTCTTCTGGACTCCATGGCTCCTTCCCTGCAAAAGAACACACAAGTCGTGAGAGAGAATCAGCTAGGACATTGTCCTTGCCATCATAAATACATACATACATACATACATACAGTATATATCCCCATATCTTGTTTCTCATGGTTTGCCATCTCAGAAACCTGTATCCTTGTTGTGTCTTGACACCTATGTAGTCGTAGGCGCGACTAGTCGCTAGGCGCAAAAAGGCGATGGCCATGCGACTCAACTTCAAGTAGGCGCAGCAACATAAGTGACATTGCAACTAGTCGCGCCCTTGGATGCTCCTAATGTGCCGCCCAGATTCCGGGCACAGCGACAGGCACTTAAAACCCTACTGGGTTTTTTTTTTTTTTCCATTCTTCTTCTTCCCCATTCCACTACTTCCTTTCTGAACGAGTAATATTCCATCCTTCCTTTTTGAACGAGTAATTTTCCATCCAAGTAATTGTGGTAAGATTGTAACTTTTATTTACTTTCTTTTTTTGTTTTTTCCTTTTTCTATAAAAAAAGAGAGGCAAAACCAGTATCGTTTTTTCTTTTTTTTTGCGTAATGCGTCATTTTTCTTTAAAAACTCAACATATGTATACTCTAAAGGTAAAAACAAAACTCCATTTCATTCTTTCCATCTGTTTTCATTGATTTAGTGTATTATGCACTATATTTGTAGTTTTATGTATTTTTTTTCCCAAAAATATAAAATACATCAATAATTCGTATGTTTTTCATTTTTTTAAGCAAATATGCATATTCTCACCATCATAATGCTAAAAAGGACTGACCCATGAGCTTAATTGACTATTTTTGTTACTGTCTCTTCTTTTTTTTTGGGTTATTTTTGACAGAAAACAATGAAAAATAGTAAGGATTTTTTTTATTTTTTATTTGTAGCAAATGTGTATGTATTATCATAGGAATGCTAAAAACAACTTATCAATAGAATATTTTTAATATTTTTTCTCACTGTTTTTGTTTTTTTCCACTAACAACAGTAATTTTTTTATTTTGTACTACTACTTATTTTATTTTGTTGTTCTATTTGTTTGCAGGTTTCCTCTTCTGAATCTCTGATTGCTTGATTTGTTTTCATTCCACTCTAGTAGTTTCCTGTATTCCTATTTCCTATTGATACTACAATATGTCATCATCAAGGGGCTCCACCAATGCTTCTTCTAAAGTAATGGATCCGGGGTGGGAATATGCATAAGACACGGGATCCAAATGATAAAAATTTGGTATGGTGTAAGCTTTGTGGGAATAATCTCTCCCTACTAGGCTACTACTCCTTGTTTGATTGTTTAGTGTATTTGTATGTTTCTCAAGTCTCAACTTACTTTATATATAACTGTATGATTGATTGATTGTTTGATTTAACCTTAGGTCCTTCGGCTGTTATTGTTGACAAGTATTTATTCATATCTTTATATTTCTATGTTTTTCTATTTTTTTGCAATTTTTTAGATTTATTCTGAATTTTTCTTTTTTTAAATATTTAAATTCCTTAATTTTGCGCCTTGACATCTAGTTGTTGGACTAGGCGAGCCTAGTCCCTCAGGGCGCAAGTTGCACCCCTTGCGCTTGGGTGCCTTGCACCTGCGACTACATAGCTTGACACCTGTGTTTCTGTACACAGATGACAAACAACAAGAGTTCTTGTCCTAAACAGAGAATGGAAATGAACAAAGAAATGATGAGCACTCTTAAGCCAAAAAATATAATGCATCAGTTTAGGATTCAAATGCCTCTAGTAGTGAAAGATTGAAGGTGCCAACCATTGAAACCTTGTTTGGACTTGCATGGCAGTCTCAATCAGCAAAAAAAACTGGGAGGATTTGAGATAGAACCAGAAAAAATCGGTGGGAAGAATAACTACTATACTACCTACAAACTTTTTATTAGAGCACTTCACTCAAAACTCACCAATTGGATTTTGCTACCATGCTATATACTATGTAGTCACAAGCACAAGGGGTGCGACTTGCGCCTAGTCGTGCAACTTGACAACAAGGTGCAAATTAAAAAACCATTAATATAAGTTAGATTTTTCTTATAAAGGGAGGGGTCGGAATTGATAATGGCACCCCCTTACTTAAAAACATAATTGACCCGAGTCGGATCTGACAAAGAAAACAAAAAAACCAGAGAGAGAGAGAGAGGAGAAGAAAGAGGAAGAAAAAGAAGATTAAGGAGAGAGAGAGAGAGAGAGAGAGAGAGAGAGAAAGGAAGGAGGAAGACTGCAGCATGCTAGCAAGAAGGGAAAGAGTTGTGGTTCGTCGAAATTGCAACGGTTCGCCGAAGAAGAGGAAGGTCGAGTCGATCATTCTCTTCAGCGATGTTTTCCAGCAAAATCTGCAGTTCTCTTTCTCCTCTTGCTTTCATCTTACTTGTTCCCATCTTTGACGAAGCAAAATCGACGATCTTGAGATCGATCTGGCGCCTAGAATCGAGGGCACAAAAGTTGCCCGCAACTAGTCGCACCTAATCGCACTGCGTCTTTTCCCCCTGCACTTACCCAAAATCGAGTCGCACCCCAGGCGCCTTTTTGCGCCTAGCGACTAGTCGCACCTGAGCCTACATAGGCTATGTATACACGCGATCTGCCTATTACATCCAATAACTCCTTGTCGACAGTTTGTACTAAATAAAGGATTGAAAATCACTCTTCTCCAGCTTCCAATAGGATTCCAACTTTTTACATCCTTTGCACGCACTGAACAGGCTGAAGTTCCATAACAATTTCAAAGACAAACAGAACAGAAACTCACCCTACGAGGACTCCATCTCCTCGCTTACCAAATTTCTTCTAAACATGGGATCCAGAACCACTTCATCTCTGACTTTCCAAAGGATTATATGATTTCAGAATCTTCCTCATCATGCCCTGAACTGTAGCAAATTGGATAACAAACAGAGATGATCACCATGCCACACATCCTCACAGGACCTAAGCTGTCATTCAATAAGCTCATACTATTCCTTGTTTAAAAAGTTTATCAAACTACAGACCACTTTCCATAACCAAAATCCTATATACCAGAATCATTTAACTAAGTTTTATTCTAAACATTCATCTAAATAGCCTCCTTCAACCTTACCTCATAAAGTATAGGCATCCATATAACAGTAAATTCTACTCAAATCTATCTGACACCAACTCTCAGAAAGATTTAGCAGGACTCTCAAACAGACAAATGAAAAGATACTTGACTAAGAGAGAGGTAAAGATATAGGTCCAGGACATCGTACACCCAATAATTAATTCCTTTGGATGTTATCCCTTCAACATTCAAACTCACTACCATAACTTTTACCAAACTAACCCACTGAGGAAGCACATAGCCAAGCAAATCCTAGGACAGGCTTGAGAAATAATGCCCACTAATGGAAGCACCCCAAGTGAGCCTCGTCTGTAAATTTAAGTGAACAAATCATACCTTGAACTCAATTTGATTACAGTAAGCAACCCGTCCCTCCATTAACATGTTTACAACCTCATCTCAAGCATTAGAGTAAGCCAAAAAGGCAACAATGAATCTTGATAGCCATGAATCCAAACTATTCACCGCCACAGAGAACAAGGAGCTCATACAAGCCTCCACCTCAGTGTTGCTCACCATATCCCACTATACCTAGCAACTAATCTAGAGATAAACAAGTAACGTATTGACAAGCATTTTTATTTTTTTGGGTCAAATGCCAGTACAAGCAGCTACGTTCTTATAAAAAAATAAGAATTTAATCTACGGATTTTGTTCTCGAGGTTGACTGAAATTTGTCATTTGGTAATGAAGATCAATGAGTATATTCCCAACAGTTTGTAGCTTATGAATTGGAACAAAATAATTGATTCATGGATGTCTTTGCTAGAACTCATGTTGACAACTGTATGTAACATGAGTCAACATGACTGCAGTCATGTTGCCTGAAGTTCAACATAACTAGACAGCTTAAATTTGAAGAGATTCAGAACAAAAGCAAATCTAACACATAGCACTTACTGCATTAATATGAGAAAGGATAGCAACACAACCATAACTAACTAAGACAAATGCCACAAGCTTGTAATAGGACCTAGGATCTGGTTTTCAACATACCCAATGTACAACGTCCCAACAATTGCCAATATGATGACAAGGAGAACAAGCATCGCAAGCTGAGCACCAGTACCAACTACAGCAGAGAGTACAACCAGATTGCGTGGAGGACGGAATACATCTCCATGTACCAGCTTCCAGCCAGACTCTTCATTGACATCTCTTTCCTAATTACAAAACAAACAAAAACTGTTAAAGCAATAAAGAAAAAAGGATAAAATTTAACAATACACCACGTAACAATCAGGCTCCCACTGCTTATTAAAACTGAGACAAAGGACCACTACAAAAGAAAAGCAGCAGAAGTTCATCAGAACATAGTTGAGATGGAATCACCAGAGTCTCCAGATCGTCATCTTCCCGAGCATATTTTGCATAGTCATTTCTAAGAGTTCGCATCAATATCATTGATACCAGCCCAGTGAGGAAAATAACCATCATGAAGGAGTTGAAGATGGAGAACCAGTGAATCTGCATAAAATAATTTCACATTTTATACTAATGGAAACTAATCTTTGCATGAAAATGGAAAAGATTACAGCACATATAGCAAACAACAATTCAGGATCACTAAAACCTAACAAGTTCATCAACACAGCATCTTTACAAATTCATAAGCAATTTTCTCAATGTTACAGTAGCAAACAGAGGTTGAGCCATAGAAATCACAGAATTGCTAGCATAGAGTCAAGTACAAGTGAAGCATGCTCCACTAGACCAAATAAAATTCATATCCTATAATACAGGTCATTACAGAAAAAGGAATACCTGGTGCTCAAAGAAAGGGTAGTCCAAGTAAACATCAAAGCGCCGTCCAAAAGTAGTATTTGTTGAAACCCATTTAACAGAATATGTTAAGTCTATGGTTTTCCCCGCCTCCAGAGGTTTGGGACTTTCTTGTGTAAGATTGACATTAATAATCTGCAAGAAGACAAAGGGTACTGAATAATTGCAACATGAGATCTTGATAAACTATCAAACATGACAATTCCCGGAAGCCGTATACCTGATCCCTGTTATATTTAACAGTAAGACTCTTATGCGTGTAAAGCAGATGTTTATGTTCATTGCTTTTATCAGTTTGCAGTTCACCAACAAAACCTAGTCATCAACATATACAAAGTCAGAAAAACACTAGCGTAAAGAGTCCGACAGAAGGAACCAGAATTACACAAAAAATAAAATATGAGGGACAAACACACTTACCCCATGCAGGCAAGTCATCTAGAACACGAAATTAGCATATGCCAGGAATGATGACAATGAAACAAAGAACAATAAGAGTAAGCACCCAATCAAAAAGATAATTAAATAAAAGGGAGAAACTATTCCATAAAACAAAGAACATATGAAAAGCAAAACATATGAACATGCTCAAAATTATATAAAGAATGTGACAGGAGGGAAACAATCATGTTTGAGAAATATTTATAAAACAATGTCCTAGTAAAGAATGCAAGACCAACTCTCATACCCATGAAGAACTCAAACCAGTATGCATTTTCAATTGCATCCTTGAAATGTTTCACCTTTGCTGCATCAAGTTGCATTTCACAAATGGAGCCCTTCTCAACATTTTCTGTCAAAAGAAATTCAAATAAAAACAAATCTAGCTTGGATGCCTACTCAATCAGCTAAATCAATGTTATAGTTTCTGATCCACAAACCAAAGAAAATTTAAGCCTGTAACAAGGAGGTCTACTTACTCCGAAATCTTATGTCAACCTGGCTGTCAATGAGCTCATTTCCACCTAATACCTCACCAAGTCCACCCCACTTATGAGTTGGATTACTAGATGGCTGACAAAATGGAAGGCTGTAATAGTTATATGTTTCTTGAGGATTATTGTAAGGGCCAACCTTGTTTACCCAGAGGGTAACAGGATCATCCAGTTGATACTGCAGACGGATACCATGAAAACTGTTACCAAATTGCAAAAGAAGTTTTGACCTAAAAAGCACAAAAGCAATCAACAATGCATCTGAGTCATCCAAATAACTGGACAAACGACATGTTCAAAGCTCTTTGAACAGAACCAAAAGCAAAAACAGTAAATTGGCCTCAAGAACCATTTAGTTCTAGACTGGTGCCTCTTCTTCATCAACAAGAGAGATTGAAGTACACAAATTGATTGGGATAAGGTATAAAAATGCATAAAAAAAGAAATTGTGACAAGGTGAAAGCAGCATAACAAGAAGTAAACAAATAAAAATGATGAACTTGAAGTTTGTGAATACAGATAGTCTACAATGATTTGCCACTTAAATTTACATAACAAGTTAAACAGGACTAATCTATTCCATATATCATGGACAATATGTGGCACTAAAGTCGCCAATACCTGACAAAATTAGGGTGCAAATCCATAGAGAGAAAGATCAGAGCCTTCCTAGTTTCTAGCATATGCTGGTGTGCAGAAGAACCATCTTCAAAACAGAGGCATGGAGGAGATCAATGACTCTTTTATTAGTGCCAAAGCTTCACAAGAAGCTGCAATCATATTCTTGTTCATTGTCTGCCTGCAGCCAGATGTTGGGCTTTCCTTCCTCAACTATTAAGCATGGGTAGCCAGGTAGGTTATTTCAGCTTCCGCTGATTCTTTGTTTTTAGCATGTCTAATGATTCGGTCAAGTCAGAGATACTGGAGGCTTCAGTTCATAGCTGACTTCTGGTTAGTTACAAAAGAGAGGACCAACAGTTGGACAAAGGAAACTAAGCAGCACAGACAAACAGAAACAATAGAACTCCAAATTACGATAAGAAGTTATCAGATTGCAAGACATAAAAGATAAAGGGATACGCACACAGTAGATCACGGGTTAATAGAAGAAGTCCTATTCAATCAATAAAAGAGGCACGGAGAGGATCATTAGCTCTTTTATTAGCGATAATTATTCACAAGAAGCTGCAGACATCTGCTTATCCATTGTCTGCTTGCAGCCACAAACTGCAGGTCCTTTCCTCAATTGTTAAGCATGGTTAGGCAATGTCAAGCTTCTATTTGGTTCTCTCTTCTCTGTGTTGATCACGATCTACTTGTTCACTCCAGTGAGGAGGTAGTGGAGGCTTCCCTTCACAGCTAACTTCTGGTAAATTACTCAGAGGACCAGAAGTTGGATACAGGAAACTAAGTAGGAAAGGGGAGAGAAACAATAAGTTATCAGATAGGAAGAAATGAAAGATAGAGAGGGATATACATAGTGCAGAATATATGGTAACAAAAGGTGTCCTATTACTTATTTCAATCCATTCTATGAAGCCAGGACCAATCAATGAAATATCTACAATCCAGGGAGGAATATTTGACCTGATTAGCTTGACTTGTCATAATACATTGAGAAATTCATGAAATTAACACTACCACTGTCTTACATTATCACTCAAGCAAGCAAGCCACCAGTAGCACCACCATGTCATAATCTTTCCAAACTTGCACCAGCAGAGCTAATTCAGTTTAACTAGAAAACCAATAAGAAAGAAGTTGGAAACTTAAGAAGGAATATTGCCCTAATTTCAACTTTCTCTGCTACGTAGCACAAGTCTAAGGTGTAGTGATAACAGCTGACAGGGTCCTGGACTGGATTACATGGAATGTCCAGAAATTAATAAGTCACTACATGAAGTTGAATTAACAAAGGATTGAGGAAAACATATAATAGGAAAAACAAAACTCAAATGCGACACTACATGAAACAAAATGCACTTGATGTAGCAGACAAAATGGTCAAAAATTTAGCTCAATGTAGAGAAGCTGGTACAGATCAGTTAGCAAGTGATCTAAAATCTAGCACTAGACTTCTAGTATATGCTCTCCTTCAGTAGCCTTGTGTGTATAGCTTAAGTACAAGATGACTACATTGAGTCCACAAATATCAAAACATGTCCATCGGATCTTAGCTGCCTACATAGATTTAAAATATAAGCGAGGCATTTTAATCACAGGTCGGGTTTGTGGTGCACCACCAGGTTCTGGTGTACTGGAGTAAACTAGTTTTGATGCACAAGGAATAAAGAATCCAAATTGCAACTAGAACCAGAATACACAGACACATGTAGAAAAACAAAACGAAATAGAAATTAAGCCAAGTTTTAAGATGATAGAACAGTGCAATATACTAAGAGCAGTGCTGCTACTTATGTATTCATCAAAATCAAAATGAGCATTCGTAATGCTTCACCAAGTAGCTTTCTGGTGACTGTCAACAAGCATGACTTCTACATAAAAACAGAACTATTTAGACAAGAAATTTCCAATAACCCAATGCACAGTTCGCGTGAAAGAAGAAAAAAGGTCACAGTAGGCAAACACACTTAAGTAATTCAACAACAACAGAGCTTGAACCTTTTCAGATCTCAAAAGAAGAAAGAAAGGGAAATTCTCCTAAAGCCAGATCTGAAAATTTTCAAAATGGAAATGAAAATCCATCTTGAAATTTTTAGCGATACAAATCCCACGAAGGAACTACCCCAGAACAGATCTAATCCCAGCTCTCCTCTCTGCACTAAAAAAATGCAAAACCCTAAGCAACAGGTCAACGCCCGGTCTCGTTACATGGCATAACCAAGGATCAAACGTACTTCATGATCCACAAGCTGAACGGCCGCAAACCACAATAAAACACCACGGATCGCCCCATTCCAATCAAATCATAGCGAACTCGGAAACGGGCCAAATGCTGTCCCATTTCGGACCAATAATTGTCTAGATCTAAACAAACAGCATAATCAATTGCGACAAACAACAGCGAGAGCGAAAGATCCGGTGTCTCCAAACCAATTCTAGCAGAAAACTAACAGACTGAGGAACCTAGGGTTCGAGATAGTGCAAACGCTCTAAAACCTTGAAATTGAGAGCATTTCCAGGAAAATCAAGACAGAGTGAAGGAGAGTGTAGGAAGAACGCATACCCTGTGGTCATATTCGGAGGAGGAACAAGGATCCATGGCGAGCAGGAACAGGAGAACGGCGAAGAGAGTGAAAGATCTGACGGTGGAAAGCATCCCTGCTCGTCGAATGCCCTGGAACCAGAGGCCCCTTTCTTCGAGTTTTTTCTGCTTGTGTGGCCTCGAGAGAGAGAGAGAGAGAGAGAGGACAAGAAAACCCCGATTTTACGCCGTTTCTACGTTAGAAGGATGCAGCTTGCATCAGCTCCACCATTTCTGAGGCTAAGACTTGTTGTTTGTAATAGAAATGCAAATAATATACAGATTTCTAGTATTTTCCAGGCCACGCCATACTTTCCCCCACGCACGGTGACTTGGTGATCGCAACCGTTAATTTTGTGGGTCGGGGTGGGGATAGTTCATATCAACGGCTGATATCGATCTGAATGTTATGATCTTAGTTGTTTCTGTTGTTGGGTGCTCATTTATTGGGGTTTTTTTCACATTACGTCCCTTCTAAAATACCAAACTGGTTGACCCAATTTCACTTTCTAATTTTGTTAGCTCAACCCCTCAAAGGCTTTAAACTAATGATGGCTTCTAATACTCTCAAGAAAATCTTTGAAACAATTATATGAATGGAAGGAAATCTGAATTTTGAGGGAAAATTTAACCAGACATGAACCAGCACAGCGATGACACTCACAAATCCACAAATGTTCCAAACAGTTTTCACTCGAACCAAAATACTTGACTGGCATATGATGTTAGCATCTAAAAAAGGCAGTCCCGGTGCACAAAGCTCCTTCCAATACAAGAAATGACAGACCACAAGAATTTATAGTACACAGTCTTATCTTGCATTTTTTTAAAAACTGTTTTTATGTCTTAAACCCATGACCTCAAGATCACATGAAGATAACTTTACCGTTCTACTAGGAGTATAAATTTCAATGCAAAGAGCGGATGGCTGAAGACTGTACAAATAATGGTCTAAATTCAACTTATAAATGCTTAAATAGTCTGATATTTAGAATATTGTATTTATTAGTTATCCAAAGTTAGAGCAATAAGATAAAACTGCCCCGGACAGTCAAATGAGGGATGGTCCCAGGGAAGGTAGAGAAGTTGAAACTATTTTGAGTCGCTTGCGAATTGTGAACCAAAAGAGTGCACAAGTGCTTAGAGTAATGGAGGAGCAAGAGAATGTGGATGTTGATCGTAAGTGCCTGGTGTTGAACAAAGATGCACGGAAGTGAGGATCGTAGCAAATCTTCACCTTGCAAGATTATGTCCAGATTAGCTCATTTGCGAGTTAGAATACCAACCTAGTTTCACTATCTCAGCCTCAGCTGGCTTTCTCTGCCTTTCTTTCTGTTTTGGAATGGAATGGAGGTTGTGATTATAGCTCTCTCTCTCTCTCTGATTTTTTTCTTTTTTGTTGCATCAGGTGTTATGCCAATTTCCTGGAGTTTCACTATAGAGATTCCAATTGGATGACATGTTTTGATACACTTCCAATCTTGAGGGAGGCGAATTCAATTAATGGTTTGTATCATGGAAAAAACTCCAAAAGATGGGCCCACTTTTTCATTTTTGTTCTCCACTTGGTAAAATACACAAACCGTGCATCACATGTGTAACAAAAAAAAAAAAACTCTATTTTCAAATTTCTTTCATGTACTCACGTGTATTGGAGAAAAACGGTATTTGGGCCTACTTTTGTATTTTTTTTATTACTTCACGATGATTATGTTATTGTGTTTCAATTAAAATTCACTGGTACTAGAACTCACATTCATTGGAAATGTCTAAGGTCTTCATTTACAGGCCTTTTGTGGTCATAAAATGGATGGTGAGAGGTTTTTATCCTTTTTACACTGCCCATTATATGACCATAAGAGGCCTATAAATGAAAGCCTTATATATTCTTGTTAGAAATGAGTTTTGGTACTAAAAATATCATGATTGAGGCCAAATGAGGTGAATTTCTTGAATTAATGGAAAAAATACAAAAAAGTGGGTAGTCTTAGAAAAATTTAACAAAAATAAATGGCCACTAGTTTTTATCACAAGCTAAGATTATCCAATATATATGGAATTTGATCTCTAGCCTATTTAAGCCATTCTAAATATTATGAATGGCTGTATCTATAGAAAAAGGCTTCATTTGTGTATATACCCCAATTTGCAGTTTCGGATTGATAAATCTATGGAAAACCTACGGAACTTCAATGTGCATATGTTTTATCTAATTAAGTAACAAGCATGTGAATATCCTCTCACATGTCCATGGGCCATACCATTACTTGATAATCAAATACAAAAGTTGGAGCTTTCCAGTTATCTGTTTTAACAAGAGAAATCTCTCTCAGCAGCATAAGATTGCCCAAGAATATACGTTTATAGAGATAAAATTGAGCTTTGTGTTCGAAAGATTGAAGGAAAAAACGAAAGGCCAGAGTTGTCTGCACAAAAAATCAAATAAAACCAAAGCTATCTTAAAAGAAGAAGATTTAATTTCATTTTTCTGATAGGTGAATAGTGCTTTGAACCCACTACCTATTTGTTGTGCACCAAGTTCTTGTTTGTGCAAGGCTTGAGGAAGGGCAGAGACAAGGGTCAATAGTACTCAACTTTACCTTGCAATCGAGTAAAAAGAGATGAACTAAAAAGCTACACTAAATGAAAAAACCAGTGCAGGATTAACCGTTTCCATTATTGTAGAGCTTACTCAAGACATGATGTGGTGTTCCTTCCGTTAGAAAATTAAGCAAAAGTATTTCTCTGACCTTGGGTCGTCCGCAAATAAACAGGCATTGGCCTACGATGGTGATAATGATGGAACAACATCACAGATCCAAGACTAGTTAGAAAAAGCATGTGCAAGGAAGCCTCAAATTCTACTTCGATGGGTCCTCCATCGGAAAATCGTGACCCACGGCCGTTAGTGGAGTTATTACAAATGAAAAGATCAAAGTGATCATGCAATTCTCGAGGCCGCTTGGAACGGCAAAATCGGAAGAGGTAGAGGTCTCTGTGGCAACGTTTACGATCCTCTTTTGTGAGAAAATCAATCAAACAAGGAAGTTAGAGGTAAATAAAACTTAACTTCAATTAATCCAAGTGCAACTCTCTCTCTCTCTCTCTCTCTCTCTCTCTCTCTCTCTCTCTCTCTCTCTCTCTCTCTCTCACCCAGCTCTGCACCTCTTTTTTCTACCCAGCTCTATTGATTCACCGCACCAAACGCCCAGTTCTTCGTCCACGCTTCCGGCTGATCCAGTCGTCATCGGGCGGCTTTCTCTTCATTGGACATTCGGGGAAGGAAACCCGAATTGGGTTTTCCCCGTTTCTTCCCTCTCTCCCTCTCCTTTCTTCTCCCTTTCTCTCTTCTCCATTCTTCCTTCTTCCCCATCTCCTCCGGTTTTTCCCTCAACGAGTTTTCCTTGTCAGATCTGTGGAATTCCAAATGTGCCCTTATTTTATTTACTTCTGTCTCTGAATAGTCCGAGTTAAACTTATCCACATTCTGACTATCAGAGACAGGCTTATCTAGGACAGCTTATTTAGTTTTATTTTCTGTTTTCTTTTGAATAAATAATTATGTAAATTATAACAGTTGAATAAATATAGATTTTATTTTATTGTTAGTTTATTTCTGGTATATTTTTTATTTGTATTCTTTTATGAATTAAATTTTATGTAAAACTCCATCTTTTCAAGCAAGTCTCTATGGAATCGACTCGTACTTACATAAGCTACACTACAATAGTCTGTGCACTTGTGGTTAAACAATCAACAAGTTTTACATCTATGTATATATAACTTCAAAATCTTAAAAAAAAACCAACAATTGTATAGGATAATTACTTTTGAAATCTAAAACGCTAATATGGCATAATTAGTGGCAAAAAATCTCCCCTAAAATACTCTTGCTTGCTAGTTTAAGTTGCCACTTTTTTCGTTTACCCTGATTAGATATAAAACTGTGTGTGAGTCAACAATTTTCTTTTTAATTCTAGAGAAAATCCATATAACTAAATTCTGGGACTGACTCCATAACCTTTTCCTATAAATCTCACTCATGGATGATTCTTCTTCTTCACCCTCTCCAATTTAGGCCAGCTAGAAAATTTCATAAATATTTAGTAATTTTAGCTATTGGTATCCTTCTTCGTGATTAAAATACTTTTCCACCCTATCTAGGGAGAATGAAGACGATGAATAAGTCAAATCATGCAAAAGATGGGGTTTTGATGGAGGCCAATGATTCATTCCCTGCAGTTCAATCTGGATAGCAAATTGGCATGCACTGGCAGTGGGAAGATGGAATGCCTATTTCTAGGTCTGCATCTAGTCTCTTTTCTCTGCCTCAATGAGCATAGGCTTTCCAAACTCACAGACTCTATGGGTTAGGACTGGTGGTTACTTTTGGGAACTCACCCATTGTCTGAGTTATAGACCAGTTAGCATGTGCTCTCCATGCTCAGAACTCAGCATTTGTGTACGTACCTAGAACTCAACGCAAAGTGCAAAATTTCCCTCTCTCTTCCTTCTCCTCTTGAAGCACGAACGATAGCGTTCTTATCCTGCCACCTTTTTGTTTTGTTGACCCCTCTCCCTCGGTCAATGGTGTTCTCCGTTTCCTCCTTATTTTTCCTCCTCTGCTGCAACCTTTTGGGCGACCTCGATCCCCATGAAATCTCGAAATCTAAGACAATCCAGTGAGAATGAGTCTCAATCAATGATCAAAATTGAGGTAGATAACCGAACCCTTCAACCAAACAATCAAGAGAGTTTAACATCTCTTCTTAAAACCGCGTAAAAGGATCATTAAATAAAACCTACACAAGGAACCCACGTGAAAAAACTGAAAAATCTGACCACCCAAAACCAAGAACCAATTTAATAGGACGCCCGTGACAGGAAAGATGAAATCAATCGCAAAGTTACAGAGAGAGAGAAGGGAAATACCTTAAGACCCCCAAGACTTCTCAAAGGCCAACCAATGAGCCATGGAAGGTGAAAACGAAGAGAGCGAGGCAAAGCAATTTGCAAGGAAACGAAGACACCTTCCAGTAAAAGACGGAGACAGATTGAGAAAGGGAGAGACCCCATGGATCCAAAGTGAGTCCCACGGAACACCATTCCCTTCTGTCCACTTTGGCTCAAACCCAAGAGAGATTGCGTAATGACGGAGTAAAATAAGAATCGAAAGATGGCTGATTTTGACCGTTCAATTTAGTGGCCTCCATCGTGGATGAAGGTGATACACTATTCGTCCACCGTAAAAAATATGATCATAACCATCTGTGGTTGGGATTCGAATGGATGTTGAAGGAAAGAAAATAAGGAAATGTTAACTTGTTTTATCTGCCTCAATTTTGAGAATTCATTGAGACTCATCATCACTTCAGTTTTATAGTGGGCCAGCACTGCTGTTTAAATTGACCCACATATTAGCTAAATAAAATGTTAATGATGTGTTACAAAGTAATACAAAAATAATATGATAATATTATGGAACTCACTGGTTCTCATATTTAAGAACTTACCAGTTCTCTTACCTGAGATAGAACTCATCAATTCTGAATCATGACTTGTAGCTTTATCATGAGCTTAAGAACACCTTTTTAGTTAGGCCATGGCTAGAAGTTTATATTTTTTTCTGCACTCTTATTTTTCTGCAGGACACTCATGCTTGTAGCTCCATTTCTTTGGTTCTCCTGCCACTGGAAGAGGAAGGCAGTAATAAAGTGGTGGGCTTAGCTATTAGGTCTCGTGCATTAATGTGTCTTTCACACTTGAATAGTTTATGTATCTGTTATATTTAGTTTTGCATTCCCAAATATTGCTCCGTTAAAAGTTGGTTTTGTATTTTCTGCAGTTTAACTTGTCTGTTTTGGAGTTTCCTATCAAACAGTTGAATGAGAAGGGGTTAAGACAATAGGCACTGCTTGCATTGATCTGAAAGGGAAGACAATTTTTGCATGCACGGGCCCTGAGGACAACCTCGAAGAAAATTGCACCATAATTAGCCTTTAAGAGAGGATGAAATAAACCAAAAAAAAAAAAAGGCTGACTGAACTCATGTTGTCAATGATCATGCTAACCATACTGTATTTGGCACTGACAAAATCCCTTCCAGAATTGATACCACTATCAGATGAATGGAATAATTTTACAACATACACATATTTTGCCTCTCAAACATGATGTGATAGTTTGTCCAGGTACAGATTGACATTTACAGATTCCATCTGAGTATACAAGTGAGTGGTATACTTGCATCATCAACTTGATTTCTTCATGCAAATAAATTCATTTGTTCAGACATAGCTACTAATGGCTTGTACTTGTGCTGCATGAGATGCATTTCTGGTTATACCTGGCTGCGTTTTTGGTTGAACCCTTGTCTGTTCGTTATACCTGGCTGTGTTTCTAGTGACATACTAGCTCCCGAACTAGTTAATCCCGAAACGAAGGTAGTGAGTAGTGCTTATAGATCTCATTCCATTTTAAAGATCCCTTGTTCGTAGATGAGTGTTGTTCATGAACTTTAAGTTTTATGTGAGTAAATTTGTCCAGTGTTAAATTTTCTACTACTGAAGCTGAAGTTAGGTTGTAATGCGTGGTTTTGTTTCTAGTGGAACGCATGTGTCAATGGAGCTGCAGATGGGTTGTAATTCATTGTTTTGTGCTTTTGCTGTTATTTGCTTTCTTATGGACCATTGTATGATTATACGATGTCTCATGGATTCTTCTTAGGCCATCTTGCTTTTCTTTTGTCAGATATGATCTTCATTATCAGTAAATGAAACTGTGAAAAAAGCGTACATACACCTTTAAGGTGCATTTTTTATCCTTTATGTAAATGGCTAATTTTGGGGAGATATGGAGCTCTTTGGGTCCAGTGAGCAGCTAGATGCTTCAGACTGCCTTTGATGGTCCGCAAATTTGTTGAATTTCAATTAATGGGTGTATTACTCTTGCTGCTGAGGATAATGATGTTTCAAGGCTCAAGTTAATTGAGTTACAGTACATGTTTTGTACTATCTTGATGTAACATCTCTCTCCTTTTTTGTAGTTGGAGGCGGGGGCGGGGTGTTTGTGAGGGATATACCATTTTCTGATGTTCATTAGTTAGCTTCATCCTACTGCTACCATGATTGCATGAAAATAACAAAAAACAAATGCTGCTAGTGCCTATTTCCTTTAGCCGAACCTATTCTTTTGTTAGGATGCCCTAGTGATCGAAGGTGCAGATTCAAGTTGTGGTCCTTGAGAGAGGGCGTGGGTTCGAATCTCACTTCTTATCTTCGTGATCTGCATATCTATGTCTCATCCGGTTGAGTGTGCATAGTTTGTCCTACGGAAACTAGGTGGTTTAGGTCCATAGATAGGTCCCATCCTAGAATGTATTCAAACTGAAATTTCGAAAGCAACATCTTAAAAATGGTCTTTAATGACCATGTCGTTCCGTTACTTATAAAGTGCAACATTTTGGATTTCTGGGTTATAAATGTAAGAAGTAGTGCATAAATTTCATGGTTAACATTGTGTAAATACAACCGTCCATCAGTTCATTCTTATTTCGTGTAGTTTAGCTCGAAAGCACGAAATCAACTTTTTAGCATTATTCTAATTTGACACGACAGTACTTAGAAGAGGTTACAAGTGGCTCTCATTGCTGGTTCCATGAGAGATGTATAGAGGCATCTCTTTGAAAGGAATAGGAATTAATAAACCCACATTGCTTCTAAAAGACATACTAGAGGAGAAGAACTCTTATATAAAGGGGATGCCTCCTTAGGCATTATTCTTGAACTTTCAAGTCTTTGAGAATTTTGTCAAGGTGCTCTGCTAGAGTTTTTAAGAATGCTTTATGTGGTTTTTTTGAAGATCAATATTCATTCTCTCTAGATTTTCAGAGTTATTGCTCATATGAGATCTTTTTTCTTATCAACTTTCAAGATTTTTGTTCTTGATTGTTTGACTTTACGAGCATTTTAATTACTCCTAAGTTTTAGAGATATTCAGTACTTTCAAAGGCATTCAATAAAGGAGACAAGTGTACTGTCTACAGTGAGAGTTCAAATCATTGTAAACAAAAGATTGAGTGAGGTTTGGTTAAATCTCAGAGATAGAGTTGCTAAAAAACCTTTGCACTAAGAGGCTTTAACTATCTTCAAAAAGTTACTTTATGAAGTTTGCCTCTAAGCTAAGGTTTAAAGACTTCAACACAATACAAATAACTAATTCCAACAATTTGAAGATATAAGCTTACCTCCTTGAAGTCTATGAGCTTTTGATAACTGGGATGACCATGATGTATTCTAACATGGTGTATCCCAATATGCCTATGATTGAAAATTATATTGATGCTAATGGGAACATGAGATGTCTTTTCTTATGTAATATCCTTAATTTTTAGTATAAAATATAAAATTATTAAATAAATTAAAATAAAAATTTATAGATGGAAATTTTTCCTGAAAACATAAGAATTAGAATGTTCTCATTAATACGAGTCCAACGCCACCAAGAACGCGAAAAATGGAGCTCAAACGAGGGAGTTATGAGCCGTCGAAGTTGTAAGGGCATTTTGATCTTTTGACAGAGACGTGTTACACAGGGGTCTAAATTGATAACGGCACCCCTATCTTCCACACGTCTCTACCAGTCCGGCGAAATCGCCGGAGAGACATGGAAAGAGACGTGTGGGGAAGAGTTTCTATTCCCCAAGACTCTAAACCTTATAACTAATCATTCTCAAGAGCCAAAATGCTCCACTTTGAGTGTTCCTCTGGGTTTTTAACTCAGAACCCTAGCCTTGCAAGGTCTGAGTTTTCCGGCGAGTAGAGCCCCAGCAACACGAGCAACCCCGGCCAGGCGCAAGGTAAGCCTCAAAATTTTTTTTTTCCATATTTATTAAATAGAAAAAATAATTAGGAAAGCATTTAAAAATTAGGAAAAAAATTGGATTTTGTTTTGGAACTTTGTGCACGCTACTATTGGAGCGTGATTTCACGGATCAACCCTCGTCCATTTGGAAATTGTACCGTCCAACTAGTGCACAAGAGACCCAAGAGCAAACCCTTTAAATTTGGGAGTGATCCAACAGTGGATTTCTCCAAAAAACGCAAAAACCAAAACCTATGGATGCTTTTAGAAACTTGGGAAAAATCATTTAAAAACCATGGTTTTTGTCAAAATCAATACAAAAGGAGGGCATAAATGGATTGTAGAGAGAATTCTGAAGAAAATGGAGCAAAAATCACGCAAACAGAGCTCTGTACCTCTGCCGGAGACAACCGGAATCCGGTCGTCTTCTCCGGCGTCGTCAACGGCGGCGGCGCCCTAGTGACGCCAGGACGCACAGGGAGATGACGTTGAATGATGTCGGCATCGCACGCGTGTGCAATGTCGCGCGCACGGAAGTGACGCCATTGGTTGTCGCTGTGGGGCCGGGACGAAGTGTGTCCTGGCAACCATGACACACGCGGCGGTGCGTCATGGTACCGAGGACGCACTCCGCGCGTCCTGTGTGGCTTCTTGAAGGTAGGGCGTCTTCGTGACGCCGGTGTACGTCGGTGTAAACCGGTGAAAAATTGAGCCACCAGTATAAACCACCTTATGGTGGTCCGGCAGGCCCCATTTAAGCCTGGTTCTCACTAAAACTTGATTTCTAGGAGCTAGAGAGGTCCAAATCACGATCCGAAAGAGGCATTGTGACCTTATTGACTACGCAGACCTAGTTCTAACTTAAAAACTTATAAATGACCACTTTTTCTTTAGAAAAATATTAAAATAGTGGTGTGACATGTACAAGTGCACTTGAATATACCAGTTAAAGGGAGTTATTAGCAAGCTAGTGGTCTCACATTAAGGTAGGTGATGACAATTAATGCTTTACCTTTATTTTAAACCATATTTAAACATAGCATCGTATGTGATTGTGTTTTAAATTGCAATTATTATTTGCTGTAGATTTCATGCGACATTGAATACAGTATGATTATTCCAAATTGAAATCTTTTACTGAATAAACTTATTTCAAATGCTTTTACAAGCATGATGTTAATTAGTTATGCTTAAATCGAGACTTATTTCTTATTATATATATAGAAAATGCATGAATTTACATGAAAATGAGAATAGAGGCTTATTAGCTAGTCCTTTTATAGGCTAACCCCAGGATAAGGGGCATGTCTTGGGGATTACAAGCTATAAGTGATCTTGAGTTTTAGCATATACATAGGATTTTCATGTTTTATATTAATGACGGGTGCTCTCGTCCTGTGGGCGTCATGCTATGAGGGATAGAGCCGGCCACCCATCTTCCGAGATTGTGATGTGATGATATTGTAATATAATAAACACTTGCCCATAGATGGCATTCGGTAGGGGTTTGGTAACATGGATAGTCCACACTACTGGTCTGAGCCTTTCCATGGGGACAGACGCTAAGTCTCCCGTTATGGTGTCGACGGAGAGCGGCGGTGGTTGATACCCATGGAGGGTTGCCACTGCAGCATGATGACCCATATTCTTATTATGTGTGCATGTATGATGAGCATGTTTATGGATGGTATGCATGGGTGCTCTCGCCCTGTGGGCGTCATGCTAGGAGGGATAAAGCCGGCCACCCATCTTCCGAGATTGTGATGTGATGATATTGTAATATGATAAACACCTGCCCATAGATGGCATTCGGTAGGGGTTTGGTAACATGGATAGTCCACACTACTGGTCTGAGCCTTTCCATGGGGACAGATGCTAAGTCTCCCGTTATGGTGTCGACGGAGAGCGGCGGTGGTTGATACCCATGGAGGGTTGCCACTGCAGCATGATGGCCCATATTCTTATTATGTGTGCATGTATGATGAGCATGGTTATGGATGGTATGCATGGGTATGATGACACACAGAGGTTGGCTATGAGTATTCCTGATCAGTGATGTTAGTGCGATGAGGCGGGACCCATTACCTTAGGGTGCCCATATTATTATTGTATGCTCATTTACATTGATTTATGTCATGTTTTGACTACGTGAAATGCATGTTTTAGCATAGGGAATAAATTGGCATTTATTTGAACATGACATTATGATATTACTATTTTCATAAGTGTTAGACTTTTCATCAGAGCTGTTCATTATTTCTTTCATTTATTGCATTAATTGTCTATGTACCTACACAAGCGATAGGTTGTTGAGGCATTGCTTTGTTTTGCAATGCCTTAGATCTCGAGCGCGACACCAGGAAAGGAAAAGCTGTTGAGAAACCGTGAGAGCTACTGAAGACTACTTTTCCCTATAGTTTTAGATAGTGATGTGAGTCATTAAAACAGGATCATCAATTGGATTTTATTATGGACTGCATACTTTATATTTGGATGTGATTTAGATGTTTGAACATATGTTGGACATTTATATGGGATGTTATGATGGATAGACCCTGGGCCATTTTATTATTGTGTTTTGGACATTTATTTGATTTAAAATAAAGGCGCCGATTTATTTGACGTTGATTTAAACACGGATTGTTTTATTTATGTTTAATTTACATGTATGCCATTTTGAGAAAGGAAAACTAACACCCCGAGTTTTTAAGATAGGTTTTAATAAAATGTTAAATAAAGCTTTTTTCATGGGATCCCAAATGCTCTTATTTAAAATGCCATTATAAAAAAAAAAATGCCTTAAAAATCTGGGGTGTTACATCTTATAAAGACATTAGATGTATGGTACGTGATAGAATAACCATGTCCAGAATATGTTTAAAATGTGAGAACCAAATAAGACCTAAATTATAAAATATCAACATGGATCAAAGCTAATGATACAGCATGAAACATAACTCCCAATACTCTTGCTAATAAATTATATGATCAATATATAAAAACCACTAGGTCAGCAATGGAGTTGTCGGCAACTCTTAACAAAATCTATAAACAACAAGAAGAAACAAGAAAGAAGTTTAATATTGGTACCAAAGGGATTTCAAGTTTGAGGGTGGCAAACCAATTGTCCTTCAAGTAATAGAATTGCAATTTATTGCAAATGAGATTAATGCCACTAAGGATCTAATTCGTGACAGCTTTCATGTTGGAGCTATCATTTCAAAGCTTTCATCTCCTTGGAATGCTTAAGGCAACAATGAGCACCTACATTATTTGCATATTAAAGACAACAATTGAGCTTAGAAATCTACAACAAGATTCAAAAGAATATCTTACCAAAGCTCACTCAATTGAAGAAAAGAAGAAGTCTACTCTAAATAAGATATCTCATAAGCCAATTTATGGAAATAGTTGTTTCAAGAACGAGAACCGAGTTATGGTAATTGCTTCACTTGTGGCAAGGAAGGACACTTCACAAAAGATTGTTGATCTAAAAGGAAGTTGGTAAAATGTAACTACCCAAGTTTTTGTAATACATTTTTATAATTCTTTTTGAAGTTTTGGGCCTTTATTTTGCAAAAATATTTAGAAAACAAACAGCGAAAAATATTTTTCATGAAAAGACTCTTTTAAAAACCTCGAGTGTCAATTTTCTTTTCTCAAAAAGGATTACCGGCAAAATGAGCGCTACATTTCTACCCGAAAATTTGGCAAAGTTTTCTCTGTTTTTTAGACATTAGATATTTAACGCATGTCATTGCGAAGTACCTGATAAACATAATTTTTATAAAACAAGAATAAGGGAGATTCCATCTCCATCCCATCACATTTACAAGCATGACTGAGTATTTTGAAAATCACAATAAATGAAAACCAAGGAAACATTCACGACTTAAAATATACTTGCCAGGATCAATCCAGTCACAGTCACTGCTACACAACCATGATTTCAAGTTACATGTTACTTCAGCCACTGCCAGTAAAGTCATATTAGATCGAAGTGTTACTTCAGCCTACTATTTAAATTAACCATAATGCAACCTAGTTGATATACCTGATTTGTCATCTTGAACTCTCTAACATAGTCCTCTGCTTGATTTCTCTTGGTCTATTTCTTCAACTTGAGACATTGTAAACAATTTACAATATCTCAGCAAGCTTGCCCTTGTGTAGGCAGTTTTCACATCTATTTTACCAAGTTTTTCATGCAATTCTAAACAGCATTTCAAATCATTTTTCGTGCAATTTTTAAAGAATAAAATGATCAAGTCAGGGATAAGAAACATGATTTAAGCTACAGGCCAATCTTAGTTCATGATTTCATGCTAAAACATTTTAGATAGTGTCAATATAAAACATGCATCACTTTAAATACATATTTTTCAAAATGATTGAATCATCATAGTAATCTCCAGTAAATTGCAATATAAAACATATAAAAAAATCATAAGTAAGCATGACTTGAGAACTATGTGAAAGATATGCATCTAACTTGATAAATCCAACGTCATAAGAGCCTCAAAGTATTAAAGTAGTCATTGATTAAACCACAAACGTTGGCAATCCCAACTCGACAACATCATCACGTGCACATATGCACCCCGGCGAACATATCCTTTAGTTGGTCATGAGTACTCATCTAAAGACCATCATCATGCTCATCTACATGAGCCACAAAACAGAAATCCTATGGCACACTATGCTCGCGATCAGATCACTGAATCGTGCCTCTCTAGTATCTAGAGAATAACCACCGCAGCCTCCACAATGACTACGGATATGTCTCGAAAGGGTGTCGTGACCACCTCTAATGGTTGTTCCTACCACAGCAGTCAAGAAGAAACAATGCCACTTTGGACATAGATACCTACCACCTTTGGTGGCTAAAGGTCGAGAGGCCACCCCGTACAACCTCTTAGCATAGTGTTCACGAGGCTCATTGGCCTAAACAAATATATGTCTCAATCCCAAAATGATATTAAAACATATATCATATATCTCATGCAAAATTATGCATTTCTGTAGCTCATCTCAAAATATGGGATTGATGCAATTTCAATTATAATAATTTCTTTCAAAAAAACACAAGAGCATATAACAAGCAATTTCTTTTTCATTTCTCATATAAAAGTATGCATCATGGCTATGAAGATATATAGATATAATTCTCATGTCTCGTTTGCAAACATTGTATTTTTAAAAAGCATAAAACAAGGTATCATGATGAAGTGTAAGTTTCATGATAGTTAAGTAATCTCAACTGGAAAACATGATAAACTAATATTTGATTATTTAAAATCTCAAGGGCAAATAGATGTTAAAACCACATACCTCTTAGGTGTAATTCTTAGTTTAGCTAAGTTCCTTCTTCAACTCAATTTACCAGTCGACATAGTCAACCTTAGATATTCCATATTTTCTTATCAATATTGAGTTGTAAGCTAATAATTACAAAGGAGTATTTTAACTATGATCTGACAATCCAGATCATTTGTTAATGGTGAAAATGTTAGGTTTTAGTAATCTCTCACCAATCTACCATCCAGATCACAAGATCTCAATCATTTAAGCTATTGATCTATGTTTCCCTTCATGGTTCACCAATCTTACTTCTATCAAGTTGTAGGTTATCAAAACCAAGCCATTGCTTATCATTCACTGATCTATGTTTGTATTTTCAACTCATAACCATTGAATGGTGACCTAATTGTCATTTTTAGATTACAGATAGATGATGAAAACTCATCTCAAACCATCAGAGTTTTGATAACTCATTTTCCAACTACTTGTTACTAATTATATGTAAGAATAGTATCAGATCACCCCATGATCTGTTATTTACCCTCTAATTGGTGATCCGACAACTAGGATTGGTTGAATCTTGTTCTCAACATGTTATTAAACCTTGTTAGCCAATGAATAAGTGAAATATCTCTTCCTATTTCAATTTAGGTTTTGGAATGTAGTGGTGATGTCTAATCACCAACTAACCATCATTAGGTTCCTGTTTCCCCTATTGTCTACCCGAATGGTTCAGATTAGTTGATAACTTTTTATCCAAATTTTAGAATTTCAGTCACATTCTAGCTAATTCAAGGTTCTAGAATTCATTAGTGGCATCTGATCATCGATCAGATGTCACAGATCCACTATTTAAATAGTGACAGATCAAATGGTCTAGATCATCTGGTCTTCTTAAAATTTTGACTCATCCTAACATTTTAAAAGATGAGGAACTTACTAGTATCATCTGATCATTGATCAGATGTTGCTAATCACTATTTACACAGTAACAGATTGGACGGTCCAGATTGTTCGATCTGTTGTCCAATACATATCAACATTTCAGTCAAATCCTAACCACCAAAGGTCTATGCTTCACTACTTTTATGCATAATTTACAATTTAAATGGTTGGATCAATGTGGATTGGGTTTCAAGAGTCGGATCACTCTTGTTCGAGCTCTGATCGGATGATCAAAGTCTTGAATAGGTTGATCAATGCCCTTAACCTTCTTTATTTGTGGAAGACAAACAAGATTAAGTGTTCTGATCTTATTTTGGTGTAACGCAATTAAGCCCTAGTGGAAAAATCTAGCTTTTCCTAATCTACAAATGAATTAAACAAAAAAAAAGTGGAGAATTCGTTCTAAAAACTCACCTCTGTGGGTGTCCACACTCTTCGATCGTCTCCAGAAAAGACGCCATTTGATGTTTTCCGGCGACTGTTTTACACGGTTACTATTCTTGCTCCAATCCGGTACCAATCCTCCTCCAATCACGATGAAACCAAAGGGCTTTTGTTCACGCCCTTCAGTAGAGTAGAATGAATAGGTGGATTGGATATCAGAGCCACCTTGTCGCCGACGACCTTTGTTTCTCCGGTTAACCCAAAAACGTTCTAAATCTTAATTTTCTGGCAAGTATGCATTTTTTTACCTGAGGGCTCCTGTTCCCTCTCTCTCCTCCTCCTCTCTTCTTCTTTTCTCCTTCTCCTCCCCAGTTGCTTGTCCCTCGGTTCGCTCTCTCTTACCGGTGCGATCTAGGGTTTCCAAGCGCGTTGGGTTTTCCCCTTCCCCTTTTCTTCTTCTCCTTCTCCTTCTCTTCTTCTTCTTCTTCTTCTCCTCTCTTCGCCTCCTTCCGGTGTCAGGTTCCTTCTATTTTTTCTTTTCTGTTTGTTTTTTCTTCGTTGATGCGGGAACAGACCTAGTGTCTGTTTTCATGTTTTGACTTGGGGGGGGGTGCCAATATCAATTTTGGCCCCTCACATATTTACTTTATTCATTCAATTTTTTTTGTTTTTTTAAACCCTCTATGATGATGTTCCCTTTCCATCATAACACCCACACTATCCTACTCAATACGCATGATTCCCACTCATGGTGTTCTCTAGGCACCTTGTTAGCAGTAGGCTTAGATTTCTATAGGTGGGGCCCATTAATGAAATTACAAAAATGCCCTTCATGAGAAAAATCACCATTTATTTGTCCGACTCAGATTTTAGCAAAATTAGTGTCGTTGCGATCGTTCTTTCAAGTACAATTCAAATATGAAGGTATTATGTCTAATTTGACGTCTTTCAAAAGATCAATTTTGTGGGACCTGAATCTGAAGATTCTCCTATTTATATTTATTAAAATTTTATTTATAATCCTTTAAAATAGAATTTAAAAATTAGGATTGTTACATAAGAAAAGGGAAACACTAACAAGATGGATGAGAATGCTAAATACATTAATGACACTATCTCACATTTAAATTTAGTATCTGATGAAAGAAACTGGTGGATGGACACTAGGGCTACAAGGCATGTGATAGGGAGCAAAAATTTGTTCAAAACTTATACAATAGTAGGGGATGGTTCTAAAATGCTCATTGAAAATTCAATTACATTTAAAAGTGCCAAGTCAAGGTTATATAGATCTAAAGTTCACCTCAGCAAGGCTATGACTCTGAAGAATGTACTGCATGTACCTGATGTTAACAAGAACTTCCTATCTGACTACTCTCTCAACAAGCATGATTTCAAGATGGTGATCAAGTTTGATAAAATTATTCTGTTTAAAATGGATTTTTTTGCTGGAAAGGGTTATGCAACAAGTGGCATATTCAAGCTTTACTTATATTGTGATTGATATTTTAGACTTCTGACATAATAGGCTAGGACGCATAAACTTCCAGTCTATCAAAAGAATAATGAATCTTAGACTAATTCTAAAATATGATAATTTAGCAACTCATCAATGTGAAAATATATAGTAAATGTAAATTGACTATGAAATCATTCAAGTCAAGAGAACGAGAATCTTTGCTTCTCCAGTTGATATAGAGCGACGTTTTTTAGATGATAGACACATATACTTGAGATGGAAAGAAATACTTCATTGCCTTTGTAGGTGACTATTCACGCTACTATTATGTATTTCTACTGCACACAAAGGAGGAAGCCTTTGAACATTTCAAGGCCTATAAAGCAAAAGTACAAAATATTACAATGTCAAAATTAAAACACTTTGGTCTAATTGTAGTGAAGAATAATTTTCTAATGAATTATTTATATAGCATGGCATTGCAAGAGAATATAGTGCTCCTTATACTTCACTGCAAAATGGAGTTATATAAAGAAGGAATATAACTTTAGTTGAGATGGTAGTTTTATGATCACCAACTCTAGGTTACCAAAGAGCTTATAGGGGAAGCACTATTTTCCACTTGCCGCATTCTTAATCGATTTTCTTATTAGAAACTTGATGTTACTCCCTATGAATTATGAAAGGGAAGGATACTTAACCTTGATTATTTGACAGTGTGAGGGTTCAACATGCATGTAATGTTATGTAGACATTGAGGTAGGAAATCAAGGAATAGACTATGTTTTGATTGGTTACTCTATGTATAATAAGGCTCATAGATTTTTAAATTTGGAAGCTCCTCATCCGCACACAATTTATAGACTCTATCCATGTGAGCTTTGTTGAAGATAAGAAGCAAGAAAGCTATTGATATTTAACCACAAGTGCACGGGCTATTGTAGTATAACTATGCTAATACGGGTCGATCCCGTAGAGACTCACTTTGAAAGAGGAGTTTAAATAAAATTTAATCCTCTAAAAATTTAAAAAATAACAGAATTAAAATAACAGTAAAATAAAGATTTAGTTGAAATGATGCAAATCTCATAATATCCAGTTCTAAAAAAAAAAACAGAAAATAAAACTAAATAAACAGTCCTAGATAGCATTGTCCTTGAATAAGCACTGTCCTTGGATTACTGTCAGAATAAGATAAAACACAGATAATAAAATTAAGATAAAGTAGAACAAGGATAGAAGAAAAGATAGAATAGGAAAAGGATAAAACATGATGTAAATGAAATTCTTATTTTTTTCCCAACGGCAATTATGGAATTTTGCCGAATTGCTGGTTTTAAACGAAAAAACTAGAAGCCGACGAAGATGATGAAGCCAGAGGAGGAGAAGGGGAAGAAGGAAGAAGAGGAAAGAAGAGGAGGAAGAGGAGGAAGAGAGAGAAGAAGAAAAAGGAAACCCTTTTTGAGTCTCCGTATTTGGGTTGGCGGGTGAGGTTCTATGGCGTTGTTTGGTGATGAACTCCGATGATGGGATCGACAACACCTAAGGTTTCTGGACAGACGAGTGATTTGGACCTTGTGGAAATGACGATGAATGACAGTGGAGCTGGGTTCTTCCTGTGGAGAGGTAGACGACCTTGTGCGAGGAAGTAGAGATTGGCTGGTGGTGGGTTCCAGCTGGGCAAGAAAGAGGCTGAACTGTGTTACCCAGTCAAGAATCATGCCATTAGGTGGCATTTGTTATAGGGCGAACATGTCAATGTTACACTTAAGAGAAGAGAAAAAGCTAATACCATATCAATTAAGGTGATAGAATTAGCCAATAGCACAGCACATAAACATTTGGAATTGAAAAATTAGCTGAGGTAGGTAACATATTTTGACTTACCTTGATCATCACAAGCCAAAACTTTATTTTTCAATGATGATTTGCAAAATCATCTTGAATGATAACTTGTACTTGCTCATGGAGTATCCCGTTTATCTAGAATTTCAAGGGAAACATAATAAAAAAGCCTTGCAATATCAAGAGTATGAAAGATATCAAGTTGAGAAAGAAATAACATGCGGTCACATAATGAAGATTTTGTAAACACATGATATAGACACATGATCCTCCTAGAGCAGGATAAAGGGCGATCACATGGCCTCAAAAGTGACTATGCGACTACGCAGCCCATGAGTCATACGTACATGCCCTTCCAAGAGAGCATGGAAGTCTCCAAAAGATGACATTTCCATGTAGTCATATGACACCCTCATATGAATACGAGTCCCATGGTAGGTGTCTACTAGGACGAGGCCACATGACCTCAACAGTAAGGATGCGAGCATGCAGCCCCCCAAGACCATAGACGCATACTCCCGTCTAGAAGATGACGGTATCCTCTAGATAATGACATATCCATACAATCGCATAACATGAGCCATACGACAATGCCACTTTTCATGTGAAAACCCCGATTTTTCTAGAATTATTTGGAAATTTTAGGAAAATTTAGGCAAAATATTATATTTAATATAATATTATTTTTTAGAAAAAGAATCAGGTCTTGAAACATATATATTTGGAATCATTTATGGAAAACCAGTCAGAATGACTACAAGCACGTTGAAATCTGAGCTCAGGTGAAAAATTCCTATTTTTTTTGTAATTTTTGTGAATTTACATTTACCATAAGGGTAAAATGGTTATTTCACTTTTGTGTGGGTTCTACCAAAGTTAGGTGAGCTGGTGCACAGTTAGCTCAGGGAATATTAATGATGAAGAATAAATATGATGAGGAATATGCTTTTAATTTTATAAGAAAAGTGAAGAATAATTAAAATTTTAATTAAAATAATGCAAAAATAACCCTATAAATACCCATCCTATGGACTATACGAAATTGCACAAACTCCTTGGACTCTCCCCCTCTTTCTCTCCCTCTTTCCTTCTCTTCTTTCCTTTTTCTTTCTTTTCTTCTTTTCTTTTCTCTCTCTTCCCTTTACAGCCTCAGAGCGCGTTTGCGGACACACCCGAGGGGAATATTCCTTCATATCTATTGGGGGTGTCCACAAACGCGTCATCCCTGATGGAACTAGGGTTTCACCTTGGTACTGTTTTTCAATTAGACATTTGATTTTAGCTATTGAAATCCAAAACTAAACCGTTCATCTTATTCGAATTATAACCATCTTCAAAAGCCCTATAAATTCATGAAGATCAGAGGAGTATTTTGGGTATTTCACCAGAAAAACAGTAACTCTAGCACAATTCTTTTTTGGTGAAATTTTTTTATGTTTTCGGCGTTCTTCTCACCACTGGATACTTCAGGTAGGTTTTGCTCTTCTCCTTGTAAACATTCCGGCAGTTTTCCAGGCCTGAGGATCACCGAAATGGATTTTTTGGCTAGAATTTTCTAGTGAATCCAGTACCGGTGAACCAGGTGAAAAACACCTATAAAACCTAACATTTTAAAAGATTTTGAGCAATTGGATGGATTTAAAGGATCCTAAAACCCTAGGGGATGAAATCTATGATGTTGGATCGTTCAGATTTGGGAGATATGGGGAAAAGCTGATTTGACGGTCCAGATTAGAACGTCTCGGCTATCCCAAGTCACCCACCCTATACATCAACTATCACCAATGGAATGAGAGGAGATGGGCCACTGATCGAACTATCAATTCGGGAAACCCTGATTGAATCTGGGCCCCTTATTTTGATCTGAAATCTTAAAACTTCAATTTAGAGCTCATTTTAATTCCAAATCGTGATCGAAAAGAAGCTATGGATTCCTAGTGAAGAGTACAATCTAATGAAAAAATAAAAAATTATGTTTTATTCACTGTAAAAATCTATAAATTACAAAAAGAGGTACTAATTCCAAAGATCAGTCAAATCTGACTTAATCATACCTTAGATTTTTTATCCATCAATGATCTAGTGATAAGGGAATATGGAATCAAGAGTTATATGTGACTGATCTAGGATGAATTAAGAAATTTAACCTTAATGAAAGAGAAATCTTAAAAATGATCATGGATCTACTTGATCTGAGAAATCAAGCATGATCAGAAACTATAAAATAGCATGGATGATGATTTAATGATAAGAGCATAATAAATAAATGGCTTGATGTGGTTAATTTGGGATAGAATGAAATCTATGTGGATAAATTGACTTAAGATCTTCTTGATCGGTTAGATCAAGAAAGATCAGATCATATGATGAGATGCATGAATGATCTAGTGATGATATTAAATTAAGAGAATATAATAGATCTAAATAAAAATGAAAGATCAAGATAAAAAAACCCTTAATGGGATGAAAAATGAATAGAAATAAAAATATGATCATTGGATAAAAATGGAAAAATATGATAATTCAAATGAGCATGTGAATTATTATGTTCTATTGTAAATGTTCTTTGTATTTCTTAGTAGAGCTAATTGTTAAATTTATTTATTTACGCATTACTTGTTCATGTTATGTAAATTATATGAAAAATGTAATTAAATGAAAATAGATATTGATGAACATTTACAATGAATATGGATATAGACTTAATGATAGGAATGTGCTATAGTTAATAGGATAATATAAGAAATATCATTTTCTTGGCTAAAATTAGGAGAATAATAAACCCCCTGAATGACATTTTAAATGTTCATGTATTTAATTAAAATTAAATAGCAAGAGTACTTAGGGTTTAATGCTTATAGGAACCTTATGAAGGTTGAGCTAAGGTCATCCTAGTAAATGCTGAACATGGTGGTTAAGGGGGTTCTCTAATAGAGCCTCGCTCTTCCCTCACCTTCTGATGACATTTGTGAGGTCTAAATGCCTCCTTACATGAGGATTGAATTAACCACTATGTAAGTAGCTTTTAGTTGGTAAGCCTTAGTCAATTCTACAATAAGGGGCTGTCTAGAATTAGGAGTGCATAAATTATCTTCAATCAGTAGAACATTAATTGGTTGAATAATAATAAGATCATACAAGGATAGTAAACTATCTAATCCTAATAAAAATTATAATTAAGATAATCAAAGATCAAACAAAATTCATAGGGAGATCTTGAATGATCAAGAATAATAAGAATCATAATATTGTATGTATGTTCTGAAGTAGTATAAATATTAGATTCAAATGTAGATCAATAGATTATATCCTTGATCAATATGATCCAACGAACAAGATCCAAATTATCTTATGTAATGATGATCAAAAGAACAATTAGGAAGTATAAATGAGTTGATGAATAACTGTATACATGTGATTTGACAGATATATGAAGAATATGATGATGAAGATCAATAGGATGATGGATTGTTGAAAGTAAAGGTAGGTGGACCTTAAGAATATATTCAATATATAAGATATATGCATTTTACACTTAATCTTATCCTGATAAATATGTTTTGATTATAATTGCCTTGGAATTGTTATGAATTAACAAAAGATGTTGAAATGAATACAAAGGGATTGATTAAGTAACTATGAAATTACTTAATGGGTAGAATGAGAAGATTTGAACTATATAAGTTAGATCCTCAAATCTTAAGGAAATAAGTTATAGGCATATCCTATTATAACCAGACATACAGTTTGTAAGTCTGAAATAATATTTTCCATACAAGCATGGAGACTTGTAGGTTTGTTTTAAGATAGGCTTATACCTAGTGATGCCAATGCTAAGAGAGTTATAAGGGTTTGGCTACCAGCTCTCCGAAACTAATTATGATGTTAATACCGTGCCCAAAGAGAGGCAAAATGTAGGGTGTGACAATTATGGGAAGGCCACCACAGTGACAGCCATGGTTCCCCCCATACAAACATGGATATGTATTTTTCACCATGATATCAGTAGAGTATTAAGCAGTTATCTGGGCGCGTTGTATGGATTGAGACTGCGAGTATGGTAGTCCTTTGATATTTTGCATTATGATGTAATTGATTATGGCATGATGAGATGACTTATGTTATAACATGATGAGATGCCTTATGTTATGGAATGAGGAGATACCTTATTTTATAGCATGAGGAGATGCCCGGTAAAAGTTATTACTGATTTTGTATAGGAGGATGATTTCAAATACGGTATGATTATATATTAACACCTAGTGTTAATATTGAAATCAGTTTGGAAATGAGATATTATTTATGATATTGACTATATTCATGATTTTCAGTGGTTTTATTTATATGTAATATATACATATAATTTATATGATGAGTGACGGATAAAATGGTTATCCAATTGTAGAAATTGATTTATATCATGGATATAATGAATTGTTGATTTTGAGATATATTGAATATATTTCTTAAATCCCCTACCAAGCATAGCTTGCTGAGATATTGTAAATGTTTGAATGTTTACAATATCTCAGATACAGTTAAAGAAGATAGAAAGCTCAAAACTTGTCGATAATTATCACCGAACTATGACTCAGTATATTTACTCTTAGGAAGATTGTATTGATTTTTTTGTAATTTGAATTATAATATTTGGACAAGGTATATAATGACTACTGAGGCTATGTATGTGAACCATTGGATCAATCCTGATTTTAATAAAAGTATTTCTATTGATATTCAATAGAAATTTTATTTTATACAAAAATCTATGTATGATAAGTAATTTGAGGTGACACTTGGGTTTTTGACAAATCAATTTTAAAGAAAATATGTTTTTGTTGTTTGTATTTTTAAAAATTTTCAAATTCAGGGCCCTACCTTTGCAAATATTTATGAAAATGTGTTTTAAAAACCCAAGTAATCACATTTCATGCAATTAGATAACCCAGATATCTAGCAAAAAAACATAGATGTTGCAATCTGATTGGCTTCGGCATTCCTTAGAAGCCAATATAAAGGAGTTCCCTTCAAGATCAAAGGAAGCAATTCCTCTTAGGTAAGGCACTTCACTCTTGAAAATCTTTTCCAAGGATTGCATGACCCAAAAAGAGAAAGAGTCATATATCTTACATAAGTAGCTAATTTTCAAATTTTATTAATGAGGGGTCTCTTTTGAGTTTTCCTAAAGTAAGAGTTCTCTATATTGGTTTTTTGGTACTTTGGTCTTCATTCCTTTCTCTTAGTAATGTATAATTTCTTTTCTTTTTCCTTTAAGTTTCATCTTTAAATTAAAAACTCTTATTGCATTTAAGGTACTTCATATAAAGTAGGAATCTAATCTTCTTCTTTATTTCTAGTATAGTTTTTTCTTTCTAGTATAATAGCTTTCTTGCTTTATAGTGTAGTAGAGTAGAGTTTTCCATAGAAGGAAAAGAAACCAAGCTTCCTTCTTCCCCATGATCCTCTGAATTTGGTTGGGGACTCTCCTTACTCTATAGTAGGAGAGTGTTTTTCAATATAAAGCCCTAAAGGGTCTGACTCAGTAAGGCAGTTCCTTGTAAGGAAACATATATCCTAAGTAGGCACTTTCTTCACATTTTCTAAGCATGTAATCCTCTCTTTACATTATCAAAATATTTTAGGATAGAAAGCATACATAAAAAAGATAGCCATCTCCAACTTTTTGCAACCCAAGATAACTTGATTGACTCATCCAATAGAAAATTGTTTGCAAATTAGGTGTAGTTAGTGTATAACATATTTCAACCTTATAACCAAGCTAAGAACCTGATCTTTGGAATACTTATAGGTCTAAGAACCTTATCTCTAGGTAGTCTCTGAGTTCACAGATTAGGGGAGCAATTCCTAATTCGACCCCTAATCCTTCAAGATACAAAGCCACACAATTGAATTGGTCAAAGAGGCTAGTGGTGTTTGAAGAATCCCTCCTCAAGAGGGCCCACCTATGGATCAAGCCCACACATCTGCCATTTTTTCAATTTAAGTTTGTTGGTCAAGTTTGTATTTATCGTAAAGGTAGTAAGCTAGCCCTATGGTTGCAATTTTGATTTGCATATCAAAATAAGGATGGCTACTCCCAAAGTTTGACTCTAGTTCTATGATGGAGAAACTAGGAAGACCATTAAGGGATGATATTGCTACAAATAAATTAAGAAATGTTAGATCAACTAACACGTGTTGACGCTAATAACTATAGTTTTTTATGTCTAATTATAGTTCCAACAACATCAACATTAAACTAGACAAGGTTAAAACAAAAAATGAGAATGAATTTAAGAACGGTGCAAATATCTTTATATCTTATGAGAAGAAGTGCTTTGTGGAATTAGTGTAGCTTGTAGACCATTCTGCTCATGATGTATTCACTTCCTTCTTTAGGCGGGCCCTATGGCCTAACTAGTATATATATATATATATATATATATATATATATATATATATATATATATATATATATATATTGGTTTTAGTTTCTTCTTCTTCTTTTTTTCTTTTTCTTTTTAATGCTAGTTATACACAACCATACAACCTCTAACCCTGTTCACCTAAGTGAGAGACTCCTTTCTTTTGATCTTAGTTTGATGACTAAAGATATTCATATATGGGATACACGATGCATTGTCCTCATAGAATGGGCTGTTTGACCAGAGTAAGGTAGGAGTGCAAGCTTTACTTCGAAACTTACACAACATTGGCGGTTGGATTTGGAATTTTCTAGACCACCTCATCCACAATCAGGACCTGAGTAGGTCGGCAATGGCCCAATATCGTGCTACTAAATTTGATTTTCAGCCAAAAATATAGAATCGTTGTCCTTGGTTTTTGTCTGACTCCTTTATTTATAATCTCTCATTTAAAGTCAGGATTTTCCACGGATGCCAATTTTTAATCCACTAGAGATCCGAAGTACAGCTTAAAAAGATGATCCATCTGATCCGACCAAAGATTGAGATCCACAAAGGCTGCACACTTTATTCATTCTGGTAGTAAATGTTCGCAAGACAAGGCAAAAGTGAATTCACATGAAAGATCAGCACTTCGTACATCCAGTGCCATTATCTCTAGAGAAACGCTTTTATGTAGGTTACTTGTTGCAGTCATGCCATATAGTACGAACTCACATGAAGGGAATGCACTTCCAGTTGGACCTTACTCATTCTTATATGCTTATACATTTTACTTTTATCTTTCCACCTTATTATAATTATGATTTGAATAATTCTAAAAAATATAGGCAAATGTAATGTAGAAACTATGCAGCGAATTATGAAGCCTAACTCTTACGAACTAAGTTCATACAAAAAAGGGCTCTTCTGTGCTTGATCGTAGGTTCAAGTGGCCCCTGAATTTGGGGTGTATATATATATAACCCTCCGTTTGCCTACCCAAGAAAAATGGTTTCTCATAGCAAATGGAACACCAACCGGGTTAAATCAATGATCCAAGCAAATAGCATTTACAGCCTGACTGGCGACACCTACATTATCTGGTTGATTGGATTATCCGGGTGAGTCTTTAGCAAGTCAGTGAGGAATGATCCATCATAGTCCAATAAACCAAATTATATGGGCATTGGCGAGAGGACCTCACTGACAAGGTTGGGTGGCTTGTTCAGTACCAAAATTTTCAACTGGCGGGGCTTACAATAGGATATCAATGGTGCCCTAATCTATCAGACAAGACGATCCCAATGTACCCTGTTTTTGCTAGGCGGATGCCAAGATTTGACACCATTCAGAAGAAAAGATGTCCAAATTTGAGTATGTTCTACGTGGTCAAGATTCTACTATTGCTTAGCAGATGCCTGGGTTGTTCATTTGGCAAGTTACAATAATCATGGTTGCGATCATCCAATGAAGAAGATTATTGGCACATGGCCTATCTTCCAGGTTGAAGATGGTTGTGTGGATCACTAGAAATATTGGTCCCATATATACTATTAGGCAAACATGTACCTCCTTGACTTTGACATGACCAACCACTATAGCCTTTTGAAAAGAAAGAGAAAACATGACTTACCATCATTTCAGAACTGAGATATGTCCAAACCATATCATTAAACCTTAATACAATCAATATAGCGAGTCAAATGATCAAAAGTAAGTTACCTAATCAAACTATTAATAGAAACCATCTTCTAGAAGATAAAAACCTGGTCAAAGTGTTAGTTGAAAAATTCACTTTTTTGAATGAGGAAGTTAAAATCTTGCAGGCCATCCAGTTAGTGAATATTGATCAAGAGCAATTAAGAATCTGCACTTGTGTCGATCATGGTTTTTTAGGATGATTTAACCATTGATTCTTGGCACCCCTCAATCTTGTGAAGTGGATCTTCTTTCACCATGGGACCCAATTTTGTTGAGTCCTGTAATTGACCAATCAAATTAGTGTTACGTAATCAAGATATGATCATACGTACGTGTTGATCTGCTAGATCATTTGACGTTGAGATGACTTGATTTTTTAATGAATTTAGCTTGATTTTATTAATTTTGTTGTCCTTTCAATTCAATTCAATCTCTGGTTTTCTTGATCTATACCAGATGAGACATATTTCTTTCCTGCCTTTCATCTCTCTAGATGACGGTAGGCATGAAGCTTTTGATGTTAGATGCCGAGGAATTGAATGAAGAAACCCTTGAACTACAGCAAATGATGACTGCTCGAATGAAGACAATGGCAAATCTTGCTTGTTTCTAAGGTTCTATATTATGCTGCTACAGTGCCTATAAGTTATTTCCGTCCCTTGTAAGGAACCAATTTGTCGAAATAGCTGATCAAAATATATGTGAGGCTCTGACGTTTGGGAATCCGAAATTTCCATCTTCTGTGGAGCTCAATACTTACATAGGCTACTGTGTAGTATCTGCTCCCTTAGACGATCCTAACACTTGGATTAGATTTCACTATGGTGTTCTTAAACTGAGTCATCTAGTTTTTCCTATATATCTAAGAATACGAAGGAGAATATCTGACCTATCTAAGATGAGTGGCTGGACTTTTGGATCACCAAACACTGGGTCAGGGGTGTATTTTACCTGGGCGTAACTTCACCGACTCCACGGGTAGACACCGAACAAAAGCTCTTGCAGAAGTGTGTCACTACCCTGCAAGCTTTAAGGAAAAGCAAAGACCACCAAATTTATGGAGACAGGATAGGAGGGAAGTCCACTCATGCAAGATTTAGACCTTTTTCATGGAAGATTTGCTGGGTACCAACTTTCTGGCGCAGGGTGAAGACTGGTAGGCTCCGCTTGCAGTGAAACTCGATCAATATCTTTCTCCTTGTTCCTTCGGAAGCCGATTGCTTGCGTGACCAGATGGATTCTAGTACATATTGTCTGATGATCAATGCCACTTACGTGCGTGGGCAATTGCATCATGGATGGCATATTCAACTTGGGAAAACGACTGTAAGAGTTACAGGCAGGGTCCACTATTTTGAATGATGCGAAACATCCATGTCATAGTTCCTGTCTTGACGAGCCATGCAGTGCGCCACAGCATCAACCCTTTCGACGATCATAGGCCTCTTCTGGTTAGTGACCTTGCACAGAAGGCCAGGAAATAAGTTTGTTCCACGTGTTTTAATGGTGGGCTCCTTCTTGGAGAAAATGAGTGGCGCTTGTCGGAAAGTATCATGTAGGGCCTTTGGCTTAACAGTGGCATTCCTCTTACAGGTTAGAAGTGGAAACTTCTCTTGAGACCCGACGACCTTTGCAACCTCATAAAAGTAAAAGCTGAGTGAAAACTGAAAACCCTATGTCTGTATGAAAATAGGCATATGCATGTAACGTTTGCTTGAACATATATACCCGTAGGCCTCTGATACCGGCAACCCCTCTCTTACTTCCGATCTTCAGCATGCCCGAACCATTCACAACATTGTTCCCATTCTTGAGCTGTGCACAAAAAGTCTGATCCATTGGATAATCCTACCCACTAGCTACTTCCTTGAGCTTAAAAATGGACAATGAAGTTTCACTGTCCATTTTTCAACCTTAACAATTAAATTTGCCCAAAGCCGTCCAGTGCAGTTGGTTTCAGACATCAAGTGCCTCTCTTAGTTAAGCTTAGTTGAAGGTTCGATGTATCACTTTTCTTTATCCGAAAGATTGCAAGTAAATTGAAGAATTAGGATATAGTTTTTTATAGTTTGCTTCATAACTCTTTGCATGCGCATGCATTTCTCAGGGGCCTAGCCTTGATTTTCTTCTTAGTTAAACTTTTAAAATTTCTCTAGAAAATGCCAGTTTAACTGCCATTACATTGTGATTGACTATACAGAAACCTGTTGCAGTTCTCACATTCCTAAAAATGAAGATAACTTATAAAATTGCTTAATTTAGCACTAGCGGGACGATTAAAATTTTCAAAGAATAACAATGTTTAAGAAAAACGCTCACTCTATGCTTACTGTTTATGGACAAGCAAATGTACATGATCGTTAGGCAAAAATGTGTTCGACTTCGGAAATACTTCCGGAATGTAGGAAATAGCTGTTCATACTATATTATGATGGTCCCTATTAAGTTTGTCAACCTCGTTTTTACGTCATAAACAGTGATTTGCAGTATGTTGCCGGTGCTACAAAATCCCAGTCTGATTAATGAGCGCTATATAGAATACATCTTCACCTTCCCATTGTTTTAATTCATCAAACTTACCTAGGCAGACCAAATTCTTACTAATGCAATCAACTGGGCCCCTGGCAAAAGCGGCAGAATCCCAAACAAGTAATGGGTCGAAGGAAGCAAGAAATCACGTTCATTCATCTGATCGTTTGATCACGACAAGCTAACTTAACGCTCACAAATCCCACAGAAAGATCATCAAATAGCTCAAGCAGCGACATTTGTTAGATAATTTTGATCTAAATCAGACACGCACAGGCGGCGCAAGCGTGGGGTCAAGGGGGCTAATTGTCTCCTAACCACCTAAAATTTTGAAAAATCAAATGAATCCCTTAAGGCATAAAAAGTGCCGCTAGAGTTTTCTTTCTTTTGAAAAAAAGATTTACACCATTCATCAAGTAGACATGCAGAAATTAAATAACCCACTAGAAATTATTACATTTGGACAATCTTAGCTAATTTTCTTCGACTTTAGAAAAATTAAACAAAAATAAATAGCCTTGATTTCCGGCTAAGCTAAAAGCATTCAATAGTTATTAAATTTGATTCTTAGCCTATCTAATTCATATGAACATAATCTACATAATTAATAAAAAAACGATGTACACTTCTTAGGATGCTCGAAAGCATCTACACCTACATTGACTTAGTCCAAGAAATTTCTACAAGCTTTGTTTCAAGAGTTCTAGTAGGTGGATACGCTCTTGAGCATGAGAAGAAGTTCACATCTTCCATATCAAAATAGGTAACCTAATGTAAATCAACAAATTTGTTGTTTTAAACCTTTAAAAAATTAATAAAAATGGAAGAACTTCTCCGTGTAAAAATATTGTGTGGACTTCTTCTTACACTCCAAAGCATGTATGTGTAAAAATAGGGTGTACACTTTTTCTTACACTCAAGAGCATATATGTGCTCGAAAATTCTTTGCTGCTAAGATAAAAATTTTGATATTAATATTACGGTAGATTAAAACTTTATATTGAAGCATTATCTGTATATTTTCTTTTATTTATTTTCGTTTATTGAAGTGGGTTCTTCTATCCGTTGTCAACTTTGAGTGGGTTCTTGTATCTTTAGTTTTAATTCGGGCGCACAAGAGAACTTATTATGAACTGGACGGAGCTTTATGCTTATGTTTTTTTTATGAAAGTTGAAGCTTGTACATGTCTTGGTACTCAAATCTGTTGTCACCGCGACACAAAATCTTAGCTCCGCCCTGCAGACACGGGTAGAACAACCCTGGCTAAGATTGCATGATGCTAGTTCCACTCAAGAAAACATCAGCCATTCAACCAAAGCATTATATAGCCATTCAACCAAAGCATTATATAAACAAAGTTTAAGTTACTTTAAATCAGTTTAAGCTGGGAAAGCTGCCATTTCTCTGCCCCGTTCATAAAAATAATAGGAGCTTGGAACCTGCGAGGCTTTCAGTGCAAGATGGAAAAGATGTATAATAAAAGAGAAAGGCAGCGCCTGTTGAGTGTGTCGTGGGGTGCACGACGAGCACCTGTAACCAGCATGGGAGACACACAACAAATAGCGGAAACCCCTGCCAACTAAAGCAAAAAATCTCCATGGATTCCTGTTACCTTGAAATAGAAGGTTCAACCCAAAGGAAGCAACAGATAACCATAAAATAAAGAACAAAATCAGAACTTCATACATGTTTCTGCTTCTCCAACCATACCATAATCTAAGTCAACTAATTCTTGATAAACAAACAAACACATCAGTCAATCACATGATTACAAGAATATAATCCAACCATGTTGTCACATACTCTTAAACTTGGACTATCTTTCAGAGAGAGAGAGAGAGAGATGCTTATATAACAAACCCATGATATGATTTGATCCAAGCAAAAGCTTAAAATACAGCACCGCTGAATGTTGTCAGTAGTCCTAGAACAACCTGTGAAGCAGTGATTCAGTTTTTCTGGGTTTGGGGTTACCAATCATCATCAGATTCAAAGAAGAAAGAAGCAAATTAGAGAAGGGGGTTCTTCTACCCTTTTCCTTGCAGCAGAGGTCCTCCCTAGGTACCTAATAATTCAATATTTTCACTGCTGATGATCATCTATCTAAACTAAAAGAAGAAAATTAAAGGAGAAAGAAAAAGAAGACATTTTCCGTATTACTTTTTCTCTTTCAGACGCTGATGGCAGAACCAGCGGCAGTAGTTTCCTTCTTCCCAAGGGTGTTCTTGTTGTTATGCATCCAGACCTTCAACACGTGCCGCTTCACGCCTACTTCCATGCAGAACTGCTGGAGCGCGACGTCATCGTGCTTCTGTATTCTCCACCCAAGTTTCTCTGCAAAAGCCAGCATCTTATCCTTCTGATCCTGTGTGAACTTGGTACGAAACCGCTTCTTTGATCCCGTAGATCCCTGAAACACATCTCCCTCGGGCGTCTCCGACCGTCGATTCTCTCGATCAAAGGGTTGGATCATCGGAGCTGCAGCAGCAGCAGGACAATGAAGAAAAGTCGGATATCCTCCTCCACCTCCCACAGCCAACTTCTTCTGATTAAACTCCCACCGGGGTCCCGCATTATACAGCAACAAAGGGGGGTGGTTTTGATCCGAACACCCCCCAACTTCTTTCCTGTGGAAGTTGCGGTGACATCCACACGCGGCGCATTTTATCGCTCCAGCAGTACCTTCTTCCCCAGCCGGCATGAACTCCCCACACCCATCGTTCGCGTGGCCGCCGATCGACGCAGCATGGTTTCTCAGACATTCCCGGTACCGGATCTTGGCGGCATCCCTCTCCGTTAACTGGCCGTTCTTCTCGAAAGGCTTTGTTTCTACCTCGCTGATGTGACCGTAAGGAACCATGCTTAAATCCATTACAGCCGAACCCACAAACCCAAACCTTCTTCTAACCAGAACCAAACCCCATTTTCCCAATCCAAGAACCCAAAATTAAGCTTTTATGGCTGCTGCTGCTTCCTTCTCCTTCTGCTTCAAATGAAAATTTACAGGTATGGGTCCCCTAGTTAAAGTAGAATAAAAAACCATAAAATTTCTGAAAAAAAAAAAGGGATTACGGAGGAGAAAAATCTGGTCTATTTTAGAAGTGCTACCTGCATTTCCGACCTCCTTACGCCTAATTCGGACTCGGCGTGACACGGATTTAAGGCGGAGCCAAATGAATCAGTATTCACGTGCAGGAGACACGTGGCAATCTCTGCTTGTCTTACCTTGTTGCTGCGGCGATCTAGCGGAATTAACGACACTGCCACTTGGCGACGCGGATTAGACTGATCAGGCAAGTTCACGTACGTGTCGTCATTTCATTGGTCAGTGTTAACCATCCCCTCCCCTCGTGAAAGCTCCGTGCCCTCGCTGTCAAGTAGTCTGGTCCCACCATGTGCAAAGTGGTCAGTTGAAGGCAGGTGATCTGACAACCGTCCGATCTGATAATCGGATGGTCCATATTTGGCGATTTGCTGACGCAATGACGGTATGGGTCTCTAGCAGCCAATAGCCAACCGCGGTTTCTCTCACGTCTCGCTTTCTCCTCCATGCCACGTGGAGCCCAGTTTCTGATTCCGCTGCTGCCATTGCCAGCCCGTCCCTGGGTAACAGACCCCACTTAATGACCCTGCTAAATAATGGCAGTGACGTAAATAATCTGGTCTTTGATTATGGGCGGATATTTCGGCGAAAAACAGCACGCGCGTATATTGGATAGAATTACAGGAAATCTGGCCTTTTATGGCCTTCTTTTGGTGTTTTCTGGGGTTTAATCGAAAGGTCTGAAAATCGGACAGAAGGTTAAGGGTAGCTTGCACGCCCTAATGATTCGCGAATCCGCCTATCGTGGTCTGTGGGGCCCACGTCAGGATTATTTCCTACAGGATGAGGTCAGCTGCAGTTCCTGAAGCGTTGATTGCCGAGCCCCAGCCGCTAATAATAGACACGAATACAGGATTATGAAGTGTTTATTTTAGGAAGTGATGGATTTGATCGCAGCCATTGATTGATGTGGGACCGCTTGAAGATGGAAAGATTGGCAGCGAAGCTGTCCTTCTCAAATTTCTTCTCCTCTCTTTCTAGGCCTGGAATAAAAGTCGATGATAAGAAGGGCATTAGGCGACAACAAAAGAAGCGGTAAAGAGAGAAGATTAATGTGGACCCTGGAAAGGAATGTCCTTACCGAAAGTGACGAACGTAGGATTCTATGTGATCTAATCTAATCTACCTCGTGGATTCTCTCTTCTTCCTCGTTATCTTTGTTGTTTGTGATCTTCTTCTGTGCCTCTTTCGCCTTTCATGTTTCAATCTAACTCTGAATTTTGAGGGTGGGCCCAAATAGGGGATGGTCGTAGATCAATCCAGTAAAAGGATAATTTTTTAAGGCTCGAGGTTCATGGGTTGTAAGGATTGATTTGATGGTTTCTTTTTGGACGGTATTTGACATTTGCTTGCAGCTTGCTACACATATTTAAACCGCAAAATTGACGGTTTGAATGGCCCGAACCATTTAACTTGTGTAATGAACCGAATCGTATACGGTGGGGTGCGCCCCTGAGTGGCCACTGTAGTTGATTGAAGGTGACGCCCTCTTCCTCTCCCTCTCCTGTTTACGACACCTGTAAAAATACAGGGTGGGACTGCAAGGTAATGTGGCAGGTAAAAGTACGAGTGGGGCTCATCTGTTCAGTGATACAAACTGTGTATTTGTTCGTCGTCCTTGCTGTGGATGGTCGGGTGTACTAACTTTCCCTCCTTGTAGGACTTTTAAGCCTTCGATTTTTATGAGGATTGGCTGAGAAATATAGACCATTGCTTTCTTTATCTCCACCTTGGAAGGTCAAGATTGTTCTGCGCGGTTGTACGTGCAAGAAGATGAACGGTGGAGGTGGTTGAAAGGTAGTCGTAACTTAACAAGTCTTAACCTAACTAGTGGGTCTTGTATCTGGGCCTTTGCATGTGCTCAGATTCATTACTTCGAACTCCCGAACTCTCAATCAATACGGCTACGATATCATGTTGGATTACATTCCACTGAAAAGCTTAAGTTGGGCCAACATTGTTTGTATGTATAACACCATATACTGTTAACTTGCAGTAAAGATGCTAAGAATGCCATACTACATGTTGGTTTTTATTTTATTTTTATCTCTGTTTTTTGGTAGAAAATATAAGTTTTATTATCTAATATAAAAGGAAACTGCATTAGAAGAAAGTCTTATAGCTAAACAGCATTCGTAGATCGGAATACGTACATGACCTGATCAATTCAATTAGGCACTCGCCATCTTGACATTTCTAAGCCATTCATATCATCTTTAAGCACATCACTTAAAAACCGAGGTGCTGCTACTGAATGGCTAGGACAGTAGTTGCTCTTTTCCCCTCCGTAAGATAGTATGATATGTAACAAGTAACTGGCAAGTTCAAAGTGAAGAGGAGTCTTGTCATAATGGTAGAGTTGTTATCGTGTGACCTCACGGGTTCAAGACATAAAAACAACTTCTTGCAAAATACAAGATAAGACTATATACTATTGATCCTAGTGGTTTGCCCCTTCCTAGGACCCCACTACGTGGGAGCTTCGTGCACCAGGACTGCTCCTTTTTTAACTGGTAAGTTCAAAGTGTTTAGTACACACGCTATAAAAAGCTTGCAGACTGTCCTCAGGAAGTATTGTGGGATTTAATAAACGCCTGCTCGAATGCTTAGTGATCTGTAGATTTGGATACATTCAGCTTGGTTACTGGTCATTCTGCGTTTAACGAATGTTGCTCGAATCCCCCGTGTTTGCTCATCTAATAATTCTTACAAGCTTCTTGACTAATATCACCTCCTTTCCTACACTTCTCTGTAAATCATTATATCATTTAATTTCCCCCCTAATGAATGGCATCTTTATAACACTTTTGGACGTCTGAAACTTGAGCATTCATGTGTGAAACGATAATTGATAGTCCTATTGGATTATCTATCAGATAGCTCCAACTTGCTTAGGAACTCTTGTCTTTATGTACAATTTGCATAAAAAAGGGGATCAAGTTGTCATGCCACCACCAAGATTTAGTAGCTTATGATTTTAGTCAATGCACCTTATCATCTTGAGAATTGCCTCCAAGTATTCAAGTTTCCAAGCCTTTATATCATGAACACCTTTGCTTTATGATAGGACCACTATGAAGACAAGCTATTTCATGTTTGAACATGTAGACCATCCCCAATTAGAAGTGCATGTGGGGCCTTGATGGTTGGTTACTCGAACCTGTTGGCCGCATTCTAGATAGGTAGTATACCCAAAAGGGCCAAAACTCTTCTTCTTGTTATGTAAAAGGTTCTTCTAGGCAAGCAATCCTCAGCATTACAAAAACTCATTTCGGAAATCCTTGTTCCACGTTTTACTTGTATGAGACATTAAACAACATCGGCAGGCGTAGGACATCCGGACACAAAACAATATGGTCGTTTAGTGGAACTCGGATACGACCGGGCACTGCAGTCAGTGTAGGCCTCTTGATTTGTCTCCAGTCTCCACTTACATAGGTGCCTTTAATAGGCTTGTCCTTCTCCAAGAATCATTCACTACTTGTGGACTTTGTTGCTCATAGCCTTGTTAGTGGTGCCTATTTCCACCATGCCTTTTTTCGGCTTTCTAGTAACTTGCAAGTCCACCTAGATTTATTTCCTCTTCAAGTGCTTATGTCTCCGCTTGTGTCACCCAAAAGTACAAGTTTATTTTACCACGCCAAAAAGTAGACTGCCGCGCCTGTATGTTTTAGGTGGTCCATATCATTCTTCTTTATAGTCATATCTTCAACGGCCAAATCCGCAAAAATATTCTCTATTGTGCTAGCCTAGTGTTTACTATTCCTATTGATGGAAATGCAGAAAACTTGCACAGAGTTAATATGTTAAACTTTAGGCTAGAGGCACACGTTAAAATGCACTTTTCAAATATAACTGAAGCCTTCCAACAAATGCAAAGGATATGACAACTCTATCTTTGATATTCAATTAAACCAGGCTCAATTTGTACTTCAAATAATTTGCAGGATTAAAATCGATACATACTTTAGTCTCCTGAATTTGAATACATTTAAATAATCTTGTAAATTACAATTGTATTTCAAAACCTGAAAATTTTAAAATACAGCCCAATGTTTAAAAGAGATTATAGACATAGGTTGCAAAATGTGCACCCAATAAATATTTAATATCTTTAAAATAAACCAAAGAGACATCAAACTTGGGTTGCAAAATGTGTACCTAGTAAACCTCTTAAACCGAACACCCAAAAGTGATTACAAATATGGATTGAAAATGCAAACCCAATAAATATCTAATAACCTTCAAATAAACTAAAGAGGTGTCAAATTTGGGCTACAAAATGCTTGCCTAATAAACATCTAAAGCCTAATGCCCAGAAGAGAGCTAAAGAGATGTCAAACTTGAGCTGCAAAATCTGCACCTAATAAATCTGTAAAGTTTAACACCTATAAGACAAAAGAGTAATGCAAAAAGTTGCTAAACTCGAAAAGACACACACACACACACACACACAAAGAGAGAGAGAGAGAGAGAGAGAGAGAGAGAGAGAGAGAGAGAGAGAGAGAGAGAGAGAGAGAGAGAGAGAGAGAGGAGTGCATGAGTGCGCGTATACCAGTTAGAAGGACTAGAAAGTAAGAGAGGATTTGGTACAAGGAATGGACAAGGGGTCACCTTTTTGTATAGGGGTTCTCTCTTCTAGTCACTTGTTGTGACGACCTGGGTTTTCATAACACTTTCTAAATTTAAAAGACATTGACTTAGCGAGTTTGATCTCTAATAAAATCATTTTTTTAAAGAGTAAACAACAGTGAAAGAATCTTTTCTTTTAAATTTACTTTGAAATCAAACCCGAGTGTCATTTTTCTTTCTAAAAAACAGGGATTCTTGGTGAAATGAGAGCTCATTTCTACCAAAAATTCAGCAGAGTTTTCTCTGTTTTTCGAAAATATGACATTTAACGCATGTCATTGTGAAGTACTTGATAAATATTCATTGACATTTTGAAACATAAATGGAGACTGTCTCCTTTTTATACATCTAACAAAATAAAAATAATTTATATCAATAAAACATACTCAGAACCTCCACAGCATAGCTCAGTCATATGAGTCTTCTAATTTTAGATTATTACATATAATGCCATCTCTTTCTCATCGGATACCACAACTTCAATTTAAAAATTAATTCTTACATGTCCTTTCCTAAGTTCCTGTTGGCATGCCTTGTCAGTAGATAGCTCCTATTCCTTAGGAGTCCTCTGTTCTAAAATAATATTAACATATGAGACTTGCTACTATTCTCTGTATCTGAGGCATTGCTTTGGTTTGCAATGCCTCAGCAAGCAATCGCTTGTGTAGGTAGAATAAGATGCAATTATGTATAAACAATTCATAATTTACCATATAGATCAATGGTTCATACTGCATCATGCAAAACTTTAGACATCCATAATGCATAATACAGGAAAATCATTATCCAAATAAATCGATATCACCCTGAGCATCATGACATACAAGGCATGAAAATGCATGGATATACATTCCTCAAAATAACAAAAGTCTGTGCCCACAAAACAACATAATGCATGTCATGATCCAGGAATGCCATGCACAATCAAATCCTATGAGTGCCTCGACTACACTCATGGTAATGGTAATAAGTACTCATTCCAACCTAGAGTCCCTCTCGTGCAGCCTGCATTAGTCTATTTTTCAACGGAAGCCTATTGGCTAGAACTACCAGCCCGCCCTCAAATCGGTACAAGACCTGGCTTACCCCGCTTCACCCAATACAATCCGAACTTGGGTCCCTCATGTGTAACCCACATCAGTCTATTTCCCGACGAAAGCTTGTCAGCCAAAACTACTAGCCCACCCTCAAATCGGTACAAGACTTGACTTACCTTGCTTCACCTGATACAATCTGACCCTCTGTCCCTCATGTGTAGCCTGCATCAGTCTATTTCTCAACGAAAGCCTGTCAGCCAAAACTATGGGCTTGCCCTCAAATTGGTACATGACCCAGCTTACCCTGCTTCACCCAATATAATTCGACCATGGGTCCCTCACATGTAGCCTGCATCAGTCTATTTCTTGTCGGAAGCCTGTTAGCCAAAACTACTGGCCCACCTTCAAATCGGTACAAGACCCGGCTTACCCTTCTTCACCCAATGGTCTCAATCAAGGTCCATGATAATGTGTAATTCATCACATATCAAAACATGGATGATCATGTAATCAAATGTCATGATGTCAAATATGAAGTACTAAACGCATTTCAATAAATCACTATAGCACATGAAACACATTTCTCAAGAATTTCAAATAACAAGTCGTGAATAAACAATGAACTGAAGCATCATAATATAAAATATGTGCTTCAACATGAGCAGTTTAAACATGATTCAATTTTAACATGCACATTCATCTTATTTTTCGCATAACTGAAAATACTTGTTTAAGTACTTGAAATTCATATATAAATTCATATATATATAGCAAAAATCTTAGCAATCTTAATTCCACATATCTCAATGGAGATTTTTAGGTTCTCTGAGACAAATAATATATTTAGTTTGTATACGCCTCCCAATTAGTCACCCTTCTGCAACAATACAAACACATATTCAGTTATACAATTCCAGGACTTCTCTTAGCTTTTCTAGTATGAAAGCTCCCTCTAAGTTAGTCCCTGACACTAGTCATCACAAGGCAAAGTGAGAGAGCTTATTTCTACACTCAGGGCATTTTATTAGCTATTGGTTGATAGCTAATTGAATGACAACTAGTTACTGGATTTCCAATCCACCCATTGGCCCTGGATTGGTTATCCACCATTCATCTTAAGTAACTGTAGGTTGTTTTTATTGTTCAATGGTCTCATCTTGAATTTTTTCAAGTATCTTAACTTATTAAAGGTTAAGGTACACCATGGTAGCGTTTGATCACCAATCAGAAGTGTTAGGTCCTTATTACTCTACTGTCCCATCGGATGGTTTAGATTTCTCGATAAATTTAATCTAGATTCTTCAATTTGTGCCATGTACTAACAATTTAATATTCTAGGACTCATCTGTGGTGTCTGATCATAATTCAAACATCGCAAAATTACTGTGTGAATAGTACCCGATCGAATGGCTGAGATTGTTCAATAAGTTTCTAACTTAGATCAACGATCTCAGTCGATATTAAGCTCTATCAAGTGCTTACTTACCCTATCCTAGGTTTAGATAAAAAAAAATGGATGGCTTGATCATCCTTAAATTTAGATCTAGCATAAAACTATATGGATTTAGCCAAAAATAAGAAATCAAGGGTTAGGTTTTGTAGATCTTACCTTCTGAGAGTGTTTCTATGTGTTTTCCATCTTTGGATTTGCTGGATTGCTAATTGTTTTGCTTGGAACCTTTAAATCTCACCGCATGCACTGTTTTGGCTTAAATCAACAGTCTAGATCATCTCAGAATTCCCAACTATCTTAGGGGTTTTGTTCATCTCACCATGCTGGACCAAATGATAGGCTTGGATTGATGATCCAAGCTGTCATCTTCTTTGGCGACAACTTGGAAATTCAACGAACCCGAAACCCCCTTTTTTTTCTTCTCTGATGTTGGTGTGGGTGGGTTTTCCAACTTGCAAATCCCAGCTCCCACCCTCTTCTCTTCTCTCCTCCCTTCTCTTTCTTTTTCCTTGTTCTCCTCTCTCTTTCCCTCCCATCCTTATGTTTGTTCGTTCAATTAAGTGCGAGGGGGTGCCAATATCAATTTGCCCCCTGCTTTAATAATCTTTTACTCTTCTTCTTCTTTTTTTTGAGGATGTTACACTTTTCTATAAACAATGTGGGAGTATTAGTTCATGTCTCTTATATATAAATACCACTCTATATCTCTTATGAAAAATGTGATGTACGTTTAACTTAAAAAAACAAAACTAAAAATCCCTTTTTTTAAGTTAAAATAACTCAAAATAACTTTCTCTCACCTATTTTAAAACAAAAACAACTCAATTAATGAAGAATCACCCACTTGCTTTTAAATTGGACCAAGCAAATAGCACTTGAAAGATCTCAAACTCGGGCTAGAAATCTAGAGAATCTTAATCTTTAAAAAACCAAACAAAAAACTCTTAAAAAAGTCTATCAGAGCATCTTCGTAAAACTCTAAAAGGCTTGAAAGTTGAAGGAATACGTCTTAGGGAGTCATCCCCTACCTTTTATATGAGTTCCTTTTCTCTAGTTTCTCTTTCATAAGCAGTGTGAGACTATCAATTCTTATCCTTTTTAGAGACATGTCTTTACACATCTCTTATAAAATTGGTATTGTGTGACTAGTTCTTAAAATAAAATCAATAAACTTAAAAACAAATCAATGAAGACTTTCCTCCTCTTGTTGGAACCATGAATGAGAACGACTTAGTAACCTCTTCCAAGAACTATTATGTTAAAGTAGAGCAATGTGAAAAAGTTGATTTTTTGTGCATTCCAGTTAAACTACATAAGATAAGAATGAACCAGCAGTCTAGTGGCAGAGGCAGGACAATGCTAATAGACAGTTGTATTTAGACAATATTCAACCATGAAATTTATACACTAGTTTCTTACATTTATAGCCCAAAAATCCAAAATGCTTCATTTTAAAAGTAACAGAACTATATGGTCATTAAAGACCATTTTTAAGATATTGCATTCATAATGTTAGTTTGAATATATTTCTAGGATGGGACCTATCTATGGACCTAAAGCACTTAGTTTCCCTAGGACAAACTATGCACATTAAACCGGATGAGATATAGATTTGCAGATCAACAAGATAAGAGCTAGCTTTTCTCTTTTCTGGGGGTATCGGATAAGAGAAAGCAAGTATTAGAAGTGGGATTCAAACCCAAGCCCTCTCTGAAGGACCAGAACTTCAGTCTGCCTTGGACCACTCGGCCATCCTGACAAAAGAATATATTCGGTTAGAGGTGAACCTGCAACCACATAAATGTGAAATGACAAAAGTAGCACCAGTACATGTATCTGCCATTTTCATGCAATCATGATAGTAGTAGGCATTAATTCTCAAGTAATCAGACAAACAAGAAAAGCCCACATCAAACATGGAGACAGACAGGAACACAAAATCAACAGTGATGAAGCGAACTAATGCACGTCAGAAAGTATGAAAATAGACATGGTATATCCCTCACAAACACAAACACAAAAACACAAACACAAACCCAATGCCCCCACCCCAACCAAAAAAAAGAAAAGAAAAAGGAAAGAGAAGTTACATCAAGATAGCACAAAACATGTACTGCAACTCAATTAACTTCAGTCGTTAAAGCATCATTATCCTCTGCAGCCCCAGTAAGACGGCAACTAAGGAGAAAATTCAACAAATTTGTGGACCATCAAGGCTGTCTGAAACATCTACCTGCTCAGTGAACCCGAATAGCATAAAGGATAAAAATGCACGCTAGAGTTGTGTTTATACATTTTTCATAGTTTCAGTTACTAATAATGGCGATCATATCTGACAAAAGAAAAGCAAGATTGGCCTGAAGAGAATCCACGAGGCATCCTATAAATCATACAATGGCCCATAAGAAACCAAATAACAACAAACTGTCAGCTTCACTACTAGAACATGTAACGTTAACGTTAGACACATGCGCTGCACTAGAAACAAAACCACGAATTACAACCTAACTTCAGCTTCACTAGTAGAGAATTTAACGCTGGACGAATTTACTGTCACAAAACCTAAAGTTCATGGGCAAACACGCCAGCATGTCACTAGAAACACAGCCAAGTATAACGAACGTACAAGGGTTCCACCAAAAACACAGCCAGGTATAAACACAAATGCATCTCCTGCAGCACATGTACTGAGACACCTTGGGTTTTTCATGAAAATTTTTCTCAATTAACTTTTGAAAGGTGGCGCACGCCTCTAAATTTTAAAATACAAAAACAGCGAAAGATTTTTCTTTGAAATTCATTTTCCCAAAAATCCCGATGTCACCTTCATGCTCACACTATACATACATACATACATACATACATACATAGTTTTTCTAGAAGATAGATATTCATTTTTTAAAAACAGAACCCATCCAGCAGTTCACATGTACAATCCTTATAACATTATATTAAATGTTCAATATCACAATTCAAATGACTAATCACACAATACAAAAGCTTTAATAAAATGTATACCTGAACGCAAAAGTATGGTTGCTGGATTACTCTTCTTGTGTACATCTTCTCCTGCCTATCTGTATCTGAGATATTATAAACATAAAACATTTACAATATCTCAAGAAGTTATACTTCGTAGGGGAGTTTAAGAAGCATGCTAAATTTAATTATGAATTAATTAATTTGCATTATTCAGAATATTCATTCTCATAACATTTATATTGACTTGAATTTACTATACGTTTCATAATTCATTACTTCATTGTTAAACCAAGTATTAACATGTTTTATAATAATCAATTGATAATCAAATAGTAGCATATTTCATAAATATCAATAATCCATTAATAAATCAAGTATTTATAATTATTCTTTATCATTTAAATAAGACAATCCAATTTTATAAACCATACTCTGCATAACAGTTCTACCCATGCATATACCCTTATGAAAACTTATATGAAATTACACCATCAATCATATACATATAGCATTAATTCACATATATGAAAATTGTTAAAAGTCATACAAAATTATAAATATATTCAATGAGTATCAACATTAACATTCCCAGACTATATTGGGTTTCAAAATCATACCCCTCATCTTGTGGGGTTCATAATCATCTAGCTTCTGCTGGTATATCAATATAATCCTTATGCCCCTCACTATACGGGGTCCACAATCCTCCAGCCACTGCTGAAAAAATAATATAAAACATATCATCATGCCACAACATATAAGTCATCTCATAATGCCATCATATAAGCACCATAGTGCATCAAATATAAGGACTACTATGCATGTAGTCTAATTCGAACAGCACGCTCAGATAACTGCTTTCATACTCCACATATACCAAATGTGGAAAATCATCTATGTCATGTCTAAATGGGGAGATAGACCGTCACAGTGGTGGCCTTCCCATAATTGCCCCACCCGACCTTTTGCCTCTCTTTGGGCATGGTATCATCATATATCACATTTCAGAGAGCGGGTGGCCAAACCCTCATAATCCTCCTAGCATAGCATCCCCAGGCATGTGCCTGTATAAAACAAAACTCTCAGGCTTCCATGCCCGCATGTAAAGTAATCATAATAAAAGGTGATTTTCCTATTCATATATTTCATAACAAGAATAACATCCTCACTTATTTGGTGATAATCCACCAAGGATGTATCCTATAAACCTAGACTCATACATCATCAATACTGACATGGTACCCATGTACCATAAACATTATTTTACAATTCACATACATGATGTACAAGTCATAAGCATCAATTATAACATGCAATTCTTTTAATTAACATTATTTTCATCATTACAATTTAAAGCATGTCGAATATCAATCATACTTTTTTAGTTTCATAACATCCATAAATAGAAATAAGATCATGTTTAGAACATGCATCTTATTTTTTAAACATGCTGTCTTAAATTTTCACCTACCTCGTGTGACGCGTTCATCAGATTCCACTAGCTTTAATCGCCCTCTTCTCCATGATCGACGCCGCACTCTTCAATCTATACAATGCATAAAAGCACTTTTCTTAATACATTCATATACACTGAGAAATTCATATTTAATTATGATCATAATTTTAATATTTCGATGTAATCCAAGGCCTGGATCATCATTATCGAATCTTTACATGGATGATCAAGACTCATGTGAGTTGATTAGGGATTCTGTGGATGTCTGTCCTTAGTTTAGGGTTGAGATCTATGGTTGGATCTGTGTGGACATCCAAATTGTGTTTTCCATCTGATTACATGGTCAGATTTAACTAGTTTAAGGGTGTACATTGGTCAAATAGACCACTTCCAGCTTTGGATTGACAATTAGAACTCATCTGTGGGGTCTATTCGTCAATCCGACGTCAACAAGTCATTGTTTGAATAGTGACAGATCGGGTGGCTGAGGTTTCTTGATAGGTTTTCATTCATGGTGTTTCATCGTTGATTAGACACTGCAAAATTACTGTATGAACAGTACCCACTCGGACTGCTGAGATTCTCCAATTGATTTCTATCCTGGATCGACAATCTTGGTCAAATTCAAGCTTTATCAAGCACTTATTTACCTATTTCTAGGTTTGGATTAAGATTGGATGGTTAAATCATCTCTAAACTTAGATCTAGCATAGAATCTCACGGATTTAACAAATTACATCAAATCAAAAGATGGGCTTCATGAATCTTACCTTCAGAGCATGTTTTCGTGCTTCCTCCACCCTTGGATGAGCCCGATCGACATTCATTTTAGGTGAACTCTCCCCGATCTAGTCGCATAGTAGAGTCCTCTTCAATCGATGGCCTAGATCATCCCAAATCTGTCCAAAACCACGGGGTTTTGGTTCTTTTAGGCCAGTCGTAGAAGATGAGCAGCTCAAATCATTGATTCGATCTGTCGTCATCTTCGGTGATGGCCTGCAACTTCGAGCAGCTAAAAAACCCCATGAAATCTTCATCCGATTGAAATGGAAACAAAGGGCTTTTGCGCTAGACCTTGAGGTAAGCAAGGTGGGGGGTTCATATATAAAATCTGAGCCCCCAATTATCGCCAGCAAGCTTCTCACTTCTAGCAACATGGAAACCCTACCTAGATCACCGGTGTGACTGGTTTCCTTGGCGAGCTCTCTCTCTCCTTCCTCTTTCTTCTTTCCCTCCTCTTCCTTCACTTCTACTTCCTCTTCCTTCTTCTTTTCTTTCTTTCTTTCTCTTTGTCAGGTTTTGGGAACAGACCCTACGTTTCACTTAAGTAGGGGGTGCCATTATCAAATGTACCCCCCCCTTTTTGTTATTTTTGTTTTGTTATTTTATTATTTATTTTAAAGTTTCATAATGGTGTTTTTACTATTCTAAACACCATGATATTAATCAAAGAAAAGGTAAGACATACTAATGATGTTTTTTAACTCCATTGACTGTCACATTCCAACTCCCGCAAGTGGGGCCCACTTAGCAAAATTACTAAAATACCCTTTTGTAAGAAAATTACCGTTTATTCGTCCAGTCTCTTATTTCAGTGAACTTAGTGTTGTTAGATTCATATTGTCCAGTAGAACACATATTTAGTAATTTCAATTTCATGTTCTTAGTTTTTTTTTTTAACTTTTAATTATCAAAATAGCCCTAACTTCGAAGTCTCATAACTTCCTCGTTTGGACTCCGTTTTCAGCGTTCTTTGGGTCGTTAGATTCCATTTTCTGAGTAGAATCTAATTATTTATATTTTAGTTCCTAATTCTAATTCCATAAAAATTTATTCTCCTAGAAAGCTCATTATTCGATCATGCAATAGTAAAATTTTGGAGTTGTTACATGTACAAGCCATTAACGTCTTAATAGATAGCAAAATCAAGTATTAAGACTCCATAATTGGATTGCACTTAAAAAAACGAATCAAACGCACTAGGTTTGCTGAAATTAGAGCTCAGATGGAAAAATATGAGAATTTTAATATGAGGGGCATTTATGTAAAACTAAGAAGAAGAAAAAAGAAACAAAATGCTTAAATGAAGGGGGCCGTATTTGATATGGGCACCCCCCCACTTCTGGGAACCCGACGTAGTTGTTTGGTTTATTCTTCCCAAAACTCGATAGACCGAAGAAAAACTCAACAAGAGGGGAGAAGAAGAGAAGAGAAGAAGAAGAAGAAGAAAGAGAAGGAGAAGAGAGTGGGGGAGAAGGAGAGAGGAGATAAGATGTAAGAGAGGAGAATCTGATCCATACTCCACCATCCATTTCCCTCATTGACGATAGGAGGAGTCAATCGACAGTGAAGAAAACACGTCGATCACCAGAAAAGACAATGAAAGGTGTCACTGATAGACAATCGAACCCGTTCATCATCTTCCCCTGGCTACCATGAGTAAAACCCCTGTGGTTGCTCATTAATCAGACAATAATTAGTGGGAAAAAAGGTCAAAAAAGTGGCAAGCCCGTGGTTTGCCAGAGATGAAAAATCAATGGAAAATCTCCTTCTCCGGCAATGATGGGAGGTTGGAAACGCACTTTGAAGGTAAAAATTGATAGCACCTAGTTTTTTATTTGTAGTTTTTATCTTGATCAACACTATTCATGATATATCAGATATAGGTCGAATTTGACTAAGATGGCTGATCTGGGCTGAAATGGGTCAGACAATCTCAGTCGTTCGATTTGTCACTGTTCAAACAGTGATTTCTTGATGTTTGATTGATTATCAGATACCACAAATGAATCCTAAGTCCCTAAATTAGCTAAGATGTGACTAGAATTGTGGGATTTGGATAAAAATCTATAAAGAACCCTTGGTCGTCCGATCAGATAGGGATGGAAGATGAACTTGGCTACATCTAATCGAAGGTTAGATGCCACCATCGTGTTCCCTAATCCTTAATCAGTAAAAATGCTTTGAAAACATATGATTAGACTACAAACCATGGGAATGGATTAATAAACTGGCATTTTTTATTTGGAATGAGTAGATTTCTTTGAAATTATGAACATGTGAATGGACATTGACAATGAATTCAAAATTGGCTTGGTTAGGTGATCGACAAGTGATTGAAGGAGGGATATAGCAAAATCGTGAAGCAAGATAAGGGAGGTAGGTAGTTTAGACATCAATATGCTTTCTTGAAATAGAAAAACCATTGATAACTATTTTATTATGTTTGAAATTGCTTGAAACTTGAGATTTTAATCTTTTGGTTTATGCAGCTATCATGACTGTATTTTCTTGCAACTTACTTGTTTAAAATGTCATGTTGTTTTACTACCAAATTGAAAACTTGTATATGAAAATATGTTTGAAAACTACATGTACTTCATGAGTCAAGAAATAACGAAGGTGGAAACCTCATCTCAACCCCAATTGAGGATTGGCATTACATGGCCATATCCTATTATGATATTTAAATTGCATGAGTTAAATAATGCACAGATTTTTATGATTTTATTTCTTATATCGACATGTGATGATGCCTAGTATTATTATGTTATGACAGACATATTGGGGCCGGTGGACATTGTGCTAGGAAGATTGAGGACTGATCATCCTCCTTCTTCTGAAATTGTGTGTGTGTGGTAGATACTTGATCGGAGGGGTCGAATTCAAGCTTATATCATCATGGACAAGTCATGGCTTGTGTGACACGCCATGTTTTTCATGAAAAATTTTTACGTTCACTTTCAAAAGGTGGCATGCCTCTAATTTTAAAATACAAAAGCAGCGGAAGATTTTTCTTTAAAATTCATTTTCTCAAAAACCCAGATGTCACCTTTAGGCTCACACTATACATATATATTATTTTCTAGAAGATAGAAATTCATTTCTTAAAACAGGACTCATCTGGTGGTTCACTTGTACAACCCCTATAACATTATATTAAATGTCCAATATCACAATTCAAATGACTAACTACACAATACAAAAGCTTTAATAAAATGTATACCTGAGTGCAAAAGTATGATTGTTGGATTCCTCTTCTTGTATACATCTTCTCCTTTCTATCTGTATTTGAGATATTGTAAACATAAAATATTTACAATATCTCAGCAAGCTATGCTTGGTTGGGGAGTTTAAGAAGCATGCCGAATAGTAATATATATTAATTACTCCATAGTAATTAAAATATTCATTTTCATAGCAATTATATTGAATTGGATTTACTGTATGTTTCACATTTCAATAATCCATTTATAAATCAATGTGACGACCCAGGTTTTCACATGCATTTTTAAATGCAAAACTAATTCCTAATGCGGGATCGATCCCTATTTGAAAAACACTTTTATAAAAAACAATGTAATGCAGCAAAAAAATCTTTTATTTTAAATTCATTTTGAAAACCCCGAGTGTCATTTCTTTCAAGACAAACAAAGTAATTTTTAGAACTAAGAGCAAACATATATGCATCCCAAATCTATCCAGTCAAAGGTCACATGCCAACTATTATAATTACATATACATGTCCAAAAGGTAGATCATATACTTACATTCATACTTGTCTTTTTCTTCATTCACTTGATCATAGTACTAACATTTCCTGATGCTTCTTCTAATCTAGTTGGAACTAATCTGTAAAAATAATATATTTGGATGAGTATTACTCATACTCAGTAGGTGATCTAGTACTACTATTTTGAAAACACGGTATGCAACATGCATAGTTTCAAAAGAGGCTTTCCATGTAAAGATCATGCAATTTCTTTTTGTATAAACATACGTATTTATGTATAAATCATATGCTCATTTACACATTTTCAACCATGAAATCTTTTATCGAAATCCAGCAATCAACAATATAAATATTACAAAAATTATAGAGTAGTAATCAATCAATCCATGTACTAAGATCTTGGAGAACACATCAAGCCAACTAGTCAAAGTCAATAATTCATAAAATAATAATAATTATAAAATTCTTAAAATAGTAATCGGTCAAAATAGTTGATAGCATCTCAAATCCACTATAGATATCATGCACATGGGTCTCTCAGAGGATACATCAAGTCGATGGGTCGGCTAACACATCAAGCCGACTAGTCACGAGTACTCGTCTTCGACCATCTCAATGCAATATGTATATCGATATCAAAACTGAAATCATAGGGTCAACTACATTCACGACAAGAACCTATTTTGGAATCGTGTGTCTCCAGTATCTAGAGACTATCCCACCATAGCCTCCATGGCAATTATAGATATATCCTCAAAAAGGGTGCCATGTACACCTCCAGTAGTTGTCCCTATTTACCACAACAGTCGAGGAAGGGACAATGTCGTTTTGGGCAGTGATACCTACTACCTTTGGAAGGGACAAATCTCAAACATCGTAAATCATGAAATTTGTGCAATTAGTTTCAAAACATATGAGCAATGTATACATAAAATATATTCAATGCAAGTAATCACATTTAAGACCATAAATCATGAAGACAATTTTGTATGCTCGTTATAAGAATATCACATCTCAAAAAGCATACTAAATACAGTAATAGAGTCAAGTAAATCAATTAGATTTGTGAATGCATTTGAAAACTTAGTAGTATCAGACTACCTACCTCAATATCTCTTGAATCACATTTTTCTTCAATCGAATCCTAAATGATCTTTGTGAGGTCCTAGGTATTATTTGGGAATAACAATCCACGTATCATTTTCCATTCTTTATAGATCATCAACTAGATTTAAAGATTAACGGTTAGATCTATCTTTTAGGTTATAAATCATTAATTAATGTGTTTCCAGGCTAGATCTCACTAATAGATCTAATATTTAATGGTTAGATAGCCTTTAATAACTTTTATATCATCAAGATCTTGTAATTGAATGGTCAGATCTCATAGATCGCCTATCTTGATGCTTAGATCGGGTTTGTACTTGATTTGGATGGTCAGATATATAATTCAAAGGTTGATACATGTAGTTTAAGGTAGATCCTAGAATATTGATCTTCTAATACATCTAATGGATCAATTTATGAGATCTAATCATTTGATCTTGTAGATCTATGATATTTCTATGGTTTTTTGGCTATGGTTATATTTAATAGTCTTCTAATCTTAAATTTTATTATATAATTAGGTTCGCATTGTCAAGACGGATGCAACAGTCTTTTCGGATCGTCGATCGAAGTTATATGGCCTTCTTAATTGTAGTTTTAGTGTTGCAGGTCAGATAAACAATCCAAATTTGATTTTTGGATCTAGAACAAGTCAAGAAAGGGTGTGCGCGTCACGGTTCCTAGGACGCACTTGCATCCCTGTCGAACTAAGACTACACCTACATGTTGCACATGCCCGAAGGACTCTCCAGGACATGCATTACAAGCGTTCCCAGGTACAAGCTAGTCCAATGGGTTTAAGACGGCTCTATCAGGGCTGCCTGATCATTCCCATCTCTGATTAATGCATAGGAGCATCCAAGTTTCACTGATTTTTACCCTTTCTAGATTTTTGGGGCCCATGATCTCATTGAATGGCTTGGATCATGCATTCAAGCTGTCCTGAAGATGGTTCCCATCAGATCCATCGGATTTGTTTTTTCTCCGACGATATTTTGGCTGGGAAAAGCAAATTCAGCATGGATCGGATTTGATTTCTATAGGAGAAGGGGGAATGGAAGAGAAAGAGGGGTGAAGAGTGCCTGATTTGAGCCGAAGAGATGGCTCTGGGTCTTCTAGTGGGTATGGGTGCCTATTAAGAAAACCTAGTCGCTGAAGACAAGGGAAATAACGATGGCCAGAGGAGGAAGAAGGAAAAGATAAGAGAGGAAAGGAAAAGAGGAGAAGCAAAGGGAATTCAGGTCGGTGTCAGAAAACACAGAGGAATGGGAGGAGGGGTTTTCCGATGAGTGCGAGTTTGTTCATGCCCATCGGAACCCTAGGCTACCAGAATTGGTGAAGGTAACCTGAGGAGGAGGAGGAGAGGAGAGAACCGTGCAATGGGAAGAGGAGCAGGGAGGTATATAGGGTTGGAAGGCAGTGCCATCCCATGGCAATGCCACCATTTCTCCCGGCACCGCAGAGGCTGATTGGAGAAACGAGGTCGGCGCAGACGTAGGTGATGCATCAGTGACAGAGGGATGACGAAGGGGGGTGTTGCTATCAAAATGACCCCCTGCATTTTTTGACACTTATCCTTTTTTAATTTAAATTACTAAAATGTTCTTAATCTTTAAACTTCCATAACTTTGTCATTTGATCTCCATTTTCAGCGTTCTTTATGTCATTGAATTCCATTTTTGAGTAGAATCTAAATATGAGGATATTTCCACCAAATTTGATCTATATAAAATCTCACTCTCAATATTCAAATATGACTAAAAAATCCAGGTTATTACAACCAAATATCTACATGTTTCATAATCATTAACAATCCATTGATAAATTAATTATTAATATGTTTCATAATTATCAATATCTACATGTTTCATAATTATAAGTAATCCATTGATTTATCAAACATTTTTAATTATTATTTGTTATTTAAATGAACTAATCCAATTCTATGAACCATACTCTGCATAACATTTCTACCCATTCATATACCCATATGAATCTACCCCCCTAATCATATACACATAGCATATGTATACATATATGAAAATTGTTCAAAGACATAAAATTATGAATATAATCAATAAGTCTCCTAATCTACATTCACAGACTATAGTGGGTTTCATAATCATACTCCTCATCATGTGGGGTTCATAATCATCCAGCCTTTGTTGGCATATTAATATAATCCTCATGCTCCTCACTATACGGGGTCCACAATCCTCCAGCCACCACTGGAGTATTCGAATCGACGAGTAGAATCCGGATTTAGTAATTTCAATTCATAAGTTCTAAGTTTTTTTTTTTTGCTTTTAATTACCAAAATAGCCCTAACATCAAAGTCCCATAACTTTCTCATTCAGACTTCGTTTTTAGCATTCTTTGGGTCATTGGATTCCATTTTTTGAGTACAATCTAACTATTTATGTTTTAATTCTTGATTGTAACCCCATAAAAATTTATTCTCCTAGAAAACTCATACATTGATCATGTAATAGTAGAATTTTGAGGTTATTACAATCTTCTCTCAGAGAAATTTTTTTTTAGGGTCATTACATTCTTCCCTCCTTAGAGAATTTCCTCTTTGAAATTCTTTTCATGATATCTTTCCAACCACTCTAATAATATTCCCATCTCCTTGTAAACTTAAATTCCTATAATTACTTCAATAAAACATCATCAATCTTCAAAATATAAATGATTTTCAACTTAATCTATATATTATATCACTCAATAGCATATCTTTTTTGACTAAGTTTTTCTTTCATTTCAACTTCCAAAATCTTTCGATTGTAATGATTCTTAGAACACATAAGCTTTATCTCTAACTCAACTTTTCTATTTTCTTATCCATATACTCTTTATAATAACTTAAAATAATTAATATACATTTCTCACTTAGAGATGATCCTTTCTGCATATGTTTAACCAATTCTAACCTTATAAAACTACTCATCTCTAAATTGCAAGTATCATATTTCTAACAAAATTTTGGTAGTCTCTTTTGTTTTTTAGACTTTCGCATTTAACGCATGCAATTGTGATATACTGATAAACCATTTAATCATAATAATACATTTATGAGACTCTATCTCACCACATTCCATCATTCATAATAGTAAAATTAAACATTCATCTCACATATCATCCTAATATACAAACTTTAATAGGATGAGACTTACTCTTCAATCTCTGCAACTTCAATCACAATCTCATATTCTTCAATGGTATAGTGCAAACACATTCTAAACTCATCAATTGATAAATATTTAATCAAACATGCATCGCCATCACCACAACGTAATGGAAGTCTTTCACATCATTCTACAGTCTTCTGTCAAAATCTTCCTTAAATTGCATTCATTTAGATATATGAAAATTCACATTCCCAATTACAATAAAAAAAATCCAATTACTATAAAGAATCTTACTTTAATTATATCATCATATCCTTTGCTCACATAATTTTCCATCACCTCAACATATGTTCAAACAAATAACTATTTCATTTGTCCAAACAAGTATTTCATATCGAATGTGAATTCATTTAATAACATTTCAATCATAACCATGAATAGATTTTTTATAATCATTCATCCATTTCCACATATGAATCCAAAATAAAGAGACAATAATTTAAACTAAAGAACATCTCTGATGTTTTCATATTCTAGTTCACTAAAATCATTTATACGGCCTTACATTCAAATAATCAGACACAATAATCTTTAACTTAAGTATAAATACAAACATACAAGTACCAATACTAGAGATAACACATGATTCAAATTATAATAACTGAATTTACACCCTTTGGTGTATTCATATTCAAAAATAGAAATAACATATTTAGTGTTTCTCAATTGCATATATGAAACTCATAGCATTAAATGAACAACTGAAATCATACTAATTGTGCAATCACATTCAAATACTTAAATAACACCATTAAGGACAACCCCGGTGCACGAAGCTCCTGCCCTTCAGGGTCTGGGGAAAGGCGGACTACAAGGGTCTATAGTAGGCATCCTTACCTTTCATTTTATAAGAGGCCGATTCCACGCCTTAAACCCGTGACCTCAAGGTCACACAACTACTTTTACCATTATGCCAAGGCTTCCTATCTCAAATAACACCATTAGTGTTCACAACTATCAATATAGTATCATCTAACTTTACATAATGATACTAAAAGGTTTCCATCATTACATACTAATACAATTGTTTAGTATGTTCTCCTCTGACATATGATTCATTTGGATTTCCTCACTTCATTTATCAAATAAGGTTATCTCACTTAACCTCAGATATATAACCAATTACTCTTCATCATAAGAGTCCAAATTCATATGGTCGATCAATAGCTAGAGGAATAACTAAATGTCCATTATATCAAGTAACTGATGGAATGTCTCAATTTCAGACACAACTCAAATATCAATTCTGATCTTTCAACATATATAGGTCGAGAATCTTTCTCGAAATAAGGTACAAATGCAATTCACTTGCTTTCGTAAAGTATACTACCCTTCATAGGTAGTATCTGTTTCTCATAAATCAAGACTGCTATCTTTTATATATCCCACAGATCATTTTTTCTGTATTGGGATATGCATTTATTACCAAAATCATCATTAGTTAACAATCTAGTGATGTCAATTTGAACCATTACTTTCTTATTTAGATATTAGTTTATTGTAATATAGTTTAATTCTTTATCAAGCACGCTTGTGATTAAGTAGTTTTTACATTTAGGCAACATACATGAGAATGCAAAGTATAGTTTGATTCCTTATCATGCACACTTGTGATGAGGTAGTTTTTACTTTAGAGAGAATGCATATAAGAATACAAAGTGTAGAGGAATTTAAATCTTCATCATGCACACTTACTTATAACTAAATAACTTTTACTTTATGGAGCACTATTGAGTTTTTTGCAAATGCATGGCTATTGTAGTCTAGCTAGTGCAAGTCCAGGTCGATTCTATGGGGACTCGACTTGAAAGTAGAGTTTACATAAGCTTTAATTATCTAAAGTTGAAAAGAAATAACATTGCATAAATAAACTAATAGCAAGATAAAAATACAGACATACTAAGTTGGTGCAAATTACAGAATTTTGAGTTCCAAAATTCATATTATTAAACTAAATAAACAGTCTCAGATTACACTGTCCTTAGATGAACCAAACATAGATAAAATAGAACTAAAATAAAATGGGATACAACTGTCATTACATTCAGGACACAAATGTACTTATCTTTAAAGATTGAAGGATAAAAGTGGAATCTTTCCATTTTATTTATTTACTTTTTTTTTTAATCCGAGAAAACAAAGAGGGCTATAGAGAAAACAAAGTAGAGAAGAAGAAGAAGAAGATGGGGAGGAAGAGAAGGAGAGGAAGAAGAGAAGGGGAGAAGGAGGAAAACATAGGAAACCCGTGTCGTGTTTCAACCTATTGATCGGCTAGTGACAAGAATGACATCAGAGAAGGAAGAGAGGAGATTGGGGTAGTTGGGAAGACGGGAAGGAGAGAGGAAAATGAGATCTGGGCAGTGGAGTTTTGCTGATGATGCTGGTGCCTTGTTGCTATGCCACCGACATTAATGGGAACTGAGTTGGGTAGAGACTGATGGGAAAAGACTTCGTGAGAGAGAGAGAGAGAGAGAGAGAGAGAGAGAGAGAGAGAGAGAGAGAGAGAGAGAGAGAGAGAGAGAGAGAGAGAGAGAGAGAGAGCTGCCAACCTGTGGTGCTATGGAATGAGAGAGATCAGAGAAGCGAGATGGTAAACAGGGCTAGCTAACAAGGATAACTTAGTCGAGGTTGGGTGATCTTGTTTATAGTTAAAGTTGGTGGAGAATGACAAGAGAGAGTAGAGGGCAATGAGATGAGGAGAAGAAATCAAGGTGGGTATTGTGAGATTCAGCACCATATGGTGATGGTAGTCAGATTCTAATAGAGAAGAAAAAGGTGAGGGAGAGAGAATGAGATAGAGAGGTGAGGGAGAAAACGAGAAAGAGAGAAAGCGAGGGGAAAGAGGAGGGAGATGGAGGGTACGATTGGCTGGCTAGAGAGAGAGAGAGAGAGAGAGAGAGAGAGAGAGAGAGAGAGAGAGAGATTGTGGTGAAGAAGAGGGGTTCCTATGCCATGCGTTTTGGTGGAGCGAGAGACCTTGGGTTTGGCTAGCTATAGGAAAAGAGAGTAGGGGAAAGAGCAAAGAAGATGGGGAGGAGAACTTGGGAGACCAGTATGGTCTGGCATGGCCTGTGATGAGGGACAGGGACCTTGAGGGAGAAATGAACGGTGACGGGTATTGCTGTGGAGCAGAGATCGGAGAAGGGGTTTTTGGGAAAAGAGAGAGGGAGATAGAGTGGTTGATGGGTCTGCCTCCTGTGGTGATCCAACCTAAAGGAAAGAAGAAAAGAGAAAAGGGAAGGGTGGTGGAGCAGAGGAGAGATAGTAGGTGATGGGGCAAACAAAGACGAGAGTGAGAGAGGGGGGAACAGACTGAGAGATGGAGATGAACGAAGGAGAAAGAATGCCTGGCCAACCCCTTATCTGTTAATTTGCCTGTTACATATAGGAGACTAACTAATTTTTTTAATCAATCGTGCAGCTTGCCCATTCCTTGCCCATCAACTCATGCAGCTTGCCCATGTAGTGGTTCCCATGCTTCGTGCAGTTAGTCCATACTTGTATTTCCTGCTATGCGGTGGTGGCATGTGATGGTGCCATGTAATGGTTGCATGCATTGAAGATCTTCCAATATTGCATCTCCACCGTATATCATTGGGCCCACGAAGATGACTTGACTTACATCATCCTGGTTAATCTAAAAAATAAAAGACTGTTTTAGAATCATTTAAATTACATATGTATTTAGTTCTAATGATCATCTAATCATTAACTTTTCAAATCAATGGTTAGATGATCGATTAGAGCTAAGATTAATTTACAATTATAAAATTATCCAATTAAATGATCTAACTAAATGCTAATTATGGGTTATTTTATGCAAAATTGAATACTTAACACACCCCCAACCAACATTTTGCTAGTCCTTAGTAAAACATGCGAAAAACAAATTATTGAAAGTGATACAAAATTTTCATTTTCATAGGTACTCACGATTGCATTGAGCATATGCAATAAGCCTTTAAACCCCTAGTGGACGAGTTAAGCATTGTGAGGGTTTGCAGTGAATATACCCACAAAATTTCAAAATATCATTTCAAGTCAATTCTCACTTTTTCCTCAAATGAATCTATTAACTTTAGCATGTGAATGAAAAATTGACAACTCTACCGAGATGCTAAACACATTCCAATTCAGTTTAGATCTCCGAGTGTGTGCGTGTGTAGTCTACATATGAAATAATCTTTCTCTTTGAATAGACTACAACTTTTGACTCCATTTGAAATATGTTTTGACCTCAATCCTCACTAATGACATACACTCAGAAATAACATCTCTCCAATAAAGGTTCAAATCATATCTCTCTTAAATATGTGAGCAGAGTCAACAACAAATTTATCTCACATATGCTCACAAAGGAACAGAAGTTACCAAGGAATGTAATTTTGATCCCCTTAAAAATAATAAGATGTCATTACCTTTGAACTTTTAGAAGTATTACTCTATAAATCCTATATTTTCATATCCTCATCAAGACTATATTCACCCAAAAATCATTAGGTCTTTAACTAAGACTTCATGAAGGCTAGGGACGGGGTACAAAAGAACAGGGATACGGGTATTCAAAGTTTCTTCAAAAATAAGTAGAGGTCTTCTCAAGTTGATAATTCTTTCTTTACTTTGCTTGTACTAAAGTGAATAATTCTTTTTCCACTTTTCTTTGATTCTTCAAACTCTTTTTTTTTTTCAACTTGAATATTCTTTTGAAGAATATTTCTACTCTCAATATTCACTTTTCTGCTTTGATTGCAACTAAAAGGTATATTTTTATTCATCTCTAACTTATCTTTTGAAGAAATAGGTAATGGATATATTATAGTGGGCTAATATGGGTTAAGGTTAGTTGGGGTGAGAAAGAAAAAGGCTTATATAAAGGCTTAAATTGACTGACTAGTGGTAAAAATATTTTTGGGTAGGCTTTATATCTCTAGATTAACAAAGATGACTTAAATCATTTTCTAAGTTTTCTATAATCTATTAGATTCAATGAACTTCCATAATTTCAAAGTTAATACTCTCACAATTCAGGTAATTAGCCAAATTTAAAAGTTGATGGGATCAAGTTTCTTTAAGCACACTAAAGAAAATTAAAAATATTTATAACCTCTTAGAAAAAATGAACTGCTCTAAAGCTCACTTAGGTTATAGGTCTCCATTAAATGTCTTCAGGGCTTCTAAGTTGTAGCTACTCATCAACTGAAACTATCTATATACAACTGCATGTATAAATGTGATTTGAGACTTAGCTTTCATAGAATACTTTAGAAAATGAGTGAAAAGATGAATTAATCATGTTGAGGTCAATTAATAAGCCAAAGTTGTCACAATGTAGGAATTAACCTGAAATTTTTTTTTTTTTTGAAAAATCAAGAAAATCACCTAAAAACCTAAAAACTTTAGAATTTGCTAGAATTCTATACTCCCCAATTTGAAAGAAACATTGTCCTCAATGTTTAAAATGTAGTACCTAAAATGAATGTGTTTGATATAGAAAACATGATCTTCCAGAGTTGTGGACTCAACTTTTGGATTTACATATTCTAAGAAAGGCTTTAAACGTTGCTTATTGACTTTGAAAGTATGACTAGTCCTAGTATCTACAATCTCGATGGTCCTATATGAAAAAACTTCTTTTACTATATATGGATTGGTCCATCGAGATCTAAGCTTACCTGGAAATAGGCGAAGCTTAGAATTGTAAAGTAAGACTTTCTGGTTTGGAGTGAAGGATTTTCTTATTATGTTTTTATCATGGAAAACTTTCATCTTTTCTTTATATATCCTATTACTCTCATAAGCTTCTTCCTTAATCTCTTCTAACTCATTAAGTTGGAGTTTTCTAAGTGAGCTTGCTTTATCCATATTGAAATTAAAGGTCTTTATTGCATAGTGGGCTCTCTGTTCCAATTCCATAGGCAAATGGTAAGCCTTAGTGTACACGATAAGATAAGGTGACATACTAATCGGGGGTGTGATATGTAGTCCTATAAGCCCAATGCGCATTGGTTAGTCGAAGAGACCAATCTTTATTATCTAGATTAATAGTTTTACGAAGAATTTGTTTTATGGCCCGATTAGACACTTCTACTTGTCCACTTGTTTGTGGGTGATACTATGTTGCAACTTTATGTGTAATATTATATATTTTTATAAGTGCTTCAAATGGTTTGTTGCAAAAGTGTGTACCATTATCACTTATAATGGCTCGAGGTGCCCCAAATCTAGACAAAATATTTTCTTTTAGGAATTTAAGAACTATTTTGTGATCGTTTTGCCTACATGGGATAGCCTCAATTCATTTTTAAACATAATCTATGACCAATAAGATATAATTGTAGCCAAAAGAAGGTGGGAATGGCCCCATGAAGTCTATACCCTAACAATGAAAAACTTCTATAATAAGGATAGGGTTTAGAGGCATTATATTTGTATAGTTTATTCATCCTAACTTTTGACATTGCTCATAAGATTTACAAAACACATGTATATCCTTGAACAATGATGGCCAATAGAAACCACACTGCAAAATCTTTGCAGTTGTTTTCTGAGCAGAAAAATGTCCACCACATGCTTCTGAGTGGTAAAAGGAGATAATACTATGTTGTTCTAATTCAGGGACACATCTCCTAATGATTTGATCTGAGCAATACTTAAACAGATATGGATCATCCTAGAAGTAGTGCTTAACATTGGAAAATAATTTTTTCTTTTCTTGTTTAGTCTAATGTTCAGGAATCTTCCCTGTGACTAAATAATTTGCAATATTAGCAAACCAGCGAGGACATGAAAAAGTTGCTCATCAAGGAAAGTCTCTTTAATTGGAAACTCATTCAAAGGCTTTGCTAAGACTAGGCAAGACAAATGGTCAGCTACAACATTCTCTACTCCCTTTTTATCTTTTATTTTAATGTCTAATTCTTGAAGTAAAAGAATCCATCTAATTAGTCTAGGCTTAGCATCCTTCTTAGAAAGAAGATAAGGGTCGAATGGTCAGTGGATATGACTATTTTAGATCCAACTACGTAAGACCTGAATTTTTCCAGTGCGAAGACAATTGCTAAGAGTTCTTTCTCCACAGTGGAATAGTTCATTTGGGTGCTATTTAAGCTCCTACTGGCATAGTAGATTACGTATGGCTTCTTCTCTTTCCTCTGCTCTAACACCACTCCTACAGCATGGTCACTAGCATCACACATGATTTCAAAGGGTAGACTCCAGTCACGTGGCTACATGATAGGTGCAGTGGTCAACTTGTCTTTCAGCTTTATAAAAGCTTCTTGATAGTCCTCAATCCACTCAAAAGGGGTATCCTTTGTGAGGAGGTGACATAATGGTCTTGATGTTACACTAATTTTTTTTTATAAACCTCCTATAGAATCCTGCATGACCTAGGAAAGAGAGAATGTCTTTAATAGATTTTGGTATAGAAAGATTAGTAATTAGGTCAACTTTGGCTCTATCTACCTCTATGCCTTTGGATGACACTATGTGGCCTAAGACAATTCCCTTAGGAACCATGAAATGACATTTTTCCCAATCAAGCACTAGTTCTTTTCTTTACAATGAGTTAAGACATATCTCAAATGATTCGTCAAAAACAAAAAAGTCTTCCATGAACACCTCTAATATTCTCTCTACCATATCACCAAAGATACTTAATATACAGTGTTGAAATGTGGTAAGAGCATTACATAATCCAAATGACATTCTTTTGTAAGCAAAAGTACCAAAGGGACATGTAAATGTGGTCTTTTCCTAATCTTTGGGTGCAATTTCTATTTGATTATACCCTGAATAACCATCTAGGAAACAATAATACTGATGTCCTACAAACCTTTCTAACATTTGGTCTACAAAGAGCAAAGAAAAATAGTCCTTCCTTATGACAGTATTCAACTTTCTATAGTCGATACACATGTGCCAACTAGTGGTAACTTTAGTGGAGATTAATTCATTGTTGGTGTTAGTTATCACTGTTATTCCAGACTTCTTTGGAACCACCTGAGTAGGACTTACCCATTTGTTATCACTTATGGGATAGATGATTCCCACATCAAGCAACTTTAGGGTTTCTGCTCTAACCACATCTTTTATATTATGATTTATTCTTCTTTGCATTTGATGACATGGTTTAGCTTCATCCTCTAGATATATCATATGAGTACAGATTAAAGGATTAATGCCCTTTATATCAGCTATGGTCCATCCTATAACACCTTTATGTTCTTTTAAGGTGTCTATTAACTATTCTTCCTGAGATGCTGGTAATTGTGAGGAAATTATTATAGGAACGATCTCCTTTTCTCCTAGATAGGCTTATTTTAAATCTAATGGTAGAGATTTCAATTCAAGCTTAGGAGGTTCTACTGATGGTGGAAGGGGAGTAGAATCCCTATATGGAAAGTCCTCAAATTGAGGTTTCCATTTTTCTATATCCATTGAAGGAATAAAATCAAGGAGGGCATTAACTTCCTCTATTAATGCATCCTCATTGAATTCGTTAAAATGGGCCACATAGGCCTCAAGTGGGTGTACTAAGGAAGATGACTGAAAGTGATCTTACACAACTGTATTTATCATGTTGATATTGTGCAAGTCTTCATTAAGTTCACTAGGTCTATTACAAATGTTGAATATATTAAGCTCTAATGTCATATTCCCAAAAGATAATTTCATAACACCATTTCTACAAATGATTAAGGCATTGGACGTGGTCAAGAATGGGTGTCCTAAGATGATTGGTATCTCATTTTCTCATTCACCACTAGTTGTGTATCCTAGACAAAGCACGTCTTCTATTATACCTCTTGGTATTTTCACAGAATGATCAGCTAACTGGAGTATAGTTGAAGTAGGTTTCAGTTCACCCAACCCTAACTATTCGTATATCGAGTAAGGTAGTAGATTAACACTAGATCCCAAGTTAAGTAAAGCTTGCTTAATTTTATGGTTGCTAATAATGTAGGTGAGAATGGGGCAACCTGGATCCTTGCACTTTGGTGGTGTATGATGTTGGAAAATGGAACTCACCTGTTCAGTCAAAAATGCCTTCTTTTGTAAATTTAATTTTCTCTTTATGGTGCATAGGTCTTTTAAGAATTTAGCATATGATGAGATCTATTTAACTACATCTAAGATCGGTATATTGATCTTAACTTGCTTGAAGATCTCTAAAATCTTGTCATTAGAGGTAGATCTTGACACTTTGCATAACCTTTGGGGAAATGGAGCAGGAATAGTGTATGGATCAACAAGAAAAATAGGGTCCCCAAAGTTTTCTTTACCATTAGTAGATTTTCTACTTGTTCTATTTTTTTTGGCTCTTCCTTCTCAATTCTTTTTCCATTCCTAAGAATGGTGATGACTTTAGTTTGTTTAATGGTAGAGCTAGATGATGCTTCAGAAGCATTAACCACATGTATTCCCTTAGAATTTGCTTGTGGTTGTGCTGAAAACTTTTCTTTTTCCATACTCTGCATCATTTGACTCATCATATTCTTTAACTCTTCCATAGATTGGCTAGTTTGTCTCAATTGAGATTCTAATTGAGAAATTTTCCTCTCCTCATTTTGAAGAATTTGATTATCCTCTGCCTGCCTTTTGGATGGGGGGATATATGGTGCAGGAGCAGGATTTTGATGAGTTTGGTAAGGTTGGGTAAGGAGTCCTTCATTTTTTTGATGAGGCTGGTATGGACCTGATTGTGAAATATTTGCTGTGGGTCCATTTCTCCAACTAAAGTTAGGGTGATTTCTCCAATTGGGATTATATGTTTCAAAAAAGGGGGGAAAAGGTCACTTATAAGAGTTTAAGGCATTTGCCTGTTCATGAAGCACATCTTGAAATGATGGTATTGTTGGGCATTCCTAAATAACATGGGTAGTACTTTCACAAGTACCGCACACCTGTTCAATCTTCATGGAGGCAACTTGCTCCATTTCTATGGTCTCTACTTTTCTAGTAAGGGAAGTTATCCTTACATTGATGTCACCTTTTTCATTCAAGGCATAAATACCTCCCTTAGAAGATGTGGTGGGCTTTGTCCTATCTAAATGATTAACTTTTTCTGAATTTGCCCATGTGTGAGCACTCTTAGCTAACTGTTCTAAGTACTCTTATGCCTCTTCTAGTTGTTTGTTTAGAAAATTACCATTGCACATCATTTTTATAAACTGATGCATATTAAAGTTGAGTCCTTCATAAAAGAAGCTAATAATGCGCCAGGGTTCGTATCCATGATGTGATGTCAATAGCAGATCCCTGAAGCTTTCCCAACATTAATAGAAGGTCTCTTTGTCATTCTGAGTGAAGTTCATGATCTTTTGGCTAAGAGTGTTGGTTTTATGAGTCAGGAAGAACTTTTTCATGAACTCTTTTATCATGTCTTACCAGGTTTGTATTGAACTTATTGGCAACACATTGAACCACATCTTAGCCTTTTCCTTTAAAGAGAAAGGAAAAAGCTTTAGCCTTACCATATCTAATCCTACATTTGGTGTGCGCTGTGTAGTACACATTGCGTCGAATTTTTTTAGGTGTTGGTAAGGACTTTCACTATCCAACCCATGATATTTCGGGAGTAATTGAATTACTCCCATTTTCAGCTCTACGATATCTGTATTCTGTGGTAGAATGACACAAGATAATGCACTTGTATGAGTTGGCTAAAGGTAATCCCTTACTGTTCTACCATGAGGGTTTTGATAAAAATCATTATCCCCATGGTCACTTTATTGGTCCCACTCTACATTTTCATTTCTTCTTCAGTTCTTAGGGATGGGTGGATGATTATTCCTCCTTGGTGGAGGTTGATGCTCTTCATTTATTAGAGGTGGTGGGTCCTCATTCATAATGAGTGTGGGGTGCTGATCTCCTCTAACACTGCCTAGGGGTGAGTTACCCCTTAATCTTTGTTTAGTCATTGATTGATTTTGCTATATGTTGTTTTCGTCTAAACGTCCAGTTTTGTCGTTTGTCCACAAGTGCATACAACAAGTTTTTTTTTTATTTTATAGCTACCTAACTAATGCAACCTAAAGGTTAATGATAAGGCACAAAAATTCAAACACCCATAAGGCTAGCAAGTAGACAATTTGATTATCTTAGAATTGTGTGGGGGAGAAGCTTTTAGATTAGCCTAATCTAATGCCCCTCCTCTCTTTCGGACTTGTCTTGCTGCTTACCAGTTAGATCCTACCTAGCCAACCACGTCACACCCTCCTTGGCTATCCGTAGGTAGTCTGAGTCATAGAATATGCTGGTAGAGCTAGTCTTTTAAAAACAAGCGTAGTCGATTAAATAGGGGCCACTGGAGTGGCAATAAGTCGCCTCCTTCCAAGAGGGTCCTATAAGCATGTGGTGGGCCCTATAGATCTTTTTTAATTGATTTTAATTAATTTTGAAGGTGGGGTTATGTGCTTAAGGTGATTATCCTAAGTGGGCCAAGACGTGGTGATGAAATTCACCCTTGATCTTGTGGGGTCACGTGCCCTTACCAATTTTTTTTTTCATTCCATGGCAATTTGGTTAACATATAATCACCTTAAAGCAACTAAACATGCCCTCAAAATGCAATAAAAATTAACAACTAATGCAAACCCTAAAATGCAACATCTATCGAATGTATTCTATATGCTTTTACATTAACAACCAATGCAATTTTAATCTATAATGCATAACCTAAACTAGAACTTTTAAGGAGTTTAGGAATTTCTCACATTGGGGTCCTGAAAAATGTCTTCTCGTACAAGGGTACAACCATTTACATTCCACCTCCACTTTCAGGTTATAATGGCCCACCCTTGACTTGTATTATTACAGCCTTTTAAATGAATTATAAAAATAAAATAATTACATGAAATCCTCACTACAATTCACTCAAAAATAAATTACAATTATCCCAATTAAACTCTTTGAATTTCTCCTTTATTTTCCAATTTTCCTGCAAAATAAAAAATTATTAGTAAGTACAAAAAATGAGGAGAAATTGAATTTATGCACTAAAAAAAATTTAAAATGAACCTTAAATGTTAAAATAATGCAACTTGTAAATTTTTTTAATTTTTTAAAAAAATTATTTTTTTAAAATTTTAATTAAAATTTATGAAAACACCATTACAGGTCCTCAGCAATGACACCAAAAGCTTGTTGAGTTTTCTGCAAGTGCACCGCTATTGTAGTCTAGCTAGTGCAAGTTTGGGTCAATTCCATGGGGACTTGACTTGAAAGTGGAGTTTACATAGACTTTAATTATCTAAAGTTGAAAAGAAATAACATTGTAGAAATAAACTAACAATAAGATAATAATATAGAAATATTAAGTTGGTGAAAATTACAAAATTTTGAGTTCCAAAAGTCAGATTATTAAACTCAATAAACAGTCTCAGACTACACTGTCTTTAGATGAACCAAACATGGATAAAATAGAACTGAAATAAAATGGGATACAACAGTCATTACATTTGGGACACAAATGTGCTTATCTTTAAAGACTAAAGGATAAAAGTGGAATCTTTTCATTTTAATGTTTTTTTTAACCAAGAAAAGAAAGAGGGTTGCGAGGAAAACAAAGCAGAGAAGAAGATGAAGATGGGGAGGAAGAGAAGGAGATGAAGAAGATGGGGTAGAAGAGAAGGGGAGAAGGAGGAAAACGTAGGAAACCCGTGTCGGGTTTCCTACTATTGGCCGGCTGGTGACGAGAACGACACTGGAGAAGGAAGAGAGGAGACTAGGGTAGCTAGGAAGATTGGAAGGAGGGAGGAAAATGAGATTTGGGCAATGGAGTTTTACTGATGATGCCGGTGCCTTGGTGTTATGCCATCGGTGTTAATGGGAGCTGAGATGGGTAAAGATTGTGATAACCCTGGTTTTTATAATACATTTTTGTAATTCTTTTTAAAATGTTGGGCCTTAAATATTTGGAAAACAAATAGCGAAAAATATTTTTCATGAAAAGACCCTTTTAAAGACCCCGAGTGTTATTTTTCTTTTCTAAAAAAGGATTATAGGCGAAATGAGCGCTACATTTCTACCAAAAATTTGACAGAGCTCTCTATTTTTTGGACATTAGACATTTAACGCATGTCATTGCGAAGTACTTGATAAACATAATCTTTATAAAATAAGAATAAGGGAGACTCCGTCTCCATCCCATCACATTTACAAACATGACTAATTGTTTTGAAAATCACACTAAATGAAAACCAAAGAAACATACACAACTTAAGATATACCTGCCAGGATCAATCCAGTCACAGTCATAGCCACACAACCACGAGTTCAAGTTACATGTTTACAAATCCATAAGTAAAGCCATATTATATTGAAGTATTACTTCAGTCTACTAATTAAATTAACCATAATGCAAACCTAGTTGATATACCTGATTTGTCATCTTGAACTCTCTAACACAGTCCTCTGCTTCTATTTTATTTCTTCAACCTAAGACATTGTAAACAATTTACAATGTCTCAATAAGCTTAAGCTTGTGTAGGCAGTTTCACATCTATTTTACCAAGTTTTTTATGCAATTCTAAATAGCATCTCAAATCCTTTTTCGTGCAATTTCTAAAGAATAGAATGATCAATTCAGGGATAAAATACATGATTTAAGCAGCATGCCAATCTCAGTTCACAATTTCATGCTAAAACATTTTAGATAGTGTCAATATAAAACATGCACCACTTTAAATACATATTTTTTCAAATGATTTAATTATCATAGTAAGCTCAAGTAAATTGCAATATAAAACATATTAGAAAACCACAAGTAAGCATAACTTGAAAACTATGTGAAAGATACGTATATAACTTGATAATTCCAATACCATAAGAGCCTCAAAGTATAAAAGTAATCAATGATTGAACCACGAACGTTGGCAATCCGTAACCACCAAGATCATTATGTGCACATATTGTGACACCCCTGGTTTTTCGTGAATATTTTTCGCGGTTATTTCAAAAGATGGTGCCTCTAAATTTTTGAAATACAAAAACAACGGAAGGTTTTTCTTTGAAATTCATTTTTCCAAAAACTCGGATGCACCTTCATGCTCACACTATACATATATATAGTTTTCTAGAAGATAGAACTTTATTTCTGAAAACAAGACCCATCCAGTGGTTCACTTGTATAACCCCTATAACCTTATATTAAATGTCCAATATCACAATTCAAATGACTAACTATACAAGACAAAAGCCTTAAATAAAATGTATACCTGTGCGTAGAAGTATGGTTGCTGGATTCCTTTTTGTTGTGTACGTCTTCTCCTGTCTTTCTGTATATGAGATATTGTAAACATAAAACATTTACAATATCTCAGCAAGCAATGCTTGGTAGGGGAGTTTAAGAAGCGTGCTAAATCTTAAGATACATTACTTATTCTATAGTAATTAGAATATTCATTTCCATAGCAATTAGGTTAAATTTAATTTACAATATGTTTCATATCTCAATAACCCATTTGTAAGCCAAATATTTACAATACTTCCATTCCATGAACCATACTCTGCATACAATTGTACCCATTCACTAACCCATATGAAAACAAATATGAAATTACTCCCTCAATCCTATTAATATATCAATAATACACATATATAGAAATTGTTAAAGGACATACAAAATTATGAATATAATCAACGTCACCTAATTTGCATTCCCAAAACTATACTGGGTTTCAGAATCATACCCCTCATCATGTGGGTTCCTAATTATCCAGCCTCTGCTGGTATATCAACATAATCCTCATGCCCCTCACCATACAGGGTGCACAATCCTCCAGCCATTGTTGGGCAGCGTCTCTTGGTAACCCTCAAGGATATGCACCATAGTGCACCAAATATAAGGACTACTATGCATGCAGTCAGAATCCGTACAGTGCGCTCGGATAACTACTCAATAATCCACCTATACCATCCTCAGTGGAAATCACATTATCCATGTCCACATGGGGAGGACCATGGATGTCATAGTGGCAGCCTTCCCATGATTGCCCCACCCGACTTTTTGCAACACATAGTGCATGGTATCCATAACATAATAAATTTCGGAGAGTGGGTGGCCAAACCCTACAACTCTCCTAATATAGCATCCCCAGGCCTATGCCTGTATAAAATAAAACTCTCAGGCCTCCATGCTCGGATGTAAAATAATCATAATAGCAGGTAATTCGCCTGTTTATATATTTCATAACAATAATAACATCCTCACTTATTTGGTGATAACCCACCAAGGATGTATCCTATAACCTACGCTCATACATCATCAATATTGACATGGTACCCATGTCCCATAAACATCATTTCACAATTCACATACATAATGTACAAGGCATAAGCATCAATTATAACATGCAATTCTTTTAATTAACATTATTTCAATTTAAAGCATATCGAATATCATTCATATAGTCAGGAATAAGATCATGTTAGAACATGCGTCTTATAATTTAGACATGCTGTCTTAAATTTCCACCTACCTCATGCGATGCGTTCACCAGATTCCACTAGCTTTAGTTGTACTCTTTTCCACGATCTACCCCTTACGCTTCAACTCATTGTATGCCTTCCTAACAAGCATTGATGTGAGGACCTCATTTAGATAAGATGAAAGTCTAGCAACACTAAGGTGTGACCTACTAGATATCATTAAAAGTTTTTCACCCATATACGCAATGACAACAAACAGGCACAAAATGACCAAGGCTGAAATAAATGAAAGAATACACACATGAGTTGCCATTTCAGCTAACTGGAGGGTATTTGGCATAATACTATTCAAAATAGCATAAGGAGTATTCGCGATGTCAAAAGCCTCTGCGGTAATTCTATGCGCAATGTCTCCAGCTAAAACCCCTCCACTCCCTTCAAAGAAGCCTAACTCTCTCTGCAACACCCTTCCACATGCATCCACCCTGCACAACGCTCTAGTGCATCACCGGCTACCCCATGTGATCTGTTGCATTCACTCCTCCCCCAACACCCAAGTTCTAGGAACCCAATTCAGAAGCAATCAACCAACAGCTAATGTAACAATTTCCAATCCACTTTGAATTATTCAATGAAAACATCAAATGCAATTCTTTCAAAACCAGAATCCAGTAATTTGCTCAAATTCGTTTCACTAAATCCCCCATGGTCGACTATCAAAGAAACAAAACCCATCTTTGGGAAATCCGTACCCAGCTACTGCACAAATCTTATTATTCCAAGAAACACATCCCAAACAGAGATTTTTTTTTCATCAAAATTTTCAGGCAATTATTCATGCGTGCACTGTTTCCCTTTTGATTCAGCATCATTCTTCATCCGATCACAATGGAAACAAAGGGCTTTTAATCGTGCCCTTCTATAGGTCTAATTCACTGGTCGAATTGGAGATCAGAGCTGCCATCGTCTCCGATGAGCTCTGTTTCTTCGGTAACCTAAAACCCAAAATCCAAGAGAAACAAAGGCAAATAGTTTCTACGGTGGCTGACTAGAGGAGGTATGGAGAGATGGTGACCCACGTTGGAGAAAAGAGTAAGCTACCAGTGAAAGGTAGCCCAGGAGATCGAAGACGAAGACGATGAGAGATATGGTAGGGGTTTTCGATGGTGGTCAGATGCCCTTGCCATTGACGCCTCCTGAGACTGGAAATGAGACGAGCAGAGAGAAGGAAGAATAGTGGGGGAGTTTTCATGTGTTTGAGAATAGATCATATGATCTGTTTTTTGGAAAACTACTACGGAAGGGGGTTTGGGATCACCGGATTTTACATGTTTCCAGTTTGCCCCTTGTTTTCTTTGTTTGGTTCACAACGGAAGAGAGAGAGAGAGAGAGAGAGAGAGAGAGAGAGAGAGAGAGAGAGAGAGAGAGAGAGAGAGAGAGAGAGAGAGAGAGAGAGAGAGAGAGAGAGAGAGAGAGAGAGAGAGAGAGAGAGAGAGAGAGAGAGAGAGAGAGAGAGAGAGAGTAGACCCGACTTTTTGTGGGGTTTGCAACGTGAGGGGGGTGCCAATATCAATTTGGCCCCCTCCCGTTAAATGGTGTTCTTTGGTTTTTTCTTTTCTTTTAATTACCATATTGCCCTTGATTTCAAAGGCCCATAACTTCTTCATACGGGTTCTGTTTTGAGCGTTCTTTGGCTTGTTGGAATCCGTTTTTCGAGCACTATCTAATGGTTTTATTAGTTCCAAATTATACTTCTATAAAAGGATATAAAATTTTGGGGTTGTTACACATATGCACCCTAGCAAACACATCCGTCAGTTGGTCACAAGTACTCATCTAAAGACCATCATCAAGCCCATCTACGTGGGTCACAAAACAGAAATCCTATGGCACACTATGCTCACGATCAAATCACTAAATCGTGTCTCTCTGGTATCTGGAGAGCAGCCATTGCAGTCTCCACAATGACTATGGATACGTCTCGAAAGGATGCCATGACCACATCTAATGGTTGTTCCTACCACAGTAGTAGAGAAAAATGATGCCTACCACCTTTGGTGGTTAAAGGTCAAGAGGCCAAACCCATAAAACCTCTCAGCATAGTGACCACTAGTTTGATTAGCTTGAACAAAGACATATCTCAATCCCAAATGATCTTAAAATCATATAACATATATGTCATGCAAAATCATGCATTCTTTAACTCATCTCAAAATTCCTCTTTGACCCCTCGCCTGAGACTTTTGGCCTGCCTCAATCAACGGTTGACCTTACTCGACTTGTTAGGCCTCAAGGTTTTGTTCCATTTGGAGAACTTCTCCTCAGGACCGGTTGTCTCAAAACATGGGATTGATGCATTTCAAGTAAAATCATTTATTTCAAAAATACACAACTGCGTGTAATAGAAGGAATAACATCATTTTCATTCTTCATATAAAAATATGCATGATAGTTATGAAGATTCTCACACACACACACACACACACACACACACATATAATCACACCCACACACACACACTCACCACATTTGCAAATATAACATTCTTTTTAAAGATGAAATCAAAATAACATGATGTAATGTGATTCTCATGATAATCAAGTAATCTCGAATAGAAAACATGATAATCAAATGATTTGATAAGTTAAACTATTAATGGCAAATAGATGTTAAAACCACCTACCTTTTAGGGGAAATTCCGAGTTTGGCTACATTCCTTCTTCAATTTGACTTATAGGTCAATCTCCTCTGTTGATGCTATAAAGATCTTGTCAATGTTGAATCATATACAATTGAGCACATAAGAATTTTGTTTTAATCAAAGTCTGACGGTTTAGGTCATCATAAACCGCTTAACTTTTTGCTGACCATCTATTCCATAGAGGAATACATGATTAGGTTGGTCTTAGATCCATAATCCATTTACCAATTAGTGATCCACAGTTTTAGATTTGCACTTACTATTCACTTAACCCCATTAGTAGACAATTCTAGATCTGAAGGTTTAATCAAATAAATCATGGTAAACTGACTTAGGATTTCAAGGTCTAATCCTATGTTTTCAATTGTTAATTATAAACTCAAGTCTGTGATCATATAGCCAGGATTCTTGATTTAATACATTTTCCTTAACAATCCACGTTGTTCAAGTGATTGAATTGGCTATTATGAATTAAAGCTCATTAGCTAGAATCTTAGAAGCCTACTAAGTTCTAATCATTGACTAAACAATTTATGTAATGGAAATCAACTGTCCTCATTCCATCCTCTAGCTTTCTAATGATTAGTGCAATGATCTTTTAGAAATTTCGGAGTATCTTTACTTAGTAAAGCTTAAGGCACATAACATTGGCGTCTGATCACCAATTAGACCTTTGTCAAGCCTTATTCCTTTATGGTCCGATCGAACGATTCAGATTTATTCAATGAATTTTTATCTAAATCTTCAATTTATGGCATATCTTAGTTAACTTAATGCTCCAGAACTCATCCGTGACGTTTGATCATCAATCAGACGTCAAGAAGTTACTGTGTGAACAATAAGAGATTAGACGGCTGAGATTGGTCAATAAGTTTTCAGCCTAGATTGACAATCTCAGTTAGATCAGGCTAACATTAGGCACCTAATTACCTATCCCTAAGACGGCTAGATTGTCCCTAAACTTAAATTTTGGGTAAACCCGTATGGATTTAGCCAAAAACCACAAATTAAGAGTTGGGTTTTATAGATCTTACCTTCTAGATGCGTTTCCATGCGTTTTCCATTGTTGGATGGGCTAGATTGGCTCAGATATGTTGTGAAACCTCCATTCTTAGCTGTGCGTTGTTCCCCTCTTCAATTGACTGTCATGATCACTTCAGATTCCCTAATAACCTTGGGGGTTTTATTCGGCTCAACGTGCTAAACAACTTGACTGGACGGATCGTAGATCTGAGCCAGCACCGTCTCCGGCGACGGCCTGGAATTCGACGACCCAGGAAAACCCTCGTTTTCCCCTCCACACCTGCATGCAACTCTCTCTCTCTCTCTCTCTATCTCTCTCTCCTCTCCAGCTATTTCCCTCTTGGTTCGTCCTCTCTTTCTGGCGACCTAGGGTTTCCAGGTGCACTGGGTTTCTCTCTCTCTCTCTCTCTCTCTCTCTCTCTCTCTCCTTCCAGGCGTCGGGTTTCCATCGCCGGCCTCCTCTCTTTTCTTCCCCCCTCTTTTTGCTTCCTTCTTTGTTTCAGTCTGTATCGTCAAGCTCGGGAACAGACTCAACGTTTGTTTCTGTCCCACTTAGTTGGGGGGGGCTGTTATCAAATTTGGCCCCTCCCTTTAATCAATTTTTTTTTCTTTTTCTTATTATAATCTAAAGCAGGTGATGATGATGTTTTCACCATCATCACACCACTCTGAATCTCGTCAATGGTCATGAAGGCGTCGGCCTAGGTTCCTGCAAATGGGGCTCATTAATGATTTACAAAAATACCCTTCGCGAGAAAATTATGGTTTATTCATCAGAACTCATATTTCAACGAAATTAGTGTCATTGGAACCGTTTTTCTAAGTACAATCCAAATATTGAGGTATCATGGTCTAATTTGACATCTCTTAAAAGATAAATTCAGTGAAACCTAAATATGCAGATTCCCCCATTTATATTCATCAAAATAAATTTATAATCCTTTAAAATAGGATTTAAAAATTAAGATTGTTACAGAGACATGGGAAAAGACTTCATGAGAGAGAGAGAGAGAGAGAGAGCTGCCAGCCTGTGGTGCTTTAGAATGAGAGAGATCAGAGAAGCGAGATGGTAAATAGAGCTAGTCGGTGAGGATAACTCAATCGAGGTTGGGTGATTTGGTCTGTAGTTAAAGTTAGTGGAGAATGACAAGAGAGAGCAGAGGGCAATGAGATGAGGAGAAGAAATCAAGGTGGGCTGGTATTGTGCAATCCAACATCGTATGGTGATGGTAGTCAGATTCTAATAGAGAAGAAAAAGATGAGAGAGAGAGAGAATGAGATAGAGAGGAGAGGGAGAAAACGAGAAAGAGAGAAAGTGAGGGGAAAGAGAAGGAGAGAGATGGATGGTATGGTTAGCTAGCTAAAGGGGAAGGAGAATAGGGTAAAGAGAGATAACAGAGGAGAGGGTGATCATGGGAGAGGAAGACGAGAGATAGAGAGAGATTGCGGTGAAGAAGAGGAGTTCCTGTGCCATGAGTTTCTGGTGGCCCAAGAGAGCTCGGGTTTGGCTAGCTATAGGAAAAGAGAGCAGGGAAAAGAGCAAAGAAGATGGGGAGGAGAACTTAGGAGACTGGTACGGTCTAGCATGGCCGATGATGAGGGACAGGGACCGTGAGGGAGAAATGAATAGTGATGGGTATTGCTGCGGAGCAGAGATCGGAGAAGGGGTTTCCGGGAAAAGAGTGTAATATCCACCCACTGGCGACGATTCTTCGGTAACGGATTTCTCCACCTTAGAATAGCTGGGAACGAGGTAAGATCACTCCACCCTCCTCTTTGTGTTAAATTTCAACGTTTATTTACCTGTAAACGCTGGAAAATGGCATAGAAACATAGGTTTTCGCAAAAATCCGTGCTTACTGATTTGCATAAAAAATTTGGATGAGATGGTGTCAGATTTAGATCTGGACCAAAAAATCATAGTATGGGAGTTTTTGAAAACGTGATAAAAATCGTGAAAAAATGATAGATTTAAGAGGGATTTGGGAAAATGGAAGGTGGAAATGGAATGTACATGAAAAACCGGACTCAAGGGTGTAAAAATCATGAAAAACGGAGTACTTGCGGGCGCTGGCGACGGCGAACCAGTCTAGTCGTCGTCTCTGGCAACGGTGACTAGAACAGGAGGAAATGCACAGACGAGGGAGCGCCGCGTGGCATGACAAGAGCGCGCCACGCGGAGAGGCTGGAACGCACCACGCGCATTGTTTCATCCCCCACGCGCAGAGCACTTCCATAGAAACGCTCGCTACCCAGCGTTGGTTCTGACGCAAAGCGCTTTCACAAAAGCGCCCGTTACCAATGTGGGGTTCTGACGCAGAGCGTGTCCATAGAGGCGCCTACTACCTTGAGAGGGTTCTGACGCGAAGCACGTCCACAAACACGCCTGCCACGCTCAGTGCGCGCGAGTGGCGGGCCCAATTGCTGGATTTTGATATTTTTTTTACGCTATAAACCTTTAAACTTTGATTCTAGGAGCTACAGAGGTCCAAATCACAATCCGAAAGAGGCATTGTGATTGTATCAACAAAGTGGACCTAGATTGAAGACAAAAATCTAATTTAGAGTAACTTTTTAATAGCAAAACTACTAAATGCTATTAGATGATTTAGATCGAGCTGATCCATAGATGATCAGGCTTTAGATTTTGATTATGTACATTAACCATGACATGATTTATGGCATGATAGGTACATTAGGGCATACACCTTGATATTGGTTATGCATTTGTTTGGGGATATTGCGATACTGTGGTAGGTGATTTCATTCACAATTTTTCCATGATTCTCAAATGTTGATTTGGTGATTTGAGTTTTTGAGGCATGTGATTTATGCCTTACCATATGCGTGAGATTGATTTCAGCATGTAGCTTCTCATGTGCGTGCTATCTTTCTAGTGGTCATTGCATGCACTGTTTTTGATATCTTTCGTGATATCCACTTGATTTTGGGTATTTTTGACATGTGGGAGTCGCTCTGGCTTGATATTTGAGACGATTGATCCTATGGTAGGATGAGATTTTTCACACCGTGAGTGCCTGAGTGCCCGTGAGAGTGAAAGGGTGAAAGCAGGTGTGCAATGCAACTTTTCGTGAGTGCCTGTGCATGTGAGGGTGAAAGCGAAAGTGGTGCGCGTAATTCCCGTGAGTGCCTGAGTACCCATGAGGGTGCAAGGGTGAAAGCGGATGGTATAGAGAGCTGACCCCACATTGCCATGAGTGTAGGTGAGACACTCACAAGGCTTGACTGTGTATGATGTTGATACTTTTGACATGCATTCATGTGTTTTTAGATTTTCTCGGATTGTGCATGTCTTGATATCGTGGTAGATGATATCTTATTTATTGCATGGACATGGTATGTCCTTTATCGTGTGATTTGCAGCTTTATATTATGTTTGATCATTTTATGATCTTTATGTCTTGCGCCATGTGATTTTGTTTTTATTGAGTTTAATTTGAATGTATATCACCTACACAAGCATAGCTTGCTGAGGCATTGCTTTGATTTGCAATGCCTCAGATACAGAGAGCGACAACAAGTTGACGTGTTAACGGAGTAGGTAAAAGTGATGGCAGCTTTCCAGCGAAGCACAGACGATGTTTAAAGATGACCAGGTTTGTTCAAGACCTCACTTTGGGTTTTGAGTATGGGATGTACTTTAATTAAAAATATAATGTGACCACGATGTCAGAATGTGGATTATGTTGGATGTGATGGCTGTATGGAGGGACCCTGGGTATTTGGTAGTGGATATATTTTCTTATCCTTTGTTGGAGTATATTTTATTGAAAACAACATTTGGTTGTGCATGGATATGGAGACTAAGTCTCCCTTATGATATGCATTATACATTGTTTATTAGGTGATTTTGTATTGCACTGGTCATGTGCAATGGTCCAAATTAAAAAGGAAACTCTGTCGGATTTTTGGTGGAAATGGTATTTCATTTCACTGTTAAATCTATAGTTTTGTAGTTGTATGACTCCCTGGACTTTAAAAGAAATGCTTTCGCTTAAGTTTTTATTTTTGGTCACTTTATAAATGTTTTTTTTATAAAACAGGGATCCCGACTACTATATTTGGATATTATTATTTTAGTGTGTATAAAAACCTGAGGTGTCATAAAGAGAGAGGGAGATAGAGTGGTTGATGGGTCTGCCTCCTGTGGTGATCCAACCAAAAGGAAAGAAGAAAAGAGAAAAGGGATGGGTGGTGGAGCAAAGGAGAGATAGTAGGTGATGGGGCAAACAGAGACGAGAGTGAGAGAGGGGGGAACATACTGAGAGATGGAGAGGAATAATCCTTCCGTCTCTTTCCATGAAGGGGAAGAAGAAAGAATGCTTGGCCAACTCCTTCTCTATTAATTTGCCTGTTACATATAGGAGACCGACTAATTTTTTTAGTCAATCGTGCAGCTTGCCCATTCCTTGCCCATCAACTCGTGCAACTTGCCCATTCCTTGCCCATCAACTCATGCAGCTTGCCCATGTTGTGGGTCCCATGCTTCATGCAGTTAGCCCATACTTGTGTTGCCTGCCATGTGGTGGTGGCATATGATGGTGCCATGTAATGGTTGCATGCATTGAAGATCTTCCAATATTGCATCTCCATCGTATATCATTGGGCCCACAAAGATGACTTGATTTTCATCATCTTGGTTAATCTGAAAAATAAAAGACAGTTTTGGAATCATTTAAATTACATATGTATTTAATTCTAATGATCATCTAATCATTAACTTTTCAAATCAACAGTTAAATGATCGATTGGAGCTAAGATTAATTTAAAATTATAAAAATATCCAATTAAATGATCTAACCAAATGCGAATTATGGGTTATTTTATGCAAAATTGGACACTTAACAAGCACACACGTGAAAATGCAAAGAGTAAGGGAAATTGAAGTAAAAGAGGGAAAGGAAAATCAATAGTTTCTTATAATAGAATTTAATCTTCGTCATGCACACTTCTTGTGATTAAGTAGTTTTTACTTTAAGAAGCACACATATGATAATGCCAAGTATAGGGAAAAAGTGGATAGGAAATAGGGCAAGGCAAATAAAGATAAGGAACTAGGGAAAAGAGAAAGAGTATGATCAAAGATATATGGAGATGAAGCTGGAAAAGGCTACAAGTCTGAGAAAAGTGAGGATAATGCAATAAGAAATATGAAGATAAGTGTAAAATGGTGAGAAATAAGAAAGAGCTAGAATTTGAAAATGCATATGATTTCTCTTGTACAATGATTTTTTATATATTGATTTTAGTTTACTTTCTTTATTAACCTTTAACTCCATTTTTCTTCTCAATCATACATCATTCATCATTTACAATAACAATAATTGTCAACCATACATGTCATCCTTTAGAGATGCATTCATTCACTTTACAGTTGATACAATGTAAAATTTTACCATATCTTGTCTTCTACTTAAGAAGACTATTTTTATCATAACAACATCATTTCATCTTTGTAACAATCCACATTGTCTCATAATTTGCAACTCAATTTAATATTGGTATCAGACCCAAGTCTATCTGTAATATCCTTAATTTTTAGTATAAATTAAGAAATTACTAAATAAATTAAATTAAAAATGTATAGATGGAATTTTATTTTATTTTTTAAAACTTAAGAATTTGAAAGTGCTTGTTGATACAATTCCAACGCCACAAAGAACGTGGGAAATGGAGCTCAAACGAGGGAGTTAGGAGCCGTTGAAGTTATAGGAGCATTTTAGTCATTTGACAGAGACGTATTACACGGGGGGGCCCAAATTGATAATGGCACCCCCGTCTTCCACACGCCTCTACCCAGATTTGGCAAAATTGCCAGAGAAATCATGGAAAGAGGCGTGAAGGGAAGAGTTTCTCTTCCCCTAGGACTCTAAGCCTATATCTACCCTTCCCTAGAAGCCAAAATGCTCCACCTTGAGCGTTTCATTGTGTTTCATTGAGTAACCCTAAGCCCTGAAAACTTCAATTTTTCAGGCGAGTGGAACTCCGGCAACGACTATCAACCCCAGCCAGATGAGGTAAGCCTTAAAACCTGATTTTTGTAATTATTAAATAGGTAAAAATAATTAGAAATAAATTTAAAATCAGGAAAAATCACATTTTTCCTAGGAACTCTGTGCACGCTACTGTTGGAGAGTGATTTCATGGATGAAACCACATCTGTTTGAAAAGTACACCATCCAACTAGTGCACAAGATACCCAAGATCAAACCCTTTAGATTTGGGAGAGATCCAACGATGGGTTTCTCCAGAAAACGTGAAAACCAGTACTTAGCGATGTTTTTAGGGACTTGGAAAAAATCATTTAAAAAACATGGATTTTGGAAAAAATCAGTGCAAAAGGAGGGCATAAATGAATTCTAGAGGAAATTTTGAGAAAAATGGCACAAAAATTGCGCAAAATGAAGCCCTGTAGGCTTGCTGGAGACGACAAGAATCCGGTCGTCTTCTCCAGCGGCGGCAACGGAGTCGGCGACTTGGCGCTGATGCCGGGATGCCCAGCGGGACGCCCCCAAGGACGACGCCGAACTGGAGTTGACGTGCATGCATATGCAGCGTCACGCATGCACGAGAGCCCCCACATGGGCTGTCTCGAAATGTCAGGACGCACAGCGTCCTAGCGACCGTGACGCACACAGCGATGCGTCATGGTACCAAGGATGCATGTGGAGCGTCCCCGTGATGTGTTGAGTTGTTTTACCGCAAGTGCACGGGCTATTGTAGGGTAGCTTATGCAAGTACGGGTCGATCCCACGAGGACTTGATTTAAAATGGAGTTTTCAATAAAATCTAATTAATAAAAGAACCAAAACAAAAACTATACTAGAATTAAACTAACAATAAAATAAAATTCAAATTTATTCAACTATTGCAATATACACAATTATTTATTCCAAAAACACAGAAAATAAAACTAAAAGTGCCGTCACTGGATACGCTGTCCACTGGATAGTCAAAATGAGGATAAAACAGAAATAGGGATATAGATGTAAATAGAAACGGGGACCCAAATGGAATTAAAACGGGGGGACACAAATGGGATTTACGAGATACGCCGGGCGGACTTGGAATTCTTCAAGGTTCTGGTTTTAAACAGAAAACGGGAAAACTCGTTGAGGTGAAAACCTTAGGAGGAGATGGGGAAGAAGAGGAAGAAGAGGGAGGAGGAAAAAACTCGGGAGTGGAAACCCAACTTGGGTTTCTGCTTATCTTGTGTGGCGTTGAAGAACGAGAGAGCGGTGTGGAGACGTTGGGGGCGGGACGACCGGTGATGGAGGTGGTGGGATGTGCGCTTCTTGGGTGAAGAGAGAAGAACCTGTGTACTGAAAAGATGAAGAACCGGGAGATGGAAACCGTGGGAAAGCGAAGGAGCTGCCGGTGCTGGTAGGTGGAAGAGGAAAGAAGAGGCCGGAGAGAAGGTGGATCGGGGGTTTGCTTGAATTTGGGGTGCGGATGGGACGAGAAATGGTAAAGGGTGGTGAGAGAGAGAGGCAGAGGGAGAGAGAGAGAGCTTAGAGGAAGAAGCTAACGAAGGAAGTGGGGTAGATGGTAGTGGAGAGTAAAGGAAAAGAAGAAAAGAGGAGCGGATGGGAGAAAAACGGAGGGTAGGGCGGGCGGTGAAGAATCTTCAAACATACGTTTGTGCTAGAAGTTAGGAGTCGGGTTGGTTTTCCACAACGTGCGTGGAAACCGGGAACTGATCCCGGTGGAAGGAAGCTTAGGCGGAGGAGCGAGAACTGTGGAGGGGATTTTAGCATGCTCTGGACTAGGTGGTCGTCGGCCCGGTGAGTGGAATACGAAGATGCGGTGCCGACTGTTGTGAAATCTGGCTAGGGCGGTGCGTGGAAGCCGACGCAAGGTAGGTGCCGGTGGGGTGGAGCAGATGTGGGCTTGCTTCGTCTGCGTGATGGACTCAGCACCCGATTCGATAGGCAGAACCACAGAGAGAGAGAGAGAGAGAGAGAGAGAGATGAGTGGGAGAAGGGGGGAACGGGTATGGTTGGAAGAGAGTGGAGGAGATGAGAAGAGAGAAAGAGAAAGAGAGGTGCGTTGAAGGAGAAGCAGGGTAGAGAGGAGAAAGTGAGAGAAAGGTTTTGTGCGTGAAGATGGGCAAATAGGAGGGTGATGCAGTTGAGAAAGAGGCCCAGGAAGGGGAAGGATGCGATGAAGAGGAGGAGCAAGGTACTGTTGGGGAAAGAGAGGAAGATGGGAAGAGAGAGAGAGGATAGAGAGGAGAAGGAAACCGTCGGAATGAGGAAAGGAAAAAGAAAAAAAAGGAAAGAAGGAAAAAGGAAAAAGGAAAAGGAAAGAAAGAAAAGAGGAAAAGGAAAAGGAAAGAAAGAAAAGAGGAAGGGAAAGAGGAAAGAAAAGAAAGAAAAGGAAAAGAGAAAAAGGAAGGGAAAGAGGAAAAGGAAAAGGAAAAGGAAAAAGAAAGAAAAAGAAAGAGGAAGAAAAGGAAAGAAAGAAGTGGGGGAAGGAGTTGTTTTTTCCATTTTGTCCATTTTTATTCCATCCCTCTCCATGGGTGATCTGGTCCATCCATCGCCTTTTAAGTTGATCTGCACCGTTATCTTTTACTCGTATCCCTCCGTTGCGTCCTTTGGTTGATCGCAAAAGAAAAGACTAAATTAGAATCATCTGAACCGCACATTAGTCATCTAATGAACTCTAATGATCATCTGACCGTTGATTTTGACCAATTAAGGTTTGGATGGTCAATTGGATTTATATTCAAAATCAAGCTAAGTTTTATAAAATTGAACGGTTAGATGATCTAATTGAGCAGCTAAATTAGGGGAATTTTGACCAAAATTAAACACTTAACACACCCCAACCAATTGACATTTTGCTAGTCAAGGAGCAAAACATGCGAAAAACCAAATTTCAAGATTTCAAATTTTATTTTTAAGTCAACTCCTCTTTTCCTCGAGAGAATTATCTTCAATAAATCACATTAACTTTATCATAATAATAAAAATAGTAGAAAAATTCAAAACCCTACCCATATGCCAAAATAATTCCAATTAAGCTCAAATCTCGAGTGAGTGTGTGCATGTACTGATTTACATATGGAATCATCTTGATCTCTAAATAAACTTCTAACTTTTGAACTCCATCCGAAATATGTTTGACCTCAAGCCTCACTAATGACATACACTCAGAAACAAAATCTCTCAGATAAAGGGGTCAAATCATATCTCTCTTTTAATTATGTGAGTTGAGTCAATAAAAGCAAAATTTTCTCACATGTACTCATGAAAATTGGGAGTTACTAAGGAATTTCATTGTTTTGATCCCTTTAGAATAGATGCTATTACCTTTGAATATTTAGAAATACCAGCCCTTCAGATCCTATCCATTCATTTCCTCATCAAGACTATTTTCATCCTAGAATCAATAGGTCTTTAACTGGGACGAAACGTAGGCTTAGGACAAGGTATCAAAGAAAGGGTATAAGGATATTCAAAGTTTCTTCAGAAAATAAGTAGAGGTCTTCTAAAATTGATAATTCTTTCTTTCTTTGATGAAGTGAATATTTCTTTTTCCATTTTTCTTTGTATTCTTCAAACTTTTTTTTTTTTTTTTTTTTTCAAACTATTTCAATACTTTTGAATTACTTTGAAGAATATTTCTTTTCTTGATATCCACTTTTCATTACAACTAAAAGATATTTCTTCATTCTTCTCTAACTTATTTTTCAAAGAAAATGGGTAATGGATAATTTATACTGGGTTAATATGGGTAAAGGATAATTTGGGTGACAAAAGAAAAGGCTTATATTAAAGGCTCAAGTTGGCTAACTAGTGGTAACAATACTTTATGGGTAGGCTTTATGTCTCTAGATTAACAACAAGGATGGCCTAAATCATTTTCTAGGTTTCCTATAATCCATCAAATTTAATGAACTTCTAGAATTTTAAAGGTAATATTCTAATTATTCAGGTAATTAGCCAAATTTAAGAGTTTGGGATCAATTTTCTTTAAGCTCGCTGAAGAAAATTGGGAACATTTATAACCTCTCAAAAAATGAATGGCTCTAAAACTCACTTAGGTTATAGATCTCCACCGAATTTCTTCAGAATTTCTAAGTTATAGCCACTTATCAATCTAGACTATCTATATGCAACTGCGTGTACAGATGTGATCTGAGACTGTGCTTTCATAGAATACTTTAGCAAATGAGTAAAAAGATGAATTAATCATATTCAATTCCATTAATAAGCTAAAGTTATTTAGATTATACTTCAGAAAATCCAATTCTCATCATAGTGTAGGAAATGACCTAAAAATTTTTATTTTTTTTTTGTTTTTGAAAAAACTAAGGAAAACACCTAAAAATCTAATAAAAACTAGAATTTGTTAGAATTCTACACCCCCAACCTAAGAAACATTGTCCTCAATGTTTAAAAATTAGGACCTAAAATGAATATGAGTGATCTGAGAAAACAACAAAAATACAAAAATATGAGTACTGAGAGGATCAAATCCACTCAATCTGATAAACGAGGATCCTCCAGGAGTTGTGGACTCAACCACTGGATTCTCATAATCTAAGAAAGGCTTTAAACGTTGACCATTTACATTAAAAGAATGACCAGTCCTAGTAGTCTCAATCTCGACAGCCCCATATGGAAAAACTTCTTTTACTATATATGGGATCCATCGAGATCTAAGCTTACCTGGAAATAAGTGAAGCTTAGAATTGTAAAGTAGAACCTTTTGGCTTGGAGTAAAGGATTTTCTCATTATCTTCTTATCATGAAAAACTTTCATCTTTTCTTTATATATCCTATTACTCTCATATGCTTCTTTCTGATCTCTTCCAACTCATTAAGTTGGAGTTTTCGATGTGAGCTTGCTTTATTCATATTGAAATTGAATGTCTTTATTGCCCAATAGGCTCTATGTTCCAATTCCACGGGCAAATGACAAGCCTTACCGGTATACAATACGATAGGGAGACATACCAATCGAGTGCGATGTGCGATCCTGTAAGCCCAAAGCGCATCGGTCGGTCAGAAGAGACCAATCTTTACTGATCTGGATTAACGGTCTTTTGAAGGATTTGTTTGATGGCCCGATTAGATACTTCTACTTGTCCACTTGTTTGTGGATGATACGGTGTTATTGCAACTTTATGTGTAATATTATATTTTTTCATTAGTGCTTCAAATGGTTTGTTGCAAAAATGTGTACCGTTATCACTTATAATGGCTCGAGGGGTCCCGAATCTAGAAAAAATATTTTCTTTTAAAAATTTAAGAACTATTTTGTGATCATTATTCCTACACGGGATAGCCTCAATCCATTTTGAAACATAGTCTACTACTAATAAGATATAAATGTAGCCAAAAGAAGGTGGGAATGGACCCATGAAATCGATACCCCAACAATCAAAAATTTCTATGATAAGAATAGGGTTTAGAGGCATCATATTCCTACGGGTTAGTCCTCTAACTTTTGACATTGCTCACATAATTTACGGGACACATGTGTGTCTTTGAACAACGACTGCCAAATAAAAACCGCCTTTGTAAAATCTTTGCTGTTTTACGGGCGAGAAAAATGTCCACCACATGCTTGAATGACAAAGGAGATAACACTATGTTGTTCTAAGTCGGGGACACATCTCCTAATGATTTGATCTGGGCAATATTTAAGCAATATGGATCATCCCGAAATAGTGCTTAACATTGGAAAAGAATTTTTCTTTTCTTGTGTAGTCCAATGTTCGGGGAATTTTCCCGTGACTAAATAATTTGCAATATCAGCAAACCGGGGAGGATGGGAAACATGAAAAAGTTGCTCATCAGGAAAAGTGTCTTTAATTGACAACTCATCTAAAGGCTCTGTTAGGACTAGGCGAGACAAATGGTCAGCTACCACATTCTCTACTCCCTTTTTATCTTTTATTTCAATGTCAAACTCTTGGAGTAAGAAGAATCCATCTAATTAGTCGTGGCTTAGCATCTTTCTTAGAAAGAAGATACTTGAGGGCGAATGGTCGGTGAGATATGACTATTTTAGATCCAACCAAGTAAGACTGAATTTATCCAATGCGAAGACAACCGCTAAGAGTTCTTTCTCCGGTAGTAGAATAGTTCATTTGGGTGCTATTTAAGGTCCCTCTGGCATAGTAGATGACATATGGCTTCTTTTCTTTTCTCTGTCCTAGTACGGCTCCTGACATAGATACCACTTGGCATCACACATGATTTCAAGGGTAGACTCCAATTAGGTGGCTGCATGATAGGTGCGGTCAACTTGTCTTTCAACTTTATAAAAGCTTCTTGACAATCCTCAGGTCCACTCAAAAGGAGTATCCTTTGTGAGGAGGTGACATAGTGGTCTAGATATTGCACTAAAATCCTTAATGAACCTCCTATAGAATCTGCATGACCTAGGAAAGAGCGAATGTCCCCTAATAGATTTTGGAATGGGTAGATGGAAATTAGATCAACTTTAGCTCGATCTACCTCTATACCTTTAGATGACACAATGTGACCTAAGACAATTCCCTTAGGAACCATGAAATGACATTTTTCCCAATTAAGCACAAGGTTCTTCTCTTTACAACGAGTTAAGACTTTTCTTAGATTTTCAAGACATATTTCAAATGAATTACAGAAAGCAGAAAAGTAGGTCCATGAAAACCTCTAAAATTCTCTCCACCATGTCACTGAAAATGCTTAACATGCAACGTTGAAATGTAAATGGAGCATTGCATAAACCAAAAGGCATTCTTCTATATGCAAATGTGCCAAAAGGACATGTGAATGTAGTTTTTCACGATCCTCGGGTGCAATTTCTATTTGGTTATACTGAATAACCATCTAAGAAACAATAGTGCGATGTCCACGCAACCCTTTCTAACATTTGATCCACGAAGGGCAAAGGAAAATGGTCCTTCCTTGTGACATTCAACTTTCGATAGTGTTCGATACACATACGCGACAGTGGTAACCACGAGGTAGGATCAATTCATTGTTGGCGTTAGTTATTACTTGTCACTCCGGACTTTTTGGAACCACTTGAGTAGGACTTACCCATTTGCTATCACTTATGGGATAGATGATTCCCACATCAAGCAACTTTAGGACTTCGCTCTAACCACATCTTTCATATTAGGATTTAACCTTCTTTGCATTTGTGACATGGCTTAGCTTCATCCTCTAGATAGATCCTATGGGTGCGGATTAAAGGGTTAATGCCCTTTATATCAGCTATGGTCCATCCTATAGCACCTTTGTGTTCTTTTAAAGTGTCTATTAACTTTTCCTGCTGAGATGTTTCTAATTGGGAGGAAATTATTACAGGAAAAGTCTCTTTGTCTCCTAAAAGGCATATTTTAAATGCGAGGGTAGAGATTTCGGTTCTAGCTTAGGAGGTTCTATGAATGATGGAAGGGGAGTGGACTCCCTCATTGGAAGGTCCTCAAAAAGGAGGTTTCCATTTTTCTGTTTCCATGATAGGAACGAGAATCAAGGAGGGCATTAACTTCCTCTATTAATGCATCCTCATTAAACTCATTAAAATGGGCCAAACGAGGCCTCTAGTGGGTCCGAGCAAGGAAGAGGATTGAAGCGATCTTGCAACCCAGAATTGATCATGTTAACACTTGTGCAAATCATCGGTAGTTTCACCGGGTTGCTTACAAATGTTAAAGATGTTTAGCTCTAATGTCATATTGCCAAGGGCAGTTTCATGACACCATTTCTCTGATTGATTAAGGCATTGGACGTAGCCAAAAATGAATTAGTCCCAAGATGGATTGGTATTTCATTCTTCTCATTCACCACCGGTTGTGTATCTAGAACTAGAAAATCGACAGGAAACAAAATTGTTCTACTGGACTAACACATCCTCTATTACCCCTCTCGGTATTTTTACGTAACGGTCGGCTAGGCGGAGCGTAGTAGATGTAGGTTTTAGTTCACCCGGACCCTAGCGTTCATATACCGCAGTATGGTAATAGATTTACACTAGATCCTAAATCAAGAAGAGCTTGGTTAATCTTGTAGCTTGCCAATAATGCAAGTAAGAGTGGGGCAACCGGGATCTTTGTACTTTGGTGGTGTATGGTGTTGAAGAATAGAACTAACTTGTTCGATCAAAAATGCCTTCTTACGGACATTCAACTTTCGCTTTATGGTGCATAAGTCTTTTAAGAATTTGGCATACGATGGGATTTGTTTTATAGCATCTAAGATCGGTATGTTGATCTTGACTTGCTTGAAAATCTCCAAAATCTCATCATTAGAAAGGAACTTTGGGGCTTGACGCAACCTTTGAGGAAATGGAGCGGGTATAGGACATGGATCAACGGGTGAAACGGGGTCCTTTTGTTTAGAGTTTTCTTTAACTTTCGTGGATTTTTCTACCTTTTTCGGTCTTTTCGAGGCTCATCTTTCTCAATTCTTTTACCACTCCTAAGAATAGTATGACCTTAGTTTGTTCCATGGTAGAGCTAGATGTTTCATCGGATGCATTAATGCTAACCGCATGCACTCCCTTAGGGTTTGCTTGTGGTTGGTAGGAACTTTCCTTTTCCATACTTTGCATCATTTGACTCATCATGTTTTTAATTCATTCATGGACTGGTTGGTTTGTTTTATTTGACTTTCTAATTGAGAAATTTTCCTTTCCTGGTTTTGAACGTTTTGATTATCCTCAACATGCCTTTTAGGTGGAGGTAAGTAAGGTCCGAAGGAGGTTGATGAGTTTGATAAGGTAAGGTAAGAAGTCCTTGGTTTTGTTGATGAGGTTGATATTGTCTGATTGTGGAACATTAGAGGTCCATTTTTCCAACTAAAATTTGGATGGTTTCTCGGTTGGGATTATAAGTGTACGAATATGGGGAGAAAGGTCTTTTATATGTGTTAAGTGCATTAGCTTGATCATGAAGTACATCTTGAAAAGCAGGGATTGTAGGACATTCACGAGTAAGATGTGACGTGCTACAAATACTACACACTTGTTCTTCTTTATTTGAGTTTTTCTTTCCCATTTCTATGGCTTCTACTTTTCTCGCTAGGGATGCTACTTTGGCATTGATATCATCTTTTTCGGACATAGCATACATGCCTCCCTAGCATGGGTGTTATTGGGCTTAGGTTTATCGTATGTTCTATTCTTTACGAGTCAGCCAGTCTGTGCACTTTCACTAGCCATTCCAAATACTCTTAGCCTCATCTGGTTGTTTGTTGAGAAAGTTACCATTACACATCATCTCTACAAGTAGCGCATGTCGGTAGTCCTTCATAAAAGAAGGCGATGATGCGCCATGGTTCATAGCCATGATGTGGGCAAGTGAGTTGTAGTTCTTTGAACCTTTCCCGGCATTGATAGAATGATTCTTTATCATACGGGTAAAGTTCATTATTTTGAAGCGTATTGGTTTTATGGGTAGGGAAAAACTTCTTTAAGAATTCCCTAGTCATTTCATTCCGGTTTTTATGGAACTGATGGCGGTGCATTAAACCACATTTTTGCTTTTTCCTTTAAAGAGAAAAGGAAAAAGTTTAAGCTGACCGATGTCTAGACCTATATTTTGAGTTCTCTGGGTACTACATACCTCATCAAATTCTTTAAGGTGCAAATAAGGACTCTCACTATCTAGACCATGGAATTTGGGAAGTAATTGGATTACTCCGTTTTAATTCTAACGCACCAGGCATTTTGAGGAAGAATTACACAGGATGGTGTGTGAGTGCGTGTAGCTGAAGGTAGTCTTTTAAAGTTCTACCACGAAAGTTTTGATGACCCTCATTATTATTATCCCCATGTTCACTTTGTTGGTCCCACTCCCTATTGTTTCTTCTCCAATCTCTATTTGGTTGATGATTATTCCTCCTTGGTGGAGGTTGATATTCATCTTCTATCAAGGGTGGTGGGTCCTCATTCATGATGAATGGAGCCCCTTGACTTCCATGGGGTGAATTACCCCTTGAGCGTTGATCAGCCATAGATGTGGCCTGATCTTGCAGTATGTCTTTTTGGTCGTACTTGACTAACCTTCCGGTTTTTGTCGCGTCTCAAAAGTGCATACAAGGGAAGCTTTTTTTCCTTTTTTTTTTTGTTTTTTTTGATTTTTTGTTTTTTTTTGGTCTTTTTGTTTTTTCTTTGTTTTTTTTTTATTGAGAAAACTACCCTAAAATGATGCAACCAACTTCTAGAATGATGCACAAACAAAAGAGCACACTCAAATAATCCTAAGGCTAATAAGCTGACAATATATTTGATTTTCTTGATTATCTGTGGGGACGATGCTTTTATTAGCCTAGACTAGCGCTCCTCCTCTTTTTAGAAGTTGATTACTGCTTACTAGTTGGGTTTTGTCCAAAGTGGTTAATACAACCCTCGTGTAAGGAGGCGTTTAGACCTCAACAAACGTCAATAGGAGGTGGGGAAGAGCGAGGCTCTATTAAGTAACCCCCAATAACCACGGTGATCAAAAGCCCTTTGGATTGACGGTAACTCGCGTCCTATTAAGAGGGTCCTACGAGCATGTGATGGCCACATATGGGTCTCTTCGATTGATTTTAAATTAACGTGAAAGGAAGGTTTGCGCTTGAGGTGATTATCCTAAGTGGGCCAAGAGGTGGTGATGAAATCCACCCTTGATCTTATGGGGGTAGGGTGCCCTTACTAATTAATTTCACACACCATGGCAATTCGATCGACATATAAATCACCTTAAAACTTTAAACATGCCCTAACAGAATGCAATTAAACGATGAAACTAAAATCCTAAAATGCAACAATTATAAAAAAAAATGATTGTATATGAGTTACACTACCAAATAATGCAGAATTATTCTAAATGCAAACCCTAATCCCAGAAATAAATGAGTGAGGAAACTCACGGTGGGGTTTCGATGAAGATCAAGTGTGGGCCTCCTTATCCCACACTTGCCTGTATTATACAACCCTTTAAATTTTAAAATGGAAATTGCAATTTACAAGGATCCTCACTACAAGATTCACTCAAAAGGAAAAAGAAAGTCCTATTCTAGGAAAGCAGGGAAGTTTCCAATTTGGTGAAGATCCACTTGCCAAATTCCTCCACTTTCCTATTTCTGAAAAATAAAATTAGAAATTAGTACCAAATTCAGGAACCAAGGTGATTATGCCCTAATAAAAATTGAAAAATGCACTTAAAATTTCCTAAAATGCTAAAAATTGCAATTCCTAATTTAATGTATTTTTTTGGATTTTTTTTATTTTTTTTTATTTTTTATTTTTGGATTTTTTAATTAAATTTTATGAAAATTCTTTTGCAAGTCCCGACAAACGGCGCTCAAAAACTTGTTGAGTTGTTTCACCGCAAGTGCACGACTATTGTAGGGTAGCTTATGCAGAATGCGGGTCGATCCCACGAGGACTTGATTTAAAATGGAGTTTTCAATAAAATCTAATTAATAAAAAGAACCAAAACAAAAACTATACTAGAATTAAACTAACAATAAAATAAAATTCAAATTTATTCAACTATTGCAATATACACAATTATTTATTCCAAAAACACGAGAAAATAAAACTAAAAGCCGTCTGGATACGCTTTTGTCCCTGGATAGTCAAAATGAGGATAAAACGAGCGGGATATAGATGTAAATAGAACGAGGGGACCCAAATGGAATTAAACGGGGGACACAAATGGGATTTACGAGATACGCCGAGGGCAGACTTGGAATTCTTCAAGGTTCGGTTTTAAACGAAAAACCGGGAAAACTCGTTGAGGTGAAAGGGAGGAGATGGGGAAGAAGAGGAAGAAGAGGGAGAAGGAGGAAAAAACTCGGGAGTGGAAACCCAACTTGGGTTTCTGCTCTATCTTGTGTGGCGTTGAAGAACGAGAGAACGGTGTGGAGACGTTGGGGCAGACGGCCGGTGATGGAGGTGGTGGGATGTGCGCTTGCCGGGTGAAGAGAGAAGAACCAGTGCGGAAAAGATGAAGAACCAGGAGATGGAAACCGTGGGAAAGCAAGGCTGCCGGTCTTGGTAGGAGTGGAAGAGGAAAGAAGAGACGAGAGAAGGTGGATCGGGGTTTTGCTTGGAATTTGGGGTGCGGATGGGACGAGAAATGGTAAAGGGTGGCCCGAGAGAGAGAGGCAGAGGTGAGAGAGAGCTTAGAGGAAGAAGGCTAGCGAAGGAAGTGGGGTAGATGGCGTGGAGAGTAAAGGAAAAGAAGAGAGGAACTGGATGGGAGAAAAACGGAGGGTAGGGCGAGAGCTGGTGAAGAGAATCTTCAAACATACGTTTGTGCTTAGAAGTTGGGAGTCGGGTTGGTTTTCCACACGTGCGTGGAAACCAGGGAACTTGATCCCAGTGGAAGGAAGCTTAGGCGGAGGAGCGAGAGAACTGTGGAGGGGATTTTAGCATGCTGCGGACTAGGTGGTCGTCGGCGGTGAGTGGAATACGAAGATGCCAGCCGGTTGTGAAATCTGGCTAGAGCTGGTGCGTGGTGACTGCAAGGTAGGTGCCGGTGGGGTGGGTGAGATGTGGGCTGATCTGCGTGATGGACTAGCACACGATTGATAACCGAGAACCACACGAGAGAGAGAGAGAGAGAGAGATGAGTGGGAGAAGGAACGGGTATGGTTGGAAAGAGAGTGGAGGGAGATGAGAAGAGAGAAAAGAGGTGCGTTGAAGGAGAAGCGAGGGTAGAGAGGAGAAAGTGAGAGAAAGGTTTTGTGCGTGAAGATGGGCAAATAGGAGGGTGATGCGGTTGAAGAGAGAGAGAGAGGCGGGAAGGGGAAGGATGCGATGAAGAGGAGGAGCAAGTCTTGTTGGGGAAAGAGAGGAAGATGGGAAGAGAGAGAGAGGATAGAGAGGAGAAGAGGAAACCGTCGGAATGAGGAAAGGAAAAAAGAAAAAAAAAGGAAAGAAGGAAAAAGGAAAAAGGAAAAGGAAAGAAAGAAAAGAGGAAAAGGAAAAGGAAAGAAAGAAAAGAGGAAAAGGAAGAGGAAAGAAAAGAAAGAAAAGGAAAAGAGAAAAGGAAGGGGAAGAGAGGAAGAGGAAAAGGAAAAGGAAAAAGAAAGAAAAAGAAAGAGGAAGAAAAGGAAAGAAAGAAGTGGGGGAAGGAGTTGTATTTTTCCATTTTGTCCATTTTTATTCCATCCCTCTCCATGGGTGATCTGGTCCATCCATCGCCTTTTAAGTTGATCTGCACCGTTATCTTTTACTCGTATCCCTCCGTGCGTCCTTTGGTTGATCTGCAAAAGAAAAGACTAAATTAGAATCATCTGAACCGCACATTAGTCATCTAATGAACTCTAATGATCATCTGACCGTTGATTTTGACCAATTAAGGTTTGGATGGTCAATTGGATTTATATTCAAAATCAAGCTAAGTTTTATAAAATTGAACGGTTAGATGATCTAATTGAACGCTAAATTAGGGGAATTTTGACCAAAATTAAACACTTAACATGATGCGTTATGATGTCGGGCGTTTTCGTGACGCTGATTTACGCCGGTATAAACCGGTGAAAACTAGCGCCGCTAGTATAGACCACTTTGTGGTGGTTGGGCATGCCCCATTTATGTATGTTTTCACTAAAATTTAATTTTTGGGAGCTATAGGAGTCCAAATCATGATCCGAAAGAGGCGTTGTGACCGTATTGATGACGCGGACCTAGTTTTAAATTAAAAACTTATAAATGGCCACTTTTAATTTAGAAAATTTTAAAATAGTGATGTGACATGTACATGTGCACTTGAATATACCAGTTAAGTGGATTATAAGCAAGCTAAGTGGTCTCACATTGAGGTAGGTGACGAAAATTAATGTTTTGCCTTAATTTTTAAACTATGCATAAACATAACATCATGTGTGATTGTGTTTTAAATTACAATTATTATTTGCCGTGGATTTAATGCGACTTTGAGTACATTATGATTATTACAAATTGAAACTTTTTATTGAATAAACTCATGACAAATGTTTTATGAGCATGATGTTAATTAATTATGCTTAAATAGAGACTTATTTCTTATTATATATTGAAAATGCATGGATTTACATGGAAATAAGAATATAGGCTTATTAGCTGGTCCTTTTATAGGCTAACCCCAGGATGAGGGGCATGTCTTGGGGATTTCGAGCTATGAGTGCTCTTGAGTTTTAGCATATACATATGATTTCCATGTTTTATATTTGATGATGGGTGCTCTCGCTCGGTGGGCGTCATGCTAGGAGGGATAGGGCCGGCCACCCACCCTCCGAGATTGTGATGTGATGATATTGTGATATGATAGACACCTGCCCATAGATGGCATTCGGTAGGGGTTTGGTAACATGGATAGTCCACACTATTGTTTTAAGCCTTTCCATGGGGACAGACGCTAAGTCTCCCGTTATGGTGTCGACGGAGAGTGGCGGTGGTTGAGACCTATGGAGGGTTGCCACTATGGCATGATGACCCATATTCTTATTATGTGTGCGTGTATGATGGGCATGGTTATAGATGGTATGCCTGGGTGTGACGACACTCAGAGGTTGGCTATGAATACTCATGATCAGTGATATTAGTGCAATGTGGTGGGATCCATTACCTTAGGGTGCCCTTATTCTTGTTGTATGCTCATTTACATTGATTCATGTCATGTTTTAACTCCGTGAAATGCATGTTTTAGCATATGGAAAATATTGGCAATTTATGTTGGCATGACTCAAGATACTGCTATATTCATAAATGATAGACTTTTTATTTTATCAGTATTGTTATTCATTTATTTCATTTTATTACATTAATTGTCTATGTACCTACACAAGCGATAGCTTGCTGAGGCATTGCTTTATTTTGCAATGCCTTAGATCTCGAGCATGATATCAGGAAAGGCAAGGCTGTTGAGAAACCGTGAGAGCTGCTGAAGATTCTTTTCTTATAATTTTAGACAGTGATGTGAGTCAATAAATAGGATTATCATTTGAATTTAATTATGGACTGTATACTTTATATTTTGGATTTGATTGAGATGTTTGGACATATGTTGGACATTTATATGGGATGTTATGATGGATAGACCCTGGGCCATATTATTATGTTTTAGACATTTATTTGATTCAAAATAAAGGGGCTGATTTAATTGACGTTGATTGATACACATATTGTTTTAAATCTATTTATGTTGTAAATTATATGTATGTAGGGGTGGCAAAATATGACACGACACGATAACACGACACGAACCTGACACAAATTTAGCTGGTTCGGGTCGAGTCTTATTGTGTTCGTGTCATTTTCGGGTCAACCCGAAATTGACACGGCAAAAATCGTGTCGTGTTCAGGTCAATCAATGTGACCTGTCGTGTCTACCTGTTTGACACGCGACCTATTTATTCATGTTCATCACCTCACCTTGATGCTTGATCCATCTAACCTATGGTTGAAAATAGGACGGTTCTGGTTCATCTGTGACCGTCATATACCAGATGCAATATAGGATGGTTCATCTGGAATCGTCCTATATCCTTCAACATGTAATATAGGACGGTTCTTCTGAAACCGTCCTATATCCTTCAACAGGTAATATAGGACGGTTCTTATGGAACCGTCCTATATTCAAGTTTCAACAAGAATATAGGACAGTTCTTCTGGAACCGTCCTATATTCAATTAGTGGCATTGAGTGAGAGGCAACTGACTTTTGCTAACTCATACACTACCAAACTTAGCAAGGAACTAAGACTTTCCAAGAGTTGTGAATTATTTTGTTTTGGCATTACCTTGGTATGGTGGTAGAGGGGAGTTGCAAGTTGGATTGAAACCACACACTGTCCACCATAGGCTTTGTCCACCATAGGCTTGTGTAGATGCGCTAATAAATTGGTCTGGCCTCCATCACAGTGAATAAATTAATGACACTCTTTACTTTTAGAGGGCTCTCCTTCTAATAGGACACTGAAAAGGACAAGAGACCACCCAGCTAAGTCAATGGAATATGATGAACGGATCAGATTACATGCAAAACAAAACATAAACAATCTCCAGTTACAGATTAAATCAAGTTTGTTCTTCGGCCATCGATCACATGCAAAATAAAGACACAAACAATCTCTAGTTACATATTAAATTGCATGATAAATACATGATAAATAGAATAATATTCAAGATCTAAGTATACACGGATCTTATATTAGTCGAGTGATGGAAATTCCTCAAGAGTATTTCTTCAATCAACAATCTCTAATCATGATCTAGAGATAAAACACAAGAAGAACAGAGAGGCACTTACTAGTAGTTAGAGGAAAACTTCATAGAACTTCTTCTTTATTGACTCGAGTAGCATGCACTATGATTGAAATAATTGTAGCACAGGGTTGGATTGATCAAAACTCATTCACTCAACTCACTATCTTCTCTCCGGAATGTCTGTCTTTCACTTGACCATTTGCTTATTCAGTGTCCAACTTGAAGCATTAACATGTCATTTACACATAGTATTGTAACAATAGACTAGGATGGTTCATCTAGAACCGTCTTATATTACAAGAGTAATATAAGACGATTCTTCTGAAACCATCATATATTATTTATTTTTATATTTACTTAATCGGGTTGCACGAGTCGTGTCATGTTGACTCGTTTAATAATCGTGCCGTGTTCGGGTTATGACTTCTTGACACGATTATTAAGTGGGTCGTGTTTGTGTCGACCCATAACTTTAACATGTCGTGTTCGTGTCAACACAAACATGACCCGCCAACCAGAATTGCCAGGCCTATAGGTATGCCATTTTGAGAAAGGAAAACTAACACCTGGAGTTTTTAAGAAATGTTTTAGTAAAATGATAAATAAACTTTTCTCATGGGATCCCAAATGCTCTTATTGAAAATGATATTATTATATATATATAATGTCTTAAAAATCCGGGCTGTTACACTATCATATTACATGATGATATACTTATCATTCTTTCGATAAGCCTTAATAAACATTTCTTGGAATAAGTTCTTGTTTTAGCGACTTATCCATCAACTAGAGTTATCATCTCAACTCCCTTGTTCAACTTTTCACCAATACATTCATATATTGACATAATTATATATCATTATCATCATCATCAAGACCTTAACCCACTTAGGGGTCGGTCATAACATATTTCACATAATTATACATAACAAAAGAATACACAATTTCTTATAATGTGAATCACTTGTTTCTTAAAAAGATCTGAGATTGTGTGTGTGTGTGTGTGTGTGTGTGTGTGTGTGTGTGTGTGTGTGTGTGTGTGATAATGCTTCATGATTAGCTTTGTCTTGAAATTTTCTCAAATTTAGAAGTAATCTCATACTCTACTATTGTAATGAATTTCTCTCCAATAACTTACATTTTCATATTAGGATTTATTTCTTTCAAACATCAATCCTTTATCCGTTTATATGAAACTTATTCTTGTATTCTGTCATGATGAGATTTCTCGTTGTAAACAAATAAATTCTTTTTATCTCATTAATTATACATGAGAAAGAAAGTACTCATTATTTCCTTGTATTATTTTCAAGTAGTATTGTCTCTACAAATACGTTTGCTTTGTTATTTCTAACATACCATTTCTAGTTTCAAGGTATATGGTAGTTCTAGCTTCCATTTCAATGGAAGTATGCAATCCTTCTAAGTTACCTCCTCTTGAACCTATCATTCCTCAATTGTTCCTATTTCTCCTCTTCAATTTACTATTCTTTAGTCGTCTCCATTTCATCCTTTTCTATACAAACCAAGACCACATTCAATACATTCTATATAAGCTTTTCTAGCTTATTTTTTGCCTTTGTTCAAACTTCCAACTCTTACACTTGGTATACGTGAGCAATAAGTATATACCTATGTTAGGTATTCTATCCTTGAACATTGATACTAAGCATAATTTCTATTTTAACTTAAGCAGGAGCATTTTACGCTACTATACACTATAGTATTTGAATAACTTATATATAAAAGGATGTTCTATTGCACTCACTTAATAATTTCTACTACTTGGCTCCCTTGTTCACTATTCTCTATAGTGTAATCACTAATTTCTCAAATCATCATCATGGTTGTCATACCAAGGACATCTCATCATGGTTTACTATTCCTTTGTACTCTAAGTATACTAACTCATTCTTTCTAATACTCAACTAATTATATCATAGTACCACATCAACTCACAAGATCCTAACCTATATTTGAATTGTTATCTTTTTATTGGACATAAAGGGTTGCAAGTGACTGGATGAACTGCTCTGGTACCAACTGTGACACCTCAGGTTTTTCATGAAAAATTTTCGCGTTCACTTTCAAAAGGTGGCATGCCTCTAGTTTTAAAATACAAAAACAATGGAAGATTTTTCTTTGAAATTTATTTTCCCAAAAACCCCAATGTCACCTTCATGCTCACACTATACATATATATAGTTTTTCTAGAAGATAGATATTCATTTTTCAAAAATAGGACCCATCCAGCGATTCACTTGTACAACCCCTATAACATTATATTAAATGTCCAATATCACAATTCAAATGACTAATCACACAATACAAAACCTTTAATAAAATGTATACCTAAGCGCAAAAGTATGGTTGCTGGATTCCTCTTCTTGTGTACATCTTCTCCTCTCTATTTGTATCTGAGATATTATAAACATAAAACATTTACAATATCTCAGCAAGTTATTCTTGGTAGGAGTTTAAGAAGCATGTTGAATCTTAATTTACAATAATTATTCCATAATAATTAGAATATTCATTTTCATAGCAATTATATTGAATTGGATTTACTGTATGTTTCACATTTCAATAATCCATTTAACAAATATCTACATGTTTCATAATCATTAACAATTCATTGATAAATCAATTATTAACATGTTTCATAATTATAAGTAATCCATTGATTTATCAAACATGTTTAATTATTATGTGTTATCTAAACAAAGTAATCCAATTTCATGAACCATACTCTGCAACATAATCCAATTTCATGTACACATATATAAAAATTGTTAAAAGACATACAAAATTATGAATATAATCAATAAGTCTCCTAATCTACATTCACAAACTATACTGGGTTTCAGAATCATACCCCTCATTATGTGGGGTTCATAATCATCCAGCCTTTACTGGTATATCAATATAATCTTCATGCCCTCACTATACGGGGTCCACAATCCTCTAGCCATCGCTAGGAAAACAATATAAGGCATCTCATAATGCCATCATATAAGCACCATAGTGCATCAAATATAAGGACTACTATGCAAGCAGTCATAATCCGTACAGCCCTTGGATAACTGCTCAATAATCCACCAATACCATCCTCAGTGGAAATCATAATATCCATGTTCTATGGGAGGACCATGGCTATCACAGTGGCAGCCTTCCCATAATTAACCCACTCGACTTTTAGCAACACATAGTGCTTGGTATCCATAACATAATAAATTTAGGAGAGCAGGTGGCCAAACCCTCATAACTCTCTTAGCATCCTCAAGCATATGACTGTTTAAAACAAAACTCTTAGGGCTCCATGATTGGATGTAAAATAATGATAATAGCAGGCAATTTGTCTGTTCACATATTTCATAAAAAGAATAACATCCTCACTTATTTGGTGATAATCCACCAAGGATGTATCCTATAAACCTAGACTCATACATTGCACATACTGACATGGTACCCATGTACCATCACGTAATTTCACAACCATATAAGATGTACAAGTCTTAATCATGTTTGTTAGATAGTAGGTGCACATTAAGTATGAATTATAAGCATGACATCATTTTAAATAACTAATTTTCATCAGTCACCATACAAGCACATTCAATGAAAATTTTACTATTTCATTGGCATAATTTTCATAATATGAAAAAAGATCATGTTTGTAACATGAATCTTATTATTTAGTCATGTTTGTAACATTGGATTCTATTAGCTTTAATCGCTCTCTTCTCCACGATCGACCCCATGCACTTTAATCTATACAATACATAAAAAATCTTTTCTTAATACATTCACATACACAATGATATTTAGATTTAATTATGATCATAATTTTAAGAATTCGATGCAATCCAAGGCTTGGATCATTATTATTGGACCTTTACATGGACGATCAAGACTCATGTGAGTTGACCAAGGCTTTTGTTGATGTCTGTCCTTAGTTTAGGGTTGAGATCTACGGTTGGATTTATATGGACATTTAAATTGTGTTTTTCATCAGCTTACATAGTCAGATTTAACTAATTTAAGGATGTACATTGGTCCGATAGACCACTTCTAGCTTTAGATTGACGATCAGAACTCATTTGTAGGGTCTGATCGTTGATCCGACGTCAATAAGTCACTGTTTGAATAGTGATAGATCGGATGATTGAGGTTTTTTGAAAGATTTTCATCCAAATTACACCATTCTAGTCATATCCTAGCTAATTTAGGGTCGTAAGATTCATCCATGGTGTCTAATAATCGATCAGATATCAAGAAGTTACTGTTTGAATGGTAACAGATTGGACGGTCCATATTGTCTAATTTGTTTTCTACCACATATCACAATTTCTATCAAATCTAACCTATACTGAATATAGATCTAGTCATTACTAAGCTTGGATTAACAATTTAACGGTTGGATCTAACTGATTAGACATGTACAGTAGTCTGATCTATCACCAAAGCCCTCAGATTGATGATCAAGGGTCGAATCATTCCTATCTAGTCTCAGATGGACAATCCAAGCATTTATCAACCTCTGTCCACTAATCATGGACAGGGTCAATGGCTTAATTTAACTATAGGTTAGGGTTTAGAGGTGAATCACCCTTTAAAAGAGGATCCGATGGCTAAGATTTGTTGAAAGGGGTTGTATTGACCTCCTTTAGTCTCATATTGTTGATCTAAACTCAAACCAAATCGTTGGAGTTCCTATCTATCTTTATTTGTCAAATAGATGAGATTGACGCTCTGTTTTTTTTTTTCCTAAGGATGGATCAGCTAAGCCTTAAACGAAAAACCATAGATCTACACGCATATCCACAAATTGATATCAAAATAAAGATGGGTTTATAGAGAACCTACTTGCGTCGTGATTAAAACCCCCAACCATTATCGGAGAAGACGCATCTCCCTTAAAATTTTCGGCGACCTTCCGCACGGGTACTGTTCTGTTCAAAATCCTGCTTCGTTTCTTGACTGATCACAATGAAACCAAAGGGCTTCTGATAGTACCCTTGTATAGATCAAAATAGAAGGGCGGATTGGAGATCAGAGCTGTTAATGTCGCCTGTGAGCTCTGTTTCTTTGGTTAACCCAAAAACCTTTGAAATCTTCAGCAACTTTTTGGTGTGATTGGGTTTCCCAGCATTCATCCTCCTGCACCTGCACCTGCTCCCTCTCTCCTGTCCTTCCTCTTCCCTCTTCTTCTTCTTCCCCCTCTCTTCTTTCTCTCCCCATCATTTTCTGTCGGGTTTTTGTTCTTGGTCGAGTTTGGGAATATATCCTTTATAGTTTAAGTGGGCGGGGGGGGGGGGGAGGGTGCCATTATCAAAATGGCCCCCTTCTTTTACTTATTTTAATAATTTCTTTTTATTTATTTAAAAAGGTTAATTATGATGTTCTTTCTTTCTTTCTTTCTTTTTCAACATTTTGAGTATCATGATTGCAGTCAAAGGGTGTGACTGCCCATGATAGTTTTCCAACGTCCCTTTACTATGGGACCTCGATTTCTACAAGTGGGGCCAACATAGTGAAATTATAAAAATACCCTTTTGTAAGAAAATTACGATTTATTCGTCCAATCTCTAATTTCAAAAAAACTTAGTGTTGTTAGATTCGTATCGACGAGTAGAATCTAGATTTAGTAATTTCAATTCTCAAGTTTGAAGTCCTACAACTTCCTCATTCGGACTTCGTTTGCAGCATTCTTTGGGTTGTTGGATTTCATTTTTTGAGTATAATCTAACTATTTATGTTTTCCTAATTATAATCCCATAAAAAGTTATTCTCTGAGAAAACTCATACATCGATCATGCAAATAGTAGAATTTTGGGGTTGTTATAGCTTGTGTATTGTGTTTTCCATGATCACGATGCAGGGAGTCTATTTGCTTGGTATCGGCGTGATAACCATAGACTTGATTTGTTCTTGAGAGATAGCACAGGTGCGGGCACCTTGGTATTTCAGGTCTATAATGAGTACTTGTGACCAACGACAGGTGGCCAAATTTGAGTGTTTCTACACTCGTAAGACCTCAAGGAGGTTCAGAGGATAATATGTGTGTGTGCTTATTGAGATACTTTATTTGTATTTAAGCATTTCATGGTTTAAATGCCTTCCTCTATTGATTTTGATGCATGATAAGAGTTGTGACGATCTTCTATATCATATAAGTGCTTTACAAAGGTTATTATCATTATTTGGAAACAATACACATGAATGTTAAACTGATGATTTAAACTAATTAAGTGTGACAATTATTTGAAAATGGCATGGAGGAGATTTCAGAATATATCATACTATTCATTAGGCATCATATGCTACAAATTTATACAACGTATGGTTATTTGTTCCTTTTTTTAAAGTTAAAATTGTATAAACTTATATGTTGATGATGAAACTTCCTACACAATTGAAAGCTTGTCAAGAGATTGTACTTATTTACAATATCCTAGGTTTAAAGGACTCAAGCAAAGGGATAGGCAGAGAGGCTTGACTTGAGAGCTATAGGGAAGTCATTTTGAGTTAAGGTGAGGTACATGTAAAGACTTCTACAGATTTCTTACAAATCTTATGTAGTTAAATTTATTTATAACCCTACTAGAAATGGACATGTGGATTTGTATTTACTACAATTTGAGTGAATGGCTGTGATTGGAGTGATCCTGGGCATAAAAGGTCTAATTCCTAGCCTTTTTGGCATTACCAAAATGTTTTTATTATTATTTAAATTTAACAGACATGTGTGTGGATGTGTTTGGAGGGAGACAAAGTCTCCATTAATTATTTTATATATACATTGTGATTATCAGGTTGTCGTATTGCATGCGTTAAATGCACAGGGTCCAAAATACAAGAGAGACTTTGCTGGATTTTCGATAGGAATGTGGTACTCATTCCTCTGAAAATCCTTGTTATAGAAAAAAAAAAGACAAGATTTTTAAGGTCTTCTTATTAAATTTGTTTTTTAAATAAGTTTCAACTCAGGGCCCAACAATTACAAAAGATTTTTTTTATGAAAATGCGTTGTAAAAATATGGGATGTCACAAACAGACCTGCTACCTCACACACAAACATGATTAACTTACCAATTTTTGCCACTAAGTTCAATGACTTTCTGATGGAAACTTTCATTGAAACTTGGTATCTGATATAACTTGATAGCAAGGAATCTAATGGTACACTTAGATATGCAATCACAAAAATACCATATTCATCAACTTGCGCAACAATACCTGGTGTCTCATGTAGACATGATTAAGTTGCTAATTTTGGCTACTAAATTCAACAACTTCATGATGGAAAGTTTCAGCAAGAATTGGTACCTAATACAATTCTACAATAAGAAATCTAATGATTCAGTTATATTTCAACAAAAACTAATCAATAGTAAGATATTCAGTTGCAAATGTACTATGTTCACCAACCTTGCGCAACAGTACATGTTAAGCTCTTCAATGAAATTTAAATATTTAAACTTCAATTTCTCCTAAAAAATTGATATAAAACTCTTCCTAACACAAACTAGAACATAATCAATGTTTTGGATCAATAAAAAAACATAATAATTGAAGAAAAATTTAATTTTTAAAAAGAAACAAAATACTATTACTGTTCATGCAACTAGTAGCAAAATTTAAGCTCCTTGTTTGATGCCTTCTTAAATGAAAATTGAAAATCTAAGACTTGTTTCTTCTTCTTTTCAATTTCTTCTATCTACAAAGATCAATTTTAGAGATTTCTATTGATTAACAAGGTAGAAAATACGTGCAAAATCCCCTTTCTCATTGTTCACTTAGTAAATAATAGTGAACAAGAGGAATTTGTGCTTGATTTTCTGCTTTGTTAATCAACAAAAATCTTTGAAGTTGATCGTGATAGATAAAGGAAATTGAGAATAAGAATACTCAAGTCTTATATTTCCAATTTTCATTTAAAAAAGTATTGAAGAAGAGCTTAGATTTTCCTACTCATCATTGTTTGCGTGAATAGTATCAATATTTTATTTATGTTTTAAGCTTGAATTTTTATTTAATTTTTATAATTTTTATTGATACAAAACATTCATTATATTCTAATTTGTGTTAGAAAGAGTTTTATATCAGTTTTTGGGGAGAGGTGAAATTTAAATTATTGAATTTCAATGAAAAAGCTTAACATGAACTGTTGCATAGGCGGATGAACATAATATGTTTGCAACTGCATATGTCACCATTGTTTGGTTTGTGTTGAAATCTAGCTATACCATTAGATTTGTTATTATAGAATCATATTAGGTGCCAAGTTTTGCTGAAACTTTCCATCAAAAGTTATGGAATTTAATGGCCAAAGTCATCAACTTAATTATGTTTGCGCCTGTGAGGTTGTAGGTACTGTTGCACAGGTTGGTGAATATTATATGTTTGGGGTTGAATATCTTACGGTTGGTTGGTTTTTGTTGAAATATAACTGTACCATTAGATTCCTTGATATCTAATTATATTAGATGCCAAGTTTTACTAGTGGATATGTTGAATAAGGGTAATATCTAAATTTCGTAAAAACTAACTAAATGTCAAACAAATTTGCAAAAAAAATAAAAATAAAAATTATTGAGCCATTTTTTTTTTTTTACAAATATACCAAAATATAATGATATTTTTGCAAAAAATCCCAGTTAATATTTCCTTAATTTCTTTCCTTTGTACCCGCTTTGAAACTTAGGTCTCCCCCTCTCTCAATTTGTCTTCGTCCTTAACTGGAAGGTGTCTTCGGTCCTTCCAAATTGCTTTGCTTCTCTCTTCGCTTTCACCTTCCGTGGCTCATTGGTTGGCTTTTGAGATTTCTTGGGGTTCCTAAGGTATTTCCTTTCTCTCTCTATTTTTGTAACTCTGTGATTGATTTCATCTTTCCTCGCATGCGCATCCCATTGAGTTGATTCTGAGTGGTCAGATATTTATGCTTTTTCACATGGGTTCCTTGCATAGGTTTTCTTTAATGATCCTTTAAGGAGGTTTTAAGAAGAGATCTTAAACTCCTTGATTGTTAAATCAAGGGCTCGGTTATCTACTTCAATTTTGGTCATTGACTGAGGCTCATCCTCACTGATTTGTCTTTGATTTCAAGATTTCTTGGGGGTAGAGGTCGCCAAAAGTTCGTGGCAGAGGAGGAAAAATAAGGAGGAGAACGGATAACACTATTGATCGAGGGAGAGAGGTCAACAAAACAAAAAGGTGGCAGCAAAAGAACTCTACCATTCCTGCTTCAAGAGGAGAATGAAGAGAAAAGGAAAACAAGGAGGTTTTGCACTTTAGGTCAAGTTCTAGGTAGGTATGGAACTGGGGGTTTCTGAACTTGGAGAACTTATGCTACTGGGTCTAGAACTTGGAAAAGGACGAGTTCCCAAAGTCTGCCCACTTAAATTAGAAACCACCAGTTCTAAGCCTTAGAAACGGAGAGTTCCCGAAGCATATGCTCATTGGGATAGAAAAAGACAGTAAATGCAGACTCTGAAACAGGCATTCCATCTTCCCGTTGCCTGTCAACCAATTTGATTTTTGATTCCACGGCTGTCTTTTGCAAGGAAGAAACATGATAAATGCTATCCAGATTGAACGCCAGCGACTGAATCGATGACCCCTCTTTCAAAGCTGGGAGCTTTGGATGATCCGACCCATTCATCATCTTCTTCCTCACTTAGCTAAGGCTGAAAAGTATTTTGATCATGAAGAACAAGACCAATAGCTAGAGCATTAAGTGGCTATGAAATTTTGTAGCTGGCCTAATTGGGGAGGTTGAAGAAGAAGAATGGGTTCTCCAGAATTGCAAAGAAACTTGATGACTCACACACTCCTAAATCTAATCAGGTTCAAAGGGGCAAGTGACAACTTGAACTTGCAACCAAGCATACTTTAGAGGGATATGCCGAGTTATTTGTGACCACATGTGCTATATATTTGGTGGCAGTTTAGATAGCCTAATTGTTTGAATGGAATGATGTTAAAGCATTATTGAGCACTCGTTTGAATGAAATCACTAATAGAAGTTGCATATTTAATCCAGGTGGTAAGCATTTGATAGTTCTGTGAGAAATACCACGTGTTGTGAAGCCTTAAGTGGTAAATTCGAAAATAACCATGCATAAGGGAATTTGCTATAAGCAGAGTTTTATTTGGTAGATTGTTAACCATTTTGTCAGGATTGGTGATAAATACATATTTATTGTTTGGTGGAGTGTGAAAACCTCTTTAATCAAAGGAACATGAGCTTCATCTAGGAGCTAAAGTCTATTGATTAGATGAGCCCATTTGGGAAGTGCTTTGTTTAGGAGCTAGACTTTATTGATTGCTGTGAATATGCCCTGTGTCGAAAGGGCTTTATTTAGGAGCTTGACTCCGTTGTTTGGGTAGAATGCCCTCAGCTAGACGTACCAATCTCATCTCATGCCATCTCAAGCCTGCCAACTGAAATCTCGTGCGCCCCGTACTCTGCTACTTACTAATTTGTACTTCTCCCTGAAGCAAGTGCCTTGTAACTAAGCTTTACTAATTTATTTTGACAACATATAGGTTGACTGAGTCCACTTTCTGCACATTTAACCTTTTAGTTGTTAAAGGCAGTCATATCAATTCTTCGTCGACCATCAAAATTTCATAGTCCAACGTACACGTGAACTAGCTCTGTATGGCGATGTGGGGCATTTATCTTTCAGTCTGCCACAAATTTTGTGTTCCTAGATCACTTGTCAAATAGTGAGTCATTTGCTGCAGAGCCCAGACAAGCCTTAGCAGGGTCTGGTGGTTCGTGATTCTTTTGTGATTCAAGGTTATTGATCTATGTTTCCCAAGCTTGTTTTGATTTAGTTGTTCTTCTCTGATTGCTGTTGGCATTCTTGATTATTCAAATTGAAGGATTTATATTTATTCTGTGCTGTTTTGGTTGATCTTTTCTATTACCGACCACTAATACAGTGCATAACATTCATTCCACGATCATAAACTTCTCTACTTCTTCTTAATTTGTTTTCATGTTAGTTCCTACTCCCACAGTGGCCGTAGGATCATTGAATTACTAAACCATCCCACTGCTCATGTCCCTATTTCAATTTTATGGAAAATGGGTGTTGCTTATCGATGATACAGCATTGCAAAGAAGGTGATCTGAGGGGATTTTGTGATCTGCGCTGCCACTAGCCTTCATGGATTTTCTTCATTGCATACTTTGTGTTCTTCACATTGGAGATTTCCTTGCCCCAAGTTCTGGGGTTCTGATTTCAATTTTAGGGTTCGATTAGGTCATTTCCATTCTAAAGGTTCGTGACCAGTAGGTTTATTTTATTTTTTAATAATTATTCATCGTTCTTTTTCTCTTTGACAGTGCACTTTGAGCACATCCAAAGATTCCAACCAGCTCTGTTCTGGTTTGATTTTGTCGAAAATGGGAGCATTGCATCGAAGTTCTCTTGTCATTTTCTGCCACTTTTATCTGTACCACCTCCATATTGATATACTGTGATTTGATGTCCACACTAAAGCTGTCTTTGTTTTTGTCACCTGCTTGGATTCTTCCAATTCTTAACATGACATTTCTGCTGTATTATTTGATTCATCTTTGAATCTATAGTTATTGCCAAACTTCTGAAAGAAAGAAAAAACTATTGTGGGTTGGAATTGGGTGCTAAGAAGAAGAGCAGAACAATTGCAATGGCATCCCTTCTCCAGGTTCCGACAGATGACTCAATCCTTCTCAGTGTAACTCATTCCAACCTGAAGAGCTTCTCAGCTGATGTCCGTTTTTATCCTGAGGTAGCCCTGCTTTTTCAAGTAAATAATTCCATTGTTCACTAAGTTGCAGCGTTGCCATCTTTTATAGGCAGATCCATGTTTATTTATTGATGAAATTGCAGTTACAGATAAGATCATTTTCTAATTAATGTCTCAAATTAATGTCAGATGACTGTGGAGTCTGTGAAAGAGAAGTTGTGGAAAAAATGTGGCACTTCTGTTGATTCAATGTTGCTTGAACTCTATGATGATACAGGAGCTAAAGTTTGCCAATTAAGTGACAACTTCAGACCTCTCGGATTTTACTCTGCGCAAAGTGGGTCAGTGTTCTCTTTCCCTTTGTCCTGATTGGTAAGACTAGGTAGTGAATTTATTGAGTCATATCTTCAATTGTTTTATAGAAAACTTTAAATTTGAATGTAAGAATTAAGGCTTGATTACATGGTTACTTGCAGTCTGTTACATTTGTAGCAGAGTTTTAAGGAAGTGATGATATTCAGAGGCAGTAATGTGGGAAATGTTATATTTAGCTCTCTTGACCATTTTAGAAGGCATAAATGGACATACATTCTGCATATCCAACCAAATGCTTTTGCTTGGCTATCTCATATTTTCTCAAGAATGGAGGGGTGCTTGGCATATTCTTGGACAATGCACGAGATGTGCAATTTTAAATTGTTTTCTGTGTGACCCTTAATGGCTTGACATATGTTGCTTGTATTGTGTGTAAATGTGAAGTAGTACATGTGAGGCATGCTGATTAGCTTATATTTGTAGGTTTTGTTATTAGTATTTTAAAACTCTTCCCTATTAAGTATTCTATCTAAGAGTTTCTGATGAAATAAGAAAATAGCAGCTGAGATTATTTTGCCTGCATAAGTTTAAGTGTTATCATCCGCATAAATGGAAACCAACTTTGCAGTTAGATACAGATCATTTCTAGTAATGCTGTACCATTTTGTGTGTTGCCAATATATACATTTATGTGTGTGCCTGCGTGCATGTGTGTCTCTATATATATTCTTCTCCTCTTTCTGTTTGTACGAACTATATGATTGACTTGCCTTTTGCCTATCAAAGGTACCGGCTTCATATCGTAGATCTGGACCCCGCATCAGTAACATCTGGTGGCTGGTTGGAAGACACTTCATTGGTAGAAAAATACTCGATTTCTGATGAAGCCTACAGTAAATTTGATGGTTAGTTCGTCGTGTTATTTAGAGAATTTTTTACACATTCAATGAGTTGAAACACCCTTAAAAGTTTTGTAAGTTTAGGACCTCAATATTTAGAGACCCTCTTTTGCCTATAGTGCCTCTTTGATGTACCTTCTGTGACTATCTCATGGCATTATACTTGATGTTAATGCTGTGCTTTTTAGCATTTACTGGTATCATACACAATGTCATACCATTGTTAACACTGAGCACAACAGCGTTAAACTGATGATCAATTTTATGACCGTCTACAACTGCCTTGCAGTACAGGGAGATATGTCTCTCCTGTTTTACCATTGTTGGTTTATGAACTTTAGTTTGGTGCTTGATTGTAGCTGTCTACTTGAGAACATGCCAAGTAGATCTTCTTTACATCAACATTCTATAATTAGTTTTCAATTGGAACATATGTTCTTATCATTAGCAAGGCCTTAACAGGGTGTTTGTTAAAAGATGTAGGCCTCTGTATTTGTGCAAATCTTGATAGATTATGAAATAACTTGTCCCATAGTTTTTACATTATGAAATTTCATATTGTGATAATAATAATAGGGTCTTTCTGGTGAAATATTTCCAGAGTGTGGATGAAGATGCAGGACTTTTTGTATTTAATGAATGTTTCTTCCAATGTTTCAGGTACTTTCAGAAAGTTTAAGGAGAAATTGGTATCCCAAAATCCATCAATCCTTGAAAATAAAGTAAGCCATCCATTTTTTATTTTATAGCTTTGTTGGTAGATTAATTAACCTTGATATATGTTTAAAGATGGAAGGGGAGCCTTGGCGCAACGGTAAAAAAAAATAATAATAAAAAAAATGTTTAAAGATGGATGTACTGTCAGTCCAAGATTTCCCCTCCAGGATGGCCATTCATATTCTGTTCAATGTTTTGTGCATGGTGATTTCTTTTGTTTGCAGATATCAGATAATTACATGGAGGATCTTTGTGCTAACATCAAGGTCAGTAATGCTCTTCACTTCCTTGCATATTATACTGTCAGGACTGTTGCTTATGGAGTATTGCCTTATATTAATCAACATAGAAACTTTTATTATTTGTTTAAGTTTAAAATTTTGGTAGGCCTTATACTATATATCATTGATATCAGTCATCACTTAGTTTGGTCAAGTTCCATTCTGGTCAAAGGTGTCATGCTGTTGTCTGATCACATAATAAGCTTGAGGGAGGAGAGGAAACTGGGAACTCTGGTACATGATATCCCAAAAGTTCTCTTACTGGGTATTGTTAACAGTCTAACTAGTTAAGATTTTTCTTCTTTCTTTTTCATGGATTTCCCTATAGGTCCATTTTCCATTATAAATTATGGTTAGGATGATCAAGTTGACAGGTTTTTCAATTCATTGCTTAGCTGAGGTGAGGCCCAGAAGATGAGTGGTTTCCTATACTTTGGACCCTCTATTTGCTTGGAGTGTGTGTGAACCCATGGTACTGATTCCTCTGGCCAGACACCATACGTAACTGATGCTCTCAATAACATCTCAAAATTCCTATATACCATAAGAAATATCCCTCTAAATCCAGGACACAGAAACAACAGGGATCATTTATTTTCAGTTCATACAACTTTGTCTGGCCTTAATGAAATGAGAAGGTGAGCTGGCATCAGCAATATGGTCTATTTCAGTTCCTATTTTCCTCACTCTCTTGGTTTTTTTGCTTACATATGTCTTGATATGTTTTGATTGATTTTACTATTTTAGTTCCAGTATCCTTGTTATTCTTTTTTCTTGTACATAACTATTGTGAATAAAGACTTTATAAAGTAACTATTTCTTTATATAGATAGGAGACAGATGTGAAGTGGAACCTGGCGGGAAACGAGGAGTTGTCAAGTTTGTTGGGAGAGCTGAAACTGTAGCACCTGGCTTTTGGGTTGGAATTCAGTATGATGAACCTCTGGGGAAACATGATGGCATGTATGTTAAAATTCTGCCCTTCAGGAATTTTTTCTTATGGCTTTCCCTTTTTCTGGGTTAACTTGTACTTTTCAGTCTTTGGATCGTTGAGCTCATTGTCCAATGACTTCCAAGTTCATCTGATCATGTAGCCTATTGTTTGAATGACCTTAATATGCTATATGATATCTCAGAAATTCAGAACTCAAGTTTCCTTTGTCTCCTAACTTTAATTTATTTCTGATTGTTCTTCCAGCATAAACTGCCTGTCATGGACAATTAAGATGCTTGAGGATTTCAGTACTGATGACAATAGTAATACCTTATGAATTTTGATCTTGTCCTGCTTCCATTGGCTTGGTGCTCTTTTGCACACTTTTATGGTAGCCTGTGACATATGAAGACAACTACAAGAAAGATTGAAGAGAAGCATGTCTAAAAAAATCAGCAGTGATCCATTTTACTACCCTGATTTTGAGGGTGTTTCAGGAAAATGTGCTTCTCTTAAATTTATCAAGAAATCTATAAGCAAGTAGTCTAATCCTGAAGTAGAAGTCTTCAGCACTACCAGTTTATATGCATTTAATACCTCTTCTTAAAGGAGTTCAGCTCAAACAAGTTAATTGATTCGTTAAGAGATCTGTAAAGATTAATTGATTTTATCTAGTGCAAGTGAATGAGCAAAAATATATTAGGGTGAGTTGTACCTTATAGTTTAGAAAATTATAAGTAATAGGTGGAACCATAATTCCTCTTAGTAGTCAGGTTCCATCATATTTTGACGTGCATCCCCACTTATATCGTTTCAGTAGGAACTCTGTCATCAACTACTAGATTGACTGTTTCAGAAAGAAAAAAAAACCCTGATAGATTGACTTTTCATAACTGACCTCCTTTGGAGCTTTCATAATCTTGGTAGTGTAGATGAAATGGTAGTTCTGCTGTTACACTTAATTATTTGCCAGTTCTGATACATCATAACTCTAGAATCTCTCTAGTGTGTTGTTGAGCATCGTTCTCATCCATTAACTGCATTTAGCTGCCTATGCCTTCAGCTTTTGTTTAACACTAGTTGTAATCTGTGACAGCTATTGATAACAAACAGAAGGGATGAAGCTTTTGTGATTCTCACTTATGGACTTAATTCTATATTTATTATCTTTTTTCTCAAGTTAGCTATTCCAAATTCCTCTTTACTGTAATAATTATGTACCTGTGAGAATTCTCTATGATGATCATCATTTCTTGCTCGTGCAAACAAAAGGATGGGAGCTTTCTCATATAAATCGTAACCTTGTCCAGGTTCATTCTTAATAATCTGTTCTTGGATATTCTGCAGAGTGAAAGGAAAGCGCTACTTTGACTGCCCTTCACTCCATGGGGCATTGGTCAGGCCAGACAAAGTCAAGGTCTGTATATGACTTGTGTCTAGTAGTTCTTCCATTTTAGTATTGGAGCTTCCTTGAAGAGTAATTGCCAGTGATAAAATGGACTATTGTGTATATGCTTCCGATTTTACTGCCACATGCAGAAAAATGATTGAAAACTATGGTAGAAAATATGTATGACGTATGGTTCAATTATGCCTTCTCTGCCATGTCATCAAGTTGTCTCTGATGTAGATACAATAACTATATAGTGGTAATTTATCCATGAGAATTCACCAAGTTGTTTCTGATATTGATGCAATAACTATATGTTGGTAGTTTATCCATGGGAATTCAGTGAAGTCTACGAATGCCTCACTGAACTGTTTTTAATGTACTTCAAGATCTTGCAACTGTATGCTGAAACCATAATTTGTTCACTCAAGGCTGTGACAAGGCCGGATTCTCCAATAGGAGTTGGTCCTGTATGCCCTTGTTCCTTCTGCTGCTCCATGATCTTGTGGTGTCTACTCTATCTCTAGATTCTGGTCTCGAAGGAACACACTGCCAAAGTCCATAATGGAGCATCCAATAGCACACTAAGCCCCTACTTGAGTTTGGATAACTTCCCTCTCCCTTGAACTCCAAATCCAGGAGGCATGAATATACATAATTCCTTTTTAGAGTCACATTACACAAAGTATCTTTTGCCGCTGTTGTTCTTATCAATATATGGTTACTAGTTGAGGATATGCCAATTTATACTTAGTTGACACTTTGTATGGGACAAGAGGTTTTTTCCCTTCTTCTTTAGTCAAGGTTTGAAAAGGGTAATTGAAATATGACTGAGCTGTAGAATATGACGAAGAAACTGAATTAATGGAAACAGAGTTTCTCTACTAATGAGCGATAACTTACTCTTAGGTCCCTTTCTTATCCTTGTCTAGTGACAATGATTTAGTTTATGATTGGTATGTGATCCTGAGTAGTATGAAAGGACTCAATACCCAGTTTGATCTAGCAACATGACAACAGGTATAAATAAGAAGAAATCTGGGAACTGCAATTTGACCTTCTCCAGTGAAGGTTAGGTTCTCTATTTGGATATTGGGATCATGTTCAGATGCTTGAAGCCCTTGCGGCTAGCAAATTTTAGTCCTGAAAACTCTTGACTTACAGCAAGAGATAGTCAGGGGACCCATTTTTGCTCACATTCCTTGGACAATGATGAGGTGGATTGTTTACTGATTAGAGATTTTGTTGGGACGATTAGCGTGTTGGTACACACAAACTTGATTTGTTTGATATTGACTTGTTCTTCTGCGGTGATGTGAGTTCCTCATCTTTGCCTTTTTTAAACTGACAAAGCTTGATTTTGGTTTATACTGTCCTGCTCTGTCACTTTTTTGCACTGCAGGTACAATTAATTGTAGGATTTGAAACTTGGATTTCTTACCTGAAAGCAGTCAAATTACATTGTCTTATCTCTTACATCATTCTTCTTGTTCCTAAATCTTCCTTAGCTAGTTGTGCATATTCTACACTATGCGGTGCTGTATTTAATGATGAAATGAAATGAGCTTCAGGTCTGAGTAGTTTTCTGTTCTCGTGCTTTCCTGTTATTTCCTAGTATTTGGAGATCTAGTAATGGTTTTCTAATAATGTTTAACTGTTTTCCAGGTTGGAGACTATCCCGAGCGTGATCCTTTTGAGGATGATGAGATTTGAACTGGTGATGAAAGATGAATTTTTATGAAAACCTTTTTACAGCTTATGCTGTTTTTGCATCTGAATTCACAATGATTATTTCATTTTAGGGAGTCGACCCCTTTCTTTCTTCCTTCTTACTAGGTTATGGTTTATGTGGAATAGCTCCTAAAAATAATAAACATTCTTAACCATGCTTGACTGTTTTCCAGGTTGGTGACTACCCTGAGCAATGATCATGTTTAGACAATGAGATTTTGCACTGGTCATGAAAGATAATTCTGTAAACATGTATTCACAAATCTTTTGCCATTTTGAGGTAGATCAATCTGATTAGAGCCATATGTGCCATGAATGCTCAAATTGAAAATACAAACAGCGAGTATCCTAATTTTCCTGTGAATGTGTTCTCAAACAAAGAAAACACAGAAACAATCTAAAATGCCATTGATTTTCATTATAAATTTAGTCATTTTCCCGTAAGCTTTACTTGTGAAGAATCATTTACCAGAATGGTTCGGGTGACAATATTGAAGTTCTTGATTTCTTCAAGAGATCCCTAGATAAAACATTTGAATTGCACATGTAAAAGATATTTTCTTTTCTATTACTTCCTGTTTTGATGGGTAGGTCATTGAGACAGACTGAAAGATGTTAGACTTGGATTCCAATTCAACTCAATTTCTTAACCGTTTTCACTGGAAGAAGTGTTCAGATTGTCTTGTTTCCCCTGCCCCGCTACCTGCTGTACAACCTTTTCTTTTTCTTGATTTGATAGGCAGGGGAGAGTTTTCATGGATAAAACCAAACTGAACACATCCACCCACAAGTGCAACTCTAACCCGCGACCTTGCTCAGCAGTTTCCCTTCTTATGCCACTGCACCATGAGGCTGTTGCTTGGCCGCACAACTCTTCACTGCTCATGGATCAATTCTGTTCTAGGAGGAAATCATATTTGCAGTGATCTTTCATATTGAAATTTTGACAAGTGGAGATTGCAATTGGGACTGTTAACAGCTTTTGCAGCCAAAACAAGTAGTACAGCGAGGACACTGATTGCAATTGGCTGAAGCATCAAAGCAAAGAGATGACTGGGCGGAGTAGTGATTAGCTGTAGGAAAAGGTTGGGAGATAATGTTAGTTAAAATGGTTGAAGCTAAAATAATTGTGTTATCGTGCGTAGGCGTTCATAACATATGATGTGGACCTTTTGCAAGAACAGTTGATTAGGTCTAAGGTAAGCTCGTAACTTGGTCCTTGATTAATTTATGCCTCAAGATCGGTTAGGAAATTTGTCTATTACATGTTTTAAGAAGCTCTGATCGATGTCCTCTCATCGCTACAGACACTCCAGTAGTACATGTGCCCAGGCAGATGTTTAGTGGCCTCACGGCTCCTCCTCTGTCCTAGTCTCTTTGATGAGCCAGAAGCCAAAAGGCCTCCCCGTTGAATGACCCCAACCACGCACTTACCATTGTGAGTGTAGAATGGACGGCTTAGAAGTTCTAAAATCAAAAGGTTAAAAATCATTCAATGGGGGAAGCCTATGACTCAACCGTTTGGATTATCAATACCTGAGTCTCAACCGTTTGGATTATCACCCATCTGTTCCTCACATGTATTTACCCACCTTATATTATATGCACGGATCCACGTATAATCCGTCGATTTTCAAGAACATTTGGACTAAGATAATGGTAATGCACTGTGAATTTCTTGCTACACAATACTGATCTTACATGAACTATTGCCATTAGCTCTCTTGAGCATGGAAACAGCATATCTGGCACATCACCTCTGGTCCCACCATGATCGTGCCACATTTAATGGGGGATAAAGATTCTCACGCCTGTATGATGAAAAGTGGCGCACCAATGTGTTCACTCAGCTTAAAAGAACTAATAAAAGAGGAAGCCTTCCGTATAAAAACAATCAAAAGGAGATAATGATAGGACCTCACCTTGGCACTCATTTGGTTAAGAGACTCTTATAGATTAGGTACTGTGGGGGGACCCAGTTGAGATCCAAATAGAAATCTAAACCCATTAATCCGAATTCAAAAGCAGCAGCTGACACCAGGGAAGTACCGGGAGGGCTTCCGACTCGAGGGGTGTGGACAGAAGAATCTATAAATCGTCATTTGGAATATATAAAAGCAGACCAACAGCTATTGAGCATCTTGCAGGGGATTTTGCTTTATCTACTTTCTTTACTCTTTGCTTTTTCTTTAGCCATCCCTACATGCCCCCAAAGTCCCTTCATCTCTTCCCTTTGACGTTTGAACTCATCGGGCTTTATCCTTCCCTCCACTGTACACAAAAGACAGATATTTCTGGTACCCACATGGCTTCCTGCACCTCAACGTTTCCCTCCTTTGCTCCCTAGAATCCAAGAAGAAAAAGACCAGGAAGAAGAAGAATGGAGAAGTTCTGCTACAGAGAAGTCGAAGCAGCAACAAAAGGCTTTGCTCTAGAGAGGCTGATTGGAAAAGGAAGCCATGGTTGTGTTTACAAGGGAGTCCTCAAAAGTGGAAAGCTTGTTGCAGTAAAGAAAGCTTCACCAGCACTACAGCGGCTTCAAGATTACTCCAAACTCAATAACGAGATAGACATCTTATCGTCTCTACGGAGCCCCCACATTGTAAACCTTGTCGGAGTGAGTCAAAACCCGGATCCGAAACTCTTGGTAATCGAATTCATGCCAAATGGATCCCTCTACCAGTTCCTTCACAACTCGCCCGACCCACCCACCTGGTTTAGGCGAATGATGGCGGTTCTCCAAATCGCCGAGGCGATTCAAGCCCTTCACGAGGCAAAACCGCCTGTAATTCATAGGGATGTAAAGTCTGCAAACATCTTGTTTGATTCGCAGTGGAATGCCAGGTTAGGGGATTTCAGTCTTGCAGTCAGAACGGAATCAGCCGATAGTGCAGGGATCCGAAACTCAGAAGAAATCGACGGCTCATATTCTAATTGGTCAGTCCTATCTCCGACCCCACCTGCCGGTACTTTTGGCTATTTGGATCCTTGTTACACTACGCCAGGGAGATTGAGCACGAAAAATGACATTTTCAGCTTCGGGGTTGTTTTGTTGGAGACGATAAGTGGTAGACGGGCGTTGGACGTGAGGCTGGAGCCTGCTTCTATCGTAGGCTGGGCAATGCCGTTGATCAAAGGTGATCGAATGGGGGAGATTTGTGATATGAGAGTGTCATTACCAAACAGCATCAAGTGTTTGATTCCGAGGATGCTGAGCATTGCAGCTCGTTGTGTGGTGTCCAAGGTAGAAAGACGACCGGGGATGACAGAGATCGTAACGGAGCTGAGAAGTGTAGTTGAAAGCTGTCGCTCTCCTATATGGGGTCTACTTAGGAGTAATCTTCTAAGAAAAAGATATCCGTATATCAGGGCTAAGAGGAAACGAACGACCACGATCATTTGCAGGAATCAAACGTACGATGAGGATGGCGTTGCATTTTGAGGCTGGAAGAAGCATTACAATGTTGCCAGGGGTCCAAATGGGTAAATGCCAAAGGCAGGTAAGATTTGTAGTTGTGTGGGGGGCGCTTTCTGATTTTCATGGAAGTCACTGAAGAAGCTTTCTTTTGGTTTTGTGCCCTTGTCATTCCGTGCTTTCTTGGGGCTTTTAATTCCATGCTTACAAAATCCTTCAAGTGGAAGAACAAATAATATATGGATAAACAACAGGTAGAAGCATCCTCGTGAGTCACAATGGATGTTACAAAAGGATATATAATGCTTCTAATTCCGTTCATATACGAGATCAAAGCCATCCTAAGTTTTAGCTTTTCTTGCCCTTGATATAAGGTCAAAGATCATCTGATCCAGTGCTTTAGTTCCCCACTAGATCAATATACCTGTTCACATTCATATGATGAAACTGGGGACATGGATTGGTAGAATGCCAATCTTGAACACTGATCAATAAATGTGAACTACTCAAATGTGCAGATGATTTGTATTTTCATCTAAAATCTATCTTTAAAAAAATTATTTTTACTACTCTTTGTTTTATGTCTTCTATTTTTTGGATTTCTTCTTTAACACTTCAAATATATGTTTCAAGTACGAGTATAAGAATATAATTATTATCTAAGATATGATGTTAACTTTGTGCTTAAGAAATTGTGAAATGGTTGCAATTTTTTTTAGTAGAAAATTTTATATTTGCCATCCTTTTCCACTTTCTTGAGGCACTTCTGCATAATTTTCAACTTTTTCCCTCGCCGACTTCGAACTGTGTAACTATGGCTAGATCATCCAATGTAGAGGTTTCATGGAGATTTGCTCCCTTAAAAGATGCAACCAGAAGATGAGCGGTCTTTCTGCGGCCACAAAAGACGCCAAGAGCTTTCTCTTTGATATGTTTTTCGTGCAGGCCCAAGCTAAACACGGCCATGTTTGTGATCACAGAGGCCCCATTGATCTTGTGCATCGCTAAAATGGAAGAATGATGCTGCGTCAGTTGCATGGACGTAGAAGTAATCCTGCCATACCGGGGTTTAAACTAGGATATCACAAATTAGCTCAAATTGGGTCCACTGGCTCTCTAGGACCAGCAAGCATAATAAGAGCTTTTAGTGGGTGATCAAATAATGTTCTTAGAAATTACTACTAGCAAATTGTAATGTAGGCCTGTTGAAATTAGCAAAGAATAAGAAACTGTTACGCATAATCAAATGAGAAGGTGACAAGAAAGGATTACGCATTAATTAATAAGAAATTACCCATGCAAAGATTAAAGGGGCTTTGGTGCAAAGTTAGAGTTAGCTTCGTCTAACCTGGAGGTTACCAATTCTAAACGTAAGAGCAACCTCTTATAAAAATGCAAAATAAAATGGCATATTATGGCCCGCACCTCCCTCTGCAGACTGGACTATTTTTTTACCATGCAAAGCTAAATGTGAATGCAACCCAAGCATCTTAGGACCCAAAAGCGAAATTTCAACTTTTGACCAGTATTCAAACCATGAACCAAACGAAATTGACAAGTGACTCCTTGGCTAAATTGGTTTGAGTAGTCTTGTTCCTTGTGCCTTACTGAGTTATTTTTCTATGATTTCATCAGACAAGATTACGGAAAATGAAATTCCAATGATAAATGTCGCCTCCCTCTTTAACCGTGTGTGGAAACCTTGCTCAGGGTTCTATCAAAAGTGAACCATTTTTTCTTAAGTCTTACTAGGCCTCAAAAGGGTTATTACCGGCAACAAAGGGGCTGTTTTGCATTGGCATAACAAAACAAGGATTATGTTATCCAGGAACAATGGTGTTCAATGACTCTTCTAAATCTAATCATGAATCTAATCCCTGCCAAAGCGGAAAGCTGCAACTCGATCCCAACGACAGATGTTTGGCCTTCTCTTTCCCTTTTCCATTCTCTTCGTACCGTGCATGACTTGTACAGTTCTAAGAGTTCTAAGCCCTTGGTTACAGACGCCCACTTTTTGTGTGAAGGGACTCACCCTTGGATGATCGTACCTTTCATCGGATTGCTCAGCCTCGGATATGTTTGTTAGTGGAAGATCTGAGTCTAGCATCCTCAATACAGTGTTTTTGGTTGGTTGAAGTTACACCGTTGTATATAGCAGTTTTTATACCGTCTATTTTTTGTGATAAAAAATACAAATTTTCAAGTGCGATATTCATCCAGTGCACTTGATATTAAAGTGATAGACAGCGAAAGCCGAAAAAAGCACTTATTATTAAAGTGATCGACAGCGAAAGCCAAAAAAATCAGATGAATAGGTTGATCATCCAAAAGTAGTAGGTTAGTTTACTTAGAAAAACTTGGAAGACTACTTGCTATATTGTCGCACTCTACTACGGTATTCTTCTAACACTAAATTAGAATGTTTGATGAAGTGATCGGGATAGCACTGAAATGCAACCAAAACATTACAACGCAACGATATAGACCCACTTGGATGATCCACCAACAATATATAGACCCACCTTCATGATTCAAGCTATTTCACTTGCTGGAACATATTTTAGATGGGCCTTTATGGTCTCTCGTATCAAAGTACCTTACCCTCTGGTCTAGATTTTGCTACCTTTCCTTACAATCTTTACGAGCTTTTCAATTTACAACTTACAATGATTGTGGATTGGGTCATACAATCAAAATTTTTTTGGGCATGGCTTGTCTATGACGAGGCCAATCACATGAATAGTTTGAATCATTGTAGTTTTACACATGAGGCCATTAAATCAACAGTTCAGTAAAACTTTAGCAAAAGTTATATTGAAAACCCTCATACTATTTTTGTTTTTCCAGTCGTGCCCCGAACTATAAGGGTAGTGACATATGCACCACTTTTTTTTTTTCTCATGAGTCCTTCACTAAATGTTATGGTTTAGAAAATGACTATCAACTCAACGCGAACCTATATGTTTGAAGAATGAAACCGTTTCAATCTTACTCTGGACTAACATAGGCTATGCTCCAAAATTCTTATCCATTAAATGATCCTAGCAGCTGGCTCTTTTAGTTGTAAAATGAATGATAAAAACAGACACGTGACCCATTTAATTACCGATATACCATTTAGCTCAGTCATCATCGTTAACCTTCAACGCTGGTTAAGCACATTTTACCGCATTTTAAATTTTAGCCACCGTCTAAGGTTAGTAAGACTTGTGTCTTGAAGGGATGCTCCTAAATATGTGTAAGTAGTTAGCGCTCCTGAATGTATCATTTATCCGTAATTTTATTAGTAGTGGGAGAACGAACGAGCTGCTTGTTTTCATGCTTTTACGAGGAATGTGTAGTGTATAGATGTAATCCTAGCCAAAGTAGATTTCGAGTCTTAGGAAAAGTGAGCCTCCCTGGTTAGGCCCCATTAATCCAAGAGGAGAAGCTTTTTCCAGCAGCCACAACAAGCTACCGGGGCTCTAACATCTCCCATCAAGAAATTATTTGCAGGCAAATAAAAGGTACTTGTATGGCGATTTTCAGAGTGTTTATCTTTCGTTATTGATCCAATTCATTCAAAAAACGGAGCGTTGGAAGGACGAAAAGCATTTCCTGGACCTTGATTGATCTTAGAAATCCAAGTAGATTAGAAAGGTACTCGCAGCTACTTAATTTCTAAAGGTTGGGGCTTTGCCTTTTTTGGTCTGAGATATAAAATGGATGGTTCAGAAAGTTCATAAAGATTGATACAAAAGCATTCACTAATAAAAGTTTTAGAATTGTCCGATGCACTAGATCTCTTCTAAACAGTCTGCCCAAGAAGGCTGCCGTATAAAAAGTAGCAAATCAACCTGTCAATACGCGAAACAATAAGAGCCTAGATTTCCATGATACAGACCAGTGTTAAATTTACCGTTGCATGGACTACGACTATCACCCGCTCCGTAATTCTATCCTTAGCTATCTATTCAAAGTGTAAAATTAACGCTATTTTTTTTTTTTTTTTGAATCAATCAACATAAACAGCTTCAGAAATCAGGCGTTGGCATTGTCTGATGCATAAATTTTTGGGGCATGGCCTTCGTAACAATGGGACTTAAAGATTATAGCGTGTCTTGTTAAAGATTTATGTCAGCTTGTACTTATAGCCATCCGATAAAAGATCTCCTTTGGCCGGGGGTCTCCCATGCATGTGAATTCTGGATGGACAGATTAAGGATAATACGGTGGGCTCCATGATGGCGACTCCAATCTGCACCGCGAAGAGCTGCTCAACTGTAGGCCCAAAAAGGAGAATGTCATTAGTACACTTACTCTACACTTATTCTAGAATGCTGCCGAATAAGAGAAAGTACCGGAGAAGATATTTTTTATTTATTTATGGAAGAGACAAGAAGAAAAAATTAATGCAAACCACCGACACAAAGTGATTCATACGTACACTAATATTTAATAATTGTTCACGAGCTTCATGCGGGTATAATACGTCAATGGTGGATTAAGGGGTCCATTTTTCTTGACAATTAAAGAATCTCCCGAGGTTTACATATCGTGAAACACATTTTCCATGGCAGAGCGAAATCGCTTGTTCTACGTCCTCCTCTGGTTTATTTCGTAGTGGTGGGCCTTATGCTGCTTACCTTCCCTTAGTTGCCCCTTTTCCACGGCCAAAATTAAAAATCAACTTCGCCAAATAAGAGCAAAGTCACCAACTGATAGGCCCAACTGAGAGCTCTCTCAAATGATTTAGATTCTTTAGTCATTGAAACAATATAAATATATATAGCGGTCGGCTGCATTAAGCTTGCTATTCTTCTTTTACTCAGAGAGAGAGAGAGAGAGAGATGGCTGAGAAGAGCAAGATCCTTATCTTTGGAGCAAGTGGGTACCTCGGAAAATACATGGTGAAAGCTAGTTTGTCCCTCGGACATCCTACATTTGTTTATATCCGACCCATCACGGCCAAAACAGACTCGTCCAAGCTAGAACTGCTGGAGGAATTCAAATCCGCTGGTGTTGAAGTCTTTCAGGTAACTATAATTCCAATTAGTTGGCGACTGAGGAAAAGGGAAATCTTTGGCTTCACAAATTTTACATCGAAGTATCTTAGGAGAAGGAGAGAAGTATGCTAACTTAATAGTGATCCCCTCCTCTCTCTTGTGGTAGATCACAGGTGTGTCTCTAACTTCGAAGAACAAGAAGGAAGAAAGGAAAAAAATCTTTCCTATCTTCGCCAAGAAGACCTTACTGGTTCCTCCTTTGATTCAAATTTTCGCTATATCAAGCATAGTTTTATGCTCCAATAATCTAGATCTCGATCTATAGCAAAAGAATTATAAACATGTACAGAAAATTTTATTTTCATAAAAGGTGTTTAGGAAATTAATAATTGGAGGCGAGTCTCAACCTCACGTCTTGTTTTCATGAATATTTCCCTTTCACTTATTTCCGTCAATAACTAAAACTAGCTGTTTTCACGAAACAGGGAATTTTGGATGAGCACGACAAGCTTGTGACCGTGATTAAACAAGTAGATGTGGTGATCTCCACACTTGCAATTCCTCAACACTTAGAACAGCTCAAAATCATTGATGCAATTAAGGAAGCTGGTAATATCAAGGTCTCTCTCTCTCTCTCTCTCTCTCTCTCTCTCTCTCTCTCTCTCTCTCTCTCTCTCTCTCTCTCTCTCTCTCTCTCTCTCTCTCTCTCTCTCTCTCTCTCTCTCTCTCTCTCTCTCGGATATCTAAGCCATTCGTCTCCAAGAGGAATGGCTAAGAAGTTAAAAAAGAAACAGAAGCAAAAGGCCCACATCTCAAACCCTCCACAAATAAGAGGCTTAGCAAGGTGAAGTGTTATATATGAATGGTCTGAAATTTGGATCGATGAAATAGTAGGGACGCACTTAAAGCTCTTTCACACATTCTTAAACTGCAAATCTGCATCTATTATACAACAGACCAGTGCATATTCAGTGTATTATGAGTTCCATCCCTTGACTTTTGCTCATATTATTTGCAGAGGTTTCTTCCATCAGAGTTCGCCAATGAAGTGGACAGAATAGACGCCCTTCCTCCTTTCCAACTTATCTGTGACAACAAGAAGAAGATAAGAAGGGCTATAGAGGCAGCAGGGATCCCACATACCTTTGTATCTGCAAACTGCTTTGCAATATACTTCATTAACATTTTGCTCCACCCACACGACCAATCAGACAATGTCAACGTTTATGGCAGCGGCGAAACAAAAGGTTGCTATTTACCTCTCATTTAGGCCTAGTTAACCGTAAATCTTGCCCAAGAAAACATGAAAAAGACGCATTCGGCACAGGATACCAAAAAAACTGTTCCCTAAATTATCCATGGAGAATTATCTGATTCCCTGCTGTTGGCATTCTAGTTCCGCAAAGGGAGCGGATCCGAACCACAACATCTTGCTTGTAAGACAGGGCACTTGACAAGCTCAACTAAGTGCTCAAAACCCAAGGACTATTTATTGTTGTTCAAGAGTACTTCCGTCTTGTTCTAGTCCATCCCAACAGCAGGGAATAAGATATTTGTCCATGGACAAGTTCAGGTTTGTTATCCTTGCATCAAACAACTGGAAGAAAATCCATGGTTGTTAGATACTGAATATTTTGTGTACTTCCATCTTTTCAAGGGGCTCATAGAACGTAAAATCCTGTGTTCAGCGGTGTTCAATTATGAGAAAGACATCGCCTCTTACGCTGTTATGGCCGCAACCGATCCCAGGGCGCAAAATCGCGTCTTAATCTGTAGGCCCCCTGAAAATATAATCTCTCAGCTACAACTGATCTCAAGTTGGGAGAAGAAGTGTGGAAGGACTCTGAATAAGATTCGTGTCTCGGAAGAAGAACTCGTGAAGCTATCAGAGAGTAAGAACATGACAAATTTGTTTCATTTTCGCTAGCAGTTGATATTTGCACCTCTCTTTCTTCTCAACTTCTCCTGTGGACGGCTGTCTGGCATGGGAATAACATACCTTGAATAGGATTGTCCGTAGTCTCTGCAGTTGGCAGGTCTCTCTCTTTTGTTCTGGGCTTGCTGCCACTAAGAGGACAAAAGATCTATCACATGGATAATTTTATCCCGGTGCCAAACACCCCAGGCTTTAAAGGAATTACTCTGTTCGTACGTTAATCATGTTTTCCATGTTGACAGCTCTTCCTCATCCACAAAATATACACGCCTGCATCCTGCACAACATTTTCGTGAAGGGTAATCAGACGAACTTTGATCTTGGAGAGCACGACGTTGAAGCCTCGGAGCTGTACCCGGATTATAATTACACGACAACTGATCGTCTCCTCGGTATGGACATCCCCAATACCAAACTGGGAAGTTATTAATGAACCAGATCTTTTGGTTGCATCCGCAGTAAGCTCCTACAAGGAGCTACATTCCTTGATGAAGATGCTTAGTAAAGTGAGCTATGTAGACAAAGTCACTTCGATTTAAATAAATGTCTTATATCACGGGTTGCGAATTGTAGGCATTTTGCTCAATATCTATACTAGTAAGTTAAAACTGTACCCAAAACCCAGTATTTATCAAGTCTTTTTGTGTATATCCCCACTTTCTGATTGCATCAATTGCACCCCCAATTTAACTTATCATTTGACGGCGCTCGTGGCTTTTTTATACTGAAAAAAAAGAAGTTTTAGAAGGCTAAATTGTAAATGTGTTGTCCATCTTTTCTTTCCGCCTTGAAGCTGCAGAAAACTGTAAGATGAAATTTGCACAAGGTTGATAAACCTAAAGAGATTCGAACAATTGAATCCATGCCTTGAAACCGTAAACAAGATGTGAAAGTCTCCGAATTCCTTCTTCCTCCCGCCCTCTCCCTGACCCAGATGAATCCATTTCTAATGAGCTAGCATTCGGTATAAATATCCGAGTATCTCTGTCCCAACTTCTTCTATTCAAACCCATTTAGAGATATAGAATCTAGATTTCTATCCTTTCTTTTCACATCTCTGTGGTGAAAAAGCATCTCTACAGATTCTTAATCTAAGAACAAGAGCCTTTCATTCTCAAAAACTACGTCAATAACAATTGGTGTCCAAAGAATACGTCCAAAGAAGAAAACCCTTCTCCGAGCACCGTTTTCATTAGAGCACCTTCAAAAACCACTGCGCTACTTCTCGAGGCAGCTCTTAGGATTCAGAAGTAGAAGTAACAGAAGAACACGTAAAGCAATAGTTGTGGGTTCGTTAGATTAATTTTTTAAGAAATTTGCGCTATGTAAATGAACCCGTCAGCGTGAAATATGTGCACAGGAGATTAAGGTGTTAGTGAAGGATATCTTCTGACTATTTTAGGAAATTTAGACAGACAAAATGCAGAAACTCCATATAAATGGCAATAGATTTGAACGGGAAGGAGATTTCCTAAATGTATTTCTCGTGTTCTTGCAATACAAGCTCTTGAATCGGGAGTTGCAAAGACAAATCGACGGATTCGAGTAGGACGCCCGAGGATAATTTTGAAGGGTTTAATATTGCAATGAAATTAAAGGAAAACTTTTGTTTATGTGCAAAGGGATTTTGTTCAAGTTCTTTTAGATTTGTTAGCCCCTTAAAAGTCTATATTCTGGGAGCTTGTGAGGCTTGTGAGAGGTACCAGAAGTGCAGGAATTTGTTAGGGATGCTTGGAAGAGAGGCATCAGATGATTAATGCCCAAATGTTGTTATATTGACAATAGGCTATCTCGTTTCAAAAGAATGAGATTTTTCAGTTTTTCTTCAGCTTTGGACAAGTAATTACGATCAACAACTTGACATGTTCTAGTCACGTCAGTTGGGTCAAAAACCACCTAAGTGGTCAAGCTAAAACTCTGTTATCCACATCTGAAAACTGTGACCTTCTTTCTCAACTTGAGGTGTAATTGAAATGAGATGTTAAATTAGGGATGCAATTGATCAAATTAGAAGTTAAGGATATAAACGACAAACTCGATAAAGTACCAGGGTTTTCCATATGATTTTTCCTACTAATACATCCGCCCATGGGGCACTGCAAATGCACGGAACCCTAATATTATAAATGATTCTTGCATAAAAGCAGGTGATTATGCCTTGGGATATTTAATGCAAAGCCGTTGGAGCATTGCATTAAGTGAAAGAAAACAAAGTTAAATGAAAGAAAAAATGGAAATAAACACTCGCTTGATTTTCCATCTCCTTGACTTTTGGAGAGAGAGAGAGAGTGACATGGATAAATGCTGTAGCAAATGGACTTGAGTATGCAAACCTGCGTCTTCCTAGCATAAAGAGTGTGTAAAATATATGAAGTGTATCTAAATCTTATGAATACTATAGATGACTTTCAAATAATAAATATATAATATGTAGGTACGGTAATATATTGGGCTTGTGTCAAATTAACCGTTACAATTACCTAATACATACTGTAATAGCTCTGCATGGGTGGTTTTATGATCTTACGGCTAGTCCCAAGCTCAGATAAAGGAGGAGGGCTGCATCGGGTTGTCAACCAACGTATATTCTTTTGGTAAATCTTGTGGCATGAGTCTAACTGCTACCTTTCCTTAGGTTAGGGCCTTTCTTGCAAACAATGTACTGCATTAGATCCTAAATGCTAGGGTATTGTCCCATAAATGACGTGTTGCATCAAATCTCTGGTACAATGAAAAATGCCAATGGCTTTTGAGCACTTCTTTGAAAGCGACACATTGCATCAAAACTCATGTGCAACGAAAAAGTATGCAGAGATTCCTGTGCCATTCTAGATGTGCGCGGGTAAAAAAACTAGCTTAGGAGAATTTAACATTTGTGTCATCAAATAGAGTATAGGCACATTGACGTGCAAGAGTATTACGTTAGTAAATATGATGAAATATAGAAAAGTCAATATAACTTGTATTTAATAAAACAATCAGAAAGGGGTTAAAACTAGAGAAATCTATACTTATAAGCTCTGGTAAGTAAGAAAAAACAACAATCAAAATGGCGAATGTATAGTGGTGGATAAAGAAATAAAAGAGAAAATTGTAGAAGTTAGAAGATAAAATCAAGAAACAGTTCTAAGAAGATATGGAGAGAGTAATATATAATGCAGAGGGAAAATTTATAGCAGCGGACTTAAATGATCATACAATAACAGAAAATAAAGGATATGAAGGGGTACAATAAGGATACGGCAATCTCAGTTATACATTCACCTTTTGGACGCCCTCTAGGGGCTTAATGCCAGAAAGTCATCTCTGCTGGATAAATAACGAATAAAAGCAGTTTCTTCTTTCCTTCTACTTTCTTGAGATTTTTACGGTGCTCAAATACTTTCTTTTATTTTTTCTTAGAAGGTCTCGTTAATTGCTTATATTTATCATTTTTCTTCCTTCTGCTGGGTGTTGGACTTTGTTCTTACTCTTCCTCTGATTCAACCGTGCAGTCTATTATGGATGTAGACCCATTTTGTCTAGTAACGATTGATATGGAACTGGGCCATTTTATATTTGTCATTTCCACAAAAAGAACCGATGGTTAATTTTTTGGGTATATTTGGCTATTTTATTGGTAATATTACTCTTTTCAGGCTTTAATTTTGGATAATTTGAGCTATTCATCTTGTTCAGCTTTCCTTCTTTGGGCTATTTACAGAAATTTCTTACCCATTGAATGCTTATAGCTACTTGTTTATAAGTTCCTTTGGTTTGAATTTTCAACTATTATTATTTAAAATCAAAACTGCATAGCTCAAATCATTTCAACATCATGAATGTGGTATCTAGCCAATCTAAGTGAGGCCGAACTTGATGAATCGATTGGATCATCCAAAGTTGGGGCTTAAGAAGGTTGTGTCTGGAATATTATTATTTTTAGTGTGCAAAGTATTTTTCACATTGACCACTGTCACGATGTTAGCCACCCTTGATTTAAATCAGTGTGCTAGTATTTCCTTCTTAGGAAGGACTTTATAGTGTAAGTTAAAAATGGAATTATTGGAAGGTTACCTAAGTTGCAATATGCTTGAGTGATTCTAATAGAAATTGGTAAGGAAAGAGGAATAAATTAGAAAGAGATAATAAAGGATAGCAAAGGAATTAATGCCATGCTTCCCCATGGTGGCGCGCGTTATCCTAGCATTCCTACCTCTATCATAATCTGACGGCCCAAAATTTAAAAGAAAATAAATGGCTAAAAGTCATCAACTATTAGCAGGTTAGGATCGACTAATGTACAAGATATTGTTCCAACTGGATACATCCAGTCATAAATCTTATTATGCTTTCTTTTTATCTGAAATGACACTCTAATTAGGCTTTTGCCACATCAATCGGACCATTTCCCCGATTTGCAAGTCATTTTTTTATTTTTATTTTAGTTTTATAAACTGGTGCAAAATCATGGTATTATCTGAATCCAGTTGTATCTTAAAGTCCTTAACTACACTTTTTAAATTAAAGTAATTTGGGGTTGAAATATTGAACCTTTAACGGGGTTAAGGTCTTCAGGACCCCAAACTTGATATTTCGTAAAAATCGTTTTTTATTGAGGCAGAAAATCGTAAGAAGAAAAATAAGACTTCTTTTGACGGCAATATTTGCATCTAACCATGCACTTAATATTGTACAAATTGGAAAAAGGTATTGCAAGTAGTTCTCGTGCACTAATATATATATATATATATATATATATATATATATATATAATGAGGCCAATCTCTTGCAATGATCGGTTAATAGGCTGATTTCCCCTAGGTGCTTGCCAAAACTTGGTAACAAGTAACCTAGCTCGGCTATGCACCAAAACATGCATCCATTTAACGATCCTAACCAAGAAATGAATGCCCCAAAAGATCCAGATATATGATGTGGCACTTACCAGTGTTAAACGTTGCCTATCTAAGACTAGTAAAAAATAAAACAAAAAGAAACTTGGTGTTATATGTGCTCATCAGAAAACGATCTATGTACTCTTATAGGATAAAAAAATGAATGTTTGAGAAAAATAAGAAAATTTGCATAATAATTTACATTTTTTCAAACCTTAAGAATCACTCCAAATCAAATCTAGGAAGTTGTTCACTTATTTGCAGTAGAGATTTTTGGGTATTAAGCATAGTTGTCAATGTGGTTTTGGCCAAAAAATCAAATGCAATATTTGGCCGGAACAGCCACTAACAGCTGATTTTGCCGATATTTTGCAAAAATATAGGCCAAATCTCAACTTTTGCTCTGGACCGAAATGATGACCGAAACAAATTTCACATCTATGGCATTAAGAGAGATATTAGAGAATAAAAGGAAATAAAAATATGGTAGAATAAAAGATTTTGCACAATTATCTATATCTTTAAAAGATAAGCATTACTCCAAACCATGCTTATTCTTATAAAAAGAAACATGTAGGAATTTCAGTTTCCTCAAAAATCAAGCAATTAAATCACCACTATGTGATCCCACATGCAACATACTCTTCGGTGATCTAGATGCATATAAACAGGAAAAAAAAGTCCCACAACTAGACTACAGCTGGACCACACGGTTAGATTGATATATGATTAACAAAACCAAATAGAAGATAAGAACTTTTAAGAAAAACTTTATGGAAGGGCGCAGCTGAACTGCTTTTTGTGAGGTGACTAAACCAAATTTCCCTTGTTAAATTTAGACTGAGGGGGAGACCTTGCTAACTGGCATCCTGTTATTCCATTTGCCATGTTTTCCTAGCAAATTAGACTATTTTGGAGTTTTTCTTGCTCATATTTCATTCTCATTCTCTTGTAAAATTGAGGATTCCTCTGGCCTCTGTCAAAAGTTAGAATTCTTACATAGCAACGACCTATATCTCTGATGGTGAGTACTCAAATAAAGACTGTATATGTATATACCAAAATTAAGGCAGAAAATATTGCTGCCTCATAGTCAACACCACTCAAGAAATAGAAAAAGAAAAAGTTGCTGCCTTAGAGGGGTTTATTTAATTGCGTTTCTTAGATATCATGACATATCTCAAATGTACAACTTATTTAACAACGATATCTTGGGCATATGTTAGATATCAGGTTTATTTAACTATAATATTTTAAGCATATGTGAGATATAAGGTTTATTTAACTGCGATATCTTAGTTATATGTGATATATCATGTTTATTTAACTGCAATATCCTAAGCATATGTGAGATATTAGGTTTATTTAATATTATCATAGTTGATATATTTGATGTTATCAGAGATATGCTAACTCCTCTTTATAGTGTAAAATTTGCTTATTTCTAGAGAGAGAAATCAACTTCAACATGTTTTTTTAGAGAGAGAATAAATGAATGTCTCCTCTCTCTTGATGATAAAGGTGTAGATAGGATCCAAGTTTCAAGTCATCTCAATCGTTCATCTTCTGGGTCCTCTCTCTCTCATATCTCACCATATGATATGGACCATTGACAGATAAGCCGGGCCCACACTCCAATGGTGGAAACGTGAAGGTTTTTCTAAATCAAGGATGAGAAAGTAGATATTTGATAAAAATATCTATGAATTAGGAGAAAGATATAATAACCTCACCTAATAAATAAAAAACTAAATCATTTTAAAAAATTAAAACATTGCAAACAATGAATCTAAAAAAAATGGTTAGACATGTGGGTGAGCTCTCATATCACAATGGTACAACACTAAAGATTAGTAAATAAAGGAATGCCCTTTTAATAAGAGAAAAAAAAGGTATGTCTCACTAGATAACAGCAAGAGCTATGCTATGATGAGGCTTGGATGATGAATGGTTCATTACTCAAATCTTGGGCCCACTTGTATCTTTAAGTGTCATAAGAGTAATTGATCCATTTTAGCTATCTCTATGTGGAAATGAATTGATTCCCACGACTAATAGACACACCACAAACTATTTCATAATGGACCCCATGATGTGGATCAACTAATCAATGGTGGAAAATCAGTGGACCCACCAGAAATGAGTCTTCTCATAACTATTGCTAAGTTGGTAGTTCAACTCATTCCTGGTAATAATCAACGTGTCTTGACACGGCAAAAGAGAAGCCTACACAATAAACAAAGAAAAGAAGAATGACCCACATTTCCTTTGGAATTTCAAGTTATAAGTAAGGCCAGGACTTCCAATAATCAAACCATAGATGACTAAATTTGATTCTGTCTATTTATTTTAGTCCTTTGATTCATGGCCTAGCTGCAAAGGATAGACATAGAAGCAAAAGGCAGCAATCTATGTTCATCTATCATAAGATATCATGTCAAATACTATCATCATTATTGCATCTTGGTTGGTTGAAGCATTGTTTTTATTTAAAAAATGTCAAAATGTCTCTCAAAATATATCTCAAATATTACCAAAAATAACACAGAAGATATCTGATATATCACAGAACATATGACACATATCTCAGATGTCACAGAAAATAACACAGGAAATGGCACAAAAGATATGGGGTTAAATAAACTCTCCTTGTACTTGTGACTAGGTACATGGTACCTTCCCTTAGCTGTATGGATGTATCTTTCACAACAAAAGTGGAGTAATTACATACCAATGCATTTCAAGTTAAAAGTACACTAAGTGATGCTATTCCCTTGGCATTATCTACAAAGTAGGGTACTTGTACCGCAAATTACAAAATAAACTAATCTCTTCTTCTTAGAGAGATGGCGAGTGAGAGCAAGATACTTGTCTTTGGAGCAAGTGGATACCTCGGCAAATACATGGTGAAAGCAAGTTTGTACCATGGAGACCCGACGTTTGTGTATACACGACCAGTCATAACCTCTGCAAACTCGTCGAAGCTAGAATTGCACAAGGAGTACAAATCCATGGGAGTGAAGGTTTTCGAGGTACCTCGGTTAACAATTCATTCTCGGCTATGAAAATACTATTGCTTTCTTTTAGAAGTGTACCGAACTGATAAGGGCGTTTTGAGGGCATTGCATCCTCGTGTAAAATCTTAAGTTATTCTTGTTTGATCAAGAATAAGTGTTGACTTGCACCGGCAGATTCCACAGCCACGATCATCACCACAAGTGTGACGACATGTGGGAGGCGTCTAACCCTGTGATTGGTCAGACAGAATCCAGTATGCTGTTTTGAAACATTTGAAGCTATTAATTTGTACCTGAATTAGGATCATCAAATTAGAGGCGCTTTTTTGAAGATACAATAAGTTCATATGATCAGCACTATTATTTGAGATTGTATTTGCGTCTCCGTGGTCTTGCATATCCTCGCCTTCTTTTACTATAGCTCCAACATTACACATCCCAACCCCAACATCCAAAAAATGGAATAAAATAAAATAAAAATAAAAAACAGAGTTGCTATCGGGACTGAGTTTCCAAGATCTCTGACCCCTCCATCTACACCCCACTACTCTCCGTCTACACCCCACCACTGGATGATTTAACCTATTCACTTTCTTTGCCCTCTCCTATTTAGGATACCTGCAAAAACTCAACCCTAATAGATGCATCTAGCTACCAGTTTCCTCAGATGAACATATATGATGCTTAAGACTTAGAAAACTAGTAGCTAGAAGCAACCGATGACCTTGAATTTTCGCATATAACCTTATCTACAGAAGGATGAAAAAGATGAATATGTCAGATCATTAAAGGTAGGGTCTAGATAGAGGTAGCATTTCTCATTAAAAAAAAAAAAAGGAAAAAGGAAAAAGAAGAAGAGAGGTAGCTGTCGCCAATCTCTCACAAGATGCAAATTACACTGCAAGATAGGTTCTCACTTGCCATGCTTTATAATCACCAATAAGCTCCGTAAAGTTGTCACTAACTAGCGATCAGTGGCCTCTGGCAAAGTTGATCTGGTTCCCACTCAGTCCTCCAAAGTTCAAATTCTTCGCTAGGACATTATCACTGGACAAAATGCTTACTTTGGACAATCTCAGCTCTCGAGTGTGGTCAGGCCCTTCATTTGTTCCCTACGTCGGCAAAACTCGGAAGATAGAGACATCTCTTACGTAGATGCACAAGGCTCTCACTTGCCATGCTTTATAATCACCAATAAGCTCCGTAAAGTAGTCACTAACTAGCGATCAGTGGCCTCTGGCAAAGTTGATCTGGTTACCACTCGGTCCTCCAAAGTTCGAATTCTTCGCTAGGACATTATCACTGGACAAAATGCTTACTTTCGACAATCTCAGCTCTCGAGCGTGGTCAGGCCCATCATGTGTTCCCTACGTCGGCAAAACTCGGAAGATAGAGACATCTCTTACTTAGATGCACACGGCTCTCAGATCCTTTGGAATACCATCGTCAAAAAGTTCAGAATTTCATGGGTGCTACCGGCATCTTTTGAAGATCTGATGCGCCAATGGGAATTGATCAAGACGAAGCCGGCATATTAGATCCTCTGGCATCTTGCTTTCACAGGAGTTATATGAACCCTCAGGATCGAAGGAAACGATACATGTTTCAATGATAAACGAAGCCTTTTCAATCTTAATGAAAAAGCCATAAGATCAATAGCTAAGTGAGCATCTGCTACGAACGAATTCCAAGGCATCTTCCCTGCTGAAATAACGACGACATGGGATGGGATTGTTAGATCAGGTCGGATGAAAGAAAAAATAAAGCCAAAATGGACGCCACCTAAATAGGGTTGAGTTTTGATGGGTCCGTTCTTGGTAATCCAGACCAGCCGAAGTTGTAGTAGTGGTTAGGAATGCCTCAACTTGAGAGATAGTCTTCGACTTTGCGCGACCGATTGGGTACACCGACTCAAATCAGACAGGTAAAATTCATACTCGCATGGATTGAAACTTGGAGTGATTCTAATCTCGACCCAGTATGTGTGGAAGGAGATCCATCAAATGTGATTTCATGGCTCACAAAAGATGGTATTCCACCTTGCGATTCTGGTACCAGATTGACAGAATCCGATTTCATGCAACTTCACGCGGAGTCTCGTTTTCTCACAGCCATCGATCGGCCAACAATATGGCGGATCAATTGGCAAGAGATGGAGTTTCCCTCATATGACTTCGGGTAAGTCGGTTTGATATTTTGTAATTTTGACCAGGTGGTGATGTGATCGGCCATGGGGACGGCTATTCTTCCCCAAATCAACAAAAACCTTATTTCTTTCAAAAAATAAAACAAAAAGAATGTGGGGTCCTTTCAAGACCCTCCTAGCACGAAGATGACAAATAGAGGAATCCTGACCGCAGTTACCATTTAAGAATCTTTGAGACTACAAGATTATCAATCTTTTTTTTTTACCAATGAGTGGGTCTATGTATACTAGACACATGCGAAGTAGTGAATCTAGTAGCTTACCGACCGTAAGTCCAGTCTCTTTACCACCCTCTTCATTATGTTCATATGATTATACTCCCTGATTTAATGCCTTGGAAGTGAAATCTTGAACATTGGGTCGAATGACACATGGGGGGAATAGAGATCGACCTTTCGATGGAGCTATCAGATGGACGGTTACTTAGCCACATACGGAGGGCCCATTAGGAATGATGCTCCCCTCTTTCCGTCTAAGTCTGCTCTTTGCTTTTCCTGCACCTGGTTCTCGCCCAAAGCAATCTCCCGTGTCCGTTCTCTTGTGTCGCTCTCGTTTCCGACGCTCTGTAATAGCCATCCATGGCTTCATCGTCTACTGCGTCGAAGGTCGTGGAAGAAGAAGGAGTTGAGGAGTTAACCCTGACCGTCCGATGGAGCGGAAAGGAATACACCGTCAGAGTATGCGCGGATGACAGCGTCGGGGAACTCAAACGCCGTATCTGCGAGGTCACAAACGTCCTCCCCAAACGACAGAAGCTTCTCTATCCGAAACTCGCCTCAAAACTCGCTGATGATTCTGTTCTTCTCGCCCATTTGCAGCTTAAATCTTCCGTAAAGATGACCATGATTGGGTAATTCCGCACCTTTTATTTACTCTTTCGTTGTGTTTTAGGATGGGTACTGACTTTTGCCTTGAAATACAATTGCTTGTTGTTTACGCTAGAGTATACCAGTTCCTTGGATACCCTTCTGATTATTTTTAACTTAGTAAAGACCCAAATGGGTTCAATGCGGTTTCGTGGTTGTTTGCTTTGTAAGTTTTGAATTTTGCCTTGAAATACAATTGCTTGTTGTTTACGCTAGAATATAACAGTTTCTTGGATACCCTCTGGTTATTTCTAATTTAGTAAAGACCTAGACGAGTTCAATGCGGTTTCTAAGTTGTTTGCTTTGTTAGTGCCTCTGTCAATTAATTCTTGTATTGGTTTAGAAATGCTGATTTCTTTGTGTTTTCCGGGGATTTTTATGGCCACGTTTTCAATCGACCAGAAGACATGCGGAATATGGTGGGTTGCTGCCATTAGCCTGTTGGATTTGAGGACAGAGTTCTGTTTCACTCAAACCTTGAGCATTGGTGATAGTAGATGGTTTCATTAGTTGGCTATCGCTCATACATGATGTGCGCATAGTATCTGATGATTCAAATGCTTTCGAATTTGACTGATGACTGGCTATGGGTTTTGCTTCAACTACTTTATACTGACTCCGGATGCAGGTTTTAGGAGACCTGGCAAATCCGGATTCAGATTAGGAGAATCAACCTTTAGGAGTTGTTTGGTGCGATCGTAGCAATATGGTTTGAGTTAATCATGGATAATGATTTTTTTCCCCTGCTGTTTGCAGCCTGAAAATTTCATTTATAAACATAGAACCCAAGGCTTTAGGGGTACTCTGTCCTAATGATACTGCTAGAGCTGATCTGCCAGACAAAGGCATTATTAGTTTTTGATGATCTGTTACACATACATGGTGTGAACACTGAACACTGCTTAACAGAAATTGCCCAAAGAGGTGTAACTGAGCTCAACTGAAATTGCTCAATGAAGATTAAGTAAACTGAGTCCATGCATTTGATAAAATTCTTTGAATCAACTTGAGAATTAGCTGAAGATACTCTTTGTTCCTTTGGGATGCTGACCTGATGACACATGTGAGATGTTTAAGAATAAACCACTTTGACTGCAAAATATAACTCAAACAGAATGTAACTTCATGTGGGAGTTGAGTTTGATTTGATCAGTTGGATCCATATATACTCATGCAAACCTACTTCAAGCAAGCGAGGATCCATTCTTGCTGAAAATAGTTGATTTTTAGGAGGTGTGGTTGTTCTTTCACAAGTGACATTATGTAGAAAATCTGCATAAGGCAGTAACTGACAGCGATTTCTATGAAACACGAGAGGAGTGTTTCACATTAACAACATCCTCTGCAACCTAGTTAATTTCATCATCAGCAGCTAAAAAACATGTGAATGGTTTGTTTCTATGATAAATTTGTTAACTTCTCCATACTCCTTAGGCTACAAATTCTTTTAATCGTAACGTATATTCACTTGTAAAATCTTCAGAGCCTTTGTTGCTGGTTTTGTCTTAAGTTTAAACTTTGTGCTTGTGCAAGTTGTGTTTCCAAGTTGAGAAGTACAGTTTCTGAAGTTACTGTATTGAATTTGGATAAATATCTTTAATCTTGCAGTGTCCTAACATTGATTTTCCAGTACTGTGGAAGATGATATTATTGTGGACCCGGTAGATGCTCCAGAAATTATTGATGATTTTGAGCTTGGGCAAGATGAAATTGTTGAAATTAAAGATAAAGAGGTCAATAAGCAGAAATTGAGGCGCCGTATTGGTCAATATAAGGTTGGTATAGTGCCACAGTTTACGTGATTGTTTTTTCTGTGACTGGCATTGATGTTGTGCATCTCATGCATGGCTAACATAATCTGATATGAGATCATCCTGCTGCTTTCACCTTTTAGAACTGGAGTAGATCATGCTGTCTATTACATGCCAGATTTGCCTGATGCGAGAAGAAATTGTTGATTCATTTGTTTCCACTGTTATCTTAAGTTTATATTCTCTGCTTAGTGGAACCAAGAGAGAAGGAATATAGTATCATCAACACAAAAGCATCTTTTCTTTTTCTCATTTTACAAAATTATTCCCTTGCAGATTGCATGTGTGGTATCTTTTCCTAAGTCTTTGCTCAATAATGACCAACAGAGAACTTCAAGATACAGGGATGTATCAGTTCACATTCCATGGGAGAAAATTATCACTAACTGCTTGGTGTCTGCAAAATCCAGAGAGCAATGAGCTGTAGGATATAGTGATCAAATGAAGCAACTGATTGGAGAATTATAGGAACAAGGAATGGGCTTAGAGTAGAGTCCCTTGTTTTAAGCAAGAAAGCAAGGAAGGAGTGGCTGGAACCTAGAGTTTAGGAATCCTAGGTCTATGCAAGAGGAGAATGAGAGAAGGAAGACTCAAGGGGCGGGGTTACATTTGAGAGGAGTGTGTGTGGTTGGAACCTAGAGGTTAGGAATCTTAGGCCTATGCAAGAGAATAAGAGAAGGAAGACCTGGGGGAGTGGGGGGTGCGTTTGAGGTGTGTGTGAACTTTGAAAGAAGATAAGAGAGGTTGGTTGTGAGCTTTGAAAGAGACTACTTATAGAACTTTGGACATGATATTGGTTTGGATTTGTAATCTAGGCATTGATAAAGTGGATGTATTTCAGATGTAAGGGACTAGTTGGTGTAGGGTAGAAAAGGGATGAGGATGGAAGTTATTGATTGTGGAAATGAGTTTGGTTTGGAAAAATTAGAGTTTGGAATTTCTTGGTTGTTAGATATGGAGTTAGTATATGCATGTAGAGAGTGATGACAGGATTACTACTCCATTAGTCATATACATGGGCAGTTTAGTTATGACATATGGTACTATCGGGTATCATGAGCTAAAACATTATCCTGCTTGGGGATTTTCTGAAAGGCTTGGCCCTCCCACATTTCTTAGAATTGAGGTTACCAGGTAAAAACATGAGATTCATATATGCCAACATAAAGGGTGTCCTTAATCTACTAAAGAAACAGGTAAACTAGAAGCTAGAGTCATTGAGAGTCTTAGGAAGTGAATAATATTCATTACCTACAGGAGCAGTTGGTGAGTTATCCAGGTTGTTTTGTGTGTGTGTGTGTGTTTATGGGCGTGTGTGAGCAGCCTTGAACTGGTTATATGGATATTCTGGGGGTAACCAAGACCTGATTTCAATGGCTCTCACATATATCATCAACTCATCAATGGGCATTGCACACTATTTGGATGCACTTCATCACCTAAATCTACTTGAAGGCTACCCAATAAGGGGAAAGTGACACTTCGAGCCTTTGACCAAGCATAATGAGGAGTGGCGCCTTGTTGTTTGTGACCAAGTGCGCTAGACAAATATAATACAGATAGATCTTAGGAAAGGTGCCTTGGTTATAGAAAGGGTTAGAGTAAACGAAGAGATTTTGGGAAAGGTTAGAGATGAAAGAGAGATTTAAAAAATTGACATGTTGCTGACAAAGATAGGCAAATCCTTTGGGGGTGATTATCCAACTAATAAGCCAGAATAAAATGAAAATAATTAAAAATTTCAAATCTGCTAACATGGAACAAGAAAAAATAGGGTTCTAAGTGCTCAAAGAAAATGTCTTACGCAAGAGAGAGAGATTGTTTGTTTACATGAATATAGATTATTAGATGTGCAGCTTTGATCATTAAGATGAGGTTCAGAGTTCTATGTTTACATTGATATAGAGTTCTAATTGTTTACATTGATAAGGACAGATTTGATCATTAAGATGAGGTTTAATTACCAATTAAAAAAGATACAATAAAAAGAGATTTTAGGAAAAGGTGCCTAGAAATAGAAAGAGATAAGAGTCTACTAAAAGATTTTAGGAAAGGTTAGAGATGAAAGAGAGGTTTAAGGAATTTACATGTGGTGAAAAATATAGGCAAATCCTGTAGGATCCCATTTATCTAACTAAGCTAGGATAAAATAAGGCAATTAAAGTTGAGAGGAGGGAACAAATTAGATAAAATAAAAAAAGCAAAAACCCTTAAAAACTCAAAAAGAGGGGAATAAAGATAAATAATAGAAGTGCCACAAGACAAAATAATAGAGAGTTGGGTAAAAAAAATATTGGTTCAGTATATAATAGATGAAGTGATTGTCTGCCCCTTCTTAGCTTAAACTAGTGCACATATATTTTCAGTAAAGCAGTTAATTGGAACCAGCTTCAGGAGAACCAGTTTCATGAGACTCTTCTCAAGTGCCATGGCTGCCACCATTACATTAATGGATCACTATATATGCAAGGGAACGTTTCACATTATTGTGAGTTTCTTTTAATAAGAAAAGAGTATATAATGGAACACATCCTGTCCTATAAAACTCTCTCTTCTGCCTTAATACAAAAAGCTTGTAAGCAATTTGTCATTGTTGCTTCCCCAACACGTTTTATGTGTCTTGAGTCTTGAGATTTTCCTTTCCATGGTTTTTTCATGCTGGCAGGTGGTGTTGACTACACTTGAAATACATTTTCTCAGAAATGTTTGGAGTTTGTAAGTACATGACACATGTAATGGCTGAAATTGCACTGCAGCTGTGCGTATTTGTTTGGCACTGATGATGCATGTTAGGCATTGTGGGCATATGAGAGTGCAATTTCAGAAAAAACTAATGCCCTTTGCATAGCTCTTCAATGTCTTGGTTCGTGCTTTCCTTTATTATGGAGGCTCACATTTCTTGTTTTACGTAGCTGTTTCCCCACTTTTTACAATGAACATTTGAGAAATTGTAGTAAGATAAACTAGTAGTGATGTGGAGCAGGAAAGTTGAAATCGTGTGCTGTAGACTAACATTGTTTTCAATTTTGTACTTGGTATGCTTCCACCAGATCAAACTTCTCCATCCATGCCGTGAAGGGAAGAAGCTGCTAGTCCTAGATATTGATTATACTTTGTTTGATCACCGTTCCACTGCCGAAAACCCACTTGAGCTTATGCGGCCATGTAAGTTAATATTGGGTGTCTTTGGTGGCTTCATTTGCAGCCAAGCTATTTTCGTAACTCTGGTACCCATCTGTTTGCAGATCTTCATGAATTTTTATCTTCTGTCTATGCTGAGTACGATATCATCATATGGTCTGCTACCAGGTCAGATTCTTATCATTGTCCTATGACCAAAACTAAAGCTGGTCGGAGGAATAGGTGGTACTTTTTCTATCCATAGTCACAGATGCCAACAAGATACATTTCATTTTTGCAGTATGAAGTGGGTTGAGCTGAAGATGGGACAACTGGGTGTTCTCAATAATCCTAACTACAAGATAACAGCTCTTCTGGACCACTTGGCGATGATTACTGTGCAGACAGATTCTCGAGGAATCTTCGATTGCAAGCCACTTGGTTTGATCTGGGCTCAGTTTCCTGAGGTCTTGAAATAAGATGATTTTCGTCTCTGTCATTCGCTTGTTGAGCATTTTTCTAACACTAGTTTCTTCATTTGCAGTTTTATAACTCAAGAAATACCATCATGTTTGATGACCTCAGAAGGAACTTTGTGATGAATCCGCTGAATGGCTTGACCATCAGGCCTTTCAAGAAAGCTCATGTGAAACGGAACACTGATCAGGAGCTGGTGAGGCTGACGCAATACCTACTTGCCATAGCCGAGCTGGATGACCTGACTTCACTCGATCACGATAATTGGGAGTCATTTACAGATGATAATGCGAAGAGGCCCAGGCACAAATGAGTGTCTAGAAAGTTCAAACAACAGTTGTCTCATTACATGATAGTAAGTTATTATTAAATTGGGCTAAAGAAGCACTGATTGCAATGTTTGTTTGGTACATCTGTGGGAGTTGATAAGCAGTTGTTGCTCAGGTTTTATTTGATACTAGTTTTCAGCTGCTATTGGCATAATCTGGTTTAAGGAGAACTTATAAATGATCACTTACTGGTGAAGTGGATTAGCTATTCTTGTTCTTTTTCCAGCTCAGAAAATATTTCCCAGGAGTCAAGATCTCCCAAGCTCTTTTTCTCAGCATTTTTCGTCCTCGGCCAAGCGTTGCAATCAGACCAAGGTCTCGAACCATTGAGGCATCATACTTGTACTAGCTTCTCATGTTGGGAACTCTGAGAGTACCATTTTTCGGTTAGTTTGACTGTAACTCCATTTAGCAGTATTCTCACAGAATTGCCAGCCCTTTCCGAACAGGGCTTGATGCTAGTACGTGCATACTCGAAAGACTTCTTGCTTTACATGAGTAAAACTGCACCCAGTTGATTCTCCAAAAACCAAGTAGTTAGAAGTAGGCTTGGGTTGGCTGGTGTTTAAATGGAACTGGAGGTTGGATCCGTAAGGCGCATCAAATCGTGTTCAATGGATCATATCTTACTGTCTCTTGGATTGGATGGGGATCCTAAGGAATAGGTAAGAAGAAGAAAAGAGGGGCGGTTCTGCTTCTCTCCTCTCCTGCAAATTGACCAATGGATAAAGGTTTCGGCTCTTTTTTTTCTCTCTCAATTTTTAAAAAATAAAATCAATAACTTAGTAGAAATAGGAAAAAGAAAATCCATTAAAATAATGGGTGGTGGGGCCAAAAGGTTTCTTCCTAGACAAAAAGATCATGGAACGAATAAAAGTGAAAAAGAGCTCAGTCCCACGGACTAAAGTGTTAAACTGGTAGTTTTTCTTTTCTTTTCTTTTCTTTTTTAAGAAAGGTAAAAATTTTATTGGTTAGGGGAGAACCATCCTCCCTGTGACGACAAAATAATTAGATTGAGATTCAAAGAGAATGAAAAGCAATCATCCTTGACTTCAAACTCTCAATGTCTGGAGGTTAATACTCTCCTGGTAAGATTATTGCCTAAAACATTAGACGACCTGTATACATGAGAGAACTTGACCTCCTTTTGAGTTGTGGGACTCTTTTAGAAGGCCATATCTCAAGAGATCTCGGTTGGCTGATCCTTTAAATCACAATTGGACAGCTCAAAGAGTGGAAAAACCATAAAGGATCAGTAAAACCAATGTAAAGTAAGACTGTCTGACGCTTATTATTTTTGCTAAACGATATCTATGAAAGGATTTAAGAATGAACGGTTGAGATTTAGAGAATGAATGGTTTAGATCACAAAAAACCTGACTCCACTTGTACTTTAAGCCACTGGCAAAACATATACTTTATGGTTGGACAACTACCATTATGTCCATTTTGATTCGGGATGTAACTTGAATGAAAAGCTTTTGCCTATTGAACAAGGATAATCTGAAAAAGCCATTAATCTAATATGGTAGCAACATCCACACAAAAAATTCTTGGGTTTGCGTCTACGATCAATTTCATAAACAATCCAGGTACATTAACGAGCATTTATTAACAAAATTTCCAAGTAGCCATCAAGTTTTTGCAAAAAAAGAAAAGAAAAGGCAAGGCATGACAACTAGAATGGGTCTACTTTTCAAGTGAAGCAAACCATTCAAACATTCAACTATACAATTGAGTGGAGACAATGCATCAAATAATTACATCTTGGAGATCTTGAACTCTAGCAATTTGAAAACCCTGTTAAATGTAGACCGTAGAATTTATTAGCGTCACTATTTGTCTAACGTATTATCCTTTTGTTTCAGTAATGGCACTCGTTGCTTCGATAAACATTTTATCATTGACTTTTAGTTGACTGTTGCTGGGCTTGAATTATTGTAATAACTTTCGCCAGGTGCGTAGAGTAAGTGTAAAACAAAGAGAGGAACTCATAGTGTTAGCAACAAAGAAATGAATGGGAATATCACTTTCCATACTCTCGTAGCTACCATTAACTAGAAGGTTACTATCATTAATTTCTTCTAAACATAGGTGTCGAATAGTTCATAATGTTTCGCTTGACTCAGATATCTATTATTTGTAAAATGCATAGCCAAGTTTCAACATCCATTTTATAACTAAAGGTAGCAATGACTAGGACCATCCAATACATGATAATTTTTTTGTGTGAGCCATCTAAGTCAAGAAAAATATTATGAATGATTTATATCTTCATAAATCTAGACTCTTCTAGTGTTATGGCCATTATCTACATTTTAGTAAGGGGCTAATGAACAAAAAATGAGTTTCAGTAAGAGTACACACTCAAAAGGAGAGGAATGAGAGTACACACCACTTTTTCTACGCATCATACAACATCTTTGCAAATCTTAGCCATTCATCATGTTCAGAAACCAAAAATAGATAACCTATAAGAAATCAATGCATTTGGACAATCTTAGCCACTTTAAATCATTGAAAAACTTAACAAAAATGAATGGTCGTGATGTTTGACCAAAATAAACATAGGCTAAAAACATTCATGGGCATGAAACTTAATATCTAGTCTACCTAATCCATTCCTAACATGATGAATGGTTTAGATCTAATAAAAATAGTTTCACCATGCATGAAAATTGGGCTTATACTTATTTGTAGTGTCCTCTTGTGCTCATTCATTGTCTCTTCTTGAGCGTGTACTCCAAAAAATTTATATTGTTCTAGCCCATAAGATGCCCAAAGCAACAAGCCCATCCATGCATATATCAAAAGCTGGCTTGTGGACATCAGCTTCCATCAGTTATTACCAAACATATTACCAATTATGGCCAGCTCTATGCTATTGGTCAATGAATTTTTTAATAATTTTTTTAGTACAAGAAAGGAATTACAAAACAAATCACTCACAAACTATCACTAATTTTTACTCCTAAATCTAGTTTGCACACACACTGTCACTCGTATATACTCCGAAATCTAGTTTGCCCACACACTTTCACTCATATATAATCCTAAATCTAGTTTGCATTCAGTGAGAACGGCGACTTGAACCTCTAGTTTGTATACACGCTGATTCTCTTATAATTTAAGAAAACAATAAATTATGAGGAAATAAAATAGGAAGGATTTGAGCCGCATATAAATTTCAAAAGTAACTTTTCTTCAATTAACTATAAGAACGAAACCCACAATTATCCATTATAGTTGGATGTATTCTGACTGAAGGATGCATTCTTCTGCCAGATCAGCTTGATCTAGCTTCTTGTAGTATCTCATTACGTTATCTTCCACAATGCAGTCAGCTTTCAGAAGAAAAACTTGTAACTCTGTACTTTTTCTTACAGAACGTCATTGCTAACCAGAAGACTCACTTTTTCTATTTCAACTGATTCTCCTAGTGCATTTTCATGCTTGTGAGTGTTTTAGCTCGAAAGGCCTCAGCATCCCAGTTCGTCCTCTTGAATATTACAAACCATACAGAGGAGAAGACCAATTTCTGCTAACAAGCGCCCGCACTATAACCCCCCTAAGCAACTCTTGAGCCAAAGTGCTGAGCAAATTGCCACAGGCAAGCCAAGGGTGTAGAAAGACATATAATTGATTGCAGCTGTGATGGCTGGACGGACTATTCCTCGAAGAACGGCACAAACTACCATCTGCGGGCAATTCAACTATTGGCATTACAGTCGTTGCCAGCGCTATCACGGAGTCTTCCTTCGTGAATACCTCAACCATGGCTTTCTCAAGATCGTCACCCATATCACGTTCGATGTCCCAATCAGTATAAAGGGCAGCCCCGGTGCACGAAGCTCCCGCCTATGCGGGGTCCGGGGAAGGGGCGGGCCACAATGGCCTAAAGTATGCGCAACCTAATCCAAACATTGCTGCCAACTTCGCTTTCTTCGGCACCCCAGCTCCGAGTTCTTTCCCCACCTGGTCATATCAATCGCCTGTTGAGTCAATATATAAAAAGTGGAACGTGTTACTTTGCTCCATCGTATAGCATGGAGTTTTATGGTTTCTATCCCGAGTTCTTTGAGGTTTTTGCTCACTTGGATCAGCTGCACAAATTTGCAGATGTAAATGAAGGCGGAGAATTTGCTGGTCCAGATCATTTATCTTCGGCTGATTATATACTCAATGTATGGTTAGGATCAGAGGACAATAAAGGGCGTAAAGCTCGCTTAGTCACTTGCACATCAAAATCTGTGGACTAATACAGGTCTAAATGCCATTTATAAGTATGAAGGATAAGTTGACAACCTCTAGCAAAGGACTTCAACTCAATTACAAGTGCAAGACCTCCATCGTATAGGGAAATGGGGAAAATGGAACTTTAAACTCGTAAGGGAGTTTAAACTATTGGTTGTAGGATAGATATAGAGGTCATCTACCATGCTTATCCTTCACGATAAGAGCTCCACTACCCAAGAATGGATGCTATTTGTAGTATAAATTATCAGATTCAAAATGTTCTGACCTGATGTAACATAAGTTACAGTGAGTCCCATCACTTTACGTAATGGGCGCACCTGCTGTTGGTCCAGCCTATTCATCTCTTGTCTCCAACATCGGTTACGTACAAGCCTAAAAACGATGACAATTGGGCTTTTCTAGTATCCGAAAAAGCTACACTTCTAAGCATCGGATGGTTAGAACTTGCGCATAATGAATGGTCCACTTTCAACAACCAAAAGCACATGTTACCAGATGCCTTAGAATTGTCCAATCAGATTGACTTTTGGGTTACTGTTTCATATCCAATGTCGGAAAATCAGAGTGAACAGGCTGGATCAGCATCAGATGGGGCCCATTATATGAAAGTGGGTCCTTGATTGTAGCTCCCCACCATGTGCTGCGGCCTGCTGTATCATTCCTCATTTTCTTCTGAAACAGTTCGGTCAAATGAAAACCGTTAATGTGATGACCAAATACCAGATTCTATGCCGCGATAGATGGTTGAGTTGGTTTTACATGAAATTAATTCCATGTGCCAAACTTGAATTTCAGTAAGACTTTGACTAGTGATTAAGTTATATCCAAAATTTTAAGGAGAAATTTTCACTAGCTGTTTGTAGCTAGTGAAAATGAAATTTGTAGTGTGAACTAAGATGTTTGCGGCAGCTGTGGCGTGTCTCGGACTGGGCAAGTAACCAGTGCATATAGCGCTACTCTCGTCCAGCCACCATTTGGGGAGAATACCAAAACAACTTTCAAGTGAAAGCTGCAACGTCGACCACAGGCCAGTGAAGAATGGCATCGAGCAAACCTTCCATGAAAACTTACAAACTTTCGAATAGTAGAGATAGCCAACCAAGAATTAAAACCATATTTAGATTGGCTAAGACCGCTGCCATAGCCACTCCAGGGACGCCAAGCTTGAATACAAACACTAACTAGATGTTTAATGGCACATTGAAGAAGAGCGCAATTACAACACTGAATATCATTCGTCAGGCCTTGAGATCGGAGATGTGATAGAAATGTGTAGTTCTGATATCACTGTTGTAGAAGTTACTGTTGCAATTCAGATATGCTGATCTATACAGATCTAACCACCAGATCTGAAAATCTGAGATTGAGAGGAATAATTAGATACACACATAAATACAGAGATTTACGTGGTTCTGCCTGATCTGGCCTAGGTCCACGGGAAAAAGAGAGGAACTATCACTATTTAAGAACATATTACATTGAGGAGGATCAGATCAGATGCTCCCTCTACTTTGCTCACTCACTCACATTAACTCTTTTTCTCTCACAGATTGACTCTGATCTGTTTCTTACACTCTTTTTTTTGCAGCAATCGGATCTCCTATATTTATAGGGTGTAGATGATCCGATTGTCAAGATCTACAGTGCAGCAGATCTTGACAAATCTATAGATTCTACTTGCCAATCTTGACAATCCGGTTTAGTCGGTGCCGATTTCAACTTTTCTAGCACCAACTGTTGACATTTATGATGCAGCTGGTCTTTTCCTATTGCAGTAATTTCTATTCACATAAATTTGTCAGTCAAATGTACAGCTAACCTCACATGGGTGTGAACCCAACAATTGTCCCCCTCCATACCCTGGGAAGAGAACATTATTCTTCTTTTCAATTTGAGTCCATTCTTGCTATGTTTCTACATAACATCAGCTTCTTATATGGTACCACTTTTGTTAGCATGTCTGCTGGATTCTCATCTGTGTAAATCTTCTCTATCTTCAGTAGTTCCTGTTCTATTACCTCGTGTATCTAATGATAGCGAATATCAATATGCTTTGTCCGTGAGTGGTACATTGAATTCTTGCTCAAGTCTAGAGCACTTTGACTATCTCAATATACCTTATATTTTTCTTGTATAATACCAAGTTCCTGGAGAAACCACTTTATCCAGAACATCTCCTTGCCAGCTTCAACTGTGACAATATACTCTGCTTCTATTGTTGATAAAGCAACACACTTTTGCAACTTAGACTGTTAAGATATAGCTCCCCCTACAAAAGTAAATAGAAATCCTGATGTTGATTTTCTGCCATCAAGATCCCCTTCCATGTCAGCATCTGTGTATCTTTCCAGGGTAGGTTCCTATTCTCTGAAATACAAGCACAACTTGAATGTACCTTTGAGATACCTCAAGATCCACTTTATTGCTTCATAATGATCTCTTCTTAGGTTGGATAGGAACCACTTACTACACCTACTGCATGAGCAATGTCTGGTCTTGTACACACTATTGCGTACATTAGAATTCAACTGCTAACAAATATGGTATCACTGACATCTTTTCTTTTTCCTATTTTGAAGAAGAATAGGTTTGCTTGTTCAACTTGAAATGGTTACTAAGCGAAATGTTGACGAGCTAGGCATTCTCCATGTTAAACCTCTTGATTACTTGTTTAACATACTTATGTTGTGATAGCCACAACTTTCTTGCTTTTTTATCCCGAGTGATCTGTACGCCCAAAATCTGTTGAGCTAGGCCTAAGTGTTTCATGTCAAACGACTTAGATAACTCTTTCTTTAGCTTGCTAATCATAGTCGCATCTTGTCTTTCAATCAGCATATCATCTACATAGAAAAGGAGTATAATAAACTTCCCATTAGGGAATCTCTGCACATATATGCACTAGTCTGTTGCTGTTCTCTTGTACCCATGACTTGTTATAAACGAGTCAAACTTCTTATACCATTGTCTCGGCGCCTGTTTGAGACCATATAGGCTCTTCTTTAATTTGCAGACTAGGTGTTTCTTCCCTGGTACTTCAAAACCTTCAGGTTGCTCTATGTAGATATCTTCCTCTAAATCTCCATGAAGAAATATAGTTTTCACGTTCATCTATTCAAGCTCCAAATTTAAGCTAGCTATCAATCTGAGTACAGATCGGATTAAAGTCATATTCACCACTAGTGAGAATATCTCGTCAAAGTTGATTCCTTTCATTTGTTCAAAGCCTTTGACGACCAATCAAGCCCTGTGCTTTACTAGCTTTCTGCTGCCATCCTTCTTGAGCTTGAACACCCATTTATTCTTTAGTGCTCTCTTGCCCTTAGGAAGCTTCACTAACTCGTAAGTCTTGTTCTTTTGTAGTGAGTCAATTTTCTCTTGCATAACTGACATCAACTTACTCTTGTCTGCATGATTCCATGCTTCCTTAAAACTTTCTAGCTCCCCCTCTTCAATAAGCATGATATACTCTAATTTCAGATATCTTTTTGAGGGAATCAATACATGGCCTCTCGATGATGTCTTTGGATGAGGCTCATGATCTTCTGGTGGAGGGATTTCTTCATCTTCTGATTGTTGTGATGATCCTGGAACTTTTGGTGGAGGAGGTTGTCACTCCCCCTACTCAACACCCTCTGCATCCTCGTCTTCTCCTACTTCTGGAAGGTCATCCTATATGTTGTCAGTGGCAGACTATATTTGTGCATGATCTAGAACAATATCTGGAGCACTAGTACTTTCTTCATTAGACTTTGTTGGTTTTTTAAAGTTCTTGTAGAACTGGTTCTCATAAAACATGACATCTCTATTTTTGATAACTTTCTTATCCTCTGAATCCCATAGCCTGCATCCAAATTTGTTGTCTCCATAGCCGATGAAGATACATGGATTTGACTTGAGATCGAGCTTTTGTCTCAACTCCTTAGATATATACACAAATGCTTTGCATCCGAACACCTTCAAGTATTTGTAGGAAACTTTCTTATCAGACCACACCTTCTCTAGAACTTCAAAATTCAACGGTGATGATGGTGATCTATTGATGAGGTAACAGGTTGTTCGTACAACTTCTCCCCAGAATGGCTTAGACAACTTAGCCATATTGAGCATTCTTTTGACTAGTTCCATAATAATTTCATTCATTCTTTTAACAACGCTATTATGTTGTAGGGTATGTGGGACTGTCTTCTCATGTCGAATACCACGATCAACGCAGTATGCCTCAAACTCTCTGGAAGTGTATTTTCCTCCATTGTTTGTCCAGAGACACTTCAATTTCTTTCTTGTTTGTCGCTTCACCATCACGTGGAATTTCTTGAAGTGCTCGAATACCTGGTCCTTCGTTCTTACAAAATATACCCACAATTTTCTAGAAGCATCATCTATAAATGTTATAAAATATTTGTTTCCTCATAAGGACTCCTTTTCTATTGGATCACATACATCAGAGTATACGAAACTCAATATTTCTTTTCTTTTATTATAGGAAAAAGAGAATACAACTCTATGTTACTTGTTAAACAAATAATAATTGTAAGGGTTTAAAGTTATACCTTTGGCTATTTTGATAAACTGCTTTGTTGATATTTTTCGTAAGTGCACGGGTTATTGTAGTATAGCTATGCAAGTACGGGTCGAACCGACAGGGACTCGCTTTAATTGGAGTTTTTAATAAAATTTAATTATTTAAAATTTGAAGAGAATAACAAAACTAGCCTAACCATTCAGATTTATTCAAATGATGCACTTTAAATAACTTTCAATTCCAGAAAACAAAATAAAACTAATCAAAACGTCCTTGAATCACACTGTCCTTGGATGGCATTGTCCCTAGATAACACTATTAAAAGATGGATAAAATAAAGCTTAAATGGAATAGGGACACATATGTAAATAAAATGGGGATACAAATGTCATAAAACAGGGGACGCAGATGTAATTAATGGAATGGAACATAATTGTCATTTCATTTAAAGATGAAGGGCAAAACCATCATTCTGTTCAAACTCTGGTTTTTAACAAAAACTAGGAAAACCCAACGAAAGGGATGGCCTATGGAGAAGATGGATTCGGAGGAGAAAGGGGAAAAAAGGCAGCAATGTGGGAGGAAACCTAGTTCGGGTTTCCTTCTCCGAGATGTCCAGAGGCGAGAAAACTCCAGGCAAGTGGTTCTGGCCGGGATGGAGCGTTGGAAAAAATCGCCTTCTCTGAGGATGGGTCGTCCCACTTCTGATCTAGCTTGATGGAGGCAGAGGCCATTGAAGAGGAACGACTGGGGAAGCTGTCTAGTGCAGGCGGTGATGGGCGTCTAGCTTCTAGTCGTCTGGTCTGGATCAGAGGAACCGAAGCGAGAGGGTGATTAGATTGGCCGTCGGTCTTGGGTGCAATCAAGGATGGACGAGCTGGAGTAGATGGGAGTTGCGGATGCGTGACTGAGGTAGAGGTGCGTGCTGGGTTGAACAGAACTCAGGTGTGATGGAGATGAAGGGGGCCTAGACTGGTGCGCAGACTTTGTGTGTTGCTAGCCAAGTGTAGAAAAAGGAAGATCTGAAGGAAATGACACCTGGGTGCATGGAGGAGATCTAGGAAAGAAAGGTGGCCAGTCTGGGTAGTGGAGAGAAAACGTTAAGCGGTGGGAAAAAAATGGGAATTGAGAGATGAAGATCGGAAGTACGTGGAAAAGGCTGGGGTGAGCAGACTTGGGTCATGTGCGACTAGGCTATGCAGTTAGTGTTTTCTTCCGATCTGGGTTTGTACTGTGGAGAAATAGGGAAGGTGGGGCAAAGTGAAAGGCCTTGAGCGAAGGTGTGATGGTTGGGGTGTTGAAAGCTGGGAGAGGTATGGAAGTGCAATGGAAACAAGAGAGGAAGAATGAAAGAGAAGGGTACGGTGCATGAAAGAGAGAGTGTGAGGAGAGAACTGAGACCAGGATGGACAAGGCAAACAACAAGCCGGTTGGGAAATGGATGCACAATGGAGGATAGAAGATGCAAGGCAGGGAGGAAAAGTAGACTGGGCAAAGAAGAGAAAAACGATGAATAAAATAGACTAAAAAGAAGACAACCCAAAACTTCAACTCTCCAAAACTAACTCCCCCTCCCCAATACGATTTCCTCTCTTTATAGCTTTTGCATCTCCTTATTTTTCTCCACTCCTTCATTATCTTCCCAACTCCTTCCTTGAAGAGATAAATCCTTTTTAGGAAACTTTATCCTCTATAAATGTAGGATTCTTCTCATTAGTAATTCTTATCCAATTTGGACTCTTCTCATCTTGATCTGCACCGTTAATCATAGATCTGAGCCATCTGACCATCCTTTTTTTGATCTGCAAAAATAAAGACTAAATTAGAATAATCAAACCATACATTAATCCTTTAATAAGCTCGAATGATTATCTAACCGTTAAGGTCTCGATAGATAATCAAGTTAAAATTTGAAATTTGGACGACTAGATGACCTATTTGAATGCTAAACTAGGGGTCTTTTAGCCAAAATTAAACACTTAACACACCCCCAACCAGCATTTTGCTAGTCCCGAGCAAAACATGTAGACAACTATTTTACAAATCTGGTACAAGATGCCACTTTCGTAGATACTCATGATTGCATTTGGCACATGCAACAATCCCTTGAACCCCTAGGTTACCCCTAGTGGACGAGTTATGCCTCGTAAGGGTTTGTAGTGAATATACCCATAAAATTCAGTAAAGTCAGGTTCCCTATTTTATCTCAGAGAATCCCCATTCATTAGCAAATTGACTAGTTTTTTACAACTTAATGAAGAGGATTTGACAATTTTACACATCACACACATATTAAAGATATTTTGTTTGAGCTATTTCTCAGAGTGCATATGTGTGTGTACAGTCACATAAATCTTGAATTCTAATTGGATATGTTTACATCCCATTGGAAATATGCCTTGACCTCAAATCCTCATAGGTATACGCTCAGAAATAACTCTCAGATAAGGGTTTTAACATATTCCTCTCATTATGTGACCGAATCCAACAAACTAATGGTTCACATAATTCTTTTTAATGCTCATGAGACAAAGGAAAGTGTTCCCTAGGAGTGGATGTTAACATCAAGAATATGAGGGGTCTTTCACTTTAATTCTTTCTTTTATCTCCTCTTTACGGCTATGTCCACCTAAGATCAATAAGTCTTTAACTAGGACGAAATGTAAGCTTAGGATAGGTTTAGAAAAGAGAGGTATAAAGATTTCAAAGGTTCACAATTGAGTAGATGTCTTCAATAAATATCTTATAGGACAACTTTTCTTTTGGGTTTGTTCTTGAAGTGAATTTCTCCTTCAGACTTTGGTCTTTCTTTTCTTTTTTCTTTTTCTTTTTTCTTTGGAAGAAAGACATTTAATTCTTTTTCTCACTTCTTTGACATTTTGTCCTATTTTTGAATTTATTTATTTATTTTCTACTCTACTCATTTTGAAGATGGGTAATGGTTATTTATTTTAATGGGTTATTCTGGGTTAAGGTGAATGGGTTTAAAAAAGAAAAGGCTTAATAACATGCTCAAAAGGTCAACTAGTGGTATATTATATTGGGTATGCTTTATGTCTCTGGGCTAAGCAAGGATGGCCTATATCATTTCCTAGATTTCTTAAAGCCTATCAGATTCAATAAATTTCTGGAATTAAAGCTATTACTCCTCTTTATTCTTGATGGTTAACCAAACAAGGATAACAGAATCACACTAATGTATGTACGCTGAAGAAATCAGGGAATTACTTATAACTCTCTAAAAGAAGATAGTCTCAAGTCTCATTAGGTTATAGGTCTCCACTGATTTTCCTCAGGGTCTCTAAGTCATACCTCTATATTAGTCTTGATTATGTGCTGTGTGTAAATGATTTTCGAGAAGTAGCTTTCATAAAATGCTTTAACTCATGAATGACATGCAAAACTAATCATATGCATTCCCATTAAGAGGTGAAAATAGTATATTTACTAAATCTTGAACATTCAATTCTCATCATAGTAAGGGAACTTTACTTAAAAAGACTTTTTGTTTTTTTTCAAAAATTTTCATTTTTTTTTCAAGAAAACTCAACTCAAAATCTCTAGTGCATCTACACCCCCAACCTAAATGAAACATTGTCCCTAATGTTTGAAAACATAGGATTCTATATGAAAGTTGAGAGATGTAAACTCTAAACCCTTGGGTTGCCTCCCAAAAAGCGTTAAGTTTAACATCTTCAGCCAGATGTAATGATGAGTGCAATGATTATATGTTGTAAGGCTTCCGGAGTGATACTTTAAGGTGGATCATGATACTTGAGTACCTATAAAAGTGTCTCATCAATTTCAAGCTCAGGCAATTTGAGGAAAGGTTTTAACCTTTGACCATTGACCTTTTGGATGTCTCCATCCTTTTCAATCTCGATGGCCCCATGAGGATAGATTGTGCGTATTATATATGGTCTAGTCCATTGAGATCGAAGTTTTCCTGGGAACAAATGCAATCTAGAATTATACAGTAAGACCTTTTGACCTGGTGTGAAGGATTTTCTTAGAATGTTTCTATCATGTATAGCCTTCATTCAGTCTTTGGACAAATGTGCAGATTCATATGCATCTTTCCTCAATTCCTCCAACTCATTGAGTTGGAGTTTTCTGTGGGTTCCAGCAAAATCTAAGTGCTGTGATTGAGATCAAGTTCAGCATAAGTTCTTGTATATGCCGTACTTCCTTTAGTATCACTGTGCAGCCAATATTTCTCTTGATCTGCATATCTCCAGTCCCAATTATTTGGGACGCACTGTTGTTTCCCATCTTCATGATGCCAAAGTCTCCTTCCTTGTAAGTGATGAAGAACTCTTTATGTGGTGTGGCGTGGTAGGAGGCAACTGTGTCTACCACCCACTCAACTTCACTGTTGACCACGTACAGGCACGCTTCTTCTTTAGCCATCAGTACTGATATGTCCTGTGCAATGGTGACATTTGTTTCACCATTACCTTCCTTTGTCTTATTTTGTCCCATTTCTTTATTTAATTTTTGGCAATCCTTCTTCACATGTCTTGGAATGCTGTAGTGGAAACACTAGTATTGCTCCCTGTGTCGGTTCTTGGATCTGCCACGATCTTGAGATCCCCCTACTTCTGCTTCTGCTTTTGCTTCTTCCTCACCCTCACCCTCACCCTCGACCTCTGATGTTGTTGCTTTCTTTGTTTTCTGTAATAAGGGTGTAATGCCTGAGCATTTTTGCTATTTTTGCATCCATTTTTACAAAAATAAATTGGATATTCTATATGAAATTAACCATGTTACATGTTTTATTTTATTTAAAATAGTAAACAAAGAAATTTGTAAGAAAAATTAGTACTATTAGAGTCTACGTTCAAAATGGAATCCAACGCCTAAAAGAACGCCGAAAATAGAGTTTGCATGAAAAAGTTACGGGCATTTAAAGATTAAGGGCATTTCTGTAATTTATATTTAAAAAATGAAAAAGACGAAAAACACAGGGGGCCATTTTGATAACAGCACCCCCGTCTGCTTCCTCCTCTAGCCAACATTCCAGAGACTTCCACCACCACCTCGTAGGGCAGCAACAATGGCGGCACGGCTATTCCCATCCTATAAAAACACCCTCTCCCTCTCCCTCTTCCTCTGATCATCCCTTCTTCATCTCTTTCGGCTGCTTCAAGCAATTGGCCCAAAAAAAATGGAAAAAACCCCTCCTTCAGCTTCCTTCGCGATTTTCCGACACCGACCCAAGTTTTTCCTTTGGGTTGGCCATTCTCCTTTCCCTTTTTCTTCCCCATTTTTTCTATAGTTTCACTGAAAAACCAGTTTTTTTTTCCTTCTTCGTGTTTTCTGACATAAAGGGTTTGGGCGACCTAGAGAGAACGTGGAAACTCTGCCCAGGTACCCCTCTTCTTCCCTTTCTCTCTTTCCCTTTGGATTCGCCTCTTTTTTCAGCCAAGATCCATGTCAGATCTGGTATTTCCTGGCCAGAAGTCACCGGAGAAAGCCGGGCGCACGCGACATGCAGGCATGGCATGCGGGAGTGGGTCCTGGTTCGACCTAGGTGCGTAAGCATCCTGGGAGCCGAGACGCTCCTCGCCTGCACTAACAACACATCTGCACAACGCAATTCAAAACGCGCTGTAGCTCCGTTCGGGCGTGCACCAGCATGCAACTGCGATTGCGGCTCGACTGGGACGCGCACGCGTCGTGGGAACCGCAACTCGTGGGCCCTACGCGACGATTCTGGTTTGTCTGTTGATGTGTGACGTTAAAAATTGCAAGTACAGGGGCTGTAGGACTACAATTGAAGATTCGAAAGAACCATTGCGTTCGTATCAACGACGCAAACCTAATGAGACTATAAAAGTTAGGATTAGATGACTATTTAATATGACTATCGCTTGAAAACCATAGAGATCTTTTAGATCTATCTAAATGGTGGTCTATAAATGGATAGAAAATGATATTTGAATCCTTGTTGTCAAACAATATACAGGGTTTTACGAAGATGGTTCAGGTCGAGTAATGAAGAACTCGATCCAAGGATCATCGAGGTAGGTAGTCTGATACTACTAAGTTTTCAAATACATTTCAAATCTGAATGCTTTACTTGGCTTTAATTACTGTATTTTGCATGCTTTTTGAGATATGATGTTCTTATATGAGTACGCGGATTTGTCTTCATGATTTATGGCCGTAAAGCACTTGAATCTATCACTGTGTTTAGCATGCTTGTGGGATATGATGTTTTTGTACAAGCATATGGAATTATGGCTTTGAATGTGATTATTGGCATAAGCAGATTTTATGCATTGCTTGCATGTTTTAAAAACAAATGCCTAAATTGTATGATTTATGATATATGAGATTTGGATTATCTATATATGTTTTTTAGTGGGCAGATCGTCGAATGAGGCAGTCCACGGTGGGCACTATGCTGAAAAGCTATTATGTACGGGGTTGGCCTCTCGGCTTCTACCACCAGAAGGGGGGATGGTATCACTGCCAAAAAGGCATTGTCCCTTCCCTGATTGTTGTAGTAAACAGGGACGACCACTGGAGGTGTTCATGGCACCCTTTCGGGGATAGCCATAGTCCCGTGGAGGCTATAGTGTGTAGGTCTCTAGATACCGGAGCCACATGAGTTAGCTATGTGCTAATTGTGAGCATAGTGACACTATGATTTCAGTGTGATTGATATGCATATAGCATTGAGATGGTTGTATACGAGTACTTGTGGCCAGTTGGCGTGACGTGTACGCTGAGAGGCTCATGTGTTTGATACTAGCATCTGCTTGGAATAATGACTATTTTAAAATTATTATTCTATTTGATTTGCTGGTTTGATACATTTGCCGGTTTGATACATTTGCTGAGATCTTTGTATATGGATCTATTGATTTCTATTTTATATTTATCTTATTGAATACTAGATTATGAGAAATGATTCCATGATTGAAATTGTATTAATAAGCTTATGTTTTAACTATTCATGCTTACACAAAAAGAACACTGATGTTTTACATGAAAAGCTCTTGGAATCATGCATGTTGCCTACAGTATTTTCAAAATAGTAGTATCAGATCACCTACTGGGTATAAGAAATACTCACCCAAATATATTATTTTTCAAGATAGCTCCACTCACAAGTAGAAGAAGCATAAGGAAATGTTGATGCTATGATCAAGTAAATGAAAAAGAAACAAGTATGAATGCAAGTAAACACTCTACCCTTTGGACATGTATCTGTATTCATCTACAGTTGGGCTGTGAGTTGTGACTGGATAGACTTGGGAAGACATTTATGATTATAGTAATTTTCAAAAACTACTTTGGTTGTTGTGAAAGCAAATGACACTCGGAGTTTTCAAAATGAGTTTAAAAGAAAAGATTTTCAGCTGCATTGTATCGTTTTTATAAAATGGTTTTCAAATAGGGACGCATTCCGCCTTAGGAATTAGATATTGCATTTAAAAATGCATGGAAAAACCTGGGTCATCACATAGGGTATGTGCATGGTCTACTCTGCATTCTTTTCTCTTAGCCTCCTCGTTGAATAAGGCGTCCTTGACCATTGCCATGGTCAGTTTGCCTTCTAGAGCTCAGTTGCTAAGGGAGATTACAAAGGTCTCCCAACTTTCAAGTAAGGAAATCAATAGTAATAAGGCCTGCCCTTCATTCCCTAGTGGAAACTTTGCTGATACAAGCTGGTTTACTAGGTTCTAAAATTCACTAGTATGCTCGACTATTGATGTTCCACTTTTCAACTTTAAATTCATTAGCCTTTTCATCAACAAGGCTTTGTTGTATGCAGTCTTTGCCTGATACATGTTATCTAACTTTTTTCAAATAACATAGCATTTTCTTCTTAGGCTACATAATGGAAGACACGATGGTCAATCCATTATCTGATATGACCTATAGTTTTTAGGTTCATTTTAGTCCACTCCTTTTCTGAAATCCCTTCAGTCTTTTGCTTTCATCATCTAATGGGTAATGAAGATCTTTACAGTGTAAAATATCCTTTATTCTAGGTCTCCATAAGGTGTAATTGGTGGCATTGAATTTTATCATAGCCCTAACTACAACATTACTTGAACTAGATTCCTGTATGGACTTAAAGTTTATTTTTTAACTTTTCTGGGTCTAATCGTGAGAAAAAAAGGATGCACGGTTGAGTCTGGAATGGTCAAAAACCTTTGGAGTGGTTAAGTGATGCCCAAGAAATTTTTATGTATAAATGTCATTTTAGAGGGGGTACTATTCAAGGGCACAGTCGTAAATATTCAAGTATTGTTCAGGGTACTATTTATTGGTACTGTTGAGGATACTATTCAACTCAATTACTATTCACGAGTCTGACTATTCACAAGTCAACTCAATCTCTATTTTCGAGTTGCTACATTGTTTGACTTTAAAGTCTTCACCTTTGTTCAGGATATTGTTCCCCATTGTCTGACTTTGTCTTCACCTTTGTTCTTATTTCAATCTCAAACAAAACTTTTTATTTTTTGAAAACATCAAATACATATGACTTATGTTTCAAAAAATAAACCTAAATTTTTTGGATAAAATCAACTATAAACATAACAAAATGAACAAAGTCACTTAGAAAAGATACCTAAGCCAGCCCTCATATATTAGTGCGGATCAATTCTAATTTCTATAACTTTGCACTCCTTTCAACCTTTGAGAAACTCACCTTTTTCTGTTTCTCATAAATACAGTCTTCACAAAAGTCAAGGTTCATAGACCTCAAACCTAATAGTTTTCCTTTTGTAAGCATAACCTCCATCTCCTTTTCTCTCATGTGACCAAGTCAAAATAGTACCTCACTGTAAAGACTAGATACTATTCATTAGGTGGAAGTATCAATTTTACAGGCTGCTATTTTTAGATTCTATATAAAAGGAATAAGAAAGGAAACCCTAACATCTTTGAGGTTTTCTCCTCTTTCCTTCTCTTCCCCCTACTTATCTAATGCAGTAGTGTCTTGCTGCTTCCTGAGGTTGAAACAGTTCCTTATGCCTCTCTTGGTTGAGGCAGTCGTCAAGCTGCCTTCGATGCAACGATCTCTGGCACTGCTTCCCTGGCTGCGGTTTCCTTTGGCAGAGTTTCTCAGGTGTGAAATCTCCGACAGGCGAGATCTACAAATAAGTATCTACCCCTTTCCTTTTTCTTTTTTTTGGGTCTGCCAGAACTAGGGTTTCAATCGGTTTTTCACCGGCCGACCAAAACCCTTATTTCTTTCCTTTCTTCTTTTTCCTAGCAACGAGTTCGCCAGCTTGATCTATTCTCAGAGAGGATCGCTGGCTGTGATCTTCTTCTTAGGAGGGCCACCTGCTACGTCGGTCTTCTTCTCAGAAGACCAATGACGCCGATTTTCTCTCTTTACCTTCTCTGTTGTTTTTTCAATGAGAATCCCACTTGTGAAAGGATTCTTTGATCTAGGCAAGTTCCGATCTAGGTAGCTCGATTTGGATTGAGTGATATGGACTGTGCGATCTGGGCTTCTGCTCGGTTTAGATCTGGACAGGCTTGCTAGGGTCTGAATGTGATATGGACTATTCCTACCTAAGCCTACTTTGTACTGGGCCGCACCTAGCCTAGGTCTAACCTCGGACCTGGGCTACACTTGGCTTGGGTTTGGACTGGACTAGACTTGGGCCACACCTGGCCTGGGTCTGGACTAGACTTGGGTCACACTTGGCCCGAATCAGAACGCGATCTGCGTTCTACGCCAGCACACATTCTATGTTCACCGGCTTTGTTCCGACAATCCTTGGTATGAACCAAGGCTCTGATACCACTATTGGGAATGCGGAGCTCTGATACCCTATTGCGGAAGCTACTGTTTACTGAGAAAAAATACAAACACACACCAAAGAGATAACACAGAGATTTTATGTGGTTCGGCCTAATCTGGCCTACGTCCACAGGAAAAAGAGAAAACACTCACTAGATTGAATAGGAAAACAATGGAGGAGGAGGAATCACAACCAGATTCTCACTCGACTCTACTCTTTCTCACACTCTCTCTTTTTAGATCAACTGATCTGTTTCTTACACCCATACCAACAGAGATCGGATCTCCCCTATTTATAGGGTGTAGATTATTTGATTGTCAAGATCTGCAGTGCATCAAATCTTGATAAATCACAGTTTCTGCTTGCTCATTTTAACTGCTCATTCGGTGCCGATTTTTTACTGTTCTTTCAGTGCTGAATTCCAATTTTATTGCACCTAATATTGGTTTCTGTGTTTCGTTTTTGTAGATGTCATGGGTATGGGTCCATCACTCCAACTTCCAAACACCACATGGTCCGACAAAGCCAATATTTATAATCTTGCTTGATTCTTTCTACTCTTGTCTGTTCTGGTGTTTGTATTGTAGGTCATATCAAGAGTGACATCTGCCGCTTCCACATGTCTTTCCTAGACTTGTTACACCAGAACAAGTGAAGCCTATGCATCTGTTCGGTGAGGCATCGCTCTAGCTATCGATATAGAGAGTGATATCTGCCGCTTCCACATTTCTTTCCTAGACTTGTTACACCAGAACAAGTGAAGGCTAATGCATCTGTTCGGTGTGGCATCGCTCTAGCTATCGATATAGAGAGTGACATCTGCCGCTTCCACGTCTTTCCTAGACTTGTTACACCAAAACAAGTGAAGGCTAATGCATCTGTTCGGTGAGGCATCGCTCTTGTTATAGATATAGAGGGTTGGTTTCAATAGTATACTACAGTAGGGCTCGACCACATGGTAAGCTGCTGCGTTGCTCCCCAGTTTTGCATAAGGGCACCATACATTCAAACGTCGGATATCTCGTTGAGCAACAAAAACTTACGATCCTTGGATAGTTCGAGCATCCAAAAAACCCATGCCTCTGTTCCTTAAAGTGGACGCTGTTTGTAGACAGACTCATGCTAGGACTTGCAAAGTTCTGGGGCAGGAGGTATGCGATAAACGGGTCGGATCAATCATAAGGGTGGCCATCATTTATAAGTACTGGGGCGGCAGACGGGCAATTTACTAGGTGGAATATGAAAGAAAAACAAACAAACAAACTTATCACGAGGTTAAGCCCCCCGAAATAAAGAAAAGAATGTAAGAAGAAACGGACAGGTTAATCAGCTTGAAGACTGGAAAAAGAACAAAAAAATTGGGCCTCATTCTCTGCCCTATTCTGTCATGTTGCTATGCTCATTCACAAGCCAAAAGCGGGCTATTTTGTGACCCGTCAGATTCACCGACTCCTGGGTTTGTCAGCTTCTTAGCATTGAGGACCTCCCCATCCCAATCTGTTCTCATAAATATCATAAACCAAACAAAAATTGCAAGAGTAATTTCAGCGATTAAGAGGCCATACCAGAGTCCTTTCAATCCAAGCTTGAACCAAAATGCAAGCCCAATAGCAGTAGGCAAGCCAAGGAGATAAAAACAGGCTAGATTAAGCCTAGCACCAGTGGTTGGATGAGCCATTCCCCGTAAGGCCCCACAACCAGCCATCTGTGGGCAATTACCAAGCTCACACAATCCCGCAATTGGCATCGCAGCCGTTGCTAGTAGCAAAACAGACTCATCGTTTGTAAATAGACCCGCCCATGGCTTTCTTAGAACAATCGTCCATGCTACGTTCAGTGTCCCAATCAAGAAGGCACAAACCAGTCCCACTATTGCTACTAGCTTTGATTTATGTGCCTCGCCGGCTCCAAGTTCGTTTCCCACCTGATCATATTAAGCTTTGAATGAGTTGTGATAAATGGTCAACAGAACAAATAGAGCGATAATAAATGACTCTCAGAATCCGTTGTTTGAAGATAAAAAAGAAGATTTCCTTATCTATTTCTACTACCTTAGCAGAAACGCTGCTAGCCCATGCCATGGCCACTGTATACATGAAATTAGCAGTCTGGATCAAGATGGTTGCCGCAGCTACCGAAATTCTTGGATTCGGCAAATAACCACTGAGAATAGCTACAATCTCGTATAACCACCACTCCAAACATGTACCCATACAGCTTGGAAGTGCAAGTTGAAGCAGCGGCCACAGTTGAGTCGGCCACAACTGACTGATACCTATCATTGACCAACCCCTTCTTGTTAGCTCGCACGCTTTCGAAAAATAGAGATAGCTCACAAAGAATAGAACCATGTTTAAATTGGCTATTACAGCTGCCATGGCCACTCCAGGGACGCCATACTTCAATACAAACACTATCAATATATTTAGCGGTATATCGACGAACAGTGCAATTACTGCACAGTACATCATTGGCTTTGTCAAGCCTTGTGATCTGAGATATACTCTCAAAGGTTGCAAGAAGGAATGTACAAGCAAATCAGGTAGCGAATATAAGCAGAAAGTAGCAGCCACAGCCATGATCTCTTCATCTTGGCCCAAGGAAACCATGATTGCTTCGAGATTGATCCATAGAATGCTAATAGGGACACTTGCAATTAATAAGATAACAATAGTTTGTTGTAAGGAAATGGAAATGAGATTCCAGTTCTTGGACCCAAATGCTTGGCTACAAACAGGCTCAAGTCCACAAGCAAGTCCGAACAAGACAGAGTATCCAGTAATGGTTGTGAATCCAATTGCAAGAGCTCCGCCGGCAAGCTCTAAGCTTCCAAGCCTTCCTAAACATACAACAGAAATCATAGCCTGGATGTATATCACAAAATTCATCGCTGAGATTGGCAGTGCCTTGGTCCAGAGCTCTTGGAGAATATCCATTCCCTGAAAGATGAGAGACCGATGAAAGAAGAGATCAAGAAACAGAGAAGCAATGAAAGGTCAGGTGGCCTAGTTCATGTACCTGAGTTGCCAATGGTGCCATGTAGAACAAAGGCAATTCCTTATCTCCCACTTGGAGGTTTCACGACAAAAGAAGAGAGAAGGAAGATGTAAAATGCAACAGTTCTTACTTTTAGCTTTTATCTTACAGCAGAACAAAAACTCGAAAACTTGCCTCGAATCAGAGGTGGAACGAGTCAACTCGAAGGCACTCGTAAGTTTAATTTAAGTTATATGTAAACTTTTAGATTTATATGCACAAACCAAAAGTAGTCTAATTGGTTAGGCCGTTCTTGAGGTCTTGGGTTCAAGTTAGATTTATAAATGAAGATTTTTATTTATCCAACGACTCGAGTCAACATGTGATTCGTTTTTTTCTATAGAGTTAAGTAACTCGGACCAATTTTTTGGGTCGACTCGTTTGTTTTAGAATTATATCTGGTAGTACGTGTGGTCAGATTTTTGTTTTTTTTAAGCTTTAACTCTCGGGAATCGGGATTATTGTCTGGTACCCAGCTGTCATTTTCTTAAACTTATTTAACTTTTCACCAACCACATGCCCCGGACCCTCATCTGGGAACTTTTGGTAAAAATACAAATGAGGATTACTCTTTTAAAATGACCTGAATCTTTTTTCTTAATTATTTTATCATAGATTAGTATGTCCCAAATTAAAAGATTAAATATAAAGTTAGGAAGGGTAAAAAGAGTAGTCCAATACATAAAGCTCCCACCTATGCAGGATCAGGGAAAGGAGTATTTAACCATATAAAAGCTCTTTCATTTTTAAAAAAGTAGTTGGCTAATTCATGAGCTACCATGTGCCCCTCTCAAAATATGTGTGATAGAAAGGAATTAGTAATTTATTTAAGCTGTTGATCTGCACGCCATTGAAAATAGATGAGACATCATGAAGCTTCCCATTTTAGATTTTTATTTTTGTTTAACCATTTAAAATATCACTATAAGTCGTGCTATTGTCAAGTTAACAAACCACATATAGTATACGTGGCCTATTGGTACAATGAGTTTAAACCATACAAGAATATATAGACTGGATATCTAGTGCTCCTAACAATAGAAGCTATGACCCGAAATTGGTAAATTATATGTTAGTTTTGAAATCGCAGTTAGATATCTTTTACAAGTAATAACTTCAAGCTGTCTACATTTTGGAATATCCAAACCATTCACATCATTGATCATGATCCAAAAATCTCATCCAAAATAGATGAGAGTAAATGGATAAGATTTGTTGGACATTGGTCATGTAAGCCATGAACACCAATAATTTGCATGGCTTAGACCTTCTAAAATGTAGGCCTATCTCTTACATGCATAAGTTAGATCTTATAAAATATAAGCCTAAGTCTTACAAGGCCTATGATTTGAATAGTTTTATAAGATCTAAACCATTCAAATATAGTTCATATATGTAAGAGCCGGCCTGCATGTTAGAAGATCTAAACCACTTAAATCATGGTCCATGTAAGACATGGGCCCATATTTTAAAAAATCCAAACCATTCAAATTATGGGCCATTTAAGATTTGCGCCCACATTTTAGAAGAACGAACTCATACAAATCATGGGTGCGATAAGAGTAGATTCCAACACGCAGGTTGATCTCTATGCTTGAGGCTACATTCATTTATGAAAGGTCAATGCATGGGAAGGGTTGACTCTCCTAGTGGCTCGGATTGGTCTCACTCCCATGCTTGGAAGATTGAGAATCTCAAGGTTTGTATTCGTGGGGCACAGAGGATAATTGCATTTTAGATAAGTAAAATAGGAGTTCCACATGTGTTTTAAGGTTTATACTTGTTGTATATAATAAGCCGACATATACCATGTAGGTTTTGATAAGTAGACAATGACACATTATATAATGATCTTTTACATGGTCTACTTGGTAGAATAAATAAAAACCAAAAATAGAAGCCCAAACGTTATTTATCTACATGTGTTATTGAAAAGTTGCTAAATAGAAGTCCAAGTCTTTACATTTAATATCATTAATTACTAAGCCTAGGTAGTTTAGAAGTGCTTCTATATTAGGAGTTCAAGGCTATTTGGCTACATTCTGAGTCAGTCTTCTTGTACTGAACCTAAAATAGGTTGTCGAATTGCCTTCTCTTTATATCTTGGTTCATAGCAATGCATCTACGTTGGGTTAGTCCACCTCTCGAAAAGTTTCTTGCTCTCGGATTTTAGGGACTATATCTCCCAAGTCCACAATCTAGAATCTTGGGGGCATGAGGGGAATTGGACTACCATCCTTAGCCTCCTAATCATCAAGTGAAACAAATGTTAATATTAGTCGCAAGTAATAGCCCATATAAGACTATATTCACTTTGCATAGTTGTTAGTTTGATCATACAAGTGTATAGCAAAAGCTCCAATAAACTTTTCATCCAATATCTGATAATACTGAATGCACTTACTTTACCAAGATTGCCTCTCAAGGCACTATTAAAATTTAAGAGGTATCTATTTATATTAGGTGATTTTCACTTATATAAAATAGTCTCCTCCACTCTTTCTTCAAAATTTGTTTGTTTGTATTTTAGAGGAATTGTTTTTCATCATTGCTACAATTGTTATTGGTTGTATCTTCATTTGAAAGTTCAGAAACATAAGCTATCCATGTGGGTTCAAGTTGGGTGAGATTGAATCTGGCATATGATAGTATTCCTTGTCTTACCAAGTAGTCCATGCAAGGCAGTAGTAGGCTTTTCTACTCAATATTTCCTTGGTTTCTATTGGTACCAACTTCGAATAATTTTCATTGTTGTATTCCCCCTAGTATTGTCCAATCTAAAATCCTGATTAATAGATTCCCACACAATATTCTCATTTTTCTTTCCTCTTCATTGAACCAAGCCAATACAATCTTGGTAGGTAACCTATCATGAGCAACTACCCACGGCAAGTTCTTTACCTTAGGAAGACACTTTGTAGCCCAAATATTTTCCAAAGTCTAGATTTAAAAGGTGGTAGATTAAGAAAGAAATGATAGCTGGTCTCAAAGTAAACTCCCCTCTGGGAGTTATATCCCACTTAATGTCATGTAATACTTTCCATTTTTGAGGAATATATATTTGTGTATGTGTATGTATATGCATAATTATGAATTTTCTAAATTTTGGGAAAATTATACTTCTTGGAAATTTGAAATATTTAGAAATGAATTCACTAATTGAAATATCGATATTAAAATGTACACAAGAAATGAAATTCAACGACACTAAGAATGCTAAAATCGAAGTCTAAAAAAAAATCTTCTAATTATTTTAAGTAAAGTATTTTAATAAAATAAATGAAAGGGCAGAAGAATAATTTCACACGTGTGGGGCCCATTGATGTGGCATGTAATCTCATGATTTGACACGTCATCATGAGTAGTGAGATGGTGATTCCTAGCATTTATTGTCGGTAATCATTTAACATTAAATGCTAAAATGATATAAGATAATATAAATAAAATAAAATTCTAAAATAAAATATTATTAATGGGTGGTTGGGGGCCTATGATGACCGAGATTGGGAAATGAATTTCAGGACCCGTAATAGGTAGGGTCTAGCCACTTGTTTTACTTTCCAACAACCCACATTTCCAGTCTTTTCTCCCCCAGGTCCAGCAAGGTCGACATTGTCACCATTTTCCGACAACAAAATGGTGGAATTGACAATGAAGGTAACATAGTCAATAAAACGATGTTAGATTGACGATTTGAACCGTTCATCTTATTCCCCAAGCAACCACGATAAAAACCCCTCTGATTTCATGGAAATCCATTAGGAAATGACACTGAAAAATGAGAAAAATAGTAAATGGGTAATTTTACAAAACTTGAATTAATCCAGTAAAAAACTTAAGATTCCAGTGAAATTTGTGAATGAAAGCTTCATAAAACTTAAATTCAAGAAATTCCAAACAAAACAGTGTATTTTTGGTGAAATTTTCACACTGTATACGTCTCTGGTAATGACCGAAATCTGGTTGTCTTCTTCGATGATGGCAAAGTTTTCAAGCAACCATGAGTGATTGGAACCTTATTGATCTAGTGGATTTCATGTGCATGAAAGGCTTGGATGGGTGATCTAAGCCGTTCATCATGTTTCTAGACCCTTAAAACCCTAGCGGTGATGAAAACAAAGAAAAAATGGAATTAGCTAGACTGTAGATCAAAGGGAGATCAAATGGACAGTTTGGGCATAGCATCCCCGATGGATGGCATTCCTTGGATGCATCCGCCGACCCTCAGAATGCAACATGCACATGCAATGCGATCATGCTTGCGCCCGATGCTACCACATGTGTTTGGCATCGCACACGCCAGTTTTACAGGAGCATGAAGCCGTGATTTTTCAGTGTTTGTGGCCCAGATTTGATCCAGACCATTGAAATTTTGAACTGAAACAAAAATTTAGCAATTTTAGAAGCTATAGAGGTCCAAATTGTGATCCAAGACGTCTATTGGTTTCGTCTCGGTAACATAGACCTAAATTTATTATCAATACCTTGATTTGACCTCATAATTAGATCAAATCATTAAATCTCTCTCGATAACTTAGATTGCGCCAATCAAGTGGTGATCATGCCTTAGAAATTAAACAACTACATCACATAAGAGGTGAATTAGTGGAATTAATGGACGGATTGCTTGCATCTATCAAGAAAATTGATCTTGACGGTCAATCTAACCATGAACCTTAGAATTGACTTATCAGAGAACAATCAGACCAACAGATCGACATATGGTCATGGACATAGACTTGAATTGTTAGATAAACATAAAAATTGAATTAATTATGATGAATAGGACTCTAATTAGTAATATAATCATAGATTTAAGCTATAAAGAATGATCCAACTATTGGATCAGAGCTTGGCAGATGATTATTTAGATGTGAGAAAAACTAACATTTAGACATGGATTAGCTTAATTAAGTTTAAATCAAATGATTTAGGTCATTAATTTAGGATTAACTACCATATCAAAGGAATTATCACACTGATTGATTCACTCTTGGGACTTGAGGAACACCAAGTAAAATAGATGAAGATTAAAATGTACAATGAGGCATATTTAGAGTAGTGGATGACATAGTGTGGTACTATGACTTAACAGGTACATCAGAGTGCAAGTTAACGTAGTTACATGCCTAATTTGTAGTACCTAAGCATTTGAAGTGGGTGATTACATTTAGTGTTTCCCTAATTTCATCGATCATAATGTGTTTACTTGAGAATCTTATCCATGATGGTAGTTTGAGGCATGAACTTTCATGCCACCATTAGTTTGAGGCACACCTTATTGACTTGATCTTCTTGAGATTGACTGTGTATAGATTTTTCATGATTTATTTCATGTTTTCTTCATTTTATGACAAGTGTTTCTGCTCAGTGGATACTATGCTAGGAGGGTATTAAGGTTAGCCGCCACCCCTCTGAATCTATGGATGATAGACACCCCAACTTGATATGTGGGCAAACTGTGTGCAGTTTGTGGTAATCATGGGCAAGTCACCCACATCGTCCGACCGACTCACATGCCTCAGCAAGCATTAGTCTCCCATTTCGGTGTCAATAGTGAGTGGTAGTGGTTGATACCCTGGAGTGGTTGCAAATGCAGCATAGCAATCCATGCTCTTATTCGGTATGCTCATGTAGTATAGATACATTGGGATATTTATATCCTAATGCATTCACAGCGTGACGATGCACCCTAAGGGTGAAGCTTATTTGGGTGGCCAAATGTAGATGGACTATGGGCTGAGAGAGCTACTTGGTGTGAGCTACAAGTGAGAGATGCAAGGATTGGAGTGAGTACTCATTGCCAGATATGAGAGTGTAGTGGGACACTCTAGGCCATGATAGAGTTTGTGTGCCCTATTACTCATACTTATATCCATGTTTTTAGAGAATGAAATTGATTGTATTTGACTCTATCATTTACAAAAGCATACATTATTCATGTCTTGCATGCCATGGTGATCAATTATGATATCTTTACATCTATGCGTAAATCATTACGTTTATTTTAGACTCAATCATACATGTATTGTCTATTTCTTCATACCTGATGATTTAACTCATATATGAATGTTGTATATCCATGAGATTTATCATGACTTTGGTATTTCTACGTCACATTATTTATATTCTATTCAATTTTAAATGTGATCACCTACACAAGCGATTGCTTGCTGAAGCATTGCTTCGGTTTATAATGACTCAAATTTGGAGTGCAACAGTAGCAAGGGCAAATAGGAGGAGCAGTAGAAAGGACAGCGAGGACCACTTGTCACATTCAAAGACAAATTTGATGTATGCATCCATCTACTTGAAGTGGACATTTTTTCGGGGATTATATAAATACATTTATATTATAGTGATAGAGTTGGATGTGGTGAACGATAGATAGAACCCTAGGATTTCATTATATTTTGTTCGTTTTTTGTATCTCTTTCATGATCGGTATTTCTCTATGGTTTTAGCTTTTGTACAAAGTATGCTATATAGTGTATTTGAATTTATTTATTACCATGGGTTGGATGACCCTCGAGGTTTTCTTTTGGCATTTCATTTGAAATGATTATCGTGATTATCTTAGATACGAGTTTTACATTTTCTAAGGATCTCGACTATCTTATTTAATATCATTATTATTATATATGAAAAATGGTTTCAGAAAACTCGGGGTGTCACATGTCATCTTCTTCAGACTTATCTAATATGATCCTCAAGATATTTTGTGCATTTCATTCTTGCAAGAGAAATATAATTTCTTATGTGTCCCACTATCTAATAATAGGTTTAAAAAGTGAGGCAATCCTATCATCGTCTTACCCCTCAAGAAGCTATAAAACTTAGAGATAAATGGTGGGTTTGAGGTTCAATTATCAACCCATAATCTTATAACTTCACCAAAACACACAAGCCTTCTAATACCTTTAGATTTTTTTACCTAATAAAACTAGTTGCTAAAGGCATCCAACTGGGCATGATTTTCAATTCTCAATCTAAAGAGAGAAGGCAAACAAGATGAGTAGGTCAAATCATCCAAACATGGGGCTTAGGTAGGTAGGCTTTAGAATTCGTATTAAAACTCAGTCCACATTCTCATTGTATAATTATGTGGTAAACTAAATAAGCGGCACTATGAGTGGACAAAGTAAACTGTTTGGTCTTCTTGCCCATTTTTGTGGTGTTCATTCATATTAGATAGTCCATACCTCTGATATATCACCTAATCCTAGTGGCTAGGATATAACAAGAACAATTTTCAGCACCTATCTAAGATGGCATCTACTTGCACGCAAAATTTTCAAATCACCATGCTGTTTGTGTGTGTGTGTGTGTGTGTGTGAGAGAGAGAGAGAGAGAGAGAGAGAGAGAGAGAGAGAGAGAGAGAGAGAGAGAGAGAGAGAGAGAGGAGGTTGGTTATGTATGTTAGTGGACGCAACCACAGTAGTTGAGGTTGTCCAAGCTTTGACAAGGAGCAAGAATCAGTTGTATTCGACACTTTAGAACAAAATATCGATTTGTACACCTGACACATATATTGGTTGATATATTAGTATAGTGAAATAGTGGATATGATATTTTGCTTGATATACCCGTATTTTTAATTGATTTGAAAATTGAGTTTTTTTGTGTGTGTGCAAAAATGGCATTACATTTTGATAATTTTGCAAAAATGTCTAACATTTTTTGAGTTTTGCAAATTTGCCATTAGATTTTCAAGAGCATTACAAAATTGTCATTCTGTTAGGTTTCCATCCTCCTTCCCTCTTAAAATTTTAAAATTTCAATATTTGCCTTCTCAAGAGACGGCGGAAGAAAATAACTAACACCTATTACAGTTACAAACACTGGAAATGGGGACGATCTCAACATAAGGGTTGGAAAGGAGAGTCGATAAGGGTAGGGTTGGATCTACTCATACTGGTCGAAAATTGTGGGGGGGGGGGGTGGAGAGGATCTTGGCTAGGGTTGGATGTTGATAGCTAGGGGGCAAAGTTGCCAAAAATGGGATGTATTTGATGGAAACGAGGGGCCCAGAAATTGTAATAACCCAAAATTTAAAAGCTTATTTATGCAATTTTTATTATAAAATAATAAAGGGGATAAATTAAATTTTTTATGAATGACCTTTTTTTAGAGTCTTAATAAAGTGTTGAAACCTCAATAATTAGATTATACTTGAAAAATGGAATCCAACGATACCAAGAATGCACAAAACGTATTTCAGATGAAAAAGTTATGAACATTTGAAGTTTAGGGGTATTTTAATAAATTTTCAAGTTAGCACGTTTGCTAAATTTTAAAACAAAAAGATCCAAAATGCAAGGGGCCATTTTGATAACGGCACCCTTGTCTCTGACTCCTTCGCCAGAGAAACAGGTCGACAACCATGCTTACCCGAGAAAGGCAAGTCACCAATGATAAAAAACCGCCCTTCCCTTTTCTTCAGCGTGTTCCCTTTCCTCCATAGACTCCATCCCTTTCCCCTCTTCTTTTCCCACCGGTTAACCCTTTTTTATCCATCTCTGGTGTCCCAACAACCCAGTGGGCACAAAACACATTTGCACCCATTGGAGTTGCCAAATCTTCTCCTGCTATGATTATCATAGGTACCTTTCCTCCCCTCTCCCTTCTTTTCCCTTTTTTTGGCATTTTTTCCTCTAATCTAGGTTAGATATGTTCTCACAGCCAGCAAATCATTGGTAAAAATAAATCCTGTAGAACTGATTTGGTACCTACTCAAGAACAGCTCAGATGGAAGATTTGAGCCATTCGAGGAGTTTGGGGAACCTTAAAATCCTCAAAAATAGTAAAATTTAGAATCATCATAAGTGTTGATCGATGACCCTAATGATCTAACAATCTAGATCGAATCGTTTCATCCCCGTTAGCATTATCAGGGCATTAAGACTCTCCCTAGTGATGCACGACGTAGAAGCATGCGCTTATCGCATCCCGGTGCTAGTGCAAGCCTGCAGGCTAGGTCGTGGTTCAACTGGTATGCCCCTACACCCGAGGAACCAAGACTCAACCTAATGCTTTACAATCACCAAGACACATTGATGCGTTTTGGAATGCACGTCTTGTCCCTATGCATCTCGTAACCCCATTTTGATCTAAAATTTAAATTTGGACCACTTAAAAAGATCTGAAACACAAAATCTTTAATTTAAAAAGCTATACAAGTTCGATTTACAATCAGAAAGGTCTGTTGAATTTGTCTTGATGACAGAGACCTAGTTATATAATAAAATTTAGGATCAGAGAGCATTTTTAACTTATCATGATCTAGAAACTTTAAAATCTTCATAGATCTATAAAATTAAAGATGATCAGACCTAAGAATCGATCAATTAGAATTAGATCTAGTCATCCATCATCATCTAGCCCATGATCTATCATCTAATGTCTAATTTGTGATTAAATCCATGAACTCCCACATGAACAAATAGTTAATCAATCACCAAGACTCAGATTTGCAACCGATTTGACTTTTTCATCATGATCCAACTGTCAATCAATCAATATATACTAGATTTGCAACAAATCTATCCTTTTAAGATGATCTAACCCATGATCAACTATCTAACACCTTAATCGACCATCGGTTTGATTTAAGCTATTCATTCTTGAATTTTTATCAAAGGAGATCAAACCTGATCATGCCATATCTAAACAACATCATACATGAGATTAAGCATTTAGAGATAAGACTACTACAGAGTCTCACTTAAATAAGTTAGATTTCATTTTATCTTAGTTATGATTAATAAATTATAGAAAATATAGAAAATAAACAAGACCAAAATACATTAAACTTAATAAGAACAATTTAACTATTTATGTTAGTATTTAGATTAATATACTTGTTAAAGTATTCTAATAACCTTAGATTCGAAGATTTGATGTTAAGGTTATATGGAGCTATAGATCTGACAGATTAGAATTCAACCTAACCGCCAGATCAATAAATCAAGCATTGAAATAAATTATCTATAAGTCAAAGATTAATAGGAATTGACGAAAATTAGCTAATCTAAAACATTGGTCTTTAATCAACGGCTAAGATTTGACATTACAATAAAAATAAAGAGGAATATATATGATCAGAAATTGGTAAAAGCAGGATCACCATGTTAATGGGGATCAAAGACTAAATAAAGATTAAATATGTCACAATTAAGAAATTATAAGTAAGATAAATGACATTGTGATGTACATGTATTGACAAGGATGTTGATTGATACGAACTAAGCTTGTTCAACATTCCAAGGATTGGGATAATCATATTTGAGATAGGTAGTTTTAATATCTATTTACTATTGGGATTATGAGCATGTTACTAGCCTTATTAAAATATGTAGATTTCAAATAATCAAATCATTTGATTATTATGCTTTTGATTCTATACTACTTGACTATCATAAAATTGATATTTTGTGATGTTGCATTACCTTAGCTTTTGAAGAGTGTAATAATTGCAAATGAAGCATGTGAGTTATGTGTGTGTGTGTGTGTGTGTGTGTGTGTGTGTGTGTGTGTGTGTGTGTGTGTACTTTTACAGCCATGATGCATCATTTTATATGGAAAGTGAAAATGAAATTGTTCATTCTATTACACGTAGTTGTGTGTTTTTAAATGAAATGATTATACTTGAAATTGCATCAATCTCATGCTTTGAGGTGAGTCAAGGAAATACATGGTTTTACATGAGATATATGATATTTGATTTAGTGACATTTGGATTAAGATATATGTTTGTTCAGGCTAATGCGCTTCGTGGGCATTATGTTAAGAGGTTGTACAGGTTTGGCTTCCACCCTGTAACCACCAAAGGGGGTAGGTTTTTGTGCCCTAAGAGGCACACATTTTTTTCTACTGTTGTGGTAGGAAAATGACCATTGGAGGTGTTCACAACACCCTTTTCGAGACATATTCATAGTCACTTGTGGATGTTATGGTGGCTAGTCTCCAGATATTGACGACACACGATTTCAGTGATCTGATCGTGAGCATAGTATTCCATGAGATTTTTGTTTTATGACCCCACATAGATGGGCACGATGATGACCACTTTTTGTAATTTACAAAATTTTAAAGTGAATAAAACTTAAATTTTATGTTTACATTAGATTCTAATATTCACCAAAAATCTAGATCTTCTTTCTTATCTTGATTTGGAGTTAAAATGAGCTTCGAATTAAAGTTTTAAGTTTCAAATCACAATAGGCGATCTAGATTTGATCTGGAAGGCGAGGATGCGAAAAAATGAGGCGGCGCGCTTCACCATAACTGGGACGCAGGGCCCATCACCATCCTTCATGACAATGCACCAAACAGTGTGCACACGTGAGCACGTGCGAAGGCACGCACAGAGCGTGTGTCTCCGTGTGCGTTACGCTTCGTGTGTGCTTGGTTTTGACCCGACGGGATGGTCCAATCTAGTCCTTCTCCGATCAATGTCAAGATCTTTATGAAATCTTATTGTGAACCCAGATCTTGGGGTCTTGGGACCCCATAATTCCATCCAATAACTCAGAATTCTCATCTGAGTCATTCCTATCTAGGGTTCACGAGATCTGTTTCACTGTTGACTCAGTCACTGGTGAAATGGATTCAAAGATGAATCCTTTGATTTTTGGAGCAAAAAACATGGGGAAAGGGGAGAACCTACATGTATCTAGTTTGAAGTAGAGAGGAGAGCTGGAGAGGAGAGATTTTGGCTGAATTTTGAAGCCTTGGCCGAACGGATAGGGTTTTTGTGATTTTTTATGTTGCCAGGGTTGTTTGCTAGAGTCGGAGAAGAAATGGGGATAGGGAAAGGGAGAAGAGAGTGCGGGGAATCAGATTCTGAGACCTTAGACTGGTGGCATTGCAGGATGAAGCCAAAAAATGGAGGATAATCGTTATGGGCTGTCAAAGTTACTGTTTTTCAATGATTTCACTGGTGAATACAACCCCAATCAATCTAAAATCTTGAGGCTTTTATATATCATGTCAGCCCAAATCCCTCTAACGGTTGAGATTGAAATCCAATGGCTGAAATGAAATGGCTAATTGGATTAAGGTTTTTAGGTAGAAACCCTAGTCTTCCGGGGATGACATGTCTGCAGAGGCTCCTGATACTCCATGTTGGAATATTCCCTTCAGTGTGTCTGTAGACGCGCTCCGCAGTGTAAAGGGAGAAGGAAAGAGAAAAGCAAAGGAAAAAGAAAAGAAAGAGGGAGAAGGAGAAGGAGAAGGAGAAGGAGAAAAAGAGGAGGAAAGAGAGAGGGAAAGAGTGGGAGAGGAGTGGAAACTTAGGAATTTCGTGTGAATGTTAGGCGAGGTATTTATAGCCTTGTTTTATAATTATTTTAATTATTTTTATTTTACTTTTCTTATTAAATTCAAAAGAGATTCCTCATCATGTTTATTCTTTCATAATTGATATTCCTTAAGTTGGTTGTCCACTAGCTTACCTAACTTTTGTGGTCCCCACACAAAAGTGAAATGACCATTTTACCTTTATGAGTAAATATAAATTCACAAAATTAAGAAAAATAGGATTTTTTACCCAAGTTCAGATTTCAGTGTGCTTATAGTGATTTTGATTGGTTTTTTTAGTATGATTTCAAATATCTATATTTCAAGACTTGATTCTTTTTTTTTAAATTAATATAATATTAAATATAATATTCTACCTCAATTTTCAAAAAAATTCTAATTAATTCCAAAAAAATTGGGGTTTTTACACCATGAGTGTATCACACACTCATAATCTCAATGAATATGAAAGTCATCAGTGCAGGGTACCCTAACATGAGGGTCCAATGAATATACCACACATTATATGTCCGATGATGGGTACACATACCAATTCCCCACATTTGTGCTTTTCACAGTTGCCTGCGGTACAATCACCCCTCAGGACGCGATATCATGCCATGGGTACATAGGGAATATCCACCCTGGTGCACTATCTACCCAATATGATAAATTCTTACATCAAGAAGTGTATGGACCACTATGCTGCAGTAGTAACCAACCCCTGGGTCTATCGACTACTGCTCTATGTTGACACTAGAATGTGAGACTCGACATTCATCCCACATGAGTGGGAATCGGAACAGTAGTGTGGACAACCCATAATACCACCCCCTACTATGTTCCCGATCTATTAGTGCAGGTGTCTAATCATCATCATCATCATAAGTCAAAGGGCAGATAGCCAACCCTACAACCCGCTTAGTAGAGCGTCTACCTAGAGGAAACACCAATTATAAATCACAAAATATAAAAATCATTTGATAACTCAAAGTCGAAAGATATAATGAAATCCTTTTGGTGAGAATTAAAAATCAGAAAGTTCTTGTGTCTTACCATCCCAAGGCTTTGCCCCTCATTCTGAGGTTAGCCTACTAAAGCTAGTCAACAAGTCTCCACTACCAAATCCATGGATAAATAAGAGATAAAAACACGCCATCCATATGCCTTAATATGCCATAGTAAACAAAATCACTATGCAATGACCCCATGGTCACAAAAGGATATAGAAATCAAGTAACATCAATATCGCTTATAAAACATAAATAAATCACAATCAATTATGCATCTGTGGATAGATATGAATCCATGAAATCATATAAATGTGCATCACTAGCAATAACTCAATACCTTAACATGAAATCATGGTATAATAATAATAATAATGTGTCATGTAGGGAAAGAAAATAGAATCATGCCCGTTAATGATTATCATCACCTATCTCAAATGAAGAATCACTCGTTTGTACCTCTTAAATGAATCAAATTCTAGTCTAGCTCAATCTGCCTCAGTCCCACTACCTGGATTATCTAAATTGGATTCTTAATTATAAAACACATTATATTTCTATATCTCACTGTATCGTATTTCAATACAATCTAATGGTTCATCCAAACTCTAATTTCTACAAAAAAATTTGTTGTTGGGATCGTCTTTTCGAGTACAATCCAATGATGGAGGTCTCAATACTTAGTTTGATGTCTATCAAGTTTTTCACTACTAAAACTCTAAAATATCAAATTTTACTATTTTCTTTTTATTCCAGTTTAATATTTTTCAAATTTACTCAAATTGAGATTTAAAAATTAGGGATGCTGCATTATGGCATTTGAATTATCAAGTTAAATGGAGGATCTTTCACACAATTTAAAAGTTATGCATTCATGTAGTTTTGTGATACATTATATGTTATAATTTATGTGAGTTTACCATGAAGACTTGATCATTTGAAGAATATACATTTAAAGTCATGCATATTTTATATTGATATTATTTAAAATGCTTTAACATGAAACTGTAAATTGAGGTTGACATGTGGTTTTAGTTATATTTCCTACCTCTGATCTGATCATTATGTTCTTTAGAACTGCACGAAAAATGATTTGAAATTATTGTTTATAATTGGATTTCAAATTTGGTATAATAGATATAAAACTACCTATACAAGCACAAGCTTGTTGAAGCAGAGCAAATCCAGATGAATGCAAATCTGGATCAAGACAATAGCTTAAAGTAATCAATGTAAGTATATGACTTATCCTTTTTGGACATGTATATGTAATTTATATAGTTGGACTATGTGATGTGATTGGGTAGATTTGGGATGTATATATTTTTGTTTTAGTTTATAATAAAAAAAATCCTTCGTTATTTTGTTTTGTTGAAAGTAAATGACATGGGTTTTTCAAAACAAATTTAAAAGAAAAGATTCTTCTATTGCATTACATTATTTTTATAAAATTACTTTCAAATAGGGATCAATCCCTATCATTCCGGCAACAAATATCCAACTTAAAATTAGTTCAACTAAGCATATGTCTGGATGGGTAAATGCAGTTTCCTAATGAATCAAGGCTTCAACTAAACTCAACAGCTTAACCTACGACCCTCCTCTAGTTTCTTTCCTCTACTTGTTAGAATTGAACTATCTAATTCCACGATGCAGATTTTATCTCTTTTACTCGTTCGAGGCTAGTAGCATGCACGAATATTTGAAACATTTTTTCTTTTTTTATTTGGGTACAAACTGAGAATTAAAGACAAATCAGTTGCATACTCTTCTAAATGTAACCCCCAACTAAAGGAGAAAAGGACCGCTCAAACCTACAACCAAGCATATTTCATGAGATTCCTAAGTTGCCTACGATCAATATTTGTTAATCCACTAGAATGTTGGAATTAAACAGATTTATAAGACTATATGTTGTTTTAGTGCCTTAAAAAACTTATGAATAAGTGAGATGACTTCTATTTGTGGTAGAAAGTACATGCGGAACCAGTTTACATTTAGTGATCTAAATATATCATCGTTTGAGTCCTTGATAGGTCATGTTCTAAGATTGTTCTCCATTCCAAGATTCAAATTAGTTGCAAATAGTGCCCTCAAAACAGATTGAAATATGTACATATTCGTTTATCCACTACAAATAAGGAGATTCAAATTTGAAAAAGTCAGATCCATTTAAAAATTAATAGAAACCCATCTAATTCGTTAAAAATGAGATTTGCATAGATCTTTTTATAGATACCAATTTGAAATTAGGAGTATAATGGAAAACTTTAAATAAAATCCATCTCGCGCACCGTTGGTTGCAAATATCATGGCGACTCTCGTTGCTCCGAAATTCTTTTGCTTTTATTAAAAAATTTAGCTTCTCAAATTCTCTGATGGAGTCGACATTAATCCGGTCTTGTAATTCGTGAAGTAAGTAGTAGGCGGTTTAGCGAAGGCAAAGGCAGTTACATGAGTGTGGCGGAGACACGAGGGCCCTAATTTATTGTTGACATGTCATTTTCTCTTTCCTTCTCGCGCATTCCTAGCATCCATGACGATCATTGACTTTCTCCTTACTGTCTCTAACACTCTCCAAAAAACTTATAATCGGACGATTAAAAAATAGAAGTTACTCCCACAGCTAAAGGCCTAAACGTACAGAGAAATATTCTGTCTGGTAGGCGTTAATCTTATTTATGTTAAAATGAGATGCTCCGCACCCACATAAAGTTGATCGAGCGTGTTCATCTATACATATCTAGTGCCCGAGAATGCAAGTAGATTGGCATGCAAATGTACCTAAATTATCTACAAATCTTTTACTCGGACACGGACTGGATACAAATTGAGGTTTGTGGACCTATCATAAGAACAGATATAACGTGCCCAATCTATAGAGACCCAAATTCGTAACGAATTGGATTTCATCTGCTTATCCATTTTTCTGTTGCCAGCTCACTCGACATCCCAACGAGGGGTTTTTTGTTAGGTGAATTTCAGTCGGGCCAGACCTCTGCTAACGATCAAGGTCAGGTCTCACACATGAGGCGGCATATGTGCATGCTATGTCAGAAAAAAAATAAAAATTCAACTCCTGGCCCAAGATGATTACGTATCACGGTTTTTAAGCTTTATGGACAGCCAATTTTACACCTCATAACAATTACGGCTAGGATCATCCATAGACTCATAAAGGATGAATCACTATAGTAGAACGAGGCACAGCGTGTCTACATTAACATATTGGCCTCAACTAGGACCGATCTCAGTCATTCATGCTTTAGCAAAACAAATTACCTATGGAGATTGACCCTAATGTCATGCCAACACGGTTAGCATTGGACCAAATGCAGCCGGAAAGTCGTTCGCAAAAGGCTAAGCTGGTAGGCAATAGTGGGAGTGGGGATCGCCTTCGTGATTGGAATATTAAACGTGACATAGACGACAATTCTAAGAAGGCCATGGGCCAGCCTATTTACCTATGATAAGTCAGTGCTAGCAGTAGCAACAAGCGTCATGCCAGTGGTGTGGTTCTGCGAGCTAGCTGGGACTCCACAGATGGCAGGATGCGGCGGGGTACTAAGAGGGATGGCCCATCCTTGCTTCTATTTCATTGGCTTGCGCCTTTTTGCAGGCCTAGCATTTGGGCTCAAATTGGGACTATCAGCTTATGGTACGGGCCTCTGTACTCAAATTCTCGCGCACTTTGGATCTTGTTTGTAATGTTAATGAGGTCAGATTGGCTCACTGAGGCCCTTCGAGCTAGACAGCCCATCTACATGGAAGTAGGCGTTCAGGGAATGCTTGAATTAGAAAGGGAGGGGCTTTTAGATATGAAGGATATGATTTGTTACAAGCAGAAACGCATGACTTACATAGGCCAAAGAAAACCTTGATACTTTTCTATACAGTGGGATGATTTTCTTGTAGCTGTGTTTCGTTTGATCTTAAAAGTGGGAAAACAAGAGGGTTATAGTGGAAGCACTCCAATTCTGCTTCTCTGACTTCGTTTTGGCATATTAAAATGCTTACAAAACATGAACTGTTTTTATTTAAATACGACTGCTATTCTCAGACCAAATTGGACCCCGCCAGGAATAGAAATACCATTCAAGAAGCCCCACGGATTTCTAGTGAATCGATCCGAGCCTTTACTTGTTAGTAGTATTGGGAAACAGCTCAAGTCTCCTGAAAGCAAAGTGTCGCTGATCTCGCTTGTGAAAAGCCAAGAAATAAGCGCACCTTGTAATACTAGCAGGTCCAATATTTTAGTAAATTAAACCATTCAAGCAATTGAGCCTGTTTTACATAGGCCACGCCCAACAATTTCTTGATCGGATGATTCTATTATGCGGAAAAAGGACGGCTTAGGAAGTTAGCCGACAACAGTACAAAAGGTTTTTAGCGTTACATTTGTCAGATATTCCATAGGCACAGACTACATAAAGCATTTTTCGTCGACATGATGAATGGCTTTGATGACCAAGTGGGTGGCAAAGCTTGTAGTTTTCGGAGCCCATGTACATTTCTCTATTATACCCTTCTTCATTTATTTAGTTCCTCCTCTTTTTTTTTGTTCAGCCCAGTCGGTAACAGACGACTTGGCGTTTCCCCCTGCAATATATGTGTTTGGTTCCAGGCTCAAATCCAGCGACACTGTTGTCCAGGGATTAGATGTAGGGAAATGTTGAACGATTTGCTTTGTAATTCATCGTTTGTACCCCAAAAAAAAAATAGGCCTCCACATATTTGTACTTTATGATATGTGCGTGTGTGTACGTTTCAGAATAAATCAAATGAAAGTCGCTTTGGTTCTTTCTTACTGGTCTTAGTTGCCATTGCAGCAACACCATGGGAGTATGGTACCAGCGGCTAAAAAGCAAGAGTAGACCAAACGCTATGGTAATGGAATCATTTATATTGTAGGCAATATCTTAGATAGGGCAGGCAACTGAAACAGATTATCTGCTATCCGAACTAAACTAATATAATGGATAGGATATGAAATGAAAATTTTTATCCATGGATGCTGAATTGATTTTTAATATCTGTTTTAGTTTAGAATGAATACAAAATGAGGCCTCTTATTTGCAAATATCCGATCCAAAATATAATTTTTTCTAAGACTAAAATATTTTTATAAACTATAGTATTGTTGTGGTGTAAATTAGTCATTTTATGTATCAAATGTAAACCCAAATAAGGAGGTGCCTTGAGACCTCACTTAACATTATAATATCCAACTATTAGTCACCTATGAGCATGCACTTCTTTTCCCTAGATCTTCAAATATCTCTATTTATATTGGTTAATTTCTCTATTGAAACAATGGATTTATAAATCAGAAGCCAATAAATACTGTAGAACTCTCTCAACTATGTGTATGAGAGATCTAACATGAATGGGCTGGAGGAAAATTCTTAGGTTAGTATATGAGATTTTAATGTCTATTGTTGATGTGACTAAATCTTTTATGGTTTCTAACTCGGGTTAAAAATGCTCAATTTATATATGAAGCCAAAAGCCTAATCATAATTACTCATTTTCTAACCCTCATCTTGAATAGACTTGCCTCCAAAGGCAATAAAAGAAAGAAGAAGTCCTAACCAAATGTTTAAACAAAAAAGTAGGCACAGACTCTTAAGCAAAAAGTGACATTGGACAAATTAATTCGGCACTAGACACGTCAAGGTATCACAGACAAGGGGCGTCGGACACCCATTTGCGATTCGAAGTGGTGAATGCCACTCCTTAAGTGTTCATGCCAAACACTTTCAGTTTGCTTGAAAGCAAAGTCCAATAATAGGGGCATCAAATGAACTTTATCAATTACAAGACAAGAGTCCAATACTAGTGGCACTGGACAACAGCTTTACCCAAGGTGGTGTCAGACAAAATAATGCCAAACAAAGTCCTCTCCAAATGTTGGCATCCAACATTTACAAAATGGCACCGGATGGCCTCTTTTACAACATGGTACAAAATGCTCTTGTTTCAACTCAAATGAAGCCTTACAAAATGAAAGCTGCCTGGCATATTCGCCTAACATGGTTACAAAACTAGAGCGAACAATTTTACCACTCCATCCATGTTTGATGCCATTACACGTGATTGCTAGAGCTGGACTGTGATAAGAGCATTCCCATCCACTATCATGGCTGAAGTAGTTACAATATTGGTATACTAACCTCATTGGCTATAAAAAGTAATTACTTGGGCAGCGAAATCTTTAAATACGAGCCGTCCTCTTCATTCTAATACATTGAATTCACTTGAAATTGCAGAATTACTCTAGCATTTTAGCTTTGAAGAAGTTTTAATTCTCTATCTTCTACTCACAAGGTGAGAAACTTTCTAGATTTCTTACCATCACCTTTCTGATTTTTTACTATTTTAAGGTGTTTAGGAGAGAGATGAATCACAATTCAATCGTATCATGTCTCTTAAAGATTTACAATCGTGATGGCTGTTGTCTATGCTCCTTGGTTCGACACATGTACTCAGTTTTGGTCTTTTGGAAAAAGGTCATGATGGCTATGCATAGTCTACACCTGCTACACCTCGATTTGGACTATCTAGGTCCTTGTCACTTAGGATAATGCCTATGGCTAGCAATCATGAAATTTAAACCACCTTAATCTTAACCATAATGTTATTACGAGATCGGCCAGCTATGCCTAGACTAGCCAAGTTCAGGTTACCATTGGCTAAGCACTAAGCCATGATTTATGTTGACATACTATTTATATAACTACTTTTAAGATTAAATCCTTGTGCCTTAATAGGTATAATTTATGATCCACAAAGCTATTTATGACTAGGGTACATGTTGATACACCATGAAGGCCTATGGCTCAGCAATCTTGGTAGCTTTATGATATATTGTACCTTAACATCTTATGACTAGTTGTATATTGCCTATGGTCCTTAATCAATCCAATGGTTTACATAAGACCTTGTTCAAGGCTCTATTTAGCCTTAAGCCTATGACATGTAATTAAAGAATATGATGAATAATAAAAGGTTTTACCTTTAATTATTGAAATGTAATTAATAATCCTAAAGGTTGGAGATATATACTCACACTCATTAGATTAATAAAAAGCCAATAGTGAAAAATTTTTATACTATTTTCTTTATACTTTTGCTTATTTGCAAATGTATAGAATGAGCATTCTTGCTCATGCACTCAGAAGGGATGTAGAGTTCATCTTCGTCTATACTACTATGTAGGGTGAATGTTGGAACTGAATGAAACAGATATTCGCTACTTAAACTGAACCAAATGGAATTAATATAGAATGATTTATGAAAATATAATGTACTATCTGAATCCACATCCGAACATATGAAATTTATTGAATGAATACGAAATGATAATATCCAAACTAAATACCATCCATTGGGAGCCGTAATTTTTAATAGGTCTTGCAATGAAAATCTTATATATTGGACCACCCCACTTATCTTTGGTCATATATGTCAAATGGATCTCCAATTGTAGCTCTTGTAACAAATGCAAATCTATAAATTTTCAATATTAAGCTATTTAACATGTCAACTAGGGATGCCAATGGTGGAATTTATCCGGGCCCTGCTTATGATGACTCATGTTTTTTGAAACGAACTTTGTCAAATTCATTTGAAAATGGCTAGGATCCTGAGTAATTTTTTTTTCAAAACATTTTAAAACTATCATATATAGTAGTTTTCAAAACCGCTCTTCCATGCCCGGGCATCTCATTAAAACTTTACATATAATTAAAATAATTTTATAAGAATAAACACTACCAGGACCCACTAATCACAGCCCAAATAATCTTAAATGAAATCATGACTTAAATTTAATCAACTCCTCACATTCATAACAAAGTTACTTGTCTCGTCATATCATTTTTCTAAATGTTCAATGTTCTTATTCTAAAAGAAATAAGTACTAATTTCGCTATCATACTTTCACTCGTCTACTCCAAAGTTCCTGCTTTACCTCAATTATCTAGTTTTGCTCAGAAGATTAACCTGAAATTATTGGTGGGGGTGCATACAACCACTTGGTGAGAAATTCTAAGTTAGAAAAAAACATGCAGAAACAATTAAATCTCGGAGTCCACATTAAATCACATTGAGTATTGTAAATCTCAATCAAAAGTATATAGCATTAAAGTTTGTACCAAATATCTGAAACATGTCACACAATATCAAACAAATCAGATAACAGGGTCCTGCTCAAATTGTCTAAATCCCTCGAGGTTGACTGATTTGATATATATATATATATATATATATATATATATATATATCAAATCGCGTTTGCTATGCATGTTGAGAGAACTAATATCTCATGCCTACGTTTGATCATGGATACCACACAACCTACACCGGTCCTCATGGGGGAGAACAGATCATATTGAATGGAAAGTCCCATAACCCTTCCAAATACACAAAAGCGTTTACCTCAGGTAAGTATCAAAATTTCTTTTCAGAGTATTAGTAGCCAACTACGCTCCTAGTATAGCAAACTACAGGGTTCTCAATTACCACTCCTCACAAATGATTCCAAAGAGTTTTCAAATAGCATCAATCACACCCTCCATGCACAGCTAAACAAACAGTCCTTAGGATGAAAATTTCAAAGTCACGATCAATATATTATTAACTACAATTCAATATATCTATACATAAAATGTACCTATATCACTTGAACTTAATAATTACATTTCCAAATCCCCCCTAAATGATGCACTCACATCAACATGGATTAACAAATGAGATTTGAGACAATGCGCATGCATATATATGTATGTATACATTTCATTCAACCTTGCTCCTGTTAGTGTAAACATGGGTCGATTTGGACATGCATGCATGGTTTGGGTCTAACATTCTTGTAATGCATGTATTACATATCAATCAATGCCATTGGTGGGACATGTAGGAGATCATGTATGGTTTGATTAGATGATTGCATTGCTTATCCAAGGTTTGAGTTGCCAACAATTATTTGGACCTAGTCAACCATGGTGCACATGATATGATGGAATTAGTCCAAGTCAATGAAGTAATTCAACATGTGCATGAAGATTGCATGGGACGTATGCATGACTTGGGTAGCTAAGTTTTATTCCCATCTCTTATTCACATATAAATTTATATGGCATGATCTCCTTACTTGATAAGCATGTACTTTCCTCCACATGGTGACTTTTCAATTGATTTTCTAAGTGTCAGTAGCACGTGCTGGTTTCATGAATATGGGTATCCATCAATTTGTAAGAGTTATATGCCTAATTCCTATAAACACTCATTAAGTATCATGCACGTGAACCCTCCTTGATCAAATTTTGGAGTCTTGAACATTAACCCAACATGGGCAAATGCGCAAATGGAGTCTTATGATCCCATGCGACAATCAAATTATGTCACATATTCTAAGTGATCAATTAGGTGTACTTGGATCAAGGGTCCATGGTGATAAATCTGCACACTCAGATCTATGGTTCAAAATGCCAGATCTATAGGCTTAGATCAATGTCCAAGATTATAGATCCAAGCATGTAAATACTGGTTCAATTAACAAGATCTATGCTCACAAATCAACTGCATAAAATGCTGGATCTTGTGCACCTAGATCAGTGGTCCAATAAGAAAGGAAAATGACAAGTTCCATACACATATAACATGTGTCCTGATTTGGAGAACAAACATGCGCATGGATCATTAACCTAATTAAGATAAATCCCGCACATTGATCCATCAACCAGATAGAATAGACCATGCGCATGGGTAAAAAAACAAAAAACAAACAAAGTTGATCATGCATATGAATTCAATGACTTAACCATAGACCATGCGCACGAATATCCTTATCCAAATATGCTAATCCATGCGTATGGATCTTCAATATTTTCAATAAAAATACATGTTGACTCAATCTCATATACATAAACCACATGAATGCACTCAATCTCATATACATAACATGAATGAACTTAACCTAATATACATCAACAACCTAAAGGCAATTAATTCATCTAACTTATAACCGTATGGTATACACAAATCCAACATCCATGAGATCATAGGGATCTAGCCAGCATGGAGACACATGAATCTAGCTCATATAAAAATGCATGTAATATCTAGCATGTATACGAGACACATGATTTATCTAATAACTATCAACCATGGAAACCCAATAAACTTTGTGTGCTGATTTCAAAGATTGAAGAACAAGATGGCTAGATCTACCTACTAATTTAATCATGAGATCCTAAAATAAAAGCATGGAATAACTACACTTGATAGATCTTGAGAATAGCAGAGTGCACATTCTTATTTGCTATGAGAGCACCAAATAGAATCTACTATAAATCAATAGTAAGAGCATGCATATTGCAATGTGAGATTAATGGAACCCAAAATAATTTGAGAGCAAGAGCATGCATGCTTCAAAAAAGAGATTAATGGGGGAGATCTAAGATGAAACAAGAGTACACATGTTGCGATTAAACAAACAAGATCATTTGAAATTTTTGCAATTGAAAATCAATCTAACCTAGAATAACCCACGCCCCCTTACCTCGTAGTAGCAAATAATCTCACTCTTCTTTTCCAAAAACATGAGGTGTGGCTGATCCTTGGTACAGCCTCCTTCTTCTTTTCTCACCTTCTCTCTCTTTCTCGTTCTTTCTTTCTTTTCCACCATAGTTTTGGGTAGGGAATTTGTCCAAAAAGATTATCTTTAAAGACTTGAACTCTAGTTCTAGAGTTTTATATACTCATTTTATAACCATTAAAGCAATTAGATTTTGTTGTCAATTTTATGCAAAAGAATATTAATATTATGAAAATGAAAGTAATTACACTGCCCATACCAATTTGGGACAGGCTAAAAATTGTGACCCGTACACTCTATGGGGCAAAGTAATGTGAGCCCAAGGTATTATCTTTAAAAACCTAGCAACCCGACCTTGCACCATGTATTATGTAAATACAGAAAATGCGTATGATATTATTTGCCTTAGTAGATTAGCATACATATATGAGGGTACCATTAACCCTTAATCCATTAGCATTTCTAATCGTTTTCATTCTGAACATTCTAAGCCATCGATTTTCTAGCATAGTATAATATTGGTTAGGATAATTCCGTGGATCAGATTTGTAAAGATCTTCAAACATCCTCGTCAGATGCTAGCACCCTCTTCGAATTTTTTCCAATGAACCTAATTGTAATGCTATCAAAGGACAAACATATGCTCACAAGGAAAAGTAGAAATATCATAATCATGAGAAAATTTGTCCCCTAAGAAATGATGGGGCGAGGTGGGTGAAAATGGATTTTCTTATAATTTGCCACACCCTGCTCGATTGCCATCCTTAATGCCATCTCGAGGGGACAGTGTTTACAATGGGCCCAAAACCTATTGACTTCTGGGACAAATCCAATTAGGAAAGGAAGAAGTGGGAAGTGAGGCTCAATACATTAGTAACTTAGATCCGACATTTCCATGAACTCTACGGAAATTCAAAAAGAATGTTACTAACACAATCTATAAGGAAATTCAGAAAGGAGATTATAGAATATAAACATCTTTTAGGGATGAGCTCAATCATGTGGGCTTATAAGACATTTTTTCCTTTACGAACATAAGGCATACAAGCATCTGCATTATTTCCATAGCCATAGGAAGGAGGAGCAAGGATTGGAAGTGTTAGCCCTGGTAATAAGAGCACGATCCCATTCACTTGTTTCGGTCTTGAAGAAACAAGGAAGTACAATTAATTCTTTACGAACTTCTAAATTTCAAACCATTTCATATTCATGTCCACTTGGTAGAGAGAAAGAAGATGATTATTTTGGAGAGATCAGATTTCAGGTTTAATGCAAGAAAAACTTGGGTCTGCTAACTCCAAACAAATCCAAGTAAATCTTTTTTCCTTCCTTACAAAGAGACTTACATTCAATATATAAAATCTTGTATTTGTAATTACAATCTGAATATGCAAAGGAAACTATCTTAATAAATAGTTAGAGAGACTTTCACCAATTGGACGTTAACTTGATTCTTAACCAAACATAAAAAGAAAGACTTAGTCTTACTTTTTAAGTTCTCCAAATAATACCGTATTGATTATTGCACCCTATTAGGTTACTAACAATCTCCTTGGAAACTTGTACCGTAAACGAGCTGTCTATGAGTTAAAACTTCTGAGACATTGTTTGGCCCAAATTTGTGGGCTTCGTGGGGGTATGCCCCAGAAGAATAGCGAAACGAGAGGTGGGTCTAGTGTCACTAAATTTGTTATAAGAAGGTAAGACCTGTGCTCCGGCGAGCTTCACAACGGTTCATTGGATATGTCCCGCAAATGGCAGGGTGGCTCATTGAAAATAGCTCTTAAATCAACTGATGGTGAATCCAGGCCCATGAGTCTTTTTGACACATGAACTTAGTTTTCCATGCAAAGTAAGAAACTACTTTAGAAGTATCGCGTACAAGGAAGAGCTTTTCTAAGATAAAGTGTGAGGCAAGGAAGCGGATTGCCAGATAAAGTTTTGGGCCGGTTAAGATTCAATTCTCGTTCAGAAAAGAGATCAGAGGGCGTTTCAAGAAAATAATGTTGTCAAAACTTTGGGTACGAAACTGTAGTTCCCGATTGAAAAAGAATAGAATTTTGTAGAATGGTGAGTCAGATTTGTTTTCGAACGAGCACCTTGATTATAAATGAATAGAAAGTCTGCAACAAAGAAACATGAACAAATGACTAACCAGCATAGATCTACTATTACTGTTTATCTTTGAAATTGCTTGTAGTTGCATAATTATATTTTCCTTTGACTAGTAACTTCGTAGACAACCTTAGTAAGATAATCCTCGCTTAAAAGTACGTCGGTCGGTCTTTTGATACTGTTGCATCTGAAACGGTCTTATAGGTTGCCTAATTCGAATGAACTTGATTGGAGCACTAGAAATGGAGTTTAAAGGGTTTAAACGTTTGATCTGATTATATGAAAGAACATGACGAATTCGTACCCCTAGATCTCAATGGACCTCACAACCAGAATCCTAATTTTAAGAAAAGGTTGAGTATGAATTGAACTTAATCACCATAGAAGAAACTACATTATAGTCGTTTGGCCACGTACAAATGTGGGCAGGTGCCAAGAACTGGGAAGTTTCACATTTCTCAGATCAAAACAAACATCAGCTCAGGTACTAATACATGCAGCAGCAGAAGATCCCTTTGGTCTATTAACTGTTGTGTGGCCCAATTAGTCTCTAAAACCTTTTATGTGCCTGGTTTTGAAAGAAAAATTGAACCATTCAAGACGGACCTTGAAAAGATGAAAATTTGTGATGTTATCCTAACACATGTAAAATCGACATAGAGTTTGCCAATGTCTGGGAGTTTGTAACTTGGCTAGTTACATGCAACATTCATGTTGAATAACCTCGTGGAATGGTTTACATCAAAATCTAGGACCAACAGGCACTTTTATGTTTTATCCAACCATGCACGCTTAAACTAGCCCTAGTGTTCTCCGAAACCAGAACCATCATGGAAAGTCCCACAACTAATAAAGATTGATAATCGGACAAGACCTATATTTTCTCTTTACTGTCGTTTCCTCTAAGATACTGTGCCCTTTGTTACACTTGGAATTGATTCGTTAAAGTCACTGCCATTTAGTGTTCCATCACACCAGTAGTAAGGGAGAGCACTCTCAGACAAGAATTATATCATAATGCAATATATTTATTCATTGAGAAATTTGTGGCATAAAAATCCATGAAAAGATGTCTCTTGAAGAACACTATCTTTGGGGGAAAGGTGAATAGCATCAAGAGGATTTTTATACCTTTTTTCTTGTTTTAAGTAAAATTGTTCCTAAAGGATAGAACTCGTATCAAATAGAATTTGTTGGGAACAGCGCACCAAGGGCTATACTTTTGCTCTACACGCGCAACCATGTGTAAGAGCTCTTTGTCTTTTGCACATGCTAAGAAGTTCAGTTCCTAGGATCAAAATTAGAAACCTGGCCATTATACGTATTCTTTTATTAATCTATCCCAACAAAATAGGAAAGTGATATATTGGCCCCATTTTTTATTCATTAACCCTTTACTTGTATAGACGGCTATAATTCCAAGTGAATTCAGATTTCTAAAAATCAGGATTGTTCATACTATTGCTCTTCACTTAAATGTCCCATGTCCCAAAATTCTCAATTATTGGAATGTTTTAGACTATGTTCTTTTGAGTTGAAAAATAAACAGTTAAAAGTTTCACAGCATATTTTATAACTAGTAGCAGCAGTGGCTAGATCATCAAATGAGATTTTTTTAGTATTGCACATCTAAATCAAGGGCCCCTGATGGAGTCATAGCCAGTATAGTATTAGTAAGGGGCTAGTGGATAAATAAATTGAGGTGAATATATGACATTCCGAAATATAATATGTATATAGATTTGTATACATGCCAAAGGCTTCTTTTTTTTCTTTTATAGGAAAAGAGTGATGAAGTAAACTACCTAGAAGCATAGCCTACTTCCAAAATCCATTTCAAATCTCCCAAGGTTAAACCAATATGCATTGGTAATATTGGCAAGATATATTGCATATCAGCATATATGTATGAGGAATGCTAAATCAAAGCCCTTTTAAATGCTTTGTGTCAAAGCAATATACTTTTTACATTAGGGGATCTACCTATAGTTGATCGACATAATTCATCTATTTCATTTCGATTTGAAAGTATTTTGGTCCACAAATGATGCAAATTGAATTATTAAATCTACTTTTCATTGATGGCTACAAACTTTCTAAACAATGGCCTATATTTAAAATAAAAACCATGTTCTTGTAATCGGTCAATCTATACGATTTTTAGACTAAGAGACATTCAAAGCCAAAGAAATTAGATGAATTAGGTCATTCATTTATAAGTTGATCCCATGATGTAAAATGTAGGAGTGCTTTGATACCGTGCTTAAAAGCACTTTGATTTATTTTATATACACGTGTGTGTGTGTGTGTTATATCTATATGTATATATTACATGTTTGATATTTCACTTACATAATTCAGACTTTGGGGTATATGTCATCCCGATACAACGTGGCCAATGTGTTACCTATACGGACACAAATCGGCGAGATATTGTAGCAAAGCCTCCAGAGTTGGTAAAGTAGCTTGAGCACCTAAAATAAAATAGATGCCCGTGCCCGTAACGTAGTGGGTCTAAGCACGCTGGCTCCCAAACTTCAACAAAAAGGCAGATTTACCCACAAAAGTCTCGATAGCTCAGTGATGGCAGAATAGGTTCGAGGTAATACATCACCAGCCCATTAGCTCTATGCTTGGCCACGAAAACTCTTCATCTCTGTCTTCATCGGATATTATATTGGTTTTTTTGCCGAGGCTGCTGCTTGACAACACAGTACCGGACCACGTCAAGTGTTGTTTGTTCTTATTTGTTACATTAATTATGCAGCACAAACTCGATTATGTATGCCACCATTGTATTCACTTACCCAGCCACCATACATGGACCAGTTGGAGCTTTGTGCTCTTTTTAGCACGATTTTGACAACCACTTTTGTGCTCTTTTGCTACCACGACTGACCCAAAAGTCATGATCCAATGCAAATTAACATTGTCTGAAGTGTAAGGATAAAACTTTTCAACTTCCAATTTCAACCTACATTTCTATCTTACCGTCGCGGGAACAATTAGAACACCTCGGTAACACCTTCAGTACCAAAGCTTTAGGATCAAAAGAACGTTGAGGCCAATAATAGCGACGCAGACTTGAATTCACAGCCAGACCAAAAAAAAAAGAAAAGAAAAGGGTTCCTTATAAAAGGGAAAAAACAACGTGAGTTTCCTTGACGCATCCTATTTTCACATAATCGACCCCCCTGTGACTGATCCGGCATATTCATCTGACTCCAGCTACTGTGGATTATAGTAAAAAATGTATTCGAATGACGTGTCTTTTATCATTGTAGAAGAGCCACAAACTCATTCTACGAGCAAAAACAAATTCCTTACGATGCAAAGACTAGTCTAGTCACTGGACTTTGCAAGTAGCAGATGAACGAGCTAGATCAACCACAGGTGAAGTCCACTATGTAAAAGTAAGGTGATTCACGCTAGCTTACAACCGAGTACTTCGCATTCCCCGGAAAGCGTAGTCATATCAATACGCACACGATGGGCCCATCGGGTCACTAAATCTGATCATCATTGCAAGTAAAGAAGGCCCAATTTCACAGCCATCTGGCTACATTTTCCACGAGAAATCGGTAAATGGCAAGAAGAATGCCTTCCAATTCGCCAGGCTGAGGAATCCAAATCCACGCAAGAATGACAAGGTTCAACCCTAAATAGTAATGCTCGAAGCACTCTCGCCCCTCACCCGCATCGACTGTTTGCACTAATTTTCCATAAAGTAGGTTTTCCATCCTCGCTCGCTCACTCAGGGAATGAAAGTAGACCCCCTCTGCTCCAATTTCCATGGGCATACCCACGTGAATACCCAATACAACCTTGATAACAAAAGCCTCCAAATACCCAACCCCCGCAACCAACCATTTGGCACAGATAGTAGCCCATGATCAAGTCCCCATCATGGAGATCCTATTCACTCAGAACAATTCCATGGCACAAAAAGTGGACACGAATCAAAGCTCGTTTCTGAACGGCTAGAATTGTTTCCTAAGGCATGACCCACAACTCATTGTGCTCATTCTCGGACGAACTATCATTGTCCGGTGGGAAGTAGAATCCAATTCCAAATCCAAAATCCCTAGCCCGTTTAAAAAACAAAGTCGAGACGTCCCGTCAAATCCCATCACCCACTAAAACCAGTAAACAAAACAGAGGATGGTCCTATTCCCCACCGTAGCCCGTAATTGCAATGATAACCATGAAAAGCAATACGAAGAAGCGACAAAGAACCCCCCAAAGCAACTAAAAACAAAAAGTAATGCAATGGCCCCAAAACACCCCCCACATCCAGATCAAAACAAAACACAGCCTGCCAAATACCCCCCCACCAAACTCCTTTCTCGCTCTAGCTTTGCATTAAACAAAAAAGCCACCGAGACTCTTGTTGAGTCATGTAGCAAGTAACGAAGTGTACTTTCTTCTCTGTTGTTTCTACAAAACATTTTCTCTCACGAGAAAACCTTCCTTTTCTTCCTCATCCCCGGCAGGAACAGCCATTCCCATCTCCACGTGAGTGAGTTGCTTAGCCCGCAGGGCTTCCAATTCCCAATCTGTCCTCATTAAAATCACAATGAGAACACAGAAAACGCAGGCTGCCTGAGCAGACAAGAGGCCATACCAGAGCCCACCGAAACCGACTTTAAGACAGAAAGCGAGGCTGACGGCGACAGGGGTGCCAATACCATAAAAGCATGCCAAATTAATTCTGGCACCAGTGGCTGGTCGAGCAGTGCCCCGCAGGACACCACAACCAGTGGTCTGCGGGCAGTTTCCTAACTCGCAAAGGCCCATTATGGGCATGACCGCAGCGGCAAGGCCCACAACGGATTTGTCATGGGTGAAAAGAGCGGCCCATCGCTGTCCAAGAAGCGTTGTCCAAGTCACGTTCAAGATCCCGAACAGAAAAGCGCATCCCAAGGCCACCATTGCTGCCAACTTCGCCTTCTGTGGCTGCCCTGCTCCCAGCTCATTCCCCACCTGACCATATCACATAATTAATATAAGTTTACCGAAAATAACAGTTGAGTAATGGACATCCTTCGAATTAATCAAGACCCATGTCATTTTCTACAGTGGCAAAGCCAATATGATCGAACGACGACGAAGATGAAAAGAATCTGACAGCATGCAGTAAGGAGGAAAAGATCATTTCTGTGGAGGAATCCGGACCCAATTCCTTTTCTGCCACTAAGATGCTACCGATGCTGAAGAACCAAAAAGAAAAAGGACTAAGGGATTCTACTGTATCAATTGACACTAAAATCCGGTAATTAATATGGAGAATGAAGGCGATCAAACCCAATATCACTTACCCTGGTGGAAACGCAGTTGGCCAATGCCATGGGCATGGTATACATGAGACTGGTCGTCTGTATTAAAATTGCAGTGGTAGCAACAGCAAGTTTTGGATTAGGCAAGTAACCCGCAAGAACGGTCATGATTTCGTACCACCACCATTCCAAACAAATAGCTAAACAGCTAGGCAGTGCCAGCTCCAAAAGTGGCCACAGTTGCCGGAAAGCTGCCGTACTCCACCCTCGCCATGTAAGTTCGCAAACTCGAGAAAAATACAAATAAACCAGCAAGAAGAAAACCATGTTGAGATTCGTAAGAACTTGAGCCATGGCTACTCCTGGCACACCAAGGTTCAATACAAACACAAGGAAAATATTCAAAGGGACATGGAAAACTACTGCGAGCGCAGAGCAATACATCATCGGCTGGGTTATGCCTTGTGAACGCAAATAAACTCGAAGAGGCTGAAGAAAAGCGTTCGTGATCAAATCGGGTAGAGAAAATAGGCAGTATGTTGCTGCCATTGCAGTGATTTCTCTATCTTGGCCCATGAAAATCATGATTTTCTCGAGGTTTATCCATAGAAGGCTAATGGGTAGGCTGGCGATGAGAAGAATTATAATCGTTCTCTGGAAGGAGATTGAGATTAGTTCCCAATTCTTGGAACCAAAGGCTTGGCTGCAAACGGGTTCGAGACCGGAAGCGAGTCCGAGAAGAACTGAGTAACCAGTGATGTTTGTGAAACCGATCGAAAGGGCCCCACCTGCAAGTTCTAAGCTTCCTAGCCTGCCTAAACATAGAACTGAAACCAACGACCTAACGTAGACGACGCAGTTCATTACTGTTATTGGAAAAGCCATGCCCCATAACTTTCTTAGTTCCTCCACCACCACCTGAAATTCAGAGAAACAAACAAATAATAAATGGAACCGAAATCAAAAGAATACAGAAACAAGTTGAGACGAACTCGCAACTTTTCTTCTACTTGTACCTGCGTTGCTGGCGGTTGTCTCTGTGTAGGATCTAGCTCTTTGTCCTCCATTGATGGGCGCTTAAGGCGAAGCAGAAGATCGACTCTATAAAAGCATTTGGGTTCAAGAACGAACGTCCTGATTCTTTGCTGGTCGAATATTTCCCACAGATACCGAAAGACTCTGCTTGGAATTCGATCACACTATCACAAGAAAATGCTGATTTTGTGTGGATTCATTGTCGTGTTGTAGTTGGCAAGGAGAGTGGGAACGACGTACTACAGACGAAGCAGAAGAGCAAGGGTCTCAGCTTTTAAAGCCCAAGAATGAAAACGAAAGGTTTCTGGCTTTTTAGAGAGAGTGGGTTCGGTTTTAACCCAACCATTTAACCGGGGTAAGTGCTTGAGAATGAGTGTCCGGCTACAGGCGGCTGCGCTGCCGCTTCTCTTACACACGCCAAGTAGGTACCCATTCGTCCTTCACCTGTACAATTCCCGCGCTAGCGAGGGCTGTATGTATCAAAACGACAGTGTGCTCGTCGGTTGCTCTTGCACGGTCTCTTATGTCCACGGCCCAAGCCTCTTTCCTCGGTTCTCATACACGGTGAAATCGCTTAGACAGGCTGAAAGATCCAAATGTGGGCTCCAAAACTTGTCATTGCAAGACGCATCACATAGTGGCCTGTTTCTTCACGACAGAGTGAAACTCTCTTTATAGACCCAAAAAAAGTAACCAATGAAAAATAAATGCATTTTAATAATTCTTTTTATTTTTCAAAAAAATTAATAAAAGAAACGATTGTAACTTTTACTCAAAGAATGTAGTTTTAAAAACATGAAGAAGCATGAAATACTCTAAACTATTGAAGCCGTTTCGAACATGATGAATGAGTTAAATTCATAAGAAAGTTTCCCATACACGAAGAGAGGGAGGTGAACACCTTCCACACCTCTTGAGTGTGGAATCTTGTCGGAATTGAACTGAGTATCTTTCAGATACCCTCTCATAAATTTACAATATGTGATATCAATTTATAAACTTATCATTGATCCTTTTATATGCAGCTTAAGTAGTTATGTGTTTACAATATTTTCTCCCCTAAAAAATTCTTTACTTCAAACTTAGATAGAAATTGGATAGAGAAGTGATATTTTTTCTACTCCTTGCAATCAATATACTTCGTCCTTTAAGAGTTTTTTAGGCATTTAATGGTTATAGATTTTGAATTTTCAATGACAAAAGTAAAAGGTGAACCTTAAATGCCCAGAAAACCACTTCGAAGGCAGACATGTATCAATTGTATGGGCAAAAATATTATTTCTCAATTTGATCCTAACCGAGTTGGCCTCTGATTATTCAGATATCTCGAGAAATAAGACTTTTACCACTAATCATTATAGTTCTTCTAGATTCCTATTTTTTTGTTAATATCTTAATCCACTAACAATGAAAAATTTTGAATTTTTTAAATATCTCAATGCGCCATTAATAGATATCTTAATTCCCAAATGCTCCTGTGTTAGACAGTTCTTCCTCAAATGATCTTGACCCTCCTGTTCCTCCATTCATTGTTTTCAAACTTATAGCTGGCAAGTCAATTTCCGCATTACATTATCACACTGGTTTGGACTAAATAAGGGGAGGCTTTGGTGCAAGCCTTTAGTGTTCCCGGATTTAGCTGTTCCACGCGGAAACACCACTAGGAGATCCACTCCCAACTAAGTTGATTGAGAAAGTTGAGATATGATGTGTCCATTCTCCAATATCTTAAGTACGGTGCTATTCTTTACTAAATATTTAATACGTTTCACTGGATGCCGATGTCTTCTTTTGGCAGTTGTAACAGCCTCTACAATCTAAATCGACTAGTATGAATTTAAGAACAAGGCAACATTTCCGCAATTAGTTGTGTTTATAACCTCTTCCCCACTTAATCACCTTTCCACCTAATCACCTTTCCACCATGTGTTTTGCACTTGGATTATTAAGGACTTCAGGTGATTGCTTGAAAATCGTAAAACTATTCGGAACGTAGACCTCACATGAGAGTGCCATTATTCAAACAGATTGTCCGGCCTGACTTATAATGGTTGCTTGCACCTCGAATTCGAAATGGTTTACATGGTCCGATGTCCCTTGTATGTTCACTGAGTCTGTGAAAGCTAGCACCACTGAGAAGAAGATAGAGAGAAAAGAGGGGACTTGCTGGTGCATCTAATTCTCAATGACAAAGACAGTCAAAAGAAAAGTTTGGGCCACCCAGTAACTTTCTTACGGATGCTCAGAAGTCGCTAGACCCTAGTTCTTGCACGTTCACATTCTTCCTTCAAAAATCTTGGTAACTTTTTCTCACACTGTGCAGTTCCGTCGTTCTGTCTTTTGTCACACGGAGCCTACTAGAAAAGAAGATTTGTAGGCCATGATGCAACGATTATGATCACATCTAATATTCATCAGAATATTTAGTATGAGTTTAACTTTATGGACGGATAACTAAAAGCAATCCATTTAGTCTTTCTCCCCTAGAAGTCCTGATTGGCAAGGCTTATAAAAACCGGTTTATGCAATTATGCAGGATCGTCTCTGATTAAGTGTATGGGAATAATCCAGCATGATCACATAAAGTGGTTCACATATAGAAGCCTTTGTATACATCATGTACTTTCGTATTATTATTTGGAGATTCTTATATGGAGTAAAAGACGTTTCAAGTTCAATTTTTCATGTAAGCTTGTAACTTTAGCACAGAAAAATGTCTCGCCGCCCACACTATCATCCCCCTCTCATTCTCCCAATATGATATAAAATAAAATAAAAAAAATAACGAGACGTAACACTAAAACTTTTGGACGAATCTCACATGTTGAGGTGCAAATTGCTAACTCAATAAAAACAAAAATCTTGGTGGTAATAAAATAAAGACTGCATTTCTTTTGTCTTTTCCTTATATATATATATATATATAGACACACACATACTTTCTTTTTTTTTTGGTCCAAGACAGTAGCTTTCTCAAAATTTTAAATAACTAGAAGACCATTTTCTCTACTTCTTTCATTATGCATGTATAATCCATAATCAGGCAACTGTCGTCTGTGGCTTTTTCATACAAATTTGACGTTGGGCATAATTGACATAATCAAGATTTTTACAAAATCATGATATATACGAAATAATCCAGCAAAATGGTATAAAATGGATTATATATGCTAGCCAATAAAACCTATGGTTGCATGAATAAACAAAAAATAAATAAATGAAAAAGCCTTTGACATATCCTGAAAATCTGTTCAATTAGAGATGGTAATTGCCAAAGAATTATAGTTGCCACATAAACATGAGGTTTTCAATAGCTTAATGGACAAAAGCAACTAGGCTACTAGTAATATTTTCTTTTGAATGACAGGCTGTTAGAAATTCTTAGGACCCGTTGGGTAGGATTATGATTATCGATTATTAACTTTTATTGCAAAACAATCCATAATCAGAATTTTAATTATGTTTAGCTGTCAGAATTGATTATATTTATAATTCATGATTTCTTTTTTTTAAGTCGAATTAGACAAGCTACTTGTTTAAGAGGAACGATCAATCGCTGACACCATGCAGTTGACCCAAATCAAGGGTTTCGTCTGGTGTTCCGATGTAATATCATTCCCTATCCGTCAAATATACCCACTTGTGCCAACAACTGGGAATGTTTCTTCCCGCCTCATTATTAAATAATAACTGATAAATCTTTGATCAACGTCGTTTTTAAGATAAAGTAAGATTGGTTTGATTATGTCTAGCTAGATGATGTTCAAAATGCTAAAGGATTGTGTACCTGAAATCCATGTTTGACCCAAAGGATGCTTTTGTTTGCATGACATAAGTCTGTGGATTTAATTAAGGCAACCGTAGAGTTGTTGTCACATGATCTTGAGATCAGGTGTTTGCTATTAATCTCACGTTAAATACACCTTAGAAGTAAGAAATAGCGAAAATTTTGGAATTCTGAATGCATGGCACCGGTTGATGAGGTACGAAGACCATGATCAGGGTGGAAAATAGTATGAAGCTTTACAAACTTGGTTCCTATTGAAGGGGTGTTGAAATCATCATTTTGGCAGGGGACTTCGGACTGACGAACACTCTAAGCGATTCCCTCCCTAGTCCCTACCAACTTTATCCACTTCGTTGTTAGCCCACCCAACCACAGCTTAAGGGTGACATGGAATTTCTCATCGATTGCTTGAACTTATCAATCATCAACCAAATCTCCTCCTCGAAGCAGGAATTGTCTGATGATAGCCATCTCACCACAGACAAGGTGTCCCCTTCAATGATAAGAGAGCGCTTGTCGAGCTCCAAATCAAGGGCTGCGAGCAATTCGGCTTCGAAGTTCTAAAGTAATGGATCCAATCCATCAATGTTTTGAGATTGATACAAAACCTAGTCTTTTGATTTATGGCAGCTTCCAGACCATTAAAAAGGCTAGTTCCACCATCTCCTATTCTAAAAAATAGGTAGTCCCAGTGCACAAACCTCCCACATATGCAGAGTCTAGAAAAGAGGCAAACTACAAGGATCAATAGTATATTACTTTATCTTATATTTTGCGAGAGCTGTTTCCACGTTAATTCAAGGTCACGCGACGACGTTGCCTTCTCTATTCTGCTAAAAGAAATTATAAATGCGACAAGCAATCTACCTTTTGCAAATCACCTAGATTCCATGAGAACACAAGCGCCGAAGACTGCTGAAAATATATTATTCTCCTTTAGCAAAGGAGAAATGATACTACTAGAAACTAGCTATATTGGAGCACATGAGAAGCTTGCTTCAGGCCCAGCCACCGCTCTCCAGACGAGCCAAATTCGTCATCTCGGAACTCGTTCATTTGAAAATTGACATAGCTCGAAGTTCACATCGTCAGGACAGTTCTAACTGGGGGCCGCCTAGAGTTCGCATTCGTTATCGTTCGTGTTGATCATACCCTTTTTAAACACTCATTAGAATCATTTGAGTGGCATAACAAATGCTAATGTCATGCAAGGTTTGGTTTAGGCTTGTGAGTTTTTCCCTAAATTAGAGAGTTGTATGTAAGAAAATGCGTGTCCTTACGAGATACAGAAGGTACTCTCCAACTAATTTGTACAGATTTCATTTAAATCTGAAGTATAACGATCCAATTGCAAGGCTTATACAATCTAGTTTAATCAATTATTTAAGATTATTCTTATCAGTAAGGCAACAATTGGTAAAGCTTATATATCTGGTTTATACTTTTACGTGCCAGATTATTCATTACGGAATTATTTCCTTCGTATTCCGTAATGCATAATCTGGCAAAAATTGCATCTGCCGGACTAATATAAGCTTCGTCAATCGATCCAACCTTAATAATGTGGAAGAAATCAGCAAAGGTCTCCAACAACCTAGTAGCTTGAGTTGCTCCTGGTTTGTGGAACAATGGCATAATCCATTATGTAAACCTTGCCAACTGGGAGTTTCTCTTCTCTCTTTCTCTCTCTGGGCACTAACGTGTTTTATTACTAAGTCTAAACTGTCTGCGGCTCTGCGCTAATTACAAGTCAGCTCAACGGAGCACCAGGTATCCCACACCAGGGAAATCATTTTCACGTATAAAGTGTATAAAAGTGAAAGTTCCCAATACCTTGTCCTCGGGTTCCTCGACATGCAAACACTATCTTAAAATAAGGGTTTAAAATCAGAGTTTAGGTTAAGATTTAGATTTTAGATTGTTTTATTTGGCCGGTTCAGGCCATTCCAAAGCTGCGAATTTTGGCTTTTTTGTAATGCATCAAACTACCACTCTTTATCATTTGGGACCATCTTTCCACTTTCCAACTCTTTGACGTCATACTGCCAGAAGATTGACCTCCGGGGTGAGGTGAAGCCCCCCTTTCCTCTCGGTGCCTACTATCAGAACAAGGTATCTACGTATCAAGCACAAGGACAATCTGTTTTTACAAGGTAAAGCTGATGCCACTGGACTAAATCAATGTGGCTTTGCCACTGAACTAAAAGCTTATGCGACCAACGGATCAAATGCTCGTCACATGCAAGAACCACCATTTTAAAGGTCCATAGTGGGTGCACTCGATCGATACTAGCAGTAGTATGGTCCTCGCATGTGCAACCACTGAAACCAAATAAAACGAGCACCAATCATCGCCTACACCAAAACCTCGGATTAAGTAATTCCACAATATCATTCCTTATAATAAAGTAATAGCACTAAGTTGATATAAAATATGAAATTAGTTCCCTTTTCTTTATTTGGATTACCACCTTGGCCCCGAAACAGTCGAAGCGTGCACCTTATAAAAGTACAATTGGTTTATAAAAAGAAACATCAAGAAGAACCCATGAGACAAGCTTTATCATGATGTGTGGAGAACTTTAAGAATCAAATACGATTATAAAGCCAAGACAGAAAGAAAGAGAGGAATGCATAATAATCGTTTGCGTGTGGAGAGATCCCATTGAAGTTTTAGAGCATTAGGAACCTTCTTACTTTCCTCTGATTTCCATGTTAGTGTTGTTTCTAGGTCATCTTTATGATGCGACTCTTCGTTACATTGTAAGAAGAGTGCCCGTCTCTTCTCGCACTTGGGAGCGTAAGCATCTAATTTTGGATTGATTTACACGCAGTTAAAGCTAAGCTGGGCCAACTTTGGTAATTCAAACAGCCTATCTTGTAGGCCATATCTTACATAGGTTGGAAATTCAAACAGCTTATCCTCTAGGCCACATCTTACATAGGCCACAAAATCTCCAACAGATGATCCTAGCAGCAATTAATTTGCTGGGAGAATGAATGGCTCAAAAAGTTCAAAAACAATGGTGGTAGAATTTGAATCAGTTAAAGTAAGATTATCAAATAAAAGAGTTTTTTATATGAGCTTTTATTAAGTTTAGGGGACTAGTAGTCCCACACCATTTTTTTTTATTTATAAGAAATACAGAATGGCATCTCTACATAAGGGACATGAACCAATAGTCTTTCATTGCTTCTAATAAAAAGACTAAAATAGAGGAACCGCTATATAAAGCGGTTGTCACTAGACTTTATTTGTTTAATTCTAAGTCTTTGAGAGTTCTGCTAGGATTTTTCTTAGTAGAAAAGTACTCTGGTTCTCAAAGATTTAGATTCATTCTCTTTGAATTTTTAAGGTTAGATACTCTTTTAAACGCTATTAATTTCCACTAAGGCTCACTCTTGTGTCTGCTCTTGCATCCCTCATCTTTGTAGGTTTTAGAGACTTCGTCTTTTGTGCTTAATAGGCCTCAGTTAATAAGTTTTATTTTTGTAGCCCTTATTTCAGTGGACCATAAGCACTTGTGGGACCTTAGATTTTAGTCTTTAGTTCATTAGGGCCTCTTTTTATAGAAATTTGAGGCCTATTTAGTTTACATGGATTTGATGTCATTTTAGCTGATTTGGAGGCTACTAGATATATACTTCGTTAGCTTTTTGTAGCCCATATATACGTAAACTCTTCTGAGCATTGGGTGAGCTTCTAACAACTCATATTTACAGCTTGCATTCAGTATTCATTGGCATGCATTTTACAACCTCTATTTCATATCTATCTTTGCCAAATTTTTTATATGTAATTTTCAAGATTATTTAAAGGCATCCAAATCAGGAGGCTATGGATTGAGTCTACTTAGTTAAATCTTGGAAATAAACTTGTTATATCTCTTTCACAAATTGAAAGTCTTCACTATCTTTAAGAGGCTGCTTTAGGATTCATGGAATTCAGTTTATGTAAAAATTCTAACATTTTGCAGTTTTATGTGTCTAAAATGTAAGCTAAGACGACTTAGATCACCCGCCATCTAGAGCCCACATGTATTTGGCCACTTATGAGCTACATGTTTAGATATGAAATAATTTCTCAGCCATGACAACCTCTTGGAAGTGCGCGGTTAAATTAAAATAAGAAAATCATATTTTTCAAGTGAAGCCCAATTATTTTATGAGCGGGAGATGCACCAAAAGTCTCCCTCATTGGGTGATTCTTAAGTTGTTAATCCAAGGAGGATTTTGGTGCATTACTTATGTATAGCATAGCCTAGCATGTGAATCGTTTGGACAATCAAACAAGTAGAGCCTACTTGTGTCACCGGTACTGTTTCGAAGGAGAAGTTTAGTATTGATCATAAGAATTGTATCCATAAACAATTGATTCAGTACCAACAATCATTTCTGTGTTTCTCCTGTGTATACTAGATGCATTTAGATATAATAATCAAGGTCTAGCATCCTTAGGAAGTGTCTTAGTTTATTTTATTTTGAGCCTATTTTGTGTTTTATTCTCTCTTGATAATGCATTTTTACATTTACCAATAATAAAATCATTTTCGTACCTCATATGAGCTGTCGGTTTTTCTTCCCATTTGATTTGTCACCTTTTGCGTTGTAGAATCTGTACCTCACTTGTCCTCTGACTTATTTTTTGGTAGGTAAAGGTACCCAAGCCAAGGCACCTCAAGGTGACCTTACCACTTTTCTAATAAGATAAGTTTCTAGCCTCTTTTGCTTGAGCTTTTTCATGGGCAGGACGCAAGCTGAACACAAAGGTTGCATCCGATGCATAACATGCTCTAATTTTTAAACTAGAATTCGCATAAATCGATGTCAACGTGAAGGTCTATATCCTTCTTTACGTTAAACAAAGCTCTAAAGGACATTCTTTTTCTTTAATGCTGTTTTTAGTATTACTTATATAAAAATGGGGTTCAGCTATTAATTAAGTAACATTGTTTGCAGGAAGTCATCTGCTCTAGAGTGGGCCTCCAAGACATGTTACAGTTATGTTGATGTCTGCAGGTGCGCTCCACGATCTTCACTATCCGTCATGACGAAGTTCGCGAAAGGTAATCCCATTTTCAGGTACTGATGTCAGCTAACTTTGTGCTTTTTCTTAATTAATCTCAGCCTTGGGCAAGGGTTATGGCTAATGGCATTAGAGCAAGACCTGCCATAGGCAGTCCGGGCACTGGGTGGCTTCCTCTTATGCGGAGTCTCATCAGCAGGTCTCGTGCATATTGTGCATAGTCACAGGGTCTAGTTTTTCCTGTGGGAGCTTCTTCCTGATGGGCTGTCATAAATCGCATATCTAAAGAAACGAAACTTACTGATAGAACGCACTTGTTCAATTATCAAACCATTGATTTTCCAGGCCTTGCCATATATAGACATACCGGAATTCCCCTAATGGTACAATTCTGACTATTTGACTAGTCGAGGCTTTTCTTATTGGTGTCAACCGTTGCCTTTCAATTTTTACCTACCCATTCAATTAGAGGCCGCTTTTGGCAATTGTTATTCACTCAAATGGAGTTAGATTCTGGTGCATGTCCTATCCAAGGAATGACTTAGAGGAATTGTTGGACAGGATGATAAAAAGTTTATCTATGCCTTCATACTGCCAATGGCAACTATGAGATTACATTCCATATATTGAATGGCGGGTTTTTCCTGACACCAGAAGGTTACATTGCTAAACAAGTATGTCTCACTAAACTTCCAAAGGAAACTAGGGGCATACATCATAACAGAATACATTCTTGCTCGTTAGTCGTTCTCCAATCATTGGTAACGAAGGCCCATTTAAGGAAGAGGCCCAGAGACGCTTGTTGCTAAAATGCAGCTCCGGGCGTAAGAAGTCCGATATGGGAAGAATGCGTTCATCTGGGGATAAAAGACCAATGAATGGAGCAGCACTGCAAACAAGAATGTATTCTGATATGATGTATGCCCCTAGTTTCCTTGAAGTTTAGTGAGACATACTTGTTTATCAATGTAACCTTTCGGTTTCAGGAAAATCCGCCATTCAGCATATGGACTGCAATCTCATATCTGCCGTTGGCGGTACGAAGGCATAGATAAACTTTTTATCATCCTGTGCAACAATTCCTCCAAGTCATTCCTTGTATAAGACCCCTTGGTGCAGTGGGTTCTTGCTATACCAATTTTGCACTCTACAGTGGGAGCCTTGTTTATGGGCTGACGAGATGGACGACATGACACTGGTCTGTGAAGGCCAGTTGACATGCTCTGCTTTCGGAAACTTCTCAACCAGCCCATTTTGGCCAAAGAAAGAGGCTGTGGGTAACTTCCGCTCTAAGAATAATTTGTTGTTGGATTCTCAAGATCCTTCTTTCCCACATCTACAACCTTTTACCTATTTGAACTTGTTGGGGTGAACCTACATGTAGTCTATGTCCATGAGAACCTTGTATAATATGAAAGTGTAATGTTAGAGAGGAGGCAAATGGAGGAGGCTACAACCTTTTACCTATTTGAACTTGTTGGGGTGAACCTACATGTAGTCCATGCCCATGAGAACCTTGTATAATATGTGAGTATAATGTTAGAGAGGAGGCAAATGGAGGAGGCTTGCCTCCTCCTCCTCCCTACTCATGCAATCTGATCAGATGATATTAATTTTTTTCTTTTTCGTAAATAAAAGTTAAGTTTGGCAGAATCACGTAATTTTTTCTCTCTTTTATATTGTGCGTTTGCCTCTCACAAGTACGTACATATCTGGCACAACAAAGTGGTACGCCGGTTCAAAAATATTTAACGCAAAAGATTGCCGATAAAGTCTATGTTGGTGACAGCCCAGGTCTTAACGATGCGTACAACAACAAGATCTGTCATGCAGATCTGTTTCTTCACAATCATCGATGAGACAAAGCCGACCGGATTAAAGAAAAGCCCAAAATCAAGGACAAATAGACAAGCGGACTTCGTCGGCAGTGAAGAAGAAAACCTGAGAAAGAAGCACAAACTGATGAGTAGTAGAGAACACAACCGTGATCTATGAGCGGAACCTAGAGAAGCTCGACAGCGGAAGGCAGAAACACACAGATCTGATCAGAACCACATCGAAAAGACGTGTTTTGGCTAATCATTGAAATAAATAATAATAATAAACTGCAGGTGGAGAATCCGAAGACGCTGAATGCATCACGACCATAGGTTGCAGCCAGTCGATGCTAGAGGCCAAACTAAATAGGCGGAGAGAAAGCTAGCAATGAAAGAGACACCAACGAACCCGTGATTGCTAGCCGAGGTAGGAGACTGCCGTAGGGAGAAAGGGGGCGGGGGAGTCGATGACTCACCGCCGCCCGAAGAGAAAGAGTCGTAGGTGAATGAGGTGGTGATGTTGGCCGAGTAAAAAGGTGAGGGCGCGTCTATCACTGGGGGTGAGACAGCGCTGGCTGGAACCCCTGGAAATGAAGTAAAAAATAAATAAAAATAAATATTCACCCATATCCAGGACGAGCGAGACTGCTAGAGCGGTTGGTAGTGAGGAATCCCAACACAAAAAGAAACTCACCACTATTCAAAAGGAGCAGGTGGGCGTTTCGGCTAGCATGGTGGCCGTGGAAGGAAGATGGCACAGGCTAGAACTGAGGTTGAACGAAGAAGCTGCGAGCTCGGGAAACAACAATGCCCACATCTGGGCAGATGGAATGGTGAAGCAGGTTATGCGGACTGGAGCAGGAGTTGTATCGGTGGTTTGGCAATAGGTGCTGATGGAGAAAGATTAAGAGTCGTCAGCCAGGAGATCCATCGGCTGGAATCTGCAAAAGTAGAAAAGCGCTGATCTAAGCCTGCACAATCCGAAGATAGCCATGCAAGGCGATGACACACCAATCGAACAAATCAGTGATCATCTAGCCGGTGGCCCAATGCCAGAGGATCAACGGAGATCTGGCGACTGGGTTGTGTGCCCACTAAACAACAGAGTCCACGAGCGCCGGTGGATCGATGATTGACTGAAGAAGGAAAGCTAAGAGAGGAAAGGTCGGGAGAAAGGAAGAAATTAAAAAAAAACGAAAGGTGAGATGGACCGAGAGAAAAGGGGTAAGACAAAAAAATAATAATATTTTTTATGCCCTATCAATTGATATGGGAACCTTGTGTAATAAAAATTTTGCACCCATAATTTTGATAAGGTCATTTTAGATGAACAAAATTAGTATCTCATGAAATTGATAACGACGCCCCTATTCAGGAAAATCATGTTGGTGAGTAGACTCGGTAACAGCTAATAGATGACTTAGTAATAGCTAGGAGTGGATGGCTCGGTAACAGTTGGTAAGTGAACTCAATGACAGCTGTGAGTGAATTCGGTGATAGCTTGTGAGTTGACTCGATGAACAAGTGTAAAAAGTAGAGACGGTGACTATTCGGAGTGGACTTGGTGATCACATGTGGGGGTTGACTCAAAAATCGTAGTGAGATAACTCTGGAATAATAGTAGGATGACTCAATGAATAATGGTGGGATAGCTCGGTGAGTAATGGTGAGATGACTCACTAAAAGGTGTAAGTGATTTTAAGTAAACTAGGTGACCATTCTAAGCAGACCAGTTAACCATTCTGAATGAATGTGACTAATATGAGTGATATTTATGAGCAGTTAACGAGGGAAATCGATGAGAGGCAATTGCAGGCTTTTAGGTGATAAGTTTTTAAATGCCTATGGTACACTCGGCGACTGATTAGTACTTAAACTTAATATAAAGTGTTGAGCAGGAAAAGCAATAACTCTTCTAGAAGAAGTTGCAGATACAGGCAAACTATTGATAGAGTTACTGGAAAGCGTAAACGATTATTGGAGGGAGGGCTAGCTCAAGACATACTTGTAATTTAGAGAATCTAAATCAAGTTAAAAGAATCTAGTGCATCTCTTCTAATGAAGAAGCTTTTGCCTCCTCCTTTCCCACCAAGTAATCTGATCAGATGATATTGATTCCTTCTCTTTTGTGGTTGTATGCTGAGTTTGTCGACGAATTCCCATCCCAAGTGCCGCTAGAAGCAGTCAGCCGCAGACGATGAGTTTACTAACTGAAATTAGATAAAATCATTTTTAAAGTGAAAGAACATATAAAGTTAAAAACTTTAGTTTCTTAATTTTAATTTTTGCAAGCTTATAATTCCCAAAATGTCGGTTTTAACAATGCTGGGCAATTGTGCATACCACCATTTGTATAAGACGTGAAAATTTGGTAGGACTAATGAATCTTTGTACCCATCAGAAATCCTTCTTGATAGTGATGGAAAAGGAATCCTGAAAAGCAATTTGTTCTCAACATTAAGTCCACCTTAAAAGGGAGATCTCCATTCAACATAGGACTTGGACCTCTTAGGTCTCTCAATGTTCTTCCACTAGAACAATGGTCTCAATCACCAACTCATATGCCACTGCTGCCAAGATAGGCTGCCTTCTTTCATCAAATTGGCATTGCGATATCTGACCAGTAAAAGGGAGCAATATTCCAACCACTTTCCAAACAATTTTTCCCCTTTTCACTCAATCAATTTATGGAGTCCCGGTAGAGTCCATGCACAAAGGCCTGGAAGGAGTCCGCGCTAATTTTTTCTTGTGCACAGAAGCAGGTTTTCATAGACCTAAGCCTTTCATCACGTTCGGATTGGCTTTAATAAGGTAAATATGAAACTTCATACATTGGATGCTCCATTCTTTATTTCTTTGTGTGGAAAATTTTAACCATCAATTTTTATAAAATTTTCAAATATCAAGAACAAGTAGCTAGAATCATCCAAATTCATCAATTTCTCACGTATTATGTAATTTTTATATAGTCCAATGTAATGAAGACTTAGATCTTCTAAAATAGAAGCAAAATAAGATGACATGGGCTCCTTCCAGGCTTTTGAGTGTGGACTCCTACCGGGCTCTTATTTCTAAGTAGAGTTGTCCGAGCTTTCCTAGTTACCAACCAGGGCCCTCAATGTTAAGGCTTCTGACGATGTTATATACAAGGGATTCGATCCAACTATGCCTACTGTGTTTGGTTTGCATTTTGTTATGCCAAACCAAAACCCAGAGAATGGAGTGCTTCGAAGGCTTTCTTGACGCACAAAGTCGTGAGTTTCGGCTACCTGGTAACAAATCATCTCCTTCAGTGGTCGTCAACTTCGAAGTTGGTGAGTCCTACAGCTCGAACAGCCACAGCTTTGCCAATCTTTCATCATCAACATTACAAACAAGAACCAGAAGCCCACACCATGAGCTTGATAGTCCCTACTCGAACCCAAATGCTAGCCCTACAGAAAAGGGACAAGCCAATGACATAGAAGCAAACCAATTCAATCCTAATGACCTTACCAGGATGGATCACCCCTCTTAGTACGCTGAAGCCAGCCTATTGGTATTGATGCTAAGACGATCTCTCCTGTAAACAGACTGGTCCATGGCTTCCTCAAAGTTGAGTGCACAGAAGCGCACACCATAAGCCTGATAGTCCCGACTCGAACTCAAATGCTAGCCCTACAGAAAAGGGACAAGCCAAATACATAGAAGCAAACCAATTCAATCCTAATGACCTTACCCGGATGGGCCATCCCTCTTAGTACGCTGAATCCAGCCTATTGGTACAGCTGCTAGGACAGACAAGACTGGCCCATGGCTTCCTCAAATTTGTTGTCCATGTTACGTTAAATATCCCTATCTCCCACCATTGCTGCCAGCTTTGCTTTCCCGACTTTCTTGCTCCAAGTTCACTGCGCAACTGATCATTTAATCATCCATCAATTTTACCACTTCATTGAAACCTGAAATACTTAAAATAAAATTGTTTAACTCTGTCTTTTCCGCTATGATATCACATTGTCACAGAGTATGAATCTGATGATCCTGCAGCAAAAATTTACAGGTTAAAAACATATATTTCCCTCTTTCTATTTACAAGAAGTGTATGTATCACACATTTACTGTTTTTCCGGATAACATGAAACAGAGTGACGGTCAAGCTAATGTTATCTTCGGACTACAATGCAAATTCAGTTGTTCTCCTTGTAATGCTTTTCTTTTTTTTTCCACTAACTTGGTTTTTGTATAAGATTTGCTTATAAAATATAAGAATCTGATAAACTATTCGTGGAATTCGGGAATTTGCGTTTTCAAAAAAGAAAAAGAAAAAAAGTGAGATGTTATGAATTGGGGCATGCATCAAAAGAGTTGGTATTTTCATATAGTCTTAGTTACAGTGAGAACTTCGTAACAATGCTTAAACATAAGAATTCATACTTTGGTTTCATACTAAAACTAAAAATAACTAAAAATGGTGGAACAGAACTAGATGATTTGGTATTCATATTGTCTTGTACCATGGTGGAAAAGCTGCTAGCCGAAGTGACAGACGCTGTATATGTGAGATTGGTGGCCTAAATCAAGGTCACATATAATTGCAGACATGGGAAGTTTGGGATTTGGCAAGTAGCCAGGCAGAATAATCATGATCTCTCACTAACACAACTCTAAACATACACCGAAACAACTTGGAAGTGCCAATAATTTGCATTGTATATGATACCAGCTATCAAATTATTCTCACATTTTGCATTCGAGAACTAAATAAACTGCATTGTAGCCAAAAGCCATCTAGTGCAGTTGGTCACAAATATTGTGGTGCCTCTCATTAAAACTTAATTAGAGGTTCAAGGTAGCACTTTTGCCTTATTGGGAAGAGTTTAAGTATATATTTAGAGGTTCGAGGTGGCACTTTTGCCTTATGGGGAAGTTTAAGCATATTTAGGACTAAAGATATTTTTTTAGCAGATTACCGAAAAAAACAAAAAATCAAGTGCATTATATAAACTGCCGAGCCCTCAGCTCTTTGGCCAGTCTACTTTGCAGTCAGTTATACATATTGAGAACTGTTTGGCCCATTTTGACTAGTCTTTTGGCCCAAATCCCAAACTGTGCTGTATTGAGCAGCCTTGCCCAAGCACGGGAGTAGTCCTTTAGATTTCTTGTATGGATCGGGCTGGTTCTAAACAATGTGTCCTAAACACACGTGTCAATTGCTCTGGGGGCCCACAAAGAGGACCAAACAATGGTTATATGTATGCGAGTGCATTTCGAAACGTTTCATAAACTAATTTGAAGAACCATTTAAAAGTATGTCCTTAAATAATTTGTCCACAGACCATTGAATATATGGATGGTAATCTTATAGCTGCCACTTGCAGCATAAAGCATGGATATACATTTCTATTATCCCCTGTCCAACAATTCTTCTGGGTCATTCCTTTAAAAACGTTTTAGAACAGTATTCAGCCTTTACGAAACGTTTCTTGATCTACCTAGGCAAAACACTCAAGGTAGGATTTACTACGTGAAAGAAGTACAAGTTGGGCCCAAACGATCTGTGATCCAAATTGTTCATCTATAATAGTTTTAGATAGGCTCTGCATCACTCCTTTCCTAGAGCATACTAACCAGGATTATCCCCTCAGACAGTCCAAAACTACAGCCGAAATCTTAACCATTCGAATGATCTAGATCATCCAATGCGGAGGATTTCTATGGTATTCTGCGTGTAGGATTTAGCCACAAGATAAAGTATTTGGATTGTACTTATTAGCTACCAATGTATGTCGACACTGTATAAGTTATGTAGTTACAGAGGAAGTCATTAATGAAAGCTTGTGCTTGCAACACATTTTCATTTCTTCCCGCTTACGTGTGTCACAAGGTGGACCGTGCTGGCACATGCTTCACGCTGGGCTGCATGGAACCCAGTGACAGAAGGTTCTGGAGGTACACTTCGTACTTCCTACTCATTTGAAACAAGCCCCTTCTTTTGGGAAGCCATTTCTATTCTAAGGGAAGCCTTGCCGTGGTACATTTGCTTGTGGTCATATATCTTTTAACTGAGCAGTTTCTATGTGGTGCTTGCATGTGTAAGCCAGTGCATGTATTCAAATGGGTTCAAGTTACAGGAGAATCCTGATGAATGGTGATCCATACCATTTACCTTATGGCAACGTCTTTGATAAATGATACCTCAAAAGTCCTCCATATACGATGTTAATCCTCCTATTGGTTAAGGTTTTTCGGTTCTTCTCTTAATGAAATTTCTTCACCGGAAAATAATACTGGTTAGGATCATCCACTAAGATGTTTATGGTACATTACCCATTAAGATCTGGCCCAGAAAAATGAGCAGCTTGGATCATCAAACATCCGAAGCAGCCATATATATACACCTTTGGAATGTGTAGATGCATGTAGATTTAGCGCAGCAGAGCGTCACACTTTTGAACTGGATTGTGTGTATATGACCGAAAATTATGAGTAAAAACTGTTAGAACATTTAAGAGAAAAGGATTAGAAAGGAAAGGAAACTAAATCAGAACTTGTATTTGTTATGACTAATGCGAATATAAACGACTGACAGATGGCCAAGGCTGTCAATGGTCCAGTTGGCCCGTCAAGCACTCTGCCTAAAGGCTCCAATTAAAAGTTATAACAGTTCAAACTATGATTGCAGTAACAGCGGGTTTATCTCGGTAGGAGGCTGATCCTGCCAAAGGAAGGTCAATAAGTTGGTCCGTGAAGCAACCTTCAAACGTAACATGTGGGCTTTCTGCGTTCTACTCATGCGTTTGGGTCAATGCACGCTTCTAGTACAACATCTTTATAAAATGGCTATAAAAACTTGTAGAAAGTGATTACTTGGGTCAATGCATTGGCCTATCGCCATCCACAGTTAGGAAATGAATCTATGAGCATGTGATGCACAAATTATTGCTAAGGGCAGTCCTGGTGCACGAATCTCCTGCCTATGTGGGGTCCGGAAAAGAGGCAAACCACAAGGGCACAAAGGTATTGCTATGGTTAGATAATTTATTATTATGTACCTAACGTATAACGAGGAGTCTAATTCTTTGGTTAGAATGGGAAAGCCAAAAGTTCTAACTTCTATATTGAGCATATCGGCTGGACTTGTTGGGCCTAAACCATGTTCCAAGCTTGACAATGGGCTTAATCCCCCTCCCAAGTTGGAACTTTGTATGGTCGCACCCGTCCTGCAAGCCTACCAATTTATCAGGCAATCTAAAATCTGAGTAACTTAGATCTTTCCATAAGGTTTCCTATATGATGGATGAGCATGCTTTTCTTTGAAGAATATGGGTGATAACTATAAGTGGGACGTTTCTTTTAAATGATTCAAACCATTTAAATCTGCTCAACAGTACTATGAATGGACCAGACACCAAAATTGAAGCCAATCCAACAATTGCAAACCTTCAGCTTCACGTTTTCGATGGTCGGAATCAATGAAAGGGTTAAAATCGTTGAATGGGAGAGAAGTTTTGTGGGTGGCTCATCGGTAACATGACCTATTGAATCTTCATTGAATAAGTGGACTCCACTTTTCTCCAAAAATATACTCCATTTTTTCATATAAACTTTGGTCAGAATTTATTAGGTCCATCTTCAGCCCTATATTAAGCAGAAAATGGGTAGATGTTGTCAGTTGAACCATTTCCTCTCGTGGGTGGTTCAAACAGAATGAAACATATAAAAATTGACCGCTCAGTCAATGCGCAATAATTCATGCAACCTCCCCAACCGAAGGCTAATCCTTTGCAACTCTGTTGACTGCCTCCCTAAAGCAATGCTGTTTAGTGACAACAAACCTGTCTTTTACTCCAGTCAATTTACTAATAAAAAAGATCAAACATGACTTGAAAAACCATCAACCTTAATATACAGGATTTTCAACTAAGCCACGTGACCATTGTGACACAGGGTTCGAAGCCCAATCTTAACCATCATTAGCATAAAAAAAAGGCAGTCTTGGTGCACGAAGCTCCTGCATATGTAGGGTCTGAGAAAAGAGCAGGCCACAAGGGTTAATAGTACGCAGTTTTGCCTTGCATTTTGCAAGAGGCTGTTTCCACATCTCGAACCTGTAACCTCAAAATAATACAACAACAACTCTACCATTGCGCTAAGGCTCCCTTCACTATTAACACATGAGAGAATGATGTGATGTTCAACACTTAGGTTTGAACCATGGTAGAAGATCATAAGCCAGTTAGGCTGTTCTGGTCCCAATTCTGATACCCCATCCACATATTTTATATTTAAAGTTAGACACTCATTCATGAACTGGAACATTCAAGCGAGAGACTCCTATTTTCCACAAGTATCTGTCTGAAATATATAACGATGATCTTATAACGTACCTAAGACTAGTCTTGGCCCAGGCAGGACCTACCTGGAAATCACTGCACCATGGACCATTTGAATAGCCAAGATATGTTATATTTGGGTAAACTTGGACACAATAAGAATATGGGGAAGATTCAATTTAGGGCATCTAATTTTATACAAAGCGCTTCCTAACAACGCCCTATATTCAGAAAAGAATTTGTTTTGTAGCATGGGGACCCACTCATTGCTTCATTGTTCCCACATTGGATCGCTACCCCATAAACCAATTGAATTAGGAAGGGCTCGATAAAACCAAAGATGTATCTACATATTGTAGTTCGTCAACTCAATCAAAATCAGAATTTTTTGGGAAAGATTCTGACTCCGATTTAGAATTTGCTGATTTATATATTGGACTCCCCTCCCCTAAAGTCCACAATTAGGATCGGAAAATTGGCTTGAAAAGGGGTTAAATTGCACATCAATTTCTAAGTCCCAATCTCATCTAGAAAATGGGGGATTGTACCATGTGATTCAAGGTAACTTCCCTTTCCGCAAGCGTCCATCGAATCATCCCCATCACATGGCGCCGTTACACCCTTTTTCCACGCTTTCCTTTCTCAACCTCTCCCTCTACATTCCATCCTTTTTCTTCTTCTACTAACTAGGGTTGTATTCCTACTCTGAACATTCTTGTCTCTCCTCCCCAATTCCCATTTTTACCGGTTCTGAATCACGACATAAGCATCTATTTATAAGGAGTATGTAGATTCCTGTTTTCTGATGTTTTGAACTCGATCTCCTTTCGGTTCTTGGTTTGGGATCGAGATGGAGGAAAGTAGGCTGTGCCAGTGGAGTGTTGTACGATCGCTTCTGGCGATTCTTCAGTGGTGGGCGTTTAACGTCACAGTGATCATTATGAACAAATGGATCTTTCAGGTGCCTCTTGTGTTTTTTCTTTAATTTTTGGTATCTGGGTGCTGGTGATTATGTTTTATGGGTTTCCTTGTGTTTCCGGTGTTTTTGCTATTTGATTGCTAATTTTGTTTTTCCTTTGATTTTGTGTGTTGGTCTGGTTCAATTATTGAATGAGCGGAGTTCTGGTGCCGATTTTGTTTCTCTCTATTCTTTGTTTGGTACATGTTTGTTTTAATTGGGAAAAAGAATGGTTTTGTACAGTGGATTTGGGTACAGGCACATGATTTAGGTCTGCCATTCTAGAAATTTGGTCTTTGGGAACTCTTTTAAATAAAAGAAGTAAATTATTACTTGTAACAAAATGGACACAAATACACATCTGAATTCCAGGCATAAATCAAAGCTGACATATTTCGAAGCTTAGCATATCTGAGGGGCTCTTCAAGAGCTCCACCTGCTTCAAATTAGCTGCTTTATCATTGAAGCAATTAGCTGCTCGTGAAAAAATAGGGTTATCTTTATCAACCCACTAGCTTATAGTCTCTGAATCGTTCTAGATCCACAGAGTCATTATAGGCTGAAATACCAATTCCCGGTGAACAATCAGTCTGCCCCCTATTTGTTTGAGTCTCCTGTTTAGATGTGGGCAATCTTGGTTGGCTCAATCTAAATCTAGTTTGGGCTACACATTTGAGGTCGTGGGGTTCTCTTGCTAGACTTGGTCAACCAGTTTAAGCAGATAATGATGCCACTGGCTCTTCACTGGGATTGTTTTGTGAATCGTGGGGATCTTTTGCAAATGGGATTAAAGAATTGAACATAATTATCCTTCTTCTTTTTTTGACAACTCCCCTATGGAAGGAAATTGATAAAACAGAGAATTTAGAAGTCCCAATTGAGCAGTGGGAAGGTTTAGGCAATGGGTACATTGCAGTGTCATTCGATTTCATTGTGGTGAACAATTTGAAATTTGGCCAGTTGACCTACTTATACATTTCTTAGGAATCCTCTATCATTCTTAATACCATTATGCGTAAATGGGTAGAATGAGATAGAGCAAAAAGGAGACATGAATAGACAGACTTAGAGTTGAAAAATCAAAATGTTTACTGGTACATGATTGACTTAGTTTGCAATGATAGAGGGATTTAGACAGTTAAGAAGAATTAGTAAGTCACAAAAAAGTTGTGAGAAAGGAAAAATGTAAGGCAATAATAAGAGAAAAGAGTAGCCCGGTGATGAAGCTCTTGCATATGCATATTCTGGAGAAGGGGCAGACCACAAAGGGTCTATAGACCGCAGCCTTACCTTGAATTTTTGCAAGAGGCTGTCTCCATGCCTCAAACATGTGACCTTAAGGTCACAGGACGACAACTTTACCAATGTGCCAAGGTTCCCTTCTAGGAAAAATTAAAGGCAATGAAGGAGAAAAATCAAGGGGTGCCACTGATCAATTTTAAGACGTCAGGGGATTTAGAACAAAACTCAGACAAGGTAAAACTGTCTTTTCTTAGTGGAGTAAAAGGTTGAATATTGAGGAATTTGGTTATCTTCTTTGATCTTATAGTAGTTTTATGCTACATCTGGGTTTGGAATTAATTTTGAAAAGCATTTGGAGTGTTGAGGGCTGTGGAGAGATTCAAGGTTTGCGTTGATAGGTCCAGATGTGAAGTGAAGCATCTCCCACACACACACATTGGGATTCCCTTAGTATTGGTATCCTTCCAATTTTGTAGGGCTGAACAAAAATGTGATTTGTCATTAGTGAAAGGGTTACACTTTCAATGTGTCTATTTCAAATATCTGTATTTTTTTTTTAAATTTCTTTGCCAAAGCTCTAAATATACTTTTATTGGAGATGAAGCAAGAAAAGGTAAAGCATGATGCTTTACGGGAAATGTTTTGCATATTGGTGGTGGGAATTAAATTGTCAGAAAAGCTGCAGATGGATGATTGTGTATCTTGTGAGGGTTCTCCTCCCAAAAGGGGTAGATTTCTGTAGCATTGTGTTCAGATTGTCCCATGCATAAATTATCTTGTGCCCCTAGTCTATTTTTCTTAATATGTTAATGTGTGCTTTTGGTTTAATTTTGTTTCCACTAGTCAAAGAATTGTTAATGGCAGTGGTAACAGTTGATGCTCAGTAAGCCACCTGGCTCCAAACCAGTATGTATTTCCTAGAAGGAGTCTAGATTCATAGGGAATGTAGATGAAACCTGTCCTAGAATCAGGATTAAGAAGAAAGAACCTAGCTATAGACTATGAAAATACAACCATATTCCAGGGTTATGTTCCCATTTCTATTTTTTGTCTTAACATAGGTTTCTGGTTTATTTAATCTTCTTTTTTTTCTTCTTGTCTTTATATGATTGTTTATTTATTTATTATCTAGTTTCTGTGGCAGAAATCTATACACTATATTGAGAAATCATGTCTCCAGTAGACTGAAAATGCATGTTTGCCAAACCATGCTCCTGTTACTTTTCCTATAATTCAGTTGCAGTTTCTCTTTTCCTGGAAATCCATTTCAGTCTTTTTTGTTTGTGTATTACTTAATTTAGTTTTTTGTATAGATTTCATTGGCTTATTTAATGCTCTGAGTAAATAAGTGACCCCCTTAATCTATTTGTCTTTTTATCCCTTGCCTATTACTTAATTGAACTTTTTGTACGGGTTTTCATTGGCTTCTTCAATGCTGAGTCAAAAAGTGACCCGCTTAGTTGACCTGCAAAGCTTAGACCAATTTCCTATGAGTCAAATTTTCAAACTGGTTGTAGCAGTTATGGTTGGAACTCATTAGAATGAACAGCGTATCTAATGAAACATAGAACAAGTAACTGAAATTTGTTTTTTTATGTTGGCTTGAAGTTATAATGAATAAGCAGTGAGCCTCAAGTTATTGAGTATAAATTGTAAGTTACATGGAAGAAGGTTTGTCCTCTCAAGTTGTTTATAGAACTTCTTAACAAATTCTATTGTTCCAAAGCTTTGTCCACTACATAAATTTTCTCTATGTTATCTCTTACATATTCATCTGCACCAGCCTTTGTATCAGAACTTAATGTTTTATGCATCATTGCTATGCAATTTTATAGTGTCAGGAAAAATGGGTTGTTCTTATTTTTTGAAGTATTCATGGTTACAGTTGTAATTTTGACTTTTAAATTTGGGGTTCTGATGTCAATCTAATCTATTTGTGCTGCACAGAAATTGGACTTTCAGTATCCTCTGACAGTCTCGTGTGTTCATTTCATATGCTCATCTATTGGAGCATACTTGGTAATCAAAGTGATGAAGCTTAAACCACTGATAGAGGTTGATCCTCAAGACCGTTTGAAGAGGATATTTCCTATGTCTTGTGTGTTCTGTGTCAACATAGTCTTGGGGAATGTCAGCTTGCGATTTATTCCAGTGTCTTTTATGCAGACAATAAAATCATTCACTCCTGCAACCACAGGTTTGCTTGGCATTTTTCTCTGGAACTAATTTCTGCTATAAACTCTTTATCATCATTTCAGTACATTAACTTAGCACTGTTTCCCTGTTTCCAATGCACTTAAATCAGTTGTTCTTCAGTGGCTAGTGTGGAGAAAACATTTTGACGGGCGCATCTGGGCTGCTTTGGTCCCCATTGTCGGAGGGATTCTTCTTGCATCTTTTACAGAGCTTAGTTTCAACATTTTTGGATTTTGTGCTGCATTGTTTGGTTGCCTGGCAACATCGACTAAAACTATCCTTGCAGAGTCTTTACTGCATGGATATAAATTTGACAGGTATCTTTTTATGTTATCTTTTCCTATCATCAAAAGCCATTTGTCTTAGCATTTTTGGTGCTAGAAATACAGTAATTTTCCATTCTCTGTTTGAGGAAGTTGGTATTTAACTATTTTTACAATCTTTTTGTCATTGCTTATCTGAGAAAGTTACTAGAATATCACGTCATTTGTTTAGAACCACAGCTATGAAACTTAGATATTTCATGTCATAGTTGCAGGTGCTGTTCGTTCCATTTATTATTGAATAATGTTTATGGCCCATAAACCCATTTATAGCTGTCAAAAGTTGTTTTATGTTAGATTTCAGAACCCTTTCAGAGATAATTGAGCAAGTCTAGTGCCTTAGATTTGTTTCCATTGGGAGTTTGCAGTGGATATGAGTTGTGTTAGAAACGAAGGCAAGTTGCTGATAGCATTTACCTTGTGAGTTTGCTGATTGGTAATGAATATTAAGTCTGTTACAGTATTTTTTACTTCTAATAAGTTACATGAAGTTTGACTGGACCTGTGTACTGAAATCAGGTCATGTGAAGCATAGCACTATAGGAAGCTACTTTGATACTTGATGCATACTCACATTCTATTCTTCTGGGTAACCTCAATATGAGGATAGATCATCGCAAAAAGTTGTTTTATGGGGTCGATTTGATCTTGTAGGACAGTCGCTTGAGATAAAGCACACACAGAAATCAACCAATAACTATGAGAAGAAGAAGAAACACCTATATATTGCCATGTGTGCTTCTTTTGGGCATTCTGTGAAGAAATAAACTGGAGACTGTTGGAAGGGGAAGAAAGAAAAATGCATGGGCAGATTGGAAGATATTATTAAATCCATACATTATTGGCATCTGAAGGTGGGAGCTAATCATCAAATGCCCCAGAGATCTGATCCATAATTGGATAGGATAGCCAAATCCAAGTATAAGAGTTGTTGGGCCCCAGTTGCAGGCATCAGCTTGGTGTTTGGGTCTTGTCTTGATAACATAATTAGGTTTTTTTTCTTTAATTATTATAATAACAAAACTCACCTGGAGGTCACAGGTTTGAGGCGTGGAAACAGCCTCTTGCAAAACTACAAGGTAAGGCTGCATACTATTGACCCTTTGTGGTCCGCCTCTTCCCCAGACCCTTTGTATGTGGGAGCTTCATGCACCGGACTGCCCCTTTTATTATAATACCACACTGGTTCAGGCAAGGCTGAAGCATGAACTGCTGATTGGTCTTTGCATTTATAGAGTGGTGGATGAAGTATAGTAGCTGAAGGGGATTCCTCTAGTGTTATCCAACGGACCAAGAATGCTATCTGGAACCATGGATGATGGCAGACATTCTTGAATTGCAGTTCTTTTGAGTTTGTTCCATTTACGCATGAGCTTGTAGCAGCAAAGAAATTTCAGATGCTTTTGCAAAGTTGGAAGTTCCCTAGTTCTTTCACTCAACTATTTAATGTGTCTCTTTTAGAAGAACAAAAATGGAACCTCCGGTGCTCCATGTAATATTAAAACTTGTTAAGTAGTTGCTAGTAGAGTTCATATAAACAGGATAGTTCATGCAGAATGCAGACTCATTCCTTTTTCTATAGCAGTGCTCAAACTCTCCGCAATTTCTTGTCCTGTTACTTTCGTTTTCCTCTTTCCAATTTGGCACATCTAGAATAATGGCAGCGTGGGTCTATCATTAAAAAAAAGCAAATGTCAGTTCCATCACTCTAGAAAACCAATGAGATTGTGGATAAGATGAACTCGCTTTGCCACTACCCACTAGCAGGATGAGTGAAGTATCATCCCTGTTTCATCTGCACCACTGAAAAGCAAATGTCAGTTCCTTCACTCTAGAAACCCATTGAGTTTGTGGATAATATGAACTCGCTTTGCCACTAGCAGGATAAGTGAAGTACCATCCCTCTTTCATATGCACCACTGGATCAAACAAAGCCGAGAAACCAAGCAAGTTGATTCCAAGTGCAGACTTGAGTCTGCTAGCTGGAGAAAGAATGTGTGAACTATGGCACCGGCCAATCTACATTACCGAAACCAACAAGGAAGTTTATTTTCTCCCACTGAACCTTTGGTGGTTAGCTATGTCTTTAAGGCTTTGGGTGGAAAAGAATCCACTAATGCTCTATTGACGGTACTACACTAGCCTATATATATTGTCAAGAATCCACTAATGCTCTATTGACGGTACTACACAAGCCTATATATATTGTCAAGATCCTTGGTCTGTTCTTCTTCTTGTATGCCTTGATTGCTCAGAATGCTGCCAACTACTCAGCGAAAGAGGAGTCTCTAGGTTGACTTAGGCCAATTGGAAAAACTTTGCTCTCTTTAATTGGTTTCTCCAATAGGGAAATTATATTTCCACATTTTCCCTTGAATTTGTACCCTGTCTGTTTCTCCTGCTTCATTTTCAGGGAAAGGCACATTGTCATTATCTTAGATGACTAGCCACTTTACTATTCTCTGGATACGATAAATTAGTATTACCGGTCTTGGGATTGTTTTGTTTCAATATTATTTAAACAGGTCCATTCCATCCTTAACATTTGGTGATTTTCTCCTTTTGTCTTGCAGCATAAACACGGTATATTATATGGCACCATTTGCAACAATGATCTTGGCACTTCCAGCTATGTTACTTGAAGGACCTGGAGTTTTGAATTGGCTGCAAACACATGAGTCAGTTTGCTCGTCACTGATCATAATTTTCAGTTCTGGGGTGTTCGCATTCTGTCTCAACTTCTCCATCTTTTACGTGATTCATTCCACTACTGCAGTCACTTTCAATGTGGCTGGTAACCTCAAGGTGAGCTTAAGTCCCTCAAGCTCCTGTATGATTATTTGTTTTCTATCTGCGTCTTCTCATTTTTGAACAATTTGCTTTCAGGTTGCTGTTGCAGTCTTGGTTTCGTGGCTGATTTTCCAAAACCCAATTCCTTATTTGAATGCTGTTGGATGTGGTATAACACTCGTCGGTTGTACATTCTATGGGTATGTTAGGCACAAGCTTTCTCAACAACCGCCAGGCACCCCTAGAACCCCTAGAAATCGGATGGAGATGCTTCCCCTTGTAAATGATAAACTAGAAGATAAGGTTTGAAGGCATAATTTATATGATTTTGATTCGTGTAAAAGCTTAGGCCGATGTAATGGATCTGCTTGGCTAATATATTTATAGATAAGGAAGCATTTGAGCCTCTCCTCTTTGATAGCCTACCTGAGGGCGGGATTAAGAAAATGATTGCTTATGCCTTCTGTTGGACACCATTTCCCCATATAGCCTCATGGTTTTAAGTTTTAACTGCTGCATCAAATAGGCCACCATCCCCCTGGTACAACTTCATTAGTTTTGGGAGCTCCTAAACGCCCTTCTGAGTGTAGTTAAAAAATTGAGCATGTAATTGAGTTCAATATTTCCTCGTATAAAATTGTTGACTGAAGTCACATTTGGTGCACTTAAACTCAGGTACTCCTTAGTACAGCAAAGTGGGGTTAGAAGGCTTGTGCTTTAGATTCCACCATGTTATCGTGTAGATGATCGAATTTGAATGAACCTCGATGTTTGCAATGGTAATGTTAACCCAAGAACTACGTAATATAGGGACTGATCTTTTCCCGCACTGCTGCCATCCTAATCACATGAATAATGTAACTAGAAAGATTTAGTACAGATTGCCAAGCAGTTCATGCCATTTCGCTGAGTCGGGGGAAAAGACTTACCATGTCCTGCATTTTCCTCATTAATCCAGAGTTGACTCGTTTTCGCAATGTGGACACACTGTTGAGTTTTAGGCCCTGGGTTTAAGTATGCTCAATGATTCCTCTATGGTTTAGAACTGCCACTAACCAGGGGCACTATAGATGTGCCAAACAGGACCATTAAACCAAGCAGATCATGGTTTAGAGTATAAAAAGTTTGAATCACTCACTCTATGTTTCAGGCTCTGCAATAAACAAGGGGAAAATCGCTGCCAAATTTTTATCACCGTGCCAAACAGCCTATAAAGTTATATGCATAAGAATTAAGAGGTCTAATATTTTGGCCATCACCATGCAGTCCGACTTAACCGGATTGGTAGCCCTCTTTCACTGCACTTAGACCACGAGGCGAACGAACTGCTTATACTCGGAATTACCCCAAAAAAGGGCTTTACTGGGTATTCAATTTGATACCACCAAAAAATCAAACCCAAACAGTGTAACAGAGTCAGATTTTAGATATGCAAATAACGAGAGATAGACTGGTAATTCGATTTTCTGAGAACAGATCTGATTTTTGTACAAAAGTGGGCCTAGTTTCAGCCCTATCCATCTTCGATCATAATCTAGTTAAGCAAGGAGCCAGAAGTTCTTCTGCCATCTAGTGCTGATTAGGTACCCACCAATTCCCCTGCTCTGTTTTCTAACAGCCAACGTCAGGCATTCCGCATTGTTTATGCATTGTTCCACAAAATCATCGCCGCTGCTCCCAAAGAAGCTGAAAGAACAAAAGAAGATCTCCATAGCATTAGATCAGACGAGCTTGAACAAAATTTAAAAATAAACCAGGACTAAGACGTAGCCAACTAGGCTGAAAGACATCAAAATTCCTTCTTTTTTCCTCTTGTGGGTAGATAAGCAGAGAAGCAATGGAAGAACATCTAAATGCAATGAACATGGGTCAAGATCTAAGTGAAATGAGGGTCTTGCCAATTGATTGCTGAAGGCTTCTTCTGACCCAACACCAAAATAGAAGCTTCAAGCTTTTTCACTTGGCTGATGACAATAGGCAGCTTGGGTCCTTGGATAATAAGAGCCTCAACCTCCACCTGATGCATTCCAAAACAAACAAAAGTGACAAGTAAAATATGCAATCAAATCAACTAAACTGGTAAACATAACAAACTTATGAGCCTCTCAGACTTTGGATCTAGCAGGAAGAAACCCACTTAACACGAAAGATCCAAGGAGAAACTTGGTACACTTCCTCAAGTTGGTTAAGTTCAGAAACAGATAGACCAATATGAAAAGGGGCCATTTCAGATTGTTTTACAGATGTAAACCAAAGAAGAAAGTAAGTCTAGCAAGAGAACGCAAGATGAAGACAGATCAGCAAAAGTGCAGCTCCAGTATTCATTTTGCATACTTACGTCTGGTTTACAGGCCTTGCAAAGAGATCCAAGAGAGTTAGCCAAATGTGGAGAAGAATCCCCAAACAGAGGATTTCTTTCAGATTTGTGAGGTGGAATGATCTGCAGCAGAGTAAGGAGATCTCCCTTGTTAGTCACATGTGTGAGTGCCCACAACATTGCAGTCTTAGCTCGTTCTGAATGATCAATCACCACCATCACTCTCTTCCTCAATCCCAGACCATTATCACTGATATTAAGACCTTCCATTTTCTTCATGCTATTCTCTGGACCCTTCCTGTTCCACCTCTTAGACGAATTCCTGCTCTCCCTACCACTTATCTGCCTCAGAAAGTCCCCACCACCAACTCCAGAACCAGCACCAACCATTTTCACACACACTCTCTCTCTCTCTATGGAGTTTCTAGTCGATGCAGAGAAGTTTTATGTGGAGAAAGATGGACGCAGAGGAGAAAGGAGTGTACTTATAAGGAAAAGGTGGCACAAGAAGAGACAAAGGAAGATGAAGAGGAGCTATCCCTTCTGCAGCAAAGTCACGAGGAATCAATCCCTAAACATGGTGATGATGGAGGGTCGTTTTCCTTTTCTCCCCTTTTAATAAGGAAAATCAGATTCTTATCCACCTTTTTCTCCCAATATATATTTTATGAGAAAAATATATCAAAAGTAGCCTTTCTTTCCTTCTTTCTTCTCTTTTCTTTCAAATCTTTTTCCCTTGTGATTAAACTGAAAACCTTCCCTCCCCGTCTATCTACTGAAATTGCAAGAATATCTCAACATTAATCTGGTTTGCTAGTGTCGTTCCCGTGACTGCTGTATTAATCAAGTGTGTTAGTAGGGACACCACAGTATGGGGTCATGAACATGTAATCAAGCCTTAATAGCCGGAAGGTTGTAACCATCTGTGCAATGGCTGAGTAGCTGCTAACTTAATTGCACCAACATTCGTTAACCGGTGCGCAGTCCTTGGGATGGTTAATTGGGTGAACCACCACATGGAGGTGACATCAGAGAACTTTGGTAAAATTATTTACCGTTGCACCAAGGCTTCCCTTTCGAACTTTGGTAAACCAACGTTCTTAAACCACCTCATGAAATGAGAGTAGCAATGCAGTAAAATTGTGAAATATTTCGGTGAACTATAATATGAAGTACATTATTTTGAAGCTATTCATTTGCTAGACCTTTCGTGGCTCGGAGAAGAACTCTTTAAGCTTGATTCTGTGGTCATCTTGATCTTTGCAAACAGTTGTTCATTTACTTCTAAATGACTATTGTAAGAGCTACATATTAGAGCATGATTGTTACATGCATATTTTAATCACTCACATAGTTTGACTAACTAGGTCGAGTTAATCCCAAGTTACTGGATAAAACTTGCTTGAATTTTCATGTGACCTTGAGGTCACAGGTTCAAGGCGTGGAAACAATCTCTAGTAAAAATGTAAGATAAGACTGCGTACTATAAACCCTTGTAGTCTGGCCCTTCCTCAAATCCCGCATAGGCTGCTCATATGTATATTACAGCTCCATAAAACTTGAACCCAGTTTACTCTTTGGGAGGTCAAGAGATCAAAACTCAACCCTTTTTAGATTGAAAAAATCCTAGTAGCTTCACAATATTTTTAGATATATGTGAACCTTTATAGCATTCTATTGGGGTAATCCACCTCGGATTCAAAGGTTTGTATCTCTCAACGATAACATATCTCTAGTCTTTCCTCTTCCTGTGTGTGAATCTCCAAAGCCATTTGTATGGTAAGTCTTGGTTCAGGTCTTTGATTTTCCTCACCCCTATACCTTCAATTTTCAATTTACACACTAAGTCCCATGAAACCATATGAATTCTCCTCATGTTTGACTCATCTCCCCATAGGAGTATTTGCCTAATCTTCTGTCCAACAGATGCAGGGCAATGAAGAATGGATAATAGATAGACTGGGAGATTGGCAAGTGAGGACTCAAGGAGGGTAAGTCTTCCCCCTGATGAGAAGCAGGCTTTTTTCCAAGAGGCTAATTTGCCTTGAATTTTATCCAGTATAGAATCTCAAAGGGAAGCACTGAACTTTTGCATTGTGAGACAAATACCCAGATAGTGCAAGGGAAAGATACAACTTGACAATCCAACACAAGCAATTTTCTCAATTCTTCTATTTGGAATTTCCACTCCGTAGATCTCTGTCTTATGTCAGTTGACACTTTGTCCAGTGGCAACTTAAAAGCACTTCAGTATGTTCTTCAATCTGTTACACTGTCCACTCACATTTTCAGCAATTAAGAGTATCATCTGCATAGTTAAGATGTGTAATGCTCAAATGAAATTTTGGAATCTTGAATCCTTTATACATATCATAAGAGTATGCCTTTGCTACAATTTGATCCATAACTTCAAAGACTAATAAGAAGAGGTACGAAGTTGAGCGAGCTTCCTTGCTTCATGCCTTTAGTACTATTAAAGAAGCCATGTGGTGCACCATTCACCATAAATAAAAGTAAAGAAGAGCTGATGCACTGTTGTATCCAGAGTCTCCATCTTCTTCCAATTTCATCTCCTGCAGAATTCTGTCGATTCAAGCCCCATTCAAACTTATCGAAAGCTTTCTCAAGATCTATCTTACAAAAAATTCCTCCTTCATTGGTCTTTTCCATCATGTCCAATGTTTCATAAGCTACCAGCAACCCATTAATGATGTTTCTTCCTTCAAGATAGGTTGATTGATTACTTTAAATAACTCATTTGGAAGCTTTTTTTAATTCGTTTACTAACATGGCAATGATTTTATAACCACCACCAAACCAATGTGCTTATCCAATGACTTCCCTCTGCAGAATCCATTGATGAATTCAAATACTTCTTCCGGAATGATATCCCAAAATTCTTGGTAGAATCTGAAACAGTAGCCATCAGGACCTGGACTTTTATCTTCCCCCAAAGAAAAAATCACCTTGTGTATTCTTCATTGGTGAAAGGACTTTCGAAGCTCTCTTGGTACAGTTGTCAATTGTTTTGAAGCTAAGATCCATTGGGAACTGAAAGGCTTGCTCCTCTACCTCAAATAGTTTTTTTCTAATATGAAACAACTTTACAGATCATCTTGGGCTCCTAGTGCTGACCCCATCAATCCACAGGGCTGAGATGCAGTTTGCTCTACGATGTACACTTACGGTAGCATGAAAAAATGAGGTGTTTCTGTCACCAGCTGCAAGCCACTTCGTCCTAGATCTCTGCTTCCACATGGTTTCTTCCTACTTACGGAATTAGTTAAGCTTTTTCTCTGCAAAATTCCTGATGAGTTCCACCCTTTCTGACAGACTTAAGTTCTCTTATTTCAGCTTGATAACCTGAAGCAACCTTATGAGTAGGTCAGTATTATGTTTTTGCTCCTGCTTAATCTTTCTAGCTCAACTCTTCGGCTCACTCTTGGGATATTTCAGCTTAAGTGCCAATCTAGCTCTTGGATTTGCATTTGGGCTTACTTCCATCTACCATTTTTGGACCACATTTTTAGCTCTTGTGGTCCACCCCTTCCCCGGACCACGCATAGGCGGGAGCTTCGTCACCAGGGCTGCCCTTTTTTATCTTTAGCTCAGAGTGAGCCATTTAGGCTCAAAAGGAAAAGGCTTAAATCCCCAGAAGGTTGTTGAGAATTAAGTAAAATGGGCGAGTGATTAGACACCTGGTTGAAAAGAATTCTCTCCTTGGAGTGAGGAACTAAAGTTCAACCATGGCAAATTGACAATAATCTACTAATCCTGCTAAGAATTGGTCTTTCCTGTTGGTTGGACCAAGTATATTTACCTCCTTGAAGATCCAGTTACTTAGCTATTAACATGTTTTGCTTCTGGATTTTTCTTTGTTAAGTAGGACACAAATCTTTTTTGTTTTAATTATAAGTGAAGAGCTGCAAAGCAAATCACTGACACAATCCTAAACCAAATACTTGGCCATAGAGAAAAGTGACTTGAACGTGCAACCAAAGCATGCTCGAGGGAGACGCTTCAATAGCTGTCTGTGACTAACTGCCCATTTGTTGGCTTTTATTTTTTTCCTTCCTAATTCTTAGAAACACTATAGCTAGTGGCACTATAACAATGGGAATGTGCATATCATCCTAGATTCATCTCTCATAAAAGAAAAAAATATTATCCTAAATTCATTTCTCATAAGAAAATAAATAAATATATACCTAGATTCAAGATTGAGTCATGTTCTCCATTTGAAAAATGTTACTAAGTGTCCTGTTGTACTTGAAAAGAAAAGCCAGAGCACCATTTACGGACTGTCACCTTATTCGGCTAAGAAGATTTGCATGGATTGAGAGAATCATTCATGTGCTAGGACTTTGTAAAACGCCAACCATGTTACATGAAGATGTAGTAATTCCTTTATTTTCCATTTTTCTGCTTAAATAGAGTTTTTTTTTGGGTAAATGCAAGGGTAACAAGGTAAATTAGAAGAATAGATGGTTGTCCTTCGTTGCCAGTTGAAGCTCTTATCGAGGCATCATAAAGAATCATGACAACTGACAATAAATGAGATAATAAATTGGAAAAATGGGGAGGCCCACTGAGAATCTGAAGAACCTCGTGACTTGGGTAGAATCGTACTCCTTCAAATAATTGCTCCCGAGTAATTCGCTGCGTCAGGCTTTCTTTTATTTCAGTTTTGTCTTCGTCTTTTTCTTCAAGCCTGGAAGCAAGCAACATGTTTTTGATTTATGGGTGGTTTTCAGCTTTTAAAGCCATGGTCTAGGAATTTGTGTTTTGGCGTGAAAGATGGCAATTAAACGCCAAGGATAGCAGTAGAGAAATCTTTAATCAGGTTTGACAAGGAGACATTTACTTTCTCACGGACTCCGACACAGCTTGCAGGGACCAGAAATTAGAATAGAAAACTAAGGAAAATGAATTGGGATTCACCGATTCAGGTCTCATCTTTTCAGCTCACATCGATTTCTTGCACGTAACTGATATAGGTGATAGGTCGGCACTTTGTTGCTTTGGCTAGAAATCCTTGCCGTAACGCACGCTACTTCCATAATGTGTCCTGCATTTGCTCCATCCAGCCCGTTCATGGTGCGTCTCCTGCACAAATTTATCGTAAGAGTCAAAATTTATATCGGACCCCGGCAGCTTGTTCAATGGTAGAATTATGAATTTAAGACGTGAAAATAGTCTCTTGCATAATATAAGATAAGATTGTATAGTATTAACCCTTATAATCCACCCTTTTCTGAATTCCACATATGCAGAAGCTCAGTGCACCAAAGCTGCATTTTTACTCTGGCACAAGGAGACTCGCTTTAATCATCCGAAGCAACGGTCAACATTTACTTTTCTTTGAGACTAAAGTTGGGTAAGTAAGATGAACAGGCTGATCAATTATGTAATAGCCGGGTGTGCCGTCATGCAGCCCCCTGAGGTTGTGGACTCGTTCGCATCCCAGCCAAACATCAATTCATCTTCGTTTTGGTTTGTGTTTGGGGGCTGCTGGGCTCTTTAACACTTAAACCAAAGGTTTCGAGTCGGTAATACGTTCACAACCAACGAATGGCAATAAGCCGAGATATCCATGTTGTTGGAGAATTAGTTCTACGGAAGGGGAATCATAGTCCTGCCCTTATGTAAACATAATCTCATCTTCTCTGCTAATTGTTCATTAAGTATATATTAATTTCCAAGCAAACTACTTAGAAGCATATTATAATTTCTAAATTTATTTAAAATCTCTATAATAAGAGAAAAGTGACTTTTAACCAAGCGTAACAAGGAGAAGCGCTATGTTGTTTACAATAAACTTCGCTAGATGCTTGTTCGGTTGATAAAAAAATAAACAAAAATTATTTTATACCTTGAAGACTAAAGACCAAAAAATTGTATGCTTGCTTACTTATTGTTTTACACCTTTAAGGCTTCAAACACAAGGGGAACCTTGGTGCAACAGTAAAAGTTGTCGTAGTGTGACCTTGAAGTCCCAAGTTCAAGGCGTGGATACAGCCTCTTGCAAAATACAATGTAAGACTGTGTACTTTACTCCCTTGTGATTTGCCCCTTCCCTGAACCCTGCATAGGTAGAAGCTTCATGGACCGGGGCTGCCCTTTTTTTACCTTGAAGGCTTGAAACAATTTTTTGTAGAAAATTTCTTTTCCTGTAGGTAAATCAATTTTCATTCATTTTCTGTCGACCAAACAAGCACTAAATGCACAAAAGGACCACAATGGGAGGGGAAGTACGTTACTACTCAGTCGATGACTTTAACATGCATGTGTTTCATTTAGTTGGGTTAGAATTACAAATGTGGAGCAGTTGTTCAGCTGCCGAAATCATGTCTCTCCGAAGACATTAATGTGGGGGAGGCTTACTTACAGATGTGTGACGAAGACTGTTCATCTAGTAGACTAGTAGACCATGAAAGTGTAAGAGCACCATATGAATTTAGTGCTCCGTCAAACAAAGATATGGCAGGCTTGATAACACCTCACAATATGACGAATAGTTAGATATTTGGACTCACTCAAATGGAGAATATATTCCTCTCCGGGCCTTTCACTTCTCCTATACCTGCATCAAAGGATATTTCGAGAAAAGACGAGCAAAATTGGGCCAGAAATGGCCCCATTTTAGGACAAATTACTGAATATGAGGTGAAAACTACTTGAAAAGGGGTGAAATTGTCGCTTACAATTACACATTTCTTGAGATAAGAAGAAACGAACACCATATCAGGACATGTAGATGACATTAGCATAGTTGGTGCTGTACGTCAATCAGCTAGTTCGTGGCCCTACAAATTAGTAGCCACGAGACACGGCGTGTTTGAGTGCATCTCCTGTGTTGGCATGTGAACCTAGCTTTCTTCTTGGAGATCTACTTCAAGTAAGGAACTTCTCTAAAATGGGAAAGCAAGAAAAAGTAAGTAAGTTGTATCACTCAAAAGGGAGAGTCTGTGCTCTTGCCACTCATATTAATGGTACTCATTCTAGATTCTTACCCTGAGTGAGAATATCCACAAGCCTCTTTACAGTGCGAACCAAGCAGTTTCTAACTGTGGATACTTGCTTCATTAAAAGTTTCTCTAATTTGTTGGGACGGTTTCCCTATAATTAGTGATGAATCTGTTCTGCAACGAGAGAAGTACAAAACACATTATCAAAACCAAGGGTTGCCCCATTGTAGGAAGCTTCTGAGTATGTAGGGTTTGGAGAAGGGGTGGACCATAAGGGTTAATAGTATGCAGCTTTACCTTTCATTTTGTAAAATACTGTTTCCACGCATTGAACCCTTGACCTCAATGACACGCGACGCCAAGACTTCCCTTGTATCAAAACAAGGGGTGAGATGAAATTTCATTTATGGTCGTCTCCAGCAGAATATACTATGAGGTAGCAACTCAGTGATTGTCACGTGAATAGATAAAACAGTCTTTGGCTAATTTAAAATGGAAAAATCTTATGGTCAAGCATACTTGTATAGGCACGCCCATGATCAGCAAGCCTTTGGTGAGTACTGGATGTTGATAGTCTCGATCTTGGGATTGAAATAATGGACAGCTAACTTGGAATATACAAAAACAAGAGGTTATTGGTGTAAGGGTCGTAGATCTAATCTCCCAATATTTAATTATAATAGAATAATGTGGGGACAACGTGAGACATCTCAAGGCAAGTGGATCCCATATCATTCCAATATATCTCCATATATATGCTTGGCGTTCCTCTTATGAGATACCGCAGTGTGCAAGTTGGTGCATGGACTGTCGAGAGAGAGAGAGTACATGTAAAGTGCTGTGGACAGGTCTCATCCTCTGAACGATTCTAACTCATTGTTAATTCTGACATCGGATAATGAAATTAATATAAGCTGGTCTGTACAATCTCATCGGCTGCGCCTGCACGATTCTAGCCTTTGACTTCCGGCACTGGATCACGGACTGAGTTCCGACACTGGATCACGGACTCTGTCTGGACACCAAATGAGTGTACGTGGGAGGGAGGGAGAGAATCCTCTAAGGAGAACTGGCTAGTGCTCCAGCCAGATTGTGGATAGTGCAGGCCTTCCAGACGTAAGGATATCTAGTCTTTGTGATCTGTGCTGTTGGTCTTGTGGGTCACCTCTAAACTATATTACGAGAATCTCCTGCACATTGCTCATTGGATAACTCTGTTGACTACCTAGGGCAGACATCGATGTGAATGGCAAAAAAATGAGATTAATAACTAAAGGAAAGCAAGGCTTACATTTACGCGAATCTTGTTCCACTATTCTCCCCTATAAAATGTTATGTCATACTTTTATTTGGTCTTTACTAGTTCTATTTGAAGGCGATGCAACAATAAAGTCATCATCGTGTGACCTTAAAGTCATAAATTTAAGACGTAGAAATAATCTATTACAAAATGCAAGATAAGAATGCGTAATATTGACTCTTGTAGTCTATTCTTTCCCAAACCTTACATTCGCAAAAACTTACGTACACCAAAACTATTCATTTTTACTAGTTCTATCAGCATCCTTTTGGCCTTTTCTTTGCCATTTTAGAGTCTTCGGTTTTTATCAACTCAGTCCTGACCTAATTTGTTTTACATATTAAGGGTTCTAGGAATGCTAAATGGAAGGACCTTCTAAGGTGCTGGATAGAAACGCCCCACCTTTGCATGAGGGCCCACCTTTTATTCTTATTTCTTGTATCACTGGAAATGTATGAGTTACAGTTTTGAGACAATGATAAAGAGTTTTTTCAGATTTGCCATTACTTTATAGTATTTTTGCAAAAAAACCCAACCTTTTTTCAGTTTTGCAAATTTGCCATTAAATTTTAAAAATCTTTGCAAATTTGCCATTTCGTTTTTTTTACTGTTATTTTTTACTAAATTCCAATACTACCCTTTCTTCTTCCGGCATTTTCTCCTTCCGGGTTACATGTTCCTCTCCGTTTCCGGCAGGCCCAACCCCAGCACTGGTATCTAGAACAACTCCTCTTCCACGCACCCCCACCCCCACTCCGGCGCAACCAGGCAGCCCCACCGCCACTCCCAGCGCTCCCCGCCCCCACCCTTCCTCCCCTCCCCGCTCATCGCTGTAGCCCCCGCCCCCAGCGCTCCCCGCCCCTACCCTTCCCCCATCTCTCTGCTCACCACCTCCCCCGACAACCCCACTCCCGGCCAGCTTTCCCCACCCCAACCCTTCCCCGGTGCCCAACCCCACGCCGGGCCCCCTTCCCGCTCACAGCCTCCCCCGGCAACCCCCACTCCCGGCCAGCCACCGCAGCCCTCACCCTTTCCACCCCTCCCCGCTCATCGTTGCAGCCCCTCCACCTCCCCCACTGCGCCTCCAACCGCCACCGGCTGTACCACCCACCCGACCAGCCCCGCACCGCCCATAACCCTGAACCCAGACAAACCCTCCTCTTACCGCCTGTAACCCTGAATCCAGACAAACCCCCTCCCCCGCCTGCCCCCTCCCAGCTCGATGGTACCAGCCACCCTCCCCGCCTCCCTGGTACCAGCTCCAACCTCCCCTCAGCTACCCGGCCAGCCCCTCCACCTCCCCCCACCTCCCCCACTGCGCCTCAAACCGCCACCGGCTGTACCACCCACCCGACCAGCCCCCGCACCGCCCATAACCCTGAACCCAGACAAACCCTCCTCCCCCTTACCGCCTGTAACCCTGAATCCAGACAAACCCCCTCCCCCTTAAGAGAAAACAACACCGCGCAACCCCCCCCCCCCCACAACTCACACCCACCGTACCACCCACCCTTTCAGCCCCCCACCTCATCCTACCGCCCGGAACCCTAACCCAAACAAACGGCGAACCCCCCCTCCGGATGACGCTATCCAGACCACTCCCGAGGCCAGTGTTACCCACCCCAACCTGCGACTGTTCCCGCGATTTCTGACGCCCGCCTCTGTTTTCCGATGCCTTTTCCGACGAGTGCATGTGTTAGATAAGGGTAATCTCGGAATTTTGTAAAAACTAACGGTGAAAGGGGATGGAAACTTAAAAAGCGTTGGGTTTTCTTGCAAAAATGCCATAAAAGTAATGGCAAATCTGCAAAAATCCCAATCCAAAATACAGGTTTTAGGACGCTAGAATCAATTGTACCAGATTTACTATTTTTATTTTTACAATATATTAGGAGCTACGTAACTAAAGCCTTCCATTGTAATGGCTCAAGCAAGAGTCTCTGACTTGGGCGGGCGGCCAGTGTTCGAGACTGTGCATATGCCAACATCTTAGAGGATGCTTCTATTTCTTTATATATCTACTCTAATTACAATTAACATCCTTTGATCATCAGTGTGCTACACTAACATTGTGTCTGTGACCATTGTACTAGCTTCTGATCATTCGATTTGCATTAACCGGATGACAAGATAGATGAATAAGATTAGCAAATGTTTGAATATCAAAATGTTGCCATATCTAATCAAATATTCATGTTGGTGGAGACATTAGGAAGTCTACACCATTAATGCAGCCCTTGGTCGGAGAAGGGGCAGACTACAAGGGTCAATAGTGTGCAGTCTTACCCTGTTTTCCACGCCTTAAACCCATGACCTCAAGGTTGCAAGACGACAACACTACCGGTGCACCATGGCTCCCTTCAAGTCTACACCATGAATGCCCATTGAATAAAATCCATTGAAAAGTTAAACAATTTGGAATGAATTCGGAACATTCCATTTTGGATAGTTGAATTTTGCAAATGTCCAACTTTTTTCTTTCCTCTTTCTCTCTCACATTGTAAAATAATTTATTAATTTATTATAAAGGCCATACTTAATATCAAGTGTGGATTCTTGTTTTTTAAAGGTCAACTCACAGAACCTGTAAGTACTCATATATTAATCTTTTTCAAATGTATCTTCCAGACACTCTCCTCCACGTGAAACTATTAGTATAGTATAACAAATATAGAAATTTATTTTAAATTATATAATAAATTTTAGTTTATTATGTAGACCATACTTAATATCATTGGTGAATATTACTTTATTATAAGAATATTGTAATTTATTTTAAATAATATATTAATCTATTATATAGGTTGATGAAAATATTTTCTTATATAAAAAACATTGTAATTATTTTAAAATATGAAAAATTATAAAATGCTAAAATAATAACCAAGATGTTCACGTAAGGCGCAAACTGGATATCATGGACAGAGCTACACGGACAAAACTGCGTGAGCAATGCTAACTTCGTGGTTGATATTAGCTGCCTCGGTTTTGATAATGACACCCCTCTCGCTATTTTAAAGTTCTCCCTCCGTTGTTACAGTCATCTCTCTCCCTCGTACAACTGAGAAATATGTTTTGATTTTGAAGAAGAAATGGCACTTTTCAATTGCGGATTCCCTTCCGCAGAACCACTCTCAGCCGTTTATTCATCCAGTAGCCATTCCAAGAAATTAACTTTCCCGCCAAAGTTCAAATACCGAGCTTCAACGTCTAGAAGTTTTGGCTTCAAAGATGAACAGAAACCAAATCAAATATCAAATTCACAAACAATTCTTCCTACAAACTCCTGTGACCTGAGTCTTAGAGCACAAGGAAATGGGCAGATTGATTACTGCCTTTCGCTCTTACGAGACAGCATTGTAGAGAAAATACCTGTTTCCAATATCAAACAAATTCATGCGCAGTTCATCAAGTCTGGTCTTGGTGTGGCTGACAATTTCGTCGGAAATAAATTGGTGATCCTTTATGCAAGAAATTTGGGTTTGTTAGATGACGCCCGTCGTCTGTTTGATGGAATTACTGAGAGAACTGTCCCTGTTTATGCTACCCTGATAGGATTGTACTGTCGATCACAGCTTTGGATGGGTGCCCTTTCAGTATTTGGGTTGATGATTGATGAGGGTCTACAACCCGATAAGTTTCTCCTACCCTCGATTCTCAGAGCTTGTGCTGCGCTTCAGGTTGTGAGTGTCAGTGCAATGCTTCATGGGTACATAATGAGAAAAAATTTGGAGGTAGATGTATTTGTTGGAAATTCACTTATTAACATGTATGCAAAAAGTGGGAATTTAACATCTTCACGGAGAGTTTTTGATATGATGGCGGAAAGGGATGTCGTCTCATGGACAGCTCTTGTTTCAGCTTATGTGGATGCGGGGGTTTTGGATAAAGCACTACAAATTTTTGAGTCCATGCAGGTTAATGGAGTGAGACCAGATTTGATCTCATGGAATGCACTAATTGCTGGCTTTGCTAGGAGTGGGGAGATAGATATATCCCTTCAATTGTTGGAAGAGATGCAAGAGAAAGAACCGAAGCCGGGGGTAAGTTCCTGGAATGGAATTATTTCAGGCTGTGTACAGAATGGTTACTTTGAAGATGCTCTGGATCTGTTTCGCGAAATGTGTTTGCGTGATAATCCTAATGCTATCACAATAGCGAGTGTTGTTCCTGCTTGCTCGGGGTTGAAGGAATTGAAACTAGGCAAGGAAATACACTCTTATGCTATCAAACACGAATATTGGAGAAATATTTTTGTTGGCGGATCACTAATTGATATGTACTCGAAATGTGGCAGGAGTGATTTTGCAAACAGAGCTTTTACTAAGATTGAGAACAAGAATACTGCTGTGTGGAATGAGATGATCACAGCTTATGTGAATGAGGGAAAAATGGAGAAGGCATTGGAATTTTTTCATCTGATGCAAAATGATGGATTGAAGCCTGACTTGATCACCTACAACAGCTTGCTTGCCGGATATGCAAGGAAGGGGCAAAAGGATGAGGCCTTAGAACTGCTCCAGGAGATGGATCGGATGAGTTTGAAGCCTAACATTGTATCTTTGAATGCACTAATCTCAGGTTTTCAGCAATTTGGCCTTAATAGTGAGGCACTCAAACTGTTCCGAGACATGCAACTGGCTGACAAGATTGGCATGACTGACTCAGAACCCAACAGGGAGTTTCCACTTCAAGTGCTTAATGTACCAATTCAACCAAATGCCGTCACAGTTGCCAGCGCTCTTTCAGCCTGCAGCAATCTGAATTTGCAGTGTCAAGGAAAGGAAATCCATGGCTACATTTTGAGGAATTGGTTTGAATCTAATGTCATTGTTTCAAGTGCTTTGGTTGACATGTATGCTAAATGTGGGAATATGGACTCAGCAGCCAAGGCATTTCACAGGATCAGTGAAGCAAATACTGTATCTTGGAACATTTTGTTGGCTGGCTACAACCATAATAAAGAACCAGAAGTCTCTCTAAAGCTATTCCCGAGAATGCTTGAAGGTGGTTCCACACCAAACCCAATTTCCCTCATGATTCTTCTTTCTTCTTGCAGCAATCTAGCAGCTCTGAGATTTGGGAGAGAATTACATGGCTACATTCTAAAAGGTGGATTTGATGAGTCTATTCTTACTCTTTCAACTGCCGTGGTAGATATGTATGCAAAATGTGGAAGTATTACAGAGGCCAGACGAGCATTCGATTGTACAGTTCAAAAAGATCTAGCACTATGGAATACCATGACTTCGGGTTACTCCAAGCATGGTATGGCCAAAGATGCTCTTTGTTTGTTTGAACAATTGGATGTATCTGGTATTAAGCCCGATCACATCACCTTCGCAGCAATTCTTTCAGCTTGTAGCCATGAAGGTTTAGAAGAAGGATGGAAATATTTTAATTCCATGGAGAGCATTTATGGAATTACGCCTCGTTTAGAACATTATACATGCATGGTCGGCATAATGAGTACTGCTGGTTTACTAGAAGAGGCGCTTGACTTTATAAGAAGGATGCCTCATAAACCTGATGCCTGTATGTGGGCTACTCTTTTACGAGCATGCAGAGTTCATTCAAATTCAGAGGTAGGAGAACTAGCAGCACAAGCCCTATTCGAGCTAGAACCAACTAACGCTTCAAACTACATTGTCCTGTTTAACATCTATGTAATGGCTGGCATGTGGGATTCTGCTAGAAACGTAAGGCTTGCAATGAGAGCCCGTGGCCTGAAGACAATTAAACCCTGTAGTTGGATAGATGTCAGACACAGAATGTATGCATTTAGAGCGGGGGAGAGTTCACATCCTGAATTGGAGAAAATTCTGGAGACATGGGATACGTTGGCTGAAAAAATGGAACATGCTGGCTATGTTCCTCATGATGCTGTTTTCCATGATGATGAAGAAATAGACCCGTTATCATGTTGCCACACAGAAAAGCTTGCCATATGTTTTGGCATCATATCTTTGCGTCCATGGAGTCTCATCCATATCTCGAAGAATGTCAGGATGTGCATTGACTGCCATACGTCAACAAAATTCATCTCTAAGATTGAGGGGAGGGAAATCTTTGTGAGAGATGGATGCTTCTACCATCATTTCAAGGATGGAACATGTAGCTGTAGAGACAAGTGGTGAGATCTTCAGCAAATTGGGGATGGACAAATTGGAAGTTGGACCAAATGGCTATCTGATTCTTTGGAACGGATCAATCAAGGACTCTGATTTTTGGATACTTAAGGATGACGATGGGTTTTATCAGGCTTTAGAACTGTAAAATCCAGATGAGTTGTCTGATTATGTGCTGCTAGATTGAGCTTTGACAGCGAATGCATCACACAAGCACATTGGTACAATTTAGTAAATGCTAAATAGTCAGCCATACAGAATGTTATAGCCAAATGTGATGGAGCACTAGAAGACAGTTGAAGACTTGAGAGAGCAGGACAAAAGAGAGCTCTTTAGCAAATACAGCTCCTTTGCTGTTCAACTTAATTATTACAGATTGTCGCACATTGCAATACAAAGAAACATACAAGATAAGGTTATGCACAGAACTTTGCAATGCTTTTTCCTTGCCCTTAAATAGCTCCTACTAACTAACACTTCGTTTATAAAATGCTACACAACCTTTAATTGCAAAACAGATCTTGCATCTGAACTTGTATAATTCAAAGGATATCACAGCTACTATGCTGTTTTCTTCTTCAAGATTGTAACTTTTGTTGTCTCAAAATGGTTTTAGATTCTTCGGCATAATATTCCTACTGGACATGAGTCATGTGATCTATTGAACAAAGTGTTAGTGGTTCTTAAGATGAAATGAGCTGACCTGAGATAAGATGATATAAAATCTCACTGGAGATGACTTAACCTGACTTGAGATGACCAAATTGGCATTAGATGACGGAAAATTCAACTGTGAGTTAAGCTGAGATGATTTTAATCTCAACTCATCTCAAGCACCACTCACAGTGAGATGAGGAGATGCTGTTTCATCTCAGCTCAGCTCAAGCACCATATGGTCCTTATCATCACATATAGCATCAGATCATCTCATTTCAGGCACTACCAACTTGACTGTGAGGACCATGGAGAAGGATTAAGCATCAGTCTCACTGCATCATCCTAATGGACCATGATTAACATAATACTGAGACCATTTGATTTAAGCTTGTTATAATAAGTCATTGTACACAAAAATGATCGAAGCATAGGTGAACAGATGTTTGAAAAGGTAAAACAAAACAAAAGATTCAGAGATATCATTATCTGAGGCTTAGTATGCTGAGACACCAGGTCAAGAAAATGAGGTGCAATAATATGAACTAAAGGCAGATACACTGAGATTTGGATGTGTGTGCTGTGTGGTGTATAAAGGATGTTCGTGCAGTTAAGGGCATTCATGTATAAACCTATTGGTGCGTGAATCCATTATCAACTTGGTGGTATGTGCCATTGTGAAGTATCTTGATCTGAACCTTGTTATGCCCATTGATACGAAGGTAATATGGGGTTCCTTCTTACGAAATGCATAAGTTTCACCTTAGATTATCTTACTGGCAATGAATTCTGAAAGAAAAGCACATGGAAATGATTGAGCAAGAGAAGGGTAACTGACATCGAATGAAGGGATGTCAGTGCTAGCATGTGTATGAGTCATTGGCACAGTCCACCCCTTGCAACTGGGGTTTTGGGCAGCACCTTTCCAACATATCGTACCACACTATACTAGAACTTAAAGACATCTGCCAGCAACATGAAGTTTGGACACCAGGAGTCTTCAATGTTCATCCTTGAAATTCCCCAAGTCCAATTGAATTATGCACTTAGGACAATATTCTCATGGTCTGGTGTTGTCATGTAGTTGTTATCGTTTACCTCCTGCTCAAATCCCAATGTTTTTTTTGTCCAGAATGGGAAGACGGAGAGCATGGATGAACACAAGTTCAAACCATCAGGTTCATGCACGTTAGAACGAGTATCGGTATCTATCTATCTATTTAGTTGTGCTACTGAAGTTACAAAGACTCGGGGAATAGCTAACATTAGTTACAGTGTGACAAGCTTCGACTGGATAGTACGTAGTTTGGGACCCTATGTCGTTCTCGTGTCAGTTGCGCTACGCTTTCCACTTCAGACTTGCACGTTACTAATTACATCAAGATATCCTCACTAGAAAGTTGATTTGTTTTAAGCATTTGGGGATTGAAATATGATATTTCATTTATTCAACAATTCTTTCTTGTCTGATATTCTCATTTCCGTCAGAAATTGCAGAAAAAAACTTTGGAAGCAGGAGGAAATTGTAACACTTGAGTCACAACAGTACTTATATTATCCGCTTTGACTTACGATTTTACTCTTCTCTATAGGAAAAATGCGTATGTATAGAGAGATACCCAGTTCTTATAATTAGCCTAGCTCTCTCTCTCTCCCCAAATATCATGAGACTAACTCTAAGGGACTTTTTTCATCCCAGGGCTATCTCCAATACCGGGCCCCATATCCCCTCTTAGGAAACATGCATACTTGCGTGACCTCTTTGGCCAGCAGTGTGCGAGTAGCTTACATTACAAGGAGAACTAACTTAGATACCAACTGTATCATTCCAATTTTATCGGATGTCTTACAAAAGACTTACCGAAACATGGCTTGTTTTCCCTCCACAAGCAAGGATAACTCTGCTTCAAAAAATCAGGATTGAAGCTAAATGTACCCATTTCAAATGGAAAACGAAGGAGAAAATGGTGTATGCAAAGCGTATGACATATGGGTGCCAACATATTTATCGGGGGTACACAGAATGAGTTCCATATTATCATCTAGGACGTGTTTCTTTGATGGTAAATATGGAAACTAAGAAAGAAAGAATGCGACCAAGCCCACGGGTAACATAAGTGGAGCCATTTATTGACTGATCGGACCCATTGTTTTAGTGGGCCTTGTCTTACATGGTCGTACCAAAACCTTCATTTGACAGGCCTAACCCTTTTGATTTGTGGAGACTATGTTGATGAATGTAGGCTCTACCCTTTCATTTTCTGTAGCCATATACATTGGACGGAATAAGAGGCTCACAATCTTTTCAGTGGGGATTTACTTATGCTGCATAGCTCACCCATAGATGAACCATTGGATAATTATTTGGATTCTGCAGGGTTTGGGGAAGGACGGACTATGAGGGTCAATAGTATATAGGCTTACCTTGCATTTTGCAAGAGGCTGTTTCCACGGCTTGAATCCAAGACCTCAAGGTCAGATGACGACAACTCTACCATTGCATCAAGGCTCCCCTTCGAATTATGATGGGTGCAACTGATATTTTCAACCGCTCATGTTGTTCCTGCAAAGGTATGAGTGTCCCTCAAATCCTACTAACAATAAGATGTATCCACTCGATGATTGTCATGATCTTTTGGCCGCAGGAAATCTGAGAGGCCTATAGATCATCATCATGAAACAACCGCAGTCGTGGCCCATCCATAACATAATGAGGACCATGTAAAATGTTTGGTGCTTCTCAAGAGAACGTTAAACTTGTCAATGGGAACTGACTTGATTTTCTGATTGCCAATTAGATGAATGGAAGCAATCGCATCCGACAGGGAACACGATTCCACCTGATATCAGTCGGCGGTAAGAGAGTGCCTAACAGCCGAAGTCACATCAGTAATTTCCTTTACACAGATGACAATTTGGACAAATACTTTGATCAACTTTTTATATTGGGTCGCCGGAGGAATATAAGTGCAAGAGCATCCTAAGAAGTTGACACTGCTTTTTTGCTTTTATGTTAATAACTTTTTGTAAATCAAGGACTTTCTTCTAGAAATACTTAATTTCATTTTTTTGAGATATATGTCGAAATATTCGATTGCATTTACAGTTCTCACTGGAAAAACAAAGCTGGTTAAGCCACAGACAATGTATAACACTGACATAAGAGTATGAACAAGAAGTAAGGCCTTGGCATAACAGTAGATTTGTCGTTGTATGACCTCAAAGTTGAAACGTGAAATAACCTCTTAAAAAAACGCAAGGTATGACTGTATACTGTAGACTCTTTGTAGTCCACCCCTTTCCCAAACCTTACATACACGAGAGCTTTGTGCACCAAGCTGCCCTTGCACAAGAGTGAATTAGTCAATCTTGCTCGGTTCTGATATTGGTCAATGCTACTAACCATATTACGTTGTATACTTCATCTATTTCACGTTGAAATTTTAAGAATCATATTCTGGCTCCCTCATATAATGCCAATTTGAAACACAGGTGCACTAAAGTATGAGGCTGTATCAAATTGCAACAAGCCATCTCAGAAATCTTGTAGACTTGGTATAGCAACTGCCTAATGGCAGCTTCCACGGTATTAAGACATGAATCAGGACCAAGATGATTACAATCTCAGCTGAATAATGAATTAGCAGCTGCCATGCCTGCTTTCTATCCTGATTTGAACAGTGGAGGGCAAATGAATGATGACCAATCATACATTACTTAAAATCTCATCAGCAAATGACATTCAATTCCTAAGCAGGTTAGTTTTTCCCAGTCTCAGTATTACACACAAAACCGTTGCTACTGACACCAGAAGACGCTCCAAAAGTTCTTGAAAGAGCTCCAGCTGTTGGATGTTGCGAGGTAGAGCAGTTCCATGAAGTACCAGTCTCACAGACACCAGCAGGATTACACATCGCACGCGAAGCAGATTCTGTTTCTTCCTTGGTTCTAGCTGATATTTCCTGCAGAAGGTAAAACAAATGATGAATTTTTAGTCAGAGAAACAAGCGTGAATAACAAACAAATGTTCCTTATTGTTCTGTTTGTGTCAGCCTTACCAAGCCCTAAAACAATAAGCAACACTCATGTTCGGAAGTTTCAGAAAATACAAACTATCTCATCTGCAGATAAATTTCTAAACTTCATGAAAAGCCCAAAAGTAGTTTAAAATTGAAGGATAAAATGAAAACAAAAAGCAAGTTTTGCATGTAACAGCTAATCTTAGGTATGGCCAATTGAATTTTGGAGGTGTATTCACTGGCAAAGATGCAAATTTAAATCTTAAACATAAATCCTGAAGTGAAGATGCATCATAAAAGAAAATGGTTTGAGGTTGTGATTTTTTACCTTCCAATTACTGCCAAGCAGACTATTTGGGGCTGCACGTTTGAAGAGAAAATTTCACCACTTAGTCTATGGACCAGATTTAAGTTAAAAGAAGGTTGCAGTTGAGCTAAGGTCTTATCCTGCAATGGCACTAGAAGGGTATCTCCGGTGCTTAGGTCACGGGTTCAACGTGCTCATGTGTTAAGGCTTTATCCATAAAAACCTACCTTGCCTACCAATAAAAAAAAGAGAGAGAGAGAAGTTTGCAGTCTAGTCAATCTGACCGGCTCTGACTCGAACAAAATCAACCATTCAACCATGACATAGATTTACTGAAACAAAAAGAGAGTAGCATGGAAAAGCCTCCGAAGACATTCTAAAATCAGGAATTTCCAAATTGCTAGCGAGTACAAAAATCTTCAACAGAAGCTAATCTGGAGCAAGCAGCAAATCCAATTTTAAGTGTTTGTGATATGCAAAAGGAGAGAAGTTTACTTTCAACTTATCTGGATCATGTGAAGTGGGCGCTGAACAACTTGATTGGCAAGACGAAAAAGAAATAGCATCTGGACCAGCTTTAAGGTCTGCAGGCACAGCCTTACAATTACAACTGTGGCTTCTGTCGCCAGAATCAGAACAAGATGATTCGGTAGCACTACTTCCCTCTTGACATTCCAAGGTGTTATATCCAGTCTGACCACATTCTTGTCCACTTGTTGGTTGAGATACATAATTTGGCAAAGTACTTGTATTGGGCTGTAATGGCACAAGATATCCGGGAAAAGGTTGAATAGAAGGATACTGAGCAGCAGGTCTTTCAACATGGGTTTGTGATGGAACAGGAGGACCATAGACTGGAAAAGGAAAATACTGGTTTGTCATGTCTGGAGCAGCAGTCCCAAAGAAGGGAAAAGGTTGAAAGGATGGATGTAGAGGAAATGGCATGAAAGGAGGCATTAGAGGAGCCTGGACATGATCCTGCATATTGCTAGGATGAGAATCTGGTGCCAAAGTGGTAGTGGGGAAGGACATGGGAGAAGCTCCAAACGAAACAATGGGATCGATAGCTGTCCAGGGAAACATAGCTCTCATTCTTTGCTGATACTGCAAATTAAGGTTGTCAACATCAGACCTTAAAATTGCTTTCTCTTCCCTCAGTTCATTCTTCTCTTGTATAAGCTGTCATGGAAATTAGCTATTACTTATAAAAAAAATGCAAAATCAACTGAAGGAATTTGGAAAGAAGACGGTAAACAGTGTTGAAGTACATCACTGGATTCTTCTGAAAGAGATGAATGTTCAGCTTTCAATCTTCTCACTTCAGCAGCCAATTCCTTCAACATTTCTACTGCATCAGTGATGATGCCTGCCTTGTCATTCTTCGGCCGATCAGGATCTGTAACAGAGGTAGTCAGGAAGCCATAGTTATTTACTTTATTTTGAATGTAGCTCATATTCAGTAAGCGAGATTGCAAATCTCAATACATATAATAGACAAGTGAGAGGAAAAAGACAGGCTCCAACCATACTAAATACAGATAGGAACATTCTAGCCATCCTATCTTCTCAGGTCAATCAGCATCACGAAACAGTTCTATTTGTGAGAAATCTGCAACTTCCAGTACAACAAAATAATACCCAGAAATTCAATATGACCATCACGGCCCAACCTTACTTTCTGGTGTCAAATCAACATTCAGAAACTTCCAGCACACACATAATATCCCTACCTCTGAATGACTTTGTCATAGCATTCCACAGTCTACCCCAATCAACACCACGCAATTTATTGCAGCTTCTCAAATTAAGGGTGAAGGATTTTCTTTAAAAGCAACATGTCAAAATTACATGCATTACTCTGCTTGGTTTAGTAGAAGCCCATGAAAGCAACAAAGTGTCTACATGTCAAGGGCAACTTGGGTCTCAGTTCTCACAAGCATTAGTAAAAGAGAAGAAAGCAAGAGTTGAATTTGACACATACTCAAGGCAATCCCCAATTCAAGGAACTGCTCATTTAGTCGATCCCTCCTTAATTTCTCCCTGTCCGCCTTTGGAAGTTTCCTCGAATTATATGTGTCCTTCACCTCAGATCTTTCATCATTGCTGCACAATAAATATTAAATATTACCACTAATGAGTAAGCAGGCTGCGAGCTTAGGTATTACTCGAAGAAAAGAAACAGTGAGGCAGAGATCCCCAATTCAGGAATTACTTCAAAAATGTAAAACAACTGCCACAGAATTAAGCATGAAAGACCCAAATATAAATGGACTAGCAACATAACAATGTCTTTATACTGCAGTTCAGCCAGGGTATGGTTTCAGAAATACCATTTCTCATAATCCCAAAAATATATTGCAAAAAGAAAAAAAAATAAAAATAAAAAAGGAAGAAGAACTTGAGGGAGTACAATCTCAGTACTTTTGGCTATACATGTACATCCATCTTGTGTAGGTCTATAACTAAAACCTGCTTTTGGCTATACATGTACATCCATCTATGTGAGTCTTGTTCCAAATTTGGAGTTCTCTAAAAAATATAACCGTTATTGTATTTGTCTACAACTAGAATCTGTTTTCAGGTTTGCACGTATAGATGTGAGTATGAATAAACCATGGTGTTGATATTACAAATCATATAAGTTTTTCTGAATAGAAAGTTATATTTAGTAGCATTTGCTTTCTTGCTTAGGTCTCAAGTTCTGTCAAGGAACTTTTTTGTAGGAGACATTTCAGAGTTTTGGACAAAACAGTAAAGTTATGAAGCCATATTAGCAGTTAATATCTTATCACACAAAGGAGAGATCCCATAGTTTCATTGATTCAGGTGTATAGATAACACATACTGCAAAACCTCAGATGCATGAATGCATTTTAGAGTCATGACCAGTTCATTCCCTCTTGTGTTTCTCTTTGTATGCTTCTTTTTTTGGCCCCTTCTCTCAGAAGGCTTTCTGCTGGTACCACTATTGGCCTTTAATGCTATATCCCGAGTCACTACACATATAGATTGACGTAAAACAGACGACAATTAATCTCAAAAAATGTCCACATAGTAAAGAAGCAGGACTTTCCATCAAACATTCAACTCGTTCAGAGGCACTTTCCTTTTTTCCTTTCTCTACTTCTATCCATCTTTCAGAAAAGATATGAAACTGTAGCTTCCTTTTTCTCAATCTTCTTCTCTCAACTTCTTTTCTTACTGTCCAACTTCCTGTATTTCCTCTGTTCACAAAACGATAAAATTCCTCCTCAATTCCCTGTCTACCTGATCGCATCAAAAGTCCTAATGGCCAGCCCATGCAAAAGTGAGCAGCAACCCACTTCTCATGACCTATTTACCCACTCATAGGCTCTTTCACTACTAACATGACCTCATGAAACCATCTCTTGCTTTTGTGAACCCTAACCTAACATATACTGGGCATATACCTCGCCCAACTGAAACCTCTCATTTTCTTTTCTTTTATCTTCAAAATTCAAATCAACCAACCTACCAGCCACCTCTATAGCCCCATAATAGCCCATAAATTCCTGATTGTAAGTCTTTCCCCTCTTTCTAATGAATTCATTTCCTCCTAATCATCTTCCTCAATGTGCTAATATCAAGTCATCAGTCCCAAAAAGCCTGTACTTTTCCAATTGCCTTAGTTCAGCACCTATTGCGCCACTTGCTTATATCTATATCCCACCCGACGAGTCAGTGCAGAAAGAAAGTGGGAGAGCTTCATTCAAGAGCTTAAGATTTCAGACGACGGGAAAATCCTACCTTATGAGACCTGGCTTGCAACAGATTGCAACAGACAATCCCCATTAATTGCTTGAATGCCTTAGTTCAAGTTATAGATAATACATTTAATTCAGAATGCGCTCCTTTGTTCAACCCAAGATTGACATTATGGAATCTACCTAGAATCGGCGGCACCAAAGCTGAACTAGCACGTAGCATCGAAACCCATCCAGCAAATATTCTATGGAAGCGAATTCATACTTCAAGGTTAAAGGTTTTCCATGTGTTAAAGCAGAATAGCATAAAAACCCACCAACAGGAAAATAGAAAGCAGATACCCAGACGCGTTGTTTACTTATGAAAGCAAACATTTGACATGAACAGACAAACCCAAATAGGTAAATACACTATAGAAACAAAAGTCGAAAGAAACCGGAAGAAAGAGAAAGAAACGGACCTTTGGGTGGGGAATCCGTCGGTGAGTAATTGATGGAGAGGGTCGGAAGATTGTTGTTGGGAGGGAAGGGGGTGAGAGAAAGGGTCCATTGCATTGCAGGAGTTATCAGCCAAACAAAGTCCCTCAAAACAGCCGAAAGAGAATGTTTATCCTTTTCTCTCTTAAATTTGACTGGAGTGCTGGAATCAGAAGCCGATCACTCTTCTGGTATGCTGGTGCAATGGATTTGGGTCGGTAGGATAAGGAGTTTCGAAGAGGACAAAGGAGAAGGGGGAAAACGCTACGGAAAGCAGATAAGGGATGAAAATATAATATTTGGATAAGTTTGTCCTCAAATTAGGACAAATGAAAACCATCTCAACCGTACATGCGTGGTTGATCTCAAGGGATGACCTTGTAGATGAAGTTACGTGACTTTGTGAAAAACCCCCAAAAAAAAAAAAAAAAAAAAAGACAAGTCTTTCGAGCTGGTGGCTCTCATGTTCTGATTGATTATACCCTTCTTTTCTTTTTTTGTTGAGCAAACTAACTGTAACTATATCCTAATTTTTAAATCTACATAAAATATTTTCAGTAAAAATAAAGTATCGTCCCTAACCTAAGACCAATCATAACGCGGAGAGCTATCGTGATTTTGCAGCTGACTGCGCTAAATGGCTTTGGGCAACGGGAATAAAAACTATGGATTAAGTCATTCATGAATCTTTTCCTCTGCTATTTACAAACTTACCACTTATAAAAATTGGCCTAAGAACAACCAGCCGGGGGTATTTGCCAACAATGTAGATTTGCTTTTTAATCTTTGCTTGGTAAAAAAAAAAAAAAAAAGCTATTTGCCAACAAATATCTAACACAATTGATCGTAATTAACTCGGCATCTTCCTTAAAATACGCATGCTTAGAAGTTTTTTTCCTTTGGGCTGGGAACTTGATTTAGAGAGTGCGTGAGTGATTCACTTTAAAAAATTTCGTTTTGATAGATTTAGAGTGTGTGTGAATGATTCAATTTTCAATTTTTTGCTTGTATCAAAAGAAAAGACCAGCTCATGCTGTTTTATTTGTGTTTGAATCAATGTTTAAAAACCAGGCATTGGCCAATCCACATCAGATTACTAGGAAACCTAGTCAAATCACCCAAATAACTCAAATGACATCATCATAAATGACTCAGTGAATTGGGTAATTTGGATCGAAAAACTTGGATGAGTTTTGAAAGATAGCCAAGTTTCTCAGTGAGTGGATGACGGTGAACGAGAGGAATTTGTGTGTGATTTTCTTCTTCGTTAATCAATAGAAATCTCTAAAACTAATTGTGCTAATTAGAAGTCATTGAGAAGAAGAAGACCCAAGTCTTGAATTTCTAATTTTCATTCAAAAAGGTATCAAACAAAGAGCTTAAAATCTGTTACTCGTTGTTGTTCGTTTGAACAGTAACAATATTTTGCTATATGTTTTGAACTAATTTTTTCTTTAATTTATTGTGTTTTTTATTGATCCAAAGCATTGATTATATTTTTAATCTATATTAAGAAGAGTTTTCTATCAGTTTTTATTGAGAAATCAAAGTTTAAATTATTGAATTTCATTGAAGAAACTTGACAGGTACTTCTGTGTAGGTTGATAAAAAATAGTATGTTTATGATTGAATATATCACTACTGATTGTTTTTTGTTGAAATATAATGATACCATTAGATTCCTTTTTATTTAATTTATTGGATACCAAGTCTCACTAAAAATTTCATCAAAGTTATTGAACTTTATGGCCAACTTAATCATTGGTTACTGTTCTAAAGTATGGAACTAGAATATAAAAATAAACCCATTATTTCTTCTTCGGTGCTCTTTCTTCCTCTCATAATTCTCGAAGATGGAAATAAATGATAATTTCAAAATTCAAAAAAATTATTTTATTTTATTTGTTGGTATTAATTTAATTTGATTGCTTTCATCTATACATTATTCAAACATGTATTCTTATTTGAAGTAAGAAATTCAAATATTTTTTTTTTGTATTTTTATCATTGCTATTAGCTTGACCAGTTTTTATACTTTTTTGTATTTTTAAAGATTTTTATTGTGCAAATATAACTATTTAATTATTTTTGTACTGGATTGCTAGTAGAATCACTCGACTCAATGAAAAACTAGGATCAATAGCTATCCGAGTTTTTGAGTTTTTAAATGCTGGTTTGAATAATACTATCTATGTTATGTAGAAGGGAAATTTTCCAATATTCCCAAATAACTTAATCTACAATTCTTATCCCACTCATAACACCTGGCATAGAAACCTAATCTTGCATGGAAATTCATATGACGTTGTAAACAGACAAAACCCAAAGTGATGTCCTATTCTCCTTCTAGTAACGTTTTAGTTAGTTTTCTTTCCGTGTGTCAGTAGCTTCGTGGATTGTTCCATAGATGTGAAGGAAGTAGGCTATGTCTAGGCAAGAATGAGCCAATGAAGTATTTGCAATAAATCTTCCAGTTTTAGTAGTCATGCAATATGGGGTCACACTTCTACCATATGGTTTTCAGTTTCTTTTCACCGTAGGGTGGCACACAATCACGGATCCTAATCACTCAATTAAAAAGGGCAGCCTTGTTGCATGAAGCTTCCGCCTATGTGAGGTATGGGAAAGGAGTAAACTACAATAGTCTATAGTAAGTAGTCTTACCTTGTATTTTTGCAAGAAGCTGTTTCCACGCCTTAAATTCGTGACCTTAAAGTCACATGACGACAACTTTTACCATTGCACCAAGGGTCCCCTTCAATCACTCAATTAATTATTTCATGTAAATATAATACATCTTGTAATATCCTTAATTTTTAGGATAAAATAGGAAATTTTTAAATAAATTAAAATAAAAAAAATCTATATATGGAAATTTTTCCTGAAAACATAAGAATTAGAAAGTGATCGTCGATACAAGTCCAACGCCACCAAGAACGCGAAAAACGGAGCTCAAACGAGGAAATTATGAGCCGTTGAAGTTGTAAGGGCAAATTGGTCTTTTGACAAAAACGTGTTACACAGGGGTCCAAATTGATAACGGCACCCCTGTCTTCCACACGTCTCTACCAGTGCGACGAAATCGCTGGAGAGACGTGGAAAGAGACGTGTGGGGAAGAGTTTCTCTTCCCCTAAGACTCTAAAACCTATATCTGATCATCCTCAGGAGCCAAAACACTCTACTTTGAGCGTTCCTCTGTGATTTTTAGCTCAGAACCCTAGCTTTGCAAGTTCTGAGTTTTCCGGCTAGTGGAACCCTGGCAACACGAGCAACTCCGGCCAGGTGCAAGGTAAGCCTCAAATCTATGTTTTTCGTTATTTATTAATTAGAAAAATAATTAGGAAAGCATTTAAAAATTAGGAAAAAAATTAGATTTTTAGGAACCTGTGTGCACGCTACTGTTGGAGCGTGATTTTATAGATCAAACCTCATCCGTTTGAAAATCGCATTATCCAACTAGTGCACAAGAGACCCAAGAGCAAACCCTTTAAATTTGGGAGTGATCCAACGGTGGATTTCTCCAGAAAATCCAAAAGCTAGTACCTAGTGATGTTTTTAGGAACTTGGGAAAAACCATTTAAAAAACATGGTTTTTGGAGAAATCAATGCAAAAGGATGATAGAAATGGAAACTAGACAAAATTTGGAACAAAATAGTTCAAAAACCAAATGATTTGGACACCTGTAGGGTCACCGGAGATGACCGGAAGCCGATCGTCTTCTCAGGCGCCGGTTTCCGCGTCGCCGGTGTAAACCGGTGTAAACCAGTGTAAACTGGGTGCTGGTGTAACCCGGGGCCGCCAGTGTAACCTAGTGTACACTGAGCGCCGGTGTAACCCGGTGTAAAGCAAGGCCGCTGGTGTAAACCAGTACACTCGCCAAACACCCTATAAATTAATAAATATTAATTTATGAAGTATTTTCACTTAAAATTGATTTTTGGGAGCTAGAGGAGTCTAAATCACGATCCGAAAGATGCGTTGTGACCGTATTGACGACGCGGACCTAGTTTTAACTTAAAATTTTAGAAATAACCACTTTTTATTTAGAAAATTTTTAAAATAGTGATGTGACATATACAGGTGCACTTGAATATACCAGTTAAAGGGAATTATTAGCAAGCTAGTGGTCTCACACTAAGGTAGGTGACGACAACTAATGTTTTGCTTTGATTTTAAACCATGTTTAAACATAGCATCATGTGTGATCGTGTTTTAAATTGCAATTCTTATTTACCGTGTATTTCATGCGACATTGAGTACAGGATGGTTATTCTAAAATGAAATCTTTTACTGAATAAACTTATTTAAAATACTTTTACAAGTATGATGTTAATTAGTTATGCTTAATTAGAGACTTATTTCTTATTATATTTATAGAAAATGCATGGATTTACATGGAAATGAGAATAGAGGCTTATTAGCTGGTCTTTTTATAAGCTAACCTCAGGATGAGGGGCATGTCTTGAGAATTGCAAGCTATAAGTGCTCTTGAGTTTTAGCATATACATATGATTTTCGTGTTTTATATTTGATGACGGTTGCTCTCGCCCGGTGGGCGTCATGCTAGGAGGGATAGGGGCCGGCCACCTACCTTCCGAGATTATGATGTGATGATTTTGTGATATGATAGACACCTGCCTATAGATGGCATTCGGTAGGGGTTTGATAACATGGATAGTCCACACTACTAGTCTGAGCCTTTCCATGGGGACAGACGTTAAGCCTCCTGTTATGATATCAACGGAGAGCAGCGGTGGTTGATACCCATGGAGGGTTGCCACTACAGCATGATGACCCATATTCTTGTTATGTGTGCATGTATGATGAGCATGATTATGGATGTTATGCCTAGGTGTGACGACATTCAGAAGTTGACTATGAGTACTCCTGATCAGTGATATTAGTACGATGGTGGGACCCATTATCTTAGGGTGCCTTTATTCTTGTTGTATGCTCCATTTTATTGATTCATGTCATGTTTTAACTCCGTGAATTGCATGTTTTAGCATATGGAATAAATTGACATTTATTTGAACATGGTATTATGATATTATTATTTTCATAAATGTTAGACTTTTCATCAGAGTTGTTCATTATTTCTTTCATTTATTACATTAATTGTCTATGTACCTACATAAGCGATAGCTTGCTGAGGCATTACTTTGTTTTGCAATGCCTTAGATCTCGAGCGCGATAACAGGAAAGGCAAGGCTGTTGAGAAGCCATGAGAGTTGCTGAAGACCATTTTTCTATAGTGTTAGACAGTTATGTGAGTCATTAAACAGGATTATCATTTGGATTTTATTATGGACTGCATACTTTATATTTGGATGTGATTTAGATGTTTGGACATATGTTGGACATTTATATGGGATGTTATGATGGATAGACCCTGGGCCATATTATTATTGTGTTTTGGACATTTATTTGAATTAAAATAAAGGCGTATATTTATTTGACGTTGATTTATACGCGAATTATTTATTTATGTTTAAATTACATGTACGCCATTTTGAGAAAGGAAAACTAACACCCGAAGTTTTTAAGATTGGTTTAGTAAAATGTTAAATAAATCTTTTCTCATGGGATCCCAAATACTCTTATTTAAAATGCCATAATAATAATAATAATAATAATAATAATAATAATAAAATGTCTTAAAAATCCGGGGTGTTACACATCTATACTATGCATAACTAACAAGTTAAATGATGCTAATCACTCAACATATACCATATTCAAAGAGAAAGGTGCTAATAGCCTGAATTTCATGTAATTTGAGTGATCCATGTGAGCTAAATCACGCGCGTGCTATTTTAGTTAAAGTTCTCAGAAACGAAATGCATATATCATACATGGGCTAATGAAGAAGGGGAGCCTTGGCACAATGGTTAAGTTGTGGTTGTGTGGTCTTGAGGTCATGGGTTCTTGTACAAATACAAGGTAAGATGGAGTACTATAGATCCTTGTAGTTCACCTCTTTTGGGAACCCGCATGGGGGCTGCCCTTTACATCGGCTAATGAAATGGCTGTGCCTTGACTTGACAACCCAAGACATTCATCTACGTGGATATATTGAATGTATTTCATCATTCAGGTGCAAGGACAGTATCTAGGATGCAGCGCATTATCTGTTCTTCCATTGCATGTCCTATGATGAACCTAGAACAAACAGTCCTCAAACGACTTAAAGTCTAGGTCAATCTTTATCTTAACAATCAAGGGGGCATGTATATAGTCATAAAAGCAAGTGTTCGTGGGCTCCTTATTTACATTATGGTCTAAAATGTCATATTCTGCGGGGTCTTAGACAACCTTAGTCAGGCAATGGCTGGCAAAATGAAACACTTAAAAGACAATGATGGTCAATGTTTTACGTTAGACAAGCAAAAGTCCACCAATTGGATGACTAAGGTTAGAACAATGGGCTGGATGCCACATTTGCCAATTACCATTGTCGATAAATATTGCTTTTTATGAACCTTAAACTAGACCCTTGATCTTGTAGATGTCGATCGTGAGCAGAAAACGTCAATGTAAATCTCAACTCATATTTCTAAACAGAATCATAGGTTCGACAAAGAATGGGGCGGCCCTGATGCACTAAACTCCCACGCATGTGGGGTGCAGGGAAGGGGCGAACCACAAGGGTCAATAGTAGTAGCTTTATTCTGTATTTTGCAAGAGATTATTTTTATACCTTAAACCCATAACTTCAAGATCACATGATAATACGACAACTCTAACATTGTGTCAAGCTCCCCTTCTGTGCTTGTGATCACCGAAGCTAGGCACAGCACAAAAGTAACAGAGGAAAAACTAAATGGAAGCTAGTCTAATACAAAATTTCAGTCATGCTCTGTTCACATGCAGGCCATGTGAGTAAGTAAAATGACGTAATCTGAAATGACCTTTGAGATTACTTTAAGCCTCGCTCTTTCTCTCTCTCTTGTTTGAAGGGCTGCTTTCCGCTCTAAGAAGAACAGATTACCAGGAGGCCATAAAGAGGGGCGTGCAGTGGAAGTATAGTTATCCTACAAAGAATTTCCTTGGTAAAAAAGTTTCAGAGCTTCTAACATGACTTTGATCGACGGCAATATCCTATACCCTTCATCGAATGCTGAACTAAAGTATCGAATCAATGGGTTTCTTGGGATCTATTCCTTTGATGCATAAGTTTTTGCTTATGTAGGGTCTAGGAAAAGGGTGGACCACAAGAGCCTAAAGTATACAGCCTTATTTTGTATTTGCAAGTGGCAGTTTCCACGACTTAAACCCACAACTTCAAGGTCACACAACAACAACTTGCATTTGTTGGTCTACGGAGTAGAAATAGTTGAAAGCACCAAAATACGGTCTCTATCAGTTGTGGTTGGACTGTAGGCCAAACGTACATCTATGTCTACGTCTACGAGTCTTGGTGGAACTCCAGGCCAAACATACCTAAAGAACCCACTTACTCGTCGTTCTAGATCACCTAAAAGTTAGTCAAATATGGGGCTTTCCAATGCAAAAGAATAAAAGGGGCAGCTCTGGTTCACGAAATTCCTGCCTATGCGGGGTTCAGGGAGGGGGCAGACCACAAAAGCCTAAAGTACGCAGCTTTACTTTGTATTTTGTAAGAGGCTATTTTCACGCCTTAAATCCATGACCTCAAGGTCACACAACAACAACTTTTACTGTTGTGCTAAGGCTCCCCTTCTCCAAATGCAAAAGAATGTATTCTGAAATTCTTTGTCTTGTCCATGCTCAAAACAATAACAAGCAACAAATGCATGGAAACAGATGGCAATGGAAATCAGTTTGCCACTTTCCAAATTCTCCCTACACATCAACTTCAAAATGGAATTGAAATCTTCAATTTTGAGCAGATCCGTTGTCCCTTTAAACATGCAATCTCGTCCTTCACACCAAAATTAACTGAAACAGAAACGGCTGCTTTTTTCTTTAGCTAAGAAATACGCGTGAGTAGCTTCCCCGCGTGTGGAATGGGTGACGGAATACCAACCTTTCTGCGACTGGACTCGTTCATCTTCTTCACCTTTTCCTGTACTAACCATTTGCAAAAACTTATGTTAAGTGGTTGCTTTAGACTTGCACCTATGCTAAACATGCATGGCACTGGTACGCAACTCGCAGATTGTAAGTCACTTTGCAACTCCGCACTCTTTCTTGCTATGACTACACTCATTCATCTACAAAAGTAACGAGAGAACTCAAGCGAACTAAAAAAAGAAAAGGACTCTATATCAATTACCCTCAAATGAATTGAGCTTAACTAATTACATATGAAGAGCTAACCTCTATTTATAAGTGCTCACCCCTATCCATCTCTTTAATGGATGACTAGGATTATTCTAAGTGTCAGTACATTAATAGTCTAGATCTTACTTTGAAACCCTCCTACTCTTTTTAGATTACTCTACTATTGTCTTAGAATATTCTAAACTAATACAAAATGTTTAAGATGTTTACAAAGACTTCACCTTTTAGAATCAAGCCTTGTTTTACAGATCTAGGAACGCAGGCCTAAGTCTCCCAAGCCCAATGCACAAGTTAAACATGTCTTCCTTCGAGCCTGGAGACTTTGGTCACCTTGACTGTAATCAAAATAATAGTGAAAAAACTAGATGAGGAGCCAACATTGCGGTGATCTAAACCACTTATCTTCAGGCCCAAATCTTAGATTGACCACGCAAGTGCTGCGAATGATCCAATCCGCTGTTCCTGCTCCAGTGGAGAATTAAATCATCCCGTTGGGACTTTTGTGGCCCACGAAATAAACGGCCTGATCACCGACCATGGCCCCACTTGTATTTATCGCTTGAACTCCAAAGGAAGAAAGAATTTTGTCTACCGGCTACTTCCCGTCAGAAGGTGGCCTACCTGTAACTTTCCAAGTGTCCTAAATTGCCAAATTCCATCCAGGTACATCCGCCTACAAGACCTCACGGACCGTTTTTTGCGGGGAGACATATTTACTATTCCCACCCCTTTCTTCTTCAACCCCGGAGGCCCTAAACAAGCGCAGATATCCGGCACATGGAATCTCATCATTCTCCTTCCTCATCAACACCGGCAACTTTCCGATACTGCTACTGCCGCTGTTTAAGGAACTGGTGTCGCTGCTTCTGTTGTTGTTATTGTTGTTCTCGTTCTTCAACGCTCTAATTCCTCAGCGTTTGCAGTTTAATATTTTCCTTGATTTTCTTCTTTCGTTTTCGAATGGATCTTACCCTTCCGCAATCCGATCTTTCCCTAGGGTTTCATCACCATACTACGCCTGCCCCACCGGATCGTACTCCTATCGTCGATGATTCAATCAATCTCCAGATCGATTCCAGCTCTCGAGATCCGTCACTTCCTGTCCGTCCGATTCCACTCCAGTTGCTCGATCAGGAACCGGAGAAGTCCCGAGAAATTAATGATGGAGATGAGAAGGAGGAAGAACAGAGAGAGGAAGAATTCTGCATTTTAGGTTATCCGATGTGTTTGAAACGAAAAAGAGACGGACAATCATCTTCGTCTTCGTCTTCCTTTTCTTGTAACCCGCCCAAAAGGGTGTTGCCCGAACCGGGGCTGGAAGCGAGAAAAGCTTCAGTTAGGACTTGGGGAAATCAACCACTCTCTGTTGCCGATCCAGATATATACAAAATCATGGAAAAGGAAAAACAAAGACAGATCAAAGGGATCGAGTTAATCGCTTCTGAGAATTTCGTTTGTCAGGCCGTGCTCGAGGCGCTTGGCAGCCATTTGACGAATAAGTACTCAGAGGGAATGCCTGGGGCGAGATATTACGGTGGGAATCAGTTTATTGATCAGATTGAATTGCTATGTTGTGAGCGAGCTTTAGAAGCTTTCCATTTAAACCCTGAAAATTGGGGTATAAATGTTCAGCTTTATTCATGTACTTCAGCGAATTTCGCTGTTTATACGGGGCTTTTGCTTCCCAAGGATCGGATTATGGGTTTGGATATGCCTTCTGGTGGGCATCTGAGTCACGGGTGTTATACACCAAGCGGGAAGAAGGTTTCTGCTGCATCGATTTTCTTTGAGAGTTTGCCGTATAAGGTGAACCCGCATACTGGATACATTGATTTTGATAAACTTGAGGAGAAAGCGCTCGAGTATAGGCCTCGGATATTGATCTGTGGTGGGAGTTCGTATCCGCGAGAGTGGGATTATGCACGGTTTAGACAGATTGCGGATAAGTGTGGCGCTGTATTGATGTGCGATATGGCTCATGTTAGCGGTCTTATTGCTGCTCAGGTGCAAAATCTTCTGCTGCTGTGTTCGAATTGAAGGTCTTACTTAAATGCTATGAGCTAAAAGAATGAATCCATGTTATCTTTGAATTTCAAGTGTTTATTTAGAGAATCAATTCTGCACAATGTTTGGGCAACTGCTAACTCGGTTTGCTCTTATGGCTTTTATATGTTTTTTCCAGCATTAAATTGCAATATGCTATGTTTTCTGTTATGCTTAGGAAACTATTAAATGAAAGGTCATCTAACTGTTATTATTCTTCAAGTTGTTACATGATTAGGCCTGTCTATTGAACAAAGGAACTGAACCATACTTTTGGAGTCCATTTGGTTGCAGACTAGTTTGTCTGAAATTGCCGCCCATTGCCTGAGTCCTGAACAACTTGTGTTAAGAGTCTTAAGACAGCTCAATATATAGGACGCATTTGCTGTTCTCTTGATTAACACTATCTCATTGAACTTTTGTTTTATTATTTTCATCCTGCACCCAGAACTAATCAGAAAACAGAATCAATCCTTTCTTGATGGGAACACTTTGATGCAAACACTTATCTTTTATCCAACAAGAGATCTGTACAACTGAATATTACCACGAGTATCCTACACATTCAATTACAGAGTACATGTATGACTGGGTTGCATGCATGGATCACGTGGAACATCGTAGCAAATTCGGTGGTTGAAGTGCTTCATGTTTTTAGACATACACATTGCTTCATATTAGGGGAAGATTCTCATTTGTGATCCACATGATCAAAGACTTACTTGGTGTTTCCATGTGTGTCCTACACATTCAAGTACAGGTTACATGTGTTACCAGATTGCCTGCATGGACCATGTGGAATGTCATAGCAGATGCTGTGGGTTAAAACTGTCACATTTTTTTGACATTTACATTACTTTCTAAAAGAGAGAAATTTTCTGATGTATATTGGGATTTTCCATGTGGAGTTCGTCGCATAAATATATTTCTTTACGAGGATACCAGAAATTTACATCCTTGCCTCATCATATTGATTTGTCGATTTACTAGTTGCTGGTTCTCATTGCAAATGCACGAAACTGATTTTAGGGTCATCATCATCATCATCATCATCATCAAGACCTTATCCCAATTAGGGGTCGGCCACATGAATCTTATTCCTCCATTCCACTCTATTAAATACCATGGCTTCATTTAGTCCCAAAGTTTTTAAATCTTTCCTCACCACTTCTATCCACGTTCTTTTGGGCCTTCCCCTTGCCCTTTTAGAACCTTCAACTTGTATTGCCTCACTCCTTCTAACTGGTGCCGTTGTTGGCCTCCTTTGAACATGTCCAAACCATCTAAGTCTAATCTCCCTCATCTTGTTACCTATTGGTGCTATCCCTAAATTTCTTCTAATATTTTCATTTCTAATTCTATCCTTTCTTGTCTTACCATTCATCCATCTCAACATCCTCATTTCTGCAACACTCAGCCTATGAGTATGATGTTCCTTAACTGCCCAACACTCTGATCCATAAAGCATGGCTGGCCTTATAGCCATCCTATAGAATTTTCCCTTTAGTTTGAGTGGCACCCGCCGATCACATAAAACCCCCGATGCACATCTCCATTTGTTCCAACCCGCTTGGATTCTCTGGGTAACCTCCATCTCAATCTCTCCACTCTCATGGATCAATGATCCTAAGTATCGGAAGTGGTCTCTCATGGGGACCTCTTGGTTATCAATCTTGACTGGTGCTCCACTCCTACTCTCCTTGCTAAAATTACATTCCATATATTCTGTCTTAGTTCGGCTAATTTTAAATCCTTTCGATTCTAATGCTTCTCTCCATAGCTCTAGCTTTATGTTGACACCCTCCCTTGTCTCATCAAGTAGGACTATATCGTCTCGCAAATAGCATGCACCAGGGAATCTCCTCATGCGGATGTTTTGTTAACTCATCCATAACTAATGTGAAAAGTTATGGACTCAATGCCGATCCTTGGTGCAATCCGACAAAGGACAGGAAAATCACCATCCACGCCACTAGTGGTCTTAACATTTGTTATCGCTCCCTCATACATATCTTTAATTATGTCTATATACCCCGAGAAATCCCTTTAACACCTAACACCCTCCATATTAACTCTCTAGGGACTCTATCATAAGCCTTCTCTAAGTCAATAAAGACCATGTGTAGGTCTTTTCTCCTCTCCCTATATTTCTCTACTAATTGTCTTAGTAAGAAAATAGCTTCCATGGTAGCCCTCCTGTGCATGAAACCAAACTGATTCTCCGATACACTTGTTTCATGTCGTAGCCTCTTCTCAATGACTCTTTCAAAAAGTTTCATGGTGTGGCCCATAAGTTTGATCCCTCGATAATTAGTGCAGCTCTGAATGTCTCCTTTATTCTTATAGATTGGTACAATAGAGCTTTTCCTCCACTCATCAGGCATTTTCTTTGATTTTATAATCTTGTTAAACAACTTGGTCAACCAAACTACCCCAATATCTCCCATATGCTTCCAAACCTCTATTGGTATACCATCAGGCTTCATGGCCTTTCCTGATTTCATCTTTTTCAAGGCCTCTTTTACTTCAAGCATTCTAATCCTACGTTCATATCTATAATATCCAGTGTCATTTAGATTTATAGTATTTTCAATTCCTATATTCTCAAGGCCATTGTCATTTAACAATTTTTGGAAGTATATTTCCCACCTTTGTTTGATCTCAGCGTCTTTAACTAATACCCTTTGATCATCGCTTCTAATGCACCTAACATGCTCTAAGTCCTTACTCTTACGTTTCTCTTACCTTTGCAAGTTTAAACACATCTTTCTCACCTTCTCTTGTTCCTAGTCTATTATAGAGCTCATCATATGCTTTAAGTTTAGCCTCACTTACTATTCTCTTAGCAACGTTTTTAACATTCTTATATTGTTCATAGTTTTCATTATTTCTAATCTTCGCCATGCTTTAAAATGCATTCGTTTTTCTTTAATAGCTTTTTGCACTGTTTCATTCCACCACCATGTTTCCTTTGCTAATAGCCTTTTACCTTTTAGATACTCCTAAGACATCTTTTGCCACTTTCTTAATGGACTCACCATATTAGTCCACATGGTATTTACTGCTTTCATAATTCCAATTTCCTTCTACCATCAACTTATTTTTGAATGAGGTTATTTTCTCTCCTTTTAAGTTCCACCACTTAGTTTTTGGATGTGTATTAAGTTCAGTTCTTTTACTCCCTCTTTTGATATGAATATCCATAACCATTAACCTATGTTGTGAGGTTAAACTCTCACCGGGTATCACCTTACAATCCTTACATATAGATCGTTCATTATTCCTAAGTAGAAAAAAGTCTGTTTGGCTTTTATGAAGTCCACTTTTAAAGGTTATTAAGTGTTCATCCCTCTTCTTAAAGAGTGTATTTGCAATGGATAGGTTATATGACAAAGCAAAATCGAGGATATTCTCCCCCATCTCGTTTCGTTCACCTATACCATACCCTTCGTGTATTCTATCATATCCTTCCTTATCTTTTCCTACATGGCCATTTAAGTCCGCTCCTATAAATATTCCCTCGCATTGGGAATTTCTTGCATGACTCCCTCCATATCTTCCCAAAACTGTCTCTTAATTATATCTTGTAGCCCTACTTGTGGTGCATATGCACTTATAATATTTATAATCTGCTCTCCTAGAATCATTTTTATTATTATAATTCTATCACTGATTCTTTTAACGTCCACAACTTTATCCTTTAATTCCTTATCCACTATTATTCCTACGCCATTTCTATTATTTTCCTTTCCTACATACCATAATTTATACCCATCTATTTCTCTAGCTTTAGCCCCTTTCCACTTGGTTTCTTGGATACAAGCGATGTTGACTCTCCTACGTTGTATCGTGTCTACTAACTCCAAACTCTTACTGTCAATGTCCCTATATTCCATGTAGCGATGCGAATCTTATGATTTGGAGATTCCCTATTTACTATCGACTTTCTCGACCTCCATGGTATGAACCCATGTCCACTTTTCACTGCACCTGGGTTCTGATGCAGCGCGTCGCTTCCGAGGTGACGCTCTAGCAGCCCTTGCCCATTTTTCACTACACCCGGGATCCGATGTAGCGCGTCGCTTCTGGGAGAACGCCCTAGCAACCCTTGCCTATTTTTCACCGCATCCGGGATCCGATGCAGCGCGTCGCTTATGGGGAACGCCCTAGCTTGAGCGAATTTCAGATTTCGATTCATGTCATGTTGGGGTTGCCATAGTTTTAAAAGCTGAAGATGATTTTCATTAAAATCATTACAATCATTAAAATCATCTTCAGCTTCACCCTTGCCGGCTGGCTACCTGACGCAAGGGTGGCCATATTGTAAGAAGCTGAAGATGATTTTCATTTCTCCCTCACAAACTAATATACAAATGTATATTTATTTGTAAGAAAGAAATAATAGAATCATCTTCAACTTCCCCCTTGCCGGCTGGCTACCTGATACAAGGGTTGCCATCTTTTAAGAAGCTGGAGATGATTCTCATTTCTTCCTCACAAACTAATATACAAATGCATATTCATTTGTAAGAAAGAAATAATAGAATCATCTTCAACTTCCCCCTTGCCGGCTGGCACCTGACGCAAGACCCTCCTCCTTTAGGGTCATATCCATTATTATATTTTGAACTGTTACTGGGGCTTCTTTATTATTCCTGGTGGGTGAAATCATATCAATATATTTTGGCTGTTGAAATATTCTTAGTTTCCTTCCCTTTGAGTTACAGAATCCTGAGTTTAACAGACACACTACTATTCCATAAGACTATTCTTTGTCTTCAATCGTTCTTCCAAGTTAAATTTGTCACTTGCACAATAATGAACATCTTGTATGGCTTCCATTTGCAGGAGTGCCTAAGCCCTTTTGATTATTGTGATATTGTTACCTCAACAACACACAAAAGTCTCCGAGGTCCTAGGGGAGGCATAATCTTCTATAGGAAAGGGATAAAGCCAAGGAAGCGAGGCATGTCTCTTTGTCAAGGAGATGAAAATGAATACTATGACTTCGAGGATAGAATAAATTTTGCTGTTTTCCCATCATTGCAAGGTGGACCGCACAATAACCACATTGCAGCTTTGGCAATTGCATTAAAGCAAGTTGCTACTCCTGAATACAAGGCTTATATACAGCAGGTGAAGAAAAATGCTCAGTTTTTAGCATCTGCTTTATTAAGAAGAAAGTGTAGATTGGTCACTGGAGGTACTGATAATCATCTGTTGCTTTGGGATCTAAGAACTCTGGGCTTAACAGGTATTGAATATTTCAATTTCCCTGGCTTTACAAGATTCTTGTAATTGCAAATTGTTGACTCACCACTGAGCACATTAGCTATGAATTTGAAGGCACGATGAATGCGTGTTCCATTTGACTGTCTTCTTTCTTGTTCCATAAGTCACATTAGCCTCTTTCTGTTTCGTGTAATCATCATTGTGCATGCTGCTACACTTTTGCACTGATGATCATGTTAGTGTAGTGGCGGCTATTGATTGCTTATTGTTTGAGAGTTTCCTTGTAAGCATATAGGAGTCAATTGTAATAATGCATGGTTGAATTCATACGGAGGATCCAGTAAGAATTAAAGAACCAAAGTTCTTAATTATATTAAAATTAAAACTAAATGAGGATTTTGCAAATTATATTAAAATTTAAAATTAATTATCTAAGGCATTTAAGAAAATAAACTTCTAAACATAAATAAAAATTATCCAATAATAATCTTAATCAAATCATAAAACTTAGCATAAAATAAAGAATAAAAAACAAATTTTTATTATCTATTTTTATTTTATTTCTAAAAATAATTAAAACTGTTAAATTAATTCTTTTTTCAGATCATCGATCATCATTACTGATCTGTCACTCATCAGATCCAACTCAAGAATTTTCAAAATTAATTTTCAAATTAAAGATCTAGAGCAACACCTCTCATTACATCTGCAAGTGAGAGAGTGTCAACAGAAAAGCACTGTAACCATGCACTTGCACTATTGTGAGTGATGCTAGCAAACCGTAAAGTCGGGTTCATCTTTTCTATTGGTATTCATTGTGTGTGACTAAGAAGCAAACTTGGGCCACTTAGTTGAATGATGTCCTGATGGAATTTTTAATGAAATTTTGTACCTAGCACAATGAAACATCAAATAATCTATTGGTACAATTAGATTTCTCAAAAAAATGATAAAAAATTAAAATATTTTAGCTCATTATTGGCTGTTAACCAACCTGTAGAAGAGTACCTTTCATGCTTATTTAGTAATTTTAAACGAATCCAACAGTTAACTTCCAACAAAACTCAAATCAAACTCTACCTAACTCAATTTAAAGCATAAGTATTCAAAAACACTATAAATGAACTAGAATAACGATGCAAAACTTGAGGAAAAATATTGTCAATAGTGCATGCAACAGTTGAAAATAACATTCACTAATCAATTCAATTGACAAATATTGGAATGAAAATTGGAAATCGAACACTTACTTGCAAGGTAATATGCATGAACTGTAGACCTTCTTCTTTCTCAAAGTAGACATCTGAAATCCGACGGGCCACTACCCCTTGTCCTTCACACTCTAGCATTAATCCTCCTTTCCTTTGTGCTAGGTCACTCTTCCCTTTATAGAAACAAGCTCCCCTTATTTCATGTTTTATGATCATCTTTATCTCATATAACATCTCTTATCTCCTATCTCTTACCTTTTTATCTTTAGAAACTTCAAGCCAATCTCCTTCATGATACATATAATACAACTCACATCTTACCTTTCCAAAATTGAGAATGACTGCTAGCTACAAAGGACCCATTGTGTCGACAATTAGAATAGTTTCTATTGTGGGCCATACTCAAATCTATTAATTATGAGAAAATCTTTTGGATTTTGACAATCATCAGTTAATATTTGTCCATCAATGCCTTTCCAGTGTTATCTTACTCATCTCATCCTTCATTTCCCATGGAATTATCTTGATTCAGTCCAAGATGTCCAATAAAGTCTTTTGATCTTTGCCCAAAACCATAATTTTAAATGATCCAAACCATTTATCACGTCTATCTTGATGATACTGTAGCACCCATGACCAATAATTCTAAAAATAACATATTCCAAGATTCTTTTTAGAGAAATCTTGATCATTTAAAGCTAGATTGCCGTTGATTTTATTCAATTGGCTTCAAATCTTGGAATCCTTAGACCCTTTATAACTGAAAAATATTTGAACATGAGCCATTTTATCTTGATTTGATTTGCATCATCTAATTCATCTGGAGTTGATCGTAGCCATCTATTTCAATTTATACTTGATCAACAATCTTGAATGTTGATCCGCTTGATCCACAACCTACAAAATATAGAAAATGTCTTGATTAATACTATTTTACAGGTAGTTTTACACTTACCTTGGATCGTCATCTAACCTTGAAAATTCATCAGTTTATGGTTAGAGCAAAAAATGAGCATTTTAATGCAAACATATCCTATAAATGTAAACATGAATGATCAAATGCACTAAAATGATGTAAAAGTAGGGTTTTTTTTAATATAAAAATCAACCCTCAACACTTAATTTCTTCAACTGGTGAGAACTTGGGCAATCATACTTCTCAAAGGATATAATGGCTCTTCTGTCTGTTTGAAGTATATTTATTTAACCTGGAAAAATCATGAATTTTAGTATCTAGGACCAAGTTCCTATTAATTAAAGGGGGTCTGACCTTCACATGGTAGGTGGTACCAATTTCCACCTTGTAGAAACTAGTTTCAAGTGCATCACCTGATAGACTACAGAACTGATATTCTGAAACTATCTCAAATCAGTTAGGTGATAGATGCACAAGAAGCTGCTTTTATCATGTCCATCACTTCAACATAAGTACAGGTACTGAGGCCTTCTCTATCCCTGTTTGGCAAGTCAGACTGGAGCTGCAGGGGCTGTTCATAACACAATTCAGATCTTTGTTGTAAGCACGTAACTATCATTTTACAACAAGAGCTTAAAACAAGAGTTTTTTGTGTGTTTTATAACTAGGAGCCTAATCTTGAAACTATATGTTGTCTGCCATTGACTTGAAGTACTGTTTAAAGACACTCCCAAAGGGAGTGCTTGGTTTGCACAAAGCCACCTTTTGGCCTGGTTCCGAGTTGCATTGAATTTATCAGCATTATTGATTTTATGCTTTAGTAGCTGAGACATCCAAGTACTCAGCTGAACCAAGTTGATCCAAGTCCTTTTCTCCTCATCTGCTTTTTGGTCCATGTGCCTGCTTTTAACTAGAATCCTTAAAGCAATGTAATCTAGGTCTGGATATCATGACTCGAATCTTATGTTGCAGCTTGACAAGTGACTTGCTTTTAGTTGGTAAGCATTGTTGTAGATCCTTACACCATAATTTTTCTCATTAGTTTAATACAAAGACTATAGATGATATAGTCATACTTGATGAGACAAGGGAGGGTGTAAACATAAAGTTAGAGTTATAGAGAGAAGCATTAGAATTTGAAGGATTTAAAATTTGCCGAACTAAGACAGAATACATGGAATGTAATTTTAGCAAGGAGAGTAGGAGTGGAACACCAGTCAAGATTGATAACCAAGAAGTCTCCGTGAAAGACCTCTTTCGGTACTTAGGATCATTGATCCATGAGAGTGGAGAGATTGAGAGGGAGGTTACCCAGAGAATCCAAGCGGGTTGAAACAAATGGAGATGTGCATCTGGAGTTTTATGTGATCGGTGCGTGCCACTCAAACTAAAAGGAAAATTCTATAGGATGGCTATAAGGCCGGCCATGCTCTATGGATCAGAGTGTTGGCCAATTAAGGAACATGATACTCCTAGGATGAGTATTGCAAAAATGAGGATGTTGAGATGGATGAGTGGTAAGACAAGAAAGGACAGAATTAGAAATGAAAATATTAGAGGAAATTTAGGGGTAACACCAATAGGTAATAAGATGAGGGAGATTAAACTTAGATGGTTTGGACATGTCTAAAGGAGACCAACAACGGCACTAGTTAGAAGGAGTGAGGCAATACAAGTAGAAGGTTCTAAAAGGGCAAGGGGAAGGCCCAAAAGAACGTGGATAGAAGTCGTGAGGAAAGATTTAAAACTTTGGGACTAAATGAAACCATGGTATTTAATAGAGTGGAATGGAAGAATAAGATTCATGTGGCAGACCCCTAATTGGGATAAGGTCTTGATGATGATGATGATGATAAGTCTGATACAAAGACTACGTATATAATCTTGTCATGTTGTCAGAATACTGAATTTTTGCCACAATGAGTGTATACATTTGGTCATTGCGTTTTCCATCAGAATATCTCTGAAGTGGAGTTGATTGGAGTGTTCAATGGCTTGCACATGGTGTCACATCAACCTATTTGTAAATGGCATCTTATAGCTCTTGCTTAAGTACCTGTTTACATTCACATGATTTACTCATTACTTCTTTGCCACTGCTTGCTGCCCATCTGATAAGATTTTCTAAATCATCTTCCAGCTATCAAGATTCTGGCAGATTTCTAGACAAAAGCTTGAAAACCAGTCAATTAACCCCTTATGTCTGGTTTATTTGAATCTTCTGCTCCTACTGAAGCTGATGTCCTGGGTGGCTGTATCTAGACATATGCTTCCTTCTGTTCATTATACCTGGCATTTTCTAGCAAACCTTTGCTTGAAGCCTTCAAATTCTCCTCAACAGCATATTGTTTGTTGTCAGATCTCCCAAATCAGACGTTTAAAACAAAATATTTTATCTCATATTTATGTGATTCTGATTTTCCAAAAATTTACAGCATCACACAAAACTCATAGTCATACAAAGATCTTCCATATGAACTATCCACACTGCTTTTAGTTAAGGCTCCTTCATGGTGGCCACGAGCACTCAAACTACTAGAAACAATTCAAGCAACAACCATTGGCTTGCTGCCCTCACGTGCAATGAATGAAAATATGAGTTGCAACCCTCCACCCCCTAATCACAAAGGAAAAAAAGAAATAAAATGAACATATATGCACAAAAAGTGGTCACCAATACAACCTCTATTTGCTTCCCCTCTCCTTTGTTTCTTGTCTATGTAGAAGCACATGTCATTCAATAAAAGAATTCCTCAGCTTTCTGTAGCATAGGGTTTGCATTAGCTGCTTTGGAATAGGAGTAAAGGTTTATTCAATTTTGATGTAGGAGTTTTAAGGTACTCTAACTGATTGAACTATATAAGTTTAAGAAGGAAGAAAGCACAAAATAGGAAGAAAGAATAACAGTTTAAGTTATTGGACATTCTCTTTTTTTTGTCTTTTAATCCTTTGTTAATCCTATTCTTTGTCTAGCAAAGTGGCTGAGATCTAGGGGATATAAGTAGGCTGTCTGAACAAATTTTTGCTTCCACATTTCTTTTCCTTTGTTCATTATGTCCCACCATTTCTGAAGTAACTTTGCTGAAGTAATCTTTGCTTGAATCCCTTCTAAGTGTCCTGAACAACTTGTTTTTTGCTGACAGATCTCCCAAATCAGAGGTTTAAAACAAAATTAATTCATGTCAGATTTATCTGATTCTGATCTTCCCAAAGTTACAAAATTATTCAAAACACAATTGTTTCATAAGAACTATCCCAGATTCCCCACTGCCCTTAATTGAGGCTTCTTCAATCAGAGACATTTTTTGGTGGCCAGGAACACTCAAACAACTACAAACAATTAAAGCAACAACAATGGGCTTTTTGCCACACGTGCAATGAATGAGAATATGAGTCGCAACACCCCACCCCAATTTCCAAGAGAAAGGAAAAAAATGAAAAAGAGAGAGGAGAGACATGTGTGCCAAAAGTGGGCATTCCATACGACCTCTATTTGGCTTGGAGTTTAAGATACTCTAACCAATTGAACCTATAAAGTTTACTAAAGAAAAAAAGGCAATAAATAGGAAGAAAGAATAACAGTTTCATGTATTGGACATCCTCTTTTTGCGTCTTTAGTCCATTGTTGAATCCTATTCTTTGTCAAGTAAGGTTGTTTGTACCCTCCTCTCCCCCCCTTCCTCCCTCTTTATCTGTAAAAATGTCAGTCCAGTGCACAAAGCTCCCCCACATGCAGGGTCCCTCTTTCTCTGTATAACTTGTAAATAAGGTTCAAAAGTATCTTGGCTCTATGATGTTCTGAAATATTGCCTGTATGATGACTTAGTGTTAATCATATTTACATGCATTTGGCAACTTTGGTGTATGCTTAGCATGGGCTTGTGACATGCCTTGGGGCAATGTAGTGCAGCCTTGCAGCATACCTGTGCTTGTTTTACCGGTGTGGCTTTGTATACTCCATGGCTTACTTTGAACAGCTAAAATGGCTGCTATTAATTGCAAGTTCTGCAATGTTAATGTGAGTACTGTACATTCATTTTTTCTTGCATCTTCCCATGGTATTTTGCTTTCCTTGGCTTTGGAGAACGGGCATAATCAATGTAGTCATAGATAGGTTTGGTATTGCTCCATTCAATTCAGTAGTGTTTTTACTCACATAAGTATTTTTCTTTTTCCATTTTGATTTCAAGATAAGATTCAGACATGGAAAACAAATTGGAACAAATGGATAGAAGTTGGATTACATAAATCTGAGAAATAATTGCATTTCTTTAGGTAAAATAAGTGATTCTGCTTTTTATTCTTGTACTAATCAGCCAAGCCTTCTAGGGGGTGGTGCTCGAGGGGCCTCTCTTGTGCTTGAGTCATGGGTTTGAGGCACTCATGGCTTAATGAGTTATCCATAAAAAGCCAGCTTACCAAAAAAAAAAAAAAGACCTTGAAAAAATTGAAAATGCTTACTAACATAGTACCTTAAAAACATAGTAGATGCCTAAATCACGTCAGAATTGGCAAGCTGCAGTTTTTACTTGAAGCAAAATATGCCAAAAACCATATCAATAGAAATTGGAAGTCTACACTTTGCTCAATTTTGCTCTAATTTGGAAGCTTGGTCTTTATGAAGTCTCCTAAACATATCTCCCTTTGCAGTGCCTTTCTTTTTAACAGTTCACAGAAAACATGAAAGAAGATGTTGTCTACATTAAAAACAGAAAGATACCACTATAGAAAAGAGAAGTTAAGAAAAATTACAGGGATAAGGAAGATAAAAGGGAATGAAATTCAATGATTATATCCCATCTTGGTGAATTATAGCATATGCAGGCATGCTCCAGATTGAGTTGGCCCTTTGTTCTCCTATCTTCTTGCAACAAGCAAATACATCCCAAGAAATGGAGGGTATACTTATAGTCTTGGCTACTTCTCATACAGCTAGATGGTTCCATCGGTTGGAACAAATAGATACAGTTATATTGAATTATGAGTCTCCTATCTTTCAGTAGCATCTCGTGTGCTTTTATAGGGATTGATTGCTCTCTCTTTTCTTTTTTTCGCTATCTGGACTTAGAAATCCCATTGATACTTTGATAGAGAATTTGTTTCATTATGTGAGGCTTCTCTGACTATAGAGGTGCTTACAGGTAAGAACTTTGAGAAGGTCTGTGAGATGTGCCAAATTACTCTTAATAAGAGTGCTATTTGCGGTGATAATGGTGCAATTTCACCTGGTGGTGTGAGAATTGGTAAGGCCTTATGTGCTCTCATTCTTTAAGTATATATGACTTGTTCTTAACTTTTCCTTCGCAAAACCATGATCACGTTCTCCATACCCTATGTTCAGGTACCCCTGCTATGACATCAAGAGGCTGCTTAGAGAGTGATTTTGAGACAATTGCTGATTTTCTTCTTAAGGCAGCCCAAATTGCAATAATTGTGCAGAAGGAATATGGGAAGTTGCAGAAGGACTTTCTGAAGGGTCTGCAGAATAACAGAGAGATTGTTGAGCTTCGGAACCGTGTTGAGGCCTTTGCCACCCAGTTTGCAATGCCGGCACTTCAGACTTGAAACTGGTAAAAGGCTGCTTCTGGCAAGTTGCCCTAAGACTATTGACTGCAGATGGTAACTGAACGAAATTCCTTGTTTCACCCTTGGCGTCACTTTCATTAATCTCTGTATATTTCAGAAGATCATTATGTTTATTTGACATCAGTATAAGTGCATTTTGTTGGATGCAAAAGAGTTTGAAGCTTAGAGATGTCCAGCATGTTGCATGCGATAAGGGAGTCACAATCTGTAATTTTCCTTCCGACTTTAATGCTCCTGTACTTTTGTAAATTATTAAAGGTAATCAATTTTTTATATGATTATAAGTGGTACAAGTTGCCTTTGGATTGTTGACGAGAGGAGCCATCTATATTTTAGCTTTAAACAACTTTGTGAAGGTTGTATATGCTGTTTGGTTGCAGGCTTGCTTTCTTTAGGTGCTTCATAATGAAGGTATCTTTTATGATCTCTTCTGTCACTTGGAGTCTGCAGGGTTCCTGTTTGCTGTTGGGATTCACAACTCCATATTTGGTGTTTCTGTGGCAGAATTTAAGGTCTACTTCTAAATTTTGGATGTGCATGGTTTTCAAGGTTCTATGCTTTGATTACCTTTGGGCTTTTGTCATCATTATGGAACATGTGCTTTCATATGTCATTTAATGTGTGAGTTTCGTGGTTATTAAGTTGCATTCTTCAGGTTTCACATAAATAATTAATTAGTTGCTAAGCCTCATAACACATGATAGAGGGGAATGAAGAAACAAGATTTGTGTAAGACTCTTAATTGAGATAAGTCTCTGATGATGATGATGATGATGATATCTCATAGTATCACTCAATATTTAGCATGCTGTCAACCGTTTGAGCTAGCCAGGACCCAGATAGCAACAGTTTGAAGAATCTCTGAAGCTTTTAGTTCTCATGCCGAGAGCTTTGCGCGTTTGAAGAATCTCTTGAATCTCATCACTAATTTTTTGTTATGCTGGATGCTTCTGGAATACCGACACTTGCTCAATTCCTTCTTGCAGAGCAATGGTGTTATGCACTAATCCCAGATGTACAGTTTCTGGCCTGAGCGGATTTGAGTTAGCCAAGAGAGAAGATAAGAAAAAAACTAAAGAATAAGAAGCTGATGATGATTGACCCAATCATGGTACATCTGCGTGGGTATTAAGATTGTTTAGTAGAGACTTAAAAGTCATTACAGATCATTGGCCATTAACTTAGTCGATCAAGGCAAGGCTATAATCCCTATGCATCCTTATGGAACATCTCAACTAGCCTAAGGTAGAAGAATTTTCTGTTCTTTGCTTTTTTTTCTGTGGGGAGGGGGGGAAGCTAACACGTGGTAGAGACACTACGAGCACAGGCGATGGATTTGAGTCTTCTACTCTGATGGGAAAGTGGGGGAACCGATGCTGAGAAAATGAAATCCTTGGGGGTCAATAATAGAAAGTTAAAAGGTGTACCTGTATGCCAAGTAGGACAATACTCGGGCCTTTCTTTTTCATTTTCAGATGGATGCGAAGGAATTAAAGAGGCTGTGTTTATGAGGTCTCTTTTAATAATTGAGTGCTGAGTTGGTGTATGTGGAGACGATTCCAATCCCGCAATTTGCACAGGCAAGAATGAAGTTAGATTTTCCGTTTATTCTACTCTTTTCGACTGTGGCTACTCGGACCCTTATACTGCCCATGTGGACCAATTGGTAATTCCAAATGGCTGAACGACCGTGGCCGCAACCGTAGCCTCACCTCTTTTGTTCTGTTAAGATTTCACTCCATCGAAGAGACTCTTCACCACAGCTAATTAATTATGTATTTAGATTCGTCGTCGGGGAAGAAAACCCGGAACATGAATATGGTGGTGGCTTTTGCCAATGATTTAGAGTGGGTTGAGGAAGACTGTCTGCTTTTGTAACCCGGTGGACTTAAGGGCACTCGTGTCGGGTGTTCATCTGGTGGCTGCTCCGATGTGACGCCACCCCGTGTAGCTTGGAGCCCAATCTGTGGATGCAGTTGAAATGCTTGTCTAGTCGTAGGTTCTGACCAGCCTCATTTTTCACATAGTTTTTTCCGCCGTGAAACTGGAAGCGGGAAGATGACAGGTTTCAACAGAAACTACATGATTTAGTGGCTGGGTCAGTCGTCTTGAAGGCTTTGTAGGTGTCCGAAAGCTTTAGATAACGACTTGGCTGAAGAAATGGATTTTACTATTTATATCACTCCCCGCGAGGAGAATAAAGGTAGGCAATTGCCCCCGTGTTGATGTTGTCAACCCACTATTGCTTGGACGACTGGTAGATCTTGTTGTAACTGGTGGATTATGTAACCATACTTAGTTTGGGAGATTGATTGATACTCCCTAGTTCTCTAGGGTATTAGGCAGTAGTATGTTGTGTAAAATATTTCTCTAGGAAGCCGGCCTAGGTAAAAGAGCATAGCCCCACATAGTTTGACTTTGTTGCGACGTGATGGGATGAATTGGGAACCTACTTCTGAAGACAGCTGAACTTGGTTTGACACTGACAAGAAACGGCTTACGTCTACGACTGAAGTGCCTTAGCTCTCTGTACTTAACCACTCCTTTGTGCATGCACAAGAAGATCATTCATCTGTTTATCAAATCGATGTTTTTTCTATACAGGCCAATAGTGTTGCTCCCGGTAGCAACCTTATTCTAGTCCTCCATGTCTTTTGTATCTTCTACCTTTCTTCTTTATTTTCTCAGCATGCATGTGTAAATATATTTTTATATATTAAATGAAGTGTTGATGGGTTTACCGTACACGAGCATCACTCAGATGATTAGAAATGTCCAAATGGTAGCTCCTACTGTGAGAGAGGCCATTTTACAAAGTTCACGCAAACTAGACGATCCTGCTAATACAATCAGTGGGCGGATGTCATTGAATCTGGACCGGTTCAAGTAATCAATCAAATCCATGCAATGTCGTTGGTCTGAACATAAACCATAAAGAAACACGGAAGGCAGGGATGACCAGTGTAGCCATCTTTTATTGGCAGACTTGAGACAAACTCCCAAAGAAAAAGATCATTGCTGGTGAAAAAGTAAGACAATAAGGTGCTTTTAGTTGTAAAAGTGAACCATTTTTAATAATTCATCAAGTTAATTTCTTCTGGAAAGACCTGACAACCTACAATCTCTTCCAAAAGTGTCTGATAATAACGTTAGCAAAGGTTATAAATAAAGTATTTTTATTTGAAGTGAAGATTTCCTTGCCAGACAAGCTTCACAAATTTCATTAGGGATTAGAATATTTTGGGCGTATGATTTTTAATTGAAGTGAATCTAAGAGATTGTAGTGTGGAATTCGATTCTGTGGTGGATTCTCGCCCCTTCGTGGAATGCACCTGCTAGTAAAATCCACCGCAATATAGATTATATGCATCAGGAGTCTCCCCAAAAACCAAAATTTGAGTCAATGGTTGATTATGGGTTCTGTCAAGAAAGAAATGAATTTTGTGGTGCATTGGTTCAGCCGTAAAACAATCTTGATTTTAAGTAAATTCTGCCATTTTCTCTCAGGTCTAAATTCCACAGAATTTATTTGCTCTTTATTGATCAAGCTTATAATTGATGTTGAGGACATAAATGTGCAGATGTATCTTTCTTCTTAACTACATAAAATCCAAATTCCCTCGGAGATCTCAGATAGTTAATTGACTTCCAATGTATAATTAGATAAAAATACTTCAATGAAATATTTTAAAATTCTTATTTTAGTGGGTGGAATTTCTTTTCTTTCTCATCATCTTCTTGGGGTTTACCTTGCATTACATGTAGCTGGCAAAAAGAAAAAGGAAGTTTGCAGAGAGTGCATAGTCAAGATACATGGCTGCAAGTAGTGGACTTGACATTTCTATTTGTAAGATAGAGAGGGAAGTGGTGCATTGTGTATGGCAAAAGCACTCTTGTCTGGGCCATTTCCTGACACATATTTCTTTTGAAGTCCTTCACTTGAAAGTAAGGCATCGATTTCTGGTGCAAGGGGTGAAATCCTTAAATGAAATTTTATGTTTGGTGCTGAAGAAATAGACATGAAAATTTTCAGTTTTGAGCTAAAAAGCAGAAGCAAACATGTCAGGTTGCTCAGAAGCTTTCATCATCTCCATCCATTCCAAAGGAACCAAATCAGACAAAAGCTTCTATACAAACTGCTTTTTAAGTTTCAGGCTAAAAGGAATCTTCAGTCCTCTTGTCATTTACTCTTCTAGGAACAGAATGATTGTTGGCTAGAAGAAGTAGAAACAGAAGAACCCTGAATAAGGAAGAAAATGAAATCAGAAGCACACTGGACTTTTCCACTATATCTCAATTCTCTCTCTCATGTTTTCATATATGCCACTGGTAGTTGTTTGATGTCCTGTAAGAAAGCAAATGAACTTTCTTTCTTATGGAGAGTTTTTACAGGGATGTTTGTAGCAGAAGCTTTCCTTTTTTCCATTGAAGCTAGTGATGAATCAGTCCGTGTTTCTCTTTCTCTGTATTTTCTTTCTCCTTTCTCATGGAGATGGCTATTTCTTCCTCTGATGAATTCTCTTCTTTTAGTGCTGTCTGCAATATCTTCTTCGACTGTAACTGCGAAAAAAAAGAGGGTAAACATAAAAGAAGGAAAGCAAAAAGAAGACACCCCACCAAAAAGACCTGTTCGTTGTTCTGCTTCCATTTCTTCCTCCCCTGTTTATCTGTGACTACAGATATCCAAGAGCTTCTTTCTTCCTTCAACAATCTCATCAAAGAAATCATCCAACTGCCCAATAATACTTTCAGTACCAGACTTCAACACCCCAAAACAACCCTTCAAATTCTCAACTTTCTCACGAATCTCACCTTCAGAATCATACTCGTTAATCCCCTGGGATCTCCTCTCCAGCTCTGCTCTCAGATCCTCCATTGCAATCTTAGCCCTCAGAAATTCATACAGCAAAATCCCAGGACGGCCATCAATCCGATTAATCTCATCCGCTACCATCTGCTGCAACCTAGCTGTTGATACCATAAACGCCGACCCGAAAACAAAACAACCTTCAACTCCACGCCGGAAACTGGATTCCGGCCAACAGCAAACCAATCCCCAGAGCAAGATCATTAGAAGAAGAGAACTAACATTCCTCATAGCATAAAGAACACCCCTGAAACCATTGAAACCATTGAGTTTGGATTCAACAGAAACCTTTTCATCAAATCTTAGTGACAGCGGTTGGATTCTTGTTTCCATCAGGACTCTGTTTTCCTCTTCCAAGCCTAAAGCTTCTCTGTGGCACCCCGCAATCGCTCTCATAACCTGTATTATTATAAAAGAATCAATACCCTATAATTTTTATATGAAAAGACAGAAAAAAATGATCAAGAACAATGAATAACCTGACGCAAGAGATGTGGGCTTGGATTCCGGTGGCCGTCAAGGGAAGAAGCTACATGGGCTCCTGCAGAATAGTAGTTCTCCATGCCGGAGATTCCGGTTTTGATAACATGACAAGCTTCCCACAGTCTTGAACTTTCATCCATGTATTCATCAAGCCATTTTTCACCCACAGGCAAATGAAGCTTCTGTACCAAAATGGTCAACTGAGAATGAAATGATCGTAAGAGAGATAAGACCCCTTGCAGGAATTTGATCGACATGAAATTACTGGAAGGAAAAGAACGCTCAAGATCATCAAGACCCCTTGTTAGGAAAGAGTAGAAGCCATTCACAGAGGTTGAAGAAGGATCCATGAAAAAAAGACAGAAAGAGGAGAAATATATGGGAAACAGATTTTTCACTTGGAAGAAGAAGAAGTTGGTGGTGGCCAAAGTGGATGCTTTAAAAGCTCGGGTTCCTATGTGAAAAGGATGGTTGGGAGCAATCATGTCTGTTTCCAATTGAGGGGAAAGGATGATTGGGAATCTGCCATTTTCATTGTTTAATAGCAGAAAGGTCACAAAGAGAACCAATTCAAGCAAAAGAATCTACATGCTCTTTCTTTGCCCCCTTTTTCTTCTATCCTTCCCTTCCCACAGAAAGAGAAAGAAGTGAAAAAAATAAGGTTGGCCTTGGTATCTTCTCCTTCTTCCTCTGTTCTACTCTCTCTCTCTCTCTGTTTTATGTTCTTGTTTTGCCTACTCCTAGTGCTGACTGATGTTGGCCTTTTCTAAAGTGGAGGAGTTGGTATCAGTCGAAGAAGAATAGGATTTTTGGTATACACGGAGGAAGTTGATACGTGGTGAAGGTTGACTCGAATTCCCAGAAACCATACTAATTTGAGAGTTTTTGCTTGTTTTAATACCTCGAGCAACTGAGTGGCCATTTTTTTTAATTTTTGGAAATTTGTTCTTCCCTCTTTCTAGATATTTTATTTTATCCTTAAATTTCTTTGAAGGAATCGAATGATGGCTTCTTCCCTTGCCGTGTAATCGATTTGTATCCATGTACAATGCAAATCTTCTTTTTAGGCTAGTCTTTTCCTTTTATTTGTTTTTGTTGGTTTATTTTATCGGATTTTGGTGTTGTTCTAGGTGGATGATGGAGGCCTATTTTAATTTTGTTATTGTGGAGTCCTCGTGGGTTTTTGGAGAACGGGATACTTGAGAGCATGTTGGTCTTTTGAGATTTCGTTGGAAAGTGAACTACTAATGCGTCTTCTCTCTCTCTTTTTCTTTTCTCCAACCTTTTGCCAACAATGCTTCCTGTTGATAAAAACGCCCCTTTCAATTCAAACTCCAATCATGCATGCTTCCAAATATCGGCCCATATATTGAGAACACATGAATGTATAGTAGATATATGCAGCTGCTGTCACATGTATACCTACGTATATTACATGTATTAACTACAGTCCCTTCTAATGACTAGCTTAATAACTAGTAAATTTGATGGGAGATGGTTTGAGCACTTACTTTCCCATCAGAAAGGCTTATACAGCGCAGTTTATGCAATTAGGCTCACTTACTCAACACTTGAATAATAGCATAAGCCGGATTATACAGACCTTGCCAATCCGATCCTTAGCGAAGTTGATCTAGTACCTATTCACCATCCAAAATGTGTAAGCATAAGCACTGTAGGCCAACATGATTATGTCAAAAGTTGTGTCTTACAAGTGGAGACATAAATTGACAGCTCTGTACTAGCAAAGTTCAAGTACTCTCATTAACATGTAGTCTTAAAGCCATGGGAACCAATCGGACACATGCAGAGTCGTGACTCTTGATTTGGGGTACTCCATGAGAAGACTTGCGTGATCTTATCTCATGTCACATGGATGTCTTATTAGTGAGATCAAACCCGACGAATTCAATGGATTAGTTTGTTCCGGTAGCCCTTGACGATGCCTTACTGACCTAGTTCTAGGATTGTCTATCGAATCACAGTTAGACCAGAGACAATGCAACAACCTTATAGTTGCAGCCACTAGTTGCACAAGTTCACTTATGTGACTTAACATCCCATTGGCCAATGACCACATTTTGTTTTGTGTGTGTATAGGCTTGTGCTTCTCTTGGCAAGAGTCCTTAGATTTGTACTCCATGATTAGATTCTCATTAATTTCCCATCATGTAAAACTGAGGATTCTTCTTCTTCTTTTTTTTCCTTTTTTTTTCCTTGTAACGAATGATGTATAGCTCTGTTTCTTATTTCTAAGAGATTCATATATAATATGCATCTAAGTAATCGTTTGTGAAAGGTCTTTAATGGTTGTACAAAGATTTACACAGATACTTGTTTATAGCTAGACAGGCTTACACAATATTTAATCACTATAGGAACATCTCCATGTAAGGTCTAAGATAACATCGGAAGGTGACACAGCAACCCGAGTTTCCCATTCTATGTAGTAGAGAAATAAATGGCTTTGCACTAAAATATTTCCGTGTATGTAGGCGTTATTTATTCTTAGGTTGGCCATGTCAAGCCAGTTCTTCCTATTGTATGTCTTGTCCAGTGTGTTTTGCTGAAAGAAACAAGAACTAGGTATGTTAGTATAGATAACAAATATGTAATTATGGGTCATGATTCAAGAGAGGTTTGCCGGTTGATTATGGACCAATTTGCCTAATTTTCTATGTTAGCGGCTGTAGGTGTTAATATTGTCTTTGATCTGGACTACAAGTCATTATCGTTGATCTTATGGGAGAACCAATTTTGTACTATGATAAGTTAAATATTATTTATCTAATAACAATCCAGTGAGGTGTGCTTACATCTGCTAATCCACGGAGTAAGCTCTACCGTGTATCAGCAGTCGTAGAGAAATCATTGTTTGATAGACAATCCTAACCATTTGATCATAATTCATGGTGAGCCCACCAGGCAAGCATTGTGCGTTTGCTTATTGCAAGTATGGTCCACCTCATTATTATATTCTAACGAGGACGTGCCTTAGTGGATCTCCTCATTATTTGTCTTAATTAAAGGAGCTTTTCCATCATGTTTCGAAGTTTAGATATTTCTGCATCTCACTAGAAATTGATTTCTTGTCAAGTCAGTGTGATTTTTGGACCTTCAACTATCATTTACTGAGGTCCCACTAGATGGACGGTAGAAATCATTATACGGGCACAGTAAATGAATGGTGCAGGTGCGTCACTCTTGACTTTCTTGCACGGTTGAGTTGCACTGCACGACCCACTTCCCCTTTCAAGAAAGCAACAATTAAACTACACAACTTCTGGCTAAGCACGATGGAAACCTTTCTATGCTTAGAAACGGCTAATAGATATATTGCTAGGTCATATGGGGCATTGCAGATTGACTACAAACAATTGGCTAGGAAGGGCACGTAGTAATGCCAACGTAAATTAAACGGGCAGCCTGGTGCACAAAACTCTCATACATGCGGGGTTTGGGAAGGGGCAGACTTTAAGGGTTAATAGTACACAGCCTTACCTTATATTTTGCAAGAAGCTGTTTCTACGCCTTGAACCCATGACCACAAGGTCACATGACTACAACTCTACTGTTGTGCCAAAAGTAAATTGAAAACCAAAATTTTCTTTTTCATTTACTAAGAGGAATTGATATTTCATGAACAGTTTTTAAACCATAAATTTTAAATTAAAATAAAGATACGAGAAACAACATCAGTCGAATGGCCTGATTTTATTTGAAGCTGTCTTTCTTATATAACACATTTAGTATAGCCCCTCTAATTACTAGATACACCCCCATTTGTTGGTTTTATTGATCAAAAGACGAGAAGTTTCTGTCCTCATGGAACCATTGTTGATGATTGGGCATGGTTAAATAGGGGACCATTTGTTGAGGCCTGGTCCATCCGTATAGCCTCTTTGGATCATTGGAAGGATGATCCTTACTTTAGTGCTATATACATATCCTTCTTATTCTTTCTCTTATTTAGTTAGAAACTGTATATTTTAACTAAGATCAGTGATGCGTTACCTTCAGAGAGAGAGAGAGAGCAGCAGCAGCAGCAGCATACTTTACCCTAAAAAAATAAAGACATCAGAGTTGCTTTAGCCATATTCACTACAACTTACCCATATCTTAGCATAGGCAAATTGCTGTGTATTAGGGAACATTTTTGTCATCAATCTTGAGCAGTCGATTGCTGGCCTCAGATTTGGGTGGGCTCTACTTAAAAAATTAACTAATTGTGAACCTTGTTATTCAATCAACAAACTTTTCCAAGCACCTATGCTTCAGTTGTTAATTGATAAATGTCTGAGTTTACAATTGTAGTTTATCTGATACTCCATACCTAAGATTTGCCCTATTGTCTGAATCGTTTGCCTTGATGGACATTTACAGTGGATCAGTTATTAGGAAGACCTTCACACCCCATTCACAGTTACGTAGTCTATATACACACACGTACATACATAATATTCTGCATGGACAAAAGCCAATGCACGCTCAAGCTCTGGTAATCCAAGCATTTATCTACTAGACCTAGTTCTAGTATGCCAATGTCCGAAACTCCCTGCATCAAACAGCCTTAGGTCTTCGACTGATCAAGATTTACTGCAGTTGCGTTGAACTTACAAATACTAGTTTCATACTCTATAGTAGTAACAAGTCCTGTACATCAAATAGAAGATTTTTGGGATCCAACAGATGATTGGTTTAGATCACTAACGACTGTCTGTAACGTTTATATTTACTTATTAACAAGACTTATCAATTACGCATAGATAGAAACTTAAATACATACATACATACATAAAAGTGCATACGTACATAATCCTTTGCCGGAGGAGCTGATGCGAGAAGGATTCGATTATTCTGTCCTTACCCTATTTTTTGGTCGATAGATATTCCTTACCTCTGACTCATTGATGGTCGAGAGATGAAGAGTGGCTTTGTTCAACTAGCTAGCCACTTCTGGATTCCCACAATCATGCCTACATCTAGCAAGAATATGCCTCTCCCCACGTACAAATAAATGGCATGAGTAGACTATTTTATTAATTAATTGGCTAAGCACCCTATTTATTAGAAATGATAGTAGCAGTACTAGGTTAAAAAGGTATCAGGAACCTAGATTGGGCTCCCAGGTTATGATTGGGCCAAAAGAAGGGGGGGACCGAAATTAGATTTGCATATAAGCAGCACATTATCGGCTAAGTTGTTGGGAAGCAATGTACATCCCAGTGTCACATCTGATCAGCTCAAAGGCCACATAGGGTGGGCTAGAAAGGGTATGGAGACCCAATGTGCCTAGCCTGGTGCAGTGTTTGGGTGAAGGTGGTGAATACTTGGTGGTGTGATTCTTGGACCATTTTGATATTAACTGCACCAATGTCTATGGTCTTTACCCTTGTGCTTATACTAGGAAAAGCTGAGGTCCATCAAGTGGGTCACTTATATATGATTCTTGTTTATATGCTTCAAATATTCTCCCATGTCCTTGCTTATTAATATAGGCCTTTAATTCTCCAGGTTGATTAAACCTTCTTTGTTTGGATGTTTGGCGTTGTTGGTCAGTAAGCACGCTGGCTTTAGGCAGGCGAGAGAGAGAGAGAGGATTCAATAAAGGAGTGCTTTACTGTTTTTTATTAGTGTGGGCCGGAGGAAAGCTATTGACAACTACCTTGGTGCTTTCGGTCATATGTTGAAATGAGCTCACACGCTCAGGGACTTGAATTTCTGTTAAACGAGTGGCCGAAAGGCAGGAACTAGGCAGATTTGTTTGAAAGTGCAGCTTTCGTTCTGTTGAAATGGCAAGAGGAAAGGCAAAAGCTAGAAGCTTAGGTGCATCAGTTGTCATCTAGTGTGGACCTGCATTTTACTAGGTCCGTAACTATAAGGCAAAGGACTAACTCTTCTTGAATGTATTAGTGCTGATCCTATGTAACTTGTAATCTATTACTTGATTCTAGGTTTGATGTAAAGTGTGAGGAGCTACCTCTATTTATACTAAGACACATTTCAACCAATGGCTAGGATTGTGCAAACATAGTTTTAATTCAACAGTTACAAATGACTTTCTAGAGTACTCTTCAAAAATATCCAGTGCTTTCTTAAAAAATATCTAGATATTTCTAGCAACACTTTCTAGAATATGGTCTTTCTAGATCAATATAAGCTTTCTAGAATATGGCCTTGGGCCCTCAAATTGATCATCCTAGCCCTTTATCAAGAATGGGCCTAAATCAAGTTTATTCTCTAACATCTCCTTTTAAACTTGATTTTATAACTCCAAGCATAATTCTTAATTTCTCAAAGACTTCTTGCTTAAGTAGCTTAGTAAGGATATCGGCAATTTTATCTTGGGATCTCACATACTTTAAATAAACATCCCCTCTTGCCACACATTATCTGATGAAGTGATAACACGCGTCGATATGTTTACTTCAATCATGGTAGACTGGATTCTTTGTAAGAGCTAGAGCTGATTTGTTATCAACATAAATCTGTATCGCATCCTCTTGTAGCATGTGTAATTCCTTCAACAAATTTTGAAGCCAACATGCATGACACACGCAAGAGGTAGTGGCAACATATTCAACTTTACACCTGGATAGCATAACAATTGATTGCTTTTTTGAATTCCAAGCAAAAGTAGTCTCCCATAAAGAAAAGAAATCCAGTTGTACTTTTTAAATCATCTAAATCTTTGGCCCAATCGTTGTCACTATATCTAAAAAGCTTGAAGTCTTCACATGAAAAGCAAGAGAGATCATAATCGATAGCCACCATGATGTATCGAAGAATTCTCTTAACTGTCTTCAAGTGGGTTGTTGTAGGTGTCTCTATAAAATGACTAACAAATGCTATAGCAAATAAGATATCTAGTCTTATACATGTTAAATACCTTAGGCTTTCAATGAGACTCTTGAATTGAGTAAACTCTTTCTTCTTCATCATGCTTGGAAAGCTTTACCCCACATTCAATGGGAGTGCTTGATGGGTTACATTGCTCCACATCGAATTTCTTAAGAACTTTCGCATAGCCTTCTTGAGAGATGAACATTCTATTCATTTCTTGTTTTGTATCGCTTCTTTGAAACCTATGGGTTTACAATCAACAAATAGACAAAAAGAGGGGTAACTCATTTAAATTCTCTGTTACCTCATAAATTGTAGGCTTCCAGTCTATAGTGTTTTTTCACTTGAATTTGGAGATAAGTCTTGAATGCAGGAAGATGATGATGAAGATGGAGCTGGGCTTGTAAGTTCTTAAACTTCATCTCTTCATTAGACTCCTTCTTCATCTTCAAAGATTGGTAAGAAATCATAGTCTTCATTATTCTTCATGTTTCAATCTCATATGCCTTCTTCATCGAATTCCACATCTCTACTAATTATAATCTTCCTGGTACTTGAATTGTAAAGCTAGTAGCCTTTTAAATACTTGTCATAGCTAATGAATATATGGTTCTTACTTTTGTCATCAAGTTTTGTTCTCCTTGGATCTGGTACATAGACATAAGCAATGCTCCCGAACACCTGCAAGTGAGTGATGATTGACATCCTCCCACTCCATGCTTCTTGTGGAGTCTTATCATCAATACTTTTGGTGGGGTAATGATTAGAAAGGTAAACCCCACAATCTACCACTTCGGCCAAAATTCTTTAGGCATCTTTTGCTTTTTAACATGCTATGAACCATATTTAGAATGGTTCTATCCTTCCTTTCCATAACTCCATTTTGTTGTACTGAGTAAGGAATCATTAGAGGATGACGAATCTCATTTACTTCATAAAATTCTTTTTACATAAATTCGCTTCCTCTATCGGATCTTATGGCTTTAATTTCATACCCACTTTCTTTTTCAATGATGGGTTTGAAGTTTTTAAAGGCACCAAATGCTTCTGATTTTTTCTTCAAAAAATGTACCCAAGTTTTTCAAGAAAAATAGTCAATAAAGAGTAGAAAGTAATTATTCTTACCATGAGATCTTAAAGTAATGGGTTTGCCTAAGTCAGCATGGACGAGATGAAAGGGTTTCTTAGCTCTTGATGTTGACTCTATTGGAAAAGCCTTTCTTGAATTCTTTCTTGGAAGATATACTTCACATAGTTGATCCGGATGATCAATTTAAGGCAATCCATTCACCATGCCCTTTGTAGACATTGATTTCAGGCTACTAAAATTTAAGTGTCCAAACCTCAAGTGTCAAAGCCAAGAGTCATCCTTTAAGCATGCTTTTACGCATCGGCTTTATCATGTTTGATTTCTACCAAGAGCATTCTATTTTTTGCCACTAAAACTTTTGCAATTAATTTTTCTTCATGATTTCTCAAAAAAAAGACTGAATTTTCAAGTGAATATCATAATCTTTTTCAAGAAGTTGCCCCAAACTCAAAATATTAATTTTTAGGTTTGGCACATAATATACATCAGAAATAAATTGGTGGCTCCTATCTTTCGAGAGTATGAGTATTTGACATTTTCTTTTTACCGGTACCATAGATTGATCTTGTAATAACCTGAATTTTTAAAGACTATAAAAAAATAATATGTTTGGATATCCAATTTGGTGAAAAGAGTTCTACAGTCAGATTCTACTCGAAAAATGGAATCCAACGCCTCAAAGAACGCCAAAAACGGAGTTCGTATGAAGAAGTTACGAGCATTTCAAGATGAGGGACATTTATGTAATTTCAATAAACACAAGAATGGCCTGAAAACACAGGGGGCCGTTTTGATAACGGCACCCTCTGTCTTCTTCCTTCTCTTGATTTCTCCAGAAACCCCCCTCTCCCAAATTTTTCGGAAACACCAGCACCGCCTCTGCAAGGCGGTGCCAGGGGAAATGGCGGCACTGCCATAGGGCGAGCATCGCCTTAGCACGACTATAAAGCCTGCTTCTCCCCTCCTCCCCAGCCATCTTCATCTCCTCTTTTCTCTGACCTTTTGAACTAAGGTTTTGGCAAAATCTGAAACCCTTCTCCAGACTTTCCCTGCAAAATCCGGCACGGCCCAGGTCTTCCCTACAGGCCGTCCATTTCCCTTCCATTCCCCTTTCCATTTTCCCCATATTTTCCATGGTTTTACCGAAAAAATCAGGCTCTTCTTTTCTTCGGGGTTTCCGGCAACCCAGGGTTTCAGAGCAGGAAAGGGCGCACCCACTAGCGACGGGCATCGCTCCAAACCTCCCAGGTAAGCCCCCCACTCCTTCCTATTTAGTTGCCCTTCTTCCCTGCCCAGATCCACACCAGATCTGGGTGTTTTTCAGCTGGGGAAATGCCATGGAAACAGGAGAAGACGGGTTTCTCCGAAAACCGTCAAAACCAGTTGTCACGAGGATGCACCTCGCGATGCACATGAGTGACGCGTCCCCTGGGCCAGCATCGTGCACACGCAACCGTGTGGTGGGTATTCGGCTCGTCCAGGATGCGCAGGGCATCCTGGGCACCATGACACGGCCCGCCTGCGTCAAAGACGCATCCACGGGACACTGATTGGGACACATGCTGTAGCGCTGCTCGAACATGTGCCCACGTGCGACCGCAGTCGCCATTCGACCGAGACACGCATGTGTCTTGGGAACCGTGACCCGTGAGCCCTAAATGGATGATTCTGGTTCGTCCGTGTAATATCCTTCATTTTTAGTATAAATTAAGAAATTACTAAATAAATCAAATAAAAAATTTAGAGATGGAAATTTTTCCTGAAAACTCAAGAATTTGAAAGTGCTCGTCGATACGATTCCAACACCACAAAGAACGCGAAAAATGGAGCTCAAACGAGGGAGTTAGAAGCCGTTGAAGTTGTAAGGGCAAATTGGTCATTTTACAAAGACGCGTTACACAGGAGTCCAAATTGATAATGGCACCCCCGTCTCCCACACGTCTCTGCCAGTTCTGGCAAAATTGCGGGAGAGATGTGGAAAGAGACGTGAGGGGAAAAGAAACTCTTCCCATAAGACTCTAAACCTTATATCTACCCTTCCTTAGGAGCCAAAACGCTCCACCTTGAGCGTTCCTCTGAGTTTTTACTCAGAACCCTAGCCTTGCAAAGTTCGCACTTTTTCGGCGAGTGGAACCCCGGCAACACTAGCAACCCCAGCCAGGCGCAAGGTAAGCCTTAAACCCTATTTTTCGTATTTATTAAATAGAAAAAATTAATTAGAAACACATTTAAAAATTAGAAAAATCGGATTTCCTGGGAACTCTGTGCACGCTACTGTTAGAGCGTGATTTCATGGATGAAACCACGTCCGTTTGAAAATTGCACCGTCCAACTAGTGCACATGAGACCCAAGATCAAACCCTTTAAATTTGGGAGAGATCCAACGATGAGTTTCTCCAAAAAATGCAAAAACCAGTACCTATGAATGTTTTTAGGAACGTGGGAAAAATCATTTAAAAAACATGGTTTTTGGAAAAATCAATGCAAAAGGACAGCATAAATGGATTCTAGAGGAAATTCTTAGCAAAACGACACAAAACGGAGCTCTGTAGCTCTGCTGATTGTGACGCATGTCAGCCCCATTTTGTGTATGTTTTCATTAAAATTTGATTTATGGGAGCTAAAGGAGTCCAAATCACGATCCGAAAGAGGCGTTGTGACCGTATTGATGACACGGACCTATTTTTAACTTAAAAACTTATAAATTACCAATTTTTATTTAGAAATTTTTTAAAATAGTGATGTGACATATACAGGTGCACTTGAATATACCAGTTAAAGGGATTATTAGCAAGCTAGTAGTCTCACATTGAGGTAGGTGATGACAATTAATGCTTTGCCTTGATTTTTAAACCATGTTTAAACATAGCATCATGTGTGATTGTGTTTTAAATTAAAATTATCATTTATCGTGGATTTCATGCGACCTTGAGTACATTATGATTATTCCAAATTGAAATCTTTTATTGAATAAACTTATTTCAAATGTTTTTATAAGCATGACGTTAATTAATTATGCTTAAATAGAGACTTATTGATTATTATATCATGGATTTACATAGAAATAAGAATAAAGGCTTATTAGCTGGTCCTTTTATAGGCTAACTCAGGATGAGGGGCATGTCTTAGGGATTGCGAGCTATGACTGCTCTTGAGTTTTAGCATACACATATGATTTTCATGTTTTATATTTGATGACGGGTGCTCTTGCCCGGTGGGCGTCATGCTAAGAGGGATAGGGCCGGCCACCCACCCTCTGAGATTGTGATACGATGATATTGTGATATGATAGACACCTGCCCACAGATGACATTCGGTAGGAGTTTGGTAACATAGATAGTCCACACTACCGGTCTGAGCCTTTTCATGGGGACAGACACTAAGTCTCCCGTTATGGTGTCGATGGAGAGCGGCGGTGGTTGATACCCATGGAGGGTTGCCACTGTAGCATGATGGCCTATATTCTTATTATGTGTGCATGTATGATGAGCATGGTTATGGATGGTATGCCTGGGTGTGACGATACTCAGAGGTTGGCAATGAGTACTCCTGATCAGTGATGTTAGTGCTATGTGGTGGGATCCATTACCTTAGGGTGCCATTATTATTATTGTATGCTCATTTACATTTATTTATGTCATGTTTTGACTCTGTGAAATGCATGTTTTAGCATATGGAATAAATTGACATTTATTTGGACATGACATTGTGATACTGTTATTTTCATAAATGATAGACTTTTCATCAGTGCTGTTAATTTTTTTATTTATTTATTACATTAATTGTCTATGTACCTACACAAGCAATAGCTTGCTGAGGCATTGCTTTCTTTTGTAATGCCTTAGATCTCGAGCACTATATCAGGAAAGGAAAAGCTATTGAGAAACTGTGAAAGTTACTGAAGATCTTTTTCCTATAGTTTTAGACAGTGATGTGAGTCATTAAAATAAGATTATTATTTGGATTTAATTATGGACTGCATACTTTATATTTGGAGTTGATTGAGATGTTTGGACATATGTTGGACATTTATATGGGATGTTATGATAGATAGATCCTAAGCCATATTATTATTATTATGTTTTGAACATTTATTTGATTTAAAATAAAGGCGTCGATTTATTTGACATTGATTGATACGCGTATTGTTTTCTTTACATGTATGCCGTTTTGAAAAAGAAAATATAACACCCAGAATTTTTAAGAATTGTTTTAGTAAAATGATAATTAAAACTTTTCTCATGGGATCCCAAATGATCTTATTCAAAATGTCATTATTATTATATATAAAAAAATGTCTTAAAAATCCGAGGCGTTACAATCCGTGATTGTGCAATGCTAAAAATGCAATTTCAGGAGCTGAAGGACTCCGATTGATGATCCAAAAGAACCATGAGACTATAAAAGTAGGATTATATGACAAATTATAGGATCTAACCATATAGACCCTAAAAGGCAGATCTAGCCATTAATCTAGAGATCTAAATAGGGATTTATAAATAGATGAAAAATGATAAGGACTCCTTGTTATCCATTCGAATCCAGGATGGTATAAAGAAGACCCAGGGTCGGATTGAGTAGTGAAGGACGCGACTCCAAAAACCATTGAGGTAGGTAGTTTGATACTGCTATATTTTTAATGCATTTTCAAATGTGCTTGATTTGTAGGTAGTCTGATACTACTATTTTTTTTTTTAAATGCATCTTAACCTCTAACTTGTCTTTATTGCTGTGATAAGCATGCTTTTGAGTTAATGATGTTTTTATACTAGTATGCAAACGTGTCTTCATGTTTTATGGCTTTAAACATGATACTAGCATAAAGTGATTTTTATGCATTGCTCGCATGTCTTGAAAAGAAATGCATAAATTGCCTGATTTATGAAGATTGAGATTGGATCATTTGGATAATTGCATATCCTCGAGGGTTGCCAAAAGACACTGGAGTGCCCAAAAGACGCTGGTTAGGCAGTTGGGAGGGCCAGGCAGTGTGAGGTACCCAAAGAGGACATTGAAAATGATTGCATAAATTGCATGATTTACGATAAATGAGTGTATAAATTGCATGATTTACAATGATTGAGCTTTGGTTTTATCTTTAGATACTTTTGGGCTATTGAGCCTGATGGGTACTATGCTAAGTAGGTAGATCGCCGAATGAGGCAACCTGCGCAAGAAATAAAACCTTGAGTTCCAAGTGGGAAGATCGCTGAAGGAGGCAGCTTGCAGTGGGAACAAAACCTTGAGTCCCAAGTGGGTAGATCGTCGAAGGAGGCAGCCTGCGATGAGAACAAAACCTCGAGTCCCAAGTGGGCAGATCACCGAAAGAGGTAGCCTGTAGAGGAGCATAGTGACCCTATGATTTCAGTGTGATTGATATGCATATAGCATTGAGATGGTCGTATACAAGTACTCGTGACCAGTTGGTGTGACATGTACGCCGAGAGACTCATGTGCATGATACATATAGTAATGACAGCATTTGCTTGAATGATGCCTATTTTAAGAGTTTTATAATTGTTATGATATTTGACTCGTTGGTTTGCTGTGTATGCCGAGATCTTATTACCTGGATCTGTTGATTTTTATGTTATGATTATAGTCATATTTATCTTGTTCAATACCAGATTTCGATAGAGGATTACAGGGTTGAACTTACATCAAGGAGCTTATGTATTAGGGACAAAATATGCATGATGTTTTATATGGAAAACCTCTTCTAAAACCATGCTTGGTGCATGCCGCGTTTTCAAAATAGTAGTATCAGATCACCTACTAAGTATGGAAAATACTTACCCAACTCTATTATTTTTTAGGATAGCTGTACTCACGAGTAGAAGAAGCATCAGGACCTGTTAGTATTACAATCAAGTAATGAAGAAGAGACAAGTATGAATGTAAGTAAACTCTCTGCTCTTTTGGACATGTATCTATATTTATGTACAGTTTGGCTGTAAACTGTGACTGGATAGACCTGGGAAGATATTTATGATTTTTGAAAATTTCAAAAACTACTATTGGTTGTTGTGAAAGCAAATGACACTCGGGGTTTTCAAAATGAGTTTAAAACAAAAAAAGATTTTTCCGCTGCATTGTATTGTTTTTCAAATAGGGATCCCAGCCTTAGGAATTAATTATTGCATTTGAAAAATGCATGGGAAAACTCGGGTCATCACAGATCTCCAAAGGTGGCATGCCCATTCACTTGATCCATCTCCATTCATATGATTGCTTATGTTGGTGTCTAAGTATCACATATTTTTCTCCCATAATTCTTCTTTGTGGTTGGCTATTAGCAAGTAAGCTCCGTGTAATCTTTCATCACCATGAAATTGGCTTTCTTATTTACATAATTATCTTCTACTTTCGGAATAATGTTTGAGTTTATGATAATTATAACATCTAATTTGAGGCTTGCCATACCTTTGATTGTTGTTTCCTCTTCCATGATTTCTTGAAGGTTGTGAACTTTGGATCCTTTCCTCGTTGCAGGGTTAATTGTAGTTGTTTTTGCCGTCTCTTCCTCGACCTTGAGCATAACCACAACCATATCCTCGATTTTTGTCATTTTCAAACCTTTCTTCCCTTTCTTTTAAAGAGAGTTTTGAATAAAGTGCTTGCTCCAATGGCTCTTGGGTCTTCCTATTTTTTAGCCTTTCTTCATGGGCTTATAATGAACCCATTAGTTGATCAATATTCGTAGAGTCTATGTCTTTAGAGTCCTCAAAGCTTGATGTTAATGAATAGAGAATTTTATCTATCACCCATGTATCATTCAAGCTTTCTCCATTTCTCTTAATTTCATTGACAATAGCCAAAATTCTAGAAAAATAATTAGAAATAGATTTGGATTCCTCCATATGTAAATTTTCAAATTCGCTTTTAAGAGTTTGAAGATGTGCCTTCTTCACCTTGTCGACCCCTTTATGAGCGTTGTGAAGAATCTCCCATGCATGCTTGGAGGTGGTTGTATTTGTAACCATGTCAAACATGGGTTCATCAAGGCATTGATAGAGAGCTTGTTGATCTTTCTTTTTAGCCTTTTGCAAAACCTCCCTTAGGATAGGAGTCAAAGAAGCCTCGTTTTGAGGTCTTTCATAACCTTTTTTAACAATGTGCCTTGCCTCTTAAGAGCCTTGTAAGGCTTTCATATGAATATTTTAACATCCATAGTTATCTTTGGTGGGTCAAGGGAATTACCTCCAATACCAATTTGTTGTAAGGGGTGATCTTGATGTATTGGTTTAGGAGGAAGAGTCTTTGGTGGAATAACTTAAAAGGAAAAAGAAGTGGAGGTGGAAAATTGAGAAGAAGGAATTTGTAATCTATTACTTGATTCTTGACGTGATACTAAAGTGTGAGAAGCCACCTCTATTCATATGAATGGCACATCTCAAACAACGGTTAGGATTGTGCCAACACACTTTTATTATGATAGTCACAAATGACTGTCCAGAGAACTCTCCAAAAACATCCAACTCTTTCTTAAAAAATATCTAAATATTTTTAAAATGTCTAAATATTTCTAACAACACTTTCTAGAATATGAGGCTTTTATGATCAATATAAGCTTTTTAGAATACAGACTTGTGCCATCAAATTGACCCTCCTAACCCATTATCAAGAATGGGCCTAAATCAAGTATATTCTCTAACAAATACCCACAGTCATGCGGTATCAACCCAAAACATAATAATGAACAATTAGTTCTAGAAAACAAAAACAATATATTAGTGTCACTGCTGACTTTGTTAGACAATTTTAATATTATATTAAGAGGTCCTTTGAGAGGCATACTAGCCTCTAAAATCTAATTATGCTAAATTCGCTGAGAAAAGCTAATTATGTCAGTCCAAGTTGAAGCTTGGAGTGCTTTATGGGTGCCATTATACCTAGTCTTTTGGTAGGCAAGCAAGGATTTTTTGTGGATTACCCCAAACGCACGATAACCCTAAACCGGACCCGCACCCATGAGCGCAACTTGAAACCGTGATCTTGCACAGGAGTCGATCCCTTTATGCCACTAGCGCTAGAAGACCGTTGCTAGAGTAGCATTATATTCTAGGTTCTGGCACTCCGTTCCATTGAATTGCATTAAGCATGCATACTCGATGGTTGCTGTTTCCACTTAGAAGTGTGAATAGATTAGGTTATAGGGAGAGAAAGTCAGGAGAGTAGGAGGATATATAGGTGCATAGGCCTTGCTCTTATGGGCATTTTATGGGCATCTAGAGAAGTAGAGTTGGGTCTTCTTTCTTCCTTTTTTGCACTTGAGTGGGATGGAAAAGGAAAGCTCGAACGAATCCATGGCCCGTGCATTTGAGTGTGGGGCTTGAAAGCTCTGTGAGTGCTAGCAAATCTTAAAATGAAGAGTGTTTGAGTGAGCAACCGTGTAAAAGCCAGATCACTTTTGCTTCCTTTGGGCTTTCCTTTCTTTCAACTCTTCCTTTCTCTTTTCCGATCATCATTGAAGGTTGAAGATGGATGCTTCTGGTTGTAGAACCATAGGTCAAATCACACGTGGAGACTCTTCCCCCACCCTCTCTTTCTCACATGAGAAATTATAGTGCTCTAAAGAGTATTTTCAATTGTATGGTAAGACCAGATAAAAGGATACAAGTAAAAAAGGCAGTTCCGGTGCACTAAGCTCCTCCGCATGTGAGGTTCGGGAAAGTGGCGGACTGCAAGGGTCAATAGTAGGCAATCTTACCTTATATTTTGTAAGAGGCTGTTTCCACACCTTGAACCTGTGACGACAACTCTACTGTTGCACCAAAACTTCTCGTCAGATAAAAGGATACAGGTGAGGCCAGAAAAACAATGATGGCTAGGACCATCAAATGTGTGATATTTTGGGGGATGGTCTATCAAAGATTGTGCCTAGAAGATGAATGGTTACAATCACTATTTTCTAAACTGATCATTCAGTCCCGCCTACATCATTTTGCCGGATTTTACTGGTATATTATCTTCGGAGCACCAACTAATTTCTCCTCGAGCAAAGGCCGCCTAGCGCAGTGGTGTAAGTAGCTTCTCCCGTGGCAGGTAATGGTTCGAGATTGCTCGTGGCTGTCTGTCTCCTTGCACGCAGGTACAAACTCAGATTCATGATTTCATGCTAAGTTGGGGCACCAAATGGTAGGAAACGGTGTCATAGAAAAGAGAATTACAGTCCAGGTATTTCATTTTCATCAAGGCGTGTCTCCGTATTGAAAACGTAAGGAGAAATACCATCAATCAATAATATTTAAACCATACGCAGACAACCATGTAATATTTATTTAGGACATTCGATAGTGTAGGAATACATATTACTGTAGTTGAAGGAAAACATTCTAGGAGCATTATTTGTATTTCCCAACTTCAAATGGCCATATAATATGATTGTGTACAACAGTGAGATCATTCCTCACATCAAATGCCAGAGATGATCAATCATCCCAGTTAAAATATTGTCTCTTTTCCTAGGTGGCACCAATGACACTAAGGTCTTGCTTCACCTCATCTTTTTTGGCAGTGAAAACGGCCCAAACTTTGCCAATGATGTACCCCGACATTGCCTTGCAACTTGTTGATCCCAATCCAACCTGACCATCCACTAACTTGAAAGTGGTCGTAGTTGGAGAACCATTCTGTTGAGCGCCTTGTACTCTACACATGATGCAATTTCTCCTCCTTGATGGGCCTATCTGACATTAGAGAATAGCTGTGAATTGCAGTTTATGTGTAAACTGCAATTTGGTTCAAGAGACAAACAAATTGCAGACAACTGTAACTTGTATCTATCCAAATGAAAAGGACAGAAAAGGTTTGTGGTTGTTGAAAACGCACGTTCAATCCCTCCATTGTTCCAAGTGCTGTTTGTGACTTGGGCCGGACTATACAATACCCCTTGGACCATTCTCAAATGGGCTTTGGCCAATGTCTCCTTATTTTGGAGCCTGACACAAACTGTACGCGTAATCTTCTCCATATCCAATAATTGTGTTTTGTCAGTAGCCCACCCATTATGGGGTTTAGAGAAATGACCATATAATTTCTCATCTTAGACCTGCTACTGATGAACTATCACGGATGATTGTGATAGTTTCGGTTGACATAACCAATTGGATGGACGGCTGGAGTGACCAGCTTCAGTCACCATACATGGTGAGGGGTGGGTCATAAATTTCGTTCGAGGAACAATCAATTCAGGAGGAGACGCGGGCTACCAGACCAAAAATACAAAAGCTTTCCCTCGCAACTTCTCCACAAGAATTGAAACCAAACCAACGGAAAAGCAACGGCTTGTTGGAAGTGACAACTCCAGACAGCTAACCCACCGTTTCTCCTTCAAACAGAAAAACATCTTCTTCTACCCCAAGCTTCAGATTCTTGGGGGAAGAGCAAGAAAATTACACAGACAGCCGATTTTTAGAAATTCCACCTGCCATTCTCTTGGAATTGAAAACCATGGCAGAAGAAATGAATGGAGACGACCGTCTTCGTCTCCCGGTAAAATCGCTCGTTAATGTAGGAATAGAGGAGAGTGTCGAATTTTCAAGGGAAAAAATCTTGTTTTTTGGGTCTCGATATCAGAGGAGGGCGAGCACTTGGTTCATCTCCTTGTTCGTGGTTCTCAGCCTGGTCACGTTCTTTGCCACTATGTTCGTCAATGACTGTGCTCAAAATTCAAACGGTGACTGCATGCTCAAATCTCTTCGCAGGTTATCTTTTCAGCCTATCAGAGAGAATCCCCTCATTGGTCCATCCTCTTCTACGTGAGCTCTCTCTCTCTCTCTCTCTCTCTCTCTCTCTCTCTCTCTCTCTCTCTCTCTCTCTCTCTCTCTCTCTCATATCTGGGTCTTCTTGGTTTCTGTTTTTTTGTTTCGTTTGATGAAATTGTTCTTGATTATCTGTCTGTATTTGTTTGGTTATTTTTCATTTGGTTTCCCCTGTATCTTGTTAATTCCCAATCTTTTTTTCTGCATCTGAGGATTTGGAGTATTTAAAATTCATGGGTTCTCTGATTTTGCTTCAAATATTGTTTTTGTTGGCATAGAACTAGGGCCTCGATTTGTGAAGAGAATGAGCTTAAGTAAAAGGTAGGTCAGTTTCTGTGGTCAAGCTTTTCTTGAAAGGAAATGATCAAATCTTCCCATGATATTAAAACGATGAATCTCAAAACAATGTGAAATTTGGCAGGTCTGATCAATTGAATTCTTTGGAAAGACATTCCTTTGCTGTTTCCCATTATATGATTTCTGAGAAGTAACCAAACAAAAATGTTAGAATCCTGAAACCAAATTCAGTGTCAGATATCAACTTGTGACCTAGGGTGGCATTTTGTAACACAACTAGCGCCATTTCTTTCTTGATTGCTACCGGAGGCTACATTATTTGACTTCACAATGTAGTGTTTACTGGCTACTATAGATAGTGAAATATATAGGATATAGGATATAGGATAACTTTAAATGTAATTTTCTCTGCCTTATAGACTTCTTTCCTCTTCAGAACATGCTATATAGTACATTTTGATTAGTTTTTATTGATCAAAATACTAATTTGCCTGGGAGATATTTACTCTGCCTTTGGTACTTCATAAAACAGGAGGAATTCTATGATATATGAATTTGGTGGAATCAAAAGGGCTTCAGGGATCTCATAATACTGTGTCAAACATGTCTAAAAGTACGAACTTATAGTTTCAAATTTAAAACCTGACTTTTGTACTTGGTCGAGTTGGTTAAGTGCCCTGTTTCACAAGCAAGAGGTTGTGGGTTCAAGTAACCTGACCTACCAAATAAAAGAAAAACTGGAACTAGCAAGGACCTTAGAGTGAACTAATTAGTCTTCCCTCCCCACTTAGCCATTTGAAAACTACTAAGCTCACAATACAAGGCTAATACCCTTGATTTTAAGTGAAAAGGTTGGATCCTGTTAACATTGGTATTTTTTGAGTGTATATCTCATTGTAAGTCTCTTAAGAAATAGCAGAAGGAACTCGATACTTTTTCAGATTTTGAAGTTAGGCCACAGGTTTCATTCATTGGTTTCATCGGATGCTAATTCTTCCTACAGATCTAGTGGCACATTTTGAATTGCTACTGTTTTTGCTGCATTTTCCTTGAATTTGCAGACTGTTATATATATATATATATATATATATATATATATATATATATATATATATCTTTTGAGCATTTTCTCTACTGATATGATTGCAATTGGTTCATGTGCTGTGCTCTGAAGCATGAAGACAACATAAGTCCAGATGTTTTCATTTCATTTCTTGGCTGTATAAGTATTGACCTAGATCTTTTATTGTATATTTGACATGAGAGCGTTTCTACCAGTTCATGGCTCAACTGATTACCTTTATGTACATATCTTAAGATGTAATTTTAGAGTTTTTAAGTGATAGCTAAGATTCATTGTCACTTTATTGCACCGTTATTGCAGTCGGCCTCTTATCTAATCTATTTCTTTGACAATCATCTGTGGCAGGTTGGCAGAAATGGGGGCTCTCCAATGGACATCAGTTATGCAACAGCACCAAAAATGGCGCCTTGTCACTTGCTTCTGGTTGCATGCTGGGGTCATTCACCTAATTCTTAACCTCTCCAGTGTTGCCCTTATAGGCATTCATTTGGAGCAGTTATTTGGACCATGTGAGTATAAGTAATTCCGACATTTGTTGGTTTATGCTGCACTCAGCCAATAATAGCAACTGCTATTCAAGATTTTCTGTCACCAAGCAAATTGAAAGGACTTCTGCGAATAATCTTTCTGTTTTTGAGTTCTTGTCAATTGTTTAAATTTTAAGCCTTCAATTTCTAACCTTTGCAGCAATCTGTTTTGTCTTTTCTTCTTCTTCTTATTTTTTTCATTTTTGAATGTTGACACACACACACACACACACACACACACACACACACACACACACACACACACACACACACACACACACACACACACACTTGCGAGAAGCCTCGAACCAGGGACCTAGCACAAGAGAGGCCCTTTCTGGCTCTACTGCACTAGAAGATACTTGCTTTCCTGTCTGTGTTGTCTGTCTCTTAATTTTTTTACATGTATTCATAGACCAGATGATGTCCCTAAGTGCCGTCTTGTTTGGGCTACTTTTTTGCAGTGCGGATTGGAATAATCAGCCTACTCTCTGCTTTCCTTGGTAGCTTATTTTCTGCACTCTTTGTCCAGCATGATCCAGTTGTAGGGTCATCGGGTGCACTATTTGGATTACTTGGCGCGATGCTTTCTGGACTAATTCGAGACTGGGGTGTATATGCTGATAAGGTCATTACCTTCTCTACCAACTACCTTACTGTAGCTTTGAAAGATCTATTAACTTAGATTAACTTCTGCCTGGACCACAGGTTGCAGCCATTGTGGCACTGGCCTTTATCACTGTGACCAATTTTGCACTTGGTTTGCTACCTCATGTGGGCAACTTTTCAAATATGGGTGGATTTTTGTCTGGTGTCCTTCTGGGTTGCGTGCTCCTGTTCAACCCCCAGTTGGGTCAGTTACGAAACAAAGGCATCTTCGAGTTTAAAATCAGAAACTCTCCAATGATCAAGCAGAAACTGGATAAGCCAGCACTAAGGATAGTTTCTCTAGCTCTTTTTGCTACTTGGTGAGTTTGTTCAGTTCCTACATCTGTTCCAATGATCTGATGATTGCAGATATTAAATTACATACTCACTGTAGAGGTTTCTTGGAAGCAGTCTTGTATGTGTACTTGTAGCAGTTCTTCATGAAGTGAATGGAAATGAGTACTGCAGCTGGTGTCACTATATTGATTGTATACCCAGCAAAAGATGGAGCTGTAGTGAAATGGCAGTTGCTTGTGAGGTATGTTTCCAGAGATACAAACATAAAAAAAGTCAAACACATACTTTTCGAAGCTGATCAGTATAACCTTTAGCTCCCTCATAAGGACCCTCAAAGATTAGTTCTTCAAAATACTTCAAAATTCCAGCTCCATGTTCTTTATTTCTATAATATATATTTTATCTTTTGAAAAGATTGATTCAGTCAGCACGACTTAATTTAATAGGTGCATTGTGTTGCATAGATGTGCGCACCTTGGATATACCATGGGATAGAAAATGATCCTAATTAACCCGTCAGATGAATTACTGCTGTTGTTGTAGGTAATACAGAACAGAAAAAGGCAGAAACACTATACATAATGTGTCTGTGTGTGCATTCCTACCTGTTGTATCGGCTGAAGCACAAACACCAATTGCACTTCATGTTGAAGTGGTCTCGATACATGCATGGTTGTATTTTGTGTTGCTTTTCTGTTAGGATATTGATCGGATAGATAGTAGCACCTGATCATTAGCTAAATTGGGCTGCATTCCATGTAAGATGAGACCTAACATACAGTCATAATTGATCCCAAATTTGATGCAGAAACTACAGAGAACAATTGTATGATACATCTGGTGCTGCACAGATCCACCACAAAAAAGCACTCTAGATTTGGGCCCTCCAATTTTGTGACAAAAAGCATTTATCTTTGCTGTGCTTATCCCAGTTCTAAATATAATTCTCTTTTGTTCTCCGTGCATCAGTGTTCACTATATGGTGCACCCTGTTAGTAACGGGTATGCACTTTTTGTGTAATGCAGGCAAGGGAAAGCCAAGGGCGACTGACTTTGACGTGTAAAGATAGGGACAGGTTCCAAATCTACTCTTTTGCCAATATCACCCAAGCAAGGATAAATGACTTGTGCAGCCAAATTTGCTCCTAAAGTTTGTAGACATCTGAGGGAATTTTGCTTCTCAGGTTATGGGTCGTCGAGGAACTCGATTCAATTCGTTTAAGGGTGTTTGTGTTCCTTATGCTGAGACAACTCCAAGTTGGTGACCTTGTATACTCTGAACTGCTTGATGTAGTGCTAATCACGACATTCATTTTCCATTTTTCCTTCACTAAGGAATGATGACCTGTGAGTTATCACTTTGATTAACTCTTGATTATATCAAATAATCCGTTGTACTCACCTAAATGGGATTATATGAGCGTTTCAAATCAGGCCTTTAGTACGTACTCCTGTGTATGAGTGTGAAAGAGTGTCTTGATCTGCAATTTTAGTCATTTGACTTTATTTGTTGGTACAAATGGAACCTCTTCAGAAATTATCAAAAGGTGCACATGTTGTCTAGCAGAAGAATACTAATGCGATTTGCCAACACGGGACCTTTCCTGAACCAAAAAGGAGAGGAGGGTCCTTGCTTACCCGGCTGGCACACAGAATTGGACGGATACCTGTAATTGTTGAGTTTTTGCACCAACCAAGTGGTAATCTGCATCCTTGGCAGGTATTTGAACAAGAGGAATTAGTTTGAACGGGCATCAATGAGTGTGAGGGGTAAAACTGGTTTATGAACACCGTAAAATTAAGGGGGCACTATACAGCAAGCTCATCCCTTGAGTATTCCTCATTATTCAACTTCAGCGAATAGAAAACATGCATCAGGTTTCAGAAGTCGGGCAGATTGAGATGAGATGAGAAAATCTGAGCCATAAAAGAGTAACTTGCAAAGATATCTCAACGTTAACTTCTTAGAGAAGTTGGTTACGTAACTCTATTAGACTAGCAGTCATCCCAGACTAAACCTTTTCCGCTTCTGCCTTTTGACTCTTGTCCATCGATATGGGGGCGAGGGGAATGATATTGTTCACTGCATTTATGTTATACATAGTATCTAGTAGATGTAGTGATGGCGACAACAAGGCAAAAACTGGTATCTTCCAATGGAGTATGGTCGTCTAAGTCAAGGGCGACATTGTGAACTATTAGAATGTTAAAAATTCTGGGCTCAACTGGAGTTATAACCATATGTACCGAAAGATGAAAAATATTAGGGGGTGAGTATGGAGCACCACAATCCATGAGTGACATTTAGAAGTTCATAGGTTCTACGGTTATATATGAATGTTGTCCTAGATGAACGTAGATTGCTGACTTTTGCTTTTCAGTCCTTACTTTATAACTTAATAAGCTAATGATGCATCCATTTTTACATGGGTTCATCCAAATCACCACATTGGATATTTAGTGGATGCAAATTTACGATAATGTTTGATTCAAACAATTTACCCATTGATGTTTCAGTCATATGATAATCAAAATTTTCTAGTATGGTAATAATGTGCATTTGGTATTGGATGTGGACCAGTGATGATACTTTGCAGGTTCAATTAGGAGTACATCACCTTCTTATGAGTTTAAAGCATGGGATGGGAGGGACTAAAATGAAGTGGTTTTGGTAAAGCAAAGACTACTAGGTAAATTTGACTTTAATTATGGATTGCAGGAAATTTGAGATCTTTAGAAGAACTAACACGTAACTACTGCAAAAATTTCAATCCTTAGTTCTTTAGTCTAATGCAGACATATCGTAAGAAGCAACCTGCAGGAAGAGTGAAAATTTTACTTAGGAATATGGTAACTGAAAGTCTTAGTGATGACTGTAGTATGGGTAGCAAACAGAGAACACCCACTCACAGATACATCTGGTGTCTTCAAGATCGACGGGGACGCCTCCTGATTCTCGACCGCTAGAAGGCGTAATGTGGTCGTCAATGCAGACCCACGACAGAAATCCGGTAGTCCAGCTGTTAGTTACCGGAAATCTTGTTGTCATAGAGGAAGGTTGATGGTCAAGATTTTTTCTGGCTGGGTTTCGATTAATCGTCGTGTACATTACCACTGGGTATGAAACTCGGGTTGAATTTAAAAACCGGATTGAATCGGTTTCTATCGTTTTGGAAAAACGCTGATGATCCTTCACCTGGAGATTACACATTCAAGATCGATCCGCATGAATTACCTCAAGCATTTCTACGGTGAGGATGGACTGTACTGTATCGGGAGCCATGGAATGGCATTCAGTTCAGTGGCTTCGCTGGGGTGGACCGTCATTCTATCTTCAAATTCGATTTTGTATTTAATCCAACAGAGATTTATTACATATATGAACTCGTCAACAGCTCTCTTTTTTAAGGTTCTTATTAAATTATACGGGAGATCTTGAAGGTTATACATGGACTAATGGAGATGGAGGAAGATTCTGGAACCGTTTATTATGGCAAGGAACGATCAGTGTGATGATTATGTTGAATGTGGGGATTTTGGGATCTGTAGCAGGGATGGTTAACCTGTATGTCAGTGCGTGAGGGGATTCGAACCTAGACCTCCACAAAGTACTAGTGGTGGGTGTGTTAGGAGAATGCAGTTGGATTGTGAAAAGGGTTATGGGTTTTATAAATTGACTAGAATGAACTTGCCTGAAACATCTTCAGCATTTGTGGACGAGAGTATGAGTGCAAAGGAATGTGAAGATGAATGCTTGAGGATTTGTTCTTGTACTGCTTATTCTACAGCTAGTGATTTGGAGCAGCAACTTGATTGATCTTGAACAATATTCGGATGTAGGGCAGGATCTTTACGTGAGATTATCAGTTTTGGAGCTCGGTGTGTGTTTGATATTTAAGCTTATTTCGTCTTCTTCATGCTCTAGAGCTAAATGTTGTAAGCACCAAAAATGGGGCAGGCGTCTAAAGGGTAGGAGGTTTCTTGTCAAACGCAGGGAAGGAGAAGCGACTTTGGCGTTGGGCAATCATCCCCATCAGTAGTTACTATGGTAATTGTTCTGGCAGTCTCCTTACTGTTTTGCTCCCGGAGAAGAAAGCTCAAACTTAAAGGTACACGTCCCCCAATATATGACTAACTGATATCTTGTTGCCTCATTAAGCTAAGAGTCACTTTATTGTGAATCAGGGACGAAGAACAAAGCGAGCAACTATTTTTTGAACAAGGTGTTGATATGGTAGCCATCAAGGAATTAAGAGAAGAAAGTGAGGTCAACTACAGTTGGAAGAAAGGTCTACACTTGCAACTTCTCAGTTTCTCTCGTATAGTTGCTGCTACAGATAATTTCTCTACAGCCAATAAGCTTGGAGAGGGTGGCTCTCGCCCAGCCACCCCGTTTAGTGGTTGCTTGGACACTAGGACAGTTTTCAGCGTACGTATATGTGTGTGTATATGTATGTATATATGTATATGTATGTATATGTGTGTGTGTCTATATATATATATATATATATATATATATATATATATATATATATATATATTACACGTGGTTTACATAATAATTTAACTGTCACCACTTTGAGCATGTATGTAGCACAGTGGATCAAACCCAAATTGAACACATCATCTGCTTCGGCTCAAGCTATTGCAGATAATATGTCATATCTAACGTAGATAATGTGAAGGGGAGCATTGGCTCGACGGTAAAAGTTGTTGTCATGTGATCTTGAGGTTATGAGTTCAAGACGAGAAAACAGCCTCTTGTAAAAATACAAGGTAAGGCTGGATACTATAAGCCCTTGTGGTTTGCCACTTCCCCAGACCCTGCATAGGCAGAAACTTTGTGTACCAGACTGCTCCTTTTATTTAATGAAGATAATGTCTACCATTTGCTACGACATTTTAACCGTAGCAAATAATGGAACAAAAATGATTTTGTACATTTTTCTGCTATGGCTCCATCTATTGCAGACAACGTAAGGTGCATGTTTGTTGTAGATAATGCAACATAGTAGTCTCAGATAATTCATCTGCTACGGCCCCCGATTGGCACAGAGAAGGTAACCCACTTCAGATATAAAAGTTTGGGTATTATCTGCAATGTTTTTCACCCTTCGCAGAGAATTGTAAATACCATGGCAGATACTATTATGAGGGGACCCTTGGTACAATGGTAAAAATTGTTGTTATGTGACCTTGAGGTTATGGGTTTAAAGCATGGAATCAGCTTCTTGCAAAATGCAAAATAAGGCTGCCTACTATATACCCTTATGGTCCGCCCCTTCCCCGAATCCCACATAAGTGGGAGCTTCGTGCACCAAGACTACCCTTTATGGCCCATACGATTATCTAATACAGTAAAAAAAAAAGAAAAAAAAAGGTCATAGCAGATACATCGTACTAGCAACGGCCTCATCTGCTATAGTTTCGTCATCACCTGTTATCGCATTTAGCCATGGCAGATAAGTCATTTTCTTGCACTATAGTTTAAGTTGTTATAAGAATTAAGGTACACAAAACGGTAACATTATGGGGCGGACATCTAATTCATGCAGTATAGCTGGAGCTAATATCATTCCATTTTGTCTTATAATCTTAGCAGCAGTGTTTTAGACCTTTACAAAGGTTTCTTAATTATCGTCATTTTTTTCATTTCAGAGCTCGACAAGTAAAGGGGAGTCTTGGTGTAATGTTAGAGTTGTCATAGGTTCACGGCCTAAAAACAGTCTCTTGCAAAATGTAAAATAAGGCTGCATACTACTGACCCTTGTGGTCTACCCCTTCCCTGGAACTACATACGAGGGAGCTTCATGCACAGGACTCCGCTTTATGGCCTGGTGAGTCCAACAAGCAAAATACAGAGTGTAAAACCTAGTCGGCTCAGCCAAGTGCCACGCCTATCAATGGTTTTACGACCATGTGAATATCACATGGGTGATGTCCCTTCCCACTTAAAAATGATCGTGAACCCTGAACCCTGTTGATACAAGGTACATGACAGCATCGATATATGCCTCTAGAATTTGTGGTTACATGCTGCTCAATCATGTTGGCTAGCTGAAACAAAACTTAAACACTGGTTGATCCGCAGTTGACCACGTTTCCTCCAACTATTTAGCCGTAAGCTACAGATCGGAGCAATCTGTTTAGCCACTGATCTGATGATTGATTGATCCATTGTGGAGCACTCTGCGTGCATTGTTACCTAGACCGATATGATTGACATGAAATCGGCACGAATAAGCTTGTTAATTATAAATATTTCCTAAGTGCCAGATATCTTCGAAGATTCCCTTGTCTTCCTTACCGACGGGTGAGTCCGTTTCCACTATCAGATCAAGTGGCCGCTTGAGCAGCTTCACTCCCACTGTCTTTCTTTCCTTCTCGCTATCATGGTGCCCATTTCCTCTCTCTTAATCTCTTTAATTACTAGGACTAAAAAGTTTTGTTACCGTATATAATGGAAGTCCCGAACCCACTTCTTGTATATAGGATAATTCTAGCTCTTTGATTGTTCTAAGAAATGCTGTTGAGTTATTGCCCATAAATGGTGGGAAGTTATAACTGCTGACTGATTTTACAAGGGCCATACTGCTTTTACAGAATAAAAGAAACAGCACAGAAAGCACTAAAGGAGATCATGGCATTCTATTTAGAGTCTTCTACCTGTAGACTCTTCTTCTTTATTTATTCTACACAACATATTGGGAAGATATAATCGGTGCAAGTTTTTTGAACTCTTCTAAATTACTGACACACTAAAATTCACTCTGATTAGATCTTTTTAGCATATGTTTTTTCATAATTTAAATCAGAATCGTTTTTATATTTAGAAGCAGAAAAATAAGTGGATAGAATTACCAGATGAATGTGATTTTGTAAAGACACAGTAAATATGGAAGCCCAAACAAGATAAACTACTTGGATCTAAGAAAAAAGAAGGCTAGAATGTAACGGTGGATCCTCAAAGCGCTACATTTATTTATCAAGACTCTTCTATGTATCACGCACATTATTTCGTTAACGTACAAAACAACAATCTATATCTTGTTACATTACAAGAGAAGCAACCAAAACTGAGGGAGGATTTGCACCATACAAAATCTTACGTACAAAACAACTATCTATATCTTGTAACATTATAAGAGAAGCTACTAAAACTGAGAGAGGATTTGCACCATATAAATCGTCTTCAAGGCCAGGTTAGACTCAATGTTTTCTCTCCCCCTACTCTATTTTGTCTGACTACCTCAACGAGGCTCCCAACTTTCTTTTTCATATATCAAAATTCCAAAATAATCTCTAAACGTCTCCTTCTATAAGACCCATATTCGGCCCTCAAAACCGCTTACTTTGTCTGCCTAGAATCACAGACTTTCACTCTTTGATCTCTCTATTTATATCCATGTATGAAAAGGATACGTTTCTCGTTTTTCCCTTTGTTCCTTTTCTTTATTCGTCTGTCATGGATCATGCTATTCTTCCATGAGTATGCTTCTTCATTTGCAAGTCGGTAGGATTACGATAATACGCCAAGGACTGCTTACCTGACTACCCATTTTCACGTTGCTACTGGGATGTAAACAACAAGTCTCGATGTTTATGATGGGTTATAAGTTTTCTTCAAATGGCAACCCTATAAATCATTGACTGATACGTTCATGATGGGCCCATAACCTTTTTCTCATAGTGGGTCCACTTGGATCCCAGACGGGATAAGCACTACCTAAGTTGCTCATGATTCCGTCCCATCAGATTTGTAAAACGTCTATCGAGTTGGACCCACTTGATATATCACATCATCGAACCAAAGGGTCTTATTCATTTATGTTAATGGTCTTGGATGGTCCCGATTAAGCAACATTCATGCCAAAAAAGGGTCCCGCTTAAGCAAAACCTGATCAAATGGTCTTGCTGTTGACTCGTACTATTTATGGTTCATATCCTGAGGAAAAGAAAAGGGAGGCATTTTATGCGCTCCAGGCATTGAAAGTTGTCAAAGGGAGAATGTTTTTGTCTGACCTTACCTCTACTCGATGAAAATCGTAGAATCCCGGATTGCAAGTACAATGATTCCGCGTGATTCATCACTGCGAATGCCCTCAGTGTCCCACAAAACTACAAAAGCATGCGCTATAAAGGTCCATGCTTCCGTTGTTTTCACCCAATTACCCAAAAACACAAGAAGATAACCTAGTGATCAAAAACCAAAGGCACTGCAGCCTTACTCTTTGCATCTCCCTGGAATCAACTCTCATGCTTTTGGCCTTTCATGGCTTAGGTTCACCACGAAAGCAACGTGGGATGAAAAGTCTCTTCCTACTTGGACGTTCTGATGAGAAAGAGACGAAATTATAGGGTTGATCTTGCATTTAGAAGTACATGTATTACCCACATGATAAGTGATCTGCACTGTTCATCTTCCACGGCGCAGTCTAGATGACAGTGAGAAGAAAATCTTATCCATTTGGTTAATACATGATTGCTGTTATTTTAGAACTTCTTAAACCATCCGTCTTTCACCATAGAAAAAGATGATGGTCGGTGCAGAAATGGCTCTGATGGCTTATCTAAGAAGTGGTCCAGAGGATTAGCGGATTTGGATCAACAGGTTGTGGACCCACGCATACTTTCCCCTGTCTATAATGCCCCCACCCACGCCAACGGAACAATACATAAAAGCAGTGGAGAGAAGGATTAAAGAAGTGAAGTAGACCAGAACCACACACCCAACGTTTTCATTTCATTCAAGGCCTTATCGCCAAACATCAGTTACTGCCCTTTCCACCATGAGTTCTATTTTCGTCCTCTTAGTTTTATGCCCCTATTGAGTATTAGGACCACACCATGTAATGTGCCCACCACCATCACTTTAAGCCTTTCCTCCTCTTCCTCTCACTCTCCATCTCTAGAGAAGCCTGGAGAAAGAGATCCATACTGTTCCATTCCCAAACACTTCTAACCTTATGAAAGGCTTCCACAAGAGTCATGGTCACTCTGGAGAACTCGAGCTCCACGACGATGGTTCGGCATCTCTCAACCTTCGCAACCTCTCGAAACTCATTCTTCCTCCGTTGGGTGTTTCAACTTACAATCAGCCCCAGATCAACTCCAGAGGGAGAATCATCTCACCATTGGATTCAAGATATAGGTATGTCGTTTGCACTCTCTCTCTCTCTCTCTCTCTCTCTCTCTCTCTCTCTCTCTCTGTGAAATACGTAAATGGGTTTATGTTCCTTATGTACATGTACAGATTAGTACAGCTCGATCATGGACTGGCTTCAAGAGACTAATGAGCTAATGAAGTGATTGAGTCCGGGTTGAATTATAAATGCAAAGGGAAATGAATTTGTACGGAATTAAGTCCGAGTCATAGACCAACTCGTACAACTTGGCTCATTGAGTCGACCATATATATAGGTTATTGACTTTGCCCGCGGGATTGTTGGTGGAGTTAACAGTAAGGTGTATGAACTGTGTTTACAGATTCACCTAACTCTTACAGGATAAATACCTAGTTGCTCTATTCTAAAAGAAATTCTTTTGTTTCCTTTGTCCAAATTTTCCTTTACTGTTTAACTATCTAATTAAAAGGGGAAAAAATTCATATAATGATCTCTTGGCAATGGTCCTGAAGGCTTGAAGCACAACCAAGACTCGGATTTTAGATGATCCAAGTCATTCATCTCAAATTCTTCTCTTAAATAGGTCAGGCTTCAAAAATCTCATCAACTGGGTAATCCTAACTCATGTTTCCTACATCTTTTTTAAGTTCCAAAATGGACAAGGGACACATTTACTATCCATTTTGCAACTAACAAAAACAAGGGCTAGGATCACACAGTAGAGGAGGCTTTTGGTTCTTATCTTAGACAGAATAGAAGATAATGAATGGTTCCGATCACCAGAAATCTTGTGTTTTTTTATGAAATTATGATCTTTGAATATCCATCTTATCTCCCTGAAACTAAATAAATAAGCATTCAATGACCACGAACAAGCAATATATTGATCCCTAAATATATACATGGGCGTTGCCGTGTCATTTTCAGTTGTTGGGAGACATTCACGGTGTTGTTGGTGGCTTACTCGGCATGGGTCTATCCTTTCGAGGTTGCGTTCATGAATGCTGCTCCTCGAGGAGATCTCTACATTGCAGATAGTGTTATCGATCTGTTTTTCGCCGTCGATATAGTTCTTACATTCTTCGTGGCCTACATCGATCCAAGAACGCAGCTTCTAGTTCGTGATTCAAGAAGAATCGCAATTAGGTACGTTGGTTGATCTTAATCTTCAGGTACAAGTACTTAGATAGGAATGCTTGCATGGCTCAACTCATTGCACCCACTTTTATAGGATTGATCGCACCCCCCATGTCAGATTTCTAGAGGCTTTAAATCATGCTGACCGGAAAACCTTAGAAAACTGTGTTTTTGGTAATCCAACGTGAAACCTTGACCAAGAACCCATTTCAATTGCATTCTAGAGTTGTACAAGTTGCTCTCAAAGACCTAGCTAGTTAAGATGGTATGTGAACGGTTTGGATGAATCCTAGGCAGGCCCCGGTGCGTAGTAGGCAGGACTAGTTGCATGATCCTGGAGCATTCCTCAATTAATTGTGATTAAGACTGCAAAATGGGTAAACGGACCAGACCAATCCGTTTGTTTACGGGTTCATGATTAGACACATTTAGATCTGTTTATGAATGAATTCAAAAGACCCAATTGAAATCCATACGTAATAATTTATTTTTTAATTCTATCAATGAATTTCACGTCTAATTCACAAATAAAAATACCCTAATAATATAGCTAATTTATGGGTAAAATTACCCTAATATTTTTGGTTCATAATTCTGCTAATTTGTGCTATAGAAATAACACCTTTAAAGAAACCAATGTATGCATAAAGAGCTTCATAAGTCTTCTAAATTAATTTTACTAATAACAAACCTAGAGTCATAAATTGCAACCAACACCACTTGACAATTTTGAGTAAAAGGTCAAGTTCAATTGTACTTGATATATTAGAATTTGAACTTTGAACCAAATGATTTAGAACAAAATCCATTCACTTAGTAAAAATTCAGCTCAAAATCCATTAAACTCTAAAATTTGGCAGTTTTCGAATAACTAAATAGGCCTTCACCTATAGTTTTGTTGTATCAAATGAAAAACACATTATATATGCTTCATGAGAACTGCCTATCATGAGAAGCACCACATAAATACAAAATTTGAATTGAAGATGTGCTTATAGGAAAATGGGCATCCATACCCTACCAATTGCATATTGCACGTGTATTTCAAAAGACAAAAATACATGATAATGTAGGCGCACACACGCACGCACACACATATATGAAGAGGTAATTTCAATAAGAAGTTGTAAGTATAAAGTGCAGGTGACATCACGTGTATTTCAAAAGACAAAAATACATGATAACGTAGGCGCACACATGTGCACGCACACACACACATATATATGAAGAGGTAATTTCAGTAAGAAGTTGTAAGTATAAAGTGCAGGTGACATTTGATTGGCTAGAAAAAAGTTTCTAACTGTCATTTTCTCTAACTTTTTCTATTTTTTATTTTTTTTTCTAGTCAATCAAATGTCATCTACTTCTGCATGAAATAGCTGAAATTAACACACCCATACATCGTCATCGTCATCATCATCAAGACCTTATTCCAATTAGGGGTTGGCCACATAAATCTTATTCCTCTATTCCACTCTATTAAATATCATGGCTTCATTTAGTTCCAAAGTTTGTAAATCTTTCATTACCACTTCTATCCACGTTCTTTTGGGGCTTCCCCTTGCCCTTTTAGAACCTTCTACTTGTATTGCCTGACTCCTTCTAATCGGTGCCGTTGTTAGTCTCCTTTGAACATGTCCAAACAATCTAAGTCTAATCTCACTTATCTTGTTACCTATTGGTGCTACCCCTAAATTTTCTCTAATATTTTTATTTCTAATTCTATACTTTCTTGTCTTACCACTCATTCATCTCAACATCCTCATTTCTGCAACGCTCATCCTATGAGTATGATGTTCCTTAATTGCCCAACACTCTGATCCATAGAGCATGGCCGGCCTTATGGCCATTCTATAGAATTTTCATTTCAATTTGAGTGGCATCCCCTGATCATACAAAACTCCAGATGCACATATTCATTTGTTCCAACCCGCTTGGATTCTCTAGGTCACCTCCTTCTCAATCTCTCCACTCTCATGAATCATTGATCCTAAGTACCGAAAGTGGTCTTTTATGAGGACTTTTTGGTTATCAATCTTGACTGGTGTTTCACTCCTACTCTCCTTACTAAAATTACATTCCATATATTTTGTCTTAATTTGGCTAATTTTAAATCATTCATATTCTAATGCTTCTCTCTATAACTCTAGCTTTGTGTTTACACCCTCCCTTGTCTTATTAAGTAAGACTATATCATCTGCAAATAGCACGCACTAGGAAATCTCCTCGTGCAGATGTTTTGTTAACTCATCCATAACTAATGTGAAAAGGTATGTGCTCAATGCTGATCCTTGATACAATCCTACAGTGACAGAAAAATCACTAGTCATGCCACTAGTGGTCTTAAAATTTGTTACCGCTCCCTCATACACATCTTTAATTATGTCTATATACCCTTGAGAAATCCCTTTATCACCCAACACCTTCCATATTAACTCTTTAGAGACTCTATCATAAGCTTTCTCTAAGTCGATGAAGACCATATGGAGGTTTTTCCTCCTCTACCTATATTTCTCTACTAATTGTCTTAGTAAGAAAATAGCTTCCATGGTAGACCTCTCAGGTAAGAAACCAAACTAATTCTCTGATACACTTGTTTCATGTCGTAGCATCTTCTCAATCACTTTTTCAAAAAGTTTCATAGTATGGCTCATAAGTTTGATTCCTCGATAATTAGTGCAGCTCTGTATGTCTCCTTTATTTTTATAAATTGGTACAATAGAGCTTTTCCTCCACTTATCAGGCATTTTCTTTGATTTTTGATTTTATAATCTTATTAAACAATTTAGTCAACCAAACTACCACAATATCTCCTATATGCTTCTAAACCCCTATTGGGATTCCATTAGGCCCCATAGCCTTTCTTGATTTCATCTTTTTCAATGCCTCTTTTACTTTAGGTACTCTAATACTACGTTCATATCTATAATATCCAGTGTTATTTAGATTTATAGTATTTTCAATCACTATATTCTCAGAGCCATTGTCATTTAACAATTTTTTAAAGTATGTTTCCCACCTTTGTTTGGTCTCATCATCTTTGACTAATACCCTTTGATCATTATTTCTAATGCACCAAACATTATCTAAGTCCTTACCCTTCTGTTTTCTTACTTTTGCAAGTTTAAACACATCTTTCTCACCTTCTCTTGTTCCTAGTCTATTATAAAACTCATCATATGCTTGAAGTTTAGCCTCACTTACTATTCTCTTAGCAACCTTTTTGGCATTCTTATATTGTTCATAGTTTTCATTATTTCTAGTCTTTTGTCATGCTTTAAAATACATATGTTTTTCTTTAATAACTTTTTACATTGTTTCACTCCACCACCATGTTTCATTTACTAATTGTCTTTTACCTTTAGATACTCTTAAGACATCTTTTGCCAATTTCTTAATGGACTCAGCAATATTAATCCACATGGTATTTACTTCTGTTTTATAGTCCCAAATTCCTTCTTCCATCAACTTATTTGTGAATCAGGTTATTTTCTCTCTTTTTAAGTTCCACCACTTAATTTTTGGATACATATTAAGTTCATTTCCTTTCTTTGATCTTTTGATGTGGCTATTCATAACTATTAACCTATGTTGTAAGGTTAAACTCTCACCGGATATCACCTTACAATCCTTACAAAGCAAAATCGAGGATATTCTCCCCCATCTCATTTCGTTCACCTATATCATACTCTCCGTGTATTTTATCATATCCTTCTTTATCTTCTCACATATGACCATTTAGGTCTGCTCCTATAAATATCCCCTCAGTGTTGAGGATTTCTTGCATGACACCCTCCATATCTTCCTAAAACTGTCTCTTGATTATATCTTGCAACCCTATTTGTGGTGTGTATGTACTTATACCATTTATAATCTACTCTCCTAGAACAAATTTTATTATTATAATTCTATCACTAATTCTTTTAACGTCCACAACTTTATCCTTTAATTTCTTATCAACTATTATTCCTACGTCATTTCTGTTATTTTTCTTTTCTACGTATTATAATTTATACTTATCTATTTCTCTAGCTTTAGCCCTTTCCACTTGGTTTCTTGGATACAAGCGATGTTGGCTCTTCTATATTTTATCACGTCTACTAACTTTAAACTCTTACCTGTCAATGTCCTTCTATTCCATGTGGCGATACGAATCTTATGTTCTAGAGATATCCTATTTACTATTGCCTTTCTTGACCTTCATGGCATGAACCCATGTCCACTTTTCATTGCACCTGGGTTCTGATGCAGCGCGTCGCTTCCAAGTGGACACTCTAGCAGCCCTTGCCCATTTCTTACTACACTCGGGATCCGATGTAGTGCGTCGCTTCTGGGAGAACGTCCTAGCAACCCTTGCCTATTTTTTTACCGTACCCAGGATCTGATGCAGCGCGTTGCTTTTAGGGAACACCCATACATACATACATACATACATACATACATACATACATACATACATACATACATACATACATACATAACTTAAGTATTCATGTAAACCAGTCACCTTCAAATGCAAATCAAATCTCGCATGTCGTTCAAAAAGAGCTGAATTTATTCAACGTTGTTAAAGTCATAATATTACTATCGCCGCACTTCCGGAGAGGCAGAGAGATATCCAAAGAGTTCAACGGTTGAAAGCGGAGAACCCAAGAGAGAGCGAGATAGAGCGATATCAGAGATGATAGCTGGAGAGAGACTTCGACGGAGAGGCAGTGCTGGAGAGATATCACAGAGAGCCGCAGAGAGAAATCGTTAGAGAAACAGATCGCCGGACAGAGATGATCATCGGAGGAAGATCGTTGCAGAGAGATGATCACGTATGACGACTAGTAGCTTGAGTCTGGCCAGTGGACTTAACAACGATCGGTCGAGAGGTGGTGAGGAATTTCTATTTCTAGGCTCTCATTCGGCCATTGCATGTTTACTAACGGATTCACCCGGACGGGTTGCAAAATAGAATGGTTGGATTGACTCTGCCCTTGTAATAAATGGATCGACGTTTTGAGATCTAAACCCGTCCATCTTCGCATAAACGGGGATCTCAACCCGTTTTGCCCGCTCTATTCAAGACCATCTCTATGCTCCAATTGGTGCGGGTCCTACAAAATCAGAACCGTCCAATTGACAACCTTCGGTTGCGAGACCAAGAATCAAATTGATCAAATTATTAAACTAACATATGGATTGCCTGCTTGGAGAAGTGCATCGTAACTTCTGTTGACAGCACGAAAGCTGGCTATGGATGGAAAAGGATGGGGCACACCATGTTGGTTTCTAAAAGAAAATATATCTTTTATTGAAATAATTCTCTAGAATAACTTTATTATTAAAAAAAAGCCATTTATTTAGTGAAGATGAGCCTTTATGCCATTCCCTTCCCATAAGAAGAGGCTCAAAGGTCCCACTCGCAATAAGTAGTTACAAATGTGTCTAGGAATTTTTTATTGTAGCATTATACCAGGTAATGAATGGTTTTCAGATTGAGCATTATTTTCTGGAGTACATGCATTTCCATGCTACCTGCCTCCATTGCTTTCATCTTGTATATGAGTTACCAAATTCTTTCAATTAAGTCTCCGTTTTTGTCATCAATTGCTCTTTAACATTAATTATTACAAAATATATGATATAAATGCTATCTGACTGTCTAACGAAGTTGGTCTGGTACGATTTAGATTTAGAATTAAATTTAGGAGAGCATTTGAATGATTTGCTATGTAATTCGTAGTTTATATAAAAAAAACAAAAAATTGCTATTGATTTTTCAAACTGATTTGGAGACCCAAACTAGCTAGGCACCGTCTTTGGATAATCTGACCCATTCATCTCGTTTAGCCTTTCCTGTTTAAGATTCCTACAAAATAGATGCTTCCATATATTAGTTTTTTAGTTTAATTAATGACCATGATTTTAAAACCAAAAATGGTATAGGTAAAATTATTCAAGCAGCATGAATTTTGGTGTTTATCTAATTTAAGATGCTCTAGTAAAGATCAATGTGTCAGATCATTCAAAGGTGAGGCCTAGCTAGGTAGTGGGTAATTATCCCCAACATGTGATTAAGGCAGCATAGTTACAAAGTTCAGGAATAAATCAGCAAGAAGAATGTCTAGAAAATTCGAGAAGCATTTGGAAAAGATCAGAAAGAAAGAGTGATTCTTATGCAATTTTCATTTTTATTTGGATTGGCAGCTACATTTCATGAGAATGATGAATAATCCGTAAAATCCATATATGTGGTTCTGAAAATTATGGTTTAATTTGGTACGTCCAAAAAATCCACAAGTTTTGAATTATTTGAGACTTTTCAAAAGTGTCATTCCAACTTTTCCAAAAAGATATCAATTATTGCAGAATTTTGTAACTTATCCAAGAGGAGGAATATCGAACATAGCGTCCAGATGACAGATGCCTACTATTCTTTTGTGGGATGATAATTCATGAAGGAATAAAAAAAATCCATGGAAAATATTATTATAAGATACCTTATTCCCAGTTATAGTCAATATACACATAGAAGATAGAGAAAGGCTAATTACCCCATCCAGACACCCAAAACTGATTTTGCTCTCGATTACAATGTGGATAGTGGTCTCTCAACCACCATCAGAGATGCATGAAAGAAAATTCGTCTGTCTGGTAAGTAATACAGTGCTTGAAACTGTTCTTGGATTTATGATAATGAATTCAACTTGGGCCTTGTGATCTCTCCCTCAGGTATCTCTCAACATGGTTTGTCATGGATTTGGCTTCAACCATCCCATTTGAGGCTGTAGCATTCTTGGTTACGGGGATGAACAAGGCAGGACTTTCGTATAGTCTCTTGGGAATGCTCAGACTCTGGCGTCTAAGAAAGGTCAAACAACTGTTCACAAGGTAATTCTTCTCAGTGAATTGATAAGTGACCATGGAATACGGAGAGGTCGTAGCCTCAAAGTCTCTTGATCTCTATCTTTTGGTGAACTGTTTGCAGACTTGAAAAGGATATCAGGTTCAGCTACTTCTGGATAAGATGTTTTAGACTTCTGGCTGTGAGTATAGAAGTTAAATTTCTTGCTGATACAGCAATGGAGATAGGAAAATTGTTGTAGTGAGATGAAGAAACTTAAATTGTTGGTGCAGGTTACTCTTTTTCTTGTGCACTGTGCTGGGTGTCTTTATTACTTGCTCGCGGATCGGTACCCGAATCAAGGAAGGACATGGATTGGAGCTGTGATCCCAAACTTTAGAGAGGCAAACCTATGGGTCCGATATTTTTCCTCTCTTTACTGGTCCATTACCACCATGACAACTGTTGGTTATGGGGATCTTCATGCTGTGAACACCAGCGAAATGATTTTCAATATTTGCTACATGCTCTTCAATTTAGGCCTGACTGCCTATCTTATCGGAAACATGACCAACTTGGTTGTGGAAGGAACCCATCGAACAATGGAATTCGTAAGACTTGACTGTCTTTGAACCTCTTAGAACGTACTCTTCTCAATGCACAGGTCAAGAGTTTTATGGGTCTTGTGTGCTTCATTTAACAATTTGCTTGTATTGCAGAGAAACAGTATACAATCAGCTTCTAATTTTGTTCGTCGAAATCATCTACCTCCGAGACTAAAAGAGCAGATATTGGCATATATGTGTCTAAGATACAGAGCAGAGAGCTTAAACCAACAACAACTGATGGAACAACTGCCCAAATCTATCTGTAAAAGCATCTGCCAGCATCTGTTCCTACCGACCGTGGAGCGGGTTTATCTCTTTAAAGGCATCTCAAGGGAAATACTCCTGCTCCTGGTGAGAACTTTGGCTTTGTGTCAACAGCATCTCCATATCCCACAATCAAACTAAGAGATTGGTTTGTTAATTTACATGGACTTGTGTCAGGTAACAGAGATGAAAGCTGAGTATCTCCCACCAAGAGAGGATATTATCATGCATAACGAGGCACCAGATGATGTTTATATTGTGGTATCGGGCGAAGTAGAAATTATAGGTTGCCAAATGGATGGAGAACAAGTGATAGGTACCTTACATAGCGGAGATATCTTCGGAGAGATAAGCGCACTGTGTAACAGACCTCAAAGCTTCACTTACCGGACAAAGATACTGTCGCAGCTCTTAAGGTTGAAGCAGAGCACCCTGATAGAGGCAATGCAGATCAAACAAGAAGATAACATAATTATTCTAAAGAATTTCGTACAGGTAAATTCCAGTTTTACTTTAGAAAGATAAGAAGTACTGGGGCTCATTATGTTCTTGGATGGTTCCATTTAAGGGAACCATCAAAGCTCTAGTCCTTTCATGTCGTTTGCTATTAAATCCTAATCTGACAAGGAACACGCCATATGTGCTCCTTCTTCCCACATAATGTAAGAGAGTAGAGAAACTTTATGAGAATTGTGAGTAAACAAGTATGGGATCTTGTCCGAGGCATGAGAACCAGTTAGATCTCTCTTACTTCACTTGGACCCGCCCCGTAGGCATAGGCTGATGGGCAGTATTTCCGAACCAAGCAAAACTGTGTTTTTCTTTGATTTCTTTCCTCTACATCTGTGTTTGAGCCGTGTGTCTGACAACATAGATGTCTTTCGGTTATTTTTGCAGCACTGCAGAGAATTGAAGGATCTCAGTATTGATGATTTCTTAAGAAGGGCTGAAGTAACTGATGACTCGAACATATCAGGCGATCTACTGACTGTGACTGCTTCTGGTAACAGTGCCTTGCTAGAAGAGCTTTTAAAAGCAGGAACAGATCCTAATGTTGTGGATTCACAAGGCAGAACACCCTTGGTATGTTCTCGTTGCCTATATAGTGACGTGTGCGTGCACGCGTTTGTGTGTGAGATAGGGACAGAGACACACAGAGAGATTGCATTTCTCATAAAATTCTCTTACTTTTTCAATTAATTGTGTATCATCAGCACATAGCAGCATCAAAAGGTCATGCGGAGTGTGTTTTGATTCTACTAAAATATGACTGCAACACAAACATGCAAGGTAAGCAGAGTCAATTAGGAGAACTTTGGTCTAGCTTTCATTTTTCCTGATTCATTTTTTCAAATACAGACAAGTATGGAAACACTCCCTTATGGGAAGCCATCTCTTCAAAGCACCACTCTGTCTTCAATCACTTGTACCACTTCGCATCCATGTCTGATCCCAACACCAGTGGTGATCTTCTCTGCCTGGCGGCAAGGAAGAATGATCGTCTTACGATGCAAGCACTGCTGAAGCATGGACTAAGAATCGACTCAAAGGATCGCCAAGGATGGACAGCATTACAAATTGCCATGGCCGAAAACCATGTAGATATGGTGCATTTCTTGGTTATGAATGGTGCAAAAGTAGATGAGAAAGATCTGACTGGAATGACATCTCATAAGACGCCTTATGCTGGTCTAGGAAGATTTCCAATTGAAGTTTTAGAGGAGATGGTGCAAAAACGTGAGGTGGACCATCGCATTACAGTGCTAGAAACACCAGTGGAGCCTCTGGCAAATTCTGAAAAACAAGAACAAGTGCCCATCAAAAGAAGAAATGTAGCGACTTTCCCCAGGGTTGGCATATACAGAGGCCATCCACTGCTAAGAGGTTCATGCTCAGAAAGAGGGAAGCTTATAAAGTTGCCAAACTCCATAGAAGAGCTCAAAAAAATTGCAGGTATGGTTTCAATTATTGATTTTCATACGAATTTTCCCTGGTTTTATTGCTGGGGGACGTCTATTAATTGCAGCTTCTTGTTTGATACATACATTCTTTTTTTGTCTCAAACTTCTTTCATTAGCCACAACAAATCCCTAGGACTTATTAACTAACAAAAAAACAAGGAAAGAAAGAGGGAGCATACATAAAAGCAAGGTTGTAAAGATCAGCTTCCTTATCATGGATGAGATATATAAAGAGTTTTGATTAAAAGTAGTCGAATTTTCTCTTATGACAGAGGAAAAGCTTGACTTTGACACAAGGAACGCAATTATATTGAATGAAGAAGGCGCAGAGATTGACAGCATCGAAGTGGTTAGGGATAATGACCAACTTTTCATGGTTGATCATTCAGATCTTGTCAAGATTAATGCCCAAGAATGCAATGAAAAAGCATAAGCAGGTGGATGAACTTCTTCCCTCAAATGGGACAACAAGTTCTTTGATTTTTCAATGCTGAAGCAGGGGAGCACCTGCCTAGCATACAAGTGTATCTTGTACTCATAGTCTGGCATCTAATATATTTGATGAAGGGTGCTGTGACAGCACCATGAATGCATTCAAAATGATTGCCATTAAGATAAATTTCTTTGTTTTTCAATTTTACAACTATTTAGCAATATAGTTAAGAATGTCATATGGTGATTCCATTTTTGGAGCAACTGATAAAGTTTCACATACAACTTGCAGAAAGCACACCAAATTCCGATGATCCTGCCTCTCTAATCACTCTCCATCCCTCTTGGCCTAATGTAACCACTTATTTGATTATCCAAATATTCCCTTACATGCTCTTGTATGATGTAGAACAGATATAGGCAGCATGTGAGATGTAGCCTCATGCTAAATCTCCTTACAGACCAAAGGCTTGTTTCACCTAATTTGCAGAGGAACTACAACACAACTTATACATGCATACGCTGTATAACAACATGTGCAAGGTAGGCTTAAATGGAAGTTTGGTAACTTTACTGAGAGCTGCTGCTGTTAAGAACCAGGTAGTGGACTTAACAAGAGAATAGTTCACCATTTAAAAGAAGCCATTTGGGCTTATTTGTTTTGGTTGGTTGCATCTTTTGGAGATTCATAGAACATACAGGTTCAGCCTTACTAATCCATTCTTGTCTCAGTTTCTTAAGTCCAATACATTAATGGGCAATCATGGAATTACAAGTCATGAGAACTGTCTCATCTGTGACATTCTACTTGTAGCGTTAACATCCTTACCTTGCATTTTGTAAGACGCTGCTTCCAAAACTTGAGCCCGTGACCTCAAAGTCACACAACGACAACTCTACCATGGTGCCAAAGCTCCCCTTTGCACATCAGAGCAGAATACAAAATAAAAATGATGAGCAATTAGCCCGGTTCAAACAGAGTGACACAAAGAACATAATGTAAATCCTGATATCACGTTTTTCCTAACAATATATAAATGAATGATTAAATGAAGCTTTTAGATGATTCATTAAGAACATAATGTAAATAATGGGTATTTAAGAGATATTGTAGTGAAATGTGAAATAAACCCCATTTTCCACTTTTCCTTATTTTTTTATAATTTTAAAAAATTTCTGTCAAAATGTGCATTTTGGACTGTTCCAACCAAAATTGACTGAGACAGTCAAAACAGCAAAAAATGGAGGAAAAGGGTTTTTGTATAGTATTTTGTTCCATTCTTTCCTATTGGAATTAAATATTTTGGCTAAGAAAGGCAATAGAGTGGGTGAAACCCATGATCCGCCCTGCCCTGCACCTGCTTGGGACATATTGTGGGATAGTAAATTAGCGACTCAGACCTGTAATGCAGCAAAAGTTTGTGACCCAAGGTGAGTCATAGGTCAGCAAAGAAATTTCTTGAGTCAACTTGTATTATTCACAAATATTTATATACTAAAAATGCTTATAGTTTATTATTATATTTTAGTTACAGAAAATGCATTCTATAAAATTTGATACAAAAGAGGAGATTTTAGGAATTCAAGTGAGTTTTACTTACGTGAAAATAAGGATTAAAAGTTAATATTATAACATGTGGCCACAAACCTACTGCTCAACCCAGCTCAATAATTTGGACATGGCAGAATGGAGAGCGACAAAAACTTACAAATAAATCAGGCTGAAGTAGAAGACCCTCAATGGTGGATCCTGACCACTTGATCAAATGTATTTGGTATAGTTCTGCCATTGGTGACAGTTTAGATCACCGTGATTCCAGACCCACCAGTTCTAGAGAGTTTAAGATCAACCTAGATTCTAGTTAGTGCTGCTTAACGTTCATGTTGTTGATAAAGAAAATTCAACGGCCATCAAATTACTGATCAAAGTACGTGAAAAGACTTAAATTGCTCATAAATGGGCCCACCTAAAATAAATTTGAACGGCAGTTGCTTAAGCCCACCTAAAACATATAAATGGTAGGTGCAGGCCATCCATTTGAGGTTGATGCTTCTTACGGCTCCTTTTCGTCCCCAGAACATGTATTGCGTAGGAAAGTCGCCGAGGTAAGTATTTTTGTTCCACTGATTGAGACTCGATCAATGGGGACTTCCATGTCATCATCACTGCCGTCAAAACACACGCTACTCTCAGTATAAGATACCCCACTTTCTATCCGAATACGTGTACATTCCTTCCACCGTTTAATCCAATATTTAGGACATAAGATCGAGCGGCTGATGTCACAGGGATCGATTTTGCCGGGCATGAGACATAAAATGGTGTAGCCCATCAACTGTGGGGTCTGGATTTATGTATCAATGCGTGTTAATTTGAAGAAAGCAACCCATACATAGCATATTCTTATCCTCGAAAATATCAAAGAATAATGGGTTACCTTAGCCATTCATTATCATGCGTGTCTCTATTTTAGTTTGAATTTTTGCGAGAGGTTATTTTCATGCTTTAAACCTTTAATCTCCTGTCCACGGACTGCTGTGAATACAGAAAACACATACCAAAATGCCGTCGATCAGGCGGTCACCAATTTTCCATAATATGCCATGTGGGTCCCATGAAACATAGTGTTGATCCTCCCATTGATCAGATATTTTCAGTTGCCTAAGGGATAGCCTCCAATTGGCGATGGGTAGACGGAAATTTCAGAATATGCAATTTCAAATTCGACACTTTCGAAAATCCGCCAATCGGATGGTTGGAACGATCCCATCAATGTCACTTTTGGGCTGTTCTAGAAAGAAGGGTTTGGATCACTTTATTTTCAGCGTTGCCCACAAGCAACGTCTGTTTGGTAGGTTGACTTAATTGCGGCTTGTTAATGTCTTTAGTTATTAGCCGTAGTTAATTAGACAAGGGGGAACCATGGGGCCCATCTATTTTTTTCCATTCAACGGTGGATGGAGACAGCCCCTGCTGATTATTCCAATTTCTGTCCCGCCATTAGTTTCACTTTATGTGGGCATGGTTAAATATTGCAGTGATAATCCAATCTTCAATCAATGTTAATTAATATGGACGGCTGGGAGAAAAGGATGAAAAGGTCAATTAATTGTTACCGTTGGATCATCGTGCTCATTAATGGTGGGGTCAATTGGATGCGTCACAATCCCAAATTCTCTCCATAAAGGGCCTCTCTGATCCAAGAGTGAGAATCAAACGACGGTTGGATGGTATACACACGACCTCCTCAGTCTATATGACCACTTTCCCTTCATGGACCCAATTTTTCAAGAAAAATTTTCTTGGAGGATCCAAACTGCTCATCTATTGGGGTTTTTAACCAATGAAAGCTTGGATTTTGATGGAATCTCTTTCCCATTTTACACTTTATTGACGGAATTGAATTCTTTGGTGGATTCCCATAGTTTCAATCTATTGAGAAAATGCATCCTTTGTTTCGAAGAGGAAAATAAATAATACATAGATTTACGTAGTTTTCTCTTAATTGAGGTAGTCAACGGGGGTCACACCAATTTCACCTTCCCTTTGATAAGAAAATAGCTATCAAGATACAAGAAAATTTTCCCACCCTGTAAAATTATATGGTCGTGGTTGTATGTTAATTTTAGCTGTTTCATGCAAGTGACATTTGATTGGTTGAAAAAAGGTAAAAAACAAAAAGTTTAAGAAAATAACAGTTAAAAACCTTTTCTCGACTTATCAAATGTCACCTAAATACATTTGCCCTGTTATATTACAAGATAGGTTCGTCCTCTAAATCTCGATTCTTATTACGACATAATTTAATACGGGCACAACAAGATAAGATGGATCTGATTATCACAGAATCTATGTCATCAATGAAGCCTCCCCCAATCAGACGGTCTAGATCCCCCTATCCGTACTCTGTTAGTGCTAGAAAAAATTGACAGTTTAGATATTCAGACTAGTGGGTCCATACCGATCATCATATTTCTTATCTTATTGGAAAATATGTTCAGTTGTATCATATAATAGTCCCCAACCAAAATGGAGGATAATAACTGAACGGTTAAGGATCTTTAATGAGCTCAACCCCACCTTTACATCTGGGGCCCACATTTTGATTACAAAACACTATCGAGATTAGAAAGTCCGAAAATAGTGATGATAAAGGTCTCTATATACTGTTTATTTGACGTGTGAGATTTTGATCGGGGATCTACTCAGGCTGGGTCCGACCAGATGAAAGGTTGGATCATCAATCATCCAAGTCCCATATACGGTTGGAGTTGTAAGTATAAATAATGGGTTTCCCGTTTACACGCACGTATGCACGTTCATTTTTCCCGTTTCGTAGGAAGCAAAACGAATACGACAAACAAACGCCGGGTGGCATTGCCTCAATTATAGGCGACAAGCCCACCGCTCTAAATTATCTAATACGTTACAAAATGGTAGTAAAACTAAAAGTAAGGGCATTATCGTAATTGAGATCATTTAATTTTGTTCCTGGAATGCTATCGTATAGCGCGACAATTTGGGAGGTTTTCTTTGCATGAAAGGACCAACGAGGAGATTATCCAATCCGTTCATCTAATAAGTCCAAGTTTGGATGTACAGTATTCAAAAAATAGTAGGGATTGGTTATTATAACTTTTACGCAAGTAATTTCTAATCACAAGTTTAGAAAAATTGTTTATCAACGGTCCACGTGAAACAATAGATGAAAATTTGTAAGAAGATAGAATCATATAAGGAAAATGACAAGACATTCAAAGTTGAACTGATGAGATGAACGGCTCAGATGATCCAACATGAGAATTTTAATGCCAAATAGGTGAACCAAAGGCCATTCGTATGTGGTCGCGCTTTACGATAGCATTCCGGACTTTGTATGCCCCGCCGTAGCGGGAGACTCTTCAATTTCTGTGCATTTTGTAGAGGCGCTCAATGAGCTCCATGCATGTCTGCATGCCAACATGCACCTCCGAATGCGCCCATTTTCTGTATGAAGGCGGTGGGTACCACTCTACGCTTTCTTCTTCTTCTTCAGTTCTCCTTCTTCCCTCTTTTTTTTTTTCCAACAATTTCTTCTCATTTTTCTTTTCATTTTTTCTTGACTTGTTTGTATTCCTTTCTTTGACGAATGAAATCGGGTGATTCCTGAGGTTTGGGTGACTACTATGCTGCTCTGGATTTTCTTTTACGGCTGCCGAGGGCTGTTGCTTTACAGGTACGTTATGCTTGTTGTTGTTTCTTATTTGAATTTTTGGAGTTTCCTTTTCAACTGTTTGGATTGATGAATTGTCTTTGCTTTTGTTGTTTTGATCAATGCTAGCTTTCCTTTTCCTTCTTTTTTCTGCAAAGGACGTTTTGGGTTGGTGTAGGAGTATGTTATTCGTTGCGGATCAGATTTGCTAGGGGGAGCAGGTCTTGAGTCTTGATTCTTTGTTCGGTTTGTGTTGTTCTGGATTTGGGATCCTAGTTTTGGAGTTGTTTTGGGTTTTAGGTGTCTGGGTTTTGTTTTGAGCTTTTGGTATTAGAACAGGGTGGTGGGTTTTGGGTTTTTCTTCTTTTTCTGGGGTTCGTGTTATGAATTTTAGGATTTCAGTTTTGAGTTGACGTTGGGAGTTAGATGGTGATTTTCTTTGTGGGTTTAAGTTTGTTTTGGAATTCAAAGATTGTTTTCTGATTTTGGGTCTAAAATTTACTGTTGGGATGTCTCTTGGGTTTCAAGTTGTTTCATTTCAATTTCAGAAGGTGTAATTTCTTCATCCGCGTGATTGATGTTGGAATGTTTTCTTTATCTGGTTTGATATTTCGAGTATGGAACTTTTAACACTGTGTTTATTGTTGTTTGTCACTGGATCAGTTGTTATATAGTGGAAAAAGAGGGATCTTGAGTTGATTTTTTTGGTTGTTGAACTCAGCAGGGAAATCAAGAATAAGATCTCGACTTGCGTCGTATGAATTCTGAAGTTCCTTCAGGTATCAGATGCGTGCAATGTGTCATGTTTGCGGTTCAGATTTGACGAGGTTGGGCAGCGAATGTCGATGCCCGATGTGTAGCACATCCTTTTCTTGGGGATGCGAGAAGGAGTCTTCTTTAGGATTGGACGGTGAAGACTCTGTTTGGTGCTGTAAAATTTGCTCCCAGAAGTACAGTCGAGAACCTCGACGACGCAGGACAGTTCTAGTCCTTACGGGACACCGTTGATCAGTCCAGCAATATCACCCACAAGCTTTGAAAGCTGCTGCTCAAGCTGTGGTAACTTAGTTATTTTCTTGATGTCTTTTCATGGAGCTTTCATACATATGATATATGGTATGCAGTAGGTAATTCTAAGCTTTCAAAGGAGCTTGTCGTGTTTCCATTTGCAGGTGAGTTCTCAGCAGATGCAAACTCACAGAGCAGGTACATGGTGGTTCTCTGACATTGACATGATTGGTTTATGGCTAATCCCTAGCTTCATCTTTGTCATTTCTTGTTTCTAGGGGACAATCTATTTTTTCTCCCCTGATTGGAGGGGAGGACTGAGACGAAGGAGCCATGAGTACCAGTCATGACAATCACAACCCAGAATCTGTTGGGTATTTAGAAGGTGTAGCAAGAGTAAATTTATCGAAGAATATTGATGTTAAAGGTGATGGAATGAAAAGTGACTCGGATTACTTTGGCATTGCCATGCCAATGGAAGAAATTGATAATTCGAGTTCCAGAACTATGGAAAATCTTGAAGGCTATACCAGTGAGAAGTTGAGCGCTTACGATGACACATCAAAACATGTCCAAGTCATAAGAGTGGATGATGATTCAGAAATGACAAAGAATACTGTTGAGAAGAATAGTCAATCATCGAAATCCTTCGAGGAAGGAGTCGAGCTTTCTCAGCCTTTTGTTGTGAATGTAGATGATTGCATCTGGATACCACCTGAGCCGGAGAACAAAGAAGATGACCTGGAGTGCAGCGTGACTAATAACGATGACTACAGTGATGGTACAAAGTGGGGTCAACCCAGTTTTTTATGTAGCTTTGGTGAAGAAAATGGTAGCAACTTCAGATTTAAAGAGGAACGTCAAAAAGCATTGGTGGAGGTAATGAACGGGCGCTTCAGGACCATTGTACGAAAGCTTCTTACATTGAAGGACGTATCTTTTACAGAGGAGGGTGCTGAGAGTTGGTTAAATATAGTTGCTTCTTTGTCATGGGCTGCTGCAACTTTTATCAAGCCTGCTGCCAATGAGGGAACAGCCATGGATCCTGGATGCTATTTGAAAGTGAAATGCATTGCATCTGGTTCTCGCAGTCAAAGGTACTATCTAGTGATCATTGTCTTACCTTTATTCAGTAGTGAACTATTGTTTCTGAAGTGATTACATTACCATTTCTGGTCTCTTACGTCATAACATGTGAAATGCTATGTCTTAACATTTGAAGTCCTTGGAATTTGCAGCCAACTGATCAAGGGTTTGGTTTTCAAGAAGAACACTGCACACAAGCATATGCCAACCAAGTATAAAAATCCTAGGATTCTACTACTCAAAGGGATGCTTGGACAGCGTGAAAGTGGGTTATCATCGTTTGATTTGATGGAGCAGGTACTTTCCAATAATTTCATTTTGTTATTTTGATGGAAGTGGATCCATTTGGTGTCTTGATTTTCTGGGCTATGAAAGCAGGAACAGGACTACGTGAAATCTATCATTGAGATGATAGAAATGTGTCATCCAAATGTGGTTTTGGTCGAGAAAACCGTCTCTCGTGATGTCCAAGAGTCCCTTTTGGTAAAAAGAATAACTTTGGTCTTTGACATGAAGCTCCAACGCCTAGAGAGGATTGCTTGCTGTACTGGTTCCCAGATTGTTGCCTCTTCTGATAACTTGATAAATCAGAAGCTGAAACAATGTGATTCCTTCTACATCCAGAAGTTTGTGGAGGAGCACAACACTTCCAGGGAAGGTGGAAAGCAACCAAGTAAAACTCTTATGTTCTTTGAGGATTGTCCGAGACCTATGGGCTGCACAGTAAGTCTACAGCATTTAATTTTACAAAAGTCACTGAATATTTTCTCCTTTTTCTGGTTCATTGTCTGTTACTTGTAAATGCATAATTAGCTCTGCAGAAGTTGAAGTACATCGTCTATATTGGATCTCATGTGATTTAATGATTTGTTTTTTCTTTTTGGTGTGTTATCTTATGATGTTTATGTCCTTTTAATTATCATGTTTCTTTTTATTTTCTCTAAATCAGTGTCCAATCTTGTGGAGCATGTAGTGGTGTGAAGTTAGAAAATCTGAAAACATAAAATTTGTCTCTTACTAGTTGACTTGGCCAAACATATAGTTTTCTTTTGATTGTATATCTATGAACTATGGCTTCAACCAGGAAGAGGCATTTGAAGCTTATTCTTTTGTGTTTTTTGTGGTCTCAAGAAATCGTCAAATCCAATAAACCTGGAGTTGACATGCACCTAGTCTGCATGACACCAGCTTACCTGGTTCTTTCTGGAATCTCTTTCCAGGTTGCCTAGCTTTGTCCCATATCCTTCCTCTTGTCTAGAGATGAACTTAAAGTACCGTTTGAGTGTTATCTGGAGAAACATTATAGCTAATGGGTGCCATACCAGCAGGTACTACTGTAAGAAGGAAAGGCCAGTGGGTTCTAAAATGCTTGAAAAGATCTCTTTTTCAATTAATTCACCCGAAATGTCAATTGTTTGTAAATTGCCTGCCAGCTTCCACAATGTAGTTAATGTACTGTGGGCAGGTATTTTTGTATTTCTCATATCACAATAGTTTATGTGACCTGTTATATGTTTTGATTCCATGTAGCACGTCATCTGGCATACAATTGATGGATACAAGCCCATTAATTCTCTTTATGGCATTCATTTAGTATGGAAAAACTTCAATGCATGGCATCCTTAAAGCTGCTGCCTGGTGTTTTATGCTTTCCTGGTATTTTAGTATTTAATCAAGTTATTTTATCTTGCCACAGATTTTGCTGAATGGAGCTCATAGTGATGAATTGAAGAAGGTTAAATGTGTAGTGCAGCATTCTGTCTCTGTGGCATATCATTTAGTCCTAGAAACTTCTTTCCTTGTAGATCAAAGGGTGAGAATTTCTAATGCTTATGCTTCTGGAGTGAGAAATGGGCTTTTACTGAACGAACATTTGCCATCTGGTGGCAGTGCTAATGCACTTAATTCTTGCATTTCTAATCTTGGTGGGTCCTCGGCGGAGATTGCTTCAAAATGTACTATAGACATCCCCATTTCTGATGGACTCCACGAGAAGTATCTTTGTGAAAGAATGTCTGGCAGTTGTTTTGTTGATAAAGAAAGAAATTCACTTTCTGGAGGTAGTAATCATCATGACGTCAATTTTCATGAAATTCTCCTCAAGAAAGAACTGCTGCTACATAATACATCCAACAATAGTGTATTTGACCATTCAGAGACATCTCATGAACAAGTAGCATCATCAATTCTTCGTGGGCAGATATTTTCATCGTCGTCAGCCTCTCTTAAAAGGTTTATTGGAGACAGCTTCCCGGTCGTCCCTTCCTCTCCACGCCGGTCCATTTCAACATACTTTGGCTTCAAGGACAATGAACTAGATAGTCAGAGTTCAGGAGCTTTGCCAGGTCCACGATCAGTGGAAATACTTGACCATGAGACACAATCAATCTGTACAATCGACCAGGAGAAGAGTGATGGCATTTTTAATGATGAAGAGGCTGATTCTGTGACTTCAACATGTGAGATTCCTTTTGGACAACATGAAGCTCATGTTACCGGGAAAGTCCAGATTCCAGAGAAGGATGACATCAGAACCATATTAGGTCCCCAAAGCATCTTGGTTGTGCTATCTAGCCGATGCGTCTCAAGGGGGATGGTTTGTAAGCAAAGTCATCTTTCTCGTATCAATTACTATGGAAATTCTGACATGTTTCTAGGACCATTCTTGTGCAATCACTTTCTCAATCAGGTCTTCTGAAGTTACCATTGATTTATATCTTCAATTCTGTGTTGAAATGTAAATTTATATAACATTTTGTGTAACTTGAATGGAGGTTCTCACTGAAACTGTCTCTTATAACAGAAAAATCATTGCCTTGAATGTGGTGAACCTCCAGAAAATCATGTCTACTCTTATGTCCACCAGAATGGGAAGCTTACTGTACTTGTCAAACTACTTCCTTCTGAATTGCTTTTGCCTGGTGAAACTGAAGGAAAACTTTGGATGTGGAGCCGCTGTTTAAGGTGTGAGAGGGAGGACGGGATTCCAAAACCCACACAGAGAGTAGTGATGTCTGCTGAAGCACGTGGTCTATCATTAGGAAAGTTCTTAGAACTTCACTTTTCAACTTACTCTGCTTCTGGTAGGTTATCAAGCTGCGGGCATTTGCTGCACAGAGATTGTCTCCATTTCTATGGGTATGGGCATGATATTGATCTTATGGACTATTATTTGATTATACAAAAATGTTGATTTCCACTTGTAGATTATTATTCCCCTCATAGTCACAATGAACAGATTGGGGTCGGCAGTTGCTATGTTTGGATGTTCCTCTGTTGAAATCTACACTGCGTGCATGCCTCCACCTGTTTTAGAATTCAACAATCCAAATGGACAAGAGTGGCTCACTAGAGAAGCTAAAGAGGTATGCTGATCTATTAGCTGCTGATGTATCAGAACTTTACATTATATGCTATTACAAATTTCATGTAAATTTGATTTCTCAGGTGCTCGAGAAAGGGATTCTGCTGTTTTCTGAGATTATGGACTCTCTGCAGAAGATAGAATCTAGATTCAATAGCTCACTTTCTAAGAAACTTGAGGACCTTACAGGTTCTGTAAGAAAACTCTCTGAAATTAAAGAGACATTGATGCAGGAAAGATCTGATTTTGAGGTTTGTGTGCCTTAGTTGATTTTGACAATTTCCAGTGTAAATATATGGAGTTTTCTTAGTTCTGTTACTTCTGTATAGGAGATATTAGTTAATTTCCTTCATTTTGCTCCACTGTATAGGAGAAATAAATAATTTCCTCAGTTTTTACCGCTGCTTAACAAATCTGTATATTACAGAAGGCTATTAATAAGAATGGGCAGCTGGGCCGGATTGTACACCAGATTCTTGGTTTGAACCGGTTAAATCATCAACTTCTGCTGGAGTTATATATTTGGGATCGCCGTCTGCATTCTCTCATATCATGTACTGGGGTTGATGATGCCAATCATAATGGAATGCATGAAGAACATTTACAATCTCACAAGGATGATACTTCTATTGGAAGAATTGAGGATAGAAATGCACTGGAATATGGGGCCCCAAATTTTGAGGATTCCACGCCTATTGCTTCCATCAATAATGAAGGATCCTTCTATCATGCAATGAACTTGAGCAAAGAAGGATCCCAGCCTGGAACCAAGTTGGCAGAGGCGTCTATATCAGATGAAAATTTAAATAAGCATGTAGAAGTTTCACAACCCTTGTCCAAAGACATCCCAAAATCTGCATGCACAGACAGTGAATCCCTTAATTCTGTTGATGTGGAGAGGTTTATTGAGGAAGATTTAATTGGAGGAGAGTCTGTTTCAGCCAGCGATGAGAAGACAACATATTCTACAAATAGAGGTTTGCAGGACCTAGGGCAATACCCTTCTACTATTGTATCTGATTTCTCTGCTACTCTTGGTTTGAATGATAAGGACTATCAAGTAGACCTGCCCGTTTCTAGTAATTTACAGATGGACGAAGCTCTTCCTAATGCTGCAGAACCTTTGGGACTTCCAGAATCTATCTGTACCTTGGGTCTGAAAACTGAAGACATGCCTGCTGTGCCTGTTTCCATGGAACCAGATCCAAACCTTCAAAATTCACTATCTTGCAACTTAGAGGATTCTTATCGGTGGGTATGGACTCCTTTCACAGAAACTTGTAAAGCATATAGAAGGGATCTCCAGAGGGGTTGCTCTCATAAGTTTGAATTCATTAATACGTACAATCCACTACACCTCTCCTCAGTCAATCAGCTGATTACCCAGGAAAGGTCCAGGTTGCACTGTCCTGTTGGATTGGATGATGATGTTGTGTCTGTCTACGAGGATGAGTTTACCAGCATCATTGCCTGTGCTCTAGCCTCATTGCAGGATCAATATAGTTTAAGAGAGAATGCAGTTGAAAAAGAACCAAAGAAAAACAAAGAGGGAGAGGTGGAGAAACAAAGTGGTAATACACCTAGTCTGCCTATTGATATTGATATGCCTTCTCTTAGGTCCTCAAGCAGTTCCTTAGATATAGAAGCTTTTAGTTCGGGACAGAGTGTTGACTTGTCCTTGTCGGGTTCTGAGGAACTTTTGCCTGTTGATCCTCTCCATCCAGAAATCAGTCTTGGGATTGGGAAGTTAGCTGGAAAGAGTAAATACTCAGTAGTCTGCAACTATGCAAAACAATTTTATGCTCTTCGAAGGCGATGCTGCCCATGCGAACTTGATTATATCTCCTCTCTCAGTCGCTGTAAGAACTGGAATGCTCAAGGTGGGAAGAGTAAAGCTTTCTTTGCAAAGACACTGGATGACAGGTTTATTGTAAAGCAAATCAAGAAGACTGAATTTGATTCCTTTATGAAGTTTGCCCCAGAGTACTTCAAGCACATTTCCCATTCTTTGGCTTCAGGGAGCCAGACATGTCTTGCAAAAATTCTTGGGGTATATCAGGTTAGTGGTTATTTTAAGTTTTTTTTCTACTAGTCTGACATTAGAAGGGGAGCCTTGGCGCAACAGTAAAAGTTATCGTCATGTGACCTTGAGGTCACGGGTTCAAGGCGTGGAATCAGCCTCTTGCAAAATGCAAGGTAAGGCTGCCTACTATAGGCCCTTGTGGTCCGCCCCTTCCCCGGACCCCGCATAGGCAGGAGCTTCGTGCACCGTGGCTGCCCTTCTACTAGTCTGACATTCCCTTGCCACTGTGTTTTCATGTACTCATGGTCATCTTTGTTTTGACTTGATTTGTGCAGGTTGTTATTCGGCAAGCTAAAAATAGTAGAGAACTGAAAATCGATCTGGTCGTCATGGAAAATCTTTTCTTTGGCCGAAATGTTTCACGTACTTATGATCTCAAAGGTGCTCTTCATGCTGGACGCATTGCAGATACAAATGACCCTGAGGAGGTTCTGTTGGACCAGAATTTTGTTGACAACATGCATATTTCTCCATTCTATGTCAGTGGAAAAACTAAGCATCTTTTGCAACGGGCTATTTGGAATGATACATTTTTCCTTACCGTGAGTTTCAAGTAAACAGCTTTTGTTATGTTGATGAAATGCATATTGAGGGTCTAATATGTATATTGCTTGTATTATGCAGTCAGTCAATGTCATGGATTACTCATTACTTGTGGGAATCGACAAGCAGCAGCATGAACTTGTATTTGGGATTATTGATTATCTGAGGCAGTATACTTGGGACAAGCATCTTGAAACCTGGGTGAAGGCATCTCTTGTTGTTCCTAAAAATGCATTGCCAACAGTTGTTTCGCCAAGGGAGTACAAGAAAAGATTCAGGAAATTTATGTCTACTTACTTCTTGACAGTTCCAGACCTTTGGTGCTCTGAGCAATTTTCAGGTCCACCCAAATTTTGTGGTGATCCCAGTGATGATTCTTCTCAATTAAGTAATGGATACCTGACAGGGAGATCTAATAATTTGTGTGCTTGACTTTTCCACGCACTCAAAGCCTGATGTATCAAGTTTCCACTACGTTGGTATTGTAAGGATTGTAAATAGGTGTTTCATCACAGAGTGGTCTTCCCCTCTATTTGCAAATTTGAAGCAAATTACAAGGGTAAATGTCTTATACATGGGTCAGAAAAAACGATGTCAGTTCATATTCTTTGCTGTTGTAGAACGAGGGGGACGTAAAATTTTGAAGATGATTAGTCATACATGCCTTTCATTTGGAAACAATTTCTTTGCCATCACAAGTGAGAGTTGCTGAGGAATAGGAATTTTGATTTGCCTTCTCTGAAGCAAATTGACGTGTTCTTGACCTTGATTTCCTTCCGATGCAGTTGCTTTTGTTCCTCAGCTTATATTGTTAGTTTAGGAGATCCAACTGTGGAATGACTGTCTTTATTTTCTTGAAGTTAGAGTTGTAGTGGTGTGAGCTAAAGGTCATGGGTTCAAGGCCTGAAAACAGTCTCTTGTAAAACGAAAGGTAAGGTTGCATACTATATACCTTTTGTGGTCAGCCCCTTCCCTGGGCCCTATGTTTGTGGGAGCTTCGTGCACGGGGCTGTCCTTTTTAAGCGGATGACAACGGGTGAAGTTTGAAATGGTGGCTTATTCAGGAAGCATTTACATTTATTACTTTGGTCTGAGTACATAATTCTCTTATCAAGACTGGAGAAATTGTGTAGACCCTTTGCAGTCCACCCCTTGCTCGGACATTGTACATGCAGGGGCTTCGTGCACAGGGCTGCCCTTTTTTATTTAGGGAGATAATTAAGAATCTAGCTCAAGGTGAGAGTGGAGAAAGTCTTTCCCATACTAAGGCATTCTTTTGGAAGACCTAATCTATTCATCATGTCTAGCATATGAAAATTAGGTAACATATGAGAAATTAATGCATTTGGACAACTCTAACCACTTGTTTTGGGTCTTTGAAAATTTAATAAATATTGATGGTTGAGATTCTCAATTCAAGAACACAGGCAGAAGTATTTAATGGGCATTAACTTTAATTTCTTGCCTATCTAAGCCATTTTGAATAGCATAAATGGCTTAGATCTACCAGGGAATATTACCATGCATAAAAAGGGGCATCGACATCTTCACAATCCCTTGAGATGAAATGAGCTGACGTGATATGAGATGAGAATAGATCTAAGTTTAGCTGGGTTGAGATTATCTACATGTGGCATGATATTGAGGTGAGATAGACTGATAATTCAACTTAACAAGAAGCTATGATGGGATGGTTTTTGTCCCAAGCTCCAATAACTGTGAGATGAGGAGATATCAGTTCATTTCATCTCATCTCAAGCACCACTAACAGTGATATGTCCCCTTTCATCTCATCTCAAGTCAAATCATTCCATCTCAATCACCACTAACAATAGATTTTTCAAGTTCTTATAGTTACGGTATCTTAATTATATATGTGTCATGCTTAGTTTAGTTATTTATTTGTTCTGTGATAGTTTCTTTTCAAATGAGTCCTTGTTACTGTCATGATTAATTTTATCAAAATAAAAGATTTGTTCACTCGAGCTTTGCTCCATTAGAACTTAGAAAATAATTAGAAACAGGACTTGACTGCTATTATATTTTCTCAGTCTTTCTGGTTCTTACCGTCAATGGCTTATTATATGTGCTTTATGCTTATTTTAATTCTGTGTATTAGGTTAGTTTGTCAAATAATATTGTTCTTGTGCTCAAGATTAATTTTTCAGAACAAAAGATTTAGTTGTCTACGTTTACTCCATTAGAAATTTAGAATTTAGAACATGAAAGGACCTATTTGTTCTGTCTCCCGCCCCTGATTTCTGTCCTCTGACTCTCATTCCACTTTACCACTGCCTCGTTATTATGTCTCTTCAATTTTTTTTTGTTTTTTCACATCACTTGCAGCAAAGTTCAGCTTTTTTTTTTTTTTCCAATTCTTCTGTTTGGAAGGATCCACTAACAAATTATTTCCAAAATGAATTTCATTTGGTTTTCCTCCACCCTTCCCTGGAGCTATCCTTTGTTCTACTATCTGTATCAGATCCATCTAACTGCTGGATCCATTTAATAATCCATATATCAGTGAGTTTCTGTGATCTATGCTATTGTTGCTAACAGGTGGCCTTTGTATTAGTTGCCAGGGTCATGCTTGTAACAGATACAGATCATCACGAGGTTAGGTGGAAGTGGGCTAGTGTCTTTACCAAGTCTGGCTGCTGTCATTTGTTACACCCACATCTTGATATTGGTAATAGTACTTACCTTCTGTACTTGATTTTCACCAGCCTACTCAGACTGTAGTAACTAGCATAAGATCAAATTTTCATACACTCCAATGCCTCACCACCTGGGTAATTATGACTGTAATGATGATCAGCAATTTCTTGTACCTTCTTTGGCATTTATTTTTTTGTAGCTTAATCACAAGAATGTTTGACAATAAACTAAATGAGATATTCATTCTCTGAGTGGTTTTGTTTTTTGGATAGTTGTTGACCATCGTATCATTATGGTTCTGGTTAGAACTTACTGGTGTAGACATATTAGTTGGATGTCCAATGCTTAATCATGAGATACCCAACCCTAACCTAATAAGCTATGATATTGGATTATCCTTTTTGAAATTGAAGGGATGAATATTTCGTGGATGATGGATATAATTTTCAAAATGAGCTGTGGATTACTAGAGTAATCAAAACCAGAGTTATTCAAAACTACAGTTACTTAAGTCAGAATAGATGGGAACATAGCCAACTATGTTTGTCCTTTTTCTTTTTTTTGGTCCATGTTGACTTGACATTATTTTGATTTGTGTTCAGCACTCAGACTAACAACTTTCCACTTGAATGGGAGTGATCTTCATGTATGCCTTCATTTTTCTTGCATTTATCATTGATGATTTCTATGCTTTCCTTAAAGGGAGAGTATTTTATAGATCTTCTATAGATTCATATGAATTATGACCCTGTGTACTTGTTCGTATGCATGTCTGAGTTGCACAAGTGCTTCAGAATATACCAGATCTTGATGTGACGCACTCGTCTTACAGCACAAATACTTATGTTTCTGATCTGTACAAAACACTTTTTGCTCCAGGTGTTGATGAAATAAAAATCATGAGGGTTAGTAGTTGGTAAGTTTACCAGTAATCTGCACAAGAACAGAATCCATGTTTGAAATGGTGAAAACGAGTTGAATCTCTGACAGTAATTTCTCGACCCACTATCTTAGAAATCAGTTTCACAGCGTTGTGGCAATCCCCACATATACGCAGATTCTTGAACACCTTAATAGGAATCCCTGGTGATAACTTGATAAGCCCCAGTGCAATAGCCAACCTTTCGCTGTGATAACATATCATTTCCTCTTTCATTTCTTTCCCTATGTCATGGAGTACAACGTCTGTGTCTGGAACATATCCTGCAGTCTTCATTTCTTCCAACAACTTCCCCAGTTTTGAATATATGTTGTCAGATTCAGGATGTGAACGGTCACCTGCCATGAACTCGTGGACCCTGTTGCGGACTTCAATCCAACTCTTGCCAGGTTCCTTCCTCACAGCATTTTCTCTCATCCGATTTCTAACCTCGACAACACCTTCCCACTTCCCTTGAGAAGCATACATGTTTGAAAGCAACACATAAGCTGCAGAATCACCGGGTTCTAGAACCAGTATTTTTTCCATTGCCCTCTTCCCTCTGGCAAGATCACCATGTGTCCTGCAAGCACTGAGCAGCATCCGCCACACAAGAGCATTTGGCTCATGTGGCATTCCATTTATTAAATCTTCTGCTTCTTTCAATCTTCCAGCCCGGCCTAAGACATCTACCAAGCAAGCATAATGCTCTATGCCCGGTGTTATCCCATATTCCGTTGCCATCATGTGAAAATATTTCCCAGCTTGGTCAGTCAGGCCTGCATGACTGCATGCTGTCAGTACAGCAACGAATGTTATGCTATTTGGTTTCACCCTAGAGATCTCCATCTGGTGAAAGAGATGAAGGGCCTCCTTGGCATAGCCATTCTGTGCATAAGATCCAATTATTGCAGTCCAAGAGACTATGTTCTTAGCAGTGAGTTTGGAGAAAACTTCTGCTGCTTCCTCCATGCTTCCAACTCTAGCATACATTGTTATCAGGGCATTCGCTACAGGAGTATCGGTGGTTAACCTGGACTTCAAAATCAGGGCATGGACCTGTTTGCCTTGTTGGATAGCTGTGATATCTGCACACCCAGCAAGAATAGCTGCGAAGGTAAAGTTATCTGGATCTAAATTCTCTTCCCTCATCGAACTGAGGAGTTTCAACGCCTGATGACCATTACCATTCTGAGCAAAACCCACAATCATGGAGTTCCATGCTACCAGATCTTTATGCTCAATTTTGTCAAATGCATATTTAGCATCTGATATAGCCCCCAATTTTGCATACATATCAACAAGCGCACTTCCAACAAATGCATCTAATACTAGTCCTGTTTTGATCAAGTTACCATGAATTTCTTGTCCAGTTTTAAGCCAAGAAAGTGATCTACAAGCAGCTAATGTGCTGACAAAACTAAATTCATCAAGCTCAATTCCTAAATTTTTCATTTTCAGGAAAGAAACCAGGGCCTTTTCCGGTCTCTCATTCTCAATGTATGCTTGAATCATGGCATTCCAAGAGATGAGATCTGGCTCAGAAATGTCTTCAAAAGCTTTCTGGGAGGTGCAAACTTCTAGATGCTTGGAATACATGGTGATGAGTGTGTTTCCAATCAAGGGATCTGTATGCAGACCCTTCTTAACTGCAAGCGTGTGAAGTTGTTTTCCTCCCTCCGAGGTTGATTGTCTTGCCATTGCCTTAAGCATGCTGGATAGTGTGTATTCATCTGGATGAATGCCCTTCTCCCCCATTTGCAGAAAAAGAAGCACGCCATCATCTATCCAATTGGATTCAATGCAGACAGCTATCATGCTGTTCCAAGTAACAATATTCCGTCCGGGCATCTTATTGAAAATGAGAAATGCATCCCGAATACTACTGCATTTGGCATATGCATCTAGAAGAGCACTCCCAACAAAAACATGGTTTCCGTAACCGGTTTTGGTAACTTGAGCATGAAGCTGTTTGATTTCAGCTATATCTCTCAATCTGAGGACACTTCCGAAGGTATATTCGTTCGGAGCTAAGCCTTCTTCCTGCATCGCAACAAACAATGCCAGAGCACGATCATTATATCCATTTTGAGCATTTGCAGTGATAATTGAATTGCAGGACACCTCATCCTTCTCTATCATGTTCTTGTATACAGTTTCAGCACCTTGAAAATTACGCAATTTTGCATACATGTTAATCAAAGAATTTCCTATTTGTATGCAGGAGATAAAACCCGTTTTTATCACATGGGCATGAACCTGCTCACCATGCCAAGGATTCTCTGTGCCAACCGAAGCCCGCAAGGCACTCATGTAAGTTGCTTGATCAGGCCTCACACCTGCCTCCAACATCAATTGAAAAAGACGCAGACCTTCAAGAAAATCTCTGTTTAAGCAGTAACCCGCGATCATGGCATTCCAAGAAACACAGTTCTTGTGACTCATTTCACCGAAGATCACGCGTGCCTGCTCCATCTCCCCACACTTGGCACATAGATTAAGAAACTGGTTTTCCAAGAAAAGATCAGGTTTGTGGCCAATCCTGGCCATGTGCATCCGTAGTTGTAGTCCCTCATTCAGAGCCTTTTCAGATATACACAAGGAAACAAAAGATTTGTACAAGGAAGGATCAAGGTTAGCACCCCTTGTCGATGACAACTCGAGAGATCTGTTACCATGTTGTAAGTAACCTGTGCTATCGGGGAGAGAAATCACGTTGCCATGTGACAGTGTATTGCTGAATTGATGATTCTGGAGATGGGTAACCTGCAGTTGTAAGGACGAGGAAGATGTTTGGTTGAAGCATCGTTGGCACTGGGACATAAAGATAGCCGAAGACGCCATGGCAGATTGCTGTATGGAGGTGTCGAGGAGGTTGAGGCCTTGTCTGGCTGTGCTTCTTCGGTTGACCGTTGGAACTCAAGATTGTCACAAAACACGGCAAATGATAAGGTTGGACCCACCCACTTCTGCAGGAAGAATATTTTGGTTCGAGAATTTGGCTAGTGTATCAGCACAGATTGCATCCTTGTAAGAAAGGGCAGCCCGAGGGCAAAAAGCTCCGGCCTATGTTGGTCCGGGGAAGGGGTTGACTACAATAGCCTTTACCTTGGCAAGAGGGTGTTTTCATGCCTTTAACCCATGACTCTAAGGTCACATGGCGATAACCTCAAGGTTACATGACGACAATTTTTACTATTGCGCCAAGGCTTGCATGCTCGTGAAATCAGAAAAATAAGTTATTTTTATCACAAAACATTGAACGCTAGCAAATGTTGTTTAAAGAACAGTCTTTCATCCAGTAACCTTGATGTTTGGCATACTAGATATCTAAAGTTAGAGAATTCAGATGGACGTGTCTGATCAACTTTTGGGGTAGTCTATCAGTCAAGAGTCTCAAATATCCAAACGTCGATTTGAAGCGAATCCATCCAATGATTAAGAGTAACACGTAATGACAGATTCGTATAGTGGTGGTTATCCGAGTGGTTGATCTACAAATTTCACAAAGTAAAAATTGTTCACATTTTTTAGGCCAAATCCTTAATAGGGCAAAAATCCTCAATAATTAAGAGTAAAAATTCATATGTTCCAATGTCTAGACTTGACAATTCAGGTTGGCAGGTCATGTTCGTGTGGTGTCGAGACTAACCTATTATAGTATATGGGTCAACACAAACACAACTCGCTTAATAATCGTGACTCAAACACGACACGATTATTAAACGAGTAGACACACGACTCGCGTAACATACTTAAATAATGTTAAATAATTAATATAGGACAGTTTCTGAAGAACCGTCCTATATTTTCAATCTGATTGATTAACAACTTGCAAGTTGATTGGTCAACACGATGAATTAATAGGTCGCGTGTCAAACAAGTCAACTGGACGAGTCAATATTAATTGACCCAAACACGACATGATTTTTTTAATATCATTTTCGGGTTGACTCGAAAATGACACAAACACAATAAGACTCAACCTTAACCTACTAAATCTGTATTGGGTTCAAGTCATGTCATATTTTGCCACCTCTTCCGTGTCAAATTGAAAAATACAAAATATTAATTAATAAACAGAAATACCAAGTTTTTATCTTTTTTTTGTCAAACCAAATGCGAAAAGATCTTAATTCAAGAACCAACCTAGCATACGTCAATTACCATCCAATAATATCCATCGTAACAAATCATCACTCTCTTAACCAAGGAAAAATAAGTTTAATCCAAAAATGAGACCAAAGCAAGCAAATAAAACACAGATCCGGTTCCGAAACGTAAACGAAACATCGCCTGGATCCGCTTCTTGTTTCTAACGGTAGGACTTCTGGAAACGCGCCCGAGCTCCGCGTCCACCGAACTTCTTGGGTTCGCAGCGACGGGGATCGGCAACCAGAAGAGTTCGATCGTACCTGACGAGAATGTCCTTGATTTCCTTCTTGGATTGCTCATCCACGTATTTCTGGTAGTAAGCAACTAGAGCTTTTGCGATGCTTTGGCGAATGGCGTAGATCTGAGAAGTGTGCCCACCACCACGAACACGGATTCTCATGTCCACGCCGGCGAACCGCTGCCGGCCGAGGAGAAGAATCGGTTCGTAGGCTTTGTAGCGGAGGATTTCTGGCTCGACTAACTCTATTGGACAGCCGTTGATCTTGATCAGACCGCGTCCACGCTTGCAATGAGTGACGGCGACGGCCGTCTTCTTCCGCCCGAAGCATTGGACCGATTCCACGGTCGCCATGACTGGTTAAGCTGCTGCTGCTTAGTGCTGGAACCCTAACCCTAATCCCCTAATCCGAGAGACAGAAAAGAAGCACCAGCAGACTTAGAGAACCGAAATCCTTATAAATATGGAACATAAGTTAGGATTTAATATAGCAATTATTAATATTAATTAATATAATAATTTACATCTAACCAATTTTATTACTAATTAATTATTATTTTATATTATTTTTACATTTAATTTTGTCTAAATTGAAGTTAGTGTTTAATATAGCAAGTTATTTATAGATCGCCCATTGTGGCTTATCTGTAAATATAGACTTTTAATTTGGCAATATAACTATGCAAAAGGAAAAACATGTTATTCACCCAAAATAATTAAAATCTAAAGTATAAAACTCATGAAAAATCATTAAAATGTTATTCACCCAAAATGATCATTTTATATTATTTTTACATTTAATTTTGTTTAAATTGAAGTCAGTATTTAATATAGCAATTTATTTATAGATCACCCATTGTGGCTCATCTATAAATACAGACTTTTAATTTGGCAATATAACTATGCAAAAGGAAAAACATGTTATTCACCCAAAATAATTAAAATCAGAATTAATTCAACGAAAACCTAGGTAGCTTCTCCCTTCTCTAAAAATCCTGTAGTAACCTGCATTTTTCATTCTTTACTCTCTCTCTCTCTCTCTTGAATTTTTATGTTATTTCTTTTGCTATAGTTTTTACTTGCCTATGTTGTAGTTAAACAAACACATGATACTTGCTATGTAAATAATTAAGTAAATAAAAATAATGCATAATATACCTTTCAACATCTTAATTGGTTGTCTTTTGCAATGTTTTTCTTTATATATTAGAATTGTTAAATACCCAAGAACCTAACCAAAACCAATAGTATGGGAACGATTTTTAGACTAAGAAACTAACCCCAAAATAGTATAGTACCAAAAAATGTAAAATCTTAATGGTATTGTAATGGTTTCCATGAAAGCGGATTGCTTAGACTCCCAAGTGGATGAGAATTTTAAAGTATGAGCATCTAAGTAAAGGAAAATATTACAGACGATTTTGATCTTCAAAAACTTGAGCCTAACTTAAAGTTATAGCCGTTTGTATAACTTATTGAGGTGCTCATGAAGAGTAGCATTGGGTCTCATGTATCAATATCTAAAAGATTGATCCCTTATAGAGGTGCCAATAAGGATCAAAGAACTGGACTAAACCAAATTGAAAAATTAGATTCTACTCTTGTTAGAACTAGTGGTTCAATTTTGGTCCTTTTGCCAGTGGAACTGAATTTTACAAGAATCGAATTGAAACCGAAGACTAAGTAATTAGGCTATAATACTACTTTTAGTTAATCTTTAACTTTAGTTAGGGTATTTAGTCTTCGTACCTAAAAGTTTGCAAGAATAAAAGTACTCTCAAATTTTATTATGCTATCCATAGATAAATAAGGGTATGTTGGACATTTAGCTTAAATAAATAGGCCCATAAATGAGTAAGGGTATGTTAGACATTTAGCTTAAATATGATGGACTCATAAATAAATACAATTATATTAGACATTTAGCTTAAATATAGTGGGAAAACAAAAAAATGCTATATTTGAGATTTTCTCCTAAGTTTTCAAAACCCTCAAATTAAAAACTAAATCTACAAATACTCGATTTCATAAATATCCTTATACAATACATTTTTTCTTAATTAAAAGCTAAATTTAAGAGATAAATAGAAGGGCTAATTTGTAGAATTTCTCTACCAATCAAATGGGAGGGAATTTAGCAAAAAAGAACAGAGATTTGGAACTTTATCTAGGTTTTCTTTCTTTGTAGAAGCCCTAATGTCATCGACCAAAGGAATGAAGAAGGAAGAAAGATTTGCTAGAAAGTAGAGAAGATGGAGGGTTTTTATTTTAATCTACACTAGAACTCGTATCAATGTAGCAGTTGGTTTGTTATCCGTAGTGAAAGCCCAAGGATAGCAGCTGCAGACTCGAACAAAACAAAGATTTAGAGGCTTTTTCTTGGTTTTTTTTCTCTATAAAAGCCCTAATCGTAGGCAAAGGAAGAAGAATGAACAATCAATCGTATCATATATTTTACTAATTTTCTACCCTCTCAATGCTTATCATTTCATGTAGTTTAGATGCTAGAATTACTTATAACGACTGAAAATCTGACCATATACAAATACTTTGGTCTTAGTCCTTAAAGTTGGAATTACTTGCAGGCCCAGTGCATGAAGCTCTTACCTATGCAGGGTCCGGGGAAAGGGCGGACCACAAGGGTCAATGCAGCCTTACCTTGCATTTTGCAAGAGACTGTTTCCACACTTTGAACCCGTGACTTCAAGGTCACACGACCACAGCTCTACCGTTGCGCCAAGGTTCCTCTTCATCCTGAAGATTATAATTAGAAAAAAAAAACAGGCCAAAGTTGGACGAAGAACCCACAGCGAAGTTTCTATGATGTTCCTATAGAATGATACACGAGGAACACGTTGCTAGGAATGAAACTGCATGGTACTAAGAAAAAGCTACACAGTTAGATGGACCAAAGACATAATGCTAGCTTCCACATGTTATGTGAGCAATTGCTAAGTCAGGGAAAACAAAACATCTTGACCCCTGGAAGAACTTATCTTGCATTGCAGCTAGGACACAAAGATCGTGTCAGCTGCCCTGCATCATGAAATATTGGATTGAACTTTCAGTTGAAAGCTCATTATATGAAAAGTTTAGCTCTAGCAATATTTTGAGCTTAAAAGTTTTTTTTTTGTACAGTGGACATAGATGAAGAAATCAAATCTATATTCTCAAATGGCTGTTTCCTCATACTGTGTACATAATCATTGACTTATTTTATAATATTCAGCAAGACCTACCGACCTGCAGTTTACAATGCTTTTCTGAAGAAGACAAACCCCTTTGACAATATTTGAAGGAGAATGGGATGTTGGGAGATATTTATACCAGCTTTCAGAATTCTCTTAGTGAAAAAATTTAGTTAAGGATAACAAACACCTTTCTATTTCTTGCAATTTGCTGTTATGCAGAAACTAAAATTAAAATATCATCACAAATATACACAACACAATAGATTTGCTTACGTGGTTCAGCCAATTTGGCTTACATCCACAGGAAGAGGTGGAATATGATTTTCACTATGAAGAGATGCTCTCAATACTGTCTCTAGCTCTAATTTATAATAGTTCAGAGAAAAAACTTAATCTTTTCTACATTCATTTAATCTTTATCTGATGATCCTTATCTGATGAGTTTGATAATCTTTATCTGATAATCCTTATCTGACAGTTTCCTTTGTTTGCAGGTTTTTTTGGGTTGCTTTTATTCGTATGGTGATGGACTATATCATTTGCGAGAGGCAGAAGATTGTATTATTTCACAGGTTTTCTATCAAATATTTGTCCAGCAATGCACCTGTAACATGCACTTTGTTGCATGTAAACATGTATCATGAACCTGGCGGTTTTGAGTCAGTTGTTCACTTCACAGTGGGAGGTACAACTTGCCAATTCCGTCTTACTTACATGCAGAATTTGGGTCGGCACATTAGTTAACTATATGATTAACTAGAAAATCCTGCAGAAAAAAGAACATAAAAAAGCAAGGTTTATGGATGCAATTCTCAAGCCTGAAACATGCAGATCCCTGTTAGTGTTTGAGTTAATCACCAAATCAGAAATTAGTGATGAAGATGGAGCATTTCCAGTTAGGTATTTCAAGGTGATATATTGCAGAAATCATAAGAATTAGATCGATAAAGCTTTCACCAAAGATGGCCCTGGCTATCAAAAGATTCCGGTGATGTAAGATTAGTGCAGTCTCAGTCTGTGGAGGCATCCAAATTAACGGAAGTTGTGGCTAATTATAGTAAGAGGCATTTTAACACTGGTTACTTAATAGGTTGGCGTTTCAGTCTAGCTGAGAAAGTTATTTTGACATATACTGCATCAAATCAAATTTTATCTCCTCCTAATTCTAGCTAATAATCAATCGTTCATTTTCTCCCATTTATTCTATCTGATGAAGAGAACATAAACGGCAGCTTAATTATAAAAAATATAGCAAATAGTCCACAGTCAGTTGCAAAGGATAGAAGGGGAGTCTTGGCGCAACGGTAAAAGTAGTCATCATGCGACCTTGACGTCACGGGTTCAAGATGTGGAATCAGCCTCTTGCAAAATGCAAGGTAAGGCTGCCTACTATAGGCCCTTGTGGTCCGCCCCTTCCCTGGACCCCGCATAGGCGGGAGCTTCGTGCACCGGGGCTGTCCTTCAGTTGCAAAGGATTTTACTGCCTGAATAGAGCAAATCATGTGATAAGTAATCCAAATTCCAAATTAAGTCCATAATTTCATATACATTGTCTGCATTTGTGCAGCAGCAGCATCAACACAGAGCAGTTCAAAACTAATAAAGCAGCAGCAGAAGCTGCAGAACACCCCATTCCAATTTCTATACCACAAGAGATGCTACGGACCAATTCCGAAACCCTGTCTAACTAAGCCCCATCTTTTAGATGAATCTGATTCAAGCAGAGAGTGGCTTGACAACGAAATACTTGACCCTTGGATGATTTCAGCTATGCCATTTTGAGTTTGGGGTTAGTTAATTCTAGACTAAGTGCTCCTGAAACTCAGTCCGGATGGCATTTCAAACTAAACATTCCATTTCTGCCACCACTCTCCTACACAAGCTCAATTATGTTCATTTTTTAGTCTATTATGTTTGGGTTAGTTTGTACATTTTAATCCATCCTTTCAGATGGTGTAATGCCGCATGGATTGATTAATTCTGAACTACTGCAACTATGTAGCTTTGATTTTTATCTAACAAAATTTTTATCACGCCATTTTGAAACAAAAAGTTGCATCGACTAGTCCACCTAAACAAGTAGCGATTCCACAGCAGGGTTTCAGGGTCATATGTGTTTTAGTTGCTCGAATTAAGCCATAAGGAGCAAGATCCCTGTTCCAAAATTCGACTATGCTTGTAGAACAGTATCTAATGGTAAGCCCACAGGATGAACTGTCAGGATCACTACATCCAAATATCACCTCTATTAGATCCATGGAGAGGAATAAAAGGGTAGTCCTGGTGCACGAAGCTCGTGTATAGGGATCCAGGAAAGGGCCAGACCACAAAGATCTATAGTATGCAGCCTTACCTTATATTTTTGCAAGAGGCTGTGTTATATGCCTTGAACACATGACCTAATGTCACACGACAACTTTACCATCCCGCCAAGACTCCCCTTCCATGGAGAAAAATGAGGAAACAATATCAGCTGTCCAACTTCTCCCATTTTCTCACAATGGTCACAAGAAAAGAGCTACCTTATACTCTTATGTGGGCACAAATTGAAACTAATCATAAATTAACTTGAATACATCAGAACATTAATCCAATCACAAGAGTTTACAGACAATATTTTCTTTGCAATCCCATTATCTTGACAAAATAGTCACCTTTTTATTAGCTTATATAGGCCTCAGTACGTGCATGGAGAGGATTGCTGATACTGAAAGAAGTTTTCCTCCTTGGAAGCATGTCTCTAATAAGAGGAATGATGGGCTTTTTCTTCATCATTTTCTTCTGCTTCTTGGGCACTCCAAAGTAACCTTCCATCTCTCCACTGCTTAGTGCCTGAGCTAAACTTGGTGATCTCTCAAACCTCACTCTTTTTTCCTCATTTTCTTGTTTCCCTCCTACCAATCGACCACTCTTTGATGCAGCTTGTCCAGCGGCAAGCACTTCAGCCTCAGCCAATTTGGACATGTTCTTGTGAAGCTCTGCATTGAGGGAAGCCAAAGCAATCTCTGTCTCGGATTCTCTCTCCTTCAGTAGCGTCAATTCTCTCTTGGTATCCTCTAAGTCAGCTTGCAACTTCATCAGGGAGTCATTCAGCATGGGCTTGTCTTCCTTTTCTTGTTTGTGGTTTGACAATGAAGAAGCGTAAGAAGAAGTAGAAGGCCTTGGAGTTGTTTCTTGCCTGTTATTTATGTTACCTTTGTAGGCATGGAGATCACCCGCTAGAATCAGTTCACCAAATATCTCTACGGCTTCTTTTACAGACCGGAAAGGGCGAGAGGTATCAACTTCTGCCCGACGACGATTGCAGTATTTAGTAGTAGGAGAAGATGGTTCCGTTTCCATTGGATTGCTGAGCAGTTTGCCTTGACTTATCAATGCCAAGAACATGTTATATGGAAAGATGGGCAGTATTTGATGATGGATTTGGTTTCTTTGCGTCTACTTTAAAGAGAGGGTGACAAACGACCATTTTTTGGAGAAGAAGGAATGTTTCACATAAGATTGACATACAAGTTTGGAAGAAGAGGACCCTTCACCTAATAGATGCAAAGCAATAATTTAGTGCAACTTACTACCACTGTTACAGTTCAATTTGCATATGATCTGATCGTTGATTTGAACAGTTCATCTGACTGATAAACAATGCATAGCTCAGCTTGCTAGCAACATAGTAGCTGGATTACAACCTTGGCCTACCAAGTGGTTCAGAGGCGGAACAGCCCCACATGTTTTTGTCACTATAGTACACGCTTGGTCTGACTCATCATACTCAGCTTTTTGGAGCACTTTGTTACAAACTGGGAAGCAGACTTAAAAGACAGTAAAGCAGGACCTATTAGAGAAAGATTTCGTTACTACAAGTTTCCTGATGTGGGAGGATATGGAAAATCCAGCTGACATCCTAGATCAACAACTCTAAACTTCCCCATGTCGCTGCTAGGGACAGGGATAACAAACCACAGACAGATTATGATTGAATTGGTGGTCTTATCTACTATATACTAACTAAGATTCAAGTGTTGATCACTTGAAATCACTTGAAACTTAACCCACGTACACAAGCGGAATTCAATTCTCATCTTATAACCATAGCAGTTGCCAGGAATTCTAACCGGTTTCCAGTTTAGCACAATCACAACAACACTGCATTCCGATTGGAGTTCTACATATTTAGGGTCTAGGAATTCATTTCTCTCTTAAGAACAGATTCCAAGTGCACCCAACCCACTCGCCCCCAGTGGGATTATTTGACATCCATTCAACTGGTCGAGTATGTTCATAGTAAAATACCAAAATTCTGTTAGATGTCTTTACTCTTTTGGTTAGGAGGAATGCATCAGTAGGCGTCCTTTGGTCAGCTCACATTTAAGTTACAATTGATCCTCATTGGCATGTGACAAACCCTACATATTTGGACCTCTCCGAATTCCATCACAATGAGCAGGCGCGCTATGGAGCTAAAAAGTAGAGAATCGTTCGTGCCTCTCATAAAAATCCGATTAGCTTTGGGGGCCAAGCGTTTGGTAATTTTAAATCAGTTGTTTGCTGGATCAAATCTAAGAGAGGCCATGTGCCAAAAATGTCATTTGTCAAGCAATCTCAACCATCCAAACGAGCCATGCCTTTGCTACTATTTATACCCCAAGAATCGTCCTAGTTACGATTGCCCAGATGAAAATTTTTGGGACTGACACATGTTATGGATGAAGGGGAGCTTTTGTGTAACCTTGAGGTTACGGGTTCAATGTGTGAAAATAGCCTCTTCCAAAATGCAAGGTAAAATTATATACTATTGACCCTTTTAGTCCACCCCTTCTCCAGACCCACGTATATGAAGCTTCGTGCACCAGAGCTGCACATGTTATGCTGAGGATGCACGGTTTGCATCACCAAAAAGATGGAAACTGCATGTAGAAAGTTGTAGATAATACACTCTGTAAAAGCTTAAAAAGGCGGAGGTTCAAGAAAGGAAGGTTTGGACAAAGAAAGCAACGGAAACAAGCAAAGTCGTGATACAAACAGAAGGCAAATGCCGAAAGTCTCGTCTGTGTAGCACCATCCTTTGTCACGAAGAGAAGGAATTTCCCAACCCTCTCTCTAAATCAAGGAATCGCGTGTGTGTATATTTACACACAGTTTCCCTTTCATTTTCCAAATACTACCTCTACGCCTGAAGTGGGTCAGAACTGATTTGTCCGATGGCCGCCGATGAGAGCCGCAAAGTTCTAATTGAAGGCTATATCGACAAGGAGGAGGACGAAGAATCAATAGATGACGGTGCTGATGAATCCCATCTTTTGTACATGCTTAACACAATCCTCAGTGGCACTGCAAGGCTCAACATTTTGTTACCAACCGCCACAATTCTGGCCTTCACAATCTTTGCACCTCTTTTGACAAATGATGGAAAATGCGACAACCTTAACCGTTGGTTGATGGGTGTTTTCATTGGCATCTTGGCAGCTTCTTGCATCTTCTTCACATTCACGGATAGCTTTCGATCCTCCACGGGCAGATTATATTATGGGGTTGCTACTTTTAGGGGCATATGGACATTTAATCATGGTAGAAAGAGGCCATCGGAGCCTGCTTCTTATAGGCTCAAGTGGGCAGATCTCTTTCATGCATCTCTTTCGCTCGTCGCTTTCCTTACGTTTGCAGCGTTGCATTACGATGTTGTGATGTGTTATTATCCGAAAATGCCGAGGAAGGTGACTAACACTGTCCCTCTTGTAGTTGGTTTCGTAATCAGTGTTCTGTACGTATTGTTTCCTTCTGGGAGAAGGGGAATTGGTTATCCTTTCTTGCTTAAGAGAGATGCCCTGTACTTTAGGACATGAACAAAGAACTTCATTGAGTGGTTTTCCTAGAAATAGTAATGACACAAGGGAAACGTATCCTTAAACCATGTTCATAGATCAGCAAGCTAGGATGCTGAGCAGCTTGCTAAAGATCGGCCAAGAGGAGCTCACTTCTAATCTCTTATGAAGAGAATAATCTTTCTCGGTTGGCGATGTAAAGTGGTGTCTCTCTGTAGTTCAATTGCTGTTTGTATGTTTGTTATCTGGCTGCTGCTGCAATGTGCTTTGTGTCTATGTTCCAAATGAATTTTCGCACATTCCAAAGAAAAGAAAAAGACGTCCTCGTTAGAACTTCTTAGTCTTCTTGTTTCCTTATCTTTTACTCTTGAAAGGTGATTGATTTTATTAGCAAAGAAGTTCAGATTTACAACATCTGATAACAACACAAGAAAGTACGCTGTACTTCATTAGCGTTTTTATACCTATAAAAAGAAGACATGCCAATTCTCATCTTCCTTCACTTTCTCCTTTAGCATTTTTGGAAGATCACATCATTGCTTGAAACGAAGGGGAGCCTTTGCTCAACGGTAAAGTTGTTGTCGTGTGACCTTGAAGTCATGGGTTCAAGGCATGAAAACAGCCTCTTACAAAAATGCAAGATAAAGCTGTGTACTACTATAGACCCTTGTGGTCCGCCCCATCTTTGGACCTCGCATAGGCAGGAGCTTCATGCACCAGAGCTGCCCTTTACATAATTGCTTGAAATGGCTAAGCAGTAATCAAGGCTAAAAACACACGGACATGGAATTTTGACTTCTTCACGCCAGAGCGGCCCTTCATTGCTCAAATTTCTGTAAGGAAAGACAGTCCAACCTATGCAGCCAAATCCATCGGAGGCCATAAATCTGGAATGTGGATTATATACTTTGAATTCATCCTCTTCTATGTCCAATGAAACGATGCATCTGTGTTGATCATTAGATATCCAATGAAGTGCTCCGTTTACATAGACGAATGATCCTTTTAAGTTGTAAATCCGATGTTCCTCTATGAATTCGTACCCGTCATGTAAACTTCACAGCTTGTTGCCATATCATGGAAGATGTATGTTAAGGAGCATATCATGGCAGATGTTCCCCATCTAGACTAGAAAGGCTTCTTTGAAAGAACGGAGAAAGGACTATTAAATGTACTTCAAGCAATCATTGAAAGAAACACAAGTCTGTGTCGTACAAGGAGGATAGAGATTGAGTATAAGAGACTTCATATATATATAAAGAGAGAGACAGAGCAAATAAAGAAAGGACAGCTCAATGCATGAAACTCTTGCATATCCACAGCCCAAAAAAGAGGTAGGCTAGGCCTATAATATGCAGTCTTACCTTGTATATGTGTGTTTATATACACATATCTCTATGTTCTAGAGAAGTTCTATGCTAGTTTGGCACTTGAGCTGCTGTTCTTTTTCATTGTGCCGATGACCCGCAAGGAATCCCAACAGATGAGAGAGAGAGTGCTTGTCTATGGTATAGGTTAGATTTATGAGGAGAGAGGTAGGTCAACTAGGAGCCTTGGCACAACTGTAAAGTTGTCATTGTGGGATTTTAAAATCACAAGTTCAAAAAGTGAAAATAGCCTCTTGCAAAAATATAAGATAACATTGTGTACTATAAACCCTTGTAGTCTACATCTTTCTCCTACACTGCATAAGTAGAAGCTTTGTGCATCGGAGATTATTGATAATGGCACTATTTCCAGTTTCTTTTCAATTTCCACTTTCCTCTTTCCTTTTTGTTGGGCGCTACGATTTAGGCTGACCAAATTTGCCCTTTAGATGCTGTTAACAACTTATCATACAATCCTAAAGTGAACGGCTCGGATCATACGAAAATGGACCCCGTTCATGCATAATATGAAGGCCTCTAGGGAAGCGCCTTATAGCATTTCCCAAAACAAAATTAATAGCATAAATCAATCCACTAGGAACGCTAAACAGGCGAATAATAAGGCGCGTCCTTAGAAGCACTCACTTCTGCAAGTTTCTGACCGAACCTTTCCTATAATTAAAAGTATAACTTTTCAGATGTCAAAAACCATCAAATTTATATAATTTTTAACCACCGTCTAAATGGAGCAATTAGATGAATGATTCGGATCATCCAAAGGCAGAGCGTCTTGAATTTGGGTCACCCCAAAACCTAACAAAAACTGGAAAACCATATTAAATTTCAGCCTTGATGCATTTTAGATAACTAAACATGTGATTAAAAAAGTAAAGAAAGGGCAAATATCTTAGATAATTAAGCCTGCCCCCACTGATGCATGGACTTCCACTATACCCTTGTCCCTACAACTCTGTTGACCATCTAAACAACCAGAACTCAGAGCCCATCAGACCAGACCAATAACTTGAATCGATGAGGAGGTCCAGCGACTAGTCCAGACTCGCCAGTATACAAATGATAATAATCAGTCCTGCCACCAAATGTTTAAGAAGGTGAAGTGGGTCATTGCCAAACAAGGGAGAGGATATTATTGATCTATTTCATGCTTGTTATTCTATACGTTAGTTATACGTACGGACAAGCCAGATAGATGGATGAGTTATGAACCAGTAACAAATCATATTCATGTTTGTGTATTATCAATGCCTTCACGGCTCAGACAAACATGGCGGCCTACAGAGAAGGAAGCTGTCAACTTCTAACAGCAACATGGAAGCTGCGTAGAAGCAAACTATAGAATCAGCACCTTATAAGACAAGTAAACATCAGTCCTCCTACATATCCATCCACTTCGTTTTTTCATCAAGCTGCATTTCATACCAAAACTAGTATTCTTCCCACCATCACCCTGTTTCTCAGCCTATGATGTCCTTGAGAATGCGAACCAGAAGCGCGAAGCAACTGACAAGAAGCCAAGAAAGCGAGCCTCTGACTGGAACAGGGTCTTCTTCTCCTTCTCCTTCTCCCAACCTCTTACAACGGGCAATTACTCAGACCTTAGCCAGCACAGCCGACTTGGCCAATCTCCTTCCTACAGGCACCCTCTTGGCCTTCCAGCTTCTAACACCAATTTTCTCGAACAATGGCGCTTGCGATTCTGTCACCCGTATCTTAACACAAATCCTTGTTGTGCTATTGGCGGCATCTTGCTTTGTTGCTTGCTATACAGACAGCATCAGTACACCTGATGGACGCTGTTATTACGGTCTTGCCACCCCCAACGGCATGTGGCTCTTTGACTACCCAACAGATGCTCCAAGTCTTCCTGCTCTTAGCAAGTACAGGCTCAGATTCATTGATTCTGTCCATGCAGTCCTCTCTGTGTTGGTCTTCGCTGCAGTTGCCCTTCGAGACAAGAATGTAGTAAATTGCTTCTATCCACAGCCAGAACACGAGATGCAAGAAGTTCTGGACATTGTTCCTCTCGGAATTGGGTTCATCTGCAGCATGTTGTTTGTAGTTTTCCCCACCAGAAGACATGGTATAGGTTATCCTGTTACCTCATAATTAAACTTAGTTCTTTCCTTAGTTGTGTGAATATAACATTTGCCTTTCGCTCTATTAGCATGGAAGTCATGAAAATAACAGTATCACATCAGATATAGAATATTGATTATAAGCAATGAAAGAAAAACTCACAAGGAAAAATAGTTCAAATTCAATGTTGTGAGAATAAGTTACAATTGATTCTAATACACATCTCAAACTCAAGTTACATAGAGCCATATCTCATCAAACAGATTACATGAGTACCTTCACTAAAACCTGTCTGCAAAGACAATAATGTCTGGTATACATTTGTTTACATGCAACAATATGGTGCAGCTGGTACCTTTTAGAGAGAAGGATTCTTCATGAGCTTTAATCAGGCATGTCCTGATTAGCTAAAGAAAAATTGACAATCACAAGAGGTGAGACAAATTGCATCACAACAAGCTTGTAATTTTCAATCTTCAATGCGTAATAAAAGCAAAAAAATGTAGAAGGAACAAACAAAATCAAGTACAGTGACAACGAACAGGAACAGTAACACCCTGTGGTTTTCGCTTCTCCCGAATGATTGCTTCCTTAATCAATGGCAGTTTCTGGTGAACCTTTTCCCATATATGATTTACAGCACCATCTTCAGGAACGGGCCCTATACCACCAGGATGACCATTATCATACTCAAAAATGGGTTGAACCTGAGACATTTTCTGGCGAAAATTATCTTTCTGCTCTTTGGATAAACTCTTAAGGTGACCCACAAGCCAGTTTGGTTGCAATGCATCACTAGTTGAAACAAAAACTGAGAAATCTGAATAGTCCATCATTCCTTCAAAAGGGAGCTCAATGCCATCACTAACAATGACCGGTATACATAGACTGAGTACAGCATCAAAAAGTCGACATGAAGTAGGTGTATCGCCTGCCGGGTGCAAGCAGAACTCTGAGGTTCGCATACCTTTTATTGATTGCTCACGACCAGTGGCATTGGGGAAACCTTCTTCCATAACAACCCCAGGCTCACTAATAAGCAAATCCCACAATTTTTCTCTAACCAGACCTCCCTGAAAAAGCAACAGGATGAGGATCTCATTTTGTTTTTCAAATCCAAACACCACAAAAGTTCATATTTATCAGGTGTTGCAGGGAATATAATTCTAAAACATAAAAATGGTTCTTCTCCTTTTGTTGCTGAGGAATAGTAATATGAAGTAGCCATTGCAAAGAAACCATAACTTAGTGCACTAGTGTCAACACTAGCTCAAGAACTTAAATATGAGACAGTTATGTCCATCACAAAGGGCCTCAGCAATTTTGTTTGATCACAACCAAATTTTGTCAGCTAATTAATGAACTTAAACTTATCTTCAGATCTAAATGTCAGCCAACCACAGCATACTTTCAAGAATATTAAATTTCCTTTTCTTTTCCCTTTTCCTTTCCTCTTCTTTTGCAGTTCTTTCCAACACATGCACTTCTTTGCACTTACAATAATTTTAATTTTAGTGACTGATGCTATAAAATTTTAGAGTTATAATGATTGAAGGTTCAGCAGTCACAGATTCCTTTGATGCCAATAAAAATGCCCCTGAACCTGGTCCACATCTTTGCAAAGAAGTTTCTTAGTTCAGAAATAGAAATAAAACATTAAGACAAAAAGATGACTACTTCAGGAAAATAAAGGTTTTCAGCACCCAAAATTATCAAGAATTAAAAATATGGGGTAATGCTTCGGAGGATTCTCATTGGATACAGAATACGATAGAAATCATGTGAAACTAAAGGAAAGAAAGGGCACTACCAGAGCCAAATCCCATTAAAAACAATCTAAAAATTAACTTGTTGTCCTAGTAATATTTTCTATCCCCTCAAATTTCTTGGCCATTACATGACACGGTCAAGCTATGTTGAATTACATACACATAAAAAATCAAATTTTAGATCGACAAGAAGTTTAGAATCTGATTGTTAGTAAAACAATGTGTCATCCAAAATTAACCAATCAAAGAAACAGTCTTAGACTGGATGCAACTCAACCCTGTAATATAACTGCTACAGTCAGAAACATGCCCCCATGTTTTCATGCACAATGACTACAAAGAGATCAACTAACCTTAGAATAGATAGACTCGAAATAAGACCAAACATTAACCTAAGAAGAACAATGAAATACTAACCCGGTGCCTGTGTTTAGCCCCTTTGAAATATAGAAGGGTATGTCGATCCTTGTCTTCTGACAAGTGCAGCCTTGGAAGCAGATGAGTGTAAGGCACAATCACGTCTTTCACCAGAGAAACTTGCGTGTGTTGTATCACAGTTGAAGAATTGACATCCGCTGTTTTTGAATCAACTCTGTACCACCCACCAAAATCTACCACTAAGAGGATAGCTCGTGCTATTTCAGCTCTGACATGCCACATTGCAACTGGGTCTGTCAAAGAATGCTTGAACATTTAACACAACCTGACAATCCAGAGACTGAATGATAAGATGCTAAAGCTTGCTCAATCACACAGTAACCAACAACATTTTGATCACTTATTCCTCATTTCATCATAGATATAGGCACAAATTACAAGAAACTTTAGAGTACTGCAGCAAGAATGTCATAAAACTTCTCAAGAGAATCTTATGGTTCTGAAAAGATTGCCACATTGAAAATCAAGATTGTCAGTTCTGCAGGGGATGGACAAAGCAAGTATTCGTTTCATTTCATTAAACAAATCAGTCAGCCAGAAGGCTTGCTTGTCCCATGTATTTGTTCATATTGTGAAAATATCCAAACAAGATTCTCTGTGTTCATCAGAAAGTACAGAGGATCACAACAAGGAAACTCTAACCAAGGTTAACAGTCCACAAAAGTTACATTGGGAAAGAATCTAACTTGGGGAAATCAAAGAGCAACAAAGATGTTATCACTGAGAAGTTGCTACCCACTCTCAGGAATATAAATTGCAACATCAATAAGCCTATTGGATGGATGAAGACTCCCATCTCATGCTAAACAGCTAAGAAATTCCCAAAGAAACCTTGACAGTCTGACACTACATATAACCAACCAAATAAGGTCTGCTGCTAGGTACACTTTACCCAAACAGATGCTAACAGGACATTTTTGTTCAAAAGAGTACGACTTGGTTGCTCACTCCAAATCTTAGAATTTTACAGCAGAGTTATACTTTAGAGATGTTCCTTTAAACAGGACCAATTATTTTCCAACTGCATAAGTGGAACACCTGATGTCTCCTGCACTGCTAATCCCTTGAGTTTTAAAGGGAAAGCAACAGGAGGAAACAAGGTGGAACATGGATACTTCAGAGGTCATGCACCTTGATGCAAGTATGTGACTCTAGCAGACATCTAGAGCTGGAGTGGAAGTGGGATACAGGAGTTATTTATGGATTCTAGGGCAGCATATTGCAAAATCAGATGAATTCTCCATATTCTTCACAAATATTATTTCTTCTTGACATGTTTATTGCCCAGACCCTTGAGGCTTAGTGGCACGTGGTGGCACCCACTTCTTAACTCAACTGGTGGCAACCACAAGAAATTGTTACAAACTTGAGAAGCAACCAAAAAGCAAATGCTAAATATCTGAAAGAAATGCCAATCAAAGAGCAGCATATGAGCATGAAGCAAAGAGTCATATAATCAACGTATCATGCCCTTAAAAGATAAGGATAGTGATTAATGGGCTCCAACATTTCCCAATCTCATCATAACTACTAACAGGGATCCAGGACTCTAACTCTTCAAATTGCATCCAAACAGGAGGATGGCCTGGGTGCATATTTGCAAACCTTCAAGGTCAACATTTTTGTCATTAGATGCAGAAAGAATGAAGATTTATGAACTGCATCGGTAAAGGTTCTTCCTTGGGATCCAACTGCTTCTGGTTGCTGGATTAAAGGAGTCGCAACAGTTACTTGGGCCTATCACCCGAAGAATCTAAACTGAGTTGTGTCCTAAAGCATTACTCCTTACTAATCAGAAGAACAGGCCGAACAACTGTTGTTAACAGGCGGTGTTATTTGTGTGTAATTCAAAATTTTCCAGGAAATAAATTGATTTTTAACCTATTCAACTAAACTCGCAATCAATCAAAAGCTGAGTGAATTAACACTTTCTACAGTTTCTCAAAAGTATCAACCTCTACTTCATAAATACAGACCATGCCCAAAACATGTCACGAATAGTTCAAGCTTCCACTAGAAAGAAGGTAAATGCTGTTCAAAGCCAATATCTGAAATAGCAACAGAACCAAAGATCCTCTACATTTTCCAGTTCAACGACTAAACGAAGTCATGAATAGGAGAACTAGAGAACAAAAGACGTCATTAATCCCGTTGCCCGCAGAAAACTTTCACAGAATTTCTAATAGTTTGATTTAAGAAATGAAACAAAGTAGAGAAAAATACCTGTTAGTACGAAAACATGATTACGGCCACCAGACCGCTTCCACGCCTTACTGTTCCTCATCAAATCCACAACTTGCTTCTGTCTCTCATAATCCTCATTCCCCACTTTCTTCCTAAACATCCCTTTCGCTATCCCCAGCTGCATTTCCGCACTAAGAGTTGCAAAAAAAGGCACAAAAACTACATCTGCATCGTCAACGTCAAAAACCCTTGTTGCAAAGGACACACCTCGCGATTCCTGAGGCGTCATTAGATCGCCCAAGATCCAGTACTCTGCACTGTACTGCTTGATTATTGGGTTCTCGGGATACGGAGGAAATTCTGGTTTTTGTTTGGAAGAAGTAAGAGCAGATCTTATTTTATTATCTGCATCGCTTCCGAGTCTGGAATCATCTTTGAGGGACCAGTATTTGTCTAATAAGCCGTAGTTGAGGGATCTCGGGAGATCTGCGACGTATACTTTGATGCCGTGATCTGGGTTTGAGGAGACTCCGGATGAGAATGAAGGGAGAGCGGAAACAGAACAATTTCGGGTTTGGGTTGGCGAGAAGAAGAAGAAAATAGAAAGGGAAATAATGCAGAGGATAGCGAATGAGAGAAAGAAAGAGGGCAGAGTGGTGTAGTTCTTGGAAGCTAACGGTTTCATGGTTTGGTTCTCTGGATTTTGCTAACAGTGGGAGAAGGAGATGGTCTTCCGAGTGCCGGGGCTTTGGGGCCTGAAATCTTTGAGGAGATGAAAAAACTTGCTTTCAAGTTCAAAAGGGGTGTCCCTAACAAAATGCCCCGCAGAGAATCTTCTCAAGTTCCGTGAAAAAGCTAACCCGATCTATCCCGGCCCGACCCGGACCTAAAATCCACGTCAAGGCACAGGCCTTGTCCACGTCGCACATAAAGCATTCATTATCCCACGTCAGCTACGGTTTTCCTCTCCCTATCTTTATCCACGTCAGCTGTGCCTGCGAGCTACCTGAGAGAGGAAACGAGGACACCGGTGAGGTGGTTGAAGCCTGCCCATCCTTTCGATACGTTCAAGATTCCCATATTTTATAAAACCTCCGCCGTTTCCTCCTCATCTCACCGCCAAGTTTGATGACGCCACCCCGTCCGGCCGTTCACCTCCGCTGACACTAATGGCCGGAATTGTACGCCTCAGCACCTCCTTCATCCCTTCCACTTCCAAACTTTTGCCCTCTGCGACTCCCCATGGAACCGGTAAAATCTCCGCAAGGAAGAACAAAACCCTAGAGATCAAAGCCAAGATCAGAGAAATCTTCATGCCTGCACTCAGTTCCACCATGACTGAAGGCAAAATCGTTTCCTGGGTGAAATCCGAAGGTGATAAGCTCTCCAAAGGAGAAAGTGTTGTCGTAGTTGAATCTGATAAGGCCGATATGGATGTAGAGACCTTCTATGATGGATACCTTGCGGCGATCATGGTGGAAGAAGGTGGCGTGGCAGCCGTTGGATCCGCCATTGCTCTTCTTGCAGAAACCGAAGATGAGATCTCTGAGGCCACATCTAAAGCTGCTGCTTCCTCTGGAAATTCTGCACCTGCTGAAACTCCGGTGGAGAAAGATACGGAAACCCTAGCTCCTTCATCGCCGGCTCCGGTTCCGGGGAAGGAAGCTGTTGCTACTGTCGCTTCTTCCATCCATCCGGCTTCGGAAGGCGGCAAACGGATCGTTGCGACGCCGTATGCGAAGAAGTTGGCCAAGGATTTGAACGTGGAGTTGGAATCGGTGGTCGGAAGTGGTCCCATGGGGAGAATTGGGGCCAAGGATGTCGATGCGGCTGCTGCTGGTGTGGTTAATGTTGTTCCGGGTGTGGAGAGTCCGAAAACTAGTTTAGCTTCTGTGGCAGCTAAGGCTCCTGCAGTGGAATTGGGAAGTGTTGCTCCCTTTACGGCAATGCAGGGTGCAGTGAGTAGGAATATGGTTGAGAGTCTCTCTGTACCCACATTTAGAGTTGGATATACGATCACGACGGATGCACTTGACAATCTGTACAAAAAGGTCAGCTTTTTCCCTTTTTTTTCTTTTGAAAAAGAACAATGAGCAAATTGGTGAAATCTCGATTGTTCTTGTGACATGACTAGTGTTTATTTGAATTCAATGGAGTATCCATGTTTACAGCGTTGGTGTTAAATGATGGTGAATTCTTATATTTTGGGGTTTCTTATGAGATAGATACCCCTTCACTGAATTCTCTGTGTTTTTCTGTTTCTTTTATTGGTGCTAATATTTCTGCTCGTAATATCAGATAAAGTCAAAAGGAGTGACAATGACTGCGTTGCTAGCAAAGGCAACTGCTCTAGCTTTAGTTCAACACCCAGTTGTGAATTCGAGCTGTAGAGATGGTATGAGCTTCACATATAACAGTAGCATTAATATTGCGGTTGCCGTGGCTATTGATGGTGGGTTGATTACTCCAGTTCTTCAGGACGCAGACAAGGTTTGAATTCCTGATATGCCAAGTTTTTCATTTTCTTTACTAAAAAAAAACGAATTTTGTAGAAGCTGAGGGGTTTTGCTTTCTAGGTTGACATCTACACACTATCAAGGAAGTGGAAAGAGTTGGTTGACAAGGCCCGGGCAAAGCAGCTGCAACCTCATGAATACAGCACAGGTACTGTTAGTTTTATGGCTAGTTGTATATCATGCAACATTGAAGTGAGCTAATGCTTTGTTTTTCTAGTTTAAATTCTACCATCTGTTTAAGGCATGCTATTCTCTTAGCTTGGCTTCTATTTTACTTGCTTTTTGACCTGGCCTGCTTCTGTCAAGAGTTATAGACATCTCTGTGGATTACTTCTGTCAAGAACGTGGGCTAACATGAGTGTCAATTGGTTTTGGGAACAAGGAGTTTTTTCTCTCGCTATGGTGTTGAGTTTCTAATGTTACGCTTTGTGAAGTCACTTAAATCAGTTTTAGAATGGAGTCAGAATATCATTGCAGCAAAGAGAACTGCTCTGATTGGACCCCTTTTTTCCTTTTGGGTGTGTGTTCTGGTAGCCAAGCAATGACTTCAACCTGCAAGCCTCTTGGTTGTGAGAGAAGGCAATCAAACAAATTGGCTAAGTGCTGAAGTCGTACAACTTTACATTTCTATTCACACTATCATGTAAACATGTCATGCAGTTATATTATTTTCGTTAAATCTCTCATTGTTAATTCAATATATCTCAATAAAACTATCAGAAAACGTATTGTAGTTCTGTGATGTAATAGTTAGATCACAAGAATGTAATATTGCTAATTTCAAGAATTGCGAGGATCTGGACCTGGAGTTGATATTTGCAGAGGATATGGAACTAATCTTCATCAATTTCTTGGCATGATTGAAAATTTGAAATGAAGACTTCAAATTGTGCTAGTGTTTTGCTGTGGTGCTTGACCTTTAATCAATCAATCTCCGTCATTCTTCATATTAATCCAACAGTCAATCTGTTAATCCATACTATACTAGTCTCTTGATTTTCCCTGTTAGTGCCTCGAGATAAAGCAAATAAAACCCAATTATCTAGTCCTTTAAAATATCACCCCATATCAATAGCTTCAAAGTTTTGCATAAATCACTTGAACAGGAAATAAGAGGCGTGGTGATCTGTTAAGGTATGGAGCGGCCAGGTATTACATTCTGGAATGCACCATTCTACCAGAGATGCCCATTGCCTCTAACCATCTTAACTTTGTACTAGAACTTATATCCGGGGCGATTAATTTCTCATACAATAGTACTCTCGCCTTTTCACCTTGACATCATGGAGATTTATTTTACAGATCCTTAATTCTAACAATTATTACAAATATTTTATTATGTCTGCGTCATTCTTCTGGGTAATTGGTTTATGTGAAGAAAAATTTCAATAAGCTTGGCATCTAGAAGAAATATTCGCCCAGAAGAATCCAATCGTAGACCTTAATCAATAACAAGTGTCAACTGAATGTACTGGTTCAGAAAGGATCTTGAGGGAGAGAAAACTAATTAGATTCCTCCTGAATGCCATAGAACCACCTGAGCTAGCCCCATATTGACCAACAACAGGAGTTGATCATTCTCTAAATTTTCATCAATTAGACTAGACATTCTTTGGCTATTTAGAAATGCAAGCTAGAAAACTTTATCTCATTTGGAGCTTGAAGTCCACAAACATACTCATTGTCATTGATAGTTGGGAGCATTTCTTCATTAAGAATGTCCTTTTGCATGATAACCAGATTCTCGTGTAGCACTGTAATCACTACACAGACTTCCTTAGCAGCATCAACAGGCTGATCTTTGTGCTAATCAGGTCCAGTACTTAGCTTGTAATTAGGCAAGACTCAGTCTTGAGAATCAGTTTTTGATGAAGTCTCTTATTGACTTTATCTGTTTATGGGTATTTTCTCCATCTATCAGTTGAGTGTTTATTGCTGTGGTAATCTTCGTAAATATTTATAAAATGGTTGCATCCTTCCAGTGCTACATTCGAAATTTTAACCCACAGTCAGTCAATTGACAAGTCTCCCAACATTTACAAAAGGCACTGCAGTGCTAAGAAACCTTGATGGAGTGATATACAGATGCATTCCCTAATCACTTGGAATCACATATTGAATTGAGGCCAAGATATGCTCCCCCAAGGTCTTGACATTTCGAATACATGTTTTCTGGGTCTCTAGAAGGAGAAGCTTCACTAAAGAAATCAAGTCAGAGAGCTGAATCCATTTTGTACAACAGGCTGAGTGAATGAAATGGCAGACTTGTTGCTAAAGGATTGAGACTGGCAGATCTTTGTAGTTGGGGGATCACTTCCAATGACATTAGTGATTGGCGGCTAAGTTATGATATTAGGCTGTGGTCTCTGTTTGACTGCAGTGTTCGAATCTAACAAAGTGAACTCTTTGTAGTGACCTCAACCTTCACTTGTTTTAAGAGAACTTCAATTATGTTTCCCAAAGAAACATACCTAAGGTTTTGATACATTTGTAGACTCTCCTGTCACTTCAGTAGCTTGCTTTGATTTGGTCTGATAACTTTTTGAAATTCAGTTATACCGCATGCTGCTGATGATGTCATTTTATTGATGTCGCAGGGACATTCACCCTCTCAAACCTGGGTATGTTTGGTGTGGATCGTTTTGATGCAATTCTGCCTCCTGGAACTGTAAGTAAACCTACAACAAGAAACTGCTTGCAATTGCAAACAGGCGGCTTCATAAAATACTTTTCTTTTGTTCGAGTACAAAGCTTATAGACAGCGTTTGTGCCTGGACTTTGGTCTACAGGGAGCAATTATGGCTGTTGGTGCATCGCAACCTACTGTGGTTGCTACCAGGGATGGCCGGATTGGTATGAAAAGTCAGATGCAGGTAAGAACTATTGTGTGTTCGCCCCATCCAGTTGCTATTTTCGAGCATTTGCCTTGTTCTCACACGGGGAGCTGTGAATTCTTGCAGGTAAATGTTACTGCAGATCACCGTGTTATATATGGTGCTGATCTCGCTTCCTTCTTGCAAACTCTGGCAAAAATAATTGAGGACCCCAAAGATCTCACTTTCTAGTCCCTCTACTACAAGCCTATACCAGTTTATTCTGATTCCTCAATTGAGATGAGGATTACATTTCTGTGCGTCTCTGGCTGCTGATCTATCTGCCATTTGATGCATCATCACCTTCATAGAGCGCCAAAGTTTTAGTTTTCGTTGGTAGAATTTCCATGATTGTAATTCATGGCATTTGAAAGGGGTCAAGACTAGCCTCTCAGTCCAGTGCCTGGAACTTCAGAGGAGTCCATGCGAAAATAGAGCTTCAATTTTGCTTTCTATTTTCTGCAATGCGTTCGTCTCTTCTCTTTCTGACCTTAAATGCTTCAAACAATTGGCAGTTTTCTTCTTAACGTCAGTCTAAGTAGCTGATCTTTCAAATAAATATTGGCAATGCTTGTCATGCTCTCCTGTACTATTGTGTACCATTGTGTTTCATCTGCTCCGTGTTTGCCTCCTTGCCATCGAATGCAGAAAGCACCACTTAGATTGCCCCTATACTGGAGGGTTAAGTCACGTGGTTGAAACTTTAGGGACGCTGTGGTTATGGATGGTTTGACAGACCCCGGAACCCTGAAGAAAACCTGACGATTCTGTGAGTCACTTTGTTTTGGAGCAACCGATAATTTGACTGGTATAGTGAATTGGAGCCTATAGCCCCACAGGAAGCAACCATTCCTTAGAATTGTTTGATGGAAAAGTAGGATCATACACACCATGTCAAACTTTTGGTCCCTTATAAGAAGAAACACTAAGCAAACAATTCCAAAAGAAAAATGCTCCCGAAAACAACAATGGTAAGGTGCATAGGCATTCTAATAAAAGTCCGGGAAAAGCTGTATAATATGTGTTCGAGTATTTCTTAGTAACGAGTTGGATGATAAACATATAACTAGCTGACAGAGGAAAACTTAAGTACCCGTATAGAAACCAAAATCACACGGAGTATCCTGTGAAAAACTGACGCTTCCTTGTGCTTTTTATTCTTCATTATGCCTTATATTGCATTAAGCAGCAACCTGACTACATTTTTCATCTTAGGCCTTGTCTCTAGTGAGATGCTAACACAACCCTGAAGACTCATAGCATTTGACTTCGAACTGCAGGTGAAGTTTTGCTCACACTAGTAGCAAGGATTTGCTCCAACGAATTGTTCTGAGCTGAATGACTCAATACCCACTTGGCTAACTCAGTCCCATTGCTGAAAGGGGGTTTCCCTGTCAGTAACTCCAGTAAAATGACCCCGAAACTGTAGATGTTGCCAGCCATTGGCACCCTCGTTGTGTGAGCGTACTCTATAATCATAAACAAGGAACTCCTCATCAGTTACCAACCAAGTAATATATAAGTTGAAATCAGTCAAGAGAAAGTAAATACAGTAAAGTATATGGGAGGACTCACTTTCTTTGAAGAAGCCTCGTAGCTTGACCAACATCAACAACCGAATACTAGTTCTTGTTTAAAGATTAGAAATAGTACTGAATAGGTTTTGATTGCTCTTGTAGTCTGATGTTGAAGGAGTGACTCTATTTTATCACAAAAAGTGGTCTTAGAAAAGCTACAGAACCAAGAAGTAGGACAATCTGGGAAGAGGAAGGGCAACACAGGCATGGCCTTAAAAGCAATTCAAACAATGAACATCAATTTAAAAGGATAGAGCGGTAGCAAAATGAAGGGTGATGTTGGTGGATCTTGAAAAGCTAGGACATGTTGGTAATGGATGCAACAAGGTATGATGGATTATCATTTTTCGTGGTGATGAAAAATGTGGAAGCAATCACGAAGAATTTATAATCAGTTACCTACAACTAAAACTACAGCTTTCTCACTTGGATGAATGTTAGCCCACAGAAGCAGCAAGGTAAGAAAGTCCGCCGGTGCTCTTTGAAGGATCAATGACCTTGCTAAGCTCGATGTCCACCTTCTGAGGCTCATTCCAAGACTTCAGGTAGGATAGTCTTTGTTGAAAGATGCAGGAGACGAATCGCATCCCTGCCTCCATGGTGAAAAGCCAGAACTTGAGCTACTCCTCGTGCTATGTTGTAACGACGTGGCCAGTCTAAAGCATCTCCTGTACTTCCGTGAAGAAAAACAAGAGCAGTAACCTTGTGGTCGCATTCGTAAAACAAAATTGCAGTAAAAGCATATGCCAGAGGAATCATAATTTGTGAACTGCTCAGCCTTCCTAGGAGTTCCAGAACTTGTCCAAACCTTTCCTGCCTCCACGACTCAAATATCTTGTCAGTGCAGTTCAGCTTCTTCACACTAACTTTTTCTACAAAGAATTGCAGCTTTATAGTATGTTGAGAATCTGCTCTTCATAAGAATTCTTAACTGCTCCCATGGCTCTGGTGAAGTCAATACTGTATCATGAATGCTATTTGTGGTTATGAGATGACCATGGTACAATGAAAAAATTGTCGTCGTGTAACCTTAAGGTTACGGATTCAAGGAATAGAAACAGCCTCTTGCAAACAAGGACTACTAGCCCTGTAATTTGCTAATCACTTTTGATTTTTTGAAGCAAAACAGACCTTTGAGGCTTTCATTTTAGTAGGTCAGCATAACGCTGGTTTGGACTACCAATAAACGAGACCCTGGGCCCACCATCTGACTAAGGTTCTTTATGACAAGAGAAAGGAAATCAAAGACGTACGTACAGACCATCTCACCTTTTGCAGCCAGGGGCCTAGTTGAAACGATAAAGGAGCTACTATTATATGATAACTGTGTATATCAACTAATGCAGTATTTAAGGTATTACACCACAACAGTCTATATCAACCGATTCCATGTTATAGGAAACATGAGACAAAGCCGATGTCAGCCTCATCCGTTAAACCTCTGATTGTCACTATAATGAAACTTAGTACTTTAAAAACAGAGAAAGTTTAGGTCTACATTCCCCCAGGGCTCACGCTACGCCTAAAGTTATCCTTAAGCTGAGTCTAGTTCATTTTTTTTAAAATGGAGACACTCCACTCCAACTTTTTGTTAACACTTCTTATATCAGCAAGCAATGGGAATGTTTGTAAGAACAAACGGGTTAAAAGTTTAACGCTTGTCATATGATCTTGAGGAATACACAATAAAGGTGCGTATTATAGTTTGTGAAAATTTGATGATCTATAAACCATCCCTAACAAACAATCAGCTCATGTTAAAACATTATGAATCACTTCGTACTGACCTGTTGCCAATAAACTTTCCAGACTCATATGATAATGGAAAACTGGAAAGTGACTTGCATTTTCTCAAAAGCAGTAGATAACCGTATTAATTAAGGGGATCTTTACTTTTTTATTATAGAGCTAAATAATTTGTTCGACCTCTAGCCGTGGCTCCATATACCCTCTTCTTTCTCCTTGTGGCCCTCCCCTTCCTTTAACCCTGCATAGGCAGAATCTTGTTCCACCTGGCTGCCCTCCTTGTATATTTTCTTTGCTTGAATTTGGCGTTAAACTTACCTTGTGTTTTTTCTTGAACATCCAACAGACCCAAACTTAATCCATGGCTATTATAGTCATGCCAAACGGCCTCGCCCTGATCCATATGGATACCTTAAGTCTCTAAGTTATCACCCAATATTTTCATTAACACACTGATTTATCTGCATATGTAGATAAACGGTCTGAATCAACAAAATCACCGCCCCACTTGCACTTATTGCAGCTAGTGTAAACCCTCACCGGCGACCACGAGGAATTATATGTTACTCTGAGAGGGTCAGGTGGCCAGACAAGTGCCTTGCGAGCCTACTTTTTTTGTATGTTTTCAAAGATCAAATGCTTCGTCTGATTTGCCCAATAGCAAATCCCATACGTGCGATGGCATTCATCCGCAAAAAGACCTCCAAGGACCTTGTTTTTTCTGCCATTTTTTGCTGTAAAATGGATGGTGTCGGGCTCAAAAAACTTTGGGGAAATCAGATGAACAGTTTAGATCTTTGAAAAATACAAATGATACGGCTGGCAAGCCACTTTTCTGTCCGCCAACCCATACTTGGAAACATGGCATGAAGATCTGAATCCAAAGTGGGGTTCGTCCATGCCCCATCTTGAAGCACTGAACCTCGAGAAAAAAGATGCCAGATTTCCAATCAATACTACGATGAAAAATTTCGCTCTAAATGTATATCCTCGCATTTGCACAGAGCGTGTAGAAATGGTCTTTGAAGAGCATAACCAGTCGGTACTTCAAGAACTACCACGAAAGATGCAGGAAATTTGCAGAATATTTACCATTTTCGGAATGTTTAACACGAATCTGTTCAGCATATACTTGCAAAAAAGAAAAGATGGATCTGTTGGAGAGTATCTACACCAAACATTGGTTTGCGCAGATGCCAGTAGCCCTAGAAATGTCCGTTGCCTCGCATGTCATTCATCTTACCGTCTTTTCTTCTTTGAAGATTCGGGTTTCCCGCCTGCCACACGAGAGAAGATTTCATTTAGTCCCAGCTAAGCGAACACAGTAACGCTAATATAATGTCTCTTTTGTTTGCTTGCATTATAAATTCTTGGATCAAGTAGATGAATTCTTTAATAAAGTCATCACTATTCAAAAGAAAAAATCAACATGGTAATACAAATCAACACAGATGTATGCCTCATGAAATCTACCACAGAAAGTACCAAACGATGTAAGACAGATAAAGATGGATGGCCCAAACACATCGTAATGGTAATTATAAACTGTAACTCAGCATAAGCAATCTTAATATCATTGTCACATATGGTAACCACCAATTGCTATATTTCAAGATGATTTTGAGAGTTCCTGCACTGGATTATTGCATGGAGAAGAACTGGCTAAAAAGCATGGAGGGCAATTCAGAACAATTGATACCAAGTTAATCAAGCAATTCCTTTCTTTTACTGAAAGCTGGGTGTGTGTTTATGTGTGAGACTCAAACCACAACCTTTTGGAATGACCATGCCACAATCATTGTAGGTGCTTGTCACTCGGGTTTAATCAGGTGATTAAATGAATCTTTCATCATAGCATGAACTTTGAATATGCCTCTGCTGTTGAAACTTCAAACACTTGAACCACAAACTTAAACATCAACAACTGTCACCACAGTTGGTCTCAGACAACTCAGCATCTGCCCAGGAATACGCTAGGCTGGACATTCAGCTCGCCGCTTTCCTTTTGGCCCAGGGATCAGATTTAAGAGAGTGCGTGAGTGGTTTGCTTTGTAATTCTTCCCTCATATGCTAGTGATTGTGAGGGCCCAATTCTTGACTAGAAGGGACATCAAAGGTCCTTGCTTCCATCCCTTGGATCGATAGACAGGGAGGGCAGAGCTTTTGGGTTTTCATGTTGTCAAACAGTTGAATAGCGAAAATAGATGGCGAGTGCTTGATTGAAATAATCGGGTCATGTAGGAACAAGTTCAAATCTTTCTGTCTGTATGAAGGGACACAAGGGAGAGAAAAAAACATATGCTAAGCCATAATTTTTCTATGAATGAAAATTATGTCTTGGGGAGTGGGGCAACTCGGCAATTTCTAGGAGGTTCCAGTCAACTTACAAGAAGCACAGAGTTTTTTTAGTATATTACTCTTTACCAAAATCCTGTTTCGGTCACAGCCTAGAGCACTTCAGAGTTATATTACCACAGAACTCCAACACTGCATTCTAGCTACAAAACAGAATACCCTCAAGATGTAAAAGATGGTAGACATTTAAAATTGAGTAAGAGATGTTCTATAAGAAGACAGTTAGAAAATAGAACATAAAACACAGAAACAGGTCTATGGAAGTTCCAGTCACAATTGTCCAGAACGAGAATTTTGGTTAGTTCATTGAGAATATTTTTGCAATTTTCATTTGATTGAAACAAACCTGCAGGAGAATCCAAGTTCATCATGGTAATTCCAGCAATCCCACCATCCTGAAATGCAAAAAAATATCTTGAATTGAAAAGCACCATTTCCATTCGTATGATGGATTACTAGATCACATAATTAAAACTTGCTGTTAACTAAGAGAATGTAACAGTACATACTGATACCTATATTATCAAGAGCAAAAGACATGAACTTGTGGGTCAGAAAGGGTGCAATACATGTGTCTTAGACGAAACGTAAAATGTAGAATGTTGAACTGAGAGACTGCAAAAAACTACACACTCGTACCAATCTTACTGGGGGAAAAGACATATCTTGTGGGTAAAGAAGAGACTGCAATGCACATGTCTTGAGCAGAATGTTAAAAAATGTTGATAAATGACAATGCAACTCAAATATGGGAAAACAGAACCATGCACCCTTCTTCTGTTACCAACACTCCCAAGTTAAGTGTATTTGATAAAGTGGAAAAGAACCAACACACATTGCAATTGCAACAAACAACAGAAGTTTGTGAATAGAGAAATGGTGTTGAGCAAGGGAGCGAAGATACTATTCCCTTACATCTCCACTACACAACAGACATGCTCACAATGGTAGCAACACTAATTTTTTAAAACAGGTAGCAGATTTGAAGCCACAACCGAGACATTGCAACAAGAAGCGACACACAACTTAAGCCCTAAATGAAGTTTGTGATAAGGTGGTCACTGAGACTCTGACCCTGGTCAGTACAGAGAAATACAGCAAGAATTATTAGGATAGCATGACGAAACAATGAACAGTGTCCCGAAGTAAACAAAACGGAAATTCCACAGTAAAATTCCTGCAAGACCAGGTGAGAAACCTAAACTACACACTGTCAGCTACCACATCATAAGGGCTCTTCTTATTTGACATGATCCTATTACAGTAACCTGCCAAATCCTGGAGTATAGTTACCTCTAGATTTTCTTTTACATTTTTTGTTTTTTGGTGGAAAGGAATTTCATTGAAATGAGAAATCGCAAATGAAGAACCTTAGAATCCAAAAATACAACTCAAAGCAAGTTTCCGCAAACCAACTCTTGTCGGGAAGTTATCACTTTGCTTCCTGAAGAACAGCATGGCAGCAGAGAGACAAGTCTTAACAAAATATGTATCAACCTCATCAGAGATTCATGTCACAGGGGAGGTTTCGCGTCTTATGTGAGAATTAATGTAGTTGACTACATGATCACTATCTTCCTCATGCAGAAAAGTTCACTTCAAAACAACAAGAAAAGACGAGAATGCAAAATTCTATCGAATACATGGTGCATTACATCTAGGGGCCCTCATATAAGCATTCAATACAAGAAGAAAATATAAATCACTTAGCACTTTTAAACAGCTTCCAGAAAAGTTGTTTTGGTCCAAAATAGCTGCAGCATTAACAATTTTGTATGCATAGTGACAAAAGCTTATGGCATCGACATTTCTTTTTTTCTCCCACATGCACATCCAAATCAGCAAAAGCTTATAAATGCATGTCCACACATGTTGATGATGTAGTGATGCGAGATATGGATACTCGTGAACAACCCCATGTGCATGTGAATATATGTGTAAAGGCTGAAAAGAAAAAGGGGAAAAACAAATATGCAAAAAGAAAAGGAAATAATAATTGATAAAGGAGAAAATGGTAACAAACCACATCATAAACTATTTTCTGGTTGCGCCAGTAAGCAAGTGTAGGGATAAGTAGTCTTCCTGCAAAAGAATCAAACGGATCAAGCAGATGGCTGGGAACAGACAGCAGGTCACAGCCACTAGTATGTATCAAAAAACATAATCAACTATATCGTGAATGGTTGGAAGAAAATGAGCACAGACAAAGAACTCCCTGATGACAAACTGATAAATTACCGGATCTTGATTTTTTGAGATTGAGGGACTCTGGTGGGCAAAATGATAACTGCTCTGCACTCTCTGGAGTAACTAAAGTTCCAGTTACCTAAAGCAGAAGCAGAAATTGTGAAAACAAATCTAACAAGACCATGAAAAATGACACAGAGATTAAGGAATAATTGAAAAGGTTGAGAAAATGTAGAAAGGTGAGTTGAGTATGCCACAGATTTGAATGCATTGACAACTTACATGTGAGAAAGGTTCAGCCGTCCCTTTTTCAGTCCCAGGCCTGTCTCTCTTTTTATTGTTGCTACGTTGCACCTTTGCAGAAGAAGAAAATGAACTTGCCTATTTCATGTCATCACATCCAGCACTAAAATTAAGAACAGATTCCGCTAATATCATTTGTTGCATCATCATCCTAGAGTATTAGTTCCTTCTCATTTCAGGGCTAAGATTATCCACTATATTAAAGTAGAAGGTCACTCAACAGTGCAAACCTGATATGAAGAACGTTCAGATGTCATGTTGCCATGTTGCACCTCTGATGCAGCAGCAACCGTGCTTGCCTGTTTGACATCATCACACCCAGCATTAAAGTTGTAGAAACAAGACTGCATTATTGTTCTTTCTTTCATTGTCACCTCTTTATCTTAAGAAAGTTTTTCCCTGCTCATTTCAGGGGCAAGATTAGTCACAAGATTTGAAATGTTGAAGAGAACTGAAATGGTGCAAACCTGACATTTTTGAGATTCCAGGTTACTTTTGGTCCTCTGGTTGTCTTTCAGATCATTCTTTAATTTCTTCAACTTACGACCTGATTTTCTGCCTTCAGTTTGGCTTGCTCTTCCCTCAAGACAGCCCGTTTTCCTCTTAGATGGAGTAGTGATTTTTCCACATGAACCCATTTGCTCTGTACTGTCTGTAGCTTCTTCAATTAGATCTAATGTGTCACCATTTCCACCCTTATCAGCGCCAATGTTAGCAGCTTCAGGATCTATCCTAGCTTTAGATTGTTCTTCAATCAGATTCAGCCTGTAACTTACAGTTTCACCACCATCCCTCTTGAGGATTTCATTTTTAGGTTCATCACCACCTGATGTATTCAGGTTATCTCGTTTGTTTGACGATGTAGTCCTGTTTTCTTCATGTTCAGAGCTTTTGATGTTTGTAGGTACTTTGCCACATAAATTACCTTCAGCGCAAACAGCCAAAGAATCAACTGAGTCACAGTGCCACGGAGCAACAACACCTATACCATCTTCCAGGTTCTGATTGTTCTTACCGATTTCATTTTTTCCTGGGTTTTCCTCTGTCACACAACTCGTCATAGGAGATGGAGATGAGCCATTTTTCAAACCCAAACTAGCTTGAACTGTATGACAGTTCAGAGCAGTACTGTTCCAATTTCTTAACATACTGATGCCTTTTCCCATCATGTCATACTCAGCACTACCATGAGGAATAAGAAAAAACTCATCCAATTTACTTGCTGGTAATTCATCTAATTGGATGGGCAAAGCAGAAGGTAAGTCATCAGAACTAGGGACCCTTTGTGGAGAACTCTGTTCTTTAGATGTTTTCCCATAATCTTTATCAGCATAGACTTCCCAATTATAAGGAAAACCCGTAAAGAACATACTGCAAACCTGTTGGAATTGACAGAGAATGTATAAGATGGGCATCCACACAACAATCTGGACTGAGACAGCAAGGACGTGAGAAAGTTACTTACCCCACGGGAGAACCCACACAAATGGGTCCGTCGCACATTTATAGGGCCATGAATTGCAATCGTCATCCCATCATCAGCTTTGAGAGTGAAGGGATCGTATCTCTTCACAATAGGTGCAGAGTGAAAGAGTCTCGATGCTTGCTGAGGACTGTTCAGAGAAGCCAAGGAAACCACTGATGACAAAAATTATATCTAATTCCACTAACGTGGATCCGTCCTTTCATTCCCTCCACCATGAGAAAGTTCTAACACTCACGGAAAGATAGAAAATGCAACCCAATTTCTGAGAACACTGTTTCTTTGATTTTTAGAGAAATTTAAGACCGGGTAACAATTTCAAACCCCAAGCTCCACATTTCCAGAATCCAAGCGCTAGCTTTCTTCCTTTCACTTACCCTTTTAGCAAGGGGGAATTTACGTACTGGCATCTTTTCCAATAAGCTTTCTCACAAAAGATGAGCGGAAAAAATTAACTTGAAAAACCGAAAATAGTTGTCTGAAAGCTAATGAACATGCTAGGCCGAATGAAACCCTAAACATTAGAAAAATACTTACCAATTGGATGTTAATCCTGCAACAGCTAATGTCTTCCCACCGCAATCATTTTCACTTCTAATTAGCCACCAATCAGACAAACAAACCTAAAAGAAGAAGAAGAAACGTAAGAGAAACCCTATATCAAAAGAGAAAGAACGTGAAAATGAGTAGGGATTCCTTTTCCCTATTATGTTTTCAGAAAAGAGGGAGAAGTACACTTTTGTCGGTAGGGGAGGCGGCGGTTTTGACAGGAGTTGGATTAATGTCTATGCGGAGCTTCGTCGCCATGGGAGCAACTCCAAGAGAAGCACTTTTGCCGGGAGGCAAGGCTTTGGGAGTGGCAGGACAAGCGGGAAGGGTGAAGCGGCTACTACTGGCGCGAAAATTAGTGGACTGACAGAGACCGGAATGATGGGTCCACTCCACTTTAAGAGTTTGTCCGTCGACGGCGATGAGATGGACGATCATAATCGGGTTGGAGAATACGCGACGGACCGTTCAACGAAAGATCAAGAAGTCATGGTATCCAAGCGGCGGGTCCACTCGGACTTCAGACGAGTCAATGCGGTTTTAAAACGTTTGGCAGAGTTAAGGAAAAGGGCTTTTATTGGAGAACAAATCTGTTACTGATATTATATTACCACGTAGAAGGACAGTCTTGGCATAATGATAGAGTTGTCGCCGTGTGAACCTAAAGTCACGGTTCAAGTCATAAAAATAACTTTTTACTAAATGTAAGGTAAAACTGTGCACTATTGACCTTTATAGTCCACGCCTCTTCAAACCCTACATGCACGAGCTTCAGGCTGTTTTTATTTTAATGAATTTTTCATTATATTAACTAATGTTTGTCAAAATCTACATTTACACATTTTGAGTTTTGACGTCTTGTCCAAACTCTTTATCAATTAAGAGCTGGTCCTCGAAGGGGTTGTTTGCAATTGGAAATTAGAATAAGAGCCATGGATTGTTTAGAAATAGTAAAAAAAATCCAAGCCAAAACATAGATGAAGGAGAATAATAGTGGCATAAAGGACTTTGTCTATGGTAATAATATTAAGGGCAATTGAATATAAAGGGTTTTTAATGTTAACTTCTTCTTTTTTTTTCTAGTGACAATCTTTTGTAGAGGGCTTTTTTTCTTTTTCTTTTTTCTTTTTGTCCAAGTAAAGAATTACAAAGCAAATCACTCATACCCGCTACTAAATCAATTCACTAAGAACAAATCAGCCTCCTAAACCTACTAGGAAATGTACTTAGGAAAAGAAAATAGACAGCAGATCATGATAAAAAAGGGAAGAGGAGGGAATTCATGCTTCCAACCATAGAAAAAGATAAACTTTTTATTTGTAAGTTATATAATAAAAATGAGTTTGCCAGAGGGAGAGAGAGAGAGATAGAGATTTTGAGATACAGAAAATCTACATAAATGGGTTTCTGGATAGGGAAAAACCATTTTTGTAGCTGGGGAGTTATTGGATAGTATTTGTTTGAGCAAGACACAAAAACATTTATTTAATGAGATGGAGAATCTTGTTATAAGAATACTTTGTGTGATAAATTTTGAATGCAAAACCTTCCTTGCCTCATTGGCAGGAGTATGAAACCTTCTTTGCATTTCTCTCTATCGTAGAAATGGTGTAAATATAAAAGGTATGCTATTGAAAGTTTAATCTTGTCTGAAGGCTTAGAAATAATTTTTTTGTAAAAATGCAAGGTAAAACTATGTACTATAAACCCATATGATCCATTCCATCATAAAACTTGTATATGTGGGAGTTTGGTGCACCCGACCATCCTTTAGCCAAGAATAGATACTGGGCAATTTGCCTTATTGAGGAATAACCATATTTGCTGCTGTAAAAGTCTTCGATCTTCTAAATTTTATTTTTTTTTTTCAGCCAATCATTGCACTTGCACAAAACAGCTGAATAAAAATGATTAAAGACAATGATAGATGGTAGAGTTCTAAATGAATGAACCCACGCATATACTACCGGACGGCTTAATGTTGCACTTGGCAATAATGATCAAACAAAATCAAAGCGCATTTTGGACGTAAGGTGTATAATCAACCTCTTCTAAAATGTAAAGTAAGGCGGCCTACTATAGGCTATCGTAGTCTACCCCTTCTTAGAACCCTATATAGGCAGGAGCTCCGTGCACTGGAGCTGCCCTTTTTGCCCCCTTACTACTTTCCATCAACGACTACTCAACATTACCAGCATCATCTCCATCCTCTATTATTATTCACTTACGTTCGTTGGATGCTAGCTGTCATCCCGCTTGTCCGAGAAATCACCGTTGGATGTGCTCTGTACCAACTTCCATAAAGTTGTTGGAGTATAACGGCCCCCACCGTGTCCCACTCCCCATCATGGCACGTGTGTTGTGTTTCTTCCACACGATTCAAGTCTAAAGTAAGTTATTTCTTAGACAAAGGTACCATAAACAAATATCGGATCTTTTAATGGGATCCACGTCCACCGACACGAGAAGCTTTGCCGGAAAAATATGGGAGATTTTTCCCGAAATAGTTCTATCATGCCTCTGTGAAGCCATGGCCCACTTCGTGATCCATGGGCTCCACGATTAGATTCTCTAATTATCTGATCTAGCGCATAGTTATTGATGATCGTATCACTTGGTTGTGGGCCATCAAGATCAACGGCTAGGTCAAGAAATGAATATTTACAAGTTAGGTGAAACCAGACTAACAAGAGAAGTCATGCTTTTCACGTCCTACACCCATTGCTCAAGGATCTATTATATTATATAGTTATCCATCACTATAATCTGATCGGGGGATAGCAATCAACGGCCAAGATCATCCGATAAATACTTGCATCCCACCGAAACGTTTCTTCACATTGTTCCCATTTCCCGCGGCAGCAAAAGTTACGTGGGTTGTTATCTTACATGCCAACGGGCACATCCAACGTTGGATTGAAGTTGATCAAATTACAAGATTGCCTTTAACTGCGCGACTTGTCTAAAATACGCCCATCGCACAATGAGCAAACGGCCATCTTATTCTAATGCGCGACAGCTTACCTAAAGTAGCGTATGTGTGACCTGTCCCCTGCGCACTTCCTGCGCACTTTATCATCCTCTGCCACTAAAGAATCTAACGAACGCGGTTGCGGATGTTCTTCGTTTCTCCGATGTAGAAATCTAACATCGCAACCCCAAGTTTTTATTCTTTCCACCCCCTCTCTGCAACGCTCTTTCATCTTCAGCAACGCTTTAAGATCTCAAAAAAGGGAAAGACAAACGCTTACACGCAAAAGTTATCTGGTGTTTGATTTCTCGGCTGAGATCTGCTTGGGGTTTTCTTCGATGGGAATGGGGGAGAAGTATAACTCATGAATCGATGTGGTTATGGATCTCACGAAATGGACGATGAGGATTTCGTGACTGGGAGTAGATTAGGGTTTCGAGGATGGCTGGGGATCCTCCGAGTTGGGGATACAAGGGCATGTCCTCGGATAATATCAAGGGTTTAGTGTTGGCGCTTTCGTCCAGCATTTTTATTGGGGCGAGTTTCATTGTAAAGAAGAAGGGATTGAAGAAGGCCGGGGCTTCTGGAACTAGGGCAGGTAGTGCAAAACCGTAGTAAAGTTCATACTTTATTTCCATGGTTTACTTTGTTTCGTTTGTGATGTGCAATTTAGTTCAGTTGGGCAATTTTGGTGGATGGAAGTCTTGGTTTTGTTTGTTTCGATGGGTTTATTTGGGTGGGCCTGTGAATGAGTGTGCCCAGTAAGCCCTTGTAGGATATTCTGTACTGGGCGAACGCTTAGTCTGCTTGTCAATGTGACGCTTTCGGTTGTGTTTTTGTTGAATTCTAGTGCTTTTTGTTATGTAGCAAGGCAATATCAGTGTCCAGTGAACACTTTTAGGATATTTTTCTACTGGAGGAATGCCTAGTTTACTTGCTATGTGATGCTTTTGATTGGATTTTATTTGAATTCTAGTGCTTTTCATAATACAGCAAGGCAATGGCAGTGTTTTGACTTCCGAGTTTTTTATAATCAGTGTGTAATTGATCTGTCTATACTGGCTGTGTTTGTTTAAACTTATATCATTTGGATACTGCAAACAAGTATATCATTTGGCACTAGTCAATTTAATTTTAAGTGCGGATGCTGTACCTTTGAGGAAACTGGTAGGTCTTAATATTCTTTGAAATGGTATGGATATTAGAGAAAACCGATAACCAATGGCTATTGAGAGGATGGATAAATCACTAGCTAGATTGAATTGCAACTGAGAGGGTAGTTTCCATTTCTTTCTGCAACGGGAAGTGTGGAAGAAGTGGGCTGTAGTCCCTGTAGTGGCATATGCAGAGTATTTTGATGGTTGTGTACATTTTGTCATTTTGAATTTTTTAATGAATTCTGTCATAGACAAAATGAGTGGCATCTAATCAAATGTGTGAGTTCATAAATAGTACATCATAACCATTTCCAGTGACACAAATCTATGCTGTTCCCTGATTGTTTTGTTTAGATGGAGCAGAATATAGGAAAAGAAACGACTAAGCATCAAGCATATGAGTGGTTATTGCTGCATCCATGTAATATAAGAGATTAATTCCAAAAAACCCTAAAACTGTTAAGTTGGTCATCTCAGATTAGAATTTTATTTGCTTGTGGTTTTAGGAATTCCGTATTTCCGCAGAGAGAATCTCCATTTCTGTAAATCTGGAGTTGATCTCCAAGATGAGGGAGAGTGGTGAAGCTACAGGGTAGTAACTGACTTGCCCTTCAACTCATATTCTGGAAGTGAAACATTCTTTTGCTATCTGAGACCTTAGGAGGAGTCATTGCTGAAAGAGTGACCATGTATATGCCTTGGGAGGATAATGCCATTAGTTTCATTTTGCCAATACCTGTGATCTCGGCAGTTTATCCACTCCCATCAACCTTGGATTTCTATTGACGAGGAGAGCATTAAATATAGCCTCAATTTGGCAACACACTTAGATGCTGCTTGTGCACTGCAGATTTTACCAAAACAATAACAGTTATTTCACAGGAGATTCCTTTTCAAAGAGGAAGTTTTAATTGCAAATCAGTAAGAAAATTGATGTAGTGAGAATCCATTTGACCATAGGCAAAAACACCTGGCCAAGTTAGTTAAGTGCCCTGTCCCCAATCGAGAGGTTGTGATTTCAAATCCACTCAGCAGACAAAGAAAAAATAGAACCAAACGTAATATGTATATGAAGATGTTTTTCTATGCAATACCACCAGAGATGCAAGTTGTAAGTGGTTTCTCTTAAAGTGCTGATTCTGGCAATTAATCTTGTCTTTGAAGGGAAGCAAGAAAACAACGGCTGCTGTGCATGTCTTCTTGACTAGTTAAGGGAGTAACAAGAAGGTTGCCTCTAGCTTGTCTTTTCAACTCAAACAGAAAATTCACTGACAAAACTCAGGACTTATATTAGCTCAATTTCATTGCTAGAATGAGATAATGGATTAGCTCTACCACCACAATGCCTACGGTAACATTTAGACTCGCAGTGGGAATCACGGTGTTATTACAGTGATGATTCTCCTTAACAAAGGAGAGGTCACTTTCTGGCAGTGTTTTGCTACAGTGGACCTTATTAAATCATCAGAAATAGGGGATCCTATCTTCTTTTTATATTAAAGATAATTGCACAGGCAAACATTTATAGAAAGTAAATATCATACACCTTTTACATGAAATAATTGCATTCATTATCAATAACACATTGGTTAGTATCCAGATTATACTGTGACCTTTTCTGAAGAAATATGAGCAAGTTAGCCTTAAGCAATCCAACTTAAATGCTATATTTACTTTGTTATTGGTGTGGTTTACCATTGGTTTCTTCATCTTTGAGAATTTCTAGTTATTTTCTTGGGTCACAAGGCATTTAAGTTAGTTGGTACTTGTGTTTCAGGTGTTGGTGGCTATTCTTACTTGTATGAGCCACTATGGTGGGCAGGCATGATAACTAGTAAGTTTGCTTAGTTCTATCCACTTCAATTATATGTAAATGCTACCTTTATGATCCTGTGCTGGAAGATTGTTGAGATTTCAAGAATACTTACATTTTAATTAAGTTTGAATTGATTGCTTACTTGTGCGTATATCACCATTAGTTGCCAAAGTGACTTCAGACATTTGTGGGACACTATTATATGTAGTGGAACTGGTGTCTGCTTCATATGAATCAAACATGCCAACAAGGTTAACGAATGCTCCAATCGATGGCCAAAATTATCTCTAACCATTGCTGCAGTCTCAAGTGTTCCTATTATAGGATGTCAAATGTTGGGCCTCTGACTTAGGAATTCACCTTGGTTTTGGGGGTCAAGCTCTCTCTGCAGTGCTTCCAATTTCTGTGTATCTTAGTTATTGATATCTCCGCGAAAGTGAGAGGTGAATACCTAAAACAAATTTCCAAAATACTGTATGATCTAGATGGTCGGTGTAAAATCCTTCTATCATTTCCTGCAACGTGGTCCTCTTAGGAACAGTTAAGTTGTTCTCACAAAGCACCTTCTACAGCTTGCCTTTCATCTTCTGTACTGCTCAACTAAAGATGCCAAAGACAGGGGCTATGCCAGCTTAGACTAAGGATGAGGTTTCATACCCTCCAGATTGGACTAAAGTCATTCTCACAAAGCAGTAGACTAAGGATGAGGTTTCATACGTTCCAAGCTTCCCCATGGTGAACAGGGAGATGTTTAGCCAATATCTTCTTCCACTGGCTCAAAACAGAACAGTTAGCTAAGGTCCATTATTGCTAGTTGATCATGGAGTGAGGATGCTTCTCACCCAGCTTTGAACTAGAAAGCATTAGCACATGGAACTGTAGTAATATCCAAAGCAAATGAGGCAGCAGGTTAAGGCCCGCTCACATCACTGCTTGTCGTCAATTTATTATCATAAGAATTTAGCCGAAAAAAGATTCCTTTGGATCTTAATTTAATATCATTTCCCTCATTTGGATGGATCAGCATAAACACCTCTGGCTGAAGTCTTTCAGAAGTGAAGGTCTTCTGCCAACTGTATGAATAAGGAAGGCACTACTTATATATAATACATGAAGAGAAGATTAGGTATGGCAAGAAGACGAGATTAAACAAAGTAAAATATTGTTAAGTAACATACTAGGGAAATGTGGTGATCAATATTGTAATTTTAAAGAAATAGAATGATATTATAAGCAATAGAAAAACTCAAAGAGTAATTATTTCCCTCTCTCCCTACTTTTAAGGGACACATTAGAGAAGGTAACTGTTCCCATAGATTACTCCATTTTTTATTTTTTTCTCTCCTATTTTACAAGGGACGATTAACTATTTACTAGGTGGTTGAGTTACACCTCTCTCTCTCTCTCTCTCTCTCTCTCTCTCTCTCTCTCTCTCTCTCTCCTGTTTTTACAAATGTGCAATGTCATGTTTCATCTTGCTAGCTCATGACTAAGCTAACGTCATTTTTGTTTGTTTTGCTGCATCCAAGCAAACATCATATTTGTTTGTTCCGGCAAGGGTATGTAAACTAGTCTCATGATATGTGTCAATTCATGCATATTGCATTTGCATATGTTGTGCACATTGTTGCTATCAAGCTCATGAAACTAACATAATAATGCAAGCTTCAAAAAGTAATTTATCATGGCATTGGATGCTCATTTGTAAGTTTCTTCATAACTTATAACAGCCTACTAACACACAAAGGAAATTTATCTTCTGTCTACTACAATTTTAAAGGAAATTAAAATTGCAATGAAACACCCTACTTGACTTGATTTTTTGGATATATAACATTGTACGAGTCATTGCTATATAAATATCACAAGACAATCAGAGACTTGGAAATAAGATTACAGAATTCTGGTCCCTGACTCTTTCCATAGGTATGGTGTCTAGAGCAGCATTCTGTCATATGAAACTTATCCCAATTATCTGAAATGACGTATCAAATTTCCTAGGCATACACTGATTTTCATTTCTTTTATACCCTCAGACATTTCCAAAGTGCGAATTTAGTCCTACTCACTAATCCTGATAGGCCTTCTCATGCTTGTATCAGACTACTGACAGAAATGATGGTGTTGATTGATAGTATTTCCCATCAAGCCACTGACCTTGGAACAATTTATTTGCCAATTCTGCCTGCTTTCCCCTGTTTTCGTTTCTGATGAAATCTTGTGCATTATTCATCCACATCCTGTTTTACAAGCCTCGGGTTTTTCTCCATTAAAATTCCATCTTGGTCTATGATTCTTAGAAGATCATGTTGCTTCTCTGTTTCCAGAATCCCATAGGAGCACAAACAAGGGAACGTGTTTTGCAGGGTATGCCTATTGACGAGCCATCTATGAAGCTTTACCGATTCACTGCTCAATATAAATAGATTGAGAAAGAAACACCAAAATCCACAGGTGCAATTGATTACAGGGTAGCTTAATTTAGCTACCTATTCCATAAGGAAATGTGGCTTCTGAAGCTCCATTCTTGTATATGAGATTGCATGCAAGTATCTTGTCAGCCGAGGGTTTCCAGTATAAGACTTTCCATTTTGGGAGCAATAAACCATCTTCCATAATCAAATACAAAGTTTGGCTTGTGGGGACCCTCATTGTGGGACTGTTTCTTGCACAATAGGGCTTTATCAATGTTTATTTTTCCTTGGAATCTGGGATGTTCTAGAGTGATGCTATATGTGCCTTAAGACTGCTTCCTGATAAGTGGTTTGGATTTCAGAATACACATGGATTTTCTTATTATGAACCTATTATACTTGTATCTGATTCACAGAAATTCTTTATTGTGATATATGGATGATTTGGTTTGAGACGTCTATTTTTGGCTTGCAGTGATATGAAAGACTTTCCTGAAGTTTACTCATTTGTGCTATTTAACATCATTTCCATGCTTTTTGTTGTTTATGTGATTTGATTCTCTTTTAAATAAATTCTCTGCTCTAGAAAGTTCAGCAATTACTTGGTATTTTTAATGGTGGCCTTTTCACAGAGCTTCATGACCTACAAATAAGCTTTGGATTTTGATTGAACTTCTATCGCATGAGGCAAATACTGACTTGGTAAAATCCGACAGTGATCATTGGGGAAATTGCCAACTTTGCAGCATATGCATTTGCGCCAGCAATTCTTGTAACTCCTCTTGGTGCACTCAGCATAATTATCAGGCACGGGGGACAGTCAAATTTTTTCTTTTTGTGTTTCTATCTTCTCCAATATTTACATGTGTTAACATTGGTATTTTATGGCAGTGCTGCTCTTGCACATATTATTTTACGGGAAAAACTCCATATTTTTGGGATTCTTGGATGTGTTCTATGTGTTGTGGGGTCGACAACAATAGTTTTACATGCTCCTCAGGAGCGTGAGATTACGTCCGTGATAGAAGTATGGGATCTTGCCACAGAGCCAGGTATTTTTATGTTCTAGTGGCCTCTAGCTTTGTTATCATCACTGAAGCAGTCAGACTCTTATGCTTTCAAGCTTTATCTGTTTTACTCAATGTTGTAAATTTTCTTCCAAGTAGATATGAGATGTATAATTAACTGGTTTACATGCCTTCTTCTGCAGCTTTTCTTTTCTATGCTGCTATAATAATAGCAGCTGCTCTCATACTTATATTTCACTTTGTCCCTCAGTATGGGCAAACACATATAATGGTGCCAATGGGGGTTTGCTCACTTATAGGTTCTCTATCGGTATGTATGCAGTAGTTGATATTACAAACCACTTGTATTATATTTTTACCCTGAATCTTGCTTTCATTTTGTCCTTTCAATGCTACATGTATTTTCTTGACAGGTCATGAGCGTCAAAGCACTTGGTATTGCTTTGAAGTTGACATTTTCAGGAATGAATCAGTTAATATTTCCCCAGACTTGGTTTTTCACAATAGTTGTGGCTGTATGTGTTGTCACTCAAATGAACTATTTAAACAAGGTAACTTGGATTCTTTTGTTTTGCCATAGTTGCTTGCTTTTCAAATTGTAAATGTCTCTGATAATTCATTTGGCTGTCATGAATACTAGAAAGCAGAGGATCTTTCCTGTTCCCATTTCCAGATGCTTTTCATGTCTTTTGAGTATTAGCAATACCTTCTGCTTTCACCTTTTCTGGTCGAGTTGAACTCCTAATTAAACTTATATTGGTGTCCTCTTTGAGATTGGTTTGGAAGTAGTACTAGTCAGGACCTAACAATTTCATGGCATATCATGCACTTCTAACCAAAGGTTCACTGGTTGTCTTGGTCCATGAAATAGCTTGTTTAGGTCCTCACATGATGCTATTACATTTTTTTTTACATGTATTGTCACAATGTCTTTGTTCTGTAAATATCTAGCAGATGATTGCAGATGGTATGTTGCAAGGGTATACATATTTATGCAATATCAATTTAATTCAGACATTTTTAATATCCTGAAACTGTGGTGATTTTGTCAATAAAATGATGGAAAGGCAGGTTTAGAAGCCTGTCTCAGCTCTCTCATTAGGCTTTTCAAGACTTCGATATTTGATTTGGTGGGTTCTGTAAACATGTATTTGAAGTGGACAGTTATGTTACTTGATATGAAACTTATGGACTGATTGTGAGGAGCATTCATCTTTTTGCTTTCTAACCTTGTACACTTTGTTGCTTCAAAGTTTCAGTAATCAAGTTATCGGTGAAAATATCTGTGTACTTTGATTTGAAAATTGTTATTTAACACTAGATAGTTGGGAGGATATATATAACTGAGCCTATCTGTGAAATCATGAAATTTGTCCCCTCATATCCATGTTGTGGATCCCTCATCTATACTTTCTTCCTAGATACAAAAGGAGTTTGTCCTCAGCAAATCTATCTACAACTTTTGGATACTGATCTGATTCTACTGCAGGCTAGGTAAAATGCTTCCTCAAACTTAGATCCTGCTGGAATGACTTTATTATGCACTTGTATGAGGCTGACCTTGTCTCTGTGTCTTGTAGTTTCTACAAAAATTTTATGCAATTTTCAGCTTTCCTATGTCTGCCATGTGATACAATTACATGATCAAGTAACACATAATGCTATGAGTCAGTTTTATAATACTGCTCTGGTTTCCCCTCTTGAAATCTACGCCCATTTGGAGAATGAGCTTAGAGTAAAAACATCCCAATGTGGAAAGTTTATAAGTAGCATGGATGTGTTTCATTATTCCATTACTGCTTTCATTGAGTTGGTTTAGATCCTCGCACAGGATGGGAAACAATATAAAACAAGAATTCTGTCTGATTGTCAATGACAATGATTATATTTGGTCCCCACCAAAGGACTAGAGGTGAACTACATATCTTGACAATTAATTTTTCAAGTTTATGCACTGTTGTTTTAAGAGAAGCTTGGAACCTTTCAATTGGGAGGTTGACAATGCTTCTGGAGGAAAATGAAGAAAGGCTTTCTACAGTATCTTCCAATTCATAGAACAAACAGTTGCATATCTTTCTTTTGGAACCTGTCTTTTAGTCTTCCTGTTGATCCAGAGACAAATTACCTCCCAAATTTCTAGAATCACAACATCAGTCATCAGTTTACCTGTTACTTGTTGGCTTCCCTTTGGGATCTTTAGTGGCTAAATTAGCCAACCATCATGATAGGCTTATATCAAAGGTACTGTTACTTGATGAGACTGCATTCCTGTTTTGTGCTTAATGTTGGTTTTCATTGTACCAAACTTGTTTTATCCCTTAAAATCCAACTGAGCGAACATTGTAGGCATCAGAGATACCAGTTCTCTGGAGAAGTTCATTACTTTCTTCTTGTTTTTGTGGAGTTATTGTTGTCTAGACCCAGGTATCAAATCTCATTTCTAGTGTCTTCTAATCCCATCTCTAGTAAATGTTTGCAACGTTGTCAGATTGTTATGTAAGCACCTTCTTGGTAGAGGCTGTGCCACTATTTTCATGATTCACCATTTCAATGGTAGGTACTAGTAAGAGGGTTCATCATCATTGTAGAAGAAGATAAGAGAGTGGCTGTTTGTGGACAAAATGAAAAAAGCATCTTGCAAGACACTTATTAGCAGGAATATCTTATCAATCAGCTTATGATCAACACCTAGTTGCAGGAATATCTGATCAATCAGCTTATGATCAACACTTAGTAGCAGGAAGATCTGCTCATTCAGCTTATGATCAACACTAAGTAGCGGGAATATCTGATCAATCTGCTGATCATCAACACTTAGTAGCAGGAATATCTGATCAATCTGCAGTTCGCTTCTGATAATCCATTCCCATGCCCCACTTGCTCCCACTGTGAACTAACCAATCACTTTTCCTTTCAAAGATAACATTCAACTCCACCAATTCTCTGCTGTTTATAAGTTTTCTAATCTCATTTAAATTTTCATACCTTTTCTGGACATGCAATGAAACAGATATTTGATGAGTGGTATTTCTTTTCCCTTCCTAGCATTTGCGGCAGCTATTTATAATCCTGAAAATCACTGCATTTCAACCCTTTTAGCTGTCATTTCCTGAGAATAAAGTGATCTTAGGGAAGGCAGAGAGGTTATTGGACGCTTCAAAAATGGTGTGATTTGGATCTTTTTTTTTTTTTTTTCCTTTGAATGCTGAACATACAACCATGAGCAGTCCTGAACCCCTGTCCTACCACAGGAGGGGCTCTTGCAAGAAGGCCTTTACTTATTTGGGTCGCTTTTGCTAAAGATAAAAGCAAGTCCACTTGTGTGAATGTGAATTATAGACCATAAATGTTGCACTGCTAGCTTTAAGATCTACTGCTTTCACTACTTGTCTTGGAAGAAAAATAATTGATATTTGTGTGATTGATCCATTATCGGCAGTCAATCCTGAATCTGCAGCTTGAGTTTCTTGGAAGTTTTGCTTTTCATGTACATGCTTGATTATAAGTGCTCATGTGGTGTTCAACGATTCCTATGCATGTCCTCAAACTGTTACTCTCATTGAATGTTTTTGTGTCCTCAAACTCCTGAATCTGCAGCTTGAGTTTCTTTAAAGTTTTACTTTTCATGTACATGCTTGATTATAAATGCTCAAATACTGTTCAATGATTCCTATGCATGTCCTCAAACTCTTATTCCCATTGAATGTTTTTGTGTGCTTGTTCTAGGAAGTATCTTTACCATTTGCATTTTAATTGCAGGCACTCGATACATTCAACACGGCAGTTGTGTCTCCCATATACTATGCGATGTTTACATCCTTGACTATTTTGGCTAGTGTGATCATGTTTAAGGTAATCTCATTTTGCAATTAAATGTCTTGAATCTTGAATGCTTAATTGCTACAATTTTTAGATTTCATTAGCAAAGTAAGGTCTAAGGTTGACCTTAGAAGGGAGAAAGAAATGCAGTAGTTAGGGAAACATATCTTGGGGCATATAAAAGCACCTCAAACAAAGAAACTCAAGCATTTAAAATTCAAATTTCTCCACTAAAGCTCGAGAGATGTTGATTGGTGAGTAACATCTGACGTTCTGTTTATTTATGACTTTAGCCTGAAAAGGTCTACTTTGGTTGCTCAACTGAAACCAAAAAGTTTCATGATAGAACATATAGCATGACATTTCCAATTTCTTTGAGTCTTGTTGAGGATACAGCAATGCACATAATCGTGTAAGGTGAGATAGTTTGGATCTGTCATTTTATCTTCTGAATGCAATCCTTGTACACTATCTACCTGAACCTGGATAGAGATTTCATGCCTTAGAGCCAATGGAATATGTGAGCCAACAGTTTATCTATTGTTAAGCATTTTAGAAAGTAGGACTACATTCATTCCATAATTTCTATGGAGTACAGGGAACTTGAATTTCTTAAAAAACTTTGGCAGGGAGAGGTTCTCTTAAGAGTCTGTAATTAAGCGCAATAAATAGGTAAAAAAATGTCTAGTTGATTTAGTTAATTATTAAAAGTAAACATTTTCTTTTTTCACAGAACTGTGAATGGGAAACCAGCTATAATATATATATATATATATATATATATATATATCATGTTTACTTAGTTGCTGCAGGTGCAATAAAGTGTTTTGAAGAGTACCAAAACAGGAAGCCTGGGTGGAATATCTACTGCCGATGTGATTTTACAGTGTCATTAGTTGTCATGAAAGCACCTATAATGTGTCAAATAAAGTAAGGGACACAATAGTTGTCATTCAGAAGAAGGAAAAAAAAAGGGAAAATGTATACAATGGTCAGGCTAGATTTGGTAAAGTAATTAGAAAGGAGGAAGGCAATATCACATTTCCTTATGTTTGCTGCCTGGCTACACATGTTTGACGGTTACTGTTTTCATAGTGCTATGTCTGGAGCTGAATCATCAAGGCAGTTATTGATAAAGGGACACATGAAATGTGATTTGATGGCTTGATTGTGATTGTGGTCATTTTTCTCCTGCTATTTGTAGTTATGATCTGATCCTGGGCTTATACTTTATTGAGGGTTAGTGCTGTGGAATAGAGTTGCTTTGAAGGTGGATTTTCTTGGAAATCATGAGTATGATTTGATGGTGCAAAAAATCATGAGTATGCAATTGGCAGATAGAGAAGATGCGTCTATCTTGTTATTTTTTAATGTGCATGGGGGAAATTACCTGCTTATTTGGTATCAATTTTTGCACCTTAATAATGTATCATCATTAGATTCTATCTTTTCCGGCAAAGCTCAATAGAATTGTTTTCAATCTCAGCATTCGCTCCTTTGATGTATCATTCCTAATTAGAATAGTAGCATTAAAAAAAAATGAAGTAAAAACCACGAGTTACAACTGCTCGCATGATGTTAAAGTAAGGAGAAATTATACTATGACGCTTCACTGGAACACCTCTAGCATGCCAATAATGTGCATTGCAACAGCATATCGATTTAGCCCTAAAGTTCTGCTGATTCCCCAGTGTTTCCATAACATGGTGGAATTGGAGAATTCTCATTCAACTGCTGGAAGTTGTGTGGTTCTTCTGTGTAATGGACAAGAACTGATCTAAAAGTGCTTAGCTAGTTATAGATTTCTTTTCAGCATATTGACAAACTTGATATGCCCATTACAATTTCTGACTTCCTGATCAGGACTGGGCCGGGCAGAATGGTACTCAAATTGTCACGGAAATGTGTGGGTTTGTGACAATCCTTTCGGGTACTTTTCTTCTTCACAGAACAAAGGACTTGAATGACGGTATGTTCCTCCTTTTTTGTTTTACTTGATTTTCTAGTTCCGAGTGTGGGATCAAGATTGCTGTTACACTTATGTACAGGTTTGTCAACATCTTTATCCATGCGCCTTCGTAAGCATGCCGGCCAGGATGGTGAAGGTATCCCACTGAGGTGCCAGGAGTCACTGCGGTCGCCAGTATGAATTCACATTGATCTCTACCTTTATCCACGTGCTTCCATGCTGTTGGGGCCCGTCTTCGCTATCTACTTATACAGCTTGCGTGGAAGAGGAGGGTTTTCTTATCCCCAAATGAAGCAATTGCTTCCCCTTGTATGAGACATTGTAGAAGTGTAATCGGATCACATCGGCTCTCTCTGTGTACTTGAGCTTCAAAGTAAAAAAAAGCCCGAACAGGGCTCCTTTTGCAGGGTGTTTGACATTCTACGGAGTTGAACTTTAGATTTGGGGTTTATTGGAGTTATTGTATGGTGCAATTCATTTGTTAGGGGAGATCCTTCTGTAACACGACAGAATTTATTCAGAAAATGAAAATCAAGGTATAACAAGTGTTCAACCAAGAGTCCCTCTCTCTTCCCTAAGCAGGCAAAGGTGTTTGCTGAAAAGATCTCTGTTCAAATCATCACCATCATCATCATCATCAAGACCTTATCCCAATTAGGGGTCCGCCACATGAATCTTATTCCTCCATTCCACTCTATTGAATACCATGTCTTCATTTAGTCTCAAAGTTTTTAAATCTTTCCTCACCACTTCTATCCATGTTCTTTTGGGCCTTCCCCTTGCCCTTTTAAAACTTTCTACTTTTATTGCCTCACTTCTTCTAACCGGGGCCATTGTTGGTCTCCTTTGAACATGTCCAAACCATCTAAGTCTAGTCTCCCTCATCTTATTACCTATTGGTGCTATCCCTAAATTTTCTCGAATATTTTTATTTCGAATTTTATCTTTTCTTGTCTTACCACTCATCCATCTCAACATCTTCATTTCTGCGACGCTCATCCTATGAGTATGATGTTCCTTAACTGCCCAACATTTTGATCTATAGAGCATGGCCTTAGGCGGCCATCCTATAGAATTTTCCTTTTAGTTTGAGTGGCACCCGTCGATCACACAAAACTCCAGATGCACATCTCCATTTGTTCCAACCCGCTTGAATTCTCTGTATAACCTCCCTCTCAATCTCTACACTCTCATGAATTATTGATCCTAAGTACCGAAAGTGGTTTTTGATGGGGACTTCTTGGTTATCAATCTTGGATCAGTATTCTACTCCTACTCTCCTTGCTAAAATTACATTCCATATATTCTGTCTTAGTTTGACTAATTTTAAATCCTTCAAATTCTAATGCTTCTCTCCATAATTCTAGTTTTATGTTTATACCATCTCTTGTCTCATCAAGTAAGACTATATCATCTGCAAATAACATGCACCAGGGAATTTTCTCGTGTAAATGTTTTGTTAGCTCATCCATAACCAATGTGAAAAGGTATGGATTCAATGCCGATCCTTGGTGCAATCCTATAGTGACGAGAAAATCACCAGTCACACCACTAGTGGTCTTAACATTTGTTACTGCTCCCTCATACATATCTTTAATTATGTATATATATATCCTTGCGAAACCCCTTTACCACCCAACACTCTCCATATTAACTCTCTAGGGACTCTATCATAAGCTTTCTCTAAATCAATAAAGACCATGTGGAGGTCTTTCCTCCTTTCCCTATATTTCTCTACTAATTGTCTTAGTAAGAAAATAGCCTCTATGGTAGACCTCTCAAGCATGAAACCAAACTGATTCTCTGATACACTTCTTTCATGACGCAGCCTCTTCTCAATCACTCTTTCAAAAAGTTTCATAGTGTGGCTCATAAGTTTGATCCCTCTATAATTAGTGCAACTGTATGTCTCCTTTATTCTTATAAATTGGTACAATAGAACTTTTCCTCCACTCATCAGGCATTTTCTTTGATTTTATAATCTTGTTAAACAACTTGGTCAACCAAACTACCCCAATGTCTCCCATATGCTTCCAAACCTCTATTGGTATACCACCAGGCCCCATGGCCTTTCTTGATTTCATCTTTTTCAATGCCTCTTTTACTTCAGGTATTCTAATCTTACGTTCATACCTATAATATCCAATGTTATTTTGATTTATAGGATTTTCAATCCCTATATTCTCAGGGCCATTGTCATTTAACAATTTTTGAAAGTATATTTCCCACCTTTGTTTGATCTCATCATCTTTGACTAATACCCTTTGATCATCGCTTCTAATACACCTAACATGATCTAAGTCCTTACCCTTTTGTTCTCTTACTTTTGCAAGTTTAAACACATCTTTCTCACCTTCTCTTGTTTCTAGTCTATTGTAGAGCTCATCATATGCTTTAAGTTTAGCCTCACTTACTATTCTCTTAGCAACGTTTTTAACATTCTTATATTGCTCATAGTTTTCATTATTTCTAATTTTCTGCCATGCTTTAAAACGCATCCATTTTTCTTTAATAACTTTTTGAACTGTTTCACTCTGCTACCATGTTTCCTTTGCTAATACCCCTTTACCTTTAGATACTCCTAAGACATCTTTTGCTACTTTCTTAATGCACTCAGCCATATTAATCCACATAGTATTTACTTCTGTTTCATAGTTCCATTTTCCTTCTACTATCAACTTATTTTTGAAGGAGGTTATTTTCTCTCCTTTTAAGTTCCACCACTTAGTTAAAAAATCTCCAAACAGCCCCTCTTGACGTTTCAGAATTGGTATGTGGAATAACGTGATCCCCAAAATATTTTGTGACACCCCGGATTTTAACAAAACTTTTTCCTCGTTAAAATAAAAATAAAAATAACAATCTGTTTTAAGAAAATAGACGGGATCCCTAAATATTTAAAATTTTATATCATAAAGCTTTTAACGCAGCTTTAAAAGAATTTTTCGAAAACGTAAACTTCGGGGGTCAACCTCATTCAAAACCGTAATCATAAACAACATTAAAACATTGATACTCTGAGCATGCTCGATTAAAAACCACAATAAATACACTGTATAATTAAAGATGATAGTAAATCAATTCAAACGTCACCAGGTTCCATCCATAATCACCACAATATCTCCATCTAAACTTTAACAATCCTCCATAACATAATATGAGTCCAATCCATAATATGTATCCACATCTAAGAAAGTCTCAAAAGTCTAATCCAAGGGACATACTCTAATATATGTCCGAAGGAGAAAATAAAATAGAATGTCTTCAAGCCTCCTTCCTGATCCCATTACTACGCTGCTTTCCCTTGTTGTTATCGTCCCAAATCGAGGCATTGCAAAACAAGGCAATGCCTCAGCAAGCTATGCTTGTGTAGGTGATTACACTCAAATAAAGTTTAACAAAGTTTACAATAGAATTCTCATAAGAGAAACACACCCAAAACATGTCAAATGATCAAAATGCTTGCAATCACAACTTTCACAAATCGAATCTTAGGGGTAAATCAATATAGCATGCAAGGCATGATCAAAATACATGGCAAGTACATCAAAACCATACTAGTATATATACCCAATGGAAAGATATGCATGCAATCATTGATACCCCACCACTGTATCAAAACTATATCAAAATTTTTTAATATACTCAATCACTAGGTGATGTATATCCATATTAACGTTGGTACCTCCCGTGCGGTCAACATCGGCCCAGGAGTCTCTCACGGCACAGGCCGGAGCTTGCCTAGGTTCACCATACATACAACATCATATAAACATGCACAACAATATGGAGTTCTTACATGCCACGGTGGCAACCCCATCGTGGTCTAAACCACCGCGCTCTCGTCGACACCAAACGAGAGACTTTCTCCGTCCCCATGGGAAGGAACGGACCGTGGGGGGGACTACCCATGATACCACCCCTACGTGCACGGCCTGTATCACTACAGGGCGGTGTCATCATCATCCTCATCGCAAAATCGGAGGGCGGGTGGCCAACCCTACAACCCTCCTAAAGATAGTACCCACTTGGGTGTGACACCCGTCATAAATCATCGGCAAGGTATAAATCTTACAAACCTTGTAAATACATTATAAATAATCTCAATAATACAATTAAAGCCCGACAAGCATTGTCATTTCCAATAGAAAAGTCATGTTGTAACATGAAAATAGGGATCTAATTATGTACATGAGAAGATGTAAAACGCATGTCTCAAAGCTTTAAAATCCATTCATGGTTATTGAAATCATGAAATAATTGAATATAATCACCTACCTCAGAAAATGAAATGCTAAAATCAAGCGCGTGGAAATATCACGTGGTGCGCTTTGACGTACCTGTTACATCATAAATCTTTCATCATTTAGTAATTCAATACTGTTTAACCCTTTAATCTCCTAGATTATCTCGCATTTGATGTATACTATCAACCTCTAAGGCCTGATCATCCATTGATCAGCCTAATTGAGACTATCTAACCACATTCTGTGGTTTAACTCTAAAAACAGAATTTATATCTAACTTTTCAAGTCACATCTAGGTCCGCGCCGTCGATACGGTCACAACGCCTCTTCCGGATCGCGATTTGGACCTCTGTAGCTCCTACAAATCAAGTTTTTATGAATGAACGGGTCAAAGGACCCAAAAAATTCAAAATCACATGCGTCGCACGTGCTCTCGCGCGTTCGGGCGCGTCCACGGGCCGCGGCTGGACGAGGCGGGCCGCGTCACGTGTGGGCGCTGCACGCTGACGCTAGGCGTCGTTTTTTTCGGGTGGGCGCGTGCACAGACGCGCTGAACGCGTCTGCGCTGCGTCTCCGTGCGGGCGCTTGCACAGACGCGCTAGGCGTCGTTTTGTCGGTCGCACACGCGCGTGTACCTTTTTCTTGCACGCGGGTGCACCGGTCTCCGTGCGTTGGTTTTCGTGCGCACGTTTGGTCGGTGGACTGCATTCCGCGTGGTGAATGGCGCCACGTGTTGCTTGTGTGGGCGCGTGCTGTGCAGGTGCTGCGCGCGTGGTGTCGCGTGTCGTGCGCGTGCTGTTTGTGTGCGTGGCGCCTACGTGGCCCGCGTCAGGGGGTGACATGTGTCGCGGTGGTTCGCCGTCGCCGGAGAAGACAACCGGACTCCGGTCACCGCCTGCCACGCGCAGGTGTCCAAATGGTGCGATTTTTGCACCGTTTCGTTCAGTTTTTTCACGTAGATTCCATATATGAGCTCCTTTTCAACCATCTATGCCATTCTCTAATGTTTTTATACGATTTTTGTTACGTCCCTAAAATTTTTCCCTATACTGTTTTATGAGTTTTCCGGCATATCTAGCCGTCCGATCACCATGAAAATTCATAGGATTGTTGTTCATGTTACAATACATGATGGACGGTTCGGACTACGATACCTGGTTTCATCGGTTTATTTTAACAAAAACGTCTTGCCTATTTTGTTCACCGGAAAAACGGAATCCACACCGTTTTCGGCGTTAAAACAGAAACAATAGGAAAACACGGGGAAATGTGGAGGGTGGCCTACTTGTGGTTAGATCGCCCTGCGTGCGCCGGAGGATTCCGTGTCGGCGCTACTGCTTTTGCCAAACCAAACTCGAGAAGTGCATGGTTTGGCTGCACCTGAGCAGAGTAGCTTTTATAGCCTCGTTGTGGGTCCCACGCCTTGTAGGCTATACGATATTTACAATTTTACCCCTCTTATTATTTTAAAACTATTAATATTTTTGGATTATTACATATTTCGATAAGTACTCTGAACAGAATTGCCGCTATATTTGAACAGATATAGCGGCAATTCTGTTCAGAGTACTTATCGAAATATTTTGGGGATCACGTTATACCACTTACCAATTCTGAAACGTCAAAGAGGGGCTGTTCGGAGCAGGGTGACAGTCTGTGAACTGAGTTATCCATGGATAACATTTTCCCTTGGTATTTGGAACCTGAAAACATTGAAATTGGGAGGCCGACTACTAGCAACGTCATCTCGGCCGCTGACCATCAATAGTCGACAGGCAAGGTGTTCTTCCTGTGTAAACATCAGTACACATGGTGGAACCCAGGAAAGACTTTGTGGGGGTCCAAGATTATCCTATCAATGTGAGAAACAAAAACAAACTCAAGCTTTTAATGGCCGTTTCCTGTATTCTAACCAGTGGAATTCACAGGCATCGGGCTCTAGATGTTGTTCGAAAAGGACTGCCCGCACCGCAGAAGGTTGGGTTCAAGGTCATTGGAGCTGAGCTGGCCCTCGTGAAATACAGTTGGCTGGAATAATCCAACATTGACAACACGGAATCCCATGGAGCCAAGCTAACTCCTTCCACAGCCTTTCTAACATGGTTTTTGAGCAAGTAAGATTCCAATAAATTGTCCACGAATTCTCTATCACATTATGTCATGCCGTGAGAGGATTGCCGTTCTCATTTTCCTTTTTCTATGCTTCCAACTAGAGCCATTTCCTCGCCTAGATACAGTTTGGAGAAAGTAGCCAATCTATGACCTACCATGACAGCAGACTCTGAAAATTGGTAGACTAAGTCCTGCTACTCCATTGAGATAACATCCACATCATAACTTAATTTCTACAGACAACAAATATCCAGAGGTGCAATTCTATGGTCCCCATGGAACAGATATATATCATTTCAGTTTATCTTTGGCAGAGAATTGGGTCGGCAGCAGCCAGCTCCTCTATTAAATGAGTTTTCTTATGGTGTTTACACTTGTACAAGTACAATATTTCATGCCTAGATAACAGTACATGTGGGGTATAGGCGTCTGATAATCCATGCCACTCGTCTTCTGGACCACATTTGGATAGGGCATGGATCAAGTATCCTGTTGAGATGATCTCAGCTCCATTATTGACCAGGGAAGAATGAATGTAAAGATCTGAAAACACAGTAAAATCTCAAACAATTCCACAGTTAAGATCATCTGATGGAGAGGTTTGGGTTATCATCCATGCTCAATATGGCAAATAACAGGAATGATTTGGTTCATCACCCATCTGTACGCCATAGGGGAGCTAAAATGCAACTGGAAAGCATTAGAAAAAGCCATCAGGCAGTCTGATCCAAGGGCTAAGATTGTCTAGTGCGACATGTCCTATGTTGTCCTACTGAGATAAGGACAGCTTCCCTGGGGAATGAAAAACAAAAACCCAGCCGCTCTACTTATTTCTAAAGAAGGCGATGCCCCCTTTACCCCATTTTGTCCCGTCCATTTACAGCCGTTGGCCTTGCGTTGAGTGGGGGAAGGGGTTGACAATTTAACGACTAGATTCCTCACCTTCCACATTGGTTTGTCCTTCTCAGAAGCAAATGTGCAACACCATCTCTTCTCCGTGTAATCCGGCGGTACATGAGATGTCCAACTGCCATGAAAACGATAATTTTGAAAATAATGGGACCCTTTTTCTCCACTTACCCATCATTTATAAACTCGAGCAGTTGGCTCGAATTTATGAACCGAGCTGTCTTTCTGGGCAACGTTGTTGCAGATCAACAAGAACGCATCCAGGTTGAGATGGTGGTCGAAAAAGGCTCTATTTCCGATGATTTCACCTTCCCCGTAATCACAGAGAACAATTCTCATTGCCGCTTGCCAGGTCTCACTCCTTTCTGGTTTGTATCTTCTGCAGTTTCACCACAATGTCATCAGCAAGAAGATGTAAAACAAGTACCTAGAGAAGAAGATCTAGTCATAAGAGGAGTGACCCGTCAAGGAAAAAGCTTCCCTGCAGTGGAAGTGGACGAGAGAAATGATAATTCAGTTAGAGATCTTGAATTCTCAAAGAACAGTGAAGAGAATTATGTTGAGGATGAGGAGAAGATGGACGTGTTGTGGGAGGACTTTAATGATGACGAACTGGGTCAGGCTTTTTTTGATAAAAAAGGAAAGGAAGGTTCGACTGGGTCGGTTTCTGACTCCGTGACCGGTTGGGAATCCGATTTCGATACCCCGGAGATGGCGGAGCTGCGCTGTGTGCAGGCCTTGAAGATGTCCAAAGGGTCTAGTATGGTTCCTCATAGAAGACCAAGTATGGTAGTGATGTTAAAGGTATTGAAGAAGCTGTTTTTGCTTCATGATTCTCGCCATCCCAAGAAGTCATAAAGAGATGCTTCTTTTTGTATGTTTGAATGACCAAAGTAGAAGAGATGATACACTTTTGTTGTATATATGAAGGAAAATAAAAACCTTGAGAGTTCTGGTCTTAGCATTGCATCATAATCTGTCTCAATTGCTTTCCCCTTCGAAGAATTCTTTATGTGATCTTTTATTTATTTTTTGAATGTTTATCTGATACTCATCTTTGAATATATTTGTTTTTCAAAGCAAACTTCCTTCAAATTTTATCATTGGAAACCTTTAGGTCCACAAGTTTGGGTTGTTTGGCTGTGGGATGACAAACTGTATAAACTCATACATGGGTAGAAATCTTTTTCTTTGTTATTTGCATCCCTGTTTTATGAGAAGATTATTCAAACAAAGAGATAAACCTCGGGCAGTTTGTCGTCACGTGACCTTGAGGTCACTGGTTCAAGGCGTGGAAACAGCCTCTTGCAAAATGCAAGGTAAGACTATGTACTTTAGGTCCTTGTGGTCTGCCCTTTCCCCAGACCCTTCATAGGTGGGAGCTTCGTGCACTGGGGCTGCCCGTTAGAAAATTTTTCTAAGGCTGTAAATAGCAAGGGAGAATCATTATCCTTGGATAATTCAATCCAAGGCTTTTATTGTCTCAAATAGTTCCTTTAAGACTAGGCTGTTAGAGGTCACTATAGTGAGGTCATGGGTTCAGTTTTAGCTAACCTACCATTAAACCCCATTGTTTTGGTGGATATATACACCACACACACACTCAAGGGACGCATATACAAATGCTAACGTGTAAGCGTGGGAAACAAGCTAGCATGCCTGTTTAAGGCACGGATTGATGCTTCAGTGATTGTTTGGTTAACTTATTCATGGTGGCAAGGATGCCACGTTTTAGAAATTTATTTGACAGGACTATGACATGATTAAGCTGGTTAGACTTAGCCCAGCCATTCCATCAATGAAGTTGACCAGCTAGTCCTCAATAGAGAAGGCACAAGGAAAAGGAATTGAAAGAACACTTCGGTTCAAAAACTTAATGATGTTGGCTTGGAAACTTTTGGCACCAAACCTTATTGGGTTCTAGCTTTATGTGATGATGGGTCCAAGTACTATTTCTTAGTCTAACTTTTGGAACTGGACCACTGATGATTAGGGAAGAATTCCCTCTTTCCAGGGGCACTACAGCACTACAATTCTTTATGGAGCAAACTGTCCAGTACTTGTTGAAGTAAGGTAGATAGGGTGTTTTAAATGTTAATTAATGAGGAAACTTCATTCTATTTTTTAAATGAGAACCTGAATCTCTGATAATAAATTAAAACAAAAAAGAAACATCTCTGTGGACACCCCCTAGTAAAAATAGTTATATCTCCCAATTATATGCCATGGGAACATCAAAACCATAGATGTAGGACAATTATATAATGATTGGGCCACAGATACAAACTAAAGTATGCTCATAATTCCCCTAGTTGTAAATGCGAAACTCTCTGACATGTACTCAATCATTTTTAACAGTGTCACTCGTAAAACTCAGTTGAAGACAGGGTTTTTGGCCCAGAAAAACCCTGAATTTTTTGACATCCAAACCATTAGAGATCTAGGACTTCCACTCATCTTAACTATCTTCCTAACTCAATATAGAAGACACCCTATAGATTGAACCTCAAACCTCAAGTTAATGTTCTCATTTGTCAAACCATATATGAGTTCTCTCCTTATTAATTCAACTTTGTAAAAGATACGGTGAAATGGCTCCTTTCACTAGACTTTGAAATATTATCTATCTGTAATTCTATCTAGAATAGATCAACGTGGGTCCTAGATTTGGTCTTCTTGTACAAGGGTAAATTCATGTACATACCATCTCCTCTTTTAGGTTAGGATAGCTTAGCCTTAAACATTTTTCATTTTGATTTTTTTGTAATTTGTACATACTATAATTTTCAAAATGTTAAAAATTGCACTAGGATGAGCAACGGACAGTAACTCCTTTAGGATTATGCTAACTTGGACGCCAACATGCCAAGTCAAGGCCTATGTGGAGGTTGACCTGATGATTTGGCGGGTAGTATGTTAGATTAGGGAATTTTGGGTTTTTATGTGAAGGAGAGCCTTGGCGCAATGGTAAAAATTGTTGTCATGTGACCTTAAGGTTACAACTTTAAAGCGTATAAACAATCTCTTGTAAAATAAGGCTGCCTACTATAGGCTTTGTGGTCTGTCCCTTCTTGGACCCCACATAAGTGAGAGCTGCCCTTTTCTTTACAGTAGCTCCCTCGAGGGAGTCGGCTTCCTGTCAAGGGAGCCGTCTCCTTTTAACAGCAAAGAATAAAAAAGAAAGAAGAGTCAGGCACCCATGGATGGGCGCCGGCGCCTTCCAATGAAACATTTGTCAATGAGAGTTTGCCCTCTGAGAAGTGCCGTCTCGTACCTGGTGAAAACATCAAAATTTAGAAACACCAAAATTCAAAAAGCATGCCCGAGGCATGCTTCAGGTTCCTGAGAAGCCATGGATCATTTGTTATATAAAGCTGTTTACTATTGGGAAGTCTGAACTGTATATTCAAGACGTAATGGCTGGCAATTGCCTTCAATCGACCAAACATTAATGGATCTAAAGTTGAATAAACAATATCTTATTGACGAATCGAACTTCAAACCACGCAGATGCAATCACGAACGATGCTGGGTCCTTCAGAATAAAATGGGTTCTTCTTTCCAACACTGGGTGGGTGAAATCTTCGACGGGTTCTTCCTGTTTCGAATCAAAGCCTTCACCTTCAGATGCTTCAAGGGGTTCTTCCACGATCTTTCAGACAGGAAATTCTTCATGATGGATATTCACCAAGTCATTTACCCACAAACCAAAAAAACTGGTCCCAGCCAACTCAACAAGTTAACAGGGTCTGACTAGCCACGTTTGCTTCCACCTCATATTTTTCCCAACAGATCATACATGTCATTATACGATTGGGTGCAACCGTTAACACTTCTTACAAATTCTGTTTATGTGCAAATTTTAAAAAAAGGGTATATATGTGTGTGTGTGTAAAAATTCATTCAGGGTTTTTTTCCCTCTTGCCATAAACCCCAGCAACAAGAACAAGAAAGGAAGGAAAAAATGCAGGCCCAAAGTTTCTTGTCATTCAGTATATGCTCATCAACTCTATCGTTGGACTGTAACAATACCCTTTCTTCAGCTGTTCCACTAGCTCCTGCAACTCTCCTCTTCCCTGACCCTCCTGATTTAGTAAATGAAATTAGAACAAATTTCTACAAATAAAATTTCAACTGCATATTCCAATAGTATTTTGCACCAATACCAAAACAGCGGCAACTATAATTGGGTACAGTGATCCTGTAAGTGGTTTTATGATCCCACCAGCAACGACGAAGGCCCCCCCACCCCCACGTCATAAGATTTCCATAGTCATCGGCCAAACAGTGAGGATTGTACGAGTCTGGAATCTCAAAAAATATGCTTTTAATCGTGAATGTTATAACCATCCAATCACCTTGATTGGGATGCAAGATCTCCGGAACCACAGAAATTAGATGGACAAATGTGATCATTTCTTGAGATCAAAACTAGCCATGGAAAGGGCAGCCCCGGTGCCCATATGCAGGGTCTGGGGAAAGGGTGGATAGCACACAGCTCAACGTCTCTATACCATGAACCCGTAACCTCAAGGTCAGACGACGACAACTGGGTTCGGTCACTTTCCATGATAGAAACCATTCATATGCTAGTTTTAATGCACGGATGATTGCTAGTCGACCTGGCTGGAGATAATATAAACATGGTCATCAAATATGAACCGCCGGGTTATACATGGTTCCTTACCATCGGAAGTCAAGAAGCAAAATCTAAGCACGTCTAGGCGGATGCTAGAAACGTGGAACGGCGTGACTTTGGATGTTAGATTCCTATGTGGGAGCTATCAGATGAATGGCTAAGATCAACTAAAGGTCGCTCCCACAGCAAATGCCCAGAGGGAGCAGCAGAAGTCAGACGTTGCATCTCTGTTTTTTTGAAACGTCCTTTTCTCAACGAAATGATCACAGAAAAGTAGCTGTCATGCACCATGGATGCTAAGGAAATAAGCTTTTTCCTATCTACTTGCTCTCTCAAATAAGATCTCTGTCCCTACTTTCACTTTGTCTCCATACATCTACTTTCTGCAGAATTGAATGTTAGATGTTCCTTCTTTTTTATCTTAACCAGTCAAGTTGGCTATTATTAGCTTTGGTCCAAAGCCATCCTCACTAATCCTGTTTCTAGCATTTCTACAAGAACTGCATTTCTTTCTTCTTCTGATACTAGTTTGCCAGTTCACCGAATTTGAGATGTCCATACCTAAGAAGTTAAATATTGATGGAGGACCTTCTAACTTCGATGTCATTAGTAATCTACCGATGGATGTTACAAACTCTGTACTAGTGCATTTGCCAATCAGAGAAGCATTTCCTCTTAGCATTACTGAATACCTTAGGCGAGCAAAGCAACCATATAATGTCTCTGTGGCTGCAGAAGTTGCTGCTTGTGCAGCATTGCAGAACTCCAGTTATTTAGAGGTATTTTCTTCATTATGATTTGTTTCCTTTATATCATTCCTTCAAATTTCGTCATCTTTCACTATATGTTACGGTCATGTCTTGAACTTTCAATGTAATAGATGAATACATTTCTGAGATTCCCACAGAATGTTAAAAATGCTCTGGTACAAGAAAGGGAGAGGCTGTATAAGCTTCTGAAGGATGAACATTTCTGAAGCCATATACAAGCTGTTCTAATTTCATTCTTTGTCAGGTTGCATCAGGAAAAGATGCAAATAAATTAAAGGTATTTAATCTTCTCAACATAACTCCGTTAGAGATCTGATGGAATCTTTATGTTTGGGTCTTTAGTGATTAGTTGTTTTTTGCTTTCATCCCTTTGTAAAGCCTGTAAAAGCAAACACTTCTTTTTCTTTGACAATTGCCTCATAGTTCTTTTTCTTTATGCGTACTATTGACCCTTTGGAGTCCACCCCTTCCCCAGACCCTGCATGCGTCAGGAGCTTCGTGCACCGGGCTGCCATTCTAACTGCTTATAGTTAGTTACGCAAGCTATTTAACTATTCTGTTTCATCCCTTGTTAGCTCCTTAGATGGAATTATTCACATTGGTTGGTCAAATGATTCAGAGTTTTTATGCATTTGCCTCTACTCATCCCAATTTTTTAACTAAAATTTCTAGATGTTCTAGATGGTTGGTTTTCATTATCTCATATTCCTAGTGAGGCAAATGAATTGGCTGATGAATTTACAAAATGTCACTCCAGTGGATAGCGGTGAGACTGTGTATATGGGGCTCTGCAATTTCATTATGTATTTCCTCTCGTGACTAAAGCTTGTTAGTTTCTTCAAAAATAAAGTGAAAGAAGAAGAAGAAGAAGAAGAAAAAGCTGCATGTGTTTCCTTAATTTTGTTCTCTCTTAGCTGCAGTAATTTTTCCTTCCCAATTATGTGACTACTATACAAGCATTATTTAACTACTATATATTCACCCCAAAATTAGACGGATTTATCTGATCTCCAGTTCATTTTTGCTCTTATAAACATCTCTATAACTTTCTATAAGATTACAAATTTATTTGATGGTTACTTCCAAACTGGGGCTACTGAATAAGTTTCAGTCTGATGACATAAAGGTGAATGCATGACTAAATATCTTTAACTACTGTTCAAATGAGAACCACATTTCAGCATGCAAATCTGGATCAGTCTCAAACGATCATCATCATCATCATCAAGACCTTATCCCAATTAGGGGTCGGCCACATAAATCTTATTCCTACATTCCTCTCTATTAAGTACCATGGCTTCATTTAGTCTCAAAGTTTTTAAATCTTTCCTCAACACTTCTATCCATGTTCTTTTAGGCCTTCCCCTTGCACTTTTAGAACCTTCTACTTGTATTGCCTCACTCCTAACCGGTGCCGTTGTTAGTGTCCTTTGAACATGTCCAAACCATCTAAGTCTAATCTCCCTCATCTTGTTACCTATTGGTGCTACCCCTAAATTTCCTCTAATATTTTCATTTCTAATTCTATCCTTTCTTGTCTTACCAATCGGTGTCGTTGTTAGTCTCCTTTGAACATGTCCAAACCATCTAAGTCTAATCTCCCTCATCTTGTTACCTATTGATGCTACCCCTAAATTTTCTCTAATATTTTCATTTCTAATTCTATCCTTTCTTGTCTTACCACTTATCCATCTCAACATTCTCATTTCTGCGATGCTCATCCTATGAGCATGATGTTCCAATTAAGGGCTTTGAGGAGGTATCAGACTGTTCTATGAGAAGGCACCAATTTCACTAAGAGAGTAGAACGCAAAGAATAGACGAAACACAACTAAGTGAATTCTCTGAAGTATATACAAAATAAAACCAGGATAACAAAGTGAGAACAAGATAGTCTGAGAGAATTCTTGGTTGTGAATGGAGGATGAGGTGACGAAGGTTTTCACTAGAGCTATTTTCATTAGAATGAAATAATTCTTGATTTGTTTGAATTTTTTTCAGGATTGGAGGCTAATATTCAGATTTGTAGGAGTTGACAAGCCTAATTTATATTTCACAGACAATTGACAGAAGGAATTACTTCTGTCATCAGAGAAAGTACACATGATTTTGGACACTGGTTTCTCTTTGCAATAGCCAACTGTATTGATATTCTTGAATTGATCTCAGGGAGACCTTGCCACTACAATAACAAAGAACTGAATGGCTGTGTCTGGGTCGTGTTGGGAAGCCTGAGCACACGGATGCCTTGATGAACCGTCCAAAGCTGCTCTCTTGATTCCTTTCCCAGCTCAAGATTCTGTTAGGACAATCTGTCTATTCTCTTGGGAATATGGTTCATTTCATTTTATTTACCAGAACGGATGCTTTTACTGAAGGATGACTACTCTTGCTATGTGAGGACTTCATGCAAATGAAGGATTCGGAATCGAATAAACTGGATCTCATTCAAAGAGTAAACTGTGACGATAAGAAAAGAAGACCAGAAATCATGATTATTTTGTCTCGTCTGTAGACCTTTACATCGCACCAGAAGCCCATAGATGCTTATGAGCTGTTGGCATCACATCAGCATCTGTTGGGTAGCCTGAGTCTTATCCCATTCTCTCGACTCTCATCTGTGATACGAACCATCTATCCGGTAGCCAGAGTCTAGACCTGCAATGTCCAAAACTCGATGTTGGATACCAGATTACATTTGCACTATGAGTCAATTTTTGCACATTTCAGGCTGTGGTTCTGCAGTGGGATCTGTCGCCAAAAAGTCTGGATCTTCGGAAGCCAGATGGATACCCAATAAAGCTTATCCCTGAGAAAGCCATGTTTAACGTTTTCAAGGCATTCCTCACACACAAAATCACTTGCATCTGATAGTAAGTCAGGTCGGAACCTTACAAGTTCTCCTAGAAATACAACTATAATTGAAGAATAATGTCCAGCTAGACATGAGCCTGCAGGAGTAAACACTAGAGCTTGTGAAGGCCAAGCCACCCTCATTTCATTTTTCTCGACGTTCATCATGTTTGGCATAGAAAATCTTTGTATATTTCTTGTGCATTCGGACAATTCTAGCCATCTATTTTCGTTGTCTGAAAACATTTTTAAAAAGTGGAAAAAGAGTGGCCTGCACTTCTTCCCACGATTTGGTACTCATTAGATGGTACTCACTAGACAAAGGACAAGAAAACCGCAGCAGCATAATACTTACAACCTTGTAGTTCTCATAATCAGTACCTCATATCATGTTTAGTTTCTTCAATTGGCAAGTCACAATCAGGGTGAGCTACACAGACCAATGAAAATGGAAGAGTTCAAAACAACAGGAATGCGACTCCCAACAAGAGGGTCTGTACGTCACTGGTTCTTGAATAAGAGATGGAGACATATCTCCACCAGTCAAAATTATGTGCAGTTTCTAGACCTTGGAGGTGCCACAAGGCTCTATATAAAACTAATACAAAAACGGTTTACTTTATTAATAGATTTTGAGACTGCATCTTCTGGATGGTATCTGCCATATGCTGACCATGCATTCTCTCATTTCGAGTCACTTTCAGGTTGCAGTCAAGGCTTTCCCATCTTTAGCTGCAGTTTGCCTGCAGGAAGATGTCAAAACAAAGATGTAGCCAGTTTCTCCTGCTCTACAGCAGCCATCTATTGATGATCTCATGATCAGGATCAGAGAATTCCTTCTCTAATATCTCATAAAAATGCTTACACTAGGCATCTATTGCTTACTTGGGTTTTGTTTTCAGAAGCCCAGACAGAGAAGCGCAGTGTGTCGATTTGTACTTGCAGTTCTCACAGCAAAACTGCAACATTTCAATGACTTTCAGGCACCTATGCCAGTCAGAAAACGAAATAACATTATTTGACACATCATGTTTCTAACCATCTAGCTTTCAGTTTTTTACCAGGTAATAAATAGATTAAGTGAAACAAATATCAATAAAATTGAAGATGTAGGATCATAAGAATGCACTTCCAGTAGAGCCAAATGGGAACAAGAAATATCAAAACTCACTAGGTGTGAGTGCAAGTACTATGACTAACTATTAATGAGAGGAAATATCTGAAATAAAAGCTACATGAAGGATAAAGGATCCTAGAAAACTCTATGAAATGGTAAGTAGAGAAATAAAAGGGCATGGTGCAGGAGCTCTTACATGTGAAATGTTGTGGAGATGGGACTGCAGAGTTCAAAACAAATGACAGCATCCGATGATTCACATGAGTGGAAGTAAATTAAGTATTATATACAAAGTAAAATAATGAAACATCTATAGTTAAGAAACAGGAGAGTAAGTAACTTCAGAAGACATTTATAGCAAAATAGCTTCACAAGAAATGAATCACAGAGAGAACAAATACTCACAGCTTCCTTTCAGAATCAGCCCTATATGTCCAAATTCTTGTTTGTAAGAAGGAATCAGAAAACAATGGATTCATGTTCAAATTTGCATTCCTCTTGATTTAACACAAAAAATATTACCTATTTCAGTTAGTTCTATAGAGGAAACTCAAATTCATGTCAGTGAGAAACTATTGCTTTATGGGGTCTGTATGTTCACTGTACTTTGTCTCCCTGGCTACTTGGGAAAGATGAAATCTCAGGGGTAAAATCCATACAATAAGAAGTCATAAGTTATCTCTGCATACACTCATTGAAGAAGAGTTCGTATCAAGTCGCAAATGAACAAAACTGTAGCTTAAGTATAACAAGGGAGAGAAATAGTCACCAAAATTCTAAAATGTATAAATAAAAGAAAGAAGGAGAAGCATATCTGTTACTGCTACTCCTTTCTAAACAGAGGCAGAAGGATGAGAAGATAGATTCTGCAGATGTAGGAAATATGTTGACTGTTTGACAGTTTCGGCATGTCTGATTAGTTGTGGTTTTGCAGAAACATGGGGAAGTTTGAAGATACCAAGAGCCTCTGTAAGGAATTGTTGACTGATACACCAATAAAGTGCTGGAATTCAAGGGATCTTAATAAACCATATCTCGATAGGAAACCAAAGAATGAGTTAGGAGTAGCCTGGAGTTGGTGAACAGCACAGCAGGTGGGGACAGGTAAAAGACTTGAGGAGCATCAACAAACTGACCTTTAATAAGGATGATAGTGACTTAGAACTAGTGAGAAGATGCTGCTGCCAGGATGTCATGTCCAGAAAGAATTTGCAGGTTTAAGCATATCATATTCAACAGGTTCAAGCAGTTGATATTGATAGTCCTATCAGTAATAAGCTGGTCCAAGCAGCAAGCCAACAAGCTATTATAAGAGCCACACCACATCTGTGCTTCCCTTCAAGGTCCATTTCAGTAGATCAAGGAAACTGCCAAATATTACATAGGGACTTCATATAGAGCTAAGAAGGTGCTATTTTAAAACAACAGCCTCAGCACAACAGACCGGTGGGGGCACTGTTATCCAAGTAACCCATGAAGATAGACAAACTGTGTCAAGTCATACAAAGAAATGGTGAGGATTCAAACCGGAAGCACTGTTATATGTAAGTTCTCAGCGACAAAAAAGAAGAAGCAAGGACACACTATTAAGGTGGCAAATGATGAAAACAGAAACAGGGTTCCAATCTGTTGCAATCCTTTTGAAAATCATTAATAAAAAACATCTTCAGCATGTCCTGACAACAAACAAATCTATCTTATGCTAGCCAAGTAAATTTAAAGATAAAGCCTACAAGGGCCATTTATTTAGCGAATAAACCATACAGAGGAAATTGAATGAAATTTTATCACCATCATTAGAGGAAAAAAAGCCATGAAAAACTTTACAAGCTTGGCTTGCTGGATTCCTTCTTTATCTTACTGAAAGCATTCATGTATCTTTCTAGAAGCACTTTGTTAGACCTCCCATACACCACACGTATTCCAGAAAGAAGATATAATTGCAAGGAAACAGAAATACACTGGTTGGCAAAAGAATTCTCCAGAAGAAGATCCAGGGCAGCAGTTGGTTAGGATATAATTAGTTGTGATATAGTCAGTTAACAACCAAGTCGGGGAAGTCGGTTAGGATATACAAATATCGATGCATTACAAAGTTAGGATATCTGAGATATCCGATGCAATTACGAAGGGGACGGAAATGGAAGGAAAAAGAAACGATAAAAGGAGGTGAAGAAGGAGGGAAGAGGGGAGAAGAGGAAGGAGGTAAAAGGGAGTGGGAAGTGCGGAGGGAGGAACTCGGGGTTCCTACTTCCTACTAGTTCAGAGGTCTTCATTTTGCTTGGTGATTGTAAGGTTCCACATGTAATTCATCCACTTCATCAATAAATCGAGTTCCATTTCTCATTTCTTAAAATTTGTTCCACAAAAATTTCTACCGTAGCTCCATCAATGGTATCGAGCTCGATCCAATTTTGGGGTATGGTAAGAACTAGGTCGATACGAGAAGACATGGAGAAAGAGATGGAGAACGTGAGAGCGAGGTAGGGAGCATGAAGGAAGATATTGGGAGGTTGCAAACAAATGTAGCTGCGATCGGAGAATTTATGGGCGAGATCGGGGGGTTTGGATGAGACAAAGGCCCGAAAGTAATGAACCCTTACCAAATCAAGTGGAGACCGAGGTAGAACCAGGGGTATCCGAAGAAGGAGAAGCATCGGGGAGATCTCGCGGTTCGCTGCGTGAGTCGAGAAAACCCTAGGCCCAGGAACATCGCCGGCTGGATCTTCCCACATTTGACGGACGGGACCCACCGGGGTGGCTATGCCGGGCGGAGCGCTACTTAGGCTGAACCACTTGTCGGAAACGGAGAAGGTGACCGCCGCATCGTGTGCTTGGAGGGAGAAGCCCTCCATTGGTTCTGTGGTCGGATGCGAGATCGCCGTTCCGGTCATGGACCACTTTCCGGACGGCCCTCCTTCAACGATTAGGCCCTCACAATCCGACGATGACCGTGAGGCCTTGCGCTCGTCGATCGGGCGGTCGCCTCGGGTCTTGGAGCTTCGGGCGGGACTTCGAGCTCTTATCGGGGCCCTTGGTGGATCTGCCGAAGCGGTCCTAAAAGGGGCTTTTCTAAATGGGCTAAGGGAGGAGTTAAAGGCCGAGGTGAAGATGTTCCGGCCCGCTTCACTATATCCGGGCTTATGGACTGGCCCAGAAGATCGAGGAAAAAAATGAAGCCCTTGAACGGGTACGAGCCCAAGGGAACAATAGTCCAAGAACATCGTGGGGTCATGGGCTTTCCCAAAAGAGCCCTGCCGTTGAAACTAGCCCACAAGAGGGCACTTTCGTAATTTTCCCACTCAAACCTACGCCCGCTCTCCGGAGACGACGAAGGAGCTAGGGTTTCGGGGAGAACGGCCATCCCGCATGGGAGAACCTTCCCAGGCCCGGCGGGACACTTTCCGGCGACTTACAGAGAAAGAGCTTCAGCAGAAACGAGCTATGGGGCTTTGCTTTCGATGCGACGAAAAGTTTTCTCGGGGCATCGATACGAGAATCGCCGATTGCAGTCCTTCTTTTAGGCGAGGATGGCGACCAGGGGGAAGATCGGGACACCCAGAACCCCGACGACGAAGGCCAGTGCGGGGAGGAAACGACCCGGACTTGAGCTATCCATGCAAGCTCTGGTCGGGATGTCGGTCGCCAACGTTATGAAATTGCGTGGGCTTGGAACACAGGAAGTGGTGGTCCTTGTCGACACGGGGGCTTCCCATAATTTTATATCCCGGAGATTGGTTGACGACCTGCACCTTCCGATCACCAACACTCGGTCGTTCGGAGTACAGGTGGGAGATGGATTTTGCATCCGTGGTACTGGGGTATGCCGCAGCACGGTCCCGCACCTTCTGGGTTGGTCATCAAACACCATTTCCATCCCTTCGGGCGAGTGGAACGAGACATGGTTCTTGGCATGGCATGGTGAGTACTCTTGGCAACGTTTCGGCCAACTACCTCGAGCTCACCATGGAGTTCATCGTGCAGGGCCAAAGGGTTACTCTTAAGGGCGACCCATCCTGCCCATCACTCTTATCTTCAAAGCACTACAACGTGCTATCCCCTACTCCGGTGCAAGCTACATGGTTGAGTATCAAGGCCTTCAGCTAGAAATGGACACGCAACCACCACCTTCGGACCAACCCTGTCTAAAACTTCCTACTAGACAAGTATGCCCATCTCTTTGATCAGCCATTGAAATTGCCTATTAGCAGGCTACAAGATCATGCCATCGGGGTCCCCGGACCATACAACACCACCTAATATCAGGCCATACCGTTATCCACACTTGGCAAAGAAGCAGAGATTGAGCGGATCATCAAACAATTATGGGGCGAGGCATCATTGAGGCCAGCACTAGTCCCTATTCCAGGCCCGGTACTCTTAGTTAAGAAAAAAGATGGAGGGTGGCGTTTTTGCATAGATTACCGCGCCCTTAACAAGATCCCCATTCCAGATAAATTTCCCATCCCAACAATTGATGAATTATTGGACGAACTAGGTGGAGCCATCGTTTTCTCTAAGCGGATCTTCAATCCTAGCTACTATCAAATTCGCATAAAAAAAGAGGATGTTCCCAAGACGGCGTTTAGACGCATGAGGGCCACTACGAGTTTTTTGGTCATGCCCTTCGGATGACCAATGCACCCTCCACTTTTCGGGCTCTTATGAACGACATCTTCGCCACTATCTCAGTAAGTTCGTCTGGTTTTCTTTGATGATATACTCGATTTACGATCCTGATATTCAACTACATTTACGGCATCCGGAAATAGTCTTGAAATTGTTGGCCTCTCATAACTTAGTTGTTAACAAAAAGAAGTCTTTGCTTTGCACAACCTCAATTGGAATATTTAGGCCATATAATCTCGTAGATGGAGTCGCCGTACGATAACTCAAAGATAGACTGTATGCTCAACGGCCTACTCCACAAGATATTACTGACATTAAGGGGCTTTTGGGCCTCACCTACTATCGCAAATTTGTACAAAACTATGGCATTATTCTGCACCCACGACCAATCTTCTCAAGAAAGATAGCTTCAATTGGTCGATGGAGGCACAACAAGCCTTCAACAACTTAAAGCACGCCATGGCAGCGGTGCCGTATAGCTATTCCCAACTTTAACAAGCCATTCATTTTGGAGACGGATGCGTCGGGTAAAGGCATTGGAGCAGTTCTCATGCAAGAGGAAGGCCAATTGCCTTCTTCAGCCAATCACTCTCTCCCGTGCTCGGTCCAAATCGGTGTATGAAAGGGAACTTATGGCGCTGTTGTTCTCTCTCGGAAGTGGCGCCATTACTTGTTAGGCCGAAGTTCACTATCTTAACGGATCAAAGAGCCTCCAATTCCTCCTGCACCGAGAACGTCCTTAGCGGTGAGCAGCGAGAAGTGGCTAATCAAATTCTTGGGTTTCAACTTTGACATTCACTACAAACCCAGGGCAAGCATAATCGGGCAGTGATGCCCTCTCCAGAATAGATAACAAAGGCTTCAACGATGCACACAACACTTACGCACGAGCATGCATCGGACACGAGTACACCCTTCTCCTTTCATGGCTCTTTCGGTAGTCCGGCATTCGGCCTTACAAGCTTTACAAGAGGAGATCGAGACTCGATGAGACTTTAGGCCCCATCCTCCGGGACTTATTGGCTGGCCTCAACCATCACAAAGGATTTTCTGCGTCATGGCCACTTGCTCTTCTATGATAGACTCGCTATCCCTAAAACTTCTCGTTAGAATTCCCATCCTACTCGGGGAATTTCACTCCTCCGTGGGTGGACATTCGGGGACCTTTAGGACATTCAAAGGCTTTCTAATGTGGTCTCTTGGAAGGGAATGCGAAAGGATGTGCAGAAATTTGTGGCTTCTTGTGAGGTATGCCGGAGGAATAAATACCAAGCTCTTAAACTGGAGGTCTTCTTCAGCCTTTACCCATTCCCGAACAAGTCTGGGATGACATTTCTATGGACTTTATTGGTGCCTTACCCAAATCTAAGGGCTGGATACTATTGGTGGTAGTAGACCGTCTTTCCAAATCTTGCCATTTCCTTCCCTTGGGCCATCCGTTTTACGCTCCAAAGAGGTGGCTGCTCTTTTATCAAGGACATAGTACGGTTACACGGTTACCGCGATCCATTGTATCGGCGAGGGACCGTCTCTTTATTAGCCAATTTTGGGTGAACTATTCAAAATGGCAGGGACTGAGTTAAAGATGAGTACTGCTTACCATCCTCAAACGGATGGCCAAACAGAAGTTGTCAACCGCTGTCTCGAAACCTATTTGCGCTGCTTCACCTACCACCATCCTAAGCTCCTCGGCCCAAGTGGATTCCTTGGGCTGAATTCTGGTATAATACTACATTCCAAGGTGCTGCTGGCATGACCCCTTTTAAAGCACTTTATGGGCGTGATCCTCCTACTGTGTTACGGCTCTCGAATGAAGGGTCAGTTGTGGAGGAAGTCAACAGGCAACTTCACGATAGAATACAATTTTAAGGCGAAAAGTAATCTTGTAAAAGCCCAAGTCCGAATGAAATCCCAAGCAAGAGCATAAAGGTCGCGGGGACATCCGGTTCAGTAGGGGACGAGTTTTTGAAACTCCAGCCTTTAAGTTCAAGCGGCTAACCGACCCAATGAAAAACTTAGCCCCCGGTTTTACGGCCCCTTCACTATTTTGGAGCGCATTGGCGCAGTAGCCTACCGCCTTGATTTACCTTCCACCACCGGATCCATCCCTGTTTTCCACGTCTCCCAACTCAAGGCTGCCTGTCCAATTCAGCCCAATCTCAACCCCTACCTCCTGGACTCGAGGAAATGGAACTTGTCCTATATCGACTCGTCCGAGAAATCAGGTCATTGCCAAATGGATGCACCGAAGTTTTGGTGAAATGGAAAAACCTACTGAATGTGATAGCACATGGGAGCTCTATGGGGATTTGGACACTCAATTTCCTCCTTTCACCTTGAGGACAAGGTGAACCTACTTGGGGGGGTAATGTTAGACCTCCCATACACCACACGTATTCGGAAAAGAAGATATAATTGCAAGGAAACAGAAAATACCTTGGTTGGCAAAAGAATTCTCCGAGAAGAAGAAGATCCAGGGCAGCGGTTGGTTAGGATATAATTAGTTGTGATATAGTCGGTTAACAACCAAGTCGGGGAAGTCGGTTAGGATATACAAATATCCGATGCATTTACAAAGTTAGGATATCTGAGATATCCGATGCATTACGAAGGGGACGGAAATGGAAGGAAAAAGAAAAGATAAAAGGAGGTGAAGAAGGAGGGAAGAGGGGGAGAAGAGGAAGGAGGTAAAAAGGGAGTGGGAAGTGCAGAGGAGGAACTGAGGTTCCTACTTCCTACTAGTTCCAGTAGTCTTCATTTTGCTTGAGTGATTGTAAGGTTCCCTGTAATTCATCCACTTCATCAATAAATCGAGTTCCATTTCTCATTTCTTAAGCTGTTCCACAAAAATTTCTACCGTAGCTCCATCACACTTTCTATCCATTCTTTGGTAGGTTGCAATATACTACCATATCTAGAGAGAGAACGCATTGAAGTCTTGCCTTCTCTTTTAAGTGTGGAACTCATTTCACGCGATTGCCTAATAGTGGTACAGTGCTTCTTATAAAAGAAGGGGTACCATTCCACTCTGTCTTCCCTGAGGCCTTGAAAAGAAGAAACTCAGCTATGAGTTCATTCACATTCGCTATAGGACACCAAGAAGAAAAGAAATGGATGTTACATGGTTATGGTTTTCATTAGGAAAACAAGCCACAAGATCTCCTCCCAAATCTGTGACAGTCTCATTTTCACTTTCAGCTTATCCACAGAAGCCTTTGAACAACCATTCTAGCTTACCAATGTTCCTCCCAAGATGAATAATACTCTTTGCAACCTACTTTAGCAGGAGAGAAAGAATAGGCCTCAACCAAACAATTAGCAGCCCCGGGGCTGGTCTGTTGACACCTGATTTTCCTTAATGGAATCTATAAATTTTTCCCTCCAGCAGCAGGCTTACCTCATCATCACAAAGAGTTACTAGTCTCAGAGAGCTATTTAGATACTTGAGGTGGTTTTTCATCATGCTATCTCTAACATCTCATAACTTGAAAGCATTGTGATTTTATTGGCTAAATGCATGGAATACCTCAAGATAGGGGATCAGGCAAGAAAGGATAACCTCCTTTTCCAAATTTTGTCTACATTCTCCCCCCTGTGTTGTTTGCGTTGAGAAGCCTTAGTAATCTCCTTCCTTCTCCTATCATCAAAAACTGATACTACCTTGAGATGAAATTGGAATTCTGCTTATCATCACCAACTATCAAGCTATCTCTCTGAATACAACAGTGAATAGTTTGGGTTGAGAGCTCTACATCCCAAAACTTTTATATACTTGACCTTAGTCCAAACTCTATTAAATAAAGTAACAGCACTGGTCTATGAGGGGTGCTCTGAGCTGAAAGTTAAAATGACAACTACTTCTCATTGCCAAGCCAAGAATACAAGAGCACAAAACATTTGATTGTTCTCCAATGTCTTCAAAAAACTGAACTCAATGGCCTTCAGAAACAGCAATTGCAATATTAATACTTTCCCGCAAGTAAGCATCAGTGAGTTAACTTGCTACTGTAATCAGCAGTGAAATTTCTAATTTTCTTGGTATCTATAAATTGGAACAGAGTATCCCCAGAGACCATCTTGCCACAAATTTTCACACTATTCCTGTCGATTCACTCCATAATCGGATGCCCCAGTATCTGTAACATTGAAATATGATCGTCTGTTTCTAGATTAGGCACAAAATGAAGCTCGGGAGGATTCTTCTAAATAATTGTGAATTCAAATGGGAAGACAATACGGTCTTAATAACAATTTCTGTCATCTACGCCGGTTAACGGAAGGAAATTCTTCACAAAACCCACAGAAATTAAAAGATAAAATTCAGAATTCAAGAAAAAAAGCAAAGGCTGGTGCTATCAACAAGTCTACATGTAATCTAAAATCCACTTTACTTGAATAGGAATACCTCTGAGAATCGAAATTGTTCTTGGTGAGGCAATCTTGAATGTCACAGGCTTCTTTCTTACACGGCTCTGTACTTGGCTGACCCATCTCTCTTCTACTGCTTCCCTTCCCCAATATTTAAAAGCAACGAGAAGAGAAAGAATTGCGTCGGTACGTGGGGCGTATCAGCTAAGCTGCCTCCCGACAACGCGCTCTCCCCTTTATTTGAGATGAAAATTTCTGCGTCGGAGTCGCTCGACCACAAAGTGATAGTTTGCTCCGTCGGTTGGTAGTGTACAAGTGGCCTGAGGGGATTTATTTAATGGCGTATGTACGACGTTTTTGAGATATCACGGCATATATCAAATATGCACCTTATTTAACTGTATTATCTGTGGCATATGTGAGATATCAGGTTTATTTAACCGCGTTATCTCTGGCATATCTAAGATATCAGCTTTATTTAACCCGTTATCTCTGGCATATCTAAGATATCAGCTTTATTTAACCGCGTTATTTCTGGCATATCTAAGATATCGGCTTTATTTAACTTTTGTCATGTTGATATGTTTGGTGTTATTTCAAATATGCCAAAAGTAAATTCAAGTGTAATGTTTGCTCCTCTTGTAGAGAGAGAATAAAAAAACTGCATTTTTTAGAGAGAGAATACCTGTGGGCAGTGACTAGATGATGCAGGAAAATAGAAACTTCCTGCCTAGAGAGTTCAAGCCCGGGGCAGAGCCTGTGCCCACCACCAATTAGGCAATCAATCTTGTCACAAATCATAATCAGACAATCTTAAAATCATTGATAAAGCCAACCAAAGATGTACGCATAAGATTTCTTCAAACAACACATCCCATAGAGATCCTGCTGGGCCCCTGCTTAATGAAGCAATTGCCGATAATCTCATGCACCACGACTCTAACCACTATTTAAATGGCTGGGATCATCCTGTCAGACAGCTTTTGGAACATGGTTTGACTACTGCCACTATTTAACTGATCTTGGAACATGGTTTGACTACTGCCACTATTTAACTGATCTGAACCATTCATCTATTGAGTAACATATAAGACTGATGATCCACCGTTAGATTTGGTATGTGGGGTTATGCATACTGCAGTGTTTCCATTTCAGATGTTAGTCTGGAGGCCGTGAATAGAAGGGCTAAAGCAATCTGACAGACACCTAGTTCCAGTGCCCGGATCATTGATGACATGTACTAGCATATGGATGGTTTGGATCACTAAATAGAATGGGCCCTAGTTGGGAGGGAAAGAAACCACTTACTTGCCATCTCCATGAATCAAAACAGTAAGGATTCTCATAATTATCTTTACTCAGATGAATGGAACTCAAGGACGCCAAGACGCACCAGCCTTTAGGAATCAAATAACCTGCAAAGCAACAGATCAAACTAACGAAAGTAATCAAAGAACCTGCAAGCAACAGATCAAGCTAATGAACGGATTCACCACTAGGATCATCCGAATGAAAATTCTACAGATTCTTGGCCCACTCAAGGTGGAACCAACCAGGTTTGTTCGCTGCATCTACGAACCAGATAAAATCACTGCCTTCCAAATTAAATAGGCCATCTTCTCACAGATGATCCTGTTTCACTTGGTAAACAAAACAGTAAACACTAAAAGTGGGGCTCACTCTTTCAACTTTCTATCATCTGACATCTTGTATGTAAGAAGTCATACGAAAACACTCCACCTTTGGATGAATCTGAGTCCATTCTATGGATCGTCTGATGATGGACGTAGATCTTAGTTTTTTTCAACTCAGATTTGTGAAGTGAAGCCTTGCCGCAATGGTAGAGTTATCATTGTATGACCTTGAGGTCACGAGTTCAAGGTGTGAAAACAGGCTCGTGTAAAATGTAAGATAAGGCTGCGTTCTATTCACCTTTGTAGTCTGCCCTTTTCCCGGATCCTGCATACGAGATAACTTGGGGCACTGGGGCTGTCTTTTTTGTTTGGAGCATAATCTTGTTCATTTTAAATAGCCTAGATCATGAGTGGCATTTAGCATGACTTCCAGCCAACCCATTAACAGATGACAGTGGTGAACATAACAAGTAAACAATACCTATTTCTGCAGATAAACTCTCACTAAACAGTCCCTAGTTCTCATACTATAACAACACCATACTTCACTCCAAATTAGAGTGCTCTAGCTTTGGAGCCACCTACTCCCTTTGAGATCTTTAGCTAGATCTCATGCCAAATCAAGATCCCATTCTTTAATCAAGACCTCCAGCCAAAGGTCGAACATATGCAACAACAACCTACATATCTTAACTCACTTGTCTGCGCATTTAGCAAGCAAACTGCCCCTTAATAAGGAGACACAAGTTTTGTTAGGAAACATGTGATTCCAGTTAACAAGGACATGTACAGTCTAGCATCGGACCTTTTCTCGTTAAATGTCAATTGATCATTTGCTGGCCATTATTGCACTCAATGCCCAAGATCATCACCGTCTAACCCGCCAAATCAACGACCACAACGATGTCCGTGGTGGGCCTCTAAGGACCCAATGATAATGAAGGGAAATGATAGAAAATTAGTCTTCTCAAGATCTTTTAATTATGTTATTTAACAAGCAAATGAGAGTATTCTACATACAATTTTGTAGCATTTGGTGCCACACAAATGCATATACAACAAAGGTACCATAAAATCCCTGGGCCTTATGAATATCATGGCATAGATGAATGGCCCAGATCATTGATGAATATCAAGGTGCTAGTTGATATTATGACATATGTTAGAAATGTAGCTTATTTAACTATGATATCTGAGAGGCATATGTTTCTCATATCTGAGGCATATTTCAGATATCACCAAAGATATCACTAGAAGTATCGCCAGAGATATTACAGAACAAATGCCATATATCTCAGATATGATACAAGATATCACAGAACAAATGCCACATATCTCAGATATCACACAAGATATCATAGAACATATGACACATATCTTAGATATCACGGAAGATATCCCAGGAAATATCACAGGAGATGTGCCAACAAAAACACCATACATACTCTGTTAAATAAACCCCCCTGAGACAATTCATGCCTCCATTGGATCATCCTCCTAGCTTTTTTTCTGTTGTGGGGTACAACGGATGGTTTTCAAATGTACCTATCAAAGATCTTGAGGTATTAGAGGGTTAAGATTTAGCCGACTGACCGATGATTGGATATCCCAATTGGCAACGGAAGGTAGGTCTTTTGATGTGGTGAATATGGACAAGATTAACCAATCGGAACCATAGATGGAAATTTGTTGGGTTTTGAGGGGACACTTCATTTGACTTGTGCCCCAAGGGGCAGGAAATATTTTATCCTAAGAGTACTAGGTAAGGCTCGCTCCAAGTCTGTAAGGGTCTGGGTCAAGACTGGCCAACAATATGGCCCGACCCGACCTGCTGTTATTCTAAACAGTACTATTAGACTCTCACTTAATAATAACGTGAATTGTTTAGGATGAAATATTGCGACTTGTATATTACTATTTAGTTCTTATCATGTTAAGGAAAGTCAATTAGTATAAATACATTAGGGTGAGCCTATTGCCATCCATAATGGAACCATTAATCTTCAAGCTCAAGCCACAAGCAATGCCGTATCGGATGGGCCGTCCAGAGCGTTCTCAAATCGGCATATTTTTAACAACAGTTGGATACAAACAGAAAGACCTGCCATGTTGGCCCAAATCAATGCCGACATGTTCATTCATATTTCCTCCGTAAAACAAGCTTTTGATTGACTCTGCCGTTGCGTGCACAACACACAACGATGCCGTCAATTAAATTATGCGACAGCAAAGGGTTCCAAGAAAAGAAGCGGAACAGAGTGCACACATTTTGTTGGAGCTCGCCTTTCATTATGTCATGTGTGATTCTAGCTTCCAGGAAATAATATGTGATTTATAAAGTTTCTGAAGTGTTCATTTCTAAGCATGATTTGTCATACGCTTTATAAATGATAGAATCATCCTAATTACATGTTTGGTACTCTACACGGCATCTAAAACTAGAACTAGAGCAATGAGGTGAACGAATCGGATCGTTCAAAGTTAGGGCTGAGAAAATATGATCACTAGACCCCACGCATATTGCAGTCGGTTTATCATTCCTCTTGTTCAAAATCCATCTGTTTTTCTCTTTCTTTCTAAGAGCATTTTGATCATTTTCTGAAATGCATTTTTTACCATTATGGCATCTGTAAGCGACCTACTGGCAGGTTGTAATTACGAGGGAGCACTCTCCCCTTCAGTGGAGATATTTTAAGTAGATTTAAAAATTAGGATAATAGATTATACATAGTCTGCTTCGTAATTCTTCACGGTAAAAGGAAAAAAAGCAAGTGTTTAGCTACTACGATGCTTGCACAGTAACATAATACTAAGGCTGGGATGAGATTATACTCCATGCTAGCCCATGTTCCTCATTAATGAGCCAACTTTAACCAATTAATGGTGGAATAGAAGGCATATCTACTGTAAGGTTTCCATGTGACTGGTCCCATATCCTTTCCTATAAACAGAACAGCTATTATTAAAACAAGAAATTGCCAATAGAGTGTACAGATAGATCTTTGAACCTAAAAAAAAATGCATAGGCCATACCAGGAAATAGCTAAGCAAGCTAGGGCAGGTTTTAACTTTCAAATACTAAAGAGTGGCACGCTTAAGCAACTTACCCTAAGAAAAAGTTTTCCTTCTTGTTGTGTTTAAAGATCTATACTTGAAGATATGCAGTGGGGAAAAGCAAGACAATCTCTACTTGGTTATGGAACACTCTGGCAAGAGAGAAGTGCTTAGAAGTTTTATATAGTTGTGAGGTTCCCAGCAAGCTAATCTTCTTCTTAGGCTTCTTGATAATCCAACAAAACTCAAACTTGAAGACAATACTCCTTTAGGGAAATTGCAACAGACAGCTAATACGATTCCAGAAGTGATTACTTATACTATGTCGAGCTACACAGTTTTTTCTGAAACAAAGTAGATGATAAGTGAACAAAAGATGGGCAGTTAGATGCAAACAAGAAGGCAGCATTTCAGGAACCAAAACATTTCCAACTCATCATGTATTAAGATGATCAAAGAGTAAGTGTATTATACAAGCAAGTTGAACAGCCGACAAAAAATTTCAGAAACAAAATAAAGGTCCCCCCTTGCTTAGAGTGGGAACAACCTCCGGTAATGGAAGCCAAATGAAAATGATACATTGCTATGGAAAAAGGAATAAATTGGTACAGGCAACCAGGAGCTCCTAGACCTCCCAAAGGACAAGCAAAAGTGTATTAAAACCAATGCAGAATGCCACATGACCTGAGATCAGAGGACAGAGAAAAAAATTTAAAGAATGCAGTTCATCCGACCTGGATAGTTGGTACTAAAACAAATGGTATACATGCCAGAATCTTTCCGAGGTGGCTCGCAGTTAACCTCCTTCCACGGAAACCATAATTAATATTGGCAAAAGGTTCGGAAGCTCCAGAGATTGGCTGGAATGGGGGGGGTGGGTTGTATAAACAAGTTGAGAGGGAGTAAACACAAAAATCATTCTGTTGCCTGTACAGGAAGGTGGCGCTTATCCTCTGGCCTGTGTCGGAACAATTTTGCCACAGAACGCCTTTCACAATCCTGCAGTACAAACAGAAAAAGAAACAAAAGTGAGTGTTAAGTAATAGAGTTCATGATGTTTGGTTATTCGCTGTTTCATTATCTTGTTCATGCATCATGAATCAGCACCTTAAACATATGTAGATGAAAAGTCTTTCCAGGATTCATCCTCAGCAACTTCAAATATGTATACGCAAAACTCAGCTGGTCACGAGGGGTAAACCGGTCGACCTCATTGAACCATAGACAAGAGAACAAGTTTGACATTGGAGTGTGTGCCCTCACAATGAATGATCCTTCCGGAACATCTGTTCAGAATATAAAACAATTAGAGGCATACTATATTTTCAAAGCCAGCAGAATCAAATGATAGAACACAAAATTCGGTGAGATTCATACAGCTAGGCAGAAGTTTGTTAGGATCAGAGGCATTGAATCTTTTCAGCCCATCAGCCTGGTAAAACATGAACTGTTTGTCTATAATGGTATGGTTGTACTTATTCAGCTTCTTGTTTTGCATCACCTCTTCCCAGACACAGTGGCGATCATAGTGATTGGATATTGCATACTCAGAACCACGACGCCATAAAAAATATTCCAATATGAGAAGGGGATCACTTTGCAGTCGTAATTTACTATCCAGCCAGATTGAATATCTGAAAAGAACACATTATTGCTATGGAATCCAAGGCAGTCACTGAATATTCACCTACCAACTGAAAGAATAATAGCCATTTCACTTTGGCAAATCTTAGAAAGTTACCTCGAAGTGCATAAAGAAGTAATTTCAGGGTTTTTCAGCTGGAGCCCATATAGAACGAGAATATTTGAAGTTGGAAGCATTTTGGGAGGTCAAATCAGGAATTAAATTTTCAGCAACATTTTTGGGTAAAATTATCAGTCTTTAAACCTGCAAATTTGTCTAGGTGGAAATATATATGCGATCTCTAAACCTTGAGAAGATTCTGGGAGTTCCCAAAAAGAATAGTCCCTTATATCAACTACAAAGGAACCATGCTGCATGAGATATTTAATGCAATTAATGTAAGTGTGAAACAGACAAAAATAAGGAAGCCTTGCATGCACGCACACACACACACACACAAATGCTAATGTCAAGTGAAGATCAAAGTGTAGCAATTGGCTTGGTGTGGCATATCTGCCAACAACAAGGCACAGAAAGTATGAATTTTCTTTCTTTCTTTCTTTTTTTGCTCTCTTTTTCTAAGGGTGCATTGGATGTTTTAGCTCCTAGATCTGGAGTTGGCTCCTATTCTTAAAGCTCCACTGGTATCTTAATCAACAATACATGCCTAAAGCTAGACAGCCTGACTAGATAAAGTATAGAAGTACTGTATATCATCACATTGATGTCAAATCATTCCATCAGTTAATCGGGAAGTCAGGATGGTGTCACATCCAGTAACAGCTTCTTGAGAAAGTTCACTTGGTTGCACATATGTGATTAAAAAGCAAAAATAGATCAAATGGGAAGGACCCTTATCATTTCTTGACTAGCACATGACATACTATATGCTTAATACCTGCACTACCCAAAATACTAAGGGCCTATATATCTCACTCGAAGAAAGAGACTGGTCTGTCAATGCAAAGTCCTAAAAGCCATTTTCACTATAAATTTTTACCCATACAATTGAACTCCCTTCGGCAGTTGCAAGCTACAGCTCTCCGCATAGCTCCTGTTACCAAGATGAAGCACACAACTACCATGTTTTGATCCAAGCTGCATGGCAGTGAAGGGTCCCACATCTTCACCCAACACAATCCTACAAGCCCCTTCACCATCCTGCCGCATTTCAAGATTTCATTTTCACTATAAAACTCTTTTCTTCTTTTATCTGCCTTTTCAAAAGAAACTAAAGGATCTTACTGGAAAGGGGAAAAAAAAGAGAGAGAGAGAGAGAGAACAAGATCACCAAATTGGCAGCCGATGACCATCTCTTCTGCTTCAAGTTCGAACAGCTCTGTTGCTCATTAGCCATCAAAAAATATTGAAAGGAGACCACCATTCACTTGGAAACATCTAAAGATCTTTTTGCCAACATTTGTCAAAAGGCTTGAATGTGGGTTAAAGCAACCAGGACATGACATTAGAAGACATCCTTGACCCAAAGGATCCATTCACATTCTTTAAGAAACAAGCAGATCAAGAAAGATGTACCTCTGTTTCACCAGAAATTTTGATCCACTCTGACTAGAAAGCACCTTCTAGCATCATCCTTGGCTGAGAAAGACCTCTCGGCCCAGAGCAGCCTCAGATTTCATAAGGTCCAGTCAAAATTTCATCTCAACAAGGTTCAGTGAGGTTATCATTAATCTAGGAGGTTTCTTTCCTTAAGTTTTCCAGCTCTAGTGACAACTTTCACCTTTCTACATAGATTCTTGGGCTGGGGGGGGGGGGGGGGGGTGTTGGAACAAAGTCCTTTCAGTCTAATAGGAGAAGAAAATTATTTGCCTACATGCTCCAAATAATCTTTATCATTGAAGATACTTATCTCAAAGCTCCAAAAGTAGCTTTAAAGCCAATTGACAGAAGCAACTGCAAAGGGAATCAAATCTAAAGAATGAGGCTATTCGCACTGATGTGCCAGCATGGCGTTGTCCCCAAGGAGATGAAATGATGCAGGAAATGCCAAAATAACTTGAAACCACTTTAAAGAGCTCCAGCATAAAGGTTATACCATAGTTGGGGCAGAAGACTCTTGAGAGCACTGATTATGAGAAGGGATTATCCTGCTCTCGAGGGCACCTTTAATCTTTCACCTGAAGTTATCAGAAATCCAGACAGAACCCACCTCTTTGCTTCACTGTAATGGTAGATAAGGGGAAACAGGGACCTTACAGCTTAAGGATTTCGCTCGACAAAGATGAATCCTAGGAAGAAGAGAAGAGAAAGGGGCATTTGTTGGCCAGGTCAGGTTGGAGAACAAAGTATCTTACTCTAGGATCATGCCAAGCAAGGAATACCACACAAGATTCTTCCAACAATTCTCCAATAAAAACATACTGGGAATAGGCTGTGTCACTCAAATACTCTACCAAGCTCAGGTGTGTCCACTCTTCCCACCCATAGCCACCTTTTGGTCCATGTCCACTTTTTGAAACATGGATTATTTATCTATTCAGTTAGTCAGTATACCTCTCTCTTCAGTAAATGATTGAAGGGAACCATACCAGGTGCCAGGACATCATCATCACCTATATCTACTTCACTTATCTTTTGCTACATCCATTACATGAACAATAGAAACAGCCAACGAATAGGACTTAAAGATCATTAGCATGAGTCTATGAAAGAGAGAATCAGTGGTATACTGTAAGGAACCTAGAGATTTAACTCTTAATATTCACAAACAATGATATGATGGGACATTTATTTGCAAAAATATATGTATTGAAAATGTAGCAAGAAAATAAAGTTGATTCATGGCACACAAAACTGTGAAAAAGTATGCCACACAAGGAATTCATATCACATGACAGTTTTTCATGGAAAGTGAAAACAAATTATTATTTAGACATAAAATTCTGCATCTTGAACTATTTATGTTTATGTTCTGTTTTAGAAGACCACCATCTCATTCTTACCTCGCAGAAGGAAAAAGCCGATGTGTCAAGAGCTTCGGTATTTTCCCCACTCTCCGCATGTCATCATACGGTAAATTCTTTGCTACAACGATCTTCCATAAACCAACATATCCCATTGGATCTGGTTTTTGGCCTTCAGATGACAATGTTTGCAATGTCTTCTCATCCATAAACATAACAAAGCAGACATTTTTCCTTGACACACGTGTGACCTGCAATTAATAGAATACAAACAACTAAGCATCACAAGCATGTCAAGAACTCCACCTAAAGATGTAACTACATTTCTCAAAAGCCTCTTGCAACTCATTGAGAGGAAACAATTTCCAAATATTATTAGTAAAAAAGCAACAGTTCCTAAGCAGTATTCTACACAAGGATGCAGACAAGAATGTGAGCAGGAGCAAACCACTCCCATGCAGGAATATTGACAAGGCTATTGGCAAAAGGTCATAATCCATGTCAAATCATCTCCTTGTTCAACAAATCTTTTGCAGAATATTGACATGTTGAATTATATATCCTAAAGAAATTCAATTGCTAGAGTCAACTATAATCCATTGCTACCACCAGGTATATGGAATTCCTGAAATTTCAAAGGCAAATTAGATTTAGATATCTAAGACAGTAGATGATAAGTAAAGATGATGTGCATACCACTTTGTTAGTAGGTGTTCTCAAGTTATCTGAGTTCCCAAAGATACAAGAAGATACAGCTATGTGGCAACTTTTCATGAATCTAACATCATCTTCGGCCAAGTCAAACCCAGTACTTGGATATCCTGTAGGACCCTTAATAAAGCCACAATTTATTCTTTGGTCCCTAGCATAAAAGGATTCTTCCCTTTCCTCCAGACTCTGATGCCCCGCAAATCTTGGCTCCCAATTTTTTACTTCACCGGGACTGGATTCGATTTCTGCATACTGCAAGGCAAACCTTGAGAATTTTCGACCCTCTAAAGGCTCAACAATTTGTGTTATAGAGTTTAAGAACTTCATCTCACAAGACGTACCTGAAGAAATTTAAGCATCCCAACAATTTCAGGGAAGAAACACAATGTAGATATAACAAAGTAACTAACCATCAGTAAATATATGAAAGGCCCAATTAGGAGAGCACACAAGAACAGAATCAATATCCTAACACACCTGGACATTATGTAGTCATTAGCATATCAGCCCAGCACAAACAAGCTTCACAATTCAACATAAGAAAAAACTAATTGCTCTGAGTTATATGAAACAAAGAAGTTAGAAACAACTTGGATGGTCAATATTTCCTATAACCCAGATCTTCAATGACACTATTGCCAAGTTATAAGTTCCAAACAACATTGTGATGACCTAAAATTAAGGAAGTATTGGTGAAATGGATATATATGACATAGGGGTGAAAGGATGGGGTGGGCATTATAACATTCCAGAGGGAATTGCTCCTACATCAACAAGTTTTAAGTAAGTTAACAAATTTCCCCACTTCTAAATTTGAACAGTCAAAGATGTGAGTGTTAGCAACATTAATATGAGGTCTAGTGCATAGAGTACACTAGCTTAAGCTTGCTTATCATCACTTGCTAAGAGTACCTTCTCTATCTATTAAACAGATTATGATTTTTGTCACTTGCTAAGAGTATGAACCCCTTATTTATCTATTAATCAGATTTCTGTTCAATCTTTCAATCCATTCCCATCTTTACAAAATTTAATTGTCTCGCTTTCTTTGCTCAGTAGCATGCTACAGAGTATTATGACACCTAATTCCTGCAGGCTGATTCATGATCTTTCCAATTTTATTTAAGATAACCTGTCCAGAAAGAAGATTAAGGGCATATGCGGATCTTTTAGCACTCAATGCAATGTTGAGAACAACCTTGATGGTTATGATATATCCCTTTCTGAGGAATTGGTAGACACATTTATTATTGCACTAAAATAAAGTGACATGAAGCTTTTCCTCGTTCATGTCAATAGGTCGATTACATGTACACTAATTTGGTCTGGTATATTTTCTCGATGGTATTACATTAAATTCTTCTTGATGGATTTCACATATAAGGTGCTTAACCCAAATCTTTCGCTTGCCTTGGGTTTCTATATAATAAAAAAAAGGAATTAAAGAAAATTTTGTTATTCAAGCATACTACAAGGATGGATCAGTCTCCTTGCTACTGGACTCATAGAAGAAAATTAGAAACAAATAAAATTTCATTTGTCAATGTAACAAAGGAACAGGTAATAGTCACTCATATCAATAAGAAACTAAAAACTCACTAGAGAATTTTCGGCGCTTCCCTTTTCTTTTTGGTTCTGATTTCTTTTCAGAGCTCGACCTCTTTGTAGACTCGCCACCACCAGCACTGCTATGCCTGGATCCCATTTTAGCAATAACACCTTCAGACAATAGAGAGGAATTTTTCTCAAGTGTATTGAAGGATTCAGCAGAGTTCTCAGTATCTGCAACTCTAACTCGACCATGGAAGGAGTTTGAAGATTTTCCAACATCATCTTCTTCACCTTCTTCTTCATGGCCTTCTCTTACATCTGAGTAGTCCACAGTGTCATCCTTTACATCATTAAATTCCTCCATGTGAGCATCTTGAGAATCAATGCCGTCATCATACTCATCATCAGAATCAGCTTCATCATTCTGCAAGCCCATGTCTGCACCATCAGATAGGCCACGTCTTTCTCTCTTTCTTTGTCCAACATTCTTCAGAAATGCCTCATACTCTGCTTCATAATGTTTAAGTTCATCACGCCCAGCTTCGTTATACAATCCTATACTTCCTCCATTCCTCCCCCGCTTTCCTTCAGCCCTTCCGCGAGTATCCTTCAACTTCAAAGGCACTTGGTGCTTTCCACCTCTTCTAAGTGGCAAAAGTCGATCCTTAACAGTAGATCCATCTGCATCAACATTCCTAACCTCCAACATGTCTTCATTATATTCCCTGTCCCTTCTCCTATCATCCCTGTCCCAATACCTTGAATCCCCACCATGTACAGAACCATGACCAAACTTCAGTTCTTTAGATGGTATAGTCCGAGTCACATTAGATAGAAAATCGCCTTCATTCTCATCATGTCCACGAAATCTCTGGTACTCTGCACGGTTCATAGCATTTACTCATTTAGAAAGCAACAATTCACTTACACTAATGAGTTTCCAGATGTCAAGTGACAACCAGCCACTAAACCGAATTTGAAGGGATGAATCAATCAATTAAACTGAACTTCCTTCCAGAACCGGTACGACAATTACAGCAGACAGTCACTCAAATTCCTTATTTTTTCAGTAAATCAAAGTCAACTAAGAAATCGAAATTTACCCTGTTTAAGTAAAAGAGTTCCTCTCCATTTTTTTACTGAAAACGTTACAAAGCTATTACCAAAAAAGACTGGAAGTTTTATGAAAATGCAGTCGGAGAAGCAAAAGAAATCTTTTAGAATTGCATTATACTTCTCCCGTTGCCATCAGATCTAAAAGAAAACAAGTTTCAAGAACAACAGAACTCTCAATAAGCACGTTATTTCTGGAAACGACCAGAAGAAGAAAAGGAGCCGAATCAAAGAGCATAACCTACCTTTATCTTCTTTATCTTGCGAAAGATAATTGAAGGCAAAGAAGGTGACAAGAAGAACGAGCGCGAAAATCACCAACACTGCACCGATCGAGACCTTTCGATTCTTGTCAGAACGAACAGATCGCCGGATTCTTCCCTGCTTGTGCGGCATCCTATTAGGGAGAGAAGCGATCTGATCCGAACTTCCATTACCGTGGTGAAAGTCATGGCTCCGTAATGCGAATCTCTCAGCCCCTGATTGCCTGTACTGAGCCATTCAAACATTGTTTTTCTCCCGCCAAGAAATCGAAATGGAAAACAAGTCGCAGAATTTGAAGGTATTGATTCTGCTCTAATGGATTGTGAGCTAGAGACTGTTAGGGTTTTCGTTGCTCGCCATTGAAGAAGATCCGTTTATGGTCATTGTCTCTCTGTTTTCTGACGTTTTCTGTTCTTCATTTTCCTTTTCTTCCTTGATTTTCTAATCCTTTTCCTGCAAACACCAGAGATTTTCTAATCCGATTGTGAAGAAGAAGAAGAAGAGGGGAGGAAACAACGCTCCAGCAAGGTGCAATTCCCAGAGCGCCAGAAGACGAGGAAACCCGCTCCCAATGCCGACCTGGTGCTGGTTTTGTTGCTGTAATTGCCAAATTACCCTTCTGTTATGTTATTGGAACGAGCTCTGAGGGATACGACGGCTGTACGCATCTCATGCAAGAGGGCCCAGTTTTCAGGTGATCAAAACCCTTCAGTTTCTACCTACTTTCCATACCGGATAACATAGCAAAAGTGGGGGACCTGAGCGTCCGAATAAGTGGATGCTGCCTCTGGAGCCTTTTTCTTGAAGATTCAAGCCGTTCATCATATTTCGTAAATATAAGTTAGATAGTTTGTGAGAAAACAATGCATTGGATGATACTAATCACTTAATTTTGGTTCTTTAAAAAATAATACAAGTATATTCTTGACCCTAAAAAGCATAGAAAAAGAATACTCAATGGGTATAAAATTTGATCCTAACCTATTTAACTCATTCAGAACATGATAAATGATTTAGATCTACAAAATTTATCACCATAAATGAGATTAGGCAACATCTAAACTATAATATTGCCAGCTTTGGGAAACTAGCCGCTCATACAATCAGCTCTTCGCAGTTTTATTCTTTCTCAGTTTTTTAAATAAAACGCCCACACTACTCTTATTAATAGCTCAACAACTTTTTTCTTAGCGATGTGAGATTAACTCTCTATCCCTAAGCCATCTCATATCTACAGGATACCTAGGCCTTCACATTTTCCCTCCTTAGGGAACACGAGTCCGTGCATATTAACCACAAAACCAAGTGCCCGCATGCGGCTAGCCACTCACTAGGTCAGGAGTTGGCTCTGATACTATTTGTAACAGCCCGGTAGCTCCCATATACAACAATATTATCCATTCTGAAAAACTAGCCGCCTATACAACCAGCCTCCTCACGGTTTTGTTCTTCCTTGATTTTTTTAGAAAAATGTCTTATTGTAAGGAGAGACACAAACCACTTTTATCAATAATCCAGTAATATTTTTCTTAGTGATGTGGGACTAACTCTCTGTCTATGAGCCATCTATTATCTCCGGGATAAAATCTTTTGCAATCTTAAAAATAAACAGCCTTACAATCAAGGGCTCCAATTGTGTTTGATTAATATTATTCAAAGGTTATTCGGTGACAATAGTAGAAAAGGATCCTTGGGGCAACAATGGAGACCTTAAGGTCACATGTTCAAGGTACAAAAAATAATTCTCTTATAAAATGTAAGATAAAACTGCATACTATAAAGCATCATGATCTCTCCCTTTTTTAAATCTCAAACGATAATAATAAGGAATAACATCATTATCCAACATTTGTGATCAGCCCGGGCGGCCTATCATCTAATGTAATCACTCGGTGAGGACGCATAAGGGAACTATTTTTTTCCTCATTAACTTGTGTTGAGTGCAAGGCTCATCCATTCATCCACTCAAATAAAGGTGTTGGAATCATTAGGCTCTAGCTAGTTGCGGCACGCGCACTTCTGCTCTGAAAAAATAAGCATTTATTGAATAAAGAACTCAACTTAAGACCAGGACCAATTGCGGGGGCACTACGCCTAGTCTTATCATTTTCCTTCACATTTTGTGAAGCCCACCGGCATAACCAGCTAACCATCGCCATAATGGCTGAGAGAGACAGAGGGAGCTCTGCGAGTTACTTCATTCCTTGCCTGGTTTTCTTGTTCAAAGAATGCAAAACAGAAATGGATCATTGACCAATTGTCACCGGGAACGTGGCAGAGAACGGCACAAGTTTCAACAGCCGGAAGAGCAGGATCACAAATAAATGGTCTAGATTATTGAATGAGATGGCCTACTCAATGATTTGGTGAATTGTCTGTAAGCCACTTGAGTTGTGCCTATTCACAGTGTTGATTACAGTTAAAATACGGCAGGCCAAACAAGATAAACTGTTCACATCACTCAAAATTAGGACCTATCGGATTGTGTCTATTGTGTCAAACTCAGGGTCGTTTTCCAACGGCATGCTAGAAGAACACATGGGCCCTTGTTGATCCAATCATTCCTTTTGAAACCCGACGCACTGATTTTGTGAACAGGAGCGGAAGAACGTGGAGTTGGTGAAAAGATCTAAAATCATCCAACTGGCTGACTTAATATTTATGAGAAGAATTATCTTGCAAGAAACAGATAGAGAAACAATAAAAAACCTTTCTGGAGCAGGTATAGTTGGGGAATGATCTATCCAGTGCTTTAATACAAGACAGGCATGCATGATGGATGATGACTTAAACCACACGTCAGCATGATATGAAATCATCCTAACCGTTCACATAGTGGACCCTACGATGCCAAAGCTATGATCCCTAGAATTCAAGAGAACGAGACACAACCGTGCTCTTGCATCCTATCTCACTTCCTTGTTGTTAGAGTTTGAGTAGTAAAAGAGTAGTCACAATATATGAAGCTCTTGCATATGCAGAATTCACAGAAGAGGCAGACCACAAAAATTAATAGTACTCAGTTTTACCTTTGCTCGAACTTAGTATAATTACTCGCGGTGAATATCAATCCCTTATATTTGAGGAATGAAAAGATTTATTATTGGTGGGGAATATTGGAACCTCGCAGGTACTTGCTCTGCACATGTCTTGGCTCGTTTTGGCAAAACATCTGATATTTTTGATACTTGCAGGGACAGTCTGCATGATACGACAGAACGCAGGCTGTCCTTTGGCTTCTTTTTGGATATCCAAAGCACCACGTTTGGCGGTAATGGCATGAAGAATAATACACGTCCCAGAACACCACGCAACGTGCTCTTGGTGGGGGTGCCCATGGTTTTGTCATGCACTTTCCCGATCAGGAAGAAATTCGCTTTCTACGTGGCCTTGGTTCCATCCAAGTGGATATTTGATCGCTAGGCTGTAACTCGACAAAAACTAATGGCTTAAACTTTTTTGGGGATTAGCAGGGATAAGGGTCTAAGAATACACAATCCACAAAAAGCTTCGAGTCAATGGGCTGGGCGCATAAATCACGAGGAAGGGAGTATGAACGCGGTAGAGTTGTTTTTTATGACTTGAGTTACAAGTTTAAGGCATGAAAATAATTTTTTACAAAATACAAGATTAGGTTGTATATTATTGACTCAACTCAGGAGCTTCTGCAGGAACTATCCTTTATAAATGTAGAGAGAGAGAGAGAGAGTCATTGATTGACAACCATAGTGCAAATGTTAAAGGTGTACATACCATTTATCTTAGAAGTCGTGTCTTAGATAGATTTGTCTCAAAAAACATCCATTTTATGATCATGGCCCTTGTTTCCATGGGCTTCTTTGAATTAGAATAAAATAATCTAAACAAATGTATACTATTCAGTTTATGACTAGTTTAAAAGAACAAGGGCTACGATCACTCAATGGGTGAGCTTGATGGGGCATGGCCTATATAAGATAGAACCTTAAACTTGTTTTTATTACTCGCGTTACTCTACCTGCATTTGTGCTTCTCCTCAATATCAATCCAATATGGGCTCTCTCTTTTTCGAAAGGAACTCCGATATGAGCATTTTGATGGGTTATCATCTCTGAAATATATATATGTATATATAATTAGGCTGAAATATCCATCTTTAGTGGATTTCAAATAAATTTACATTGTCTCTTTTTCATCTAAAAACTAGTTCGCTTTCTTATTTGGAGAATACTCTTGTTTAATGGTAAAAGAAAACCGTTGGCCTCCTTCTCTTTTATGCTTCTCAACTAGTTTTCTTTTCTTTGAATGAACTGTGATAGTCTGTCAAAATTGTTTTAAGTTTAAACAAACTATGTAGAATTTATTTAAAACTAAAAGGATACTTGTCAAATAGATATGATCTAATTTTGGAGTTGAATCTAATTTATTTAATTTTGAACTATAATATAAACTATAGTCTTTTGTCTTTTCTTTTTGGCTTTGAACAATCATAAGCTAACTTTAGACCTACATTGAAAGTGAGAAAAGTTTTTCTCTCCTTATAAATATTATCTACATCCAAAAATTAATTTCAAGGCTCCCTCTCATTCCTTTTCTCTTCCCAAAGCTCTCAAGTTTTCAAGGGTTCTTCCACTTATGAAGTTCTTTGGAGTTCTAGGTTGTCTTGTTTCTTGAGTGATTGAAACTTTTGATTTTCAATTTCTCATTGAAACTTTAGTTTCTTGATCTCTCTTGATATTAAGTGATTTGAGCTCTAATCATATTGCTCTCCTTAAGAGATTTTACTAAGATTTGATGAACGACTTTTGAAGGATTTCATTTTAAGGAATTCTTTTGGAGACAAAAGTACATACCTATTTTGATTGCACAAATCAGTTGAGTTACAAATTGAGTCTATCTTGGTTGAACCCCATAGGTAGAGCTATAATATTCCTTGCACAATTTGAGAGGTCTTAACTATCTTTAAGAAGTGCACTTCAACACATGCCTTTAACCTAAGGTTCATCGTATTTAGTTATACAAGATTTATAATAGTTGAAAGATATTTACTAACTCCATGAAATTTGTTAACCTCACATTTGCTGCAAGGATGAGTTCCCTCAAACTCGATATGATGACCTCTTTTAATGCCTATGATTCAAAAGTTGGATGGCGCAAACTTTAGAAGATGAGAGCAGAAAATCACTTTCTATCTAAAAACCTAGAAAGTGGTTTGTGTTTTAAAAGAAGGATGCCCTAATCATATTGAATTGTAATTTATGAAGATGTTACTAAAGCAACTACATATAAAGCTAATGCAGACATAATGAATATGACTAACAAGTGGGTTAAAGGTGGTGATAGAGTTAGAAATACAATCCTGATGGATCTATCTGATAGGCTTTATGATTAGTACTTTAAAATTATGAAGGATCTCCAAAATACTTTGACGGTATCCACTTTAAAGAAGGAGAGACAAGAAACTGTCACACACCCCCCGGCGGGGGTCCACAGTGGCGATATTGTCCCGTACAGGCCCGGTGGGACCCACGGGTTTTGCTTCTCCCCTTCTCAGGGGAAAACGCATCGACACTGTGAGAGGCGTTCCCGCCCCTTATAACTCAGGCCCATCACCCCCCCTAGCCGATGTGGGACTAACTCTCCTGCGTCCCACCCTCAGACCATCTTGGGTCCCCTCACAAGGCCAACCCTCAGGCCATTTTGGCACGGTAGCCATCTCCCGCCTACGGGACACACGCCCTCGTGTGTCACCACACGAGCGACGGTGCGGCTAGCCATCCACCCTCGAGGTCGGGGTTTGGCTCTGATACCATTTTGTCACACACCCCCCGGAGGGGGTCCACAGTGGCGATATTGTCCCATACAGGCCCGGTGGGACCCACGGGTTTTGCTTCTCCCATTCTCAGGGGAAAATGCGTCGACACTGTGAGAGGCGTTCCCGCCCCTTATAACTCAGGCCCATCACCCCCCCTAGCCGATGTGAGACTAACTCTCCTGCGTCCCGCTCTCAGACCATCTTGGGTCCCCTCACAAGGCCAACCCTCAGGCCATCTTGGCATGGTAACCATCTCCCGCCTACGGGACACACGCCCCCGTGTGTCACCACACGAGCGACGGTGCGGCTAGCCATCCACCCTCGGGGTCGGGGTTTGGCTCTGATACCATTTTGTCACACACCCCCCGGAGGGGATCCATAGTGGCGATATTGTCCCGTACAGGCCCGGTGGGACCCACAGGTTTTGCTTCTCCCCCTCTCAGGGGAAAACACGTCGACACTGTGAGAGGCATTCCCGCCCCTTATAACTCAGGCCCATCACCCCCCCTAGCCGATGTGGGACTAACTCTCCTGCGTCTCGCCCTCAGACCATCTTGGGTCCCCTCACAAGGCCAACCCTCAAGCCATCTTGGCACAGTAGCCATCTCCTGCCTACGGGACACACGCCCCCGTGTGTCACCACACGAGCGATGGTGCGGCTAGCCATCCACCCTCGGGGTCGGGGTTTGACTCTGATACCATTTTGTCACACATCCCCCGGAGGGGGTCCACAGTGGCGATATTGTCCCGTACAGGCCCAGTGGGACCCACGGGTTTTGCTTCTCCCCTTCTCAGGGGAAAACACATCGACACTGTGAGAGGCGTTCCCGCCCCTTATAACTCAAGGTGGATGGCTAGCCGCACCGTTGCTCGTGTGGTGACACATGGGGGCGTGTGTCCCGTAGGCAGGAGATGGCTACCGTGCCAAGATGGCTTGAGGGTTGGCCTTGTGAGGGGACCCAAGATGGTTTGAGGGCGGGACGCAGGAGAGTTAGTCCCACATCGGCTGGGGGGGTGATGGGCCTGAGTTATAAGGGGCGGGAATGCCTCTCACAGTGTCGACGCGTTTTCCCCTGAGAAGGGGAGAAGCAAAACCCGTGGGTCCCATCGGGCCTGTACGGGACAATATCGCCACTGTGGACCCCCTCCGGGGGGTGTGTGACAAAATGGTATCAGAGCCAAACCCCGACCCCGAGGGTGGATGGCTAGTCGCACCGTCGCTCGTGTGGTGACACACGAGGGCGCGTGTCCCGTAGGCGGGAGATGGCTACCGTGCCAAAATGGCCTGAGGGTTGGCCTTGTGAGGGGACCCAAGATGGTCTGAGGGCGGGACGCAGGAGAGTTAGTCCCACATCGGCTAGGGGGGGTGATGGGCTTGAGTTATAAGGGGCGGGAACGCCTCTCACAGTGTCGATGCGTTTTCCCCTGAGAAGGGGAGAAGCAAAACCCGTGGGTTCCACCGGGCCTGTACGGGACAATATCGCCACTGTGGACCCCCTCCGGGGGGTGTGTGACAAGAAACTCATCGTAAAATATTTGGAGTTTAAGTTCGAAGGAAATAGACAACTTGTTCCTTAAGTTCTAGAGCTTTAGATCATAGAAAATGAAATCAATTCAACAAAGACCAAAATCCTAACAACTTTCACAACAGCGCCATTATTTCCAAGCTACCATAATTTGTGGAAAGATGTTCACATGAGGTTCTTGCACAAAAATGAGAAGATAATATATAATCAGCTACTCTGTTATATGTACATAAAAGGCAACAACAAAGCTAAAAAGACTACTTCAAAGGAACCCTTTATGAAGACTCATGCAGTAGAAGATAAAAATAAGAGAATTTTCTCTAAGAAGAAGAAGCTCAACAACCAAACACCTGGCTCTAAAGGAAGTTATTTCAAAAGAGTTAGGAATGTAGACGAAACTGAGGTTAAAAAGGATTTCTCTTGCTATGTGTGTGAAAAGAAGGAACATACTTCTAAACACTACAAAGACAAGGAATTCTTTAATGACAATGATAAGTATTATTCTAACAAAAGAAATGAGAAATCCAAGACATATGTCTATCATGTTTTTGAAGTTTAGTTAGTCTCCTACGATAGGGACAGATAGCTCAAAACAAGAGCAGCTTAGTATTTGACCTAGACCAATAGTTTGTTTCTATAGAATAGTAGGGTTAACATTAAGCTTTGATTAGAGATGTGAATGTTGTGATGTTTTAATTAACTCACAATAGCATGAATCGATTATAGTATAGCATGCTAGTGAGGTCGATCTCATGAGGAATCGGACAGTTTGTGTGTTTTATGGACCTTTACTTAGACTACTTAACCTAGCTAAAGAATTGGATTAGACCTAGGCTAAGGAACTAAATTAATGTAGAAACCAAAAATTATGAAATTAGAAACTTTTTGAATTTAGAACTTTTTAAAGACTAAAATTGAAAATTAACTACAACTAATAATACATGGAAACTAAACCTAAACAATGATCAATTGAACATAAACATGACCTAATCTAAGAAAATAAAGCAATTAAACCTAACATGAAGAGAATGATCTAACCAAAGAAAGTGCATGAATGGAACATGAAAGCATGTCTAAACTAAGATGCAACCTAGGCTAACATGAAACTAATCAACTAATGTGTGAAGATTTAAACTAAGAATGACATGGAATAAATAAGTGATCTAAGGGATCAACCATCCAAAACCATGAGCATGGACCATGGGTTCCAAAACCATGAGCATGAACCATGGGTTGGGGCGCATGGCTCATAGATTAGAAAATGACTTGTTTACTAAATTTTAAAGCCTAACAATATGCACTCTAATTTAAGCATTAACTAAACAATCTAAAGATCTAATTGGGTCCTCAAGGAAGCAAGTAAACAAGATATATATAGTGTTAGAAGTTAAACATGAACAATCAATTAACAGATTCCAGCACATGCTGTCTTTGAACATCTAATCAATTAGGACTGGGAAAGCATTATAATTAACACTTTTATGCAATAAACATTCAACCTCTAAAGTATTTAACTACTGGAAACAAGCAGTAATAATAATCCTCAAAGAATTCCATTAATTGAATGTCAAATTACATAAAACACGGAACACAAAAAAATGTACACAATTTCTGGAATTTGTGTGCTATTTCTAGGCATGAAACTTGATTCAAATTAAATCTAAAACACCTTCTAATATTAGTAAACCAAGCTCAGATAACATGCAAGTAGAACTCAAAAGAAAACCAAGAGATAAGAAACTAGGAAGATGGAACTATTCTATGAAAAATCAATATCAAACTAGTACTAGAACTAAACAAAAATCACATACAAGATGAAGAGAACTCAAAAGAATTAAGCTATTGTTTCCCTTGGCTGCTACTACCAAAGAAATAATAACTTAGATCTTAAGAAAATAATCAACAAAAACTAAGGAAATGAAGCAAGAATTCCAAAACAAAAATGATAATAGGTGAGTAGGAGGGAGTCAATGGATCTAAGGCACCTAAATCGCTTGATCTAGTGTAATGACCTGGGTTTTTATAATGCTTTTTAAATGCAAAAGACGATTATGATGTGAGATCGATCTGTATCAAAAGCAGTTTGAAATCAAATGATAGCGAAAAAGCATTTTTGTTTTAAGACTCATTCTGAAAAACCTTGAGTGTTATTTTATTTTATTTCTTTTCTTTTCTTAAAAGGGATTATAGGTGAAATGAGTACTACATTTCTACCAAAAATCCGACAGAGTTTCCTCTATTTTTCAGACATTAGACATTTAAAACATATCATTGTGAGGTACTTGATAAACATATATTTAATAGTTTTAAGAAATAAACAAAACTTACAATGGTCTGGCCCCAAGACTTGCCAATCACAATCCGAGTTATGAAAATATACATTTCAAGTTTATTACATGACATTTCCACGTAACTTACTACAAATTCTATAACTCATATCAAATATATTGCCTTTTTCTTATCTTGAGAAAACACCGAACTCGCTATTGCTTTTGCTTATCCTGCTTGCAATGATTTGTAATAAAGATAGTAGGTTGAGTATTCCACATACTCAGTAGGAAATCTAACACTACCAAAACCAAAAACACGGCATAAAGCATACATGCAAGTTTAAGAACAGGTTTTTTATGTGATAGGAAAACATACGACAACCTTATCTAGGCTGTCTTAGGCAATGCATCAACAACACTAAATTACATATTTACACTTTACATGTAGCTAAATTCAACAAAGGAAATCGTCGACTAACTCTACAACATACTAACTTCAAAATGCTTAAAGTAGTAGTCGATTAAATCTCTTGTCAATCATTCTCATTCCTTCTACAGATATCATACAGCCAGGAAACTTAGCCATATATTATCCATCTTGGTCATAAGTACTCGTTTAAAGACCACAATCTCACCCTTACGTGGGGTTACAAAATAGAAATCATATGGACTACTGTGCTCATGATTAGATCGCTGAATCATGTCTCTCAAGTATTTGGATAATAGTCACCGTAGCCTCCACGACGACTATAGATACGTCTCAAAAGGGTGCCGTGACCACCTCCAATGGTTGTTCCTACCACAACAGTCAAGAAAATAGATGCCTCTTTAGGGATGGATACCTACCACCCTTGATGGTTAGAGGCCAGGAGGTCACCCTGTACAATCTCTTAACATAGTGCCCACTAGGCTTATTAGCCTAACAAACATAAATTTATACAAATATTGCAACGCTATCAACATATGATTTTATAATATTCAGCATGGTCCAAATCGTGCTATTTATGAAATCTGTCTCAAATCATGAAATCAAGGCATACATGAAGTTGTCATTTTCAATCCTAAAATAACAGTAAAACATGATATATAGCTATGATAGGATTTTCAATTGGTAATATGAGTCATGAAGATTAGTTTTCATGCTAGTTACAATATACTTTATGCACAATTGTTTTAAAACATACCAATGCCAGTTCATAATAGAATCATGTATGCTAACATCGTAAACACAACCATTCTCACATAAATACATTCTAAACTCGAAAATCACACTAATGACTATCTCAACTTTGAAATTTGTTTGAAAACTTAACAGTGTCATATCACCTACCTTTTATGAAGGTTCTCCTTTCTTTCAAGCTTTCGCAGTTGTCCTCAATGACAAAATTGACTGCCCCTCACTCTACTCAACGCCTAATCCTAAGGCATTTATGGTTAGTTCTCATTTTCATACTATTCACATACACATAACTTAAAATTTCATCCTTTTCAAGGTTTAAGGGTCTAGATCAACTCAGGATCATGGAACTCTTAAGTTTTATATCTGTCATTGATCCTAAGCTATAAGTTTAAATCACTTATTAATGGCCTAATATCCTTCTCAGTTTCAAGTAGTATGCCTGATTATAAGTCATTGTCCATGTAAATTAGCATTTTACAACATTCAATCTTTGCTTTTGTTGTTGCCTAAGTTAAACTATCTAAACACTTCTTCACCTAACTTGATTTAGTCTGTTAATCTTCTATTCCCTTTGAGATCTAAGGATCTCTTCTATTTGCACCTACTAATTAAGTTTTATGGCTGATCATTAGTTAACCATCGAGAATAGTATTAGGCCCTATGATTTCCTATTCACCCTCTTCAGTAGCCACCTAAGGGTCTTAAGTGGCCTAATTCTAATTTTTCTCTATCCTTAAATGCTTTTAATGATGGAATTTGAGTCTGTTTTCATGGTGAGTTGTTTATAATGAATTTTCATAAATTTGGATAATCAAGTCAACCTTTTTAAAGATGCTCCTCTGACTGACATTGATTGAAAATGATTGGTTCTCTTTATTTCATATGATCCAGCATTATGAGTTCCTTAGATTTGATTTCTCTAAGGTTATACAAGTGCAATCTATGTTCCAATCTATCCTAAATCCTGCAATTTTTTTTATAGACTTTACAATTTAAGGTCTAATAGTTGAATTCTTTTACAATTTAATGGTTATATCTTCACCATCTGATCTCAGATGGTTGATTTAAGTCCCTGTTCATCCCTGTCCACTAAATATGGATGAGATTAACGGCTGGATATTACTGCCAGTCCTTGTCCACGTTCACGGATGAGATTGATAGCAATTTCCTCGACGATCAGAGTTGCAAGGGTCGGATCACCACTGTTAGGCTCATATCAAACAATCAGAACCACGAACAGGGCAATCAACGGCCCTGGTAGTCTCTGTCTGCTAAGCAAGGACGAGATTTGAGGCATGGATCCCCTTTTTGGGTTGATTCCACACTCAAATTAGCACCGTGGATTTGTTCAAGGGTCGAATTTGTCCATGTTTGAGCTCCAGATGGATAATCAAAGCTCCAACGGAACTATCAGAGTTTCTAGGGTTCGTGTCCCTTGATTAGGGATGTGATTTTCTGTTTGATCCGGCCATTAGGGTCAGATCATGTACCTTACACTTCCGGAATCCTAGATCTAACAGCATCTACACAAAATCAAAGCAAAACAAGGTTAGGTTTGTGGAAAACCTACCTCCGTGGTGTCCACAGTGTCAGATTGTCGCTGGAGAAGACGATTTGTGTTTTTCAGCAATGCTCCCCATGCACGTAACTACCTCCTTCGATTTCGGCGTTGTCCCTTCTCCGATGGTGCTAGAACCAAAGGGGTTTTTCTCCCCAACTCCTAAAGAGACGATCGGATAGTTGGATCTCTGATCGGGATCATCATAGTCACTGGCGAACTCTGTTTCACCAGCGACAAGGGTTTTCTTCTCCACCGACGAAAAACAAGATTCCTAGGTCTAGCAGACTCCCCTCTCTCTCTCTCTCTCTCTCTCTCTCTCTCTCTCTCTCTCTCTCTCTCTCTCTCTCTCTCTCTCTCTCTCTCCTGGCGTCGGGTTCCTGTCACCGGCTTCCTTCTCTCTCTTTTTTTTTCATTCGGTTAAGTCGGGCTCAAGAACAAACTCGACGTCTATTTCTGTCCCACTTGGTTGAGGGAGGGGGGTACTGTTATCAAATTCGGGCCCTCCCTTTAATTACTTTAATAAATTTTTACTTTTTCTTAATATCAATAAAGCAAGTGATGATTATGTTTTTCACCATCATCACATTACCATGGACCTAGTCAACACTCATGATAGCTACTTAGGGTGTTTTCTAAACACCTTATCATCGGGCCCAGGTTCTTGCAAGTGGAGCCCATTAATGAATTTACAAAAGTACCCTTTGCGAGAAAAATCACAATTTATTCGTTTGAACTCAGATTTCAGGGAAATTAGTGTTGTTGGAATCGTTTTTTCGAGTAAAATTCAATTATAAAGGTCTTCACACTCAATTTGATATTCATCAAAGCTTTTACTTCTAAAACTCAAAATTTCAAATTCGCACATTTCCATTCCATTCAAATTTTCAAAAAAATACAGTAAGAAAGCCTAAAAATTTAGGTCGTTACATCTAGAGATCACTATATCTTGGCTGTCACTATGTGACGCCCCTTTTTCCCCAAATTCATAAATAGTAATAATAATACATTTTATAAAATAGGCGAGATTCCTGAAAATAAAACTTGCAATTAACATAAATAATGCAGCATTCAAAAGAAATCCTTGAGGGTCATCCCATATCCAAGACCGTAAACAAAAGTCAAATTGTCAATACACTGAGCATGCTCAAAGTAAAACCATGGCAAATCATTCACAGTCGTGAAAAGACAATAATAAGAATAATATATATAAATTTCCCCTAGGGTCCATCTATGATCACCACATCATACACACATCGGCAAGTAAAGGTACACTATACAAGTAGTGTGGGTCCAAAATATCAAAATCCATCTATAAATACAAGTCCAAGAGACGTACATTAAATCAAGCTTTAATGTACAAAAAGGAAGATGGTCCTTGAGGTCCTTATTCAGTCAATGCTGCTTCACCTGCTTACCCTTAGCGCTATCACAATCCAAATTTAAGACATTGCAAAACAAAGCAATGCGTTAACAAGCTATGCATGTGTAGGTGATTCACATTTAATAATAATTATAAATAAAATCAAATGACACTAAGTATCATAATCATGGCAAAATTTCATAAGACAAAAGTATACAAGGCATGTGAAACCCCAACCATCCATAATGGATAAATCAAGAAATCATGCTCTAAGCAAATCGTCATCAAATCTAAATATCATAGCATGCAATGCATGAAACTCATGGATACTAATCAATCACTGTAACCAAAAGTTTGTATCAACAGAACAAATAATGTATGTCGTGATCATAGAAAGTTGTGCACAAATAAGTCCTATGAGTGCCTCAAGTACAGTCATGGCGATGCTAATGAGTACTCATTCCAACCCTGGGTCCCTCACATGCAGCCCGCATTAGTCTATTTCTCGACGAAAGCCTGCCAACTAAAACTATAGGCCCGCCCTTAAATAGGTACAAGACCCAGCTTACTTCGCTTCACCTAATACAATTCGACCCTGGGTCCCCCACGTGCAGCCCGCATTAGTTTATTTTCTGATAGAAGCTTGTCAGCTCAAAACTACCGGCCCACCCTCAAATCGGTACATGACGCGGCTTACCCTGCTTCACCCAATGATCTCAATCAAGATCCATGATAATGTGTAATCCATCACTTATCAAACATGGATGATCATGAAATCAAATGTCATGATAATAAATATGAAGTATTAAACACATACAACAAAATACAGTAGTGCATAAGACACATGCCTCAAGAATTTTAGATAAGTCACGATCGATGAAATTAAAAAGGAAATCCCAAATGCGATCACCTACCTCAACAATCGCGATACTCCAATCAAGCTTGTAGATAATTTCACATTGTGCGCTCTGACTTACCTATCACATCACAAGTCATCTACTTGATGTTCTCACATCTCAAAGTAACTAACTGAAGTGATAACTTCATTGATCTTGCTGTAAATCCTGCATCAACGGCCTAGAATGTCTGGTTAACCCTCTATTGGGTCAATCATGATCGACTTAATTTATGCTCCTTAATCAATGAAGGGTCAGTCCCTAACATCTTGTGAAGTTTGGAGACGATCCGACCATTGGATTGCTCCATAATTTTCAGAATTGATATCTAATCATCAATTCTAACCATTCTTATCATGATACCTCTAATTTCAGTGTTTATTTAGTGATTTAACTATGTCTTTATAATTATACCTCGATTTGACAGTCAAATCGCTCTCTGATCAGCCAATCTCAAGGAACCTGATTAGGTCGAGGGTCAAGATTACTTTTCTTAACAATTTAATGAGACCTATTCTTCTGATCTCCTAGATCATCTTATATCTTATGTGTACAATCAAGTTCTAAGTTCTGATCATTTATTGATCGGCTTAATCTAGGTCTTTTAATAGTATTTAGTAGTTTAACCATTTAAAAAGTGTTCAAGTCTAGATTTTCAAGTCAAATTTAGGTTCATGTCGTTGAGACAAATTCAACGGACCTTTCAGATAAAAACTTGGGCTTTTATAGCCCCCCAAATCTCAAAAATACCATCTCTAGTCACTATTCAACGGTTTGAGTTACTATTCCAGGCCGGATGCCCTTTTACACTAGATTACACTAATGGAAGCTATTTACACTGGAGTAAACCGACGGCTGTTTACACCGACAGAAACTATTTGCACTGAAGTACATTAGTGCCCCTTTTACACCAAACTATTGCATTGCAGTGCACTGAAATCTATCAAGGACGATGTGGCTAGACTGTCCATTTAGTTTTTATCAGATTTGGGTCCCTAGTGACCCAATTTTTGTTTTGTTTTCACTAATCCTAGGGTTTTGAGGGTCCCTGAATCTAATGGACTGCTCAGATTTTCTATCTGAGTAGTCCCTGATATTGTATTTTCACTATGTTATAGTTTGATTAAATCCTACCAACAGGCCATTTTCAAATCAAACTTCTGAAAAACGATAATGGAAGTAAAATAAATATGCTAATATGGAAAATCTAAGAAGAAACAGACTCCTACCTCTCAGATCGATGAGAAACCCAACCTTGATGCTTGAAGCTCTGATGGAGAGGTGGAAAAACGGTAAGATCGTGAAAGTTCACCTACGATTCAATACTGCAATACTGTAGGTGTAGATATACTCGAGCAGTGGTGGAAGTTTTAGTCTGATCGGATAGGCCGATCGTGTAGAAGGAGAGTGCAAACGTGAAGAAGATGAATAGTGCTCAAAGTGGGAGGGCATTTAAATTTCTATTTCGTCCTTAGTGGTGGTGGACATAATGATTACCTTCATTATATTTGTTTCCAATATCTTTTTAACTACCAAACGTCTGACCCGTATCGATGTTGTGGGTCCCATATGTTAAATTATAGTTTTGCTTTTTTTGTGAAATAAATGGGTAAAATTCATCCGAGCTCCGATTTGGGTGTACTTAGTGTCGTTGGAATCTATTTTTTTAGTACAATTCAAATATTGAGGTTTCAGCCCCCAATTTAATTTTCAAAATGTATGATTTTTGAAATTCACTTTATAATTGGAATTTGAATTTAAAATTCGAGGATATAACATACTACGAGAGATTAGTGATTCTTATGAATAGGGATCTAAGACTAAAATCAAGTGGCAAATAAACATAGAAGATTAAAGAACAAAACAAGGGAAACAAGCATGAAATCAAGAACAAAGCTAAGACAAACATTTGGAATTCGGAGGCAAGAATATTAAAGCAACAAAGAAGGGAATAACTAGAACTAGCCTAAATTTAAGCACTTCAAAGAGACCACAAATAAAGGAGGGAGGTGTGGAGATCTAGAAGAGGATGGCTGACTTCAAGGAGAGAACATTAAGTAACTTTAAGAGGAGAGAAGGGTGGAGGCGTCTCCTCCAAAGGAGAGTCTGATCTCCCCTTCTCCCAACTTTTTTTTTTTTACATGGGACTCTCCAAAAGTTTTTATATGTTTTGGCTACTTTCTAATCTTGCTAATAGGTGATCTTAAAGTGGAGATTAAGAGGAAAAATCTAAGGGTTAAGATCACCCTCTAGATCTAGTTCAAATGTATATACTTAATAGAGGGCAAGGTGAGACAAGATAGGAGTCTGAGGAAGGGGGAGGCATGGAACTCCCTTCCTAACTGATAATTCATGTGGAATGATAAGAAATAAAGAAAGGAAAGAGGGAGGAAAGAGAGAAAAGATAAGGTAGGTGGAATGGTTAGTAGATTTATGATGTAGTTAGGAAGGTGGGACTATTTAAGTAAAATTTAGGAAGGTAAAATTCTTGGTTGCCTTGTCTATTGAAGTGGAGAGAGAGAGAGAGAGAAAAGTGAGAAAATCATGAAAAAGGAGAAAAATAAAGTGGTTTTTTCATATTGGTCAACATGCATACTTTTTCATTAATTTTCACCCAAATATCTTCTCATTATCATCTAAAAGATCTCCTGAATATTTACTTTAGATTCTACTCCAATCATGACCTTCCATGTAGTTAGTTTAAGTGGCTTAATGGCCTGATTTGAAGACTCAGGCTTGCTTGGTGGCTTAACCACGTTGGTTTTGATGGTTGGCTAGACTCCTTAGCTTGTTACCTTTTTCATGGCTTACATGGCTTAGGTGACCTAAGTGAATCCCATGAAAAGGTGGTGGACTTTGCATAGCTTGGGTATGGGCCCACTTTAGTCACATTTGACTTCTCCAATTCTATCATTTGCTTGCCTTAAGGTGATCTTGATCCTTGATCTTACATTGAATTGATGATATTTAAGCCTTGACTTGATCTTTTGATCTTGATCTTTAATTTTCATCTCGATCGATCTCAATCATCGGATCATCATCTTGACTCCTACAAAAAGCCAAAAACTCTTATTAAATCCAACAAAAAATACAACTGTTTACATACTTATCCCAGATGAGTCTATGAACTACAAATGATCAAATAGTTGATTTATCAAGTAAAAAATGCATGTGTTATAATTTTTTTACCAAAAATCTTAATTTAACACTATAAGTATTAAGGACCTATGTGATGGACGCTACTAATTTTGTTCACCCTTTTTGGTAACCAGAATGTTTCGATCAAATTGTTCTAGAATCTTTAGGCAAAAGAAGACCTCTACTAGCTTTGCAAAGTTCTCACTAACAAACAAGAGACCCACGTTGGCTACTGGAGGGAGCGTCGGCAGTACATTGAGATGAAGGATTGTTTTGCTGTGCACGGTGGAATGCAGGAGATTTTCTGGCTCAAGGAACCTAAAAGATGATGGATTTCTTGCTTGGTTCCTCAAGGAGGATAGTCAATCCCATGGATATGATTTCTGGAAGCGGGCATTTTCTTGATGTTTGAAAGAGGTGAGCCGGCAGAGAGATTACTATAAGTTTTGAAACCATTTATGATTAAATGCCAATCCTTAGATTTTTTATCCTGAATGGAAAGAATTCTGGAGTCGTTTCAGAAAATGATATTGATGTAAGAGTTATCAGGGTGCATGTACGGTTCCCATTATTAATCAAACTGATGAAGATAGTGTTCCTTTTTCCTTGGATTAAAGATTTCTATTGCCCAAAGATAACCATTCACCATTACAGAGAGGATGATGCTAACTCTACTGGCTGCATCTCTCTTAAACATATAGTTGTGGGTATGATCATGATTCATCCAGGGAAGAGAGTCCATTTTTGTGAAAGAAAATGGAGGAACCAAACGATCCATGAGCCAGAGCCTCTGAAACTGAACAATTTGGGTGGTGAATTGAGCTTATAAAGGAAGACAAAATCTCAACATTTTTTTAAGCCTGTAATAAGCTTAACCATGATTGGACCTTCCTGAGCTAGGATTTCCGTGAGCACTATAATTGTCCATTTTATGGTGTTGAGATTAAGATGATAGTGTCCCATATGGGAAGGATTTAGCAACCATAAATTTTTGTAGCAGGGAATGATTTGACAAAGCAAATATTTGAAAAGCAGGGCCAGAATAATGAAGGAGAACTATATGATATATGTGCTTGTAGTACCTATAACAACTGAAAGTGCATCGGAGCTCAGATGGTTGGTGATCGAACCGTTTATCATCTGTACTAGATCCCAGTAGGTAATATTTAAGAATATCTCCCGTGGATGATCTTGATCTTCTGATTGCTGATACGTGGGACCCCAAGCTTTGATGATCTAAACCGTCGGCGTCCATCTTGAATAGGTTAGTGCCCCCAAAAACTTTCTTTTGATTCCCTTAACCAGTTATCCTCTGCTGCATAGTGGATGACTCAAAAAGTTCAAACTAAGGATTGTAATATCTTAATTAATCGAACAGTTCTGATGTATGAAATCTTTGGAGCATAATGTATTATTTCCCTTCATAGATAATGGATTTTTGAGGAGATTGGAATGTCACATGTTGACCCATAGAACTATCCAAGATCAAATTGGCCACAGCTGGTTACTTTTTGTCATTTTAGTTGGGCTTCCTTTATATGCATGTAAGTCTGATCTTGAAAATAATCTTACAGTGGAAAAAGTTCTTCAGGGCCGACGCCACTAAATGGACTAAAGAGCGAATATCTGAAATACGGCCCACATAAAACCTTCAATTCTCTGCTTCTAGCCTCTGAAATCTGTAATAGGAAGCTTGGATAGTGGGATCAAAAAGCTGCTCAACGAATATAATAAATGCATGGCCGTGGCCCAATCTTTTTCTCTCTCATTTTCCAACCCTCCAAGTTTGAAGAGTCCAAATGGTAAAACGTACTGGTAAAGTAAATGCGTTAAAGTCACGAACAGCAGGCGTGAAAATAACGTTAAACTAAAAGATGCATTAAAAACGGGCATTTTCATCAGTTTGATTAATGATCTGTAACGTGTTAAATGCGCAGGTAAAGAATATGAACGGCTGTCAATTGTTGGCTGTTCATCTACCGTCTGGCATGTAACCGATGGGTGCAATCTAGAATCCATAAGTTCCTCTACCACACCCTTTATTAAGGGCAAAAAAGATTGTGGGTGGGGATGAGAAACCATCGATATCCTGAAAGGATAAAAGAGAGAGTCTGACCTCCAAATAATCGTGACTTGTAAATAGCAAAATTTGCAAATTTGAGTAGCTAGACAACTACTACACATGAGAAAGGCCCTCACCAATTGACTAGGGTCCACCTTTGTGTGTTTGCAGGTCAGATGGATGAACCCTTTTATGTTTGATTTAATAACGGTAGGTGAACCTTTTGTGTGTTTCACCACCTCTTGAGTCACATATGGGGCCAAAAGGAAACAGAGAAAAGAAAGGAAAATGCTATGCAGCCACCAGCATTCTAAGGCTTGCTGCATTTGGCAAGTCCCATTGAACTAGAACCTGTGTTTCGCAGTCATGCAGGTGTCCTCGGAGGCCCCCAAAATAACCTAACCCAAGTTCACCGAACCCATCAATTAGACTTTGGTCATTTGCTTGCTATAGAGAGTGGGCATTTGAACAGCTTTTAGCTAGAAAAATAAACAAGGACTGTATGAATTAGTTTGTTGAGATCATTATGAGAGGCTCTACACGTAAAGATTGTGATGATAGAAAACCAGCCCTATAAAGGAGGCTGCCTTCCTCAGCCCTCCAAATCTCTCTCTCTCTCTCTCACATATGGCGAGTACAAGCACGGCGTTTCTGTTAACTGTTCTTCTAGTCATGCTTGCAATCGAGGTGCGTCCATGCATGATCCTTTTTCGTGTAATTTGGTCTACTGTGTTCATTTTTGCACGCATGCATGAATACAGGTTTATAATATAAACGATAGAATTATGAAAAGAAAAGATAGTTTTAAGGCATACTGGAACTCATTTCAAACAATGGTTTTCTGCTTCTCTTCACGTATATGTTCAATAAAAAACAACTAAATAGCTCAAGTTCTCTTTTCATGTGCCTCTAGGTGCAGTTTTCGCTGATTCCCCATAACATCTGCCAGGTCGCTTTTATCTGTGGGTAGTGATCTTATGCCTTCTTGTTGGCAGCCTTGAAACATATACAACTGTGATTTTACGGTTGTTTACCTGCTTTCAAGTATAGTTATTTATGTTTTAGAGCTGTCAATAGCACGGTCAGGTAGCCATCCATGGATGTTTTGTCCGGTATTTGTTAACACACTGTAAAAAAAAATACAAAAAAAAAGAAAAGAGTTTCCTTGTTTCAGCTATATTTGTATTTTTCCTCTTCCTTTTTGTTCCTTTAATCTTCGACAGTACAGAAATTGATACAAACAAGTAAAAAGACAAACGTAATCTGTGAACCAAGCAAGTTAAAGCAGAGATTGGATTGTTGGCAGTCTGAACTGCATCATGGACATTAAATCAATAACAGTAAGATCCACCAACGCCATAGCTTCGATTACTGACTTTGTTATAACTCCAAATTATCATGTTTCCTTTGGACAAACTTTTCAATTATAATAGCTGAGTGAATGATTTACTATAGAACCTTGTGGTTCACCCCTTCCCAAAAAAATAAGGGAGGCCTTGGCGCAACAGTAGAGTAATTATCATGTGACCTTGAGGTCATGCGTTCAAAGCGTAAAGATAGCCTCTAACAAAATGTAAGGTAAGGCTGCGCACTCTTGACCCTTGTAGCATGCGGGAGGTTCGTCCACCGTAGCTGCCCTTTTTATGCACTGGAGGGTGGGATCCTAAATATGGACGCTCTTCCAGAGGAGTCGTTGAGTTCTGCCAGGGATTGTCAATCGTAATTGTTTGTTTTCTAGAGCCATAGCCTACCATTTTGTGCTAATTGAAATCATGTTTCTAGCCATTTTGTTTTCAGCCATGAACTGACTTCGGTTCAAATGTTTGTCAGTTGAATGCCTACACCGAAGGACCATCTGCAGCAGATATAGGTAAGAGCCAAGTATACAACCAACCCTCTTCTTCTCTTCGTTCAAGTTCCAAAGATAGATGAATTTGACTAGGGGATGGGTACGGTTAGCTTAATGAACCTTGTGTAACTTGCAGACTGCGGTCCGGCATGCGATTACAGATGTAGCAAGGCATCAAGGCACAAGATGTGCATAAGGGCTTGTAACACCTGCTGCCAGAGGTGCCACTGTGTTCCGCCGGGGACCTCCGGAAACAAGGATGTTTGCCCTTGCTATGCTAACTTGACCACTCATGGCGGAAGACTCAAGTGCCCCTGAACCTTAAATATCACATACTAATCTATGGTGAAAATAAGTGTCTACTAGATGAAGTTACCGTGTTTTCCAGATTTACATACAGCTAGCATACGAATAGATGTCTCCTTTCCATGTATGTTTTGGCTTAAAGTTCTTCTAGCAGGACCCCAAAATGGATGCTGAAAAGAACACAATTTAGCCTCTAGATTTGAGTGATATGAGCTGTTCATCTTGTTTGATTTACCTTATTTACGCTGTTTAGCAAAATTCATGCTCCGAGGCTTTTAGATACTGGTTTTTAGTTAAAGTTTTCAACAAACGTGATCTAAAAACAAAACATGCATGCCTCAGATCATTCAACGGTCATGAAATTTAGAGGCTACCAAAGCTAAGGTAGGATAAAATGATGAATGGATCACATCATTCAAAGGAAAGACCCAGGTAGGATGCGTCCTTTTCCCGGCCTTTTAGACCACGCTATGGAGGGTTCTACCCTAGTCGCTGGTATATAGGTCCATTGGACCTAAAAATCTTTTTTATTACCTTTAATGAAAAAAATTCCGCCTAGATGTAGTTTTTCCTCTCTAGTAAGTAGCACGCAATGATTCATTCTAATGGCCTGTTTAAAGGCCACAAATTGGAGGGCTAAGATCACCTAGTCAGTAATTATACCGTAGGTGCCTCCTTATCTCATTCTCTTCCGAGAACAACAATTTCTATGACATGCGCCTTATCATTAAAATATATCATGGATAATTATGCAGACACTGCTATAGAAGCTGTGGATATAGATCAAATGATACGAGGACAATGGACCCATGGTCTTAGACCATGTTCTACATGAAGTTAAGATAATTTTATCTATGTTTTAGGGCTACACGTACGGTCTAACGTTCTATACAAACTTTTTAAGATAATTTTATCTATTTTTTAGGGCTGCAAATAGCAGGATAACTCAGTATTTCCTTGCAGTTGGATAACTCGGGTATTTCTCTAAGAACATGCTTGGTAGTAGTAGGTTATATTTGTCAGGGATTAATAATTAAGAGAGCGTGTGAGTGATTTGCTTTGTAATTCTTCTCTTGCATGTAATAGATTATAGTTAAATTTCTCAATAACAATTAATTTCGACAATAACTTTTGTCTTAAAGAAAATCAACCAACGAAAACACAAGATTGAACAAGAGAACAAATTCACTTGATTCCTCTTATCCTTGGCATCACTCTCAGATAAGAGTTTATAATTAATTTTAAAAGGAGGCAGCCCTACTGCACAAAGCTTCTGCGTATGCGGGGACTAGGAAAGGGGCAGACCACAAGGGTTAATAGTATATATTTAATTCTCCTACACAAAAAATAATATCTGAACTCTCAAAACCAAGTCCCCTGTGAGTAATTAAGACGATGAGGGCCTAGCTGGAACCTTCATGGGCATTTGGGCTTGTGACCATGGGTCTTGAGGCTTGCATAGCAAGGACAAGCATTCTTGTTGCCGTAAGTACCTGGTGGAACACACTGGCACCTCGTGCAACATGTGTGGCAAGCTCGACCGCACACGTTCTTCCTTGAAGCTTCTCGGCATCGCCTGGCACAAGCATACGAGCAATCTAGCAAGAAAATACGAAGCAATCCCCTCGTATTAGTGTGACTGTAACTCGTGCCATTTAACTGTAATTAGAAGTGACATCTGCATGTGCAATGGGAAGAAGCCTTGGTGCAACGGTAGAGTTGTCATCGTCGTGTGACCTTAAGGTCATGGGTTCAAGGTGTAGAAACAGCCTCTTGTAAGATGTAAAATAAGGCTGCGTACTATTGACCCTTGTCCAATAGAGTTCAATGCCATTAAAAGCTAGCAGCAACTAGAAAGCATTTTGGATCCCAGATGGTTGGTGCTGTAAAGAAGGGGAGCCTTGGCGCAACAGTAAAAGTTGTCTTCATGTGACCTTGAGGTCACGGGTTTAAGGCGTGAAAACAGCCTCTTACAAAATGTAAGGTAAGGCTGTGTACTTTAGGCCTTTGTGGTCCGCCCCTTCCCTGAACCCCTCATAGGCAGGAGCTTCGTGCACCGGGGCTGCCCTTTTTTTATGGTTAGTCCTGTAAATCCAAGCATTCTGTCGTTTTCGTGAGTCATTTCGAACCACTCCCCAATCAGAGCACATCCTAGATGGCGATATACCAAAATGCTTCTCTATTGATGAGTTCAACCCTCAGATTGCTCAAAATGATCCTACTACCACCATGTTCAAGTTTCTGATAAGTCCTTTTTTTGGCTCAGAATGAGAGCAGCAAGAAACTCTCAAATAGAGAAGATTTTGGTGCATGGCCTGTCCAAGATATGCGTGAAAAGATAAGTGGTTTGGATCCAAAGGCGCCTGGACTCTGCATGTACATTTACCGGTGCATATTTTTATCAAAGTTTAATTTTGATTATTACTTAAAAATACGCACTTATTTTGGAATGATGATGTTTCTTACTGAGTGCAGCCACTTCTCCTCCCTCTTCCACCTGACAAATGACGTTATATCCATTTAGACAAGATTCGTACTTGGGTTTATAGAGTTGTAGTAAACCAAAAGAAAAAAGGAAGAGAAGAAAAGGACTCACAGTATCTAAAGATGCCTGAGCAAACACCTGGATTGAGATTAATGCATGCAAATGGAAAGCCCCAAGTCAGTTTATATGTATCCATCTTTTATTGATGTAAGAATCACAAATGAGAACAAGTGTGTTTATGGAGTCTGAAATTACCTGCAAGAGGAGGAGGGAGAGGATAAAGAAGGCCGAGAGTAGCTTCTTTCTAGAACTAGCCATTGTAGTAATGAGAGGGGAAGAGAAGTGGGAATGGAGATGAGATTGGATAGCTTGCTTATATAGTGGTTTTCCCCTGCTTGCTGGTCTTTTTGGAGATTGACATGTGATCTTCCTCTGCAGGGGCATTGGGCAGCTACAGCTTTATGAGCTGACCATGCTGCTCATGAATGGAGCAAAAAGAGTGGGCCTTTTGGATGCTTTCTTTTTCTTTTGAAAGGGAGCAACAGCTGTTGATTCGTTTCCTTTAGGAGATGCTCTAAGAAAATAGTTTAATGGACTGGTCCCTATTTTCCATGAAATGGATGGATTTGGATTCTTTGATCAAGGAATAATATCGTGAAGATAGTAAAAGCCAGCTGTTACCCGATGGTTGCCCATACTGGTTGGCAATGCTAGCCCCATACAGCAAAATTGAACCATATCTGAAGATTATACTCCTTTGATTTCTTGCTTACAGATTGAGCTGTGACTCCATTGATCGATAAAGGAGGCTTATTGGAATCTTCAACTGTCCAAAAAGTATGGGCGTGGGACACTGGCCATCAACAGCAAGGCCTGATGAATCATGTTCTGATCATAGAAGAACTAGGTTTTGTCTGTAGGCAGATTTTTTTTCTCGGGTTCGTATCATCACGTAGAGTATAAAGCATACGTCGGACATCATTTTCACTGTTGGGTTGGCATTCACTGAAGGAGAGCTTGACACAATGATAGACTTGTCGTCATGTGACCTTGAGGTCACGGGTTTAAGGCTAGGAATAGTCTCTTGCAAAAATGCAAGGTAAGGCTGCATAGTATTGACCCTTTATGATCTGCACCTTCTCCAAACCTTACATAGGCGGGAGCTTCGTGCACTGGGCTGTATACTTTCTCACTCTCTCTGCGCTTGTAACACCTGTGGAACCTTTCTCATGGGTTCTGTTTTTCTGTCCATATTCGTCTGTAATAATGGAATTGCACTTCACAACAACTAATGAATGATGTGGTAAGACTCGTGCAGTCGAGAAAACAAGAAGGGTACCTGTCAAAGGCACCTTCGATTGTCGTTCCTCTTCAAGATATGGACAATGGTGTCCTTCGTAATCTATATAACTATGAAATTATACTATCGAAGTAGTTGATACGAAGGACAGATGCACATGAGAACCTGATCTGCTCCCACCCACAATGTTGGCACATAATCAGGCACTAATTTGTGGGTCCTGACTATGAATAGAGGCACAGCTGGAAAGACATCCTTCCAACCATACAATCTTGTAAGGCTTCTTTCAATAGATATCTAATTTGAACATTTTTCTCCTCAAAAATTTGAGATGAATTTTGATTCATAGCACGCATATAGGACGGCCTAACAGATACAGCTTAAACAATTCGGGCCACTTGTACCTACTTGATTATATTTGAGGGCAGCGGCAGTACCAGTGTTTATTTTCTTCCACTTTTTCTTTGAATGATAAACACACATTGGAGGACAGCCTCAATCTTGGTCACCCAAGGGAGAGACTCCCTGTGCCACTGCGCTACAAGGCCTTTTCCTCCAGGTTTTTCACTGATACTTGCTAACGATTTTCGAATTTCTCAAGATATTCCTCAATCTTTCTTCAGAAGTTTGTACTTGTGCTCATATCATTCATCTTGAATAGATACGTCACCCTCTGATCTCTAATTATTCTCTTCGAATCTCTGCAGAAGAAGCTAAGCCATTGATTTCCATACGATTGAATATTACAAACCGGAGAGGCAAGGAGCTAGACAGCATGAGTTGTTTCCGGTTGGTCCCAACATATCACCAGCTGCAACCATACATAAGTGAGACCCAATTATTTGAAGAACATAAAAAGGTCAGCCCCAGTGCACTAAGCTCCCACGTATGCAAGGTCCGGAGAAGGAGGCGGACCACAAGGTTCAATAGTACAATGCCTTACCTTGCATTTTACAAGAGGCTGTTTTCACACCTTGAACTCACTACCTCAAAGTCACAAGACAACAACTCTACCGTTTAGTATCTGTTCTTATCAGTTAAATATCTGATTCGTGGCCCATCAGGTCACATGATATTGGAGAACATCCAACCACATTTTTCCATCACCTAGCAAGCTACCTTTGCTACAAACTATCGAGATTAAGTGAAGTAGACCCTTTTTCCCAATATCACTAACCAGATACTATGAAGAAACACAGAAAGGAGCAGCGAAATGGTAGAACATTTGAGATTTTATTAATGATATTGAAATTAGCATTATTAATTATTAGCAAAAAGCACTACAAACAAAATCAGTTGTGACTCTGTGACTATCGCATCTAATAATCAAATAACTCGCGCGTTTATATCTACAAAATGAGAGTTTTGGAGTTCTTCCAAATGCTTCTGTACTTCTGCTCCTTCTCTTGTCACACTACACCAGAAGGAAGCCTCAAGACAAGATGGCCACCTACAACACTGAAATAGAAACCAAAGATTTGGGTTAGTCCAAGAAATGAGGAACTAAACATATTGGTGTTTGACATGAAATGTAAACAAATGACATGAATCAAAAGCATCCCTTGCAACCGTCAAAATGCATAAAGTATAACCATAACGAGTTGCTAAATCCTGTAGGTTTATTGGATTGCAAGTAGATGTGCATTAACTTCAGAAATTCATATTTCAAACAAGCACCTCTTTAAATAATAGTAGCAGAAGTCCGCCAAGATGAATGTTTGAACAATCTCCGAGAGAAGGACCATGGAAGGCCACAACCCATGACCCAGAGCAGTCAACAGATATCCGCGGCTGTCCAGGACCTGTAACATAAAGCAGTTTCTTGGAAATTTTAGATAAAGGATCAGTTTTTCATGTAGAAGATGCAAAACTTGGTGAAATCACCCCAACCACTGAGTTTGGGGTCGGGACTACTCCCTGACCCTGAGGATGCGTGCCATCACCCAAACCACACACATTGGATAAGCTGGACGGGTAAGAATCAAACTGAGGTCTCTGTGGGAAAAACCCATGACTCCAACCCACTCAGCATCCTCTGTGCTGGTCAAATAACAACCTAGGCAAAGAACAGTTATGGTTTATTGCAAAAGAGAAACCTTCCAAAGATTAGCATATCACAGACCCACCTTAAACAGACTGGGAGACTTTTAAAGTTAGCCAGAAGACCGAAGGCTTTCACATTTTAAAAGCCACTTGACATTTCATTTTAAGATAACAACATCACAGACTTTATGCTTTCATGGTTATTCACATTTTTGTAGCGCCCAACCACCCCCCCTAGTACTGGATACAATATACAACCCCATTAAGTCATCGTCATCATCTAGGCCATGTCCTGATTAGGGGTAAGCCACACGAATCTTGTTTGTCCATTCCCCTCTATTAAGTGTCATGTACTATTTAGTTCAAAAGTTTTTAAATCTTTCCTAACTACTTCTGTTCATGTTCTTTTGGGTCTTTTACTTGCCCTTTTTGAGCTTTCGACTTGGATCAACTCACTCCTAACCAGTGCCATTTTAGGTCTCTGTTTAACATGTCCAACCCATCTAAGCCTACCCACCCTCATCATGTTACCTATTGGTGCTACTCCTAAGTTTCCTCTAACGTTTTCATTTCCAATTCTATCCTTTCTTATCTTGCCACTCATCCATCTCAATATCCTCATTTTGGCTACGCTTATCCTATGTACATGTTTTTCCTTAACTACCCAACACTCTGATCCATAGAGCATAACAAGCCTTACAGCCATCCAATTGAATATTTCTTCCAGTTTAAGTGGCACTTGCCAATTACACACAACTCCAAAAGCACGCACCTCCATTTGTTCCAATCCACTTGGATTCTTTAGGTAACATCCCTTAGAATCTCGTCTCTCATGAACTATGATCCCAAGTATCGAAAGTGATCTTTTAAGAGGACTTCTTGGTTATCAATCTTTACTGGTGTTTCACTCCAACTGCTCTTCTAACTAAAATTGCATTCCATATACTCTATTTTAGTTCGGTTAATTTTAAAATCCTATAGATTCTATATCATCTATCTATAACTCTAGCTTTATGTTTATGCCCTTCCTTGTCAATCAAAGCTACATCATTTGCAAATAACATGCACCACAGAAGCTCCTCGTGTAGATGTTTTGTTAACTCTATCCATACTTTACGTGAAAACGTACAGGCTCAATGCCGATCCTTTGCGCAATCCTGTCATAATAGGGACGTCATAGGTCTCTCTGCTAATGCACCAAACATTTGTTACCACTTCCTTGTACATATCCTTAATTATGCCTATATACCCCCGTGAAATTCCTTTCTTGCCCAACACCCATCATATTAACTCTCTTGAGACATTATCATAAACTTTTTCTAAGTCAATAAAGACCATGTGGAGGTCCTTCCTCTTATTCCTATATTTCTGTATCAATTGTCTAAGTAGAAAAATAGTTTCCACGGTAGAATTTTCAAGTATGAAACCAAACTAGTTTTCCTGTACACTCATCTCATGTCATAGCCTTTTCTCAATCACTCTTTTCTGAAGTTACATAGTATGGCTGGTAAGTCTAATCCCACAATAATTAGTTCAACTCTGTACGTCTCTTTTATCTTTATAAATTGGTAGAATAGAGCTTTTCCTCCATTCATCTGACATTTTCTTCAATTTCACAATCTTGCTAAACAACTTTGCCAACCAAACTACTCCCATATTTCCCATATACTTCCAAACCTCTATAGGTATACCATCAGGCCCCAGGGCCATTCCTAATTTCATCTTTCTTCAAGGCCTGTTTCACTTTAAGTATCCTAATCCTATGTTCGCATCTATGTCAATCTAACAATTTATAGTTTCACATAAGTGCTATCTGTTACTATGATGACTTAAAGACTAGGTTGTTATATGGAGATCATACCTAAGAATTACGAGATATCTGCTATTGTCTGGCTATATATAATAATTTATATAGACAAAGCACGTGTAATGTGTGCTAGACAAAGCCACATGTATAATGTGTGCATACATACATACATATGTTTCTCTGTCAGCATATATGAAGCAGAGTGGAAGAGAAAACAAAAGATAAAATACAAATTTCTCAGTGAACTTTATGATAAATGAAGGCAATTAGTTAGAATCATACCTGAAGTACCCAATGTGCACAGCTCAAGAATCGTGCTACACCCAATGCAAATACATAATGAGCTGTAAATGACTCAACAATCTGCATAGACCCATTAAATTGTAAGAAAAATTGTGTGTGTGTAAGTAGATCCAACTGGTAACTGGAAAAGATAAAGTTGGCATTTTGTTTGAAAAGGAACCTTTGTATTTTGCATCATACGTAGCTGTGGTAAAACTGATACTGCCTCCAAGTAAACACAGAAGGCCCAGGCAATTCTATTCAAAAGATAATGCGAAGTTGAAGGATGGACAGCAAGAGCCAATAAAGTACATGGGATCACCTACATCACCTTGAGCCAATCAGTAGCCTGTATATATATGCTACTTGTAGCATAAAGTTGCTAAAGGGAAATCTAGAAGGTAAAGTGACTGACGCTCGGTGCACTCTGGCTCCATTTCAAGTTTTTGAGCAACCAATTTTTTTTTTTTTCTGAGTTTCAAATAGGCAGAGTGTCCCTGGTGATGGCAATGTTTGAAGATCAGCAGTTCACATGAAAATAGATATAATATCCATACCAGGACATCTAACAGTAATAATCACAGGACCATACATAAGCAATCAACATGATATAGTTGCTCCACATAAGATTAACCAAACTACAGCTTACCAAATCAACAAGATATATTTGTTCACATCCTCGGTTAAAGATTATAATTGGCAGGAGCATCCTGTGTTTTTAAGGTGTTAACAAAGGGAGGCTAAGTGAATCACAAAGTTGAAATCTGATTGAATGCAATGGACAGAGCTAAATATGGTAGCAAAAGTGCAAAGTAATGTGAATCGAAGATGCATCCTGAACTTTTCATTTGGCACATCATGACTGGGCAATCACTGATGGTAATGGCTGGCAAGAAAAGTCTTCCCATTGAGTTTGCCATATGGCTTCAGACCAGTACATTGCACATAGAGGGTGGGACTAATCTTTCATTATGTCATGTGGAGAACAAAGCACTCAAACCCCTCCAGTTCTTCAAACTGCTTATGTTATGGTTGTAAGTTATAGCCCCATTTTTCAACAGAATGCAACTAGCAGAAAATCCAACAACTGAGGAAGGATGAAGAGATCTTCTGCCAGTTTGTTCAAGATTTTCCAATAAAGGAGGTTAAGATAAAAGGGCCGCTGGATGCACAAAGCTCCTGCGTATGCGGGGTTTGAGGAAAGGGTGGACCACAAAGGGTCTAGAGTACGCAGCATTACCTTGCATTTTTGCAAGAGGGTGTTTCCAGGCCTTGAACCTGTGACCTTCAGGTCACACGGCAACAGTACTACTATTGCACCAAGGCTGCCCTTCAAAGGGGGTTAAGATGCAGTTTCAAATTAAACTTTGATGGATCTAGCTTGGAAACCAGGCCCAAAAGAATGGGGCACTCACTCGGAATAGCTCGTATGATTTCTTCCTTTCTTTTATATTTCCCATCTGCTTTGCAGATTCAAACTTTGCAGTGGTCCTGAAGATAAGGTCAGACCACGTCTACAGCCATGATCATTGAAGGCAACTTCATCAACATGATTCATTCGTTCTACCCGGATGTCTTAATCCCTTGGAGATATTGCTACATGATTGCCCAGCCTAAGGTGTAAGTTGATGGCCACCATGCTTCTTTTAATGATGCCAAGAGCTCTGGGAATGAAGAATCCAACCAATTAGCCAAGGATGGAGTTTCACAATCTCAGCTTGTTATTTCTTATAGCTCCACTATCCTTTCAACTCGGCCAATCATTCCAATTCATCAATTCTAATCTCGATCTCTGGAGCAAAGCAAACGAACTCAGTGAGACAGCTTGAAATGAGTTTGGTCCATTCTTTCAGAAGTACCTAGATCTGATTGTTCCTCCCATCTGTTATCAAAATGAATTTCCCAGTAAAAATATAGCTTTCCTTTTATCTTTGATTTTCAGCAAGAACTCAGCAGTGAGGGACTTAAAATTACTCCATCCTGTCAGTATGCTTCTCTGTTTATTGCATCTCATCGTTCAAAGAGAAACAGGGTTAAGATGCAGAGCCTGCTAGGCTGGTGGTTGGGATGCCAAAGGCCTATTTCTAAGGCTATTAATAACTCTAATGTTAATTTCATGAAAACACTGACTACCAAGGACTACATTAGTGTTAACACGAACACAATGTTAGAGATTTTGTTGACCCAGCATAAAACCCATTTACGGCCTTGCCCTCTCAAGGCTTCAGTACCACTTTTGTCTTCCACTTTTCACAGAGTACAGTTCTTAGTGGAAATGAATATGGCAGTCAGTTCAGAGAAACATCAGACATCGGATTCATTAGGTATGTGAAGACAATATGGATGTTTCCGGTCCTGACAGAAAAGCAGTAAGATGAACAAGTAGTAACATGAGCCTACAACAAGAAGATATCCATGTCGTGGAAAGGCTGCATATAAAAGGATCATTTTTAGGTGGCCCAGGTGTTTGAAGCTGCCACATTTTCAGATGCCCACACAGGACAAAATAGCACTGGAACAATTGAAAATTATGAGACTCTAAGTAATGAAAGCTATATAGTAGAAGCACCGAATCTATAGGACCTTGCATAAAGTGTGAGTAAAGGAGAACATCTTCCTTGTCAGTTATCACATATAAATATCAAAAAGAAGTCAATGAAAGTGCATTATTACAGCTACAATCTGGAAGATGTTACGCAGATAGTATAATTGAATCAAAGGATGGACCTACCACATAGTATATGGAAAAGTTATCCTTGTCCTCCATGTAACTAGATTGCAACTTAAAACGAATCATATAAATAACCCACAAGGTTGTTATCAGTGTTGCCGAATCAAGTAAAGTGTGTATGTCATATTCCATGACAAAACTACAATAAAGTCTGACCGCTAAAAATATAGCAGTCAATTCCTGGGATTTAAGTGAAAGTCCTGCAACAAATAAGAATAGTGTCAAAAGACTAACAATCAAAGGAGCAAGTAAAGATTAAACAATTGCTACAGCAAAAAAGTGCTTCAAGAATGTCAAAAGAGCAGTCATAGCAATATTAACCACATCAATTTCTTCTCTTTTCTTAAAAGTTAATGAATACAGACTTACAATTCTTATTGATGAGAAAATCAAACTCAAGTTGTAATTCAAGCATAATCATACAAATGAGTGCAAGTACATATTGCAAGGAAATTATTAAGCACCAACAACCTGTTCAAGTGTTTCCTTAACCACATCAAGAAAAACATCCACAACAAGACTAGCTACCTGATATCACAGTGACACCGGCAAGTACAATTGCATATGCAGATTTATGGAACTCTAAACCTAATATGCACACGGCCTGTGACATCTCATAGGAACATAGAGACAATGTCATAAGAAGGTTTTACCACATTTAGAACAATAATAAATTCCGGAAAACATAACAGACGATACAGTGGTTGACGTCAAACTGTAGGCATCGTAGGATCTATGTGCATGCTGTGCAGTCAAACTTCAGCAATGAAGTCATCTAGGTCTCAGAGCGCAGATCCATATGTGCTTGGTGATGCAATATCACCCCGACCTTGACATCAAACTCGAACTCAAGGAGGACGGGAAGACAGCTAAGTGCTATGTTTGCATGTGTTGCTCAGATTAGCTTGTGAGTCTTTTATCTCATATTCAAACCCTTTTCTTATCTAGTCTAAGTGGGTGTTGATAGGTGTAGTTTGTAAAAAATTCAGTCGAGGCACACAAAAGCCTGTAAACGGAGAAGAGGCATGAATCAAGTTATGATGCACAATGAGGTGATCTATACTCCACTTAAAGGGATACTGCCCTCATGATAAGACAATCACCATTCTTTGTGTTTTGAGGTTCTGGTCAATAAATTTGGAAATATGACATTCTTGAACATTATGATATGTCTAAGTAACAAACCATGTGGTACAATGGAGAGGATTTCAACTCTATAAAAACTCTGGTATACCTCTCAAATCTCTCTGGACCCACATGAGAAGGAGAATTCTTCCAACAAAGGAGAACATTCAATGAATCAAAGACAGCCTTTATGGATTGGGACTTGACTCCCTTTCTTACACGTTTTTCAGGTTACACTTTCTACCGCATATGTAAGTGTACAAGCATATATTTCTCCATTAAACATGTAAAAGCGAAACAATGTAAGTTTAATTCACGAAAACTTCCCATGGAATCAGTAACCTATTCAACCCTAATCTAAAGCAGCTCCCAAATTCAACTTCGATGGAACAAAACCTAAAAAGCCAATTTAGGAGCAAATTTTCACAAAATCCAGCATACTCTCCACAATTAACTATGTATGCGAGTTCCATACAATGCAAAGCAGACAACGACCAACTGGCCCAAAACTAAACATGGGTTCATAGGTAGTTCTAATTTGTCTCCAAAGAAAGCAATTGTCCCAACCGATGAGAAAAATCATCGAAGAGAATTATAAAGAGAAACCATATTCACAGAAATCGAATTACAATATGGGATCGAAAGAAACTAACCTGCACAAGTATTCTCTTTGATGAGCTTATAAATCAAAACACAGATTCCGATGGCGTGAGAAGCCTCAGCCGCTACAAATAGATTATCATGATCATCAACTACGACTCTAAGAAAAACCAAAGAAGTCATTCCCGCTATCACGGCTAGAAATGCCTTCACTTTTGGAGGCTGTTTTCGAACCCATGATGCTATTCCGTGTACCGGATTCTTCTTTCCGGATCTCGTAATACTCATCTCTCTCTGATTACTGAATTCGCCTGAAAAGGGTTCTGTTTTGCAGCTACTCTTTGGGTGTTTTTGTGGAGAAAAATTCAAACAGAAGGAAGAGGAAGAAAGGCCCTCCCTCTTTCCTTTTCAGTGGTTTCCAGGGAGAAGAGCAAGAAGCGGTAGGGAAGTATTTACTATTATTACTCGCAGATGAACTTATCAACTATTTAATTACCAAGTTCCTTCATCTAGCCCCACTTATTTTAGATCCGACGGCTAAAAATCATTTGCACAAGCAGCATCTGACATATAATGGGCCCATCAGATAAAGGGTGTGGATCAAGTGATAAAGAATGCAAATTGCCTTGCTCGAAAAGTCATCAAAACAAGAAATTATTCGACTCGCGTTCTTCCAAATGATGATGCTCAGTCCAAAATTCATCTCCCACCTGCAGTCAATCGGAGCCGTTCTTTTCTAGTCGTCCGCATTGGATCTCTAGCAACAGAAAAAGACATGCCAACAGGACATCCTGCCTCCAAGCAAGTATGATCTTGTGTCATCTACTGTGGCAGCTGGAGATCTAATGTGGTGGCCTAGGAGATGGACGACAAGGATCAACTGCAGACTGGGACCTTACTTAGAAGTGGGCGAGTCTCATTGTATTAGAGCATTCTTCAGAAAACCATATAAAATGACTCCTTGTTGCTCTGCTCCACCGCTCATGTACATGTCCTTTGATTTGTAGCAAGTCATGTAGAATTTTCTATTGGCTGTGAAAAATGTTCAACCAAAATGATACAAAGAAGACTCCTTCCCCATAGGAGGGGCTGCTCCAACACCCATAACCACGCATCATTTATCAAATCAGTCCACAGAGAGATGCTGAAAACCATAAATACCAGCTGATGTTAACTTAAAAAGTAATTCTCCTTAACAGATGGAGCATTCAACCCTGGACCCTGAATCCTAACCCATGCATTAGCAACGCAACAAATGTGCCCATTGGAGGAACTTCTTGGTGGTCCCAGCAGTTGTTTATGAGATACTGATGGCAGACACTTATGAGCAATCACCCAAGAAAGCACCAAGCTATGCATGACCGAATTCTTGTAATGGATTGCCAGCATGCAGTAGTTATATGGAAGGATTTGCCTTGAGAGAACCTTATCATAAGCTTTACTTTAGCTCTAAGTATCACATTTTCTAAGGACGGATAAGAAAGAAAGAAAATTACATAACTAGAAATAATCATATGAACCCCAAATCTTACATTAATACACTTCAGATAAATGATAAGTGCCTTCAATATGCACTGATGGAATGGAAACCTGTAGGTATGTGTTAATAGCGTATATATCACTTTTGAAAATTTGTAGTTACAGAAATACTATAGCGAAGTTCAACATATATAGGCATTGATAAGGCTGGAGCAATCTCATGGCCTCAGCAGCTCGATGAAGAGATGCAAATGTTCAAAGGCACAACACCTCAGTGCATCTTCAGAACAACAGCTGTAGATGGATAAACAACTGTGGGTACAGAAATCTTCGTTTTTAGCATTCACTTGTTTGATTGCTGCTGACAAAAGTATGATGATTAATTTCTTCATACATGGCATGGTGACCCATCTCTTGACGAGCTAGCAGTAGATAAGGGCATCAAATCATACTAGATGCACTGCTTGAACTCTTTTATTTTCAATTCTCAATATTTAACGCTTCCTTGAAGTGGTTATCAGTGTAGGTATACCATAAGCATCGAGTCCTATAAGAAATTCCGCTGAATGGTCCCAGAGGCAAACCGAGAATTCAGACCCTCAGACATGCTATCGGAATCCAATTTAACCTTCTGTCTGCCTGCAGTCAAGTCATTTTCACGATCCCAAGGCTTCCATGGATGTTGGCCTACCCACTCTTCTTTCTCCACCTCTTTCTTCTTTTTCTTTGGACGTTTAGCCTCTTCCTGATGCTTCTGCACCAGGGACATTGAGCGTTTAGAATGATTATACTTGTCCACTAAATCTGCATCTGAAGAAGCCCGTTTCTTCTTGTCATTGGCAGCAAGGGCTGTAGCCTCATTATAAGCTTCCAAGTAACTGAAATAGAAATGAAATGTTATGTTCTCTAGAACAGAAAAAACTGTTAATTGACACAAAGCCTTCTGCAATAAGGAGGGTACTTCATCTTTGCTTTTTGGGCTTTGTCCAATGGGGTATCTGTCCAGACGCCTGTATCACCACGTCCTTCTTTTCCAGTCTTACTAAACGATGTTGTTGAGTGCATGCTCATACCCGGCTGAGGAAGAAAGGATAATTGCCATAAACAAAGAGACATATATCAGATAACAGGTACCATATCATGGCTAAGTTTTAAGATGGACAAAGCATGGAAGGGCCTTACTTTTCTTTCAGGTGGCAAAGTTGTCATCCATTCATCTCTTTTTTGTGGCTCCTTCATTTCTGCCAACAGCTCATCATCACCTTGCATAGAAATACCTGCCCACATAGTGATTTGTTTGAGGTTAATCTCTACTCTCATTCAAAGCAAAGTGACTAATCAGTAATTGAGGATAGAATAGCACAAAAGCAGCTGATATGCCATCTGAAAAGAAAACTAATCAGTACTTCAGAATAGAATAGCGCAAAAGCAGCTGATATTGCCATCCAAAAAGAGAAGAAAAACATCTGAATGCAATGTTTAGACAAGTTATTGATAGAGAGAATGTTTCAGCTAGAAAAGGTATCACATCCAATCAGCATTACATTAAATCAAGGCATCTCAGAACCCTCTGTATTGGGGAAGGATTACATAAGCCTTCTCATCACATCATGGCAGGGAAGATCAGGATGATAGGCAAAGTCAACCTAACGCAATCTCAGACCCCTCTCATGTTTTCAAACAATTCATTAACATGCAATCATATTAGAGCCAAAATATTAAAGGTTGATAGGTCATTACTCATTCCTTGTAACAGGCATGACTATTTCTTTCTCAATCTCCCTCTCATGTGAACAATGCCAATTTCCTTTCCTTTTCACTCTTACCATCATTCTCAAGAACAAAATCATCCTAGACAAAGTACATCAGTGCTCCAAACACAGCACAGATCCAGCTTGAGGGAAATGTTATAATGTAAATAAGAAGTAGAAGTTGAGAAAACAATGTATCTTAACCATTTCGCTGCTGGTACACTAACCCAAATGGCAATCCTGTACGTACCTCATGAATGATATAGAGGAAATCCCTGCATACTATATTATTTCCAGCCTGTTTCTGTTAAGAAAACATAACTAGCGAATTCATCATTCTAGCAAGAATTAGCTAACCTTGCAATCGCCTCCACTGTGCGGCTTCACGAAGTGCTTGCAACTCTGCCTACAGTATTCAGTGAAAAGTATTAGATTTAGCGTTTCACATAGAATCTCAAACCATACTTGGCGTATTAGCTAGTAAAGCACCAACATACTTGGTAACTCTATACTCATAACTAGGAAAGCAAATCTGAAGTGGTCCCACTTCCTACAGAACAATATGTAAAGCTTCCTGAAACTAAACGTGGCAGTGTGGACAAACATTGAACATAAGAGTACCCAAACAATTGAGGGTCTTTTCAGAAACAATGAATATTGTTCAATCAAGAACTGCTTTCTACAAAAAGTTCAATACCTTCATTGCCTCTTGTTCCTCTTTGAGCCTAATTTTCTCATCAGTAGCTTTCCTCTGCACAAAGAAAATATATCAATTACTGACACTAAAATCATGTATCATACAAGTTTCCTGCATACAATCATGATAGCATAAAAATGTAGAATAAAGCTCAATAAGAGAGGAAATAACTAGGGAAACCAATAGTACAGAGAAGATAAATACAATACATTGCATAAACTTTCTGGCCACATTGTATGGAGAGCAGTCAAGTGATCAAACAGGGAGAGAGTAATATTATCAAATCTTGCCTATATGGCAATATCAAATGTAAACAAAATTTTCTAATGATTTTCCTTGTTGATCAACAGCAAATAAATACATATGAAACCTTCCAAAGAATGTAAAAAGCTTGTGTCTGCGACAAGAGCACATACCTACGTTTATTTGTTATCCATCTCTTGATGTGTTAGGTAAACAAACCAGATAAAAACCAGGATCAGAAAACAGTTCATCAATCGTTGAAGAAATCCTCCTTTGCAACAATACCATGAAGATACACTACCCTCTCTGCCCATCAATCTATCATAGAGGAACTGATGCAGCACCGTAACCATTCCAGTGACATACAAATGAATAACTTAAGTTATGGTAAAGTTATGTTCAGCATCCATGCACAAAGCAATTGAGTCCATTTTTAGCAATTTTATTTAGGAAAGCATGAGGCTTCAGGACCAGGAGAGAAGAATACCATAAAGTTTCTTCAATCTGAAACTATAACAACAAATTTACAGAATAATCACCTTATCTGGATCTTGTAGCTCCTTAAAAGCTTTGTTCAAAATGATGAATGCTTGGTGTGCTAGAGGATGAGAGCATTTATCTGGGTGCACCATAAGTGACAGCTTCCAATACCTGAACAAATGACAACATAAATGAACTCTCGCCACAAAATTATCTCAAAGATCCAGAGACCAGGAAAACCTTAAAGGAAATTATTTACCCAGAAAGAAAGAAACAAACAAAAGGAACATTAAAAGTGGAGAAAACACTTTAAAATACGAAGCAGTGTTTAAAGCTTGGAGTAGGAGGGACCTGATCAGGAAAAACTTAAGTTGACTTGGATGATGATGGGGACCATCATCCCACATTTTTTTTCATTTTTTTCTTCTTTGTTTTATGTTATGTTATAGTTTAATTTACTTTGGATATTTACCACTAAGGGTATTAGGTTTCTTAGTGTGTTGTGACTTAAATAGGGGCAATTTTGTCTTTTTGTTAGATTTGGGTTGGATGTCCCATACTTAAGATCTTTTCCTCTTTTGTGTAAGGTTATGGATGAGTTAACAAAACACCTGTATGAAGAGATTTCATGGTACATGTTATTTGCAGCTGCTATGGTCTTACTTGATGAGACAAGGGAGGTCGTAAACACAGCTAGAGTTACAGAGAGAAGCATTAGAATCTAAAGGATTTAAAATTAGTAGAACTAAGACAGAATATATGAAATGCAATTTTAGCAAGGAGAGTAGGAGTGGAATACCGGTTAAGATTGATAACTAAGAAGTCCCCATAAAAGACCACTTTTAGTACTTATGATCAATGATTCATGAGAGTGGAGAGATTGAGAGGGAGATTACCCAGAGAATCTAAGCAGGTTGGGAAAAATGGAGATATGCATCTAGAGTTTTGTGTGATCGGCGGGTGCCACTCAAACTAAAAGAAAAATTATATAGCATGGCCATAAAGCCAGCCGTATTCTATGGATCAGAGTGTTGGGCAGTTAAGGAACATCATGTTCATAGGATGAGCATCTCATAAGTGAGGATGTTGAGATGGATGAGTGGCAAGACAAGAAAGGATAGAATTAGGAATGAAAATATTAGAGGAAACTTAGGGGTAGCACCAATAGGTAACAAGAAGAGGGAGATTAGACTTATATGGTTTGGACATGTCCAAAGAAGACCTAAAACAGCACCCGTTAGAAGAAGTGAGGCAATGCAAGTAGAAGGTTCTAAAAGGGCAAGGGGAACGCCCAAAAGAACATGGATAGAAGTTGTAAGAAAAGATTTAAAAACTTTGGGACTAAATGAAGCCATGATACTTAATAGAGAGGAATGGAGGAATAAGATTCATGTGGCCGACCCCTAATTGGGATAAGGTCTTGATAATAAATGAATGAAAATTTCATTAGATTTGGTGGATTCCTCATTCTAGCTTCCTTCCCATGGCATGAAGTTACGTTAAGTATAAGGCTGAATTACTATTGTTTCATCCTGTTCCGAAAGAGTATTTCTCTACCGTGTATTTTAAGGAATGATTTCTGAGCTGCTTGTGGTTACGTGATTTGCATTAATAATAATCAAGAATTCTTATCTTGTATTAAATTGCTGAACCCTAGATTCGAAGCTTAATTAGGACTGTTTGTCAATTAGAGGGACAATCCGCATTGAAACCTTGATCCTACCTTAATTGGTAGAAATCCAGGGCAATCTGCAGATCCTATAACTCATTGTAGGTTATTCATGTTGATTAAGACTGTTTTTTTGCATGGTAAAGTGTTCGTCATAGTTTAATTTAGGTTTTCTTATTTAAGTTATATCTGATCTGATCTCAGTATATAGATTAGGTCATTTTGCATGTTATCCTATATCAGATTATGAAGGCAAAAACTAGGCCTATGTAGATCATTGTTAATTCAAGCAAGTTGAGCATTGACTAAATCTTAAAAAGTGATCAGGACGCTAATGTTAGTCAACACTAACTCTCACTAATGAAGTACTTGAATGTATAGGAGACGTAAAATAAATAAAAACACTAACATATGCATCATGTTAGCACTTGTTCCCTGAGACATTACTAAGTGAATTCCATTGAAAAGTGGGAGGTTACTAGCATACAGCACAAATTATTGAAAACCGAACAAATTCTTCAACCATTCTGGAGGCCAATTCAATATAAAAAAGAGATACACTTAAGGCAAAAAGACTATCCATGGTGCAAATGTAGCTATTTAACACTTATTGCCTTTTTCAAGTCCCCACAAAGCAAAACATAGATCTAGATTTACAATTTTAGGCTCTGAAATAGGAAGACCTGAGATGACAATTGCTTAAGCAAGAACTTCCCGTCACCAAATAAAAGGATGGCAAAAATCCATATCCCATTCAAAACCCAACTGCTCAAGAAATATCAACGCAAGCCTTTATGAAATTGGCATCTATTTGTGACTCACCTTTTCTTAACATTATCAACTGACATTTTGTGATTCACTCCAAGCACATCATAAGGGTCAGCATCCTCAGCTCCCATAATTCGTGTCACCTGATCAAATATCAAAAACGCAAGTGGTAAGTTATAATGCAACAATCAGAATAGAGTTTACGAAAGAGTCCCAAGGAGCATAACATTGATCAATTCATGCAGAGCACAATGAAATTCAATCAATTGTTAATACTCTCCTAAACAAATAAAGTGCATGTAAGTCAAGATATTAAAGAAATTCCAAACCAGAATGCAATGGCATGTGTAACTGTCAATTTTTTTCATTTGCATTTTTGGGAAAATGAAAATCAATGGCCTGTATTTTACATGTGTATAGTAATTAGACTATTTGCGCGAAGTTTGTTTGTAACAGCCTGTATTCCCAGAATTAGGCTAATTTAGTTAGTTTCCTATTTTGTAGAAATATCCCATAAATCATGGAATTTGAGAGAGCCTAGTTAGTTTCCTTTTCATAGCTAGGATTTTCTGTATAAAGCTAACACCGAATGTAGTTTTAAAGAATGAATGAAATCCTAATTATTTCATAATTCTTCATTCTCAATTTTCATCATGGTATCAGAGCTTTAGACTTGTGAGTCTGGAAAAAAAATTTGTTTTGGCCTTCATTGCCGGAATCTATTTTGAATCTTCAACGTTATCATTGGAGATTTCTGGTCAGCCTTCACTGAGACTAGCCCTCATTGCAGGAAACAATGTCAAAGAAACAACTGTTACAACCCAATCGAAGGAGATTATTCGACCCCAATATCCTGGAGAGTTGCAGAATATTCAGGCTGCATATAGGCAGGATGGAAAAAATCATCTGAAATAGTCCCAACTTGTTCGCACTGTGCTGAAAGGGAAAGGGAAGATTAATCATCTCATGGGTACGGCGCCGAAACCAGGAGATCCTCAGTTTGAAGCATGGGATGAAGAAGACTCCATGATTATAGGATGGCTGTGGAATTCTATGATTCCTGAAATTAGTGACACATGTATGTTCTTAGGTACTACCAAAGACATTTGGGATGTAATTCAACAGACGTATTCTAAGGCAAGAAATGCGGCCCAAGATGCTGCTGTTCTCAAGGATTTCATAGAACAAGATCTAGTCTATGATTTTCTTGTTGGACTTAATCTAGAATTTGACCAAGTGCGAATCCAGATTCTTGGTAAACAAGAAGTTCCGTGTTTTAATGAGGTGGTGGCACTGATTCGAGAAGAGGAAAGCAGAAGAGGCCCTGATGCTTGATCCACAAAACACGGACAGCTCTACTATGGTGGCTGGAAGTGACAACAATTTAACCACAAATATGGAAAGAGCACTAGTACTTGGCAATGGAAGATTTGGTCAACCAAAAACTCAAAACCGTGACTATAAAGACAACTTATGGTGCACTTAAGAAGGCACGCCATACTCATGAGCCGTGTTGGAAGCTACATGGAAAACCACCAAGCCGTGAGTAGGGACAGAGGGGTGAGCAACCAAGGAATAACAGCTAGGCCCATATTGCGGCAGTGCAGCAAAATGAAGCAACACCACAAGAGATAGGTAATCTCAACCAAGAGGAAGTCAAGAGGGTGAGATCACTTATTGGCAACCTTGACAAACCGTCAGGTAATTGTTCATTATCATATTCGGGTAAGTTTCCATTCTCTGTTAGATTAAATGTCTCGGATATAACCTTTACCAATTCCTGGATCATTGACTCAGGTGCTACCGACCATATGACCCATTCACCAAACATTTTTTCCTCATATTCCCCATGTTCAAGCAGTAGGAAAATAGCCATAGCTGATGGTTCCTTGACTACTATAGCAAGCATAGGAAATGTCAAAATAAACCCATCCCTGATGTTAAAAAATGTTCTTCACGTCCCTAGGTTAACCACGAACCTCATTTCTATCCAAAAACTCACTCAAGACTTATGTTGCAATATGGTTTTTTATCATAGTTATTGTGTATTTCATGACAAGGCTTCAAGGAAAATGATTGGACATGCTAGAGAACGGGATGGACTCTACTATCTCAAAGTACCAAGTCAATCAGGCATTACAAATATCATCTCATTCTTTTGTCTCAGAGGTTTTTTCATCCAATAAAGAAAAAGTTTGGCTTCATCATCGCCGACTTGGACATCCATCATTTAGGGTTATTAAAATTTTGTCTCCCTCTTTATTTAAAGGTCTAAATATTGAACTTTTTCAGTGTGAAGTGTGTGAACATGCTGAACACAAACTTGTATCTTTTCCAGTTAACAATAAAAGAAGTTCTATTCCTTTTTATCTTATTCACAGTGATATTTGGGGTTCTTCTCCTATTCCTAATGTTACTGGGGCTAAATGGTTTATTTCATTCATTGATGATTGTACTTGAGTCACTTGGATTTTTTTGCTCAAACATAAATTCGATATCAATACCGTCCTTCCAAATTTTTGCTCTATGATTAAAACTCAATTTGGGGTCAATATCAAAAGATTTAGGTCAGATAATACTAAGGATTATTTCAATCAAGTCCTAACTCCATACTTTCAGAGAGAAGGAATAGTACATGAGTCATCTTATGTTAATACTCTACAATAAAACGGAGTAGCAAAAAGAAAGAATGGTCACCTTCTTGACTCAACCCAATCCTTCATGTTTTTGAAAAATGTGCCTCACTCTTTTTGGGGGGAAGCAATTCTTACAACTGCTCATCTCATAAATCATTTGCCTTCCAGAGTCTTAGGATTCCAAAGTCCAATGGACATACTTTCAACATTCTATCCAAACCTACACACTACAAATAATCTTGTTCCTAGGAAATTTGGGTGTATAGCATTTGTCCATGTTCATAGTCAAAACAGAGGGAAGTTAGATCCAAGGGCGTTAAAATGTGTTTTTGTGGGTTATTCTTCAACTCATAAAGGATATAAGTGTTACCATCCTCCATCAAAAAAATTCTTTGTCTCAGTGGATGTTACTTTCCATGAACAAGAATTTTATTTCACTACTCCTTATCTTCAGGGGGGGAATACAGTAATGGAAGATAAGGATAGGAGGGATTTTTTATTCCTTGATCTGTCATCACTTCCCATGTGGAAACAATCTTATCCCACAAATCATTTGACTAAACATATACAACCCTTGCCTGAGCAACCCATACCTGAATTGCCCAAACAGCCTAAACCCATGCCTGAAAATTCCAATCCTAGGTTTGAACCTCTGACAGAAAATCTAAACTCTGCCCCTGAGAATGTGAGATTTGGCAAAGGCAAGGTGTTTTCGAGAAAGAAGACAGTCGTCCCTGAATCTGTGCAAGTCCAAGACTCCAACGCAAATCTTGAGAATGAGGCACCAATTTCTAATCCTTCATTGCAATATGAATCTCATATGAACAATGATAACCAGGATCTCCCTATTGCTATTAGGAAAGGGATTAGAAGTGCACCAATCAACCCCTATACCCTCTTGCACACTTCCTATCCTTTAAAAGTTTTTCACCATCTCATAGAACCTTCCTTGTCAGCCTAAACACTATTGCCATCCCTACCATCTTATCCAAGGCTTTGACAAATGAAAAATGAAAACAAGCTATGAATGCGGAGATGGAGGATTTAGAAAAAAAACAAAACTTGGGAGTTGATAAAGTTGCCAGCAGGAAAGAAACCCGTGGGTTGTAAATGAGTTTATACAGTGAAATATAGAGCAGATGGATCGATAGAAAGATAAAAGTCTAGCCTAGGTTGGTTGCCAAGGGTTATACTCAAACCTATGGGATTGATTACCAAGAAACTTTTGCTCCAGTCGCAAAGATGAACGCTGTCAAAGTTTTATTGTCATTAGCAACTAATTACAATTGGGATTTGCAGCAATTTGACATCAAGAATGCATTTTTGCATGGAAAACTATAGGGAAAAATTTATATGGAGGTCCCACCGGGTTATGATAATAATTTAACTGCTCATACTGTGTGTAAATTGAAAAGGCCTTGCATGGACTTAAGCAATCACTGCGAGTATAGTTTGGAAGATTTGCAAGAGTAATGATGGCCATGGGATATAGGCAAAGTCAAGGAGATCATACGTTGTTCATTAAATACTCATCTTTAGGGGGAGTCACAGCTCTCTTGGTGTACGTCAATGACATAATAGTGATAGGAGATGATGATAAGGAGAGACAATTTCTAAGTCAATGTTTGGCTAAGGAATTTGAGATCAAGGCGTTAGGGAGATTAAAATATTTTCTTGAGATTGAGGTGGCTCGCTCTAAGTAGGGCATTTTTATCTCCCAACAGAAGTATGTTACAGATCTTCTCAAAGAAACTGGCAAGACCGCATGCAAACCAGCAAGTACTCCAATAGACCCAAATCTTAAATTTGGAGAGGTAGAAGAGGATGCTACAGCAGATAGAGAAATGTATCAACGCTTGGTGGGAAGGCTCATTTATCTATCTTACACACGACCAAACATAGCATATGCAGTGAGTGTGATCAATCAGTTCATGCATACCCTGAAGGAAGTTCATCTATAGGCAGCTCCCCGAGTGTTATAATACCTCAAAGGGACACCAGGTAAAGGTATTCTATTCAAAAGGAATGGAGGGTTAGCACTTGAGACATGCACAGATGCTGACTATGCTGGATCAATTGTTGACAGAAGGTCAACTTCTAGATATTGCACCTTTCTTGGTGGAATCCTCATGACATGGACTAAGAAACAGAATGTGGTAGCACGGTCTAGTGCGGAGGCAGAATTCCGAGCAATGTCTTAGGGTCTATGCAAACTATTATGGTTGAAGATCATTTTAGAAGACTCGAAGATTAAGAGGGATGGTCCAATGAGACTCTATTGTGATAATAAGTCTGCAATCAACATAGCTCACAACCCGGTACAACATGATTGAACGAAGCACATCAAAATTGACAAACACTTCATCAAAGAAAAATTGGACAGCGAATTGATCTATATACCTTATGTATCTTCGCATGGTCAACTCGTTGATGTCCTTACCAAAGGGCTAACTAGTTTAGTGTTTCAAAGTTTTGTATCCAAGCTAGGAATGGCGAATACCTATTCAACAGCTTGAGGGGGAGTGTGGGAAAACGAAAATTAAAAGCCTGTATTTTACACGTGTATAGTAATTAGACTATTTTAGGGGAGTTTGTTTGTAACAGCCTGTATTCCCAGAATTAGGCTAATTTAATTAGTTTCCTATTTGAAGGGGAGCCTTGGCGCAATGGTAAAAGTTGTCGTCGTGTGACCTTGAGGTCATGGGTTCAAGGCGTGAAAACAGCCTCTTGCAAATGCAAGGTAAGGCTATGTACTTTAAGCTCTTGTGGTCCACCCCTTCCCCAGACCCTGCATAGGTGGGAGCTTCGTGCACTGGGGCTGGCCTTTTTTAGTTAGTTTCCTATTTTGTAGAAATATCCCATAAATCATGGGATTTGAGATAGCCTAGTTAGTTTCCTTTTCATAGCTAGGATTTTTTGTATAAAGCTAACACCAGATGTAGTTTTAAAGAATGAATGAAATCTTAATTATTCCATAATTCTTCATTCTTAATTTTCATCAGCATTAATAGAAGAAAAGGCATGGATAATGCACAGACACAATCATGCAACTATATAAAATATTGTAGGCAGAAAGCACAGTTCACATTATGCTGGTCATGTTGGTAGAAGCCCCAATCAAAAAGACAAATGCCTCTGAGATGGAAAGTATTGGCCCACTGGTCTTAAAAGAAACTACTCTCATTTTAAAGAGAAACAGAAGAGATTTTCCCATTCAATAAATGGCAATGCTCCCACTTGGCAAGACAGCACAGATTTTATGGAAATGAAGTTCTTGCTCTGTTGGCATTCTGGATCAACCCATATTCATATGAAAATATCCACTATTTATTTTCACTTGAACCAAAGTGATCTTAAGAAGGACCATAACAAAAAGCATAACCTCTTTTCATCTCTGGTCAGCATAACTCCTGCAATTTTTTCCCGTATAAACAAGAATCACATATGAGGAGGTTATGTAACCACCATCTCCTATTAAGGAATGCAACTTCAGCTTTGTAGACCTTGGGGTGAACTCCACGTTGAATAAACCTGTTTTATCTGTTATTTATTTGTGACAGACAAGAATAATCACTTTTACAACTTTATGAGAAATAACACATCATCTTGGAACCTGAGTTCTTTATCAGACATGCAATCAGAACTAGACAAGAAAAAGGGGTTTCTTGTTTTTTCCATAAGGAAATAGTTTAATTGAATTCTTTAAATAATACTTGAGGCATTTCCAAAAAGCCAACATGTTGGTTTTACAGAAGGATTTATACTTATACTGAAGAAGTATTATTCCAGTAAAGCAATCAATACTCCTTGCAGTGGTGGTATCAGAATTAACTGGGTAATGCTAAGTTTTCCCCTTCTTAAAAGATGGATGATTATCACCTCATATTAGTTTTATCTTTAGTTCTTGTAAACTCAGCATACAGGTGCAATGAACAACTCAGAAACGCAGTGAACATTATTCATAGAGGTCAATCAAGAATTCTAATGGTTAGATTTTCAGAACCTCTTCAAAGCGCTCAGCCTCATTTGCTGATTCAGCTTCAGCAACCACAGCCGGCGGAGGAGGGCCGATAAATAAATCATTTCCAACATCCATCTCGGCTTCCCTGTACAATTTTGTCAGCAAATGCAAGAAATGTCAACAATTGTATCCATTGAGAAAGTTGGACCAGAACATATTACTCTCACAAATAGATGAGCAGTAACAGGGGTTTAAAAAGTCAAAACCAATCATCTTGGTCAATGCAAATCAACTTCAACCTGGGCATAGTCTAAGTATTATCTGAAGCAACTACATGGATTATTGCACATTTGTTTCTTTTGTCTCCCTGGTGTTTCCGCCAAAAGATTCCAAAACATTAATCAGTTTAGCGTTTGACTTATAATTTTTCAAATTGATTGCCAAGAGAAAATCTTCATTCTTAAGCCATTCACCTTGTTTGTTCAGCATTAGCCTAACTGAAGGAAAAACACATTTCATCGGTTTATATTAAAGAGGTAAGAACTGCAGTATGACTGATGAATGAGACAGTTCAACAACAGCCAATATTCAGGGATTATCTCTTGATGAGTGCTGGGTTCACTAGAACATATCAGCAGATTTTAAGTTTAGAACTATGATAATAACATGGACCAATGGGTTAAGCACCAGATCCAGGGTTTGGATATTATTTTAGGGTGCAACATCGATAACATGTTGAAAATCTGAAAAGTCAGATGTTGTCTAGAAGTCCATGTCTCTATTATATAACTACTTGAAGTAACATAGTGCATGATAAGTGATAACTTTACTTATTTACTATTCTATAAGAAACTACAATTGCAAAAGTATGTGAAATAGATCCATGCATCTCCATATGTTGTGATGGAATTAATACAACTGTTTTTTTTTTTTCACTTTTCTTAATATTTCGTTTTCTTTTTCAAGTATAAATATCATGTACTACTAAAAACCACATCCAGGTATCATGTACTATCAAAAACCAGATCCTTGGAGACTGGCATTGATTTGTACTTAAAAATTTAATCGATTGACAATTTCCAATTATCTGACAAAAGTCAAATCTAACAACATGAAAACAGTAGTTTCTATTTAGTACCCCATAAAATAAGCCAGAAGTTAATGGAAAGTTGTCAAAGATAATGTTCATCAAGTTTATCTCCCATTGTGTACCTGTTATTTCCTGTTTTAGAAATTTTAGATTCCTTTTTGCTAAAGAATGCTCATAAATCCTTGAAACCAATTTGTATCCCAAACCAAAAGCAGAACACCCCAACTGAAATCATATCTCAAAAGCAGAGTTTTAATCCTTTGCTTGGTTACATGCTCGGAATAGCAAAAACAGAAACCAATTTTAAATTGGCTGCTCCACAAGTAATATTCAGAACAAGATACCTCAGCACAGTCTCTGCTTCTGTTAGTTTAGCTGCAGCAGCAAGTAACTCAGAAGACGGCATTTCAGGGCCAATTAATCTGCCGAACCAAATTAGCATGTATGTTAAGTGCATAAACTGGGAAAGGAATACCAAATTATGAAAATTGTCAGAATTAAAATTTATAAGCATGCAGAACTTATGCTTAAGACAAACAAGTGAACATAGTATAGCTGTCTCAGAAGTATGCAGATCACAAAATTACTAGAGGTGGATATTGGAAGTTGGGATTTGAGGAAAAGGAGAATAACATCATTGTGTCTGAGCAAAAGATCAGGATAGCACCATGGTTCAAAAATATTTTGAGTCAACACATATTGTCTCAATTGGCTCAGAAGACGGATTATTTATCTATGTAGATCACTAAAAACTCCAATTATGTAGGATAAGAAAGGAACCAGGTAGCACAATGATTTCCCATTATGATAGGAAAAAACTTTAATGATTCATATCTGACAAACAAGAATATATTATGATCGATTTTAACCCACAAACAGGGAAAAGATAACCTTGCTGCTCAAAAGTGACAAGTTACTGAAATGGTTCTATCCCAAAAGGAACCTCAATCTAAAATTATTTATCAAGGCCAACAGAGCAGTCATTCACAGAATTCATCAATGAATGATCAATGAAAATACATAAACAAATTTAAAAAATTCTTCAAGTCTGAAACAAATTGCAACACTGAGGAAACCCTGAAAATGTTAGCAATTTTCAGATCAGTAGATCATTCTCAAGAGAGTGAGGCCTAGTAGAAAATGCACCTTTTTTTACTAGGAGCAGGAGCATCGTCTTCCACATGCTGATTTGTTAATTCGACAGCATCACCATCATCTACTGGTTTGTGTTCAAAGTCAGAAGGTAGCGACTGCTTCCTGGTGGGCGATGCAGGAGCAGAAAACTGATCTGTACTGGGCCTTAAATCTGAGTGAATTAAAGGCCCAACTACCTCCAACGTAGGGCGAGCTTTTTGAGGCAATAAGAAAATTCCAACATCATTTTCTGTAAGGTTTAAGGACATGAAAAGTTTCTTCAGAAGTTTCACCAAAGTTTTGTTGGATATCCCCCTTGTATCAACAGCCTGCCCAGCATCAATCATTTGCAAAAGCTACAGTAACAAGAAAACATCAGTTATAGGAACCATCAATATACAACATGCAAATAACATCATTCAAAGAACCAAAGAAACATCACGCAATAATCAAAACTTACCTGCTCCAAATCATTTCCAACATCAGGAAACATTTCCAGCATATACTGCACAACATTCTCCGGTTTCGCAGACTCTAATTCTGAATTATCATCAGATGAATAAGAATCACTATCAGGGGATGCCTTTTTACTCTCCTTCCTTGATTTTCGCCTGCGTTCTCGCTCCCTCTCCCGCCTTCTTTTTTCCCTTTTATCCCTTCTTGATTTACTCTTTTTAGATCTTCCTGAACTCCCATTCTCCTTTCCAGACCTATGAGAACTTCTCTTTCTATCTTCTCGACGACGACGTCGTCTTGATCGCCTTTCCGGACTTCCACTGTCTGAGCTGGAAGAGTACGAACTACTGCTTGCCGTTGTGTCTACACGCTTCTTGCGTCTGCTACTTTTACTGCTAGAATCTCCTCCCATTGTGAACCTCGAAACTACAGCAAGAAATAAGCGCTTGCAGAAGTTAAAAGAGAGAAGAGAAAAAGAAGGAGCTGGGAAAGTATGGATTTAGTCGAACCCAAATGGAAATTAGGGTTTGATTATTCCTATTCAGACTGTAGTTCATACACAGAATTGGCAATCTAGAAAATCCCAAATAGCCACTTAAGGGCTTGAAATCCAGAAAGGCTTGAAATTGCATCTGAATTGTAATCTGGGCGTGCACAATGACACTCTATTGTTCCCTTGTACAGAAAGAGAGTAAACCCTAGAAAATGGAAATTAATAAATCCTAGAAAATCAAAGTGGGAGTTCCAGAAGCATGCCATGAAGGAGAAAAATACCAGTTTCAGAATCTAAATTTGGAAATTGGATTTGGTAGCCCGGAATGATAGAATTGAATTTTCTACGGCAAATTCAAAACGGTGAGCAGCATTTCATCTTTCCGCCAGCAATTCAGTCTGCGTTTGTACGCGCGCGCGCGAGAGAGAGAGAGAACCGCCATTTGTTCTGTGTTTATCTGCTAGTAATCCAACCATTAGATTAGGTCCCCACCATGAGAGAACCCGTTCCACCGTAAGAGTGGTCGTGAATCGTTATACATGATTATGCTACTCTGAAGAGCTAGGTTAAGCCAAAAAAACGAGAAATGGGTAGTTAAAAAACAGAATTAGTAAAAATAAAATTAAAAAGGGGCAACCCAAGTGCACAAAGCTTCTACCTATACAGGGGTTCAAGAAAGGGGCAGATAACAAGGGCCTATAATAAGTAGCCTTATCTTGTATTTTTATAAGAGATTGTTTCCACACTTTGAAGCTATGACTTCAAGGTCATACGACAACAACTTTTACCGTTGAGTCAAGGCTCCCTTTAATTAGTAAAAATAAAATTATAATAGCTAAATTTTAAAAGTTTAAATATGAAAAGAGAGGTTTATTTATATTTTTTTAAGTAAAAAATTACGAAGCAAACTAAATAAAATATATTATCTTAATTCTTAAATCTACTTTATTACATGCTTTAAAAAAATTTCTAAATCTACCGGAAATCAGCCACATGAGAGAGGAAAAGTGACTTGACCAACATAACAAGAAGAGAATTTGTTTTTTGGGTCTAACTGTGCTAAACCACTTCTGGCATAAGCTTGTAAAGATTTAAAGATAAAATGTAGTGTAAGAAAATAAGGGAAAGTACATTAGTAGAGATCAACTAGTTATGGCACCTAATATTTATTATTTAGAAAAAGTTTAAAGGATTAGAGACCTGAATAAATTTTAGTAAGTATGCACACTCTGAGCAGACCTCCACATTAAAAATATTTAACAAATTTAATATTTTAATCACCCTTAAAAGTATAAGGAAGAATTTGTTATATATAGAGAGAGAGGGATTCTATGCATTACTGATGGAGTATATTCAATAATGAATTAGGCAGAAAAATATTTAAAGACTCAAAAAAAGAAAGATGAAAATAAATGGCAATTGCGCCACAGACAAAATAGTAGAAAGTTAGGTTAAAAATTAAAATTATTTTGAAATATAGTAGCTAAATAAAATTGAGCAATGATCTTCTCCTTCTCCTTTCCCTCCCTTCTGTACGGACGTGCATAGTGGGCCCAATCTTTTCATTGCTCAAAACCTTTTAATGGCATTATATTAGTGCAGTCACACTTTCAACTGCTCAAAACCATTTGATTTGATTAGTGAACAGTGACATATGCGCCATTGTTTTCACGAGCCACAAGCCCCTTAATAAAATGATTCGAACAGCTATGTTCAAGGGGGCTCAAATTTATATGGATCCAAACTAAAAAAAAGATAGCCCGGACGTACAAAACTCCTGCATATGCAAGGTTTAGGGAAGGGGCAGACCACAATGGTTAATAAAATTATCTGATCAACTATAATTCGTCTAAGCACAAATTTATGAAGATCCAAACTGTTCAGTGTTGCTCTCAAATCATCATATCACGGGTCAAAGATAGATGGCTTGATAGCTTTTTCTTCGCCAAAATACCCAAGGCTTCTGCCTTTTTCAATCCAATCGTAAATGTTATGCCAGTCGTACATGTGTTCTTTTTTCTCTTAGTCCCTTTTTGGTAAGCTACTGAAGAGTCAAAGTCGATAAGAGGATTCCTCACTTCTCTCTCTCATTCAAAACCGTGCATGAGACTTTTACCCCTTAGGACTCCTAAGTGATAAGTTCTTCTTTCGTTTTTAATTACTTCCTCGCGCATATATAAGACCGAATCCATTCGGGCTTGATCATTACAAATAGTTGGCCAAACTAGTAGGTTTCCTCTGCTTCTATTTTCCAGATGAAACATTCCCATCCAGCAAATAATCCTCCAGTTTAAAGCCACATAAATGATTGTAACTTATGATATTTTGAATTCGAAACTCAAGGTGAGAAAAATCAAAGCTCTGGCAAGATTGATGCTTGCATATAATTAACAAGCATTAAGCAAAAGATCATCAGGCCACATAATTGAGGGATTTTGGACCCTGTTTTCGGGGCCAAGAAGCAAATCCGATGATCGCCTATGCAAAATTTATTAAAAAGGTTCAGCAGTTAACGCTCATTATTTGCCCATCTCCCAAATAATACCACCATCCTCTGCAATGCCAACAAAGATAGCTCAGAACTCTGCACTTAAACACTGTCAAATATATATAGCAACAGACAACATAATAATTGAATGTTTTGGATGGCAAACATGAATTCTCTAGTTGCATAGAATAATCAAACTTCCATTTATCAGTTAAAGTGGAATGCAGTAAACCGTACTTCATCATGAGTCAGTGATGATGTGCAGCAAACCTTTGATCTTTTTGTTTACCCAGACCTCCACTAGCATACCAGCTCCAACTCCTGCAGCACAGATTGCCCCATAGAGGGCGATGGCGGAGGGTAAGGACCTTCTGGGAAGAAAATAGTAATCTGGGACTTGCCTAATCTTTTTAGGAAGCCGCTTTTTAGGGACTGTTCCACTAGATTCTTTAGCTACTTCACTGCCCACGGTTTTCCAGTCCACACCTTTCAACATGTCATCAGTTCCCATCTGAGGAATATCTCTAAATCTTCATCCTACAAACGAACCTGCATTTACAGTTGAAGATATATTAACAAATTCATGAGGAAAGATATCATTTAAAACAAACCATGATCAGAGCAGCTATACATTATCCGAGTAAAAGTGGTATGCAGCCGTTTGGTGATTCAAACCATTCATCTACTCAACCGCATTTTAGATAGACCAGCCCCAAGAGTTTCATAAATCAGTAAATCCTACTTTTCCATTGGCTAAAGATTTTGTGAGTGATATTTTGAACTTCCTATGTAGTCCAATTTACCCAGAACAATTACAGAGAAGATTTTGTGACTACAGGCTTGTGATATCAAAATGCCACCAAATTTGACTAAAGACCATATTCTCAAGGAAAATTGAACGCCAGCAGGTGTGAGTTAAGACCATGTTCTCAAAGCAAATCAAATGCAAGCAGTAAGACCATATTCTCAAAGCAGATGGTTATAGTTGTTTACATGACTATTAATATCAAGGTATAGAGTATGCTTGGAGCCTACAATCACAACTTAAACAGCTCTAAAAAAATTTAAAAAGTTAGTTCAACTTCACAATCATGGATCTGGTTGAGCATAGTTCTCAAAAGACGGAGAAATTTTAGACTTCTTTAAACTTTAATATGTTGGTATTGATACTTAGTATTTAGGCAGACAAACTGTATCATTTGCCTTAAGAGGTCTATCCCGAAACCCATCAGCCATGTTGACTTATGCCTGTTAAAAATTTTGCGCATTGTACCAATTCAGTAACACATGAACAAAAAGGCATCAACGAACAGATTATGTCTATAATATCCACATTCAAATAGATGTATGTAGGCAAAAAGCAAATGTACCCATGACTCATTAGAGGCACCTTAAATTCAACATTATTTCTCAATTGCAAAATAAATCTGACTTTCTTCATGCCATAGTTCTTTTTCTTTCAGTTCAGGAAAACAGAGCAAGATACTAATAATCAATGGCATGTCTGCATTAAGGAACTTCTTGAAGAACTGGTGATTGTTTTCATCTGCTGGAGGAATTAACAAAAAGAGTAAGAACCTAAAATAACCCTCACTGTTATCAAATCGCTGAAATGTAGAAGTGGCATAAAACTTATGGATGTTTCTTGAAACAAGACATCGAGCAGTATGCTGTTGCTGCTAGGACTAATGTCAAACAAGTTGGATTAATACCTATTTAGAGTTTTGTCAATGGAGAATAGGCCATTGACAGGCATCATTATCCAATTCTGGGACAATTATGACCACAATTGGCATTATAAAATGACAGCTGCCCAACATTATATAATTCTTGTGAGAATTCAAAAGTGATAGAATAATTCAAATTCTTGTGAGAATTCAAAAATGATAGAGTAATTCATTTTATAATTCTAAAATTATTGTAGTATTTAATATATAATAGCATAAGCAAGTAATCTATAAGCAACTAACAAATATAGGTGAATTGCTCCATCCGCTAAAGAATTTTGCTTGGAAGTTCTATATAAGCTATACGCATTGCACTTAAGATCTTTAAAAACACTTAAAGGCATTCTAGAAAGTTACCCTAATTAGTCATCTTTTATTTATCTCTAGTTCTTTCTTGACTTTTGCTAACATGATCAAAGTATAACAAAATATATAGGACCATCTAGCCGTGGCACTTTTCACATTCTTTCCTCTGCTTATCCATGGTAGATTCACTATAAAGGCTTAATAATTGATCTATATATGTATGAAACACTTAAATGTCAAAATCAAAAGCTATTCTTATGCGCAAAACAGACAATAAAAGTAAATAAATCACGCAGATATAAAAGATTAACACCAAGAGGATTAAATCTAGTATGATCATACCATTCAACCGGCCCAATACGCCTTCCGCTCCGGAATCCCCTTAATCTCCATACATGCAAGTTCCAAACCGGAAAACAAAAGCCCACCTGGCTATAATCAACAGCGACAGACCTCCATGACTAAAGATTAAGCTTCAGACGACCAACAAGGAATAAAGTTTGGGAAGAAGGTAGATCACACTAGATTAAATGATTTAGCCAGCCATGAGGCTTAAATCACATTTTATTTCATCAAAAGGAAATACATACAAAGGATCAAACTGGTCAAGATGACCAGACTTTGATCATACACTCTTAAGAAAACTGGAAAGATTACAAAGTTCATGAAAACTTAATGACAAAATTTAAAAAATATTTGACTTTTTTGCAAAAATGCCAAAACATTTTGGCATTTTTGCAAAAATCCCTTTTCTTTTTAATGACTTCTCCATTTCACATGGAAAGTCATCCTACCACCTTATCAAGTCCAACGACATCCGGTCATGCCACATTGAAGCTTCACTATCAGCATCTAGGTTCTTAAAATAACTTAAGTGCAGGCCTTTTTATTTGAAAACTTGAAAAGTTTTTTATTTCATTTATCTTTGGCTCATATATAAGCTTTTTTACAAGATTTTTTTTTTTCAAACAATTGTGTCCCACATGTGAAGTTTGCGTGTGCAAATAGGAGCTTGGGAAAAATGAGTTTTGTGGCTCAACAATTTTGATTAGCCTTTTAGAGATTGAAGGGGAGTCTTGGCGCAATGATTGAGTCATCATCGTGTGACCCAAAAGTCACAAGTTTGAAGTGTAGAAACAGCCTCTTACAAAATGCAAAATAAGGTTGCATGTTATAAACCATTTGTGGTCCATTCCTTCCCCAGACCCAACATATGCAAATGCTTTGTGCATCAGGCTGCCGTTTTAAGAAACTATCTTCATCAAGTACTTATATTCCCTTATCTTGAAAATATTTTTGGGTTGTTTTGGTTTCAATTTTGTGTTTTTATGTTAGGTTTGATTTGACTAGTAGCAGTTTTCATCTACTTTACAATGATTTCATGTAATGTTCAACTCTTCTAGGATTTTTGCATTAGTCGTATGTAAAACCTGATTTTAAATAACAGAAGGCGTTTGTTAAAATGTTTTTAGTGCATCTCATATGTTCTATTGAAGTCATTTTTGTTGTGAGTTAGGTTTGTGCAGAGTTTCATCATTTTGATTTTAAAGTATTTTTCAACTTCACTTATAAATGCTTGGATAGAGTTTAGGAGCTGATATTTTCCACACTCTTTGTCACTAATGTTACACCCTTTTATAGAGTTTTATCGAATTTTTATTTAAGGGGCCTGTTTTTATCACAGTCTTAATAATTCATCTTAGCAATTTTATAGTAAATGAGGTTTGATTCAAAAGTCATATAAGTTAGATGATTTTACTATTAATTTTTTAAAATAATACAAAAAAAAACATTAATAATATTAAAAAGTTAAAATTAATATACATTTATTTAAAATATGTAATTTTTGAGACAGTCACACCTATAGTTAGATACTTAAGAAGGAGAACTTGATTACTATAAAGGAGCGTGGAAGTATCAACTCCCTTTTATAATACTACTTATCAATTCATACGTAGAGTTTCGAATTGAATTAACCAAATATTGGGTAGAGAAATTCTTTTGATTGTAGCATTTTTCCAAATCACTAGATTTGGGTTGGAACTAAGAAACAATGTTGAAAAATACCAAGTCTGTCGATTTCCAATTCTTCCTTTTTCATCACCCCAAGGAGAAAGTGGACGACGAGCAACGATCGCCCTTTGATCCGGCTAGTTTTTCACCCAAAAACAGGTGTTCTCTCTCTCTCTCTCCTGCTGCGTATGTGGTGTGTTGGGTTTCCGAAAATGCTGTCGCCGACCACTATTGTTGTTTCAGTTGCCGTCGCTACATTGTTGGATTGCCAGAAATGCTCGTCACCATCTCTCTCTCTCTCTCTCCTATGTGTTGTTTGGGTTGCTGTTGGAGAGGGTTTGCCGGGCACTATTGTTGTTTTGGTGGCCAGTAGTCATCTGCAACAGCAATCTCTCTCTCTCTCTCTCTCTATTGATTTTGACATTTGGGGTGGATGAAATTAGGGCTTTCACATTTGAGGCATAATTTCATTTGAAATCTGATGATTCAACTGCTATAAATTTGTCTTTATTTTAGTTGAAATGGCGGGATTCTAACTCGGTACTTTCTGGATTTTTCATTTTGTCTCTGGTTCTAGCATATTTTGCAATCGAGATAACCATATATGTTTCAATCCTTGATTGTTTTTTCTAGATTTTCATTCTGCAGTTGGAAATTTTGAAACCCAATATTACATAGTGTATCTACCATGCATAAGCAGAGGAAAGAATGTAAATCTAGTATGATCATACCATTCAACCGGCCCAATACGCCTTTCGCTCCAGAATCCCCTTAATCTCCGTACACGCAAGTCCCAAACCGAGACTGACAATAAGATCCAGCCGTCAATCTTGTCCATGTTTAGTGTCAGTCCCGATTTGGGACTTGGGCGTACAGAGATTAAGGGGATTCCGGAGCGAAAGGTGTATTGGGCAGGTTGAATGGTATAATCATACTAGATTCACATTCTTTCCTCTGCTTATGCATGATAGATACACTATAAAGGCTTAATAATTTATCTATATATGTATGGCTTGTTGTATTCATAACAGAGATATGGCCTACTGCTGAATATGGCAATGCTGTATGTAATATCTTGTTTCAAAATTTCCAACTACATAATGAAAATCCAGAAAAAACAATCAAGGATTGAAACATATATGGTCATCTCAATTGCAAAATATGCTAGAAACAGAAACAAAATAAAAAATTCAGAAAGTACAGAGTTAGAATCCCTCCATTTCAACTGAAATAGAGACAAATTTATAGCAACTGAATCATCAGATTTCAAATGAAATTATGCCTCAAATGTGAAAGCCCCAATTTCATCCACCCCAAATGTCAAAAACGATCGATCGAGAGAGAGAATGCTGTTGCAGATGGCTACCGGCCACCGAAGCAAAAACAGTGCCCGGCGAACCTTCTCCAACAGCAACCCAAACAACACACAGGAGAGAGAGAGAGAGAGAGAGAGAGATAGATGGTGACGAGCATTTCTAGCAATCCAACACTATAGAGATGGCTACCGGCAACTGAAACAACAAAAGTGGCCGACAATAGCATTTTTCGAAACCCAACACACCACATACGCAGTAGGAGAGAGAGAGAGAGAGAGAGAGAGAGAGAGCACATGTTTTTGGGGGAAAGACTAGCCAGATCGAAGGGCGATCGTCGCTCATCGTCCACTTTCTCCTTGGGGCGATGAAGAAGAGGAATTGGAAATCGCCAGACTTGGTATTCTTTAACACTATTTCTCAGTTCCAACCCAAATCTAGCGATTTGGAAAAATGCTACAATCGAAAGAATTTATCTACCCAATATTTGGTTAATTCAATCCGAAACTCTACGTGTGAATTGATTAGTATTATAAAAGGGAATTGATATTTCCATGCTCCTTTAATACTAATGTCATACTGGGTTTATAGTAATCAAGTTCTCCTTCTTAAATATCTAATTATAGGTGTGACTATGTCTCAGAAATTACATATTTTAAATAAATATATATTAATTTTAAGTTTTTAATATTATTAATATTTTTTGTATTATTTAAAAAAAATTAATAGTAAAATCATCTAACTTATATGACTTTTGAATCAAACCTTATTTTGCTATAAAATTGCTAAGATGAATTATTAAGACTATGATAAAAACAGGCCCCTTAAATAAAAATTCGAAAATACTCTATAAAAAGGTGTAGCATTAGTGACAAAGGGTGTGGAAAATATCAACTCCTAAACTCTATCCAAGCATTTATAAGTGAAGTTGAAAAATACTTAAAAACCAAAATGATGAAACTCTACACAGACCTAACTCACAGCAAAAATGACTTCAATAGAACATATGAGATGCACTAAAAACATTTTAACAAACGCCTTCATTTATTTAAAATTAGGTTTTACATACGACTAATGCAAAAATCGTAGAAGAGTTGAACATGACATGAAAACACTGTAAAGTAGATGAAAAACCCTACAAAAGGGATAGTCAAATCAAACCTAACATAAAAGCACACAAAATTGAAACCAAAACAAGCCAAAAATATTTTCAAGATGAGGGAATATAAGTGCCTAATGAAGACAATCTCTTAAAAGGTCAGCCCGATGCACAAATTATCTGCATATGTTGGATCTGGAGAAGGAACAGACCACAAATGGTTTATAACATGCAACCTTATTCTGCATTTTGCAAGAGGTTGTTTCCACACTTCAAACTTGTGACTTTCGAGTCACACGATGACGACTCAATCATTGCGCCAAGACTCCCCTTCAATCTCTAAAAGGCTAATCAAAATTGTTGAGCCACAAAACTCATTTTTCCCAAGCTCCTACTTATACATGCAAACTTCACATGTGGGATGCAATTGTTTGAAGAAAAAAAATTCTTGTAGAAAAGCAATATGAGCCAAAGATAAATGAAATAAAAACTTTTCAAGTTTTCAAATAAAAAGGCCTACACTTAAATTCTTTTAAGAACCTAGATGCTAATAGTGAAGCTCCAATGTGGCATGATCGGATGTCATTTGACTTGATAAGGTGGTAGGATGACTTTCCATGTGAAATGGAGAAGTCGTTAAAAAGAAAAGGGATTTTTGCAAAATTGCCATTACATTTTGACGTTGATGCAAAAAAGTCAAATATTTTTTAAATTTTGCAAATTTTGTCATCAAGTTTTCATGAACTTCGTAAATTTGCCATTCTATTAGTTTTCCATCCTCTTTTTTTGTTAGTTTTTATGAAATTCTAATATTACCCTTGTCCCCTTTCCAGCACCCCCATTTTTCGACGCATTTCCTCTGCTTTCCTACTTGTAAACCTCCAACAGCCCTGTTACGTCTAGTCTCTGACTTTTCCGCCCATGCTCCAACTCCCCTCCCCTCCCCCCCAGTCTCCAGCTTATCCCTCACTCAGCATCGATTTCCTTCGCCAGCACTACCTCGCTTGTTGCACACGCCCTATTTCCATCGCCCCCCATCAACACCCTATTTCCCAGGGGCAGCAAAATATGACACGACACGAACCCGACACGAATTTAGCGGGTTCGGGTCGAGTCTTATCGTGTTCGTGTCATTTTCGGGTGACACGCCAAAAATCGTGTCGTGTTCGAGTCAATCAATTTGACCCGTCGTGTTGACCTGTTTGACACGCGACCTATTTACTCATCACCTTGACATGATTCTAACCTATGGAATGGTTGAAAATATAGGACGGTTCTTGAGGAACCGTCTTATATTACTCATGTAATATATGAAGAACCGTCCTATATTACTAAAAATTAGATTAAATGTTAAAAATCATTAATGCATGAAGATTCAAGCATGAGTAAGCTATATATGTGGATAAGAATAGGTATTGACTAATAAATGTAAAAAATAACAAATTTTTCCTAATTTTCGTAACTTTTTTTTTTTGGAAAAATTAAAAAAAAAAACTAAATTACAAAAAAAAAAAGAGATGAAAACATTATCACACATGAATACACAACATGAGAAATCTCTATATGTGGATAGAAATACTTTTCAATGAAGAAATACGAAAAAAACAACGACTTTTTATTTTATTTTTGTAACTGATTTTTTTGAAAAAACAGTAAAAACCCTAAAAACAAACTCAAATCTAGAGCAAAGAAATATAAAACTCAAATGGAATGTTTCTCATACACATAGAACTAAAACCCATCAAGATCTATGAAAAATAGTTAACGAAAAACAAAAAAATTGAAAAAAATAAATACAGATTATAAAATTTGTATATACATACCTTTTTTTGCTTAAATCTGTGAAAGATCGAAGAGGAATGGTCGTTTTCACCTTCTCGTACTAAACCCATCAAGATCTATGGAAAATAGTTAACAAAAAACAAAAAAATTGAAAAAAGGTACCGGCTTTTATGTTTTTATAGAATCAGATACAGATTGTAAAATTCGTAAATACATACCTTATTTTGCTTAGATCTGTGAAACATCGAAGAGGAATGGTCATTTTCACTTTCTCAGTAGTTTGGACCGCTAGAAGATTGAAAATTTGAAATTAGGGCTGATCAAGGTGAAAAATGATATATAGAACAATATAGACTGTTTTTTAAATAACCCCCATATAATATATATAATGAAATATATGACGATTTTTTTATAACCTCCTATAAGTTATATAGGATGGTTATTTTATTTATTAGAAAGTTATAGGACTAAGCTTGTTAACATGTTGTTGCATAACCGTCATATAAGCTATAAGAGTTATGTATTTAATTAATCTTAGTTGAGGATGTGTTTAAATAAAAATAGTTATTAAGTATAGAGTAAAGAAAGAGTTATGTAATTAACTCATCTTAATTTCATTAAAGATGAGCTTCAAAAGATAGAGCATATATGTAATTAACTCATCTCGCTGAGTATCAACTTAAAAACAAGTTATGTAAGTAACTCATACTTACTCAATTCAATAGTTGTTGAGGTTGAGGATGAGTAAAGTAAGTGTTATGTATTTAACTCATCCGATCTCATGAGGATCAGCTTAAAAGCAAAGTTATGTAAGTAACTCATACTCAATTCAAAAGTTGTTGAGGATAAGTAAAGAAAGAGTCATGTAATTAACTCATTAGGTAAAAATGACCTAATGAATGAGAATAGAAATGCTTATGTAATTAACTTAGTAGCTTGAGAGTTGAGAATGAGTATAGAAAGAGTTATGTAATTATCTTATTAGTAGATAATGAGTATAGGAACGGTCCGAAGGAAATAGTTATTAGTTATGTAATTAACTCATTAGGTGAGGTAAGAATGAGATCAGAGAATAGGAGTTATGTGTTAAATTAACACAAATGTTGAATGATATTACTAAGGGAGTTACTAAATTTTACTCTACACGAATGATGGATCAATGGATTATGGATGAATGAGTTATTCCTAATATATTATCATCAATTGGGAGTTAGAAATGAGAAACAAATAGACTTATATGAGTTAGATACATGATATTCATGAATTTGATTAAAAAGAGATATATTAGATCAATTGGTGATGACATATGAAATTAACATAAGAAAATCATTAGCATTTATAATTTTATACAATATTTGACAGCTAGTTAGTTCCCTCACTTCACTTGTACTTGTATAAGTTACAAAACTTGGTTAACTAATTTTGTACTAAGTGTGACTTGTAAGTTTCAGAACTGATAATGTGTAGCTAATCTTAAAATGTTTGATAAGAAAATTAGAAACAAGTATAGGTGTAGCTAAGTCTTAGGTTATAACTTATAGTTATAGCAAACAACCCACCAGTAAGGTGGGCTTTAGCTTAAGACTTCTAATTTAATTGGATAATTGGATTTTGGTTTACTTACATACAAAAAGACAAAACAATTGCCTTGAGAATTAGTATATAAAGAGTTATATAGTTATCTCATTGGTGGATAATGAGTATATGAAGGGAATAGTTATTAGCTATGTAATTAATTCATTATGTGAGGTGAGAATGAGATCAGAGAATATGGGTTGTGTATTGAATTAACACAAAAGCTTATCAAGAGAGAATTAGAAGGATATTGATATGATAACTTTGGTGAAACTAAAATTAATTATGGATTGTGGTCTATACTCTATAGTGAAAACTAAAAAGAAGTGGCATTGATGGTAAAATGAATAATAATCATGAGAGAAAAAACACATGTTGAATGATATTACTAAGGGAGTTACTAAATTTTACTGCATGAATGATGGATCATGGATGAATGAGTTATTCCTAATCTATTATGATCAATTAGAGTTAGAAAAGAGAAACAAATATTGAGTTATATAAGTTAGATACATAATATTCATGAATTTGATGAAAAGAGATATATTAGATCAATTGGTGATGACATGTGAAATTAATATAAGAAAATCATTAGTATTTATAATTTTATACAATATATGATAGTTAGTTAGTCTCTCACTTCACTTGTACTTGTACAAGTTACAAAACTTGGTTAACTAATTTTCTACTAAGTGTAACTTGTAAGTTTGTAACTGACAATGTGTAGCTAATCTTAAAATGTTTGATAAGAAAATTAAAGACAGGTACGTTAGCTAAGTCTTAGTTATAACCTATAGTTATAGGCTTATAGCAAACAACCACCACTAGGCTAGGGCGCTTTAGCAACTTAGCTTTTTAGCATAAGACTTCAAATTTAATTGGATAATTGGATATGGGAATTGGGCTTACTTACATACAAAAGACAAAACAATTGCCTTAGACTAGATTGACTTAGTAGACCTAGATAATTATTAATTAGTTAAACCTTTATGTTTTCGCTTTTTATTTTGTTTTCCCGCCACTACAAGGGGGCCCACACGCCGGATCTAACATCAAGGACTCAAAATATTTGACAAATGATTGAAGTGTAAGGTTCATTAACTCTAGTTGCCACTTGCCAGCTTAGAATTGGAGGAAAGAAAACTATCTCGTCTCCGTCAGTGCTGCCGGCTAAGGCTAGGCCGTTTGCCTACACATGCAGATCGGTCACCGGAAGTCCGACACATCACGTCACACTCATGATTGGTAAAGTACTAATAAACCATATCCATATGTGTAAAAATAGGACTGCTAGTCCTTAACCGTCCTATAAAACATAAGATATAGACTAAGCTATGACATAACCGTCCTATAAAACATAACATATAGGACGGTTATGACACAACCGTCCTATAAAACCCATAACATATAGGACGGTTATTTCACAACCGTCCTATAAAACCCATAACATATAGGATTGTTGTAAAATAACCATCCTATGTTTTGTGGTTGGTTTGGCTCCATTCACTTGGGAGCAGTTTTTTTACTAAGTCGTAATAAGGAAATCAAGTCGTTTTATGTCGTGCCGTGTATCCAACACAACTCAGTCAATTAATCGTGTTACACAGGTCGTGTCGTGTTATTTTTTTAAGAACTGGGTCGTGTACGAGTCATAGGTTTTTGACACGACTATTAATCGTGTCGTGTTTGTGTCGACCCATAACTCTAATCGTGTCGTGTTCATGTCGCCGCAAACACGACCCGCCAACCCGAATTGCCACCCCTACTATTTCCGATGCCACCCCAACCCGCCGATCAGCAGCCTGATCGTGCTCAACGGCCCCACCTGATCACCTCACAATCATGGGCAGCCCTAAATCGGCTCACACAATCATTGGCACGTTGACAACCCCCCCCTATGAAGGCCATTTTAGGAAGAAAAAAAATTCATTACTAAAGGAGGGGGAGCCAAATTGAAATCAACACCCTCCCCACTTAAGTGAAATAGAACACACTGCACAATCTATTTCTGCAGAGCCCGATTGATAGAGGGAAAAAAGAAGAAGAAAAGAACACCAGCAAAGAAGAGAGAGAGAGAGAGAGAGAGAGAGAGAGAGAGAGAGAGAGAGAGATTGTGCACCAGAGAAACTGGCACACCTACGAAGGAGGAGAAAAATGGGATTTTGGGTGCCCAAGTTGCAGTCGTCGCTGGAGAAGATGACGGCTTGGATCAACAATCTGAGCAGATCATTTCATTCAGCACAAGGAGACGATCAAAACCCTTAGGGTCATTGGCGAATCAGAGATGATCTTGATTGTTGATTGGAGAGCTGAACGGCACGCCATGCAATCTGAGGAGTTTGTTTAAAAAAGTGGTAAATCCTTCTCATCTAGGATGAGAAAATCACAGAAACACTCCACGGGGTAAGATCTGTAAAACCTTGTTATTGATTTAAGATATTTTGTTAGTCCCGTACGGTTTATGCTAAATTTAGGTTTTTGAGATGATCCAGCTATTCATTTCTTAATCCAAGTTTAAAAATAGGTAAATACATACCTAATGTAGCTTGAATCTAACTGAGATTGTTGATCTAGGTTGACCGATCGGACAATCTCAGTCATCCGATCTATTACTATTCAAACGGTGACTTTGTGGCATTTGATCTATGATCAGACATCACAGATGAGTTGTGGACTGCTGAATTAACCAGTATATGATAGAAATTGAAAGATCTATATGCAAATTGATCGAATAATCTCAATCAGACAATAAAGGAATAAGGACTTGGAGACGGCTGATCTGTGATCAGAGGCCACCATTATATTCCCTAATCTTAAATTAGTAAAGATACACAGATTGATAATCTATGATAGAAGTTGGATTAGTGAACCATAGATGGAAATGCATATCAACAACCTAAACTACTGTGATCGTGTGATTTTGGTGGTTGATTAGATGAATCACTAAAATCTAACGATTCCATGATTAACAAATGATCTTCATCGTCAAATTAGGATTAGAATAGATTCCTTTTGTAATTGTTAATATAACTTGACATTGACAAGGAATTTGGAATATTGACAGGTACATCGATAAAATGATTGGAAGGATATAACTAAATCGTGAAGCACGACGAAGGAGGTAGGTAACTTTGATATGCTTTTGTGAAACATGAAAACTATTAATGATTATTCTATCATATTTTAAAATAGTAAAAATTGAGATTTTTGGAGATTTCTAATTTATATAGTGAGTATATTTGTATTTCATGCAACTTATCATTTTGGAATACCATGTTGATTTATTTATTAAATTGAAAACTTGTAAATGAAAATGTATTTAAAATTGCATAGAGTTTGTGATTTATGAAATGACGAGTAAGGAATCCTCATACTCAACCCTTATGAGGGTTGGTTTTACATGATTATATCATATCATGAGATTGATTTGAATAATTTAACTAGTACATGGAATTTTATGGTTTTATATGTTATAATGTCGTATAATGATACCTAGTATTATTATGTTATAGAGGGCATATGATGATTTGATGGACGTTGTGCTAAGAGGGTTGAGGACTGATCATCCCCCTTTGAAACTTTATATATATGATACATAGCCTATAACATCCTAAGTTTTTCAAACTTTTATTCATTTTAATTTTAAAGGCAATGGAAATTTCCTTATTTTTGAAAACAAGATCAAAATGATAATATATATAAGAAGGTTTAAAACTCACCAACTTCATTCTGGGAGTTAACTAAGAAAACCTCCATACATGAATAAAATAATAATCATCTAACCTAAGGATGGTTAGAGACACATGCCACAGGATCTACCACACAATCACAACTAAATTCACAATCCTTTTAAGTAACTTAGGACAATTATGCTACAAGTATCCAAAATGTCAACAAAAGTCTTAAGTTATGTACAATACTCCAAAGGGAAAATCCTATACATGGATTTCTAGCAAAAGAAACTACAACAAAAAGTATGTTCTTCTCACGTCTAAAGTGATCCTAGCACCTTTGCCTTCTCAGAATCCTATGCTCCTAAACTACCTGGGGAGTCACATGAAATGTTTAGTTGTAGGGGGTGAGCAAAAACAACAACTCATTGTAGGCTGAGAAACTAATACAGACTGGAACGCCTAAAATAGGTCAAGCAGTAGCATAAGTATAAGCATAGGTATGATTATGCACATATACATATATAATTTATGGAAAAAAAGGATGGTTGATGCATGTGCAATAAAAGTCACTAATGTCTACAGAAATCAATCTCGGCTACAAGATTTCAAGTTAAACTTACAAATTTGTTAAAATCTATGCATATCAAATCAATGCTGTCGAACCAAGGTATAAAACCTCTGATCCACAAATGCATAATGCCATGCTCACATTGTTGTGGAAAAATTGATTGCTCAAATCACAATGGCATACAGTCTTGCCACCTTGGACGAGGTTTAATGCTCGAGACATGAGCCACATAAATATCACACAGACTAGACACCTATGCTCGTAGGGCCTTACAGTCACCCACAGGCAACTATCGTGGCCTCTACGTCTGCTCGTGGATACCTGCACAAACCATAACTCACCAGACCTCATGGGGGCTACCCGGCTAGCACTTAGAGCACTTCCTCATGAGAAGCTACTCCTATTGCCCTCTGTCTCCATCACAAGGCTGGTATCAAATCATCTCAGAGGTCAGTGGCCAACTGCACCTCCTAGCATAGGGTCTCAGGACTTACAGCACACAGCAGGCCTCCAAGACTTACGGTACTCCTAGAGCACCAGCTGAGCGATCCAGGACTTCGGGCACTCCAAGAGTGCCTGCCCAAAACATCAATGAAATCCATATCTATAAGGACTTAAAATTGCTTGAAGAGCATCAGCCTAAACATCAATAAAACTGCATCAATTGGGACTTATGGCCGCTCATAGAGTGCGTGCCAAACCATCGATGAAATCTATAATCATCAGGACTTACAACTGCTCATAAAGCGTTTGCCTAAATATCGATAAAATCCAAAACTATGGAAGTGTAAAACAAATCCAAGGTTTATGAGGATTTATCATAGTCCAAATCCTAGGTAGTTAAGCCTACACAGAAAATTATAAGTGGTTTCAATCTTAGGTTTAATTAATTTTTCTAAATTATCCAAGTTTTAATCCGAGGGTAATTTGAAAATTTCTCATACTTTAGCCTGAATCATCTTTTTACCCTTGCTCATATATGGTTTATAAATTCTATTGTATTAATCAATCTTATGGTGAAATGGCAGGTGAAGTTTTATCAAGGGATTCAACTTACTCCTATAATTATTTAGAATTTAAACCTACTGGCAGTTTTGTAATTTCATCCTATTAAGTGAATTTACCTTTATACCCTTCATCATTTCTAATTGATGAGTGGGTTGTATTACACTTAGTGTCAGTGAAGTACACTAGAAATTTGGTTGCATTCCTAGCTCAATAAATATAAATTTTACCAAAATTTACTCTATGCTAGAATTTTTTAATTCCTAGAAATTCTATGTAAATCATATTTTTGCAATGAAAATTCCTGGAACTGAAATTCTCTAATGACTCGAGAAAGAATTTCAGTCGTCTTCTACCTCTTAAACATGTTCTCCTACCATTTATGAGCATACAGTAAGCTGAATTCTTGTCCCATTTTAGAGATGTTTTTTTTAAACTTACAATATTTAGTATCCATTTCCTCATCCAATTCAATTTCATTTAAGAAAACTCAATCGAATAGAGTTATTTAAGATTGGGAAACTCATGTTTCCCATATGCATAAGAGCAAAAACAGCACCATACCTCGTTTGTTGGCTCGAGATTTTTAATACATTAGGTGTATCTTTAAGGAGTTGGTTCCATTGAAAACTGTAGATTGCAATATCATCTTTAAAACCCATATCTTGTTTTCCTTAAGATTGCAACATCATCTTTAAAACCCATATCTTGTTTTCCTTAAACTCTCATTGGTTTAAGAGATTTTCATATGGGAACTAGGTGTCCAAGATTGGCAGTAAGCAGAAATCTAGGCAAGTCCAATCCCTTGCTCCTATTTTCCCACTCAATTTGTCCTTCTTTGATTGTAATTCTGATCAATTTACATGCTAAATTTCAAATTCAATCTACAAAGAGTAAGACCCAGATTTCACTTTGTCTTAATTTGATTAAAATCTAAAAGTTTTAAGGATGGGAATAAGGGCACCTTGCATGCCTGTATGCAAGAAGAACCATGTGCACGAAATCCCTGTTCTTACTTTGTTGTATGAAAAACCTATGAAAATCATTGCAAAGTTACAACTTGAGTGCATCCATTACAAGTTCATACAACAAGGTAGAAAACCCAGATACACCTTTGTACATAATAGAGATTTAAGGGGGTAGCTAGCATGATAAACATCTCTTGTTCACCATGAACCAGAAATGATGAACAAAACAGAGCATGCTAAATCCTAAAAGAAATCAAGATGAATTCAACAACAATAAAACCTTAAACTTGTAATTTTTACACAAGAAACATGCAATAATACAATGCAAGAAAAAGGCCATGAATTTAGGCATGAAATGTTCAATTCAAGGTAAACATTCCATGTTTTACATGCTTACTGGTTCAACATGCAGAAAACTAGTAGCATGAAGAGTTGAGAGTGAAATCATGCAATTTTGTGCTTGGCTAATCCAAGACTATATTAGAATCTCATCCTACATCAAATCCCCTACCTGATAGTGAAGTTTAGACGATTATATTTTCGATTATCTTCCCTGGATTACAGATCGTTCTACCTCTGCATAGAATTTCAACTCAAGCAAAAAAACTCAACTTCCCAGCTCGCCCTTGCTTCTCCAATGTTGTCTTTCTTCCTCTTCTTTGATTCCTCCACTCACTACTGACTTACATAGACTTTGACTCTCCTGGCTCCTTCCTTTTCTCTCCCAATCTCTCCTTCTCCTACTTCTTCTCCTGTTTTCCCTTCTAACTTTTCTAGTTCATCAATGGCGGAAAACAATTTCAGCTTAAGTTGATTTGATTTTTATTTTTTTTTATACATAGGTTTGTGAAGATATTATGCATGTGGTTAGTATGACACGTGGGGCAGCTGCCCTTGGCTGGTGCTCCCACGTGAATGGTCCAAATCCACTAATCTAGATCTGGATCCACTAAATTTACTATTCACTTCCACCCTGAATTTAACTTCTTCTTTGCAATTATATCTTGTTAAAGTGAAATTTCTCAATTGTATCCTAAACAACAATTTATTCATTTATGAAATTCCAAGCTAAGTAGTTGAAATTTCATTCTAGGATTTTAATGAAGTTTAGTTCAGTATCTCTCTTATCATTGGTCTACTATTTCTTTAATTTAAGATCAATTTATATTTTATTATTATTTTCTTTTATTAACCCACTTAAGGTAAATTGTAAAGAAATCATCAAATCCTTTATTATTTCTTAATATCTTCATTTTTAATGGCTCGTATTAACCAAACAATCACTTCTAACACTTTAATCTAACTAAATTTCTCAACGCGCTTGTTCTATTCTTCATTTTCACCTCTAACACCTACTCTAAAAATTAATAAAATAATATAGTATAAATTTTCTACCATTTTTTGTAAAAGTATAAATTTATCTATCATATTAGTGCAATTACATGTATTACATAGCCACAAAAGTTCGAATTCAAGTAGATAACATCATGAGTAGGTCATGCCCTTGCATACTATGTTTCCTATGTGCATGGTATAGGGAATCTATCCGTCTTAGTATCAACATGATAACTACGGACTTGATTGAGTCCTGTCCACACACAGAGGATCCATTATTTTGAGATTTATATGTATATAGTGCTATAGTGCAAGTACGTGATACCTTGGAATTTTAGGTCTATAATGAGTACTTATGACCAACAGTAAATGAGCGGATTGCGAGTGCTTCTACACTCACGATACCTCGAGGAGGTTGAGATGATATTATCTATATACATACTTATTGAGATCTCTATCAATAAGCGTATTGAAGGATACATTGTGGAGACTCTTAAGTTACACATTCATAAGGCTCAGAGTATGCGGAAGAACTGAAATTTCAATACCTTGAAGAAAGCTAAAGCTTACAAGAGACTTCAGACTTCTCCAAGACTCCAGACTAGAACTGAAACTCGAATGCCTAAACAAACCAAAGACCCTCCCTTATATAGGAAGGTAGCTACCACAAAGTGATGACGCGTGGAAAGGCAGAGAGACGCCTTCCACCACAAACAGCTGACACGTAAAAGGTAAAGATACCTTCTACCACAACAAGGTGACAAGTGGAAAGGAACACCACTTAGCACCGAAAGCAAAAGTGCTGACTCAAAAGTAAAGATTCCTTGGTGGGGACATATTCCACTATAAGGAAACGACAATGGACCAAAAGCAAAAGTGCTGACTCAAAAGTAAAGATTCCTTGGTGGGGACATTTTCCACTACAAGGAAAAGACAAATGACAACGGGCGTTTGGTATAACGCCGGGGGATAGTTCTGTAACGTCTTCCTTTTTGGGCCCACATCAGCTTCCGTGGGGTTGATACTCAGAGCGGTGTACGGTTAATCGTCCGCTCCAGTTCTGACAGTTGATCCACAATCCTCGCTGCTCTTTCCATGGCACCTTCGATTTCTGGTAGAATAGTGCCCCATTCATTGGATCCCCAGTCTGAATCACGCGTAGCTGTATTTCTACAAAACAGGTATTTCCGTACGCAAAGACTGTGTAATACTCTGGCCTTAGCTGTTGCCTCAGCTGCCGCGGCAAGTTCAATTTGGTGCAGAGATCTTCGAAATGGAAGATTGGCGTCAAAATCCATAATGGTGGTGGATTGGCTAAGCTGCGTAATTCTCCATGAATAGAAGTCATCAAGCCAACCCATAGTTCCTGACCTCCCACTTGCATAAGCACAGACGAGCTCGGTAGAACGGGGATCCAACTTCTTTGGTTTGTACTTACAAACGCCTCCCCATCCGTCCATACAGCCATCAGTTTCTAGGACCATGAAGCAACCCTGAGGTGGGCAATGGAGTGTTGGTAGGTTGCGGACTTGCTCGTTAACTGTATCCACAATTGCCCAATCTGCCTGACTGAATCTTTTGTCTCCATGGGCTTGGAGCTTTGAATATAAAGGCCCAAGAGTTTGGCCCAGATGTGGTAAATATATCCTGGCATAATTAATCAGGCCCAACCAACTTCGAAGCCCTTTAAGGTCCTGTAACCTTCCTTTCTTGAAATCCAAGATCTTGGAAATAACGTTGGGCTGGAGTTTTACTTGGCAGTTTCCAATAGTTGCACCCAGAAAGTCAATCTGTTGTACTCCAATCGTCATCTTTGTTGGGCTTAGTACGAGCCCATTTTCTTCACAGACTTGTAGCATCTTCTCCAAATGCCGGCGATGCTCCTGATAGCTGGGGGAAAAGACTAATATATCATCGATATATACCGCAATGAATTCCTCCGTCCCTTTGAAGCAATTGTCCATTTTTCGTTGAAAGACTGCAGGAGCATTCATCAATCCAAAGGGCATGACCAGCCACTCATAGAAGCCTCCTGGAATTTGAAAAGCGGTCCAAGGAACTGACGCTTCATCCATTAAGACCTGGTGAAATCCAGACTTAAGGTCGAATTTTGAGAAAACCTTGGCCGCGCCAATTCGTGCAATTAAGGAGTTTATCCCCGGGAGACTGTATTGGTCCTTTTCCATATTTCCATTGAGACGTCGATAGTCAATAACCATCCGCTCTTTTCCTTTTTCTTCCTTTCCAGTGACCGGATTGATGGTAGTTCCGGAATTCACTATCATCGCCGTTGTCCTGTGCTTACTCTTGGATGGCCGAATCACCCCAAGTTTGAGCAAAGCGTCACAATGTTTGTGTAGCTTTTCTCGTAATGAAGGAGCAACATGTTTTAGGGGCTCATCTTGCACTATGTAGTCATGGCTTTTGATCGGGATGGTGCACTTGATCCGATTCTTTCCCCAATGTTTAAGCGGATTATCTCCAATGTGCCCTAATTGCTTCAACTTCTGCAACAGTGGTTTTAACTCCTCTGTTATCTTGATTTCCTGTGTTGAGGACAGGAGATGACTATGATGTAGGTAAGTCTCTTCATCGATTTGCCAATCATCACCTGTTTGTTTGTCCTCTGCTATCTCTCGCACAGCAGCAGTCAGTGAAGTTTCAATTGTTGTCACATTTTTGTAAAAGGTAACAGTATTACCTTCTATCCTGATGCCGCCCTGCATTGCCCGGATGAAATTGCACCCTAAAATCATTTGTATCCCATCTCCTAATGTCAAGGGGAAGCTGTAAGTGTAAGGGATCCTGAATTGGTTGTTCCCAACCATCATCCTTCCATTTTTGAGCTTTTGGTTTCTTTGTCTGTTTCTTTGTTGATCCAGAGCAGTAAAGGTGTTTGGTTCCAAGGCCGTAGCTGGTATGGATCCAGAGTCAATACAGCATGTTGTAGCTCCTGTGTCTAGGATCGCCTTTACTTCAAAGGTTGTCACCCCAGGTATTTCCATGGTTATCCGTAGATTGTATAACATGTTGCGGATCAACCGTTGCTTGGGTCCTTGTTCTGATCGTGCTTGTGCATTTGCAAGGATTTTGACCTCTTCCACAAGGACATTGGTCTGTTGCACATAATCAGCTTCAGCTGCAGATAATTCCAGGATTTTCTGCTTTCCCTTTTCTTGCGCCTTGCTGACAAGCCTGAGATTTTGTTCCTCCTTTTGTTGCTGTAATTCCTTGTTCTGACGCTCCACCTTTTCTGTGAGTTGCTGTATTTTGTCTAGCGCCTCATGGAATCGTTTCTCAGAATCTTGCTCCAGCTGTTCTTTGAGTTTTTGAATCGTCTCAAGGTGGCGAGTCTCAGCTTCATCATGCAAATTCTTGAAGTACCTTAAGTACTCCGTTTCTCGCTTTAAGCGATCCATTTCTGCCTCGCAATACCGTACATAGGACTGCTGATCATACAGCGACTGCTGAGCAGGATATGCTGGCACTGGTTCAACTGGCACTGCTTCTTTCAGGAAGAAAGGTCCACACATGTTGCAGGCTGTTATCAGGCAAGAGGGACAATGTATCCGTGCTCGCTTCATAGTGACATTTTTGCAACAGGTGCACACATTCCCAGCTGGGGAGGTGATTGCAGAATTTCTCTGCCAAACGTGTCGGCAATGGAACTGTTGGGCTGATACTCTTGGCCTGACTCTCCATCCGCAATCTTCTGGCCCAAGAAGGTATTTTGGCTCATAGCTTGGTTCCAGCTGCCCTATCATAAACACCTTATGCTGTAGTGGCTCTTCTTCACTTCCTTCATCCTCGCTGATGCTATAAATAGCATCACTGTCTGTTTCTCCATCGTTGACCGAGACAATTTCACAATCTCCTGGGATGGAGAGTTGCTCGAACATTGCCAGTCTTTTAACATTTCTTTTCTCACTCTTGCATTCCCTTGCATAGTGCCCTTCTTCACCACACAAGTAGCACTTACATTTCTTATCTCTCAGGTATTTTCCTCGTTCAACTCTTGCATGAGTTTCGTGAGGTTTGCCCTTGTATGTCTTGGCTTTTCGGATCCCGTATTTCTTCTTGTCCTCCTTGTAATATCCGGGAATCGGTATCTGACTGCAGAAGGAAACATTCTTCAGGGAAGAAGAGCCACTACAGCTGTTGCTGGTACCCTGCTTTCTTCTGGTGAAGTGGCTCCAGAGAATACTGAATGCCAAATTCGATCATGTTCTTTTGGATCAGGGTAATCCATTATCCCTGCGGCAGTTACTTCAAGCTTGGCCATTTCTGGTTCGTCAATCCAATACCAAGGTAGGTCATCATGTGAACTGATGACTTGTCGTACTTCATCTTCTGCAAGGATACAGGCATGAGTATCCCATCCTTCTGGTTCCGGACCTGGTTGACTAGTTGGAACATCTCTTTTAGGCGCCATGTCTTCAAGTCTCCACATTGGAGCTTGTGGTTTCAGGTTTCTTATCCCACCTGTTTTCGCAAAGGGATTGTTCCAACAGCTGGAACAGTTACTGGAATGAGGGGGAGTGGAATCGGCATTATCCGAATCCGAAGGATTATGCTGGGTAGGGGCAAAGCGGTCATTGGAAGCATGTGAAGAAAGTGGAGGAGAGGAACCTCCAGAGGAGTCTGAAGGGGGAATCCATTGGTAGAGGCCAAGGGCAGGATTGTAGCGGTAGCCAGGGATAGGTTCATAATCATCAGGGTTCATGGCTTCGGGATCAGTGAGAGCCTCCGAATCATCCAAATGATCAAGATCAGAGGATTCAGGAGCAGTGTGATAATCATCTATATACATACTTATTGAGATGATATTAATCGTATACATACTTATTGAGATTCATTAATCGTATTGAAGTATTTCATGGTTTAAATACTTTTCATATATTGATTTTTTTAAATGATTCAATATCCAGTTTGGATGAGTATATTTATAAAATGATGCATGACATTAGTTGTGGCGTTGTTTCATATCTTGCAAAATACCTTGCAAAGCTTACTATTGTCTTTGAAAACATTATGCTTGGATATTGAAACTAATGATTTGAATTGGTTTAGCATGACATTGATTTATAAAGCTTGATTGAGATTTTAGAGATTTATTATACTACTCATTATGCATCATATTTCACTCAACTACATAACATGATTATGTGTTCTTTTTGGATTTGAAACTGCATAAACTTTATACTTCGACGATGGAACTACCTACACAAGCGTAAGCTTGCTGTACAATGTCTCATATTTGAAAAGATGAGACGTAGGAGCAGAAGATTGTGATAGAGATCTAAACAGGAGCATGAAAGGTAAAACAAACAAGTTTGCAATGTAGTTGATGATGATCTTGTGAACTAACATAATGTTTGACTTAATATAACTCTAATTTATTTACATGTGGGCATGTTAATTGAAGTTATGGTGATATGGCTGTGACTGGAGTGGTCTTAAGGATATTGGTTCAATTCCTAGCCTTTTGGCATTACAAAATATTTCTTTTTATTTAAATGTGAACAAACATGTATGTGTGGATGTATTTTGGAGAGAGACGAAGTCTCCTTTGTGATTTTATATATACTGTGTTTATCGGTTGTCACATCGCATGCATGAAATGTGCTAGGTCCAAAATACAAGAGAGACTACTGGATTTTCGATAAAAAAAGTAGCATTCATTTATCTAAAAATCCTTATTTTTGAAAAGAAAAATGACACTCGAGATTTTTTTAAGGTCTTCTCATGAAACATGTTTTCCACTATTTTTTGTTTCTAAATAGTTTTTCAAACTCAAAGCCCCACAATTGTAAAAGATTTTGTGAAAAAGTGTTAGAAAAACCTGAGATGTCAAAGTTAGATAACTAATCTATAAGACAAGGATAACATTCGACGATGAAAAACTAACACAATGAAAAATTTGCAAAGTTCATGAAAACTTAATGGCAAACCTGCAAAATTGAAAAAATGTTGGATTTTTTGCAAAAAATGCTAAAATGTAATGGTATTTTTGCAAAAAAACCAAAAAAAATTAAAAGGTTGATAGACCTAGATCTTTTTCTTTCTCCCTTCCCTTTCCCCCTCTTCTGTGTTGGAGAGGTCGTTGCACAACACCTGCTAAAAGGATGGTGGGCTCAAAATTTTCCTATATAAATTCACAAAACTGTTTACCCCTGTTGGAGAGGTCGTTGCACAACACTTTTGTGTGGACCCTACACAAAAGTAAAATAACCATTTTACCCCTATGGGTAAATATAAATTCACAAAAAAATTTTAAAAATAGGAATTTTTCACCCGAGCTCAGATTTCAGGGTGCTTACAGTCATTTTGACTAATTTTCCAAGTATGATTCCAAATATCTATATTTCAAGACTTGATTCTTTTTCAAAAGAAAATAATATTATATTAAATATAATATTCTACTTCAATTTTCGTAAAAATTCCAAAAAAATTGGGATTTTCACATTCTTCTCCCCTTATAGAAATTTCGTCCTCGAAATTTAATATAACAACTCACTTATGAGTTATCATCATCTCATTTATAATTTTTCTCTTATAGCTTGTTCTGTAAAATATGGACACTTAAGCAAATCTTTTATTCCCCTTTTGATTCATCAAATGATATTACCTTTTCCTTAAAGGTAGAATTTATCAGAGTCATAAAACTTATTGGATAATTTAGCCATCCAGGCTAAATCTAACATTTCCTAACATTTCAAAATGACTAATTCCTCTGAGTAATCCTCTTGTTCATATTTCATATTTTCCTTGACTGGTGTCTTTAATCTTCACTTTATCAATTGGTAATTCACGTAATATATTTCTATTATATTATTGCTCCCCATTTCATTCAAATAGAAATACTCCTTAACATAAACTCCAAGGTATGAACAGTTCTTTGATTATCTGTAACGACCCGAGTTTTTATAATGCTTTTTAAATACAAATGACAATTATGATGCGAGGTCGATCTCTAGTAAAAACATTTTGAAAATCGAATGACAACGAAAAAACATTATTGTTTTAAGACTCATTCTGAAAAACCCTGAGTGTTATTTTTTTCTTTTCTTAAAAGGGATTAACAGTGAAATGAGTACTACATTTCTGCCAAAAATCCGGCAGAATTTCCTCTGTTTTTCAAACATTAGACATTTAACGCATGTCATTGCGAGATACCTGATAAATATACATTTAATAGTTATGAAAAATAAACAAGACTTACTATAGTCTGGCCCCAAGACTTGCCAATCACAATCCAAATCATGAAATTATACAGTTCCAAGTTTATTACATTTCATTCCCACACATCTTACTCTAATTTGTATGAATCAAATCAAATATATTACCTTTTCCTTAATCCTAATGAAAACACTGAACTCGCTATTGCTTCTACTTATCCTGCCTGCAATGATCTGTAATAAAGATAGTAAGTTGAGTATTCCACATACTTAGTAGGAAATCTAACACTACTAAAACCAAAAACATGGCAAAAAGCATACATGCAAGTTTAAGCCTAGGTTTTTCATGTGATAGGAAAACATACGACAACCTTATCTAGGTTGTCTCATGCAATGCATCAACAACACTCAATTACATATTTACACTTTACATATAGCTAAATTCAACAAAGGAAATCGTCGACTAACTCTACAACATACTAACTTCAAAATGCTTGAAGTAGTAGTCAATCAAATCTCGTCAATCATTCTCATTCCTTCTGCAAATATTACACAAATAGGAAACCTGGCCACATATTAGCCATCTTGGTCACGAGTACTCATCTAAAGACCACAATCTCACCCCTATGTGGGGTCACAAAATAGAAGTCGTATGGACTACTATGCGCACGACTAGATCATTGGACTGTATCTCTCCGATATCTAGAGAATAGTCACCGCAACCTCTACGGCGACTATAAATACGTCTCGAAAGGGTACCGTGACCACTTCCAATGGTTATTCTTACCACAGTAGTCGAGAAAAACGATGCCACTTTGGACATGGATACCTCCCACTTTTGGTAGTTAGAGGCCGGGAGGCCCACCCGTACAACCTCTTAGCATAGCAACCATTAGGCCTATTAGCCCAACAAATACTAAATTCGTGCAGATATTACAGCGCAAGCATCATACCACTTTGCAATATTCCGCGCATTCCAAATCATGCCATTTAGGAAATCCATCTCAAATCATAGAAATAAATGCATACATGAAGTTGTCATTTTTCAATTACAACATAACAATTGAACATGTAAGATATTAATAATAAAACTTTCAATTTTTGTAATATGAGTCATGGAGTCAAGTTTTCAAGCTAGTTAAAAGAATACCTTATGCTCAATTGTTCTTAAAATACAAGAAACACCAGTTCATCATGAAATCATACATGCTAACATTATATACACGAAAATTCACATATAAAGACATTCCAAACTCGAAAATAATACCAATGACGGTTTCAACTTAAAATTCATTTGAAAACTTAATAGTGTCAGATCACCTACCTCTTATGAAGGTTATCCTTTCTTTCAAGCCTTCACAGTCGTCCTCAATGACAGAATTGACTGAACCTCACTTTACGCAATGCCTAATTCCGAGATATTTAGGATTAGTCCTCATTTCCATACTATTCACACAGTCATAACTTAAGGTCTCATTTATTTCATGGTTGTAATAGTCTAAATCAACTCAGGATCATGGAACCGATCCGTCATTGATCCTAGTCTATAAGTTTGCATCACTCATTAATGGCCTACCATCCTTTTCAGTTTCAATTCAGTAATACGCCTAGTCACAAGTCATTGTCTATGTAAACTAGCGTTTTACAATATGAAATCTTTGCTTTTGCTATAGCCTAAGTCAAATCATCTGAACACTTCCTTACCTAACTTGATTTGGTCTGTTAGTCTTCTGTTCCCTTCGAGATCTAAAGATCTCTTCAATTTACGCCTACTAATTAAGTTTTATGATTGATCATTAGTTAACCATAAAGAACAGTATTAGGCCCTATGATTTCCTGTTCACCCTCTTCACTGGCCACTTAAGGGTCTAAAGTTGCCTAATTCTAATTTTTCTCTATCCTTAAACACTTTTAATGATAGAATTTATTTCCTATGATCCAACATTATGAATCCCTTACATTTGATTTTTCTAAGGTTATACAAGTGCAATCTATGTTCCAATCCATCCTAGATCCTACAACTTTTACAGAATTTATAATTTAAGGTCTAATAGTTGAATTCTTTTAAAATTCAATGGTTGTATCTTCACCATCTGAACTCAGATGGTTGATTTAAGTTCATGCTCATCTCTGTCTACTAAACATAGACGGGATTGACGTCTAGATCTCCTCTGTGGATCGATCTAGGACTCAAATCATCCCTATCTGATCTCAAATGGGTGATCTAAGCTACTGTCAGTCTTTGTCCACGATCACGGATGAGATTGACATCCAATTCCTCGGCTGATCAAAGTTGCAGGGGTCGGATCACCATTGTCCGGCTCCGATCAGACGATCAAAACCGTGGACAGGGCAATCAACAGCCTGGCAGTCTCTATCTGCTAAGCAGGGACGAGATTTGAGGCATGGATCCCCTTTTTGGGTCAATTCCTTACTCAAATCAACACCGTGAATCTGTTCAGGGGTCGGATCACTACTGTCCGAGCTCCGATCAGACAATCCGAACTTTGGACAGGGTGATTAACGGCCCTAACATCCTCTGCTCTCCAAGCAGGGATGAGATTTGCGGGAATCCCCTTCCTGGGTTGATCCATGGCTTGGATCATCCCTGGCCGAGCTCCAGATGCATGATCCGAGCGCAGGTAATGTGATCAGTGTCACCACTGATCCTGTCCTACCAGTCTGGGCGTGGGTTTGGGTTTGATCCGACCATTAGAGTCGGATTCTTCACCTTACAACTACAAACCCTAGTTTTCTACTTCACACGCAATTTATCTCACAAAAAGAACAGAAAATCGTGGAGAACCTACTTCTGTGGGTGTCTCCAAGGTCGGAATGTCGCCGGAGAAGACAGGTTTTCGCGTTTTCCGGCGATGTTCCCCACACACGCAGCTCCCACTACCTTTTTCGGCGTTGTTTCTTCTCCGATGGTGATGGAAACAAAGGGGTTTTACTTCCCAACTCCTGAAGAGAAGATCGGACGGTTGGACCTCAGATCACGGTCCCCGTCGTCGCCGGCGAACTCTGTTTCACCGGTGACGAGGGTTTCCTTCTCCACCGGCGAAAAACCCCGGATTTCTCAGGCTCCTACAGTTTCCTCCTCTCTCTCTCTCCTTTCCGGCAACGAATTTCCGTCGCCGACTTCTTCCTCTTCTTTCTTTCCCCTTGTTTTTTTCCTTCGTTTCGTGCGTCGTTCTCGTCGGGTAGGGCTCGGGAAACATTATCTGTTTCCCGTCCACTTAGGTTAAGGGAGGGGTGCCATTATCAAATTCGGCCCCTCCCTTTAATCCCTTTAATCATTTTTTTCTTGTTCTTATTATAATCTAAAGCAAGCGATGATAATGTTTTCACCGTCGTCACACCACCCTAGATCTCATCAACAGTCACCAAGGTAACGGTCATGGAGGCATCGGGCCCAAGTTCTTGCAAGTGGCATCTATTAATAAATTTACAAAAATATCCTTCGCAAGAAAATTACAGTTTATTCATCTGAACTCGGATTTCAACGAAATCAGTGTCGTTGGAATCATTTTTCCGAGTACAATTCAATCGTAGAGATCTTGACACTAAATTTGATATTTATCGAAGCTTTTACTTTTAAAACTCAATTTTTCAAATTTGCACATTTTAATTTCATTCAAATTTTCAAAAAAATACAATAAGAAAGCCTAAAAATTTAGGTCGTTACACTATCAACCAAGGGTAAAATGTTAAATTTTAATTAAAGTAATTTATGTTCCCAATATAACCTTCCAACCTTTGGAAGTAAATATTTCATCTCAATTCTAAATATTCATACTTTTATATCATTTTCTTCTAAAAATTTCATTTGATGATATTTCTTTCCTCAAAATTTTACTATCATCTTGTCATAACTTTTGCAAAATCTATTCTTTTACTATTACTGAGTCATATCAATATTTTTGAGATTCTCATAATCAGTTATTTACTTTTTTACTGTATAGGTAACACTATTGTTGCAAATTCAAAAATGTATACTTGAACATTATTATGAAGCATCCACAATGACTTTTTTATATCCTTTTTAAGTTCTTATACGAAATAGTAACTCTCTTTACTCCAATTAAGGATCAACATCAATATTATCCTCGTATGTCATAGAAATTTTCTTTTTCTAGCTAGTCTTTACACTTACCAAATTTGATAAACATTTTAATTGATGATGTTTCAAAGTAAATCCATATATCTTCAATACTAATATTTCTCATTTATCCAATAAAACTTTCCTTCATCAAATTCATAAATATCATTTATCTCAAAAATATAACTCAAAATTTATATTGAGTTGTGAATGATGTCTTTCGTTTTTAACTCACATTTTATGAGAGCTGAGGTTACTTAACCTCCTCAATAACATTATTCAGCACTTTAATCAATGCACAATCACAACAATCCATCCTTTTTCTTATAGTATTTGGTGTTCTCCAAAATAACTTATTGTCAAATAAATCATCTATCTAACAATCCTTATAATTGACTTTTCAACTTATTTAGATCATCTTATGTCATCTTCTAAAATACCATAAAGAATTGAGTTGTAATAAGTAATAATTCAATAACAACTCAATCTCATATTAGATTGAAAATCTTGAAAACTCCTCAATATATCTTAAAATTTTCTAACTATATCCTTCTCCATAGTTTTGAATTATTCATCCTCTGTGATCACCACATTTATCCAAAATGCTTGACTTTCAAAACAATGTGTTTAGCTTCCTGTATTTGTTTTTAGGGTTTTATTTCTCATATACCATGATTATTTCCTCATCAAATATGATTTTATTTTTTTATAATCCATAACTATTCCAATATACAAAATCAATCATATCAGGAGTGCAAGATCAACATCCATCTTAATTATGATGAACTCTTGTGCTGACTTGTCCATTAAGCTATCTTAGTAAATTCATATTTGATGTACAAGATATATTGACTATGATCTCATTATGAACCATATACTATCATGGTTAACTTGTTTTTCTAAAAAATTTGGCATTGCAATTTCCCACTTTCATTATTCTTCCTCATCTGATTTATCTTCAAATTTTCCTCAAGTTTAAAAACTATTCCTTCTTACTCCAAAAATTAATCATCCATTTATCAAAATTCTTCTCCTTTACTGATTTTATAGAGAAATACTCATTATTTCCTTGAATTATTCTCCAGTAATATTTATTCTTCAGAATTTTTTATTTTACCTTCCATATAAAGGTTGGAATTTTTTCTTATCCTTACTAACTCACTAACTGGAGTTATCACATCTAAGTTATACCTCAAATCTTTCAATGATAGATTTATAATTGATGCAAATTCATAAAGAGTGTGTAGATCCATAATCCAACAGTACTATTGCATAGTTATCAGTTATAAGCAAAGTACCTTCAATTACCACATTTGAGGGTTGGACTTGACCCTCAGTAATAGCAAATATTGTGCTTTGCTGTCTAGGGCCATTCTTTGGTTTTTGCATTCTTGATTGCCAGTTGTTTATTGCAATTATTTGTCATGCGTACCAGTTTCACACATTTATAACATCTAAGTGAAGGTCTTTATTGTTTTGAATTTGGGCATATATTCCCAGAGTAAAATCTTCTACATCTAGGACAACGCCTCTAATTTTGTCCAAAGGAAGAATTCCCTTGAATTCTTGGTGGCTTAAAATTACTCCTTGGCCCTTTGCCTTTCTTAAAAGGTCTTAGATTGAAGTTTCCTATTTCTCCTCTTTTCCCGTTTTGATTTTCTTTAAAATCTTCCTCAAATATGAATGTCATTTCAACGCATTCAGCTAAATCATGGGTTTGGTAACCAAAACCTTAGTTCTCAATCCTGGATTAAGTCCTCCCAGGAATCTACCAATAGTCTGCCTATCCGTACCACAGATATGTGGTGCAAATCTCTTCAACTATACAAATTTGTTTTCATATTCTACAACAGACGTACTCTCTTGCTGTAGATCTAGGAATTCTTTTTTCCTTTTGTACTTGAACATGAAGAGGAAAATGTTTGTTGTTAAAGACCCCTTTAAATTATTCTGAAGAGATATTTTCTAAGTTTGAAAAGAAATTCCTCTTTGCCGATCTCCACAAGAAGGCAGCTTCTTGTTTCAGAATATAGGTGGCCATCTTGACTTTTACATCTTTAAGAGTTTGTAAAACTTCAAAAGTTTTCTCAACCTCATATATCCATTCCTTAGCTTTTTCAGTATCACCCTTTCCATTATAGCTATCACCATTTTCTGAAATCTTTCTACCATTTTATCCAACTTCTACAATGATAATTGAGAATTCCCAGTTACTCCCATAGGTACAGGTGAAGAATGATCTTGTATTGGTGTTGGAGGGTTTTGTCCTTGAATTAGGTGTGCTTGGCCTCGCTTCATGCTGAGCTGGAGCTGGTGCCTTGATTTTGAAATTCTTTTAAAATATAAATAACGAAAACATATTTTCTTTGCAATTGATTTGTCAAAAACCCGAGTGCCACCTTAAGTTTGCTTATCATACATAGATTTTTGTATAAAATAAAATTTTCATTAAATAACAATAGAAATACTTTTATTAAAATAAGGATCAATCCAGTGGTTTACATACACAGCCCCGGTAGTCATTATATACCTTGTCCAAATATTACAAAACAATCTTCTTCAAAGTAAATACCCTGAGTAGTAATCCGGTGATGATTATCCTCAAGTCTTGAGCTTTCAATCTTCCTTAACTGTATTTGAGAGATTGTAAACATTCAAACATTTACAATATCTCAGCAAGCTATGCTTGGTGGGGGATTTAAGAAGTATAATCAATATATCTTAAAATCAACAGTTCTTTATATCCATGATATAAATCAATTTATACAATTGGCTAACCATTTACCATTTATCCTTTACTCATCATATGAATTATATGTATATATTACATATAAATAAAACCATTAAAAATCGTGAATATTGTTAATATCATCAATAATATCTCATTTCCAAACTGATTTCAATATTAACACTAGGTGTTAATATATAATAATACCGTATTGGGAATTATCCTCCAATACAACATCGGTAATAACTTTTATCGGACATCTCATCATACCATAAAATAAGGCATCTCATCATGCTAGAACATAAGGCATCTCATCATGTCAAAACATGAGGCATCTCATTATGGCATAATCAATTGCATCATAATGCAAAATAATCAAAGGACTACCATGCTTGCAGTCTTAATCTATACAGCACACCCGGATAACTGCTCAATACTCAACTTATACCACGGTGAAAAATACAGATCCATGTTCTTATAAGAGGAACCATGGTTATCACAGTGGTGGCCTTCCCATAATTGCCCCACCCAACATTTTGCCTCTCTTTAGGCATGGTATCATCATCATAATTAGTTTTAGAGAGCGAGTGGCCAAACCCTTATAACTCTCTTAGCACTAGCATCCCCAAGCATGAGCCTGTCTTAAAACAAAATCACAAGCCTCTATGCTTGTATGAAAAATAATAATTCATGCTTACAAACTATGTATCGGGTTATAATAGGACATGCCTATAGCTTCTTTCCTTAAGATTTGGGAGTCCAGCTTATGTAGTTCAAATCTTCTCATTCTACTCATTAAGTAATTTCATAATTACTCAATCAATCTCTTTGTATTTATTTCAACATCATTTGTTGCCTTAAGTAATTTTATAATTACTTAATCAATCACTTTGTATTCATTTCAACATCATTTGTTAATTCATAAGCAATTCCAAGGCAAGTATAATCAATCTATAGTTATCAGGATAAGATCATGTGTAAAATGCATGTATCTTCTATATATTGAATATATTCTTAAGGTTCACCTACTTTTACTTTCAACAATCCATCTTCTGTTTGATCTTGATCATCGTATCCTTCATATATCTATCAAATCATACATATGTAACCATTCCTCAACTCATTTATACTTCCTAGTTGTTCATTTTATCATCCTTACATAGGATGACTTAGATCTGTTTTCTTAGATAATATTGATCAAGGATCTAATCTATTGATCTACATTTAAATCTAACATCTATACAAAATCTAATATTTAATCTAACATTTAAACTAATTCAAAAACATACATACTAACACAATATTATGATTCTTATTATTCTTGATCATTTAAGATCTCCTTATGGATCTTGTTTGATCTTTGATTATCTTAATTACCATTTTTATTAGGATTAGATATTTTACTATCCTTTTATGATCTTATTATTCAATCAGTTAATGTTTGACTAGTTGAAGATAATTTCTGCATTCCTAATTCTAGACAACTCTTATTTTCAATTGACTAAGGTTTGCCAACTAAAAGCTGCTCATAGAGTGGTTAATTCAATCCTCATGTAAGGAGGCATTTAGACCTCACAAACGTTGTCAGAAGGTGGGGGAAGAGCGAAGCTCTATTAGAGAACCACCATGTCTAGCATTTACTAGAGTGACCTTAGCTCAACCTTTTATAAGGTTCTTATGAGCTTGTATACCCTAAGTTCCATTTCTACTTGATTTTAACTTATGTCCATGAACATAAATAATGTCATTTATGGATGTTTATTATTCTTCTAAATTGGGCCAAAGAAATGATATTCCTTATATTGTCCTACTAACTATAGCTCTTACTATCATTAAGTTCATGTTCATACTCATTGTAAATGTTCATCAATATCTATTTTTATTTAACTATATTTTTCATGTAATTTACATAACATGAACATTAAAGCGTAAATAAATTTAATAATTGAACTTACTAAGAAATTAAAAATAATAATTTATAATAGAATATAATACAACTCACATGCTCATTTGAATATATCATCTTTGTCCATTTTGATCTAATGATCATATTTTGATTTATATTCATTTTTCATCCCATTAAGGGTTTATATATTGATCTTTTATTTTTATTCAGATCTATCACATTATTTTAATGTGATATCATCATTAGATTATTGATGCATCTTATCATATGATCCAATCTTTCTTGAACCAATCGATCTAGAAGATCTTAAGCCATTTTTATCAAAATTAATGGCATATATCTCAATCTATCTCAAATTATTCACATCAGGCTCATCAATCCATATGATCCTAACTTTAGATCATCATTCAAACTGATTTTCATGGTTTGATAATACTTGATTACTCATATAAAGTAAATCCATGATCATTTTTAAGATTTCTCCTCCATTAAAGTTAAATTTCTTAAATCATCATAGATTAGTCACATCTAACTCTTGATTATATGTTGCCTTATTACTAGATCACAGATGGATTAGAAATCCAAAGTCTTATCATGCCAAATTTGACTGATCTTGAGAATTAGTTCCACTTTTTATAATTTATAAATTTTTATAATAAATAAAACCTAAATTTTATGTTTTTATTAGATTTTACTCTTCACCAGGAATCTAGAGCTTCTTTTCGATCTTGATTGGGAGTTAAAATGAGCTCTGAATTAGACTTTTAAGTTTTCAGTCAAAACAAGGGCCCATATACAATATGGGTTATTTAGATCGACAGGTTGATCAGCGGCTCGCCCCCTTTATCGATGATTGCAGGCGTACGGGGAGGGGTGACTTGAGATAGGTGAGACGGTCTAATCTGGACCGTCGGATCACCCTTTCCTCAATCCCCCTTGATCTAACTATGTTAAGGGCCCAAATTTCATCCGCCATGGTTTTTGGGCCCCAACATCTCATCCAACGGCTCAAAGTTTTTATTTGTCCAACGTAAGATGGGATCTCAACCTTACATGCTGGATCCGTCATCTCCAACGGATCTACGACGGGGGAGATCCCTAGGAGATTGGAGATCTCCCTTGGAAGACTGGTAATGAAGAAGAGAAAGAAGGGAACCTACCTGGATCCTGTTTGGAGCAAAGAATAGTCGCCGGAAAGATATAATCCCACAGGATATTAAAGCCCTAGTCGGGCGGCTAGGATTTTTGTAATTCTTACCTCCGAGGTGTTTGCCGGAGACAGAGAAGAAATAGGGAGAGGGGAATTAAAGAGGAGAGTGCGAGGAATCAGATTCTAAGAACTTGAACCACTGTCGTTGCCGGAGAAAGCTGAAAAATAGAAGATAACCATTGTGGGTTGCTAGAGTTACTATTTTTGGTCATTTCACCAGTGAATACACCCTCGATCAATCTGAAATCTTGGGAATTTTACAGATCATGTCAGTCTGAATCCATCTAACGATGGAGATTAAAATCCAATGGCTGAAATGAAATGGCTAATTGGATTAGGGTTTTCAAGCAAAAACCCTAGTCTTCTGGGGATGACATGTCAGCAGATGCGCCCAATACTCTGTAAGGGAATATTCCCTCCGGTGCATTAGCAAACACGCCTTGCGGTGTAAAGGGAGAAGGAAAGAGAAGAGAAAAGGAAAAGGAAAAGAAAGACAAGGAGAGAGAGAGAGAGAGAGAGAGAGAGAGAGAGAGAGAGAGAGAGAGAGAGAGAGAGAGAGAGAGTCTAGGGATCTAGAATTTCGTGTGAATAGTGGAAGGGGTATTTATAGGGCTGTTTTAAAATTATTTTAATTAAATTTTCTATTATTTCTTAAAAAATAATTTTTATTCTTTTCTTATTAAAATCAAAAGAGATTCCTCATCATGTTTATTCTTCATCATTGAAATTTCTTGTGCTAGCTGTCCCTTAGCTCAGCTAACTTTTGTAGACCCTACACAAAAGTAAAATGACCATTTTACCCCTATGGGTAAATATAAATTCACAAAATTTAAGAAAAATATAAAATTTTCACCCGAGCTCAGATTTCAACATGCTTGTAGTCATTTTGATGAGTTTTTTGAGTATGATTCTAAATATCCATGTTTCAAGACTTGATTCTTTTTTTAAAAATTAATATTATATTAAATATAATATTTCATTTTGATTTTCATAAAATTTCCAACTAATTCCAAAAAAATTGGGTTTCACAGCAGTGCACCCAAAGTAATATATCTTCGATGGACTAATTGCTTTTAGATAATGGGATCCACTTGACGTGTGCTTGATAGGAACCACTCATGTGGCATCTTTTGATGTTGGATCTAGTTACCCAAAAATCACGCAGATTGGACAAGTCTATTAGTAAAAGTAAGCACTCTTTGAACAATGACATAGTTAGGACCATGTTGTTTGAAGTGGGTAATGTATTAGCCATAGAAAACAAAATCTCTGAATTGTAAGCAAAATTATAAAGGGTCATGAAACGGTAAAGTTGTCATCGTGTGACCTTAAGGTCCGCACCTTCCTTGGATCTGGCATAGGCAGGAGCTTCGTGCACTAGGGCAGGCCTTTATGCGATAGCAAATTAAGACTTTAATTTGCCAATAATAGGGTCCAATAGGGTATTACTGGTATACCTAGGAACTGGACTGAAAATTTAGGATATGGTATTCGGTTGAAATTGATAGTACAATATTGATATTCATTTTATATAACAAAATTTTATTCATATGATATCAGTTTTATGTCTTGGTATCGCAACCAAGAACTAGAAGATAATAAATAGTATGCACAAATGCCCTCATAATGTTATGTTAAATTGAGTTCTTAAAGGGTAATACAATAATTTAAATCTAACCATTTTTATTATTAATAATTATCTTTTTATATTATGTTTGTGTTTAATTCATTTCAAAATTAAGTTAGGACTTAATACAAGGATTATTTATAGATAGCACATTGTGGTTTATCCATGACTCATCATCAACATCAAGACCTTATCCCAATTAGGAGTTAGCCACATGAATCTTCTTCCTCCATTCCCCTCTATTAAGTATCATGGCTTCATCTAGTCTCAAAGTTTTTAAATCTTTTGTTACCACTTCTATCCAAGTTCTTTTGGGCCTTCCCCTTGCCCTTTTAGAATATTCTACTTGCATTGCCTCACTCCTTCTAATTAGTGCCGTTTTGGGTCTCCTTTGGACATGTCCAGACCATCTAAGTTTAATCTCCCTCATCTTGTTACCTATTTGTGTCACTCTTTAGTCTTCTCTAATGTTTTCATTCTTAATTCTATCCTTTCTTGTCTTCCCACTTATCCGTTTCAACATTCCCATTTTCGCGACGCTCATCCTATGAACATAATATTCCTTAACTGCCCAACATTCTAATCTATAGAGCATGGCCGACCTTATGACCATTCTATAGATTTTCCTTTTAGTTTGAGTGGCACCCGATGTCACATAAAACTCCAGATATGCATCTCCATTTGTTCAAACTCGCTTGGATTCTCTGGATAACTTCTCTCTCAATTTCTCTACTCTCATGAATCATTGATCCTAAGTACCGAAGTAGTATTTTACGAGGTCTTCTTGGTTATCAGTCTTAACTGGTGTTCCAATCCTGCTCCTCTCCTTACTAAAATTGCATTCCATATATTCTGTCTTAGTTTAGCTGATTTTAAATCTTTTAGATTTTGATGCTTCTCTCCATAACTCTAGCTTTGTGTTTATGCCCTTCCTTAATTAAGACTATATCACTTGCAAATAGCCTGCACCATGGAATCTCCTCATGTAGATGTTTTGTTAACTCATCTATAACCAACGTGAAAAGGTATGGGCTTAATGTCGATCCTTGATGCAATCCTACAGTGAAGAAAATCACTCATCTAGCCACTAATGGTCTTAACATTTGTTATCACTCCCTCATACATATCTTTAATTATATCTATGTAACCCCATAAAATACCTTTCTTGCCCAATACCCTCTATATTAACTCTATAAAAACTCTATCATAAGCTTTCTCTATGTTAATAAAGACCTTGTGGAGCTATCAATTGTCTTAGTAAGAAAGTAGCTTCAATGGTAGACCTCCTAGGCATTGAACCAAATTGGATTTTCGATACACTTGTCTCACGATGTAACCTCTTCTCAGTCACTCTTTTAAAAAGTTTCATAGTATGACTCATAAGTTTGATCCCCTGATAATTAGTGTAGCTCTATATGTCTCCTTTATTCTTATAAATTGGTACAATAGAGCTTTTCCTCCATTCATTTGACATTTTCTTTAATTTTATAATCTTGTTAAACAACTTGGTTAACCAAATTACTCTGGTATCTCTCATATGCTTTCAAACCTCTATTGGTATACCATTGGACCTCATGGCCTTTCTTGATTTCATCTTTTTCAAGGCCTCTTTCACTTCAGGTATTCTAATCCTACATTCTTATCTATAATGTCCAATGTTATTTAGGTTTACAGTATTTCCAATCCCTATATTTTCAGAGCCATTATCATTTAACATTTTTTGAAAGTAAGTTTCCCACCATTATCATTTGATTATTATCCTTTAGTCATTACTTATAATGCATCTAACATAGTCTAAGTCCTTACCCTTCTGTTCTCTTATTTTTATAAGTTTAAACACATCTTTCTCACCTTCTCTTGGTCCTAATTTACTATAGAGGTCATCATATTCCTTAAGTTTAATCTCACTTATTATTCTCTTAGCGACCTTTTTAACATTCTTATATTGTTTATGGTTTTATTATTTCTAGTCTTTTGCCATGCTTTAAAGCATACCTATTTTTTTCAAAAACTTTTTGCACTGTTTCACTCCACCACCATGTTTCCTTTACTAATTATCTTTTACCTTTAGATACTCTTAAGACATCTTTTGCCACTTTCTTAATGGACATAGTCATATTAGTCCACATGGTGTTTACTTCTGTTTCATAGTTCTAGTTTCCTTCTATCACCAACTTATTTGTGAATGAGATTATTTTCTCTCCTTTTAAGTTCTACCACTTAATTTTTGGATACCTATTAAGTTCATTTCCCTCCTTCCATCTTTTAACATAGATATCCATAACCATTAACCTATGTTGTGAAGTTAAACTCTCACAAGGTATCACCTTACAATCCTTACGCATTGATCTTTTGGTAATCCTAAGAAGAAAAAAGTCTATTTGGATTTTACAGAGTCCACTTTGTTCATCCCTCTTCTTAAAGAATGTATTTGTAATGGCCAAGTTATATGCCAAAGCAAAATTGAGGATAGTTTCCCTCATTTCATTTCATTCTCTTATACCATCCCCTCCATGTACCCTATCCTTCCTTTTATTTTCCTCCATTGTCATTTAAGTTTTCTCCTATAACTATCCCTCAATGTTGAAAATTTCTTGCATGACTCCCTCCATATCGACCCAAAACTATCTCTTGATTACATCTTCTAACCTTACTTGTGGTGCGTATGCACTTATAACATTTATGATCTGCTTTCCTAGAACATGTTTTATTATAATAACTTTATTACTGTTTCTTTTAACGTCCACAACTTTATCATTTAATTCTTCATTTGCTATTATTTCTATTATTATCCTTTCCTACATACTAGAGTTTATACCCATTGATTTATCTAGTTTTAACCTCTTTCTACTTGGTTTCTTCGAAACAAGCAATCTTGGCTCTCCTACATTACATCTTATCTACTAACTCTAGACTCTTACCTGTGTGTCCCTATATTTCATGTGGCAATGCGAATCTTATGCTATTGAGATAGCTTATTTTCCCATACACTTCTCGACCTCCATGGTATGAACCCATGCCACTTTTCATTATGCTTGGGTTTTGATGCAATGTGTCACTTCTCAGGGGTTGCTCTAGCAGACCTTGTGCATTTTTCACTACACCTGGGATCTGATATAACGCATCGCTTTTGAGGGAATGCACTAGCAACTCTTGCCAAATTTTCACTGCATCTGGGATTTGATGCATCGCGTTGCTTATGGGGGACACCCTAGCTTAAGGGAATGTCAATTTTTTATTCATGTCATGTTAGGGTTGCCATACTTTAAAGAAGTTAGAGATGATTTTCATTATCTTCTCTTCTTACTTACAAACTAATATACTAATGCATATTCATTTGCAAGTAGGAAAAAATAACAAAATCAAAATCATCTTCAACGTCTTACTTGCCAACTGGCACCTGATGCAAGACCCTCCTCCTTTTTCATTCGGGCTTGGGATTGGCATTGGCAAAGTTGTGGTTTATCCATAACTATGAACATTAAATGGGAAATGTAATTATTGTAAAAGAAGAACCAAATTTAAAACCATACTTTTTCCTAGGTGTGGCAAAAGACAACACGACATGATAACATGATTCGAACCTGACATGGACTTGAGCGCATTAGGGTCGAGCCTTATCGTGTTTGTATCATTTTTGGGTCAACTCAAAAATGACATGCTAAAACTTGTGTTGTGTTTGAGTCAATCCCGTGTAACTCAAAATTGACACAGTTGCGACTCATGTAATTAAACAGGTCATGTTGACTCGCATGACCCTTGACATACTAACCTAATTATATTATAATGTATTATAATTTATTATCAATCATGTTACATGAGTCATGCTATATTGAGTAGTTTAATAAATAGGTCATGTTCGAGTGTTAAGTGTTCAATTTTAGTCTAAATACCCCTAATTTAGCATTCAATTAGATCATCTAACCATTTAAAATTGCAAAATTTATCTTGATTTTAAATTTAGCTCAAATTGACCATCTAAACCTTAATTTGTCAAAATCAACAGTCAGATGATCATTAGAGCTCATTAGATGATTAATGTAATGTTCAGATGATTCTAATTTGGTCTTTTATTTTGCAGATTAACCAAAAGAGGCATGGATGGCTAAGATCAAAAGTTAACGGTGTAGATCATTCTAAAGAGGATTGGATGGGCCAGATCACCCACAAAGATGGATGTGATACTTTCTTAGAAGATAATTAGCTCAATTGGGAATCATGGACAAAAGAGAAATAACATGGAGAAGGCAAGTTGCAATTGTGGGGATGTTTCTAAAGGAGGGAGAACTAAATTAGAAAAGGGGGGGCTACAAAAGAGGCAAAGGCAACAGTATCCATTCCTCTTTTTTCCCTCATTCCCTCTTTCTTATTCATACCACCCTCCCCTCACCTCTTCTTCATCACCAAACCCAACTGCTCTTTCTTATCTCTTCCTACTTCCTCTTCACTCTTTCCTCTTCTCCTCCCTCTTCTTCTTCCTTTTCTCCCTCCTCTTTGCTTCTCCTTCTCACCCACCTCTTCTCCTTTCTTCCACCACCCCCATCTCACACACCCCTCTCTTTCCTGCTCTCCCTTTCTCTTTTTCACTCATAACCGCACCATCTCATTGCAGCACCCCCTTCCCTTCATCTTCTTCTCTTCTCTCCCTTGGCTCGGCCATACAAGGCATACCCCCCTTCTTTTCCCTTCCCTTCCCATCTTTTTCTTTCTCTCCTCCTACTGTCCCACGTTTGTTTTTCTCCTACTCTCTATCTCTCTCTACTTCTCCATCGTACTTGAAATAGCACCACCCCCTCAGTTCTTTTTCTCTCCTTTCCCACTCTGTCCCATGCTCTTCCTCTTCTGTCTTTCCATCCCATGGTTCCACTTCCTTCTTCATCTCTCTCTCTCTCCAAACTGAGCTGGCCATCCTCTACTTCCCCTTCATTGTTTCAACTTCTAGACTGTTAAGATTTAGTTATTTGAAAGATAGTGATTTGAGTGGCTTTGAAAGTGGGTTAGTGGTAGTTTTATAGATTTTAATGATAAAAGTTAGTGGCAGTTTTATGGGAGTTAGTGGTTATTTTATAGAATTTAGTGGAGTTAGTGTGCTTAATGTTTTTCTCTTCATTTTGTTATTTTGCCTTCTATTATTCCTCTTATTTTGCATTAGTGGTATTAGAGCCACCACGAGGGAAGAGAGTGCTTGAGTGCAAAGAAAAAATTGTGAGTGTCAAAAAAGAAATGAGATCCGTGAGTGAAGAAAAAGGTGAGAGAGTACAGTAGTAACTTTCTTCCATTGTAGTAGTAACGATTCATTCGTGGCTTCAAAAAACTTTGTGCAATCAGCTATTCCTCACTTTGATAGTCACTATAACCATTGAAGCATGCCAATGGAGAACTTCTTAAGGTCCAAAGAATATTGGCAGGTTGTTGATGGCGATGTAGCAGAGTTAGCGACTAGTACAGTTTTGACAGATGCACAAAAAGCAGAGTTAGAAGCTTTGAAGCTAAAGGATTTGAAGGCAAAGAATTATCTTTTTCAAGCAATTGACCGGTCTATCTTGAAAACAATTCTTAGCAAATAAACTTCTATGCAGATTTGGGATTCAATGAAGAAAAAATATCAAGGCTCGTCGAGGGTGATGGGTGCATAGCTTCAAGCTTTGAGGAGAGATTTTGAGACTTTACAAATGAAAGATGGTGAGTCTATTACCAATTATTATGCAAGGGCCATGGGGATAGCAAACAAAATGCGATTCTATGGTAAGAAAATGAAAGACGTTGCTATTGTTGAAAAGATACTATGTTCCTTAGCATCAAAGTATGATTATGTTGTTTGCTTAATTGAAGAATCTAAAGATATAAATGAACTCTCACTTGATGAACTCCAGAGCTCCTTATTGGTCCACGAACAAAAGATGAACCGAAGTTCAACTACAGATGAGCAAGCTCTAAAGGCTTCTACCTTTACTCAATTCTCAAATTCTAGAGGAAGGGGTAGAGGTAGAGGAGGAGGAGGTTGAGGCAATAGAGATAGAAGTAGACAATGTCAAATTTTCAAAGCTAATGATGACTAGTTTCAAGGCAAAGGCAAAGGACAAGATCAACAATTTGACAAATACAAGGTAGAGTGCTTCAGGTGTTATAAATTTGGTCATTATCATTCTGAATGTTATACTAAATTGCCTAACGACAGAGAAAAAAGGGAGACATTGAATTTTGTAGAAAATAAGGAAGTAGAAATTTTATTGATGGCTTACCATGCCAATAAGAAACCTGAATAAGATGTTTGGTATGTGGATACACGCTGTAGTAATCACATGTGTGACAGTAAGTCTTCTTTTTCTTCATTCTACTGTGAGTTTTGGTGATTGCTCTTCTATGAATGTAATGGGAAAAGGTGATATCAACGTAAGAACCAAGAATGGTTTTGTAGAAATAATTTCCAATGTTTTTTATGTTCCTGACTTGAAAAGTAATTTGTTAAGTGCTGGTCAATTGCAAGAAAAAGGTTATGTAATAACTATTCAAAAGGGTTCTTGTGAGATATATGATCTTTTAAGAGGAGTTATTGTTGTTGTTCAAATGAGTTCAAACAGGTTGTTTCCATTGAAGATAAAAAATGCCCAATCTTGCTTAATGGCTGAAGTGAAAGATCCTTCATGGCTTTGGCATTTTTGCTATGACCACTTGAATTTTGGTGGATTAAAAACTCTCCAACTAAAAATTATAGTGTCAGGACTTTCTCAAATTATCATTCCTTTTCAAGTTTGTGAAGAATAAGTTGTTAGCAAACAACATCGTTCATAATTCCCTCAAGGAAAGTCATGGAGAGCAAAGAATGTCTTGGAACTGGTTTATTCCTACATATTTGGGCCAATAAATCCATCTTCTAATGGAGGTAAAAGATATTTAATTACCTTAATTGATTATTATACTCGAAAAAATTAGGTTTATTTTTTGTAGGAGAAATCAGAAGCTTTTAGTGCATTCAAAAGTTTCAAGGCACATATGGAAAATGAAATAGGAAAAAGCATTAAAATTATCCGTATTGATCGTGGTGGAGAATATTGTTCAAAAGAATTTGAAGTATTTTGTGATGAAAGAGGTATTTGACAGAACTCACAATTGCCTATACTCCTCAACATATGGTGCATCTGAGAGAAAAAATAGAACCATCCTCAACATGGTGAGAAGCCTGCTGGTAAGAGGGTACATTCCAAAGAACTTTTGGCCGGAAGCAGTGAATTGGAGCATTCATGTGTTAAATAGAAGTCATACTTTTTATGTTCAAAACATGACACCTGAGGAGGTTTGAAGTGGGCGCAAACCAGCGGTAGATCACTTCAGAATTTTTGGTTGCATTGCTTATACACACGTTTCGGATGAGAAAAGGAAGATGCTTGACGATAAGGGTGAAAAGTGTGTCTTTCTTGGCATAAGTGAAGCTTCCAAGGTGTATAAATTATTCAATCCAATCACACAGAAGATTATAACTAGCAAAGATGTTGTTTTTTATGAGAATAATATATGAAATTGGAACAACAAAGCTTCAAGGTAGCAACCTATTTCAATCTTTTGATGAAAGTGAAGACAAATTTGAATAGCAAATGCAATCCCCTGTTGCAAACTAGCAACCTCAATCTTCTGGTGAAAATTTAACAGCAATTGAGCCTATTGATGATGTTTAGCCACGCCCAAGAAAAAGGCCAAATTGGATGATGGATTATGTAAGTGAAGATGACTTATCAAATGATGATTCAACTGGTCATTTTGCTTTGTTTGCAGATTGCGTTCCTTTAACATTTCAAGAAGCTGTCAAAGATGAAAAATGGCAAAAAGCCATAAATGAGGAGATTCGATCAATTGAAAAAAATAACACTTGGGAGCTGTCATATCTTCCAAGTGGCCAAAAGTCCATTGGTGTGAAATGGGTATATAAAACTAAGCTCAACAAGGATGGTGGACTTGACAAGTATAAAGCTCGCCTCGTTGTATAAGGATACAAGCAAGAATTTGGCATTGATTATAAAGAGGTGTTTGCTCTAGTTGCAAGGCTTGACACTATTTGATTGGTATTGTTTATGGCTGCCTAAAACTCATGGTCCATTTATCAATTGGATGTGAAGTTGACATTTTTACATGGTGAGCTGTAGGAAGAGGTGTATGTTGATCAACCTCTGGGATATGTGAAACAAGGTATACAAACTAAAAAAAGCATTATATAGACTAAAACAAGCACCAAGAGCTTGGTATAGTCGTATAGATGCTTATTTTTCTAAAGAGGGTTTTCATAAATGTCCTCATAAGCATACACTTTTTACAAAACATGTAAATAATGAAAAAATGCTTGCTATATGTCTATATGTAGATGATCTGATATATACTGGTAATGATAGTGTCATGATTGATGTTTTTAAGAAGAATATGATGACTGAATTTGATATATCAGATTTGGGATTGATGCATTTTTTCCTTGGTATTGAAGTTGTGCAATAATCAGCTGGTATTTCTATTTCACAAAAAAAAAAAAACATGTTCTTGAGATTTTGGAAAGGTTCAAAATGAAAGATAGCAGTTCAGTTTGTACTTCAATTGAATGTGGCTTAAAGTTGATGAGAGATGGAGGGAAGAAGATAAATCCTACTCTTTACAAGTAAATAGTTGGAAGCTTGATGTATCTAACTTCAACAAGGCTTGACATCATGCATGGTGTTAGTTTAATAAGTCGATATATGGAGAATCCAATTGAGAATCATCTCTTAATTGCAAAAAGGATCTTTTGTTATTTAAAAGGTACAGTTGACTTTGGAATTTTGTATAAAACAGGATCAAAGAAAATCTGCTTACTTTTTCTGATAGTGACTATGCTAGAGATCTTGATGATAGAAAAAGTACATCTGGTTTTGTTTTTGTGATGAGTTCTGGAGCTGTATCATGGTTATCAAAGAAACAACAAATTGTTACTTTGTCAACTACAGAAGCTGAAATTGTTGCAGCAGCATCTTGTTCATGTCAAGCTATCTGGTTGAGGAGATTGCTTGAAACACTTCAAAATCACCAGCAAGGTCCAACAACAATCCATTGTTATAATGTTTCAGCAATTAAGATTTCAAAAAATCTAGTTTTACATGGAAGGAGCAAGCATATTGATGTTAGATATTATTTTTTGCGTGATCTTTGCAATGATGGTATAATTGTTTTGGTGTTCTGTAAAAGTGAAAATCAAGTGGCTGATATTATGACTAAACTACTCAAGAAAGTTGTGTTTGTGAAGCTTCGAAGAATGTTGGGAGTATGCTTTTAAAATGATGTTGTTCAAGGGCCAGCATAACAGAATTGTTGAAGTTTTTTTTTCCTAAATTGATTTTTGTAGATCTCAGTTTAAGGGAGGGTGTTAAGATTTAGTTATTTGAAATATAGTGGTTTGAGTGGCTTTGAAAGTTGGTTAGTGGTAGTTTTATAGATTTTAGTGGTAGTTTTATGGGAGTTAGTGGTAAAAGTTAGTGGTTATTTTATGGGAGTTAGTGGTAAAAGTTAGTGGCTATTTTATAGAAGTTAGTGGAGTTAATGGGTAAGATTAGTTTGTTGTTTTACTACTCTTGTAATGCCTATTTATAGACTTTTATCAATTAATAGATGTGTGCTTAATGTTTTGCTCTTTATTTTGTTATTTTGCCTTCTATTATTCCTCTTATTTTGCATCACAAATGTCGGACGACAACGCAGACCACACAGGAATCCACTTTCCTGTTAGCCTTCCACAAACATCTCACCGCTCCAGCCCATTGGCCAGTTCCCTAGAGAAAACCCGTGTTGGGTTTTCCCACCGTTACTTCTCTTCCTCTCCCCTTCTTTCCCTTCTCCTATGGAATCTCTACTATCACCATAGTCATTCCAATTTTCGGTGCTCGCTCCCTCACCTTTGCTTTGCTCTCTTCTCTGTTCATCAGTAAAATGGTATTGGACGGCTTGGCGGAAGAAAACCCGACATGGGTTTTCCCTTGTCTCTCTTTCCCTCCTATTTCATCCCTCTCTTTTCATCTCCCTTCTCCCCCTCCATTGCCGAGATCTTCACCCTCTTCATCGGGTTCTATTTGTTTTTTTCTTAAAAACCATATTTTTATTATTAATTCCATTTTTACCCTTCAATCTTTAAATTCAATTACATTTTTGTCACAGTTTTTAATTCCATTTGCGTCCCATTTTATTCCAGTTTTACGTTATCTGCCTTTTGCTTATCCATGAACAATCTACTCCCAACCAAATCAATTAAGGTCTAATCCAATCAACAGGTTAGCCTTAATCAACCAAGATTGCCTGTTTCTCATATGTTTCTTATCTAATTTTAAATTAACTTTCCAGTTTCATTCTTAGGACGTCCCTAGACTTAATTTATGTATCTGATCTTTGATTTGAAATCAGTAACTTAGTCTAAGCTATCCAAATCCCAAAATTACAAATTCATCCAGATCTTGACAATTTTGAGGAATTTGACAAATCTGACCAGTATAACTGTAATCAAGGACATGCTGAAGACATCTATGAAGGTTGATCAACTCTCAGAAGACCAAAATTGAAGATATTGATAGTGATCAAGCTAGGAAAGTAATTTTTTTTCATATTATTTGATTTATTTATTTTATTTAGGAACTGGAAATTTTGTAATTTTTAAAAGTTGATTAGATCTGAACTCTAATTATAATTCCAATAATTTTTAGTAATTTTTTCTTTCAAATTTTAGATAATTAAATTTTATTAAAATTTTCACTTTTTAAGTCAAGTTCCCGTGGGATCAACCCGTACTTGCATAGCTATACTACACTAGCCCGTGTACTTGCAGTTAAACATCAACATCGAGTCACTGATTCTTGACATGATTATTAATCGTGTTGTCTTTGTGTCAACCCATATACTCTTAATGGGTCAATATCGACATGGCATGAACACGACTAGCAAACATGATTTGCCACCCTTACTTTTTCCTATTAAAAAGCCAAAAACTACAAAATAGTGGGCTAATCTTAAACTGATGGTTTTATTTTGTCTTCGTTTCTCATGCTATATTGTCAATAATCATATGACCTTATGTTTTTATGAGTGGAACTGATCTTAGAATGGTGATATTATTGCTGTTGTTTGAACTATATTAATAGTTCTTTATAATACTTGGGTAAGGTTTTAAAATTTTGCTCATTAGGATTGAAGAAGTATTGACTATTAGGATTGGCATTTTGGAAGTATTGTATTCTTTATAATAATTGTATCACTATTACTCTACAAGGAATGCTAAATAAAAAAACTCCTAACTTATGCATGATGGGGTTCAATCATCTAATTTCTTGGACTTTTGATGTCTCATAGTTCAAAAATCATGTGGACTGGCAAGTTACAAGATTGCCCTATTTGTTTTTTAGTATGGATCATTGTTTGGAATATCTAACCATCTATGGAAAGAAGATTCTTTTATATATTACAATCATCCAATCTGCCTGATTTTTGGAATAGTAGACAACCAAGGCCAAAGCAATTAGATGAAGTAGCTAGGCAGATCATCTATAGGTGGAATCCATCATGCAAAAGTTGATTGCTTTAACATGTGTTTCATGTCTTTAATACAATTGATCATTTACATTTGCAATTCTTGGGGGCATCCATGCACGTGAATGTGATGTATCTTATCAATTTTTATTGTGCATTCTTCTTAATGCATGATCTCCATATATTATAATTGTGTATTCTAGAGTTTCAAAAGTCTATAATAGTTGATTTTTTGCTTCTACATGTACCATTTTCTCCTACTATTGTCTTATCAAAAGATCATATATTTAATTTCTCAAGAAGGTTTAAAAATACAGATGACATATTTGAAACATTCTAAGTACCATTTTCTCCAATTCTTGTAAATCCTTTTTAGCTTATTTAAGTTTAATTAATGTGTTGAGCAAATATTTCATTTTATTATACAATTATAGGATGCTTATATAATTCTTTACTTACAAAAACATAGTTCATGTTCTTTAGCAAGAATGTTAAAATCTCGAGCAATCACATCAGTCTTTTAAATAATTTTCACGTTGACTTTCTTTGTGTCTTCTCAAGCATAATTTTTTGCTTATTTTGAATTCATGTCATAATTAATGCTAAATGTTATAGGTAGTGGCATAATTTGTAATTTGAACTTAGCAATTAACTTACAAATGCATGATTACGTGGTATACAAATAAAAATAATGGAAAATCCCACTTTTAACATCTTAATTGTTCGGCTTTTACATTTTTCTCCTTTATTTATTAAATGGTACATAATCGAGAACCAGTAGTATGAGAATGCTTTTTAGACTAGGAACCAAATTCCAACCTATTATGGTACCAAGAACTCTAAAATCTTAATGGTACAGTTTTGGTCATTTACTCCCTTAGCCAACAGTCTAGCTAGTTGCTCGTAGACAACTCGGCTTCTGCCCTAGAATAAGCTTCGCCCATATAGATTCAAGTTGCTGCTTTTCCTGTGGCCGTGTATTAGATTTACAAGTCTGCGTGAGAGAGTGTATCAGTGATATGTTTCGTACGTAATTCTTTGCTTGTACCAGAAAATTTTTTATGACTGAAATGGTTCTTTCTTCCTCCCACTAATGAAAAGTAGGCAATGAAATGTCCTCGTACATTAAAAATTGATGAGTACGTTGGAGTTAATAAACTCTGTAGGGGATGGTATTTTGTTGGCCCAAGGTCTCTGTAATTGAAATTCAACAAAAGCAGAAACAATATGGTGAAAGTCTCCCATTCAACACACCGACGCCCAAAAGTAGTCTCTGATGGGAAGTCTCTATTCTCCTGTCGTCATCAAGTCAGAAAACAGTCACAAGCTTACCATCTGATCAACATTTTTCATCTTTTTGATGTATTATCTTCATCATAGACATAATCTCGTTCTGTCTGTCTGCCTCTCTGAACCACACGACAGAGAGGTTAAGGGGTTTATGCCTTTATGGAGCTTTCTCGACCAATGAAAGATGAAAAGCAAGTGAAAGGACATTCACAAGCAGGAACACCATTCAAATGCCATGGGGAAACATGCTTAACCCCGGCCCAATCCAACCCAACCCAACGAGACCTTTGATTAAAGGCTCAAGTCATTGTTCCTTGTATAAGGGAGCGGAGAAAGCAACTTTTTGCTTTATGGAAGTGGATTCTGTGCATCATTCTCCACTAGTTATTGTTGGGTTTGGTTCAAATGCCTTGGATTCCATCGGATCCAATGCAAAGCTTGGTGGATCCTAATGCAGTAAGCTCATCAGTTTGACAAAGATAGCTTTCACATGATAACTTGTTCCTAATTTGGCGCACTTCAGCATATATTCTGCAAGTGGTATGACCATCTTGATTAACTCATAAATCCCGCATTCGAATTTGAGACTACAAGTCTGAGGCTTGGCTCATCAGACCAACAACAACAGATTGTGATGGATGTTTCATCTATTTCAAGCTGAAATTTTTTATGGCAGAGTTGTATTTCAATTTAGAAACGAAGAATTTACAGAAACTGGAGAGAATGCTTGAGTCAGCCCGTGGTATTAAAGTGTTCCTACTTTACATCAGACCTAGGTGAGAGGAGAAGGTTTGTATGCTAGGCTTGGGACATACAGGACAGAAGAATTATTAGTTTGGACATGATTGGATTGAATGGCTACTAGTGAATTTGTGTATCGTATCACAGATAGTGTGATATAGGAAAAACGTCTCATGGATTAAGAGGACTTGGCACATTTTTATGGGATCCACACCACTGACATCTCACCATAAAAGCTGAGGTATTGTAAGTTTTTCTTAAACAGAGAAACCACGTCATCCTTGAACATGGGTAGAGAATCGATCAAACAGGCGCCTATATCAGCTATGCATGGAGATGTTACATAAGACGAAGCTATGGATAGGCCAATAGAGAACCTGAATGATCTAGAGAGCCATTATCAGATCTTGAGAGGGGCAACATTATATCTCACAACAAGCCTCGATTCTGTGACTCTAAATACTAGACTGATGCTTAGACAGATAATCATGCGTTTCCCAATTATATGATTTAGTTTTCAAAAGGTGCTTCGGATTGCCTTTGGTTGTCTAAAATGAACAGAGTGCTATTATCAAATCAAGGGAGTTTTAATGCCATATAAATAATTTTACAAGAGCTTTGAAACATAATTATGTATACAGAACCAGTAAACTTACAGACTAAACGTACTGAAACATTACCCTGCAGTTACCTGGGATTGTCATAAACCATTGGCAGACCAAAACCGGGTTTTTGGGCTTCTATCGTTGGAAGAGTGAAGATTGGATGGATGGAGAAGGCAATGTTTGCCAATGGGGAAAGACTCACTTTGCTCAAGGTCACTCTTTCTAGCCTTCCCCTGTATTTTATGTCTCTTTTCAGATGCCTGCCTTGGTGATTCATGAATAGGAAAAGTCATATAGGAAATTCCTTTGGGATGATGCTATTGATAAGAAAAAATATCATTTGGTGAAATGGAAATTTGTGAGCCTTGCTAAAGAGGAAGGGGGAGTTGGGATAAGAGATCTTGAAACAGTCAGTAAATCCCTCTTAATAAAATGGCTATGGAGGGTTGAAATGGACAGCCATTTTCTATAGAGCAGAATTATAAGGAGAGATAATTTTAGAACTCACTGGAGTCTTGACAGAACTAAGATACATAGAAGCTCCGCCATTTGGAGAGACATTTACAAAAGGTTGGATGTGTTTGAAGGTAATTCTCAAATTCCAGTGAGAAATATGGCGATTTTCCCAATTCTGGAATCAAGTTTGGTGCAACAATTTGGAGCCGAAGCATTCATGCTCCAGAATTTACAGGGATCGCTTAATAGGAATGCCTTGTAAGAGATGTGCTTTTGAATACCTCAAATGGCTTCATCTGAAATTTAACTTTTAGTAGAAGAATTTACAATTCTGAGATGGAGCTGAATAATTTTATTGAATTATTCAACTCTATGGTGATTGATGCATCCAAAAGGGACCGATTGTGTCGGAAACCAGACAATTCCAGAATCTTTTCTGCCAAGTCTACACACAAGCTTCTTCGCAAAGATGGAAACCAACATAATTTGGTTGAACGCCATTCCTCCAAGTATCTCTTTCTTCTCTTGGGTAGCTGTGACACACAATACCCTAACTTACGATAACTTACAGATAGGGGTGGGGTGTGCATCAGTCTGCTACATGTGTTACAGTCAGTGTGAATCGGTTAATCATCTGCTGGTGCACTGCTCTGTTACAGAGGAGATATGGAATTTCATCATCAGAAAGTTCAATGTGGATGGGGTCTTCCTAAGACTATTTAGAAAGGTTAGATCAATGGAACCTCAATGGCATCTGTATAAGAAACAAAATGTTATGATAATATTGTGCGATTTCATTTTGCTGGACAGTATGGCTAGAGAGGAACTTTAGATGTTTTCAGAACAAAAGGAGACCCACAAAAGCTCTAATGGATGGGGTAATTAGACTGGCATGCAGATGGGTTGTAAGCTCAAAGGAATTCCATATGCTTTCCATGTAAGAAATGATCAGGAGCTGGGATGAGATCAGGTTATCTTCCATCCCCAAGTCAGTTCCAAACCGACATCGAAACCTCCTCTAGACGGCCAACTCAAACTCAATTTCGACGGGAACTTCTAGCAATCACGGAGAGTCTAGAATTGGACTGGTCCGTAATAGGAATGGGTAGAGAACAATGGAGTTTGCTGGGTTCTAACAGTCACAAGTCCAAACAATCACAATCTCTCTCCCTACTGAGAACACGTTTTTCTTTAAAGGAAGAGCAAATCTATGAAAGTGTATGGGCACCCAAAGCGTGCAATATTGTGACTGTTGAGACTCGGCTGCTACATAAGTTTAACTGCCATGACATATTTGATCACAACAAGTCAAATTATCTTTATTTCAAACGCAGAGCATTGTCCAGCACATGTTTCATGTACTCCTAATTCTTTGTAGCCAGGACATGAATTCACAAGAAAGAGAGAGTGAGAGAAGTACTTAATTTATCAAAGAAAGGAAGTTGGTGGTTGTTTTCAAGTCCTCATTCTTCGCTTTGAGAAACAGTAAAGCAATGACAAAGTAACAAACTACAAGATGCCAAAATGAGCTTAATTTCCTTTTGATTCTTTATCACTCTTTCCACGAAGACCGGACTCCTCATAGGCGGGAGATTCGTGCACCGGGGCTGACTCTTTCCATGAAGACCATGTTCCTTACACTTCACCATGGGATCAAATCCAAATCAAACTTACAAAATCGAGGAGATAATACAGCTTCTTAAAGGCATTATTGTTGTTTAGTATAATTCCTACTCATTACTACCAATGCTTGTAATTATAGATAAGACACATTTCATCCCTATTAGATGGTGGTTAGCATTGAGTAAAAGTGGCACGACCATAGTTATTGGGGAATTCCTTTCCACCCATCATCCCGTCGCGTCCCCCTCTTGACTTTCATCCTTCTCTTGTTTCCACCCCTACTATTGTGCCAGATTTGCCACGTCTAACTATCAGGATCAATAATCTACAAGGATAAGCATACACACAAAAAGAGACAAGGAGTTTACATAGTTCAGCTATTATGTCTACATACATTAGAAGGATAATCCATAAAGATAAGCAAACCATGAAGAAAGACAAGGACCTCGGTTCAGCTACCACGCCTGCATTCATGAGAGATGAGGAATCTGTTACTTGATCAAATTACATAATGAGAAGGCTAAAAGCCTCCCTCAACTCTCATATGCTTTTTTACGTCTCAATCTCTTTCACTCGCAATTATAAGAACCTTAATATTTATAAGTATAAACCATGTGAGTCTATCCAAACACCTACTTCTTATAATTACCCTACCTCTATGTGACTCTCTTATTGAAGATGGCAACATACAAATAGAGTGAATCAAGGCACGTTTCCCAACCTCTGTAGCATTTTCGGCTACCTATGAAAGTTCTGCTCACCTAGAATTGTAACACCCAATATTTACTGTACCATAATTTCCCAAAGTGCTCTAGACAGACGTGCATGGTGGGCCAACTTGTTTAAATGATACAAATAATTCATCTCCCTTTGGCCTATTCTGTATAACTGCTCCCCGCAAATAATCTAAGTCCTTAGACCTTGACTAATTAAAAAAATAATATACAGTTATCCACATTTATCCCAAGAACCTTTAGAATTTGCAGGTTAGGCTTGTCTTGCAGAGAGAATCTTTTTCTTTTTCTTTTTCTTTAGTTGTACAAAGTGTGAGACTGGTACTTGAGCTTCTCTATAAGAAGAGTAAACTCCGGCTTGGCAGAGCAACTCTCCCTGCAGTTCACAGCATAGCGTGGAATCAGCTGCGAAAGAATTCTGCAGCGCATTAAAATTTGACGTGGAAATTCGTAAAGAAAATAAACAAGAGTGTCTTAGCAGGAAGGGGTGTGTATAACAAAACAAGGAGGGTTAAATATGAGATCCCCGTACAGCATTATAGTCGTCCCTTGTTACGGCACTTCACTATTAAGCTGGATGTTGTTACGGGCTATCTGACATCCAATAATTTAAGTGTGGGCCATGCCTTATCCATTTACGACTGGCCACGAATTGACGCTGACAAAAATACGATCGTACGGTTCGCCCATTTATTAAGCGCGGGAAAAGTGATTGCCGTTTTCAAAGTTTTCCCGCCCAAATAAATAGAGAAATTTTAGAAGAAGATGATGTTTGACTGTGTGCACGCACGAGTAAGGGTGGTACGCCACTTTACCATGTGGCCGCAGTGTTTGGTAGATCTCATCCGTTCGTCTGATTTTCTGAGTTTGATGATAATTAATAGTCCTAAAATAGTGGGCATGAGATTAGAAACAATGTACGGAATCACCCATTACTATTCATTCCATTAAAATCGTACCCTCAATTTCTGAAGACGATAAAGGGCACCCCTTCATTATTGTTCTGACAAAATGACTGACGGAACCCTATTTGGAGGACCACGCATTGATTATTTTAGTGACTTTATTATTCTTAATTTTTGAGAAAAGAAAAAAACTTAAATCTGAAAAAAAAAGAAGGGTTGATCTCTACCTGCGGGCAAATTTGTAGCTGCTGAAGAGAGAGAGAGGAACTCGACGCCATTGATGCAGCTATCGACTCACTCAAGTGACAGAAATGAAACGCTTTTAGTTGAGCGGTTTAGCCAATGGTAGTATACCCAGAAAATAATTTCACAGATTATCAACTGTCTTCCTCAATCTCTCCACATCACCATTTCCAGATCGTCGCAGAGAAATGTGATCCAACAGAAGGCTCCAATGGGTCGCCGGAATCTGTTCGACCTAGAAAAAGGCCCTGGAATCTCCTTCCTTCTTCATGTCAAGGTATACCTTTTGGTTTTATCTTTTTTCTGTTTTGCTGGAAAACAGTGACCATTTGCAGATCTGTGCAATATTTTTACTGCGGAATTGTATTTAGTCCAAAGATGGGATTACCCAAGATGAACTTTGGAGATCGTATTGTGTACATCAGAATGTTTACTAAATTAAAGTCATCCGTGATAGCAGCGTCAATGGCGTCGAGTAGTTCCTCTTGACCCATAATAGCAACGGTCAAGAGGAAGATTCTTCTACTTCAAAATTTGGCCCTCTCTGCTAGTTGCTGCAAAATTTGGCCAGAGACTAGAGTTCAACCTTTTTTTCTTTTCAGATTTGGCCTTTTTCTTTTTATTTTCTTTAAAATTAGTAAAATACTGAATGATGAGCCCACAAAATAGGGTTCCATTAGTAAATTTGATGGAACTACTATCAAAGAGGCAGTCCCGAGAAATTTCTTCTTTCTGAAATCTCAGAAGTAGAGGATGATACCATATTGATGGAACACAGTAGTACGGAAATGTAACATATATTCTCCCCAAGAATTTTTGTAAGTGGCCAAGTTAAATTGTTGGGACTCACATATACATCCAGCCATAGTCACAAAGTTCGGATGCCACGAAAGTTCTCAAGGTAAAAAAAGTCATAGAATTAAAAAAAACTTAAAATATATACGAAAACAGATGGCAAAAACTTGAAAAATATATAATAAATTTATAAATTTTTTAGCCAAAAGTTGAGCAATTATATTTTAATTATAAATATAAAAATAAATAAATATACAATCTACTTGACAACTTCTTAGTAGAAAGAGGTATTATTATAGATAAAATAAATATAATGTTCAAACTTGAAGACAAAATTACAAACTTTAGAGCCCAAAATAAGTACAAGAGAAAACAGCAAGAGTGAAAATATTAATTTTTTTTAAAATTATACAAGAAATAGATATTCAAGGTAACTAGAATCATAGAGATAAGAGATGTGAAGCTTAAGGTTAAACTGTTGAAGAAAAGCAAAAAAATAAAAAAAAGAAGACAAAAAGTCACAAAAGAATTTTTTTTGTTTGGCAAAAGCATGTAGTTGTAGAAAGGAAAAAGAAACTAAACTAAAATAATGAAAAATGTAAAGGCAAAAAGGCAAAAAATTGTGAAAAAAAAAAATGTTTTGAACAAAAAATTTAGAAAATTTAAAAAGACTGTTCCATTGAAAAAGACAAGTCTTTTTAAATGTGACACAGCTCATATTTTATGTGAGCTGTTTGGTATAGCCACAGAGATATCTGTTCACGAATAAGCTAATCCATGAAGGCACTAAACTGGCTTATCCAGCTATAACCTTTTACTTATACTATGAAGAAGATCATTCACAAATTATTCCTTCACAAAAAAGTAGGAATTTCAAAGGTCCTATATTATGCAACCTTATTTGGCATTTTTACAAGAGGTTTTTACGCATCAAACCTGTAATTTTTAGGTCACATGTAAAAACTAAACCATTACGCCAAGGCTTCCCTTCTAAATGGGACTTACTCCACTATATTTGAAACCTCCCACCCTCTATTCAAGTCTTTTGCGGCCAATTCATTCACAACTGTAGTACTCAATGGAAGCATCCTAAGTTCAAAAGCAAGGGTTACTCGTGGAAGGGAGAAGAAGGAGAAAGAAGGCAAGGCAGTAAAATATCGGCTTCCTACAGGGGTAAATGTGTCAGAGGAAGGGCATTTCAGGCAACTCATTTAATTCAGGGGCTTTTAATTAATAAGACCGAAGGCAAGGGGTAACAAAAGGAAGTGAAACCATTTCCCCTGCGTCTGCCTGTCTCCCACAAAACTGTGGTACTGGCGAGACAACGTGACCCGCATGTGCGGTTTTCCCCTGCTAAATCCCGCACAATCATTACCTCACAAACTCACGGAGCCGATGACGTCATTTTACTCGCTTTTTTATCATTTTTTTACGATTTTACCACCCCGTCGTACAGCCTTTTCAGCGTAGTAAAACTTACGTACCGTTATTCTACGTACAATTTTTTCCTCTCTTCGTTGGATAACCTTTGAAGGCAGTAACTCGGTTTTTTGGTCGATGTTATTTCTAGACGGCTGGGAAAAAATAATATCATATTTATGTAATATTTAATTAATAAAAATGATCCGAATTTTGTTGGCTGGCTGCGTGTCATGGGATTGAAGGGGAAGAGTCTCTTTCAAGAATCCAACAAAACTAGTGCTGATGTATCTACAGCAATTATACTGAATTTGTTTTTTCTTTTTCTTTTATTAATTATTTTACTTATGTCATGGTCTGAGCTGTGAACTCGCGACTCTCGACTCTCGACTCTCTCGAGTTAATTGTCCATGAATCTGAGTCAAGGTTTTGTATAATGGCTTTCTATGTTTGTTGATGAGAAATGATGCCTACAGCCTGTCTTTTATAGTTTTAGTTTGTTCTTAATTTTGGAACTGTAGTTGTTGGTCTTTCTTTGTACAGCTGTTATGTGGCGTCTGTGCATGTTTTTTTTAGGAATCAGAACGATAAAGACAAGAAAAATTATGGCCATTTTTCATCTGAATCCAACCTCTCAAGTTCCTAAAAACAAGTGATACCAAGGTGATCTTAGCCGTCCATTTGTTAGCCATGTGCATAGCTAGGCTTGGTGGGGCACTAAGGGATTTCTGCGTTCACGAGGAAAGCTTCTAAGAAAAGATTACCACAATGTCCAAACGATTCCACCTTGTTTAACTCGTCACTTTCGCAACTGAAAATTAAGCAGGCCGCCGTGGTTGAATGAGGTTCAAGCAGCTACAGAGAACAAGCCTGGATGACTATGTTTCATCTGAATCCACCCTCCTCGGTTCATCGGCAACTCACCCAACCGAGTTATAAGCGGGTCGAACAAGGCTTGGGTAGCTAGCTAGAAAGAGCAAGCGTAGATGACCAAATGCACTTTCATGGATTCCACAGTGGTGGGCTACCTGATCAGTGCAGTTAATGTCAAGTTGGTGGGGCCATTTGCATGGCCTAAGCATCTGAATAACTTTCTTTCTTGAAAACAAAGAAATTGACTGGATTGACAAGGAGTCAACCAAACCCGAAGCATTTTCAAACCTGAGCGTTAATCCCTAATCATCACTTTTGTCTTTGTAAATTTTCTTTTCTTAACAAAGGGTATAAAGAAGAGAAGAAAGTTGATTTTGGGTGGGTGGGAAGATCTGCTTGTGATTTGCTTGTGAACTAAACAGAGAAATGGAGAGGCAGGAGAAGGGGAGATGGAGGGAGATCCGATCAAAGGCAGGGAGATAAAGTTGTGGGTTGGGAGGATTTCCTTTCTTGTTTATAATTTAAGAGAAAGTGGGGCTAGGTGGAGTTGACTGGCCCATGGGTATTCAATTATTATTTCTTTCTTTTCTACAATTTATTTTGCCTTTTTCTATTGTTGTGTTGGGATGAGCTGTCCTCTGCATTAGATGCTTATCTGACGCTCACCTGAACTGCCTGGCTGCTGCACGGTTAGACCCAAATCACTACGGACCACATTTACCCAGAGACTGGTAAGACTAGTCGTCGTTACTATTACTAGCTTTTGTGGTTTCTAATTTCTCAGAGGGAGTGGGGGCTTGTGTTTCCTGTCAATCTCTCTAGGGTTTTGTACTCACTTTTGTAAGCCTTTGTGATTGCTAATTTGAGTTGGGTTTGTTGGGTTTTTGAAGTAGAGTTGGGGGAACAAAGATTAATGGATTCTAGTGCAGGCTTTCCATAAAAGAGAGGGGTTGGAAAACAAGGAGACCTGGGGGTGTGAACACTAAACCTGCTTGTTATTTTCACTGCTGACAAGGAAAGGAGATGGAGATGGGTGGTTGAAACAAACAGTGGGTGAAAAGATGAGTAGGAAAATACAGGGGTGAGTTTCCAATTTCGTTTATGAAAAGTCTATTTAACATTCCTTCCAAGGACCCACGAGTGGCCGAGTGCTGCTTTTACAGGCCCTCACTCCAGTTGGACCCTGGAAGAGACAATAAGAGCAAAAAACCCTTTTAGGTGAGTTTTTAGCCTTGTGATAAACCTAGAAATCTCTCTCTCTCTCTCTGATAGACATCGACAGTCGATCAGAGAAATGAAAGAAGCCGAAACGAACAATCTATAGCTTCGGGTCTGCACGTGTGTGGAGAAATCAGAAAAGGGTTTTCTTCTTCTTCCTTTTTTAAATTTTTTTTTTTTTTTTTTTCTGGGTTTTTTGGGGGTTGTGGGGATGGGGTCATGAAAGCAAGAAAAGGGGATTTGAATACTGCAAGTAGAGAGGATGGAACAGACAGAGCATGGAAGAGGAGGAATACCTTCAAACAGCACCGGAAGCAGCGATACGAGCAGCCACAAGCAAGGTAGTAATAATTCGGAGCAGCAACAAGGAGGAGGAAACAGCGGTCCTTCTTCGCAACTGGTCCCTTTCGAGGCAAGTCGAGTAGGTGTTGGGCCATCGTCCAACAAAGGAGGACAAGGCCCAGACCCATACATGGGCTCCATCCAGGGATCTTCGGTGGACGCTTCTCTAGCCATCTCCACAAGGGCAGATTCCGACCGTAAACTGGCCGTTGCTCCCAAACGCTCTTCCAAAGACCGGCACACAAAGGTTGACGGCCGTGGCCGGCGAATCCGGATGCCGGCAACCTGCGCTGCTAGGGTTTTCCAGCTTACTCGTGAGTTGGGGCATAAATCTGATGGAGAGACGATCGAGTGGCTGTTGCAGCAGGCCGAACCGGCGATTATTGCAGCGACCGGAACTGGAACCATTCCGGCCAATTTTTCGTCTTTGAATGTATCGCTTCGGAGTAGTGGGTCTAGTATTTCCGCTCCGCCATCGAAATCGGCTCCTCATAGTTTTCACGGCGCTCTTGCGCTTGTTCCTCACCGGTCAGATTACGATGACGGTTCTGAAGTTAGTCGGAGGTTGATGGGGGGTCAGGAGCCTGGGATCTCGCACTCCGCGATGTTAGGGTTTCAGCAAGCTCAACATCAGCAGCAACAGCAAAATCAGCCGCATCTGATGTTGTCCGGCGATCAGATCGGAGAAGGACTGAGTGCCGGAGGTGGTGGAGAATCTACCGAAACCTATTTGAGAAAACGTTACAGAGAAGATCTGTTCAAAGACGACCAACAGCAACAAGAAGGAGCAAATTCTTCGCCGGCAACGAGCAAAACGTTGCGAACCGGTGTTGACGGGCAAAGAACACAGCAAGAAGCAGTGGGCTTGATCCGACCGTCAAACGTCATGCCGGCAGCGTTATGGACTGTCGCTCCGGCCCCGAGTAGCGGCGGCGCCTTCTGGATGCTTCCGGTCACAGCCGGCTCAAACTCTCCAATGGCCGCTGCAGCAGCAGCTGGACCGTCCGATCCACCTATCTGGACATTTCCTTCCTCCGGACAGTACCGGACTTCCATCCAACCCGCCGGCGGTAACACCATCCAAGCTCCTCTACATTTCATGCCGCGGATCAACATCTCCAGCGGGAACACTATCGGAACTCTGCCGCTTGGATCAATGCTGCTTCAACAACCCGCTCCCGCCGCTGCGGCACCCCAACATCTCGGGTTAGGCATCTCCGAAACGAACATCGGAATGTTGGCAGCACTCAACGCTTACAACCGCGGCGGTTTGAGTATGTCCGATCAACACCAGCCTTTGGATCATCAGACTTCAGTTCATCACCAGCAACAAGGAGCGGCCGACAGCAGCGAAGATCACCAAACAAATTCTCAGTAGAAAACGAAAACAAGGTTCTTTCTTTCCTCGCCGATTTTTCGACTGCTCTTGTTACAGTCGATATTATTATTATTATTATTATTCAAATTAGGGTTTTCCTCTTCCTCTCATCTCCTCCCTTTCCCTTTCTTCCTTCATTTTTAGCATTTCCAGTATGTTTTGGTTTTCTCTTTTGAAGTTGCAGGAGTTGAGTAGAGCTTTCTGAGTGCCTAAAATTCCCTTCAGTCCATCATATTACAGCTTCACTTTCTCTTCTAATTTGCCATTAATTTGAGAGCTTCCGCTTATTTGTTGGTCCAAAGGATCAAAGGGGACAGAGATTGTATAGGGAATTTGTTTGTGCAGTAGTTATAATTCTTTGTTTGTACCAAGAGAAGAAGATCATCCAAAGACCAAAACCAAACAAATTAATTTGTGTCACTCATTTATAAGCAGGACGTATACTGTCTAAAACTTGTTGGCCCATCGGGTCTCCTAAGCAACGAAGTGCCTCATCGAGAGACCAAAATGCGCCACTCTTTCGTCCAATTTTCTACGGTTGGTGGCAAGTCATGCCATCACGGCTATTCAAAAGCTTATCTGTGGAGTCTTGGATGCCTCAAAATCTTATAATTTATTCTCTATCTTCCCGTCTTCTTTCTTCTTCCTAGCATTGGGCATTGCTTCCGGAAGCCCATTTTCCATGCCCAAATTCGCGTTAACCGAAGATTCTTCCCCATCACATATGCAGCATCCGGTTGCCGATATTGAGGCTGGTTTTTGTGGATTTGCTTTTCTCGTTCCGGCTTTCCATGCTATGAAAATTGGGTAAGTGTTTGCCGGTACGTGGTCGCGTTGTGTCTCCGCTCTCTCTGTCTCTCCTGTCCTTAATTAGGAAAAATAAAACATCCCGTTCTCTTGGGGGTAAGAAACCAAGTGGACTCGGATTACCATGTGTTTGTAAATTTGACTAAATTGCCTCGGGCTACACCCTGTCCATTGTCCCTTTTTATCTGGCGCTTCGAACTACCATGTTAATTGCTATTCTCCTGTCTCTCTCTCCACCTGGTTTTGGATCTTCCTATTGAAGAAGAGTAATGCAGGCCACGTTTGTTTGGTGGGCCCATCATGTGCCCCATCGTTGCACAATTCAACTCAATCAATCCAACTGTCTTCATTTGGAGTTATTCGTGACTAATTAAGTGGTCTAATCACCTCTGAGACACTGGACATTTTTTTCACTTTCACCGGGGGATGGTTGCGTTTGATTGACCCGATAAACACGATCCAAGTCTGCCTCCTCGTCGTAATTGGGTGAAGACCTCCTTGATGATCAGAACGTATTTGTGGGCAGCTGTTAGATTAAGGATTGGTTGGTGCCCAAGTGGCACATTCCCCGCCCCCTCCTCAAAAGTTCCACCTCTTGTGAGCAAGATGCGGTGGTTTTGCAGATGATTGAGGAGATGAAGTCTTTTCATCTCTGGGCTGGCTTTAAGTAAGAAAAATGCTTTTGTTTCCTTTCTGGGAAAACGACGCGAGAATAAGCCGGTCGGTAGGCTATTTGTTGGGCGAAAATACACAAATGTGGTTCCTCTCCTTTCGTGGCAAAATTTTCTTCTGATTTTCTCTATTCATTGGCGGTTTGGGTGTGAGTAAACTCGGCCCGTTCTCCTTTAGCCAGCCAAGTAAGACTGTAGGTTGGTGCTGCAGCCTTGCAGGTCAAACTAGCACAGTTGATCTTGGCCGTACACGTCTGTACACGTGAAGTGGATGACAGTCCTGTACCAACCGGCATAAGATTCCACTTCTTTTTCCTTTTTCATTTCCCGTCAACTTTACAAGTGGTGGTAAGAATATACGGGAAGAAAGTAAAAAAATTAGAAAGAGACTTGACGATATATCAGTTGGCTATTGCGGGATCAGTGGATCAGCTTGCATCGCCACGACCCCAGATCTCAAATCTTCTTAATTCTAATCTCAAGGCTCATCCAATTGGCTTACTTTTCAGGAAATTCCAAATCAACGAGCCCCTCCCCTCTCCCGGAATGTTTCGGGAAGGTCTCCAATAAGGCGTGGAACATCCCACTACTGTACTTAATGGTCGCACCTTCGGTTGATAGCTCCTTCCTTGACTAAGTCTATCCACTCATTCAAAGTCATGCTGCTTGGAGAATTACAAATGAGGAAGAAAATATGCATTTTTTAGTCGCTGCATGTGGACCAATACAAAATCTCTAGCAGAATTGCTCAACGGCGTGATTTTCGCGCCACTAAGTTGGATAAATCAGAAGGGGAGTCTTGGCGCAATGGTAAAATTGTCTTTTTATAAGTTGAAAAAAATATGCTAGATCAACGTGACTCAAAGACAAAACTACGTTCAACGATTCGGTGGTTCATATTTGATATTTTAGAACACATGGTGTTGTCCCCAAGATGCCCGTAGGAATTTTGTGCGGCTATACCCCATTAACAAAATGGCGTGGCCCAAATTTTGTGGCCGAGTTTTCTTTACCTTTTTCCATCCAGTGGGGATTGTTTGGCATATTTTCTTTTACAATATCCCCAAGAGACAAGTCTAAACATCTATGGAAAGGTCCACCCACAAAGGATGAATGTGATAGTTTCCACCGATATGTATAGCTGCCAGCAAATGTAAAAGCATCATTTTGCTTGGGCGGATCACAGCTTAGCAAGGTCTGAATCTACTTTATAAGTCACAGTAAAAGGCAGACCCAGTGCATGAAGCTCCCGCCTATGCGGGGTCCGGGGAAGGGGTGGACCACTCAAGGCAGTACCGAAGGTAGCCTTGGTGCAATGGTAGAGTTGTTATCATATGACCTTGATGTTCAAGGTGTGGAAACAGTCTCTTGCAAAATGCAAGGTAAAGCTCTATACTATTAATCCTTGTTGTCCATTCCTTCCCTAGACGCTGCATATGCCGGAGCTTTGTGCACCGAAGCTGCCCTTTCTTACTTAGGGCAGTACCCTTTCCTACAGGTAAAGGCAGCTTTGCTGGCAGATTTTGATCTTATATTAAAGATAAGTACCATTAATCAAACTCCAATTTTCTCGTTCTACATCAGAATATCCATTTAATCTTAAGCACTCTGTTCATACTGCAGAGTTTTTGGCACATTGTCAAACGTGCACGCTAGTGACCTGTGTCACTAGGATCTGCCCACTCACCTGGACTTTTACCTTGTAATATGCAGCCTGAGTACACTTTATATGCGTTTCATGATGAGCTTAGGAGTTAAGATACAGAAAACAATGGTCCCCTACGAGCACAAACAGGTTTGTTTTCTAATATCTGGCTAAAGTTCTAAAGCAAAGCATTGAGTTGATTAGAAGTCAAGGACTTCTTTGTGATGCATCCTTGTCTAGGCTGGTCTAGAGACTTGGACATGGACTAACAGCAGAGGAAGAAGCGTTCGACACCTTATTCTCATGAAATAACCATTGCTGGAAAACCTTTGCCTGCAACTTAAATTTCTTCCTTTTCTGTTGTTCTTGGAAGATGCATTTTGTTTTTCAGCTGAGCAGCATACATAGGAAGAAATTTTCAAGGCAGCAACACTCTTTTTTCTGTGACATTTTTCTCATATGCCACCTCTTCTCATTATATTTGGTTTGAGGTTTGAGGTGACACTTTTTTCTTACTAGGGACATTTCAAGTAGATTTACGAATTAGGATATACTTCTAGATAGTTTGCTTAAAAGAAAAAAAAAGGGGACTCTTCTTGTTATGAAGATGCAAAAAGATGAAAAACAAAAAACACACAAATGTACATGTTTCCCTCTTAATTGAGAGATGTCCACGGCTCACACCAGTTTCACTATTTTCATAGCCAGAAAATATCTTCTATAAGATACCAAAGATTTCTCTACCTCATCCTTTTCCAAATGCATGGTGCGCAAGTTTTTTACTTATGTTTTATCTTTTATAATACCTAAGTCTCTTAAACCCACTTTGAAAGACAATAATGGTTATATACTTCGTAGGTAAAAATAGGTGCAAACAAAGTTACTACCAGATAAATGAAAAAAAAAAATTGTTTGGGTTAAGTTACAAATAGATACACACTTGCATTAATGACTTTCTCATCTTTATATCACCAAAAATCAAAGATAGATTTGCCAAAGAATGGTTGCATATGTATTAACCCTTGCTTTGAGATAATCCCCTGAAAGGGTAAGGTGTCCATAACATGTTTTTTCCAATGCAATAAAGTTACAGTGTCTATTTTTTTCTTTGAAAAAAAGGGGTATTTCCATGGGTTTACCTTGGTATCATGTTCATACCGTCGTATTAAATAATCCCGGTCCGTTGCTTTCTGTCCATATAATGCATACAGCTCTAGTTGCTGGTTGGGCTAGTTCGATGGCTCTATACGAATTAGCAATTTTTGATCTCTCAGACCCATTTCTTGATCCAACGTGGAGACAAGATATGTTCGTTATACCCTTCATGACTTGTTTAGGGATAACCAATTCATGGGGTGGTGTTACTTTATCTTGTGGCAAAAGATTCTTCTAATTATACTAAGATAGGGGCTTCACAGTATCAGTTGGCTCAAGTATTAACCAACTAATCATAGACCAAATGAATCAAGTTTGAGGCAACCAACAAGCATATTCGAGAAATTCAAGTCCAAACACAGTTGTAGTGCAATTGGCTGAGATTAGGACTTGCAAGATCATAGATCCTATACATTTAACATTTATTAACTTTGTATTTAATTTATTAAGCTCCAAGCAACCCTTGATGGGCTACAAAAGGTGTCATTATCACCTCATAAGACATTATTGTCGTTTGTTGCACTAGTCCGGACCTTCCACATGATTCATCAAGTCTTTACAAAATAAACGATAGCGAGTAACGTTTACGCCTCCATCAGCTTTTGCACGTCCTAATCATCCGTTCATGCTTTCTATCTTGATCCACTAGTTAATTAGATGTTTTTGTTAGAGGAATGCTATCAAAAACTACACGTTGGCTTGATCTGGCCTCTTCATCTGAATCCTCGGAATTAAATCCGTGAGGGTTCATTGGGATGATTGAATAGGCAACGATCTACATTCAACACCTAAAAACACATTTTTCTATAAACCACTTTTTGCGCGAGCAATCAGGATCTTAGTATCTGAAGGGACATAATCACATATTCAACGGAGACACAAAGAGTTATGCGATTCGGTCAAACTCGGCCTACATTTACAGTAGAAAAAGTTTTACTATCTAATTAGATTACATCAGAGAGGAGGAGGCCGCTCAAAGCCTCCTCCAACCCTCTCTACATTTAATCTCTCGCTTGCTCACCCAAACCCTAACATTACACTAATATGTGGGATTTTTACTCGCATGAGTATAGATCACATGCGGGTGCACCCAACAACAATTTTCAGGTACAACATATCAGAAGTCTTAGAAATTAGATGAACGATCCGATCCACAGAGACAGTAACCAGTGGTCAGAGGTCACAGAGATTGAAAGATTACCTTGAACTTGCTAGTGAAAGGCATAGTTTAGAACCAAATCCTTGATGGCAAAATAGTGTGGTGCTTGTCACGATGCCTGCCGACAACGTTGGTATGGAAGAAGGAGATGTTTGACGAGTTTCTTCAACGTTTTGGGTCCTTCAACTTTTGAGTTACTTCGAGTCTTCTGGGGGAATCTTTGATGATATCAAGTTTGGTTAAGTACTGGACCCGCATGGCCTGTTTTGTTTTGTCTCCACAAAGAAAGATGGATGCCACCCTTTAACTGCGCCCATGGTTGGCATCCTCGGCTAATTAGATCTGGCTTAAATTTTGAGAGAGGGACCATTCAATTTTATTTTTTTTGTACTTTTGGTATAAGTAAAAAGTTATAAAGCAAATTACTCACAAACACTCTTAAATTTAATCGCTGGTTAAAGGAGAAAATGGCCCTTTAAACTTATAACTAAGCATATTTAATTTTTTTATTCCTTTCAGTCATCCAAGTTATTGAAGGGGAGGCTTGGCGCAATGGTAAAAGTTGGGATCACGTGACCTTGAGGTCACGGGTTCAAGGTAGAGAGAGAGAGAGAGAGCTTCTAGTGGATATAGTCATAAAGTCTTTAAATAGTTAAATTTTTTTGTAAAAAATTCTATTTTTTAGTAACCTGACTTTTTTTCGAACAATTCAAAAGTTCTTACAATTTTCAAACTCAAAGCATATGTTGAGAAGTTAACAGCAATTTACCTTACGAAACTCGTATTTCACTAATAGGTCACTACAATACTCTTAAATATTATTAGTAAATCTAGTAAAAATTTCAATTTAAAAACTTAAACTCGCATGGGAAAATGATTTTTCTCTAATTTTTTTCAAAATAATTGTCTAATTTTGCAAATATTTGCCTTGCCTATTTATATATTACTAAATCCCAACTTTGTGACTGTGCTAGTGGGTATTTAGGACATAAAAGTGCATGTGACCTTGATATTTTTCCACTATATAGTATTACTACTCTTATACTAGCCAGGCAGGTCATAAATTTTTTGTCCCCTAACTCAGATCCTTGCAGGCCATCCAAGTTAGATCCCCTTAAATGACCCGACCCATGGCCATCCCTATATACAGGCCCTTGCTTCTCACTACTTCTAATTTTTGGAGGGGAACCCTACTTGGCATGGTACTTGGACCAACCAGGTCTCCTAGCAGTGCAGACCAACGGTTATGGCCACCGAACACATTTTCCCGCATTTACTCAAGAATCGTCTGATGCAAATTAATTTTATCGGCTTCTTCTTGTCAATCTGAACTATCCAGTTGGCGAGTTGGGACATGTATTTCTAGACTGGCTTTTTGCTCTTAGTAGCCCTACCAAACAAAGGAAACTTAGGATGGACGTTGTACGGTGGTCTTTAAAGGCTGGGACCGTCGGGTTACCTGCAGCCTCGCTGTGGCTCCTCTTTTCAATCTATGTACAAGGAACATGGTGACTTATCAGGCCGCCATAGAGGCAATATCGAAAGTGATCTGTCTTTTCAACGTTCTCGGGCTTCTTTGACTCAGGCAGTTCCACAAGCTTTTCTTTGTAAACCACCCCGTTGAAGACAGACTGAACCTTGTCTCTGGAAAGAATATGACCTGCTAGCCTTTTATTTCATGGTGACCTATTTCATATTGGGCTTGGTGGGTTCTTTTTCTGGAGATTTTGGAGCCTTACCTTTTTGTGTGTGGTGGCATTAGCTTCTTTGATGCTATGTATTATGAAAGCCACATTGCCTGAAGGAGGCATGCTGCAAGATCGTAGGTGAGTGATAAGCGTAGGAGGCGTGCCTGAAAGTCAGCGGCAGCAGTGTGATTTCAGGTGCCATTGTTAGATTGAGATTTGCAGGGTGGTGGGGACTACGCTGTAATTAGTACAGGCCGGCCTGTAGGAGTTGGGGGTTCTAAGTGGAGTTGGAGTTCATTTATTTTCAGTGGTCCCAACCATTTACTTTCTGGCTACTGTCTTGGATGGGTCCTGCCCAACGTATTGTGTATTACGCAACCCTTAGTCTCAGTTATTTAACACTGGTCATTCGTGAGCCTGTCGGCATGTCAATACACCTCAAGGTGGTGAAGGCTAAGATCTTGGATTGGAGAAAATTATGGGCATGGCTTATTTTAGATGGAATTAGATGCATTTAAAACCTCATGTTTGATTATGTAGTGGCCTTCTCTACTTCTGATTTGAGATTTTATTGTGATGTTGGGCATGTAAATGCCTCAAGATGAAAAGCGGACCTTAAATTATCCTACATGTGGGGGTCAAGGGCCCAAACGTTTAGTACCCAACCCAATCCACTTTAGGCTTTGGCCATAGCTTAGATGGGCCAGGCACCATTAATTCTCTATAACTGATGATGACTAGTACTCGAGAGGGAAATTGGATGGCCCAAAAGGTGAGAAAAGAGCTGAGATCACGGTGTCAAAAATTAAATGTGGACACACTATAAGTTTTGCCAAAAAGTTGGTGATGCAGGGCTAGAATACAGCTTAGCTTAAGAGGGGCAGTCACGGTGCACAAAGCTGCCATGTATATAGGGATCGGAGAAAGGGTAGACCACAAGTATCTATAGTATGAAGTCTTACCTTGCATTTTTTCAAGAAGCCGTTTCCACGGCTTGAGCTGTGACCTCAAGGTCACGTGACGACAGCTTAGCTTAGCAAGGTGAAAATTTGAATTATCGATTGTTGTACGGGTTCAAGAGGAGAGGAGCACCATTTTTCTATGCATAATGTAATAATTTTGCAAATCTAAGTTATTCATCAATTTTAGAAAACCAAAAATAGGTAACCCCATGAAAAACCAATGTATTTGAGCAATTTCAACCACTTATTTTAGATTTTTGAAAAGCTTAACAAAAATAAATTGTCGTGATTTTTTAACCTAAAGAAACATAGGCTACAAATATCCAGTGGGTATGAAATTTGATGTCTAACCTCTATAATCCATTCTAACACAATGAATAAGTTGTGATTTTTTACCTAAAGAAACATAGACTACACATATCGAGTGGGTATGAAATTTGATGTCTAACCTCTGTAATCCATTCTAACACGATGAATAAATTTGCTCCAACAAATATAATTTCACTGTACATGAAAACTGGGGCATCTACTCCTTCCTCTCTTCTTAAATTCGTAGGTTTAAGAGGCGTTGAGAAGATGGTTTGGATCGTGATAGATCTAAGAGGTGTTTGAGAAGATGAATGGTTTGGATCACAATAGATCTACCTCACATGTATTTTTCTAGAACCTATAGCTTTCTTAGGCTCTCTAATTTTCATGTAACCTTGAGGTCACGGGTTCAAGGTATGGAAACAGCTTCTTGCAAAATGCAAGGTAAGACTATGTACTTTAGGTCCTTGTGGTTCGCCCCTTCCCCTAACCCTGCATAGGCTGGAGCTTCGTGCACCGGGGCTGCCCTTTACCCTTTCTTGTCACCAGATGTATCAATTTCAGGCAAACTGCTTGATACGACGGTTTACAATACCGTAGTTAAGATCATCAGTGTAGAAGATTCAAGATGATCAATGGACTAGATTCTACATCGGCTGGCAAAAGAAGGGGCCCAAAACTCAACGGTTGAGATCACTAACCAACTGGTGTAGACAAGCTCAGATCCAGCACAAATTTGTTCTCTCACTTACTTGCCAAGTGTTATGGACTGATGCTACACAGCCCATGACCAAGGCTTGCAGTCTCTAGAGAAGGCCTGTTTGATCCGTAGACTTGACCTAAGGGACTTAGGGCCATTAATCTGTGTGGAGGAAGATCCATAAGTTAGAAGGCCGAGATTTTAGAATTGTCTTTGTAAATATCTAAAATCTTCTATAATCCAAAATATGATAGACTTCAAATATTTTGTAGGAATATTCTAAAAGATAATCTTTAACAATCTCCACCATTTATTGAAAAGGTGGAAAGGGGATAGCCACCTATAAACAGAGGAGCTCTCTTAATTGTATGACATCAAGCTAGAACTATTAATCTTAGAATTCATCCAAGAGTTAGTAAGCATTTTCAGAACAATAGAGCTAGAATTCTCTCCAAGTTCCCTTTACTTGTTCTTTTCATTAAAAATCCTAATCAAACTTACTTAGTTGGTGTAGAGTGAAAAGCTAAGCCGTGACAGAAGGCAAACCAAAGATCAAATACTCTAAGGTTTTTGAATGAAGGGGAGCCTTGGCGCAATGGTAAAAGTTGCCGTCATGTGACCTTGAGGTCATGGGTTTAAGGTATGGAATCAGCTTCTTGCAAAATGTAAGGTAAGACTGCCTACTATACGCCCTTGCGATCCGCCCCTTCTCCGAACCCCGCATAGGCAGAAGCTTTGTACACCGGGGCTGCCCCTTTAGACGACGTCCCGCCAATCTTTCTTGACCAGATTTCCACCTATTTTTTTCAATATGTGTATTCCTCCTTCATTCCTCTCCAACTGGCAGAGACAAGAAGAAGAAAAAGGATGGTCTTACGGCGCAGCCCGTCGGCAACGAGTTCAGTCCACCTGCTATAATCAGATGAAGGAAAGCATGCAGTCCTCCTTGACGCTAAGTTAATCGACGGCTGTGATGATAAGTACGGTCTGTGTACGAGAGCTTTAGTAAATCAAATGCTTGATCGAGAACAAGTGGGCTCCACTGGGTAATTTTAGCCTTTGGGAAAGACCACTCTTTCTATGGCCCACAGTCCTCCCCACGTGGCATCCATCCAACTACCTCTCGCTCTCATCCGACCGTTAAAGGTTAGTATCTTAGATTTGGGAGAAAATATGATATTGCCACACCTGTGTAATTCCACCCCCACCTCTTTATTATAGGGAGATGTTGTTTCCTCGTTGCAGAAAAAGTGTACAAACTGCAGTTCTCCCAGATGCATCCTCTTGCAAATAGTAAGAACCAGTCACTTGGTGCCTGCCGGCTGAAAACACTTCGGACCACGCATGGTGGAAGGGAATATATAGTCTGGGTAGTGCATTTAGGGCGAGCTAAAACTCCTAACTGAGGCCAGTCCTACCCACTGCTAACAATCCATTTGATGACTCACAAAACAGTGGTTAGGATGAGATTCTTTACGCATGGCACGTCTAAAGCATGACCCACAACATGAATCTGGACGCACTCGTAGATAGCCCGGTAGTGCACCGGGTAGAATTGGTTTCTTCCTGATGATGGAAAAAAGGCTACATATTTGAGCTTATATTTGAGCTTACGTGGTTTTTAAAAACTTTAAGATTCAACCCAAATAGGTAATAAGTCGAGAGAGATTAGACTTATATAGTTTGAACATGTTTAAAGTAGACCCAAAATGGCACCTGTTAGGAGTGAGGCAATGCAAGTAAAAAGTTCTAAAAGGACAGATAAGGCCCAAAAGAACGCAGATAATAATTATGAGAAAAGATTTAAAAATTTTGAGACTAAATGAAACTATAGTATTTGACAGAGGAGAATAGAGGAACAAGATTCAAGTAGCTGACCCCTTAAAACTAGCCACCCTTCACGCTTGAATTCCTGAGATGATGGCAATATCTTACCCACGAACGAGTTTGCAAGTTCATTAGGCACACCCCGGTGGAAATGAAAGTGCCCGATTATGAATTTATACTTCAAAAATCTTAATCGCATATGAAACATCCTTAAAACTAACCCAATGGAAATGAAAATTTGGGACTCTTAGGCCCTGATTGGCAAGGCTTATATGACCCAATTTATGTCATTTTTCTCTCTGGCATAATCACATAAGCTGAATTATATAGGCCTCGCCAATCAAGCACATTGTGCCTAGAATGGGAAAGGTTATAGCAAACCCTTCCTGTTAAATACCCTGGTTTTATCACCTAACTGGCTACCATCACTAGTTATTGGCGAGACCAAATTTTGTTAAAGATCGGTGGTGGCCTGCCCATCGCCAAAGAAACCGGAAATGTACATTCGTCAAAGAAATGAAGTCTGGAAATGATAACGACACACCGAACTGAATGCCTATTTCCATGGGCAAATGACAGAGTCCACGACAAATGGTGAATTGTTTCTCCTTTTATTTTGAAAAGCGAGATGCCCTTCACCGCCCCATGATATGATATATATCGTACAGCAACAAATTCGCCCTTTCTCTGTGGCTACACCAATCAAAACCCTGCTATCTATGAAAATCCAAAAACGCCCAATCTCTCTGTCAGCAAGTCCAAGAGGCTGATCTCTTCATGAGGGGCTTCATTTGCTTGTCTTCCTCCAAGGAAATCATTCCCAAATGGGATGGATCTTCAAGCATCATCTTTGCCACCAAATAACCTGCAATTGACCATGTTTGGAGCTTCCTCGCCTGTTTCCCAACATATCTTCCCAATTTTCCGTCGTAGTATTCCGGCCAGTTGTCTTTCAATAGCCGGCTTTCTGCAAGCTCAATCGCTCGTCTGGCAGTCTGTGGTCTCCCCGTCTTGATACACGCAGCAATCAGCAGCCACAAGAGCACTGGAGAAAACAGACCGGGAAGATTGCAAAAGCTAAATACATAGACTAGACACTACCAAATTTTAAAGGAAACCGTTATATATTCAGATGTCGTAGTTCTGACCAAGTCAACATGGTATGCTGGTAAAAGAGGGGTTGCCTCAGACCATTTTGTTACAGTTGGGAAAGGAAGAATTTATTCCATTCTCCAAGTTGATGCTATTCTATTGGTAAGTGTCTAATTTTGCATAAAAACCATTCAATTAGTTATCCATGTGATAAAATAGGAATTTGCCAAAGGCTCCTGCATATGAGAGGTTCTAGAAAAGGAGGACTACAAAGGGTCTATAGTAGGCAGCCTTACCTTATATTTTTACAAGAGGTTATTTCCACTTCTCCAACCCATCACCTTAAGGTCACGCAAAGACAACTCTACTGTAGCTCTATGGTTTCCCTTCACCAAGGTGTATTCTATGGCTAAGCAATATAGTCAATGAGGGGAAGTGAAAGAACCCAATTACTGCAAAGTGATCCACATTGCTTCATACCTTTTGATTATTAACCATAACCGAAGCAACTGTGACCAATGATGGCTTTAATTCTCCTTTAAGCAGGGGAAAGGTAGGTGGTCCTCAATCTCCGGATGGTGAATTGGTGGTACCCACATGACATGATAGAGTCCAAAAATATTCACCGACTGGAGACTGCAGACCATATTCCCTCCTCCCAGAGGAAGAAAAGAGAATGTCACTGGTTCTCATACAAATTTTTTATCAGAAAGCTGAAATTACACCCTATCCACAATCAGGAAAAATAGAAACATCAGTATCAAGCTGTGGTCAGATGCACTAACCTGGCCAAGACCCTCCATTGTGGTAGCTCCATCTGGTATTTTTGGGGTCGCAACCTGTTACAATCCGCCACTCATGGCTCTCTATTGCTGGGTAACAAATCTTTAAAGGCATTTCTCCAACCAGCTCTTCCCAGCGCGATTCAATAAGATCCATTATAGCCACAGATTGCTCTGGGGTGGCAAGAGAAGATAAAATTGCAACGCAGTTACCTAGACAAAACCATCGGAAGTCCATTCTTGCAGGACTGACATTTCCAATGAAATAGCCACCACGTGTTGGCATAAAATCAAATACCCATTCCGGTATTGAATCAGGAATAACATTAAACTTGTTAACTGCTGTATGAGAATACTCCTCTGTCTTATAACGATATACATCATTTAGCTGCTGGAAGTCAAGCCAGAAGTAACTTCGCATGTGATAACTCAAGGCGTGCAAGCGCTTCACAATTCTCTCTATAAATTCTTTCCCTTCCGTATCATGTTTAAGCAATGACAAAGCACATCTCAGTGACATGAAGAAGAGAGCTTGAATTTCAATAGGATAACCATAAATACCCTGTAAAATGAGTTTTACAACAGAAACATGTAAGTTGTAGTATTTTATATCTCAAGCTGTTAATAATCTTTCCTTTTCTTTTTTCCTTTTTTTTCTCTTTACTTTTTATGAAAGGCAACTGTTAGAAGTAAATAACTGAAGATAAGGATTAAAATTTGGGAGAATATATAGATTAAGAGAACAAATACTTGGATTATTTCTCACAAGATGTAAGACACACATGATCAATATATTAAACATATTATCTTTTCATACTTGCATATAAACTACAAGCATAAATATTCCAAGCATATTGCTATTGCCAGTCTTTCAGGTTCCTTGAAGTTTAAAATTGATCAAAAGCATTATTTCTGTTGTCCAAACTCAAACTTTGGAACACCAGAAAAGTACAAAAGAAAATAGAGATGAGTTTTGTTTGATGTTTACTGCCAATCCCATGCTACAAGCCCCTAATATTTTCCTTGTCCCTTGAACCGATTCAGATTTTAAGTTACACTTATTCAGAAACATCTGAAGCAACTGGATTGAGCACCTGGAGGATCAACTGTCAATCTGTGCCTCATATCAGCAAAAGAACATAAAGAAACACACAGTGAAAGAGAGAATTGTCAAGTCAGTTAAACTGCTGTGCAGAGGGAGGAAAAAAAAAATACCCTGCCTTCATGCAACCAAAGAATATATTCCGACCAGCACAAGCCAGTGGCATGTCATCAACTTGGGCAGAAAACAAAAATGGAACTTTCATTGCGAGATTCTGTGTTAACATTTGTTTGCACTTTTTGCCCAAGTACACTGTCTCAGATCTTGCTTTCATCCAACTACAGCCCCTCAAAACCTTCTACATGACTAGCCCTCTTGAGACGAGTCTAGGAGCTCCCTCAGCTTGGACTTTGGCCATCCCATTGACATAAAACCATAGAGCAGAAAGACTGGAGATTGCTTCTTCCAAACTTTCAAGGATTGTCATACTCCACAGTCAAGAATTTGGAGAAATTGTAGGACTTCTGAAAGAGATTTAGATATGATACGGAATAACTTAATTATGGCAAAGGCCCTTCACCGAAACAATAGACTTCAAGGTTTTCGGCAGTTAGAAGAGAAATTGGAGAACATAAAAGAGGGTCCTCCATGAAAGCTCATCCTGCAATGAACTTACAAGCTCTGTGAATATATGGACATAGGAAAACTTCAACACGTAAACTTTGACACTGCTGATGCAAACTTACAGTGCAAACTTATAAGGGTTTATGAGGCTCTACAGTCAAGATTCTGGAGCAATTTTGGATATCTAAGATGCTGTTTAGACAGCAAGTAGTAACTACTATGAGAAGCAGGACCATGCAATTCGTGAGAACTCGTTCTGCAGTCAGCAAGGGAATCACATGTTTTCATGCATCCTGTAGCACATTGAAGAGCCAAAATGTTCCAATGCATGAATTGATGCTTATCACCCCCATGAAGATTTTCATCAAAATGTTCACAAACAACAGAAACAGAGAGAAGGCTTAATACTTTGCCTCATTTGAGTCCTTCAATAAATTAGACAAGAAAAAGCCTTTACTATTTATGTCATGTGTATGCAAAACATATATCAATCCCAGCTGGCGCTACCTTTATACCCAAATCCATATTTGAGGATCAAAGAAGTCCACCAAAGAACTCTGAAATTTCTTCCTTTCAGAATAACTCATGCCACTACAAAAGGAACAATGGACCAAAGACTGCTACAATTTAACCTCAAATGCAAAAGGATGAAGCTTTAAAAGGATCCTGCTTTTGTAGTTGTTATTCATCCTACACAACCTTACCTGTTCCCTCTCATCGTTAGCACCAGGCAAAGAATCTACAACCCCCGGTCACCCAATTGAAGGATGGAATTGTATCCAGCAAAGAATCTAAGATCCCAAGTTACCTTATAGATACCACAGCAAAGGGAATCCTATCCAGCACTATTTGAAGTTGTTGGCTCAGACATAGTAAACCTGTTAAACAGTAATTCTTCAAACGGGAGCAAATGTAGAAAAAGAGAGTCATGAAACTGGCCATCCAAGATGTTTTATGAGAACTTATATAACTTTTCCAATTGGAAGCAACGTTGATAAAATCTTTGCTACAAACCAGAGTAGAAACTTTTGCCATCTATGAACCCAGAATGTGTATTTAACTATGGATCAGTAGTTAACAAAGAAGGTCAAAAGGCAAGTTATGTTAGTGGTAAATGGCCAGACTAAGCACTATCTATTACCATATGGCTGGATAAGGTTGTCAATTGAGCTTGTTAGCCTATAATTAAAACTGATGGGAAGCCCCAGTCCATTCCCAATTTTGCCAATTCTGGGGATATTCAACTATCTAGGGAAGGCCAATCAAGATTCAGGTCTAGTCATCGGCTACAAGTGAAAAACTTTCATTTCTTCTTCCCATTCTCTACTCTGTGAGTAAAATCATTGTGGCAGGAGTGTTTCTCATATTCTTAGATATGGAAATGACCGAACCAGACTTCCAAGTAAATGACGCAAAACTGAACCAAATCCAACAGGAAGAATGCACTGATAATTCACTACATGTATCAACATTATATTTTACAGGAGATACAATTTCAGCAATAAGTAATATTAACAAATGGAAAATATTTACAACATATTTTGTTTTAGTTCCATCCAACGAAAAGAAAAAATTCCTAAAGGAAAGGATATTAAGCAGGGGGTTTCAACTCTAAATAAAAACAATGAAAGGAATAGGGACGTTTAGCTTCTTCCTGTCAAAAGAAAGTTTATTAGATTAGGTTTCATATGACAAACACAGACACAATTAGACAACCAAAATAATCAACACTTTGCTGAAAATGTTAGGAAGTTACAGAAGAAATAACAAAAGACAAACTTTAACAGGCTTAAGTCACCCTTTTCTTTTCTTTCCATCTTATTTGTGATGCTTGAATAACTGGAAAACTGGGAAATGGTTTTTACAAATTATTAACCGATAGCTCAAGACTCCTTTCTCTTTCCTTTTCATCTTATTTGGGATGGTTGAATAAAAGGAAAACGAGCAACGGGTTTCACATATTATTAACTGCTGACGACATGAATAACAAAAAAAGATGGTGGGTAACAAGTAAAAGCCTTGGCTGTGCTAGTTGGAATTCTGTAGACGATTCTCACAATATCCCATGTCCCAAACTGTCTTCTATATTATCATATAGTATGTCTCTTACATTGTTCATCAATTTTACCTGGGAGTTCTGCTTATTGAGACCCACTCCCTCTACTGATTTCATTCTATCAAACTCCTTTCCACATGAATATTTGCATTAGTGTCAGCATATTATAAATTTGTCTCTTGCCACATTAGACGCAATGTAACATTCATATTCCAAATGCACTTATTATTTATTCCAGAGCAGCTATAGGGCACATCAGTTGGCCAATGAAAAGAAATTTGATGATGAACGGGGCAGGGAAACCCGAACCAGTTGCATTTAATAATACTCTAGCGTGCCTGCATAGATGCATCCATCTTGAGAAAGAATGAAGAATTCATAGGATTGAGCAAAATTACTTTTCAGTCAAGCCTGAGAACCATCTCTTTTCCTTTTAGAGGGGAGAAAGTTATATTACTAACATACAGAAATAATAATCCAAAAAAGATGGACATTCAAATGCATTATCACCAATGTTACTGAAAATAAAACAACAAAATCAATTGAAGTTGCTCCTCCTCTCCTTTCGTCCCACGATGTCAGTACTTTGTTACTGTAAAAGAACTACCAAATGTTTTTCCTATCAAATCAGGGAATTTGAAATAACATTCACTTATATTTGGTATGCTTATTAATTTAGTAACTGAATTTATGATTAAAGAGTAAAGTATTATGGAATAACAGGGGATGAACTTAACAAACAAATGATAAAGAGGAAATTGTTCTAATGCCCTAGGGCCACTTCAGAGTTGGAATAGCAGATGAAGCAGGCTAGTGAAGAAATTGTACCATTCTTCGATCAATCATCGAGCATCCATCAGCACAGAGCAAGGTTGGGAATGTGTCAAATCCCTCTGAGAGACATAAAGTTAGTATAAGCCTCATACCCTTTTGACAATCAGGTGTTTCCGCCAGTGATAAATCTCCAGTGGATTTGGTGTAGGCACGAAGCAGAATAATCCACCAGAATCCAGAATCAACAGGAGCAACACGGCCTATTGCACTCTCACCAAAATCTGCAATTAAAGTATCGGTTTTCCTAATAGGATCATGAAGCACTTTGAAACTGGCAGGCATTACTCCTTCCCCAAGCTTGAAGCGATCCACTCTTTTCTCCCATCCTTGCAGATGGAGAGTCTTCAAAAGAAAATTTTTAACTATATCTGGCTCACCATTCATTAGAAAAGCCAGAGCACTTGGTACAAAGTCTCGGACAAAGACCTGCATAAAAGAGAAACCATATATCAGAACCAGCTTCCTCTAGTATAAACCAATTTCTGTAAGCTGAATTGTCCTGTAACAAGGTTATTAAAACTAGTGAAAGTACTAGTCCATCTAGTTGTCAAAGCATAAACTGTGATATAGTTTTCATAAGGAATGCGTAAAAGAGCAAAGCCTTTGCATATGATGTCGGGGAAAAGACAAATGCGCAATCCAGCATAATTAATGGAGCAAAAAAATTATTACCAAAAGCCACAAAGATTGACAATTGCCAGCTTGACTGAAAAATTTGTTACTGGGAAATCCCAAATCCCAAAAATGGCACGTGGAAAATAATCACAGATCATCGACTCTCATTTAAAAACCTTAGATTTAGTCAATACGGTTAGCAGATTATCATTCCAGCAACAAGACAACTCGTGGTAGAAGAACAGGGGAAGAGACTCAAAATCTTCCACAAGAAGATGGGAGCAAAAGATTAAGCAGAAAGAAACTAAATCCATTTTCAGATGAGCCAGCTACATAAATGGCAATTTTAATCCAAAAGTGCATATAATCCTAAGGTGAAAGCACTCGTATAGAGAAGCCCCCTTTGGTAACAACCATGTTTAATAATCAAATACCGAAAAGAAGAGAAGTCTTGCATATACCTGGTCATAATTAAGAACTTCCTCTGCCGCGTGGTCATAAGCAGCAATGGTCCCAACCGGTTGGCCCCGGAAAGACACCAAGGACCTCCTCAGTGCTTCCCAAGCCTCAGCAACCATGGGATGCGGCTCAAAGGAGTTACGAGACGAAGACGCCGGCGTGTCCAAAGCTGAACGCCCTCCGGGAGAACAGAGATTATCATAGTTATCTAAACCTCTGGGATTCTCTGCACCCCTGTTGGATAATCGAGGCGAGAGGCCGATTGATAACTCACTGAGAGACCTTTCGTCGAAAGATCTCTTCCTTTCGATGTTGAGTGGTCTTGGTTTATCAAGGAGACGCGACAAATCATAGTCGTCGGCTTCAGAGAGTGAGCAGTGGGAACCTACATTCCGAAGGCCTGGCTCCCGAACTCCATCCATGTCTCGCTACTCTTTGGGATGCTACAGGAGAGATTTAACAGGTTTTATCAACCTGCAAAACCAACGGATTATGATCAAACAAAATCCATATGAATGAACACAAAAGAAAATATAAGAATGTAGATCCACGAAACAAGGTGACGTATTTGCACTGTACTCATTATATGTTGTTTTCTTTTCCTTTTTTTTCTTGTTTCTTAATGGAAAATAGTTTCAAGCAAACTATATAATGAGGAAAAAAAAGGATTTTTTAATATTTATTATATCGACTTACAGAGATTAACTCATGCGAACACAAAAGACAAGCTACAGACACTAAATAAATCCGGACTACCATGGATAAACCACATTATAAATTCAAGAAATGGAAAAACTCAGATTCAACAGATAAACTGGGAAAAACAGAGAATTAACGCCTGGAAGATCAAGATCCGACCAAAATGAAGACAAAACCAAAACATTTTATCACAAAACACGAAATTTTCATAAAACAACGCTTCATCACCAAACAAAGCTGCACCAGCTTCAGCTAATTTGGCGAACGGGACCGGATCTAGGACGGAAAACAAGAAAAAAGAGGAAGCCACGAAGTTTTTCAGATATTTGAACGGAAAAACGAACCTCGGAGACCTTGAACAATCTGAAAGTAAGCTCCTTTGGCCAGGATCCGGCGACTTTCCGCCGGAAATCGAACGGAGATCAGAATCCGAGGGACAAGGAAGAAGAAGGCGAAGAGAAAAAAGGGTGAGTTAGGCTGAAGGTGGGTATTTATAGGCAGGTGAGATCCTCTAAAGCCTGCTTGAGAATGACCGGCAATATCCGGTAAGATCACCCTAGTTACTGGTTACGACCGTTGGCAAGAGGACAAAGTCCGACGGCCTTTGATGTTCAACGTGACAAGCGTGCTGTTGGATTTTCCGCGGATTTATTCTCTTCTTCAAACTTCCACACTAATTAATCTTGATTAAGGAGAGTTAACAATTAATTTTAATTAATCTTGACAAGCGTGCCTCAATTGTACCATGCGTGTTTGGACTTAACTAATGAACTGCTAATTAGCTGGGCATCAACATCGTGGGCTCCATGTTAGGTTGATCCGGACCGTTCATCTGATTCTCCGACTGTTGATATCTAGAAGCCTGTAGAGGAACGCGATTGCACCTTTCTAGCGTCTGAAAAGAGAGCTTCTGATCATCAGATCGGGAAGGCTAGAAACTCTCAGAAGGAACGGTCCACGTTCAATGGCCAAAAATCTAAAATTTGCGTGCTAGAATAATCCAATAACTTTGATTTTCGGCATACTAGATATTCATAATTGGGGAAATCGGATGAATAAGACAGATCAAGTAAAGGTAGACACCAAATACGAGATGAGTAGATGCCATCGCCAGCTAATCTGGTGGAGCCATCTTGGATGGGCAGACTGATAAAGTTCTACCCGCACACAGTAATCTAGTGGGTCCTACCTCTGTGGGGACATCTAATTACTACCGTGAAAATGGGCTCAAGCAGAACACTGTTAAGGGCTGAATTATTGCCGGATGGGATGTCAGGCTGGAGCCATTGCCAACCAGTCGGATGGGCCCCATTTTGGCTGATCCAATCGGAGGGTCCCAAGACAGTTCGACGAACTACTGGATTACGAAGTTCGACTTGCGTACAGAGAAGCGCGGACAGGCTTCCAACCAGCTCGTCGACTGGGACTGGTTAAGACAGCAGTTGAATCTTGACGAACAGGACGTGCTTTCTTGGGAAAAAACTGTTTAATAGATTCCATTCCCTGCATATTTACTATAGTGTACTCTTGTGGCCTCGTGAAGGACAGATCTAAGCCGTTTATCATGTTAAGAATATAAAAAATTCGTAACTCATGAAAAGTCAATCTATTTGCTGATCTTAACCACTTATTATAGGTCTTTGAAAAACTTTGTAAAAGTGAACGGTCCTGATTTTTTTCTAATAAACATATGATAAAAATATTCAATGGGTACGAAACTTGTTGCGCAGCTTATCCAAGTCATTCCTAATATGACAATGAGTATGATCTAAAAATATATATTTTATCAAGAATAAAAAATGGAGGTTGTGCTTGAGGATATACTCTCATGAGAATTAAAAAAATAATGATTCCCTTAAGAAAAATCTCATTTTTATTATTTCTGTGTTTATTGAAGAAAAATAACATGAGTGCCGCTGTGGCCAGCGAAAGCCATCGACTTGTAGTACAGTTCAGGTTGTCCTTTAGAATACTTGGTCGAACAAAGCTCTTGCATATACGGGATTTTAGAGAGAATTTCGTGGGACAACAATTTACTGCCTAATGTTACATTTTCATTTCCTCGGCCTACAGGAAAATAATGTCTGCCGACAGCCCTTCGATCAAGCCACATGCCGGGCACGTTAAGGGATGGTCTGGCCCACCTTGGACGGATATCCATCATTTTTAAAGAAGAATGGACACAGACGGCTTAGGATTACTCAGAGCATGCCATGTGATGTTGGCATGGAGGTTGACGTTAATTATGAAGTCGTGAATTTCGTACATGACCAGGATCGACAGTGAGATCAAACACCGAGATTGTGGGCCCACCGATACGTTTTTGAACAAAGTACACCAAAAGGCCAAGCACTGTGGATAGCGAGAGTCACGTGCGAAGCTGCTTCCGAAGTCTCTAACAAAGCCGAGGATCACGAGTTGAACGTGATCCAATTGCACCATTAATTGATTAAGAAATATTAGTTTACTAGATAATGCAGGTTTAAATAATAGGATGTATTTTCTTATTTAAGGGGGATTATTTTATCCCGGATTTGGTGTGAAATATGCCGTGCCAAAAAGTAAGGCCAAAAGAATAACCAGGCGCGAGTGCTGGAAAGCATTTCCCTAATAAATCATAGTTGGTAAACGCGTAAGGAATGGGTGCCACGTGGCGACATGTCATTTGCTAGACCACGTTGCAGTGGTTTCTTAAGCAGGGCCACCGGAGTCAACTTACGTCCATTGGCCAGCGGCAATGTTTATAAATTCTTGGGAAAGGCGTGCGATCAAGGGTCTATTATTATGATACCAAGGTGCAATTGCAGTCATCTCTTAGAGCAGCACCGTGTACTAGCAAGTGTGGGCCCGGACAGACAATTGCAACTCTAACAGATGCTCCACATGTGTGTCGATTCTGACAAGAATTGGACAGTTGGATTGTTCGTACATGTCGAAGACGTTTGTACGTGCACTTGAATAGTGAACGAATCAATGATCCAGATTGACGGAAGTTTTCGTGCCCTTGGGATTAGGTATGACATTGGCTGCCAGATTAAATAAACGAGTAAGCAATTCTTAGCACATTAATCTTGTCTTTTTTTGGTCGTATGCTTTGGTCCAATACATAAAATAAGTTGGTGGTCCGGATGTATGATGCCATATGACGTGGTTTATCGGAATAATTAAGCGACTAGTCAATTCTAGGCAAGATTAAAAAAAAAAAAGATACAAAAAAAATATATCTAAAAAAAAGTTTAAAAATAATAATAACAGATAAAAATATTAGTTAGATTAGATTTAAATGAATCAAGATAAGGTCACGACGATGACGATGAGTCAATTCTACAACATCAATGTGATCTTACTTTCTCATTTTACTCTAGTCCAATAAAATAGAACATGCAATTTGGATAATTGATATGGTGTGACTCACCGTCATCCGACTTCGTTTTTCTTTTCTTTTTATGTTATCTTATAGTTTAGTTTAGTTTAGTTTAGTTTAGTTAGGATATTTACTATTAAAGGTATTAGATTTCTTAGTGTGTTGTGACTTAAATATGGATAATTTTAGATTTTTTAGTAATTTTTTATGAATACTAAATGAAAATTTTGTTAGACTCAGTAGATTTCTTATTCTACCTTCTTTTTTGTGAGTGTGAAGTTGTGTTTGGTACAAGTTCAAATTACTTTTGTTTCATCATATTCTATAAGTCAGTACTTTTCTACCTTGTCTTTTAAATGATCATTTCTGAGCTGGTTACGTAATTTGAGTCAATAATAGCCTAAAATTGTTATTCTCCATAAAATTCATGAACTCTAAATCTGAAATTTAATCAAAATTATTCATTAATTACAGAGATAATTTGGATTAAAAATTTGATCTTATCTTAATTGGTAGAGATCTGAAAAAATCTACAAATTCTGTAACTTATCGGAAGCTATTCATGCTAAGTAAAATTGATTTTTTGCATATTAAAATAATTATCATAATTTAATTTATATATTTTATTTAAATTAATTCTGATCTCATTTGGGGAGATATATTAAGTTATTTTGCGTGCTGTCCTGCATCATCGTAGGTAGACGACAGCCTAAAAATCACATGCGTCCAACAATTCCTAACAGTGAACGACAAGATTGAGCTAACATAGTTGTTGCCCACGAAATGAACGGTCAAGATCAGACGCTTAGGCAAGAAAGCGGCATAGTTGGACGAATCCTAGAGAGACAAGGTCGTTGTCGCTGAAGTGACGTGCTTTCCAACATACTTTTGAGTTTTGATTGATACGGTACAAAGAAGGGGCCCGCCTTTGCGTGGTAAAAGTTGTTATCGTCTGACTCACGAATTAAGGCGTCAAACAGCTTTTTACAAAATACAAGATAAAGTTATGTGTTTTAGGTTCTTGTAAGACCTGGTATAAATAGGAGCTTCATGCACTAGGACTATCAGTATTGATCCAGTCAAACTAGGGACTACGGAGAGGTCATGATACACGGCAGTTGAGCCAACTCGGCTAAGTGCTCGACTTTGTCAATAAAGGGCTGGTTAATACAACTGTCCTGTATCAGAAGGTATGTTTGCATGATCTTTTTGGCAACTTTTTCATTGCATTATTTTTAAAAAAGGGCAGTCTCGGTGCACAAAGCTCTCGCGTATATAATGTCCATAGAAGGAGCAGACCACAAGGGTCCAAGTGCCTTAAACCCGTGATCTCAAAGTTATACCAACTTTACCATTGTATTATTTTCTAAGAAAAAAAATAAAACTTTTCCATTACATTGCTTTAGAATAATTCTATTGACTTGCATGTCCATGGAAAGGAGGAGAACTTTTGCAACCATTTTAATTTATGTTGGGATGTGGAAATTGTGGGGAGGCAAGATCCTTAACTTTAGGCCTACCAAAGTCTAACCATGATTATGTCAAGGTTTAAGCCTTTTGGGCTATGCATGTTTTTTACTTTTTTTCTCTTTTGATGGTGAGCCTTGGCGCAATGGTAAAAGTTGTCGTCCATAGGTTTAAAGCATGGAAACAGTTTCTTGCAAAATACAAGATAAAGCTGTGTATTTTAAGCTCTTGTGGTCTGCCCCTTCTTCAGAACTCCCATAAAGGGAGCTTCGTGCACCACCAGAGGTGCCCCCTTTTCTCTTTTGATGAGAAGGCATAATTATGCCTCATGTTTCCCACTTTAAAGTATGAGCAACTAGAAAGTATAAGGGGGCCTACTACTTTTAATGGTCTCAAGTACTGATTTGCTAAGCCAAAAGCCATCTGCTTAGTTGAGTGCAGACAACGTGACGTTTCTCCTCGTTATTCTTGGTCATTGGTTTTAGGTGGGACTTACGCTTTGTTGGGGAGGAATTGGTAATTTGCTTTGTAATTCTTCCCTATAATAAAAAAAAACGTATTGATAGGAATTTTATGGGTTATAAATAGCAAAAATATCAAATATTCCCCTACTTTTAAAATCAATTTCAAATGTCTGCCTATCTTTTTTAATATTTCAAAGATGCACCTCACTTTTTCCACATTCTTCCAAAGATCCACCTGTGATTAGAGCTTGGGACATGATATCAACTGGCAGCTGGTTATATTGACAATAGGCCTAATACTCTCAATTTAGAAACATAATTAGTTAGTCATTATGAATTGATTTTCTGCCCTTAATAGATTTTCTCCCGCCCTTCAATAAAATCCCATGCCTAAAAGTTCTGTCTCTCTCATACGCGAGAGCTTCGTGCACTTGGCTGCGCTTTTTATGAAGTTTTTTTTGAACAAAATACTTATATGCTTTAATTTACATAACAGGTCTCTCGCTGAACATACTTGTACAAGACCATGCTAGGGATCTCTGCCATTTATCTCTCATTCCCTTTCCTTTGGTATTAAATTGCAGAGTTTATTCTGGTATCCCCACCCTTGTGTGTTATGTCCAGTCCCTTCGGATGGGCACAATCAACCGCAAAACACCCATGCCACGGTAAGGCCGAGGCTGCGAACGAGACCAGAAGGGAACAGACCAAATCCAAAGGGTCCAAATGCATCCTCCTAGTCATCTACATTTGAGTTTTTTTTCTTGAAAGTTGGTGGGTCAGTGGACTCTGACTTGTACTTCTGCTAACTTATGTTTTCGAGTTGGAATATGAGCATTTATTTGAGAAGGGGAGTTTTGGCGCAATGGCCATATGACCTGGAGATTACAGGTTCTAAGTGTGAAAACAGTTTCTTACAAAATACAAGATAAGACTATCTATTATAGGCCCTTTGCAGTCTGTCCCTTTCCCAGACCCTACATATGCGGGAGCTTGTGCACTAGACTGCCTTCTTTTAGATTACCTGACAATGTTGTAATTCCTAGTTTTTACGTCTATGTCCATCGCCCCACCAGGGCCTCTAATGGCTCATCAAGGCCTAAAACTCACGGACTATGGTTTCATGACTGTTGCTATTAGTCGAGTTTTGCTCTATTTATCTCCTCATGTGACTTTGAAGTCACAGATTCAAGGTGTGGAATCAGCCTCTTGCAAAATGTAAGGTAAGACTGCCTACTATAAACCCTTGTAGTCTGCCCCTTTCCCTAACCCCCCGCGTAGGCAGGACCCTTTTATCAATTTTCCTTTGTCCTCCACTTTATCTTCAATAGCCTCTGCTAGTAAGAACCAAGTTATTGTTTGATTTCTTAGTAGTAATAACTATGTTTCAATGTCATGTAAAAAAAAAAAGTTTAAACTTTGGAAATAATTTAACAAATTTAAAATTTCCAAACTAAGTGATGTGTCTCAAACTTAATAAATGCAAGGATACATTAGATGGTGGAAAGGTAAAGAGACTCTTTGTGAAGAGACATCAGTGGTGGAAATAAGGACTTTTATAATCCATAAAAAGAGGAGTCCCAATGGCATTCGTGCATGGTGATATTTCTTCTCTAGATCTAAGCCGTTGATTACATCCGAAATATAAAAAATAGGAGATAAAAAATATTAATACATTTGGATGATCCTAACCACTTCGTCCGGGTATTCAAGAAAATTAACAAAAATAGATTATCATGTTTTTCAACAGCAAAAAACATAGGCTCAAAACATCCACTGGACTTTCTCTCTCTATTTATTGTACTTTCTCTATTATCGCACTAGATTGCTTCTTGCCCACTTAAAATTGAATAGTGGGTCTTCGGTTAGCATTTTCGAAAGTGGTTTGCCAAGTGGTTCCACTAGCAAAAATCTCCGAGAGTGGATGTAAACATAGTTTATGGAAAGTGTATTTATGGCTTGGCAGAGTCTATTGGGCGTGGAATTATGCTTTCTACTCCATTATCATTTCTCTATTTTTATATCAGATAATGGTACCCACAAAGTCAAGAATTAGGACAAACAATTTAAAAAATGTAGCCAGGAACCAAAAGGCTTTGGTTTAATGGTTGCCACCAGAATGTCAACTAAGAAATTAGGATACAAGGACTCTCACTTTGATCAATGTCACAAAAAAGGGCAGCCCTGGTGCAAGAAGTTCCCGCCTATGAGGAGTAGGAAGGAACAGACTACAAAGACCTCTAGTACTCAGCCTTACCTTGTATTTTTACACGAGCCTGTTTCCACGCCTTGAATCCGTCACCTCAAAGTCACATGACAACAATTTTTACCGTTCCATAAGCAGTTCCCAAATTATTTTTATTTTTATTTTTCCTATCATGGTACCGTGCTGGGGGTGTATGAGAAGGGAAATTAAGACTTTCAAAGTTGGTCTTGGCATTTTGGTTGTGACCATATTCCTAAGCAGCATAAAAATAATGAGGTTTTCCCTCGTGATGTTTAAAGGGAGGCCCCAGTGCACGAAGCTCCTGCCTATGCGGGGTCCGGGAAAAAGGTATACCACAAGGGCCTATAGTAGGCAGCCTTATCTTGCATTTTGCAATAAGCTGATTCCACGCCTTGAGCCCGTGACCGACCTCAAGGTCACATGACAACAACTTTTACCATTGCGCCAAGGCTCCCCTTCACCCTTTGATGTTTCCAATGGTTAAATGGAGTACCGCGGCGATGGCTAAGGAAAGAAGGCATTTACAAAAAGAACTACAATTTCTGCCAGGATCTGAATATCTGCCTTGGGAAATTTTCCCAATTACTTAAACAATTAAATTAATTGCAACATTGAGTGTGCCAAAAAACAGAATGCAATCAACATGTAGCTCTGCTACAGAAAACACTTACTTACAAAACCTCCATGGGGATCATCAAGAAACGAAGGTTACAATCCCCCAAGATGACTTATCTGGACTCCCACTTTCAGCATGATGAAGAAGCACCACAACCAGAAGTTCCTGAAGACTCGGCAACATCTTCTAACTTCAGCATAATTGGAACCTCCTGAACTAGTTTCCCTCTATCTGAACCATCTACTGCTTTGTTCAATCTCTTCAACCAGATATCATAATCTACAGGGTACGGAGTCCCACATAGGCTATCAACATAATCAGCAAATGCTTTTAACAGAGCTGAAACCTCACCTAGCTGCTGCTGAATCAAACGCCTCGCCCAACATCTCTCCCTCCACTGCAGTGCCGACTCAATAGAATCTTGTTGCTGCATTGTACCCCCACACACAAAATAAAGAAGGTAAATGAGGCTCTCAGCATCTGATGCTGGACATAGCTTTCTCTGCTGAAGGGCATGGGTTGAAGAGAACTGCAAGTTTACAGCAGGGCTATCCCTATCCTCAAGAACTGCACGTCCCCATAACACAGGTACGTAAATGAATCTTGTCCCAGTACCAGAGGTATCAACACGTATTATGTTGTCAGGACATATGTCACCATGCTGGATATTAGCCTGTGATGCACTCCTGAGGGCCGATAAACAGTCTCTGCAGCAGCGGAGGGCTTCCTCGGAGGAAAATGGGCCACCTCGAGCAACGATGGATGACAAGGGCTCCCCGACTGGAGATGTTACAAGAATTGGAGTCCCACACCATGGATGATCACATCGACCACCTGGGCTTTGTTTCCTACATGGGCCAGAATGCAAGATCCGTCCAGAGGCTATGATTTGTGGCAGATACCTGCTTGAGACCCCCCGTTGCTTCATGATGTTCAGTACCTTTGTCTGTCTCTGTACTTGGTACCATAGACTCATATCCTCCCAAGATGGTTCAAGCCTAGAAGGATGAGCACCTACATACACTGTCAACAGCTCAACAGGATTTTCTAGAGAAACCGCACTGTATGACAAGAAGTTTCCATCGACTAAAGTGTCGTGTATCTGAAAACCTTTCCGTGCTTGTGAATCCTCCAACACCATCACCTCACCCTGATTGAGCTTCAAACGGATTGTTTGCTTTCTAAAAGACTTACGATCCTCATCACCATCAAGTTCAACAATCTCTCCCTGTTTCTGGCTAGTTTGTCGAACAGGAACCAACCAATTGCTATTTCCAATAAGACGGCACTCCACCCTACGTTTCTGAAGGCGAAGACTATGGTCAGCAGCTAATGCAGCAACTGACTTTCTTGGTGGTCCCTTCCATTGCACAATGGAGTAAAAGGTGGCCATAAGTAGCTGAACCGTTCCTAAATCCCCCCAATTTGCATTCCCTAGCTTGTTCCATATCCGGTCTATAGGTGAAACACTGACTTGTGCATGGAGCTTAATCCACTCTGTGACAGAGTGGTATGGGTTGCTTGAATTAACCTCAAGTTTACTCAAATCACCTCCAAATTTTATCACCCCTCCAAATTTTGAATCAAGAACTAGCATATAGACAGTATCACCGCTAACAGAGCTCAACTTGCTCAAACTCCTTGAGATAAGTATATGGAATCCATAAAAGAGGGCCTCGGAGATAGTCGCCGGAGAAAAGCCCAATTCATTTTCATGTGAAATGTCTGATTTAAACAAGGCAAGCTCTACCACTTGATCCCACGGAACATGTGAATCGGAGTCGGATCTTGCTACCAAAGCCGCTCCACAGAGTGATCCAAGCCTTCCCTTTGATATTGCAGTTTCCACAGTATAAAACTTGGACCCAGAATAACGAGGACAAGAAACAAAGAATGGGAGCGGTCCACTTTTATGCCAAAAGGTACGCCATAGACCATCAACAACAGCAAGAAGGAAGTCTTCCAGAGCAAGATATTCATCTTCTTTTAGACCATCAGAAGCATATGCAGAATTTGGCATGCGGAACAGTTGCTGAAATAACACCCCTTCCAATGCAAAATCAAGTTTGCACAATTCATCAATCAGAAAAGGAGAACTGAACAACTGTTTCTTGTCAGTCGAACTAGAACATGTTTTCTCTAGAATCCACTCCTCAAGACTCTGTGAGAAACGTTCAATATCTACAAATTTCCTTGCGTAATCTTTTAACCCCTTAAACACTCTCTTGGAATTAGGAACATAATGGCTTGAGGTTGAGACCTCAGACCTTCTATCAGGAGAAACACCTGCAACCATTTTTCACAGTAATTGATGGAAATTAATTAACACCCTCAAAACTTTCAGTGGTAACATTTCGTGTGGGGTATCAGTTTAAACAATAGTCTCCAATTGTGTTCAATAAGGGGCACGATCATACTTATGGCAATCTATGGAAGATGTGAAAAGGGAAATAGTCCTAAAGATCGATGTTTCATGATTTTGGGAAGGTAATGTTCAACTGAGCATCACATTATCTACCAAGATTGGTACAAGTTCAACCATGTTAAACATCCAATTCCAACCAGACATTTATATCTAACAATGAAGGAGATGAAGTGATTACATTTCAGTGTTATTGGTAGTAGGAATACAAACCAGAAATAAAGTAAAAATAAGGCTATGATTAATGCATTGAAGATCATCCATAAATACTAACCAGATCTAGACCTCCTAAAACTTCCATCCAGACTTTGCGCAGGGGTTGAATCCAAATTCTCCTGTTGGAAACCTGAACAATATGAATAATAAGATACATGTGTCCTCATACAAAATAAGCAGACCTTTAAAAGTATGTGCTTAACCATTTGGTTAATATAATTTTGCATCAAGCAGCACAGGGGCAAAGTGAGAGAGCTTCAAAGAATCAATCCATTGGACTAAGCACATTCCATGCAGAGACAATTACAACAAAGTAAGAAACATAAAAAAATTACTTCTGAGAGGAGCATTGAGGAAAAAGGGTAGATTAAGTCGAGAAGATAATACAAATACAGATATAAGATATTTTCAACTCAAAAGTCATGCATGCCTGATGTAGGAAGGTGGTCAAAAGCTTAATGGACAGACGGGCCCCTAAGGAAATCAAAGAAGCAGTTGTTGTGAGTTAGCAATCTTTAATATGAGTCTTAATTAGAAGCCATTTTCTTTTAGACGTTAATTGTCTCTTTACTAGTCTTGGTTAAAAATACAAGATGGCTTAGACATTTCCCTTACTTTCAGTGCAGCTGATCTTTCCTGATTATCATCCTCCCAATGACCCAGTGAATGTTATGCTAAACTTGTGGGCGAGTTCTCTTCAAGTGGAGGGAGACTGTGAAGATGGATGGTCAGTGGAAAGCCTCACAGGTGGACTTCTTCCTTGAATAAATAAATGAGTTGTAAAGAACCTTTGCTTCAGTATGGATCAATATTATTACATTCTAAATCCTTCTGCATACCTCCCAAGGAAAATCCCAAATTGGACCCCAAGTTGACGTGTTGGTGTGAGCTTATCAATGTGGTTATGCACCCTTCGAATAGGAATTCATTCTTTAAGATCTTGGGTTTTGTTCTTTGCTTGGGCGTCGTAGATCCTGCTGATGACCTATGTTGGGCCAAGTGAATATCTGCATGATCTGATCAATTGCATAATGTTCATGGTAGCACCAGAACCAGGGAAAATGTACAGAAAAGACTATTCTTTTCCAATATATTAGTGCTAGTGATCCAGGCACAAAGAAGCAATTGTTTTGAGTTAAAAAGCTTTGATTAGGATTCTCAATTAGAAGTCATTTTCTTTCAGAAGTTCGATTATATATTTGGTAAGTTGAGTCAAAATTGGAGTTAGAAAGATGGGTGGTAGTAAGGAGGTGGTTTCAGAGTTAAAATGTGAAACTTTGGGTTTTCAGTCAACAAAAAGCACGATGTACTGGAGATATGATAGCACATACTCAATTAAAAGATTTTGTTCATTCACTTAATCTCTTTCTCTTTCTTGCAGATTCAAGAGCTTATGGTTTCTTTGTTTTAAAGGGGAGCCTTGGCGCAATGGTAAAGTTGTCGTCGTGTGACCTTGAGGTCACGGATTCAAGGCATGGAAACAGCCTCTTGCAAAAATGCAAGGTAAGGCCGTGTACTATAGACCCTATGGTCCACCTCTTCCCCAAACCCCACATAGGTGGGAGCTTCGGGCACCGGGGCTGCTCTTTATGATTTCTTTGTTTCATGGAGAGGACAGTCTTCATCTCTTTTGTACATTTCTCTATGTTAATGCCCAATGACAATATAGAGAAGAAGCGATGGGGTAAAATTGGATGAAATAAAACAACAAAACAGATAGGATGAAAATTAGGAAGCGAAAAGCTATGGCTCTTGAAGATACAAATGCTTCTTTTTGATACATTAATAACTGTGACAAATACCACCTTGTGTCATCAAAGCTGATCACCTAGGTGCCTAGCTGCAGGTCCATTAGGTTACTGAGACCCACCTACCCATCCTAGACCTGAAATCTATGCGAGCCTACAACAAGCCTAGATGATGTAGCTTGGGATCTAATAGCTAGATTTTCAGCAGAAGTTAATAACTACAAGAGGATAGATACAAAGAGAAATAGCTTCAAAAGAAGTTACATTCCAACTACTCGTTTGAAAAAATGAGGTATAAGTTCTGCAACATTATGTCCACATGAAATGTAATTGAAATAATTCTTTATCAAGCTAAGATTTTACTACGAGCACATAGCACAACTCAACTTATTAAAGATAACAAATTAATCTGGAAGGGCCCAAATCCAGAAGTTGCATTCACTACAAAGACCCTGCCCAAAGATCATATATGAATGAATTCTAAACCAAATGAGAATAAAAGCATAGTTTGATAGATCAAAAGGGAAACAGAGAATGAGTTTAGCAGCAAACAGAACACATTGCCATCAAAAGATGACAAAATTGCCATTGATCAATCTTCTGTTCAGACTTCTTAAATCCTGTAATATAAAATGACATATTCGATCAGAAAGCTTGGACTATCTACAATCTAAGCTCCTATGACATTCAACACATTTTGCTTCCTTCTAGATGTTTCTCTCCTATCAGAAGCAATCATGTTTCCAGAGCAGCTACTTATTCAATCATATTAAAAGTCTGAAATTGGGTGTCATCCCAACCAGACAAAGATGTTGGAGTCTGCCAGGAGAAGAAAAGAATGTTGACTGAGAAGAAGACAGTGTCTGCTAAAATACTTCATATTTCAATTATATAATGATGCAAAAAACTCTCCAATTTCCTTAAATGACGGCTCTACACTAAGTTAATGCATTTCTAGTACTACCCTCAAGCTAAGCTGCTTCTCTGAACTGTACAGCTTATGAAGTAATAATTATGATGATCGATGCTAAGGCCTTTGGTGAAACAGTCTGCAACTTTATCCTTTCTCAGGATCAAGTGAGGATGATCTTGCTTCATTATTTCTTTGACAATATGGTACTCTTATCTCAGTAGGTTTCCTTCTCATAGGAGAATTAGAACTCATGATAACCTTATAACACTCTGATCATCACAGTAGAGAGTACTCATTGAAGTTTCTGTGGATGTGTATCTCTCCCACAACAAATATGTAACCCATGTCAACTCTGCAATAGACCGCACAACTGAATCTTTGAAATTCCCAGAAATCATTGCCAACAGAAGATGGTAGACTTAGCAATTGTAGATCTGGATCATCACAGTAGAGCGTTTTTGTTCTGTCCTGGAAACAGCTATTTACCAGCATCTGACAAAGGATAAACTTAGAAGATCTCCCTGTTTCCATATCCCCAGTCAAATTTCTGTATCAAAGCCCTTCAACTATGACTCCTTCATTCTGAGAAGTCCAATACAGCCATGATCTAAAGTTCCACTAATAAATCTACGCATAGTCTTTGTTGCTTGAAAGCACTCTTGACCAGTACCATGCAAAAACTTGCATATTTAGTTCATCCATCCTGGTGAATGTAAGATATTGTTAAGCGCCCACTTCTATGTATTTCTGCATCACTCACCTTTTCTCCTTCCTTTTCCCCAACTTTTTTGTAGAATGCTCTAGAAATGCTTATTGCTTTCAGGAAACCTGATACTGGATCTCCAGCTACTACCTTTCAGTTAACACTGCTCCCAGTTACATTCTATAAACTTCATTACCACTTATCAAATAATTAAGCTGAAACGGATCAATTCGTATATCAAATGAGGCCTTTTGGCAGTTCCTCCAGCACATTGCTGAATTTCTAAGCATATACACCTCTGTGTGTGCCATCCAAAATCTTTTAGCTGCTCCGATGTGGATATCTTCCCTTGAGCTCTCATGTAAGAAGGCATTTCCCCACTTTGACAAGTTCGCAGCCAAAAGAGTTAGACAAAGCCAAAATGACTCTTCACCCTGGTTATTTTGACTAGAGCAGGCATTTCTTATTATCAAGACCTAGATGGTGATTATGCTGCTTGGCTACCGCTTTAGCTTAAATTCGTGATAATTCATCAAGTTTTTTCTTCTCTTTGTCCATTTATCTGAATCCAACAATATTCACGCCTGAAGGGTGAGCCATTACATCCCAAGAATCATGTTTTATAGTGCACTACATCTCTTCATGAAATCAGCCCATGATGTATCACCCGTGTTTGTGCAAAAGTAGATGTTCAAGTGACAAAATATTTGCATGATCAAGCCCTGTTTATGTCTATATTGGCAGGTATAAAGCTATCATACGTTTGCATAAGACCTTTACTATTATTTCAAGTCACCATTTGATTCCAGTCTGTAGACATTGGCAATTAAAAGCAAAGTAGGCATAGCAGAAAGTAGCATGATGTGAGCAAGATTGTTGAACCATGAGATATGACATTAGCGAGATTACAATCTTCCGTGTACATAAAGAATGACGGTGGTACCAGTTTTGTTCATTCCCAGTAGCCAAAAAATTGGCACACACTGGCTTTACGAGAACTACTTCTGGGTAGAATCTGGAATATAAGTAGCCGTAGGGACATATACTGCAATAGTCGTGCAAAGAATGAAAAGGAGTTCACCACGAACAAAGGCAAACACAAGGATGATATGAGCGATACAACTGAATGCTACTCTGCAAAAAAAGCTTGAGGTGCACTAGAGTAAATTTTTTTGCAGAAATAGAAGCCTGAGTGTGCCAATTATTCTTCCCGGTAACTCCCATCTGAAAATGGCGTTTCTAATATGAGCATTCAAGGCTTAGTTTAAACTTCTAGGATTTTGTTAGGGTGTATTAAGGACATAAAAATGAACAAGCAGGCACAGAGCAAAAGACGCACACACTAAAAAAGAGAGGATAAAAAAGAAAGAAGAAAGAAGAAGAGAGATAATAGATTAGAACTCGATTGCATCTTATGATGAGACTGACCACAAGGAAAATGTATGTGAATTACCCTAACAGGGCAATACCTTAGCATTGATGGGCGCATCAGTTCAAGTATGCGATCAAATGCCTTTTATTTTAGCTAGTGAGATAAATAAGCTGGAAAGGATGGTGTGGAGAACTTGATGCAAATTGCTCTGATAAGTCTAAAATACGATCAATTATCCCAAGAATGTCAATCAAAGACGGCTGCATCTCTTACATATAGCTTTCTAGAATCGCTCCCCAGAGCTTATCTGCAAAGTATATCATGTGGAATAGGGTTTCCAGATGATGATTGCTCAAAGCCGTTTCAGATTTAGCGCAACAACCCTCACCACCAAAAACAGAAACGAACGAAGATCACCAGCAAAACATTCCGATTACAAAATCCATCCGCATTTTGAAAAAGAAACACAAACAGCTAGGGTTTCGAGAAACAAGATCTGGGACCTTACCTAACTTCATCATGGAATCCGATCGTCCTTCCCGAACAGCACGAACGGAGATCAAAGGAAGTCGTTATTCAGATATCTGAAAACAAAAACTCGTGTCCTAGCTCCTTTGCCGAAAGGGACGATCGGATCGTATGCAGATTTCTCGACGAGAAAACGAGAAGTGGAGAAGAAGCGTTGGAAAGTGGATGAGAAAGATGGGTGAAAGACGGCCATTTTCTCTCAACTGAGCAACTCGTTTTCCCCCTTGTCTGCTAACTTCCATCCATGGCGTGCTGCTTCTGCTGCCTGGGTAGAAGAAGTCGTCCCGCTGCCGGCTGTGGCCTCCTCCTGCAGTGCGCGGCAGCAGCAGCATTTCTTCGAATTGCACGTCACAGGTTCCCTTTTATTAAAAAAAAATACAAGGAATAGAATAACCAGAGCAAGACCAACCCAAAACTCAGATTCTGAGTTAAAACTACTCTTTAACGATTTGCCCTTTTGGGTTCCTGTCTAACGACCAACTGCAGTCTCCGGGGGTTAAAATTGTGACTGATCTTGGCCGTTGATCCAGATGAATCCTTCATCAATGTGCTAATGTTTCTCCATCCAACACTAATAATTGAATTGGGGATTTTAGCTTTTAAAATTAGAGATCTTAGATTGTGATCATCTCATCACATTCAGGCCAACGGCAGTCGGCTAGATTTTATTTTTCTCCCCAAAATTGTCCATTGACTGCTTATAATCAACATCATCATCATTATTATTATTATGTTTCTTTGTGAACAAGTCATTATATTACACCTTAATTAAAATTATAATCATAAGCCAACATTGTCTACTGCTGGCAGTGCAGAAGTAGGCAACAAGGCATCTTCCTTGGAATGCACTTGGTCGTAGGTTTGAGTGGTCGGTTTTTCCTTTGACTGACGATTATGCTAAAACCTATCTAATTTAGTACTTTAGGGATTAGGAAACCATTATTAATTTAGAAAAATTATTAAGCTTTATCATACATTTTTATGCCTTTTTATTTATTCTTTTGCCTGAAGGGGAGCTTTGGCGCAATGGTAAAAGTTATTGTTGTGTGACCTTGAGGTCATGGGTTCAAGGCGTGGAAACAATTTCTTGCAAAATGCAAGTTAAGTTTGTGTACTTTAGGCCCTTGTAATTCGCCCCTTCCCTAGACCTTGCATAGGCGGGAGTTTTGTGCACCAGGTTGCCCCTTCTTTTGCTTCCATACATTCTTTCATGTTGTTTCATCACCATCGCCTCCTACAAAACCAAATCTCTAATTTTCTTTAGCATTGTCTAAGGTAACTTATTAGTTCAATGGGTTAGGACTTGATCTCTTTGTTGGCTTTTTATTACGCATTATGTAGGGAAAAAGATTTCATCAGTAATCAAGGTAGGAGAACCAGAAGAAATTATTATTTATCAAAGTATGAAAGCTTATTATTATTTTTTATATGGCCTCGAAGTTGGGACTGAGGTAAATAATAAATGTAGAATAAGATTAAGGAGATTGTGTGAGTGATTTGCTTTGTAATTCTTTATTTGCTCAAAAAAAAACCCAACAATAATAAGTTTATTAAGGACAATGCGGAAAGATATATAATTCGGTTTATGAGACTATGATGGATCATTTCTTACTCGTTACATGACATACTCCGACATAATCGCATAAACCCTATTATATAACAAAGTTACCAAAGCCTTCTAATGTAGTAGGGCAAGGTGTATGTCTATGTTTGGAAAAAGGAAAGGAAAGAAAGAAAAGAAAAATAGCGAAGTTAACATCATTTATTGTTCATAAAATACAAGTCCACTGATTGCCTTAAATAACAATTACCACCTAACTTTTGATGATCAAATCATTCATTTCTCTAAGCCGTCTAATAGAAGCAATGCTCCAAACCCTCCAATGATCTCACGTACTCTTATTTCTGTGATTCATGTAATTCATGCTGCTCTTTTTCTGTTTAGTTTTGGGAATTTTGGGCTAAGATAGATAACAGATTATGAGTGAAGCTTTGGCGTAACTGTAAAAATTGTCATCTTATGACCTTGAGGTTACGGGTTTAAGGCGTGAAAATAGCCTCTTGCAAAAATACAAGGCAAGACTGCTATAGACCTTTGTGGTCCACTCCTTCTCTGAACCTTGGATACGTGGGAACTTCATGCACTGGGCTGCCTTTTATAGATAACAGATTATGAGGCCTGACCTAAGACCCACTAAGTGAATGGTTTTGCTTATTGGAACCATGACCCACTTGTACATTTTACTGCCCAAGTACACTTGTAGGCTACAGCCGGTCAGGTAGCATGTAACTTCACCTGAACTATACATGTTGCAGTTATATTATTGCTTTGATAAACTTAGCAGTATTGAAGGTTCAAGTCACCATTAATGTGACCTTGATAATAATACTGGAAACCCTAAATAACTCTGGAGGAATAACTAACTACTAAATGAAGGAAAAACGAAAGAAAACTTGAAGGGTTCCTGGACCATAGAATTGATTGGTCCTGCACAATTATGACTACACAAGTAGAAGCCAAAGTATAGAGCAGCACTCCGGCAACCACTCCCTACCAGAATTGGTGGAGCAGCGGGATGACAGCGGTACAGATCTATCTAATTTGGAGGAGATACACGAGTAGCCCCAAATGAAGCAAAAAAAGGGCAACCTGGTGCACGAAGCTTCTTCATACGAGGGATCTGAAGAAGGGGCTTGTGGTCTGTAGTACATAGTCTTACCTTGCATTTTTGCTTTATCCAAAAATGAAGCACAATCTATATATTATTCACCAGCTTTACGATCTAATAAACCTTTATTCTAAAGCTCCAAAGTCTGCATCCGGGGATTCCCAATCTTCAACTTGTAGCTATTGATTTTGTTGGAGTCATTGCCGATGGATACATCCCAGTTGATGGTCTCAAACTACAAAGTGTAACCTTATGGATCAAACTCTATATTTTCCCATACGGGGCCAGAAGCTAAACTTCATTATAGATCCCACAATCGCTAGCCTGGGGCCAGTCCGGCCAGCATATCTCATAGTCTGTTGCAAACGTAGGCCACTGTTGTCCGTTGCCGCACTAGCCTTTCACCATCGCTGTTCATTCTCTGTTGAAGACGCCATAAGGACAGCCCCAATGCACAAAGCTCTCACATATGTGGGGTTTGGAGAAGCGACAGACCACAAGGGTTAATAGTATGTAGTCTTATATTGCATTTTGCAAGAGGCTATTTTCATGCCTTGAACCCATGACACTCTAATATTATGCTAAGGCTCCCGTTCTGTTGACGATGCCATCCTATCTCTTAATTCTGAGGAGGTCTCTTTCACTTTCTACCAAGGCCAGACAAAATAGGTCATCGTGACTTGGAGAAGGTGGAGCTAAATACCGTACCATGGCATCTTCAGATTTAACCAAACACGAGGCAACGAGACGAAGGGTCACATTCAGAATCATTTCATAGGTTGTGCAATACTTTAGTTAGGGCCCAAATGTTTGACACAAGTAACCATCCAGAAGGTAAGCAGGTTGTTCTCTAATGTTCTCTTAGCAACGTCAAAACAGTCAGTGAATGACCTTCCATGTCATTCTTCCCTTGGTTACATTTATTGCTTTAATCTATAGAGATTATATTATTATTTAAGGGATGGTAGATCACGCCTCCATGGCAAGTTTCTGCAAAGCACCCCACCCATGTGAAGGGCTCGCCATTGGAAGATCTGATCTGTTTGTGTTCATTTGATTGCTCCGGCTTTATATTTTTACCGATAAAAAAAAGGAAAAAAGCATGCGGATTAGATAACTCCAGGCTCTGAAAATTGCACTTTTGATCACCAGAAATGAGGACAGTTAGAAACTTTGCACGAGTAAATGGTCTTCGTTTTGAACCAAAGCTACAGTTTTTAGGATGCTAGAATTATCGTCAAGTCGTCGTGACTTTTTGGCTGTGAATACCCACTTGAGGGATCAACCAGAACAGCTGGTCTGATCATCTAAAGGCAGTCTCTTTGATGCAAGTAGGATGCTTTAATGGCGAGTTACCATGGTGTAGCGCTCTACCAGAGCATTTCTCATACCTCATTTTCTCAAGCAAATTAGATAAACTAATGTTTCGTGCTTCTTCTAACAATTCCAATACTCTTTCAGGCACTAAACAATTGCAAAAGAAAGAGTGTTTCAAGCAGTTGCCCAAAGCCCAAGCCTTTCTCTCTCTTATCCCCAGATTTCCCACACGCATCTCCATGAAACGTAGCTTTTTTTATTCAACGATCGGCACTTTGGTGGTAAAGGAAAGGCAAGACACAATGATGCAAGAGAGAGAGAGAGAGCAAAAGGATCTTCCAGCACCCTCTTTGTTCACACTTTCTTATCATCTTAAAGCACTTTATGATTAGCAATAATCAGTGGAGTTGGCACTCTCTCAAACAAACAAGTGTTTGATTTGGGTAAAGCTTAACAGGTCTAAAGTGCAAGATCTCCTTGTCTGGAAGTAACTGGAAAGGTAATGGCGTCGTTAGCTGGTGGTAGTATCCTGAGCTGATAAGACAGGAAACTTTGAACATGAATGTGCACCTCATGCCACTTGTTGTCAAGTAACCTTTGATAAATGAAACATTTTGGCGTTTACGCTTTTTCTTGGAGATTGCAGTGCGTTGGGCATTACTTGAGTTAATTGTGCATCCATTCATTTGCTGGGTTCCTACCATGGTTGGAGGCAATGATCCTAACTGCCTATTCAGATGGAACTGGATTTTATCTAAAATTCCTATTCTAAGATTGTGAGGTTTTTCATTTTTCTGTTAGAAACTTAGGTTTGGACCTTGACTCAAGATACCAATTTGGGTGCAAATCCAATGGTTAGAAAAAGCATTTACCAGGTGGATGCACCTTTGAGAACATGTGCATTAGCGAATCAACAGTCCATGACTCCGTATAAATGACCATATTCATGTTTTTCTAAGCGGTATTATGCAGTTAAGTATGTATGGCACATGCACCCAATATTCCGTGTCTCGTATACGGGGTAAGCCGGACCATCACTCCTTTTTTAGTGATTCATTTTATTCGTTGGATTCACTCTTTCCTAAGATGGGAGGGCACCAAAAAACTCATATCCAACGGTATCCCTAATGGTGGCCCTTACCCTTTGAACAGTCGATGGTGTTAACATGAAACAAATTCTTTGTAGAGTACAAATCACATTTCAACTGAGAGAACCCATCTCAGAGGTACCTGTTGGACAAGATTTTTGGTATACTCATCTTGACAATCAGATCACAGAAGGGCGAGCATGCCAAAAATATCCCGTTTATAACACGGCAATATTATTTTCATACGCCATTCACCATACACTACTTTCTAGGCCAGGTGCACAAAGCTCCTGTATATATAGGGTCTGGGGAAGGGACAGACCACGACAGTCAATAGTAAGTAGTCTTATCTTGCATTTTGCAGGAAACTATTTCCATGCCTTGAACCTATGACCTCAATGTTACACAATGGTAACTCTACCGTTGCGTCAAGGCCCCCCTTCTATCTTAAAATATATTACTAAGACTTTAAAATCAGTTTTGCACTTGGAGTAAGGACTTGAGTACTTGACTTGCGTTTACTGACACTGCTTTTGTTCTTTCTTTTTTCTCCTCCGGATCCAAGAGAGAAGACTTCATACAGGGGGCCAGAGATTTTGCTTCACACAACAATTACAGCACTAAAACCTCTTTTAGCAAGGGGATATGGGCAACATTCGCTGACCTACTCACATTCTGAAAAGCAAAAATAGTCAGGACTTGAAATACAATGGTTCTCATCAACAACAGATGCAAGTGCAGGGTCCATCTTTCTTCTTGTTCGCCCAAGCAGTGGCATTTCAAGAGTCACCTTCCAATAATAAAGAACCATCTAAATCCCATAGGGAGATCTTTAACCCCACTAAAAGAGCCTAACTTTTAATGCCATTAGAATTTGCCTTTCCAACAAGACCTAAAATGCTTGATCAACAGCCCCACGTATCTGTAATCACACCACAACATATACACCTACTGCACCAAAGAAAGCGCCGTCAAAGTTTAGCTCAAAAGAACCTCAGGGAGGAGGTTTCACGAAGATTTGGGGACTAACTCTCCCCACACCATCATGTATAATCAAGACCCGTTCTTTAATTCGTCACAACCATCATAGCTCACATTCATGGTGAAAGGAATTCCTGAGAACTGGAATCACCTATTCATTTCTCAGTAAGAATTAGATTCCAAGAGAACAAGCCCCCTAGCAAACTCCATATAAAGAAAAGTAGAGCTATTAAATACAGGCTTAGATGGGTAAAACTGAAGAGTTCAAATGTGCAACTAAAGGTACCCGTTGGACCAGCCCCTTGCCACAGACAGCTCATTCCTGAACCTTAGCATGGACATTGGTGCCTCAAAAGTTTCCCGTCTGTAGCTCCTAACTCCTACACCTGCAATGTAAGATGGGTCCTGCGAGGTCTTTTTCAAACACGAGCACATGCTAAAGCCCATGACCAAGCCTGTAGTGGCACACATTCGCATACACACGCAAGCAACGCACGATGTGCACATACGCATGATCGTAAATGATTTTATCTGTCTGAGTTATACTAACAGCAGGGGCAAGATCTCTTTCCAAGGGTAATTTTGGTCATTCGGTTCGATCCTCAGTGTCACGGACCTGCATTGCAAGATCCATGACCAATGCCCATAAACTTCAATGGAGGCCTGCTTAACTTAACTTGAGGGACTTAGATCCATCAAAGGAATCCATAATCTAGAAGTCCCAAGTACATCATGTAAATATCTTACCTCAAGAATTCACCAGGAGCATCTTGAATGTGGTGGAACCAAAGACTTATGTATAGACTTCTAGAGAGGATTCTAAAATAGTCTCCAACCGTTGGATGGTTAACACTTGTAAAGATCCCAACCATCCATTGAGGAGGTGGAAGAAGGAAGGCACCTATAAATAGGGTAGCTCACTCACTTGCAAAGCATCCAAGAGTTGTAAGCATCTTCAAAGCAATAAAGCTAGAGTTCCTTCCAAGTTTTCTTCCAGTTGTTATTCTCCTTTGTAATTTTAGTCAGGCTTACTTAGTTGGTTCGGGGTGAGAAGCTAATTTAAGTGCTGCACGGGAGTCTTAGAAGCTAAGCCCGTGACATCAGAGAGGCATTATAGCAACGTAGTCTCAGTAGAGCAGGGATATTGGGACTTTGTTGGTGCTGACTCGCCTTAGAATAAGCTTCTTTCCTCATTGAAGTTTGGCTTCCAAATTCACTGAGAACAAAAGATAATAAAATATAAAAACTTACAACAACAATAACAAAGATTCATGCCTCTAGTTGCATTCCATCGTATTTCTTTCCAGTTGACAGGAATAAAGGAAGTTCTGAAGCAAACAATTTCAAGAGGCAGACCTTTTGTAAAGAGAGGCTCAATAACATGAAACTGGCACTGCCAAAACACAGATGGCTAGACAAACTGCCAGGTCTCACATTCATATAAAGACATAAGAGTTTGAGAACCTATTGGCATGGACCACAAATGGCTAAACGAACTGCCAGGGTCCCACATTAATATAAACACACCAAAGTTTGAGAACTTATTGGCATGGACGACAAGCAAGAAGTTGTTCAAAACAACTGTGAGCTTGGACATACAATATGTGAGAATTTAACCAGCCATGGCAAGGAATGGACCAATAGATGCATTGTAATGGATGAAAAACAACTTCCAATTTAATGAGGTTTAAACATTAAAAAATCATTCAGCTTTAAAAGTTCAGCACATTTGGCCTATGGCATATCCAGTCATGGTCTGAGCCTAACTGAAATAGAAAGGGCAGCCCCGGTGCACGAAGCTCCCACTTATGTGGGGTCTGAGGAAGGGGTGGACCACAAGGGTCTGAGCCTAACTGAAATATGGTCAGGAATTCAAGACTTCTTGCCCAATACAGACAACTAGATAGAGGTAAGCGGATTTGTTCAGTTAGATTGATCATGAAGTCTTGTCTTGATCTATTTCTTTGGAGTGATTCATCCTTCTTGAATGCAGCATACAATTCTCCATTGTACAGTGCTCTCCAAGAGTGCTTCTACCCCCTTCTTCCTTGCTCCTTACCAGGCAAGTTTTGTAAAATAAGAGGATTTTAAATGTGTTAGAGGTTATCTTGTTCCTAAATTTCCTTGCAGCCTTACCTTGAAACAGAAACAAAAAGGGTGAAACTAATGACCAAAGTTGACATTTAAGTCCCTCTTTAGAATTTGAAGATGACTACTAACAAATTCCTATTCCTTCCATACCTCCACTACATATCAGGCCCTCGAAGCAATACACTACCTTTCAGCCACCTGCACAGTTCGTTGAATCACCTCAACCACAAAATAGCCCCAAACATAAGGTGGCAGCAGCAACATTGCTGGCATTGAGAGCCAGCACCTCAACCCTATTAGTCATTTCCCTAACCATTCCTCAGAAAACCAATCGATTCTAAACTCCAATACATGATTTGCAATCAGTCCACAATTCCGACTGTTGATAATCAGAAGTTTCGAAGAACATAATCATGCAAGTTGTGGCTTTCTAATTATATCACTTTGCTATAAACCAAATTCTATTGCTTACCATAATAAAATTAGTAGGTATATAATAGTCGAAGATACACAAAAAGAAGTAATGCCCATCTGTCTACCAACACTACCTCTCAAGCCCATGCACATAAGTTTTCCTTTCCCACATTGGCAAACAATAACTATTTGACTTGTATCATATTTCATGAAATATCCTCCAAGTTTGATATATCATGAGGACAACTTTTACCGTTGTGCCAAGGCTCCCCTTCTAAGTTTGATATATCATATATCCACTAAAATCACCCTCTCTAGCACATGAGTGAAATCGACCTCTTTATGATAAATACGAGATCAGAGGCAACATGGATGGTTGCTTTATCACTGAAACTTTATGCTTTTCAACAGAAACAATTTCAGACTTAGGTGCTCCAATTGAACAAGCTCAAGACTTTTATGAAGGATAACTAGATATTTGCCTTCACCATTCATGTGACAAGATTAGCCACACATGTACAGAACCTAGAGGCAGAAAGCCTGTAATCAAGGAAACCCTTCCCAGTGTCTATAAAATAAACTCAGATATTAAGATTCCCATACCTAAAAAAATACAACTTTTTCTACCATTTGGGTCCTGAATACAGCGAAATTTAACGAGAAACTGACACAAAATTTTGGAGTAAAAGGGAAGTAGATAAGTTCATGCCACCAATGACAATAAGAGGAGCAAAATAACCACCTGCAACAGTTCAATTCCCTCCACTGACAGTAAGTAGATGAAGGAAAGTGAAGGTATAAGTTGGGACTTGTTGGTTAAAATGTTAATGGTACCTCTACCAAAGGTCCAAGAGTACTTGGGTTAAAAGGGGGTGCCATGGAAAGTAGACTTAGAAGCACCAGTACCCTAAGAAAATGCAACTCTGGAATGGGTTCTTTCTACTAAGGCGAAATCTGCATCATAATTCAACTAAATGCATCAATCCCAGAAGAATGGGTTCTTTCAATATTAAACTGTTTGCCTGTTTCTCATAGCATTCCTTCTTCATTTGAAGAGGCTTACTAACGGTATCCAAGAACCATTCTTCACGTGCTTATAGTTTCTAAAATGAGTTCTGTCCTGAGCTATGCAATTAATTCCTATCAGACCATGGTCAATACTATAACTGGCACTACTAAAAGGGCAGCCCCGGTGCACGAAGCTCCCGCCTATGCGGGGTTTGGGGAAGGGTCGGACCACAAGGGCCTATAGTAAGCAGCATTATCTTGTATTTTTGCAAGAGGGTGTTTCCATGCCTTGAACCCGTGACCTCAAGGTCACACGGCAACAACTTTTACCGTTGTGCAAAGGCTCCCCTTCTATAACTGGTACTATTTCCATTCAAAATTATCACTGAAGAACTTCCAAGAATAAAATTGATCTGTCAATGTAGATGAATTGTTCGCATATGCCTTCTTCATTTAATAAGGATGGCATAATTGATTTCACATTTTCAACACATTCTCTCCTGCGAAGTGTCATTCTTGTAACTTTAAATTCAGCTATCAGCTCAACAAATTGAAAGAGGTACAGATGGTCCATGTAATTTGCACTCTCTTTTGTCACCGCAAGTAGATATACTAGCATCATAAGAAGCAAAGAGGCCAAAAAAAAATTGCCCCGATAGAAGTTCTAGCTCACTACAGTAATGGTAATACTAAAATCTCCCTGTAGCAAGCCTGTGATTCAATCTCCAATTAAATATTGGATCATTCCCCTTGAAGACATAACTGTAAGCCTGTAAGGGGATCCTGTATCTCCTATATAGTCACTCGCATAAACCGAATATTTGCTTCAATAAAATTTAGGAGCCATGACATAACAAAATGATTGTTGCTTTCCATTCCATCATTATTTCACTATTAGTGTTCGACCAATATTCAATTGCAAGCCCCACATGAAATGATTATCTCTGAGAAAATAAAATTCTTCAACCATTTCCACCACTTACGAATATATCAGTACCCAGACATAACTTGGGAAATTTTTGGGACATCAAACAAATAGCCAAAGCAACCATACAGAAAACTATTCATGCATGTCAAACACTGTGACATGACAAAGAGATCCAAATAACACATAATTGAGCTTCACATGCATTAGAAAAATGTACTGTCCAATTCATCAACCCAAATAAAATGCAGAGAGAGAAATCCAGCCAAAGAGATGCAAATAACTAAAAAAGCACTGAAAGAGAGCATAGCACCTCGAAATCTTGACTACTCAAAAGGATACCTGCCAAAGGAATTGTGTACTTTATCCTTGTAGGTTTTGTAGGTCTATCTATGCAGGAGTTTCTGATGGACTATGGTGGATAACACAGGCACGAGAAAGACCCAGTAAGGCAAATCAAGGGAGGGTCTAAGGAGAAAGAGAAGAGAAGAGAATTTAAGGTTTTTTCCCTACACAAGGCAAACCTTGCATGAGTTTTTATCCAAGTCTCACTAAAGGTTTCACAACTCTAATCCAAGTCTAAGATTTTTCTTTTCAATAATAGATCGAAATGTAAGATTAAGAAATCAAGTTGCGTGCAGCTTCTCTCAGAAATAGACAGCTACAAAATTGCACTTGGAGTTAGGATATGCATAGGTAATCTGCTTCATAACTTAGCTGTAATAAAAACAAAAAACAAAACAAAATGAATGAAAAACCATATAAAAGAGCTCTGCTTAACTTTTATAAAGGAGTGAGGCAATCCAAGTTGAATGTTATAAAAGGGCAAGGAGAAGGCCCAAAAGAACATGAATAGAAGCGGTGAAAAAATATTTAAAAACTTTAGAATTAAATGAAGCCATAACACTTAATAGAGGAGAATAGAGGAACAAGATTCATGTGACTGACTCCTAATCAGGACGATAAGGTCTTGATAACAATGATGATGAATTCCTGTTGGGCTCATGCATAGGCTTGTCCTTAAATAATGGGCCCTTTTACTTTGGAAAAAGTCCCGGCAGGCTCACCCATCTCTTGTAAGAAGATAGTACCATGAGGATACACTGCTAGACGAGCCAACTCATTTGACTGCTCTTGGATTTCCTACTAATGGTCTGCAACTTAACGGTATGGATCTATGGTTCCAGAAAGTATTTTCTCCCTAACTTAACCAATGCTTTGCTTAGAAGTCGTACTCTCATTGTATTTTTATTATTGGATTTTACTTGAAAAGTCTCCATTAATAATATGTAAAGGTCCCATCAGCCCTAGACGACCCCAGACATACAAGCTCGCACATGATCACATACACCCGGCATCTTTACTGCTTTATGATGAGAAACTATATGGTGCCCCCTCATCCCCTCCGCCTCCCCCGCGGGCTTCATCCAGACGCTTGGACCCTCTAAGTCTTCACCAAGTCAAAACAATGCAAGGGTGGTAAAGCCCAAGGAAGAGCCTATCTTGGATTTAGGTTGTACTGTACTTCTTAGATTTGTTTATTTCCTATGTGTTAATTCTAGCCTTTTCTGTTCTCTTTTACATGATGGAAGTTAATGAAGGGGATACTGAGGTCCTAGACGATCATGCCATATTATCTGTTGAATGACCCAACAAATCATCTGATCCAACCGAGTGAGTCTACCAACATATGGCCCATGTAATCAACTCTGAATTTCCAATCCATGATTGAGAATTGGTGGCCAAAACCCACGTGCCATTTTGAACATCCATACAATAAAAGGACAGCCCTCGTGCGTCAAAGCTCCTGCCTATACTTTGCATTTTGCAGGAGACTGATTTCACACTTTGAATCCGTGACCTCAAGATTATATGACAACAATTTTTACTGTTGCGCTAAGGCTCCCCTTATTGAACATCCATACAATACAAACAAAAATAGTATGTGCATGGTCCAAGTGATCCTATGCTACTATTCTGCTGACAATTTAAAGTGGAAGCCCTTTTAAGGTCCTCTAACTTCTTGCAACTTCTGGCATGGCAGAAGCATGTGCCACTATGCTAGAAGGCTTTGGCAGTACTCAATAGCATATTTGTGAGTTTGCGTGAATATCTTTAGTAGCTAACTAGAAAGGCAAAACAATTAGTAGAAACATAAGATAATGCGTTCGCTAAGTTCTGAATTAGTGGAAGTCTACTGATTTGAACTGTCAATAATGATCAGCCCTTAGATTAGCTTTTACTTGTTTTTCAGCTTCCAGTAACAATGAGATTGGTCATGGAGATAAAATCAACTAAATATGTTAGCTATGCCCATCAAAGAGTGGCGAATGAATGATGGCGCAGATGAATAAGATGGTACGTAGTATGGATTGGTTATTCATAAAGCTCGCTTTAGCTGAATATGGACAATTAATTATCTACATTAACTCATCATCTTTTCTGTCTGATTGAAGGTCTTATCTTTGGTGTCGAACATTTCTTTGTATGATTTAGGTACCTACTTACAGAATCGCTGCTGCCAAATCCAGTTGGAATTAGAAGGTACCCCAAGATGCTACTAACTTGTATTGGCATTGAGTCCATCAGATGAACCAGCCAGGCATTGAGTCCATCAGATGAACAGTCCAATTGATATCCTGAAGGTAGTTGCAGCCACAGTCTTTCCACTTAAAGATCCGTAACATTCTTGTTACATAATCAGTTCTGTAGAGTCTACTCTGTGAGTTCGTGGGATTGGCCTAACTCCTGTTCCATTAGAGCTGGCGGGGAGAACTTTTGGAGCAACAGTGGCTTCGAAAATTTGGCCCCGCCGGCACTATGAGAATGAAAGAATCAGGAGATGAGAAGTGTTCCCCACGGCTCCTAACCGTAGTTGCCACCACCAAAACACATTTTAAAGCTTGCATGAACCATATGCAGGTAAGAAAAAATAGCTATATGAAGAACAAGCTACTTGACATCAGAAATGCCGTCACAAGCACCTCAAAACCATTAGTTACAGGCCTCTGGCCAAAATAGAAGTTAGCCTTAGAAATGCCGATTCATCACACGGCAAAACAATTCCACTTCGATTATCAAATCCAAACTCCTCCGCCTCTTTCTCTAGCAACGCTTGAAGCAACGGATCCTTCAAGTACGCCGTGGGAACCACAAACCGCCTCCGATCACCTCCCACATACAGTACAAAGTGCCCCTTTGGAGCTCTTCTCCTTTCATTTTCTTGACTTCTTGCCATGTCCAACAGAACAAGGAGAAGATGAAGATGTTGTGGAGATGAAATAGAGATGGCTTTTACTTCTCAAGCTGGCTACAGAAGTACTAGCTAGAGTTGAAATTGGCGCATATATACAGACAGGAGCTGCTGCATGTGGTAGAAGGATAAGGTGCACAAGGGAAATGGGTGCTGATAGTAAAGGGAGAGAGAGGAACGTGGGGCAGTTGTAGCTTCAAACTTCAAAGAGAGAATGAATAGGAGAGAGGTTTCCGACTGTTTGTATGATCCATTTAATAAGAAATCGTTTACAGCTACGTAGAAGAATTGTTCTAGGAGAGGCTGGGGTGCACATGGCTAGAGCCAATCCTTGCAGTACTTTTATTCAATGCCTATAAACTTTTTACTTCTCTGTCAACAAGAATAATGTTCTTCTAAAAATAAGCTGTTTTTGGGTTTGAAAAAACTCCCGACTCCTGCCGTCTTGGACACATCTCTAACTGCCATGGACACTACTTCTAACACCATTCTCATGTTCAAGGCTTCTTGGACTCTAATACAGAATGAATTTGTCACCTTCTTTGTGATATCAACGTGAGTTTTCAAAGCACCGTTTCTTGTACTCAAAATCAGACCTCGAATGTTTGAGGCAATAACACATGATTGGAAGTAAAACTGAGTCAATTCCGGTGGGCAGATGATTAACACGGTCTTTATTAAGTTGGGCAGGTTAAAAGATTTTCAGGTGACTCGTTGGGGCCAAAACCGATTTTGCTGAGGTGTAGATAGCTTTTGCGAGGGGACTTCTTGGCAATATACTAGATGCAGCGCAACATAGACTCCGGGTGGATCGAAGGAGTTTCAGAGTTGTCCAATGATGGAGATGGAGAGAGAACTTTTGTGGAGACTTGCTAGCCAGATACTCGGCATCTGGACGCTGCTTGACATAGATGGCGAGTCCTGATATTTATTATAGAGGAATGCTAAATCGACTGCACCGCGAGGAAAGGTCCAGCGACCACATTTTATGAGCCCACTTCGACATGATTTCACTCATTAATCTGGTTCTTCTAAGTTTAGACGTGTTATAGATCAAAAAGTATAGAGTTTGGATGATTCTAACTACTAAGAAACTGTGTTGTTTACTAAAGTGTCCCTTTTCTAAGCACAACTTTTTAAATGCTATTTAGATATTAGAATCATCCAAATCTCATGCTTTTTTATCTCTAACACATCTAAATAGAAGATCATTCAGAAATTGAATCTAGAAAATGTGGTTGCCAGACTGCACTTATATGTAAAAGTTTATTACAACTAGGAGTGCATCTTGATGTCCGGAGATGCTATGAGGTTTATTGTTTGAGCGAGCTTTGAGGTGTAAATTTGGAGTGGTTATAAGGTGCATGTACAAGTAGGGCCTAAGTTTCTTTAGTGAACCAGGCCGTGTATTTTCTAAGACATGGAGATAAATCACGCAGCCAGGAGCAGGTGAAATTTAATTAGTTGAAAAAAAAAAGTAGAAAATAAATTTTTTTTACAGAAAATGGCAGTTAAAAACTTTTTCTCAGCCAATGCAATATCACCTATACTTTACACTTGCAACTCTTGGCTGGGTCAGCAAGGATTTGCGGGTATAAAGTGCAGGTTATGTTTGATTGGCCAGGAAAAAGTTTATAATTGTCAGTTTCTCTGACTTTTTTTGTTTTCTACTTTTTTGGCCACCTGCTTATTATACCTGCAATTAACACACATGAAGATGAGCCTTAGGGCATTGGTAGAGTTGTCGTAGTGTGACCTTGAGGTCACGAGTTCAAGACGTAGAAATATCCTCTTGTAAAATACAAGGTAAGGCTACAGACTATTGACCCTTGTGATCCGCCCCTTCTTTGGACCCTATATATGCAAGAGCTTCGCGTACCAGGACTGTCCCTATATATATAATTTCAGCCATTTCACGTAAGTGCAACGAGTTGGTAATATTTGATTAGTCAGAAAAAAAAAATAGAAAACAAAAAAATTAAAAGGAAATGACAGTTTCAAACTTTTTCCCAACAGATTAATGAGCTACTCTTTATACCTGCAGCTCGTTAAAGGCGGGGAAGAACTTAGATCATAATAAAAAGCTTCAGATAATGGCAGTTCTTTTCAATTTTTAGTGTTACTCGTTGCTCCCAAACCGTGCACCAGATGCAAAAAGAAAACCATCCAAGCGAGAGAATATGATACGCCCACATCCAGTAGAACCCAAAATATAAGCCAATCAATTGGAAAATTCTAACATCGGCCAAAATGCACAAGTGCATCTTTGATCATCTGTAATCGCAGTTTGTATTGGCAACGGCCCACTTTCAACGACCAAAACCCCTTTTCTCCAGATGCTAGAATTCTCCGATTGTGACAATTTTTGGATTCTCGATACCTAATCTGAGAGAACACCACATAAACGGTTTGGATATCAATCAAAAGTGGGGTCCATGATCGCTCCCTAGTCGTTTCAAGAACAGTCTTCTTTGAGAAGTCTTCGGTTTCAGCTGGCCAAGCCGTACACCGTACTAGATGCACGCTTTCTTACACTAGTCTCCTACCCCCGTGTTTCTGTCGCTTATATACACACTTTTCTAGTGTATCTTCGTCGACAAACGGAAATGTCCAACAGAACGGTCAGCAGAGAAGGTCTAACACCAACTGCTTCCTATTAGGTTTCCAAAGCTCAGTTTACACCCAGATGATTTGTCTCTTAGGAGATAAATTATTCAATGTCCACTCAAAAATGCCATTGAAATCCTTCAATTACATTGTTCCAATGTTGGGTTTTGCTCTTTTGTTTCTCATCTTTACAGGATTTCTTCAATTACCCCCTCCAATTTCATCATTTCCATCCATTCGTGATTCGAAAGATTCGTCCGGGTCCTCTTCTTTTGAGGGTCCAGATCCTTTCAGGGACGTGTTGGGTGCGTTTAAGAAATGGGATTCGAAAGTGGGTTGTGCAAAATTTGTAGAGAAGTATAAGGGTTGGTCTGCAAATGGTTCTTCTTTGCAAGATCTTGATGGTGGTGGAGAGTGTGGAACGTTGAAGGTGACGCATGTTAGCGTACTGGTGAAAGGGTGGACTTGGATTCCTGATAATTTGGATAATTTGTATTCGTGTCGATGTGGGTTGAGCTGCCTTTGGACTAAATCTGCTGTCCTTGCTGATAAACCCGACGCCATGCTGTATGAGAACGTTAGGCCTCCATCTCAGGTGATTTGAATTTACAGAGTTTCTCTATTCTTGATTTGTTTTTCGCTTCTTTAGGAATTTGGTTCATTGTAGGAAATTCAAATCATTTGTAGTTGTATTGGTTGTGATATGATTCACGTAATGTGGATACTAGTTTGTAAGCCATGGATACTAGTTTGTAAGCCATGTTAGATTTCTGGGTGAATTGGACACTTGTTTATTGTCTGTAGGTTCTCTAATTTGTAAAAGGAATAGTCGAAGGAGGTGTCTCTTTTCTGTTTATCTTTCTATTGTTATTGTGACAAATAAAAGGACTCTTGTAAAGGAATTTAATATCTGTGTTGGCTAGATAAATCTGGAAGACTTATATCATATTCTACAAGAGAAATACAAGGAGAGGAAGATGTAGCTGATTGAATTATTTGTAGAAGATCAGTATGGGAAAGGGAATTCTTTCTTATTTGTAATATAGTTAGAACAAGGAGCTCTTCATTCCTTCTAATTGGTTAAGATTGTGGTTTTGCCCATAGGTTCTTCTTTCAGATGAAGAAACTGCTCTAAAAAACTTGATAACAACATCCTGGTTGTTGATGTAACTATAGGAAAGATTTTAGCTTTGTTGGAGATTGACCCTGTTCCCAATGCTTGCACCTAGATTTGTCATATGAAGCAATTTTGTGTCCTGATACTTAAGTGTTGTATGATTTCCGCCATCGAAGCACCATTTTATTGTATGACTTCTGCTGAGTTAATTAAGGAAACAAATATAGGCTGATGCACTATAATTCGAATGCCTTCCATTAATATTCGACTTATGGATCATACACAAAGCACATGGTTGCCATATCTTAAGAATATAACTTATAACTGAATGGAAAACTTGCAAGAACTGTGTTGGACTAGTTTACAAAAATTATACATGTAGAGTTCTTACTCTGTACTTGATAGAGGTGAATGGAGGAACAAGATTCATGTAGCTTACTCTAATCAGGATAAGGCTTTGATGATGATGATAGAGTTCATACTCTCTCACTTCCCCAAATGTTCTCTTGGCTGTTGGCCAGAGCATCAGTTGGGACATGTGATCTGAGGTAAGAAACTGAGAACTACATTCATTCATACTTCAGTGCACTAGGAGAGGAAGAGGTTTGATCCAACATCTCGATTGGACGAGCCTTTGTTCCTTAACCTCAGGATTGCACATTCAATTAAAGCTCATCTATTCCTCCTAAAATGCTGGACTTAAACAGAAAATCTGGTGTAAATGTTCAGAAGATCATACCAAGGTGAACTTCTAATATAAGAGTTGTTTCTTCTTTTGTAGATAGTGGAACTTAAAGAGTCTTTTTTGGAAGGTTTTACTTTGTTGGCTTCCTAAAAATAACCTTTTTCCTTCTCATCTAGACCGTCATGAAGGAAGCAACTAATCGTAGTCATTATTGGGTAGTAGAGTATATTCTTTTTCTGAAGGCAGTACAGTAAATTGGATGGAAGGAATTTCATCTGGGTGTGCTGTAAAGGTGAGTAGGAAGGTGACTTAGAATTGTTTAGAAAATTGAAACATCCTTTCCTGAGTTTAAATACAGAAGATAGATATTGGATTAGTTATTAATGCAAGACAATGGTGGTGAGGAGTGGATCAATTAGAGATATCAGAAAAACAGTTATGATGAGGTATTAAGCTAATATTCTGCACATAAATGTTATGCAATTAAACTTTACAGACTTAGATTGTTTGGATCAGTAGTTGTAGATTAAAGCCCTGAATGGTCTACACTTGAATATACTTCATTGTTGCATCATGTTTTCTTCATTAGTTATGATCGATCATTACATCTAGTCAGAGAAGCCCATTGGAAGATTAATGAACTATCTGTCCCGTCCTTCTGCATGATGAGTTAAAAATGATCATGTTAGGGTGGGATCTCTCTAGACCCATATTTTACTCTCTTAGCTTGGCTGATCCAAATAGCAGATCCTGTACATTGTGCCAGCAGTTGGTTTTTCCTGCTCTCTGTATATTTGTCACATCAAGAATGGGAAGATTGGCATTTGTTCTGGTATCAGCCAAAGTGGAGACCTTACGACATTGTATTGGTTTTGTTCATCATCAGGTTACTGAAACTTAATGGAGATTGGAAACTGAGTTCTTAGGTTAGGAATATCATTTGGGACATAACTCAAGGTCATTATACATTATGTAGTTACTTTTATTGATGATGCTGTTGGAAAGGCTTTATTTTGACCAAAGGAATCTTTCTGTTTCTCTTCTTGCTGAATGGTAGCAGTGTTATCTTGTGTGCCTATTATCAAGGTTTCTTTTAAGCTCAAGCCTAGGTGCTGTGGATGTTACTAGCCTTATTATGCTTCCAACTTCAACTGCACCTTTCTTTCTGATTACCACCTACCTTTCTGCTGCCTCTTGTAACCTCAGAATCCTCGTGTCTGTAGCTCTTGGGATTGAAGTTCTGCACTATGGCTGCTCAGTTTCATTTTTCTGGTAACGGGAGATGTTCACCTCAGCCTGAGAGTTCTGTCAGTTTTTTGCAGGATCTATCTTCTCTATTTTTCAGTTTATATCACTACCAAAAACAAGCTAACATTATAGTAAAGATGATGCTCATTGTCATTTATCCTGGGCTATGTTGAGTACTTTCTGCTAATGGTTATGGTATTTTATTTTTCTTGCTTATTGGTACACTCTTGGCTTTTCTTGCATATTTGCATATGTAGTGGATACCCTGAAGCCTCAAATTTGATATGAAAACCCATCTTCCTTTCCCAGTATGGTTTTAGCCAACACTGGTCTCACCCATATCAAACTTTCAGGAGCATACTTGCCATCAGAGTGAAGGTTTTATGTGGCGTTCATAATTGGTAGTTTGTCAAGGTTTTATGAGAATTACCAAACTGTCTATGGTGGCCCAGTCTTGTCTTGTAGATGCTAAAAGAGCTCCCCGTGTCTCTTGGATCTTTAAAAGTGATTACTACCGACGCATGTGACTAGATCTATTACGTCAATTGGTCATGCAATGTTGCTCTTAGAGCATATAACCCTCCTGCATTGAAAACTGAACCAAGTTTTGACAACCTCAGCTTTGTGAGGCCAGCCCCCTGTATAACCGAATACCATCTTATTTATATTCCTTGTTCTTCTATCATTTTGTTCTTCAGTTGATCCTGTGTTGACTGAGATGTTCATGAAGTTGCTTCAGTTACTACGTATCGATAGTGTGTTCATGACAAGCTCAGTATGATCGTCTCTATGCATAGATTTCTGGCTAAATGAATACAATTTTCTTCTGTCAGAATCAAATTCAAAATAAGCCACCCTTTATGAAAGAATTGCCGGCCTGCAAATAATATACCTCTTTCATCATAAAAGGGCAGTCCCGGTGCACAAAGCTCCCGCGTATGAGGGGTCCAGGGAAAGGGCAGACCACAAGGGACAATAGTATGCAGCCTTATCTTGCATTTTACAAGAGGCTGTTTTCACGCCTTGAACCTGTGACCTCAAGGTCACATGACGATGACAATGCCATTTCGCCAAGACTCCCCTTTACCTAATGACTCATGGTGTGCACAATAGAGGAGCTCGTGCATGTACGGCTTGCAAAAGGATACATAAATTCTCTTATGCCCATGTGCTTAACAGTTGAAGTGGCATTTTATTGTGACCGACGTATACTAACAAGTAGAACTGGAAGATGTTCAGAATCATTTTATGATGACGATTCATTTAATCTAATGTATTTTCTCTTTTGAATTCCTCTCACTAATTTATGAGTAAGGACTGAAGATAAAACAGAGAGCTATAAATTCCAGTTATGGTTCTTGAATTGGATGACTGAAGATAGAGCAGAGAACTATACGTTCCAATTTTGGTTCTTGAATTGGGTGCTTACATTGAGGAAAATGTTTGGTCCAAGCTTATTGCCACATTCATTTTACTTTTTCATTTAAAGTTTCATTGGATGCCGAATGTGTACAAGCATTTGTAGTCTTGCTAGTATATCACTGAATTTATTTGTCTCCTACAGAGATTCTCATCTTACTATTACATAGAACTCTTGCACCTACTGAATGCGATTTCTTGTTTTCTCCAGAGACGGAATGGAGATCCACTTCGTGCATACATGGATCTGGAGGCTAGTAGAAAACCGACCGGCTTTGAGGACATTTTCATCGGTTACCATGCTGATGATGATGTTCAATCAACTTATGCCGGAGCCCTTTTCCATAACAGCCGAAATTATCATGTTTCATTTGCCAAGAACAATGTAAGTAATCATCCCTTACCTATAATCATCTATTACCTATTTATTTTCAGGAATTTCCAGTGTGACATCAGCTCTCTCAATGGGGAGGATATTCTTAATTCTTTTTTCTGTGATTACTATCTACAAGTTTGAATTTGAGAACATGTTGTGTTAATGATGGCAGAAGTATGTCATGTGATCCTATCTTTATGGTCTTCAACCGTTCAGGACATACCTCAACTACATCATATTAACTTTTCTGGTTATCTATGTCACTGACAAGACGCTCTTTATTTCATTGTTTCTTTCAGGACACCCTTGTTTATTGGTCTTCTTCAAGGTGTCTTTCTCGCCGAAATGAACTTGCAAAGAAACTTCTGTCCCTGCTGCCTCACCACTCATTTGGCAAGTGCCTGAACAATGTTGGCGGTCCAAATATGGCACTTCATCTATACCCTGAGTGTGCCAACAGTGCCAACTCGGTCCCAAGCTGGTGGGACCATCTACATTGCGCCATGTCGCATTACAAATTCGTTCTTGCCATTGAGAACACAGTTACTGAGAGCTATGTAACGGAGAAGCTCTTTTATGCTCTAGATGCGGGTTCAGTACCCATCTATTTTGGTGCACCAAACGTCTGGGACTTTGTTCCCCCAAATTCTATAATAGATGGGTCTAAGTTCAACTCTTTGGAGGAACTGGCATCATATGTGAAGACTCTTGCAAATGATCCCATCGCCTACTCAGAGTACCATGCATGGAGGAGGTGTGGTGTATTAGGTAACTATGGCAGGACTCGTGCAGCAAGCCTCGACACGTTGCCCTGCCGGCTTTGTGAGGCTGTTAGTATAAAAGGTGGGAGAAACGCAAGAACAAGATGAAGCTGGTGCAATGATAGACTTCAGGATATATCGGATTGTGGCTAACCTGTGTCCAGAATTAGTGGGATTTTGCCCATTTTTCCAAAAAGTATATCTGAATTACTGGGAAAGGTCAAAGAAGAGGGATAAATTCATGGTCCGAGTGGTCGTTTTGTGCTTTTGTGGGTGGTGACCATTCAAAAGAAATATGCAATGTAGGGTATTCTCCGAGTGAAAATCTTTTTGCATTTTGAAATTATTCTTCATTCATAGAATTGCAAGAGAGAAAATGATTCGATCTTGTTCTTCTAGTTTCTGGTGTGATCCCAGCTTCCCCTGGCATTAATTAATTATCTCCGTGTCATTTCATTTGACAAGTTGGTCGTATATGGTATCTTCTTTGAGGTGCATCATGAGCTTGTTTGTTGTGGGTGTATGCGAGTATCAGACCTAAGGATGTACAAAGCAGATAAAAAGTAAGTGGGCTATTTGCCTACTAGCCGCTTATCCGACCCAACCCATCTTTGATGGGCATGCCCCATTGATCTTTTGCATTGAATGATCCTCACCACGACATTCTGGTAGTAGAATGGACAAACCAGAGTCATGACGACGACCAGAATACAGCTTGTCAGGTTCTTTGATGAGGGCGTGTGTAGAAGTAGACGCTCAAGGGCGTGTGAAGAAGTAGGCGCTCATTTTTCTCATGTGTTTGGAAGGTCTGAACGGTCTTCTTGTTCAAGCTCGGCCATTAGAGATAGCTGCAACTTGTTAATCCTAAGAAAGCAATTAACAATCCACAATTACAAGAAGACTCTGATGAGCCACTACGAATCTGCAGGATTTCAAGCTCAGCCATTATAGCAATTGCAACTTAATAGCCCCGAGAAAGCTATCAACAATGCACACTTACAATATATGCTAGTTTCATGTTCCTTAAAACGCAACCCAAGCAATTCAAACTTTCCAACACAAGCCAGAGTCTCTTAAACAAAACAAAGCAATAGAAGTTTCCTCATAAAAATAGTATTCGACTTTGAACCCACTCTGCCTGCCCATGGCGCATCAAATAGAAACAAGAAAAGGATACTCCCTTTGCTTCCCCTCTTTACAAGCTTTTCAATCATAGGGAATCCATGCTGCAAGACACCGCATACATTCTAGAACTGTAGATACCTACGCAAATGCCATGGCTGTCCAAAAGTGCATATTTTATCTTCCCCCAGTAAACTGCTTGCGGCATCCACCGACTCACAGTAACTATCAGCTGATGGACTATCTCAAGGAGCCTGCCCATAGCAACATGGAAGCAGAAAAAAATGGAGCCATTTCTTCCTTCTTACAACCCCAAGATAAGCAGCAAAGAAGAAAGCCATCTAGAAGGATCATTCTAAGCCTCGGAGTGGCTAAGGCTTTCATGACAAATAAAAATGGTGGGAGAGTTCCCGATCCGGATTTTCTCAAAGTTTAAGCCCAGGATCCGGCTTGTTGACGTGTCAATTCCCAAAGTGGAATTCTTACCATGGTCTTTGTAATTTGGACGAAAATATACCCTTAGTTCTTGGGATGAACAGCCCCTTCTCTCTCTCTCTCTCTCTCTCTCCAACCTCCGACGGTCCGACCTCATCTCTTCTGGCAACATTGATCTACAGGTGCCCACTTCCCTCTTCTTTCTTCCTGTCACCCACTTTGTCCCTTTCTCGCAATTCTCCTCCAAACTTAGTTGGGAATTGGAACCCACGTTTAGTCGTTGAACGATGACGATGATGATGATGATGATGATGATGATGGAGAAGGCAGGCATGAAATTTTTAGAAAACCCGCTTCCCTTCACCAACCTGGGAACCTTTTAAGCATTCCCACCTGCCACATCACCCACGCCATCACAATCACCGTCTTCATTTTCTTTCTCTGCTTGTAAACTCGCTGCTATGCACTTTGAATCTCATGTTTCTCCGGAAGTCAGTGGATTTGGAAGAACCAACTGCATCGGCTAGTTCTACCGTTCAATCTTAGCTAGATTTGGCACGACCAGGGGCGGATTATTGGCGACACTAATGGATTCCAGTCACACCAAAATCCGAGAAAGGTTTCGGGGATGGGCCCTTGTAAAACAGAGTGTACGATGATGATTGATCGACAGATTTTTCCTAACGTTGAAGATCTTTTTTGGTTTGCTGCTTTCCTAGGCAATGACGTACCTCAGATCTGGATAGTTACTTGGATGAATTAATTGCTGCTTTCCTATGCAATATCCAGCATGTGAGAGAATTCAATAGTTACCCAAATTGGGTCTTTTATATTTCACGGAATTCCGCCGGGTTCTTCAAACACATTGAGGACGAATCATGCGGAACTGTTTCTTTAATGGGTCCGAGTGGGAACCTTTGGTGTGTAGTTTTGGACAGTGATGGTGATGGGTTGTGAAAAGCTTTCTCCTATCTCCAACCGCTGAGGATTATCTACTTAGCCGGTACAATTTCTTAATCAACAACCACACAGAAAAGTGTGAACAAAGAAAGGCGTGCCAATATCTATAGTGAGTCGTCCCAATCAAACGCCACGAAGTATTTCCTAATCAATTAACCCATGATAAGAAATTGACTGTTGGAATTGCCATGTACGAATACACAAACCATGTAAGAATCAGAAACAGTTAAAAAGGGCAGCCCAAGGGTCCAGGGAAGGGATGGACCACAAGGGCCTATATAGTATTTATAATTCAGAGTTGTTAGGAGAAACTCCCCATGAAAATGCAGGGTGGGACGGCTTATGGCAGGCCATTGCATCAACTTGTACTGATGGTACTGTTCTCGATTACAAATTTAGCCGACTTCCCATTCAGATTATGGGAAGTAAGATAAGCTGTAACTTGGAGAAATTTGCTTCTCCCCGTTATTTACAAGGACTTGCTGACTCTTACAGGGAAGACTCTTCACCTTCTTCCCTGTGAAACTTCCAAATAGTGGCCATTAGACCTTGAGAAGCTGAAGAACACTTGGGCTTTCCACTCCTTTGTACCTGCACTATCAACACTTTTTGTGAATCAGATAAAAGAATCTTCATCGCAGCGAGGAAAAAAATACGACGACTAGCTCACATACTTACTCTTTTTCCCGGTGCACCCTTGCCTGTTCTTACACTCTGCATACTTTCTGGTCGATTCAACACATATTCCTTCTGTTGTTGCTCATCCATGGTTTGTATCAAGCTAGTCTGTCATTAAAATCAAATAATGCCGGTTAATATATAAGACTGTGATTACAACAGATGCAGGAGAAAAGTAATATCATATCTAGCAGGCATTGCAGATCAAGAAATCGTCTGTATGGTAACCAATGAGTCAATTTGGAGCAGCTGGATTTTAGTTTTGTAAAACTCAAAACTTTGTAAATAATTTGCCAAATTCTGAAATAATATTTATAAATCGATTTAAAAACTCAAATGAAAAGCTTAACTCATATATGTAAAATGTTTTTTTTCTAATGTTTTTCTGAATTTTTCATGAACATTTGCCGAATATTTGGCTTGCCAATTTGTTTCCTAATCCGAACTTTGCTACTGTAAGGAGCTAGCATCATCGGCTGACGAAGGTGATTTCAGTAGGAGTGAGATGAACTTGTGGTTGCTTTTCGGATGTGTCCACCATCTTCAGCTAGCATTTTCCTTTTCTCCATTAGTTTGCACTTGAAATACAAATTGATATAGCAGATGAACCTGACATTTGAGCTACAAAATGCACGTAAACAACTCAGAAATGGACTTTTGACACTGAGAATTTACCCATGTTATAAGCTCTTCCACATCTTTGCCTATCGCCTCTTCTTCAGCGTCGGCAAGAGCCTTTTTCTGCCGCCATGAAAGTACCTCCGTTTCAACTCCTTTGGCCTTCTTGTTCTTCTTGGATTCTCTCTCAGACATTTCTACGTCGCCGTCGATGATGGAGAGAGCCGGTGGTGACAATAGTGAGGGCATGGTGTACTTATGAAGTTAAGTGATCTTCACACGGAAGCTTAGAGAAGAACGATGAAGGCGTGAAAGGGGGGCACTACATGGAAACAAGTCAAACAAAACGGTCCCGCGTAAACTCGAAGTATGGACGTTATCGGAAGAGTTGAAAGGAGGAAAGAATGTCTCACATAACAGTTACGTTTTTTGGCATCTTCCAACATGTGAAGGAAGCCTGCACATCGAAAACTTGTCTTGTATTTAATGGCGGATAATGATTTCTAACTAGCAGTTTCCCTGAATTATGGCGAGGAAGAGAAGGAACATGTTCACTGTCTAGTTACACTCGGTGATGCCAACCGGGACACAATATGGCAGGTAATGCAATTAAATGGTCTCTCGTTCATTGTAAAGTTTCCTGGTAAATCAGGGACGGCTTTTACGTCCTGCAGCGTTCGTATTTTCATCATCTATCCGATTCGGCTTCTAACATCCAGCAACCTGCCCATGTGCCCATGTTGTTATCAGGTCAGCCAACCGAACCAGTGAGCTTGTGTCTGGGTAATTGTTGACTTCACCTCGATCAAATGAGTGTAGGCTCTCAATCATTATAACTACTAATTTGTGCTGTTATTCAAAGGAGAGCCTTGGCAAATGGTAAAGTTGTTGTCGTGTAACCTTGAAGTCACGAGTTTAAGACATGAAAATAGCCTCTTGCAAAATGCAAGGTAGAGCTGCATACTATTAACCCTTGTGGTCCACCCCTTCCTCCAACCCTGCATACATGGGAGCTTAGTGCACTAGGGCTGTCCTTTTATTAGAGTTATGATTATTCAAAAGGGAGCATCGGCCCAATGGTAGAGTTGTTGTCGTGTGACCTTGAGGTCAAAAGTTCAAGGTACAGAAACAGCTTATTGAAAAATGCAAGGTAATGCTGCATACTATTGACCCTTGTGATCCGTCCCCTTCCTTGAACCCTACATGCATGGGAGTTTCATGCACCTGGACTACCCTTTTTATGTAACACCCCGGATTTTTTTAAGACTTTTTTTTTCTTTTTAAATAAGAGCATTTGGGATCCCATGAGAAAAGCTTTATTTAACATTTTACTAAAACCTATCTTAAAAATTCCGGGTGTTAGTTTTCCTTTCTCAAAATGGCATACATGTAAATTAAATAATCCGCGTATAAATCAATGTCAAATAAATCGGCGCCTTTATTTTAAATCAAATAAATGTCCAAAACACAATAATAATATGGCCCAGGGTCTATCCATCATAACATCCCATATAAATGTCCAACATATGTCCAAACATCTCAATCAAATCCAAAATATAAAGTATTCAGTCCATAATTAAATTCAAATGAAAATCCTGTTCATTGACTCACATCACTGTCTAATATTCTAAGAAAAGTAATCTTCAGCAGCTCTCACGATTTCTCAACGGCTTTTCCTTTCCTAATGTTGCGCTCGAGATCTAAGGCATTGCAAAAGAAAGTAATGCCTCAGCAAGCTATCGCTTGTATAGGTACATAGACAATTAATGTAATAAATGAAATAAATAATTAACAGTACTAATGAAAAGTCTATCATTTATGAAAATAGCAGTATCATAAGTCATGTCCAAATAAATGCCAATATATTCCATATGCTAAAACATGTATTTCAAGGAGTTAAACCATGACTTGAATCAAAGTAAATGAGCATACAATAAGAATAAGGGCACCTTAAGGTAATGGGTCCCACAACATCGCACTAACATCACTGATCATGAGTACTCATAGCCAACCTCTAAGTGTCGTCACACCCAGGCATACCATCCATAACCAATGCTCATTATACATGCACACATAATAAGAATATGGGTCATCATGCCGCAGTGGCAACCCTCTATGGGTATCAACCACCGCCACTCTCCGTCGACACCATAACGAGAGACTTAGCATCTGTCGCCATGGAAAGGCTCAGACCAATAGTGTGGGCTATCCATGTTACCAAACCCTTACCGAATGCCTTCTATGAGCAAGCGTCTATCATATCACAATATCATCACATCATAATCTCGGAGGGTGGCTGGCTGGCCCTATCCCTCCTAGCATGAAGCCCACCGGGTGAGAGCACCCGTCATCAAATATAAAACACGAAAATCATATGTATATGCTAAAACTCAAGAGCACTCATAGCTCGAAATCCCCAAGACATGCCCCTCATCCTGGGATTAGTCTATAAAAGGACCAGCTAATAAGCCTCTATTCTTATTTCCATGTAAATCCATGCATTTCTGATATATAATCAGAAATAAGTCTCTATTTAAGCATAACTAATTAGCATCATGCTTATAAAAACATTTAAAATAAGTTTATTCAATAAAACATTTCAATTTGGAATAATCATAATGTACTCAAAATCGTATGAAATCCACGATAAATGATAATCGCAATTTAAAACACAATCACACATGATGCTATGTTTAAACATGGTTTAAAAATCAAGGCAAAGCATTAATTGTCGTCACCTACCTCAATGTGAGACCACTAGCTTGCTAATAATCTCCTTAACTGGTATATTTAAGTGTACATGTCACATCACTATTTTAAAAAAATTCTAAATAAAAAGTGGTCATTTATAAGTTTTTAAGTTAAAATTAGGTCCGCGTCGGTAATACGGTCACAACGCCTCTTTCGGATTGTGATTTAGACTCCTCTAACTCCCAAAAATCAAATTTTAGTGAAAACAATAAGTAAATGGGGAATGCCCGACCACCATCAGGTGGTCTATACCGGCGGCTCGATTTTCCGCCAGCTTACACCAGTGTAAAAAGGCGTCACGAAGATGCCCTCCCTTAAAATGCACTGCGGGGACGCCCCGTGTGCATCCTTGTGACCGTGATGCACCGCCGCGTGCATCACGGTCGCCAGGACGCCATGCGTCCCGACTCTCCACGACAACCCACGCATATGCTCCTGCACACGTGTCGCGCGTGTGCAACGTCGACATCGTTCGACGTCATCCTCTAAAGTGTTCCGCTATGCATCCTGGCGTCAGCGCCAGGGCGCCGACACCGGAGAAGACGATCAGATTCTGGTCGTCTCTGGCGAAGCTACAAAGCTCCGTTTTGCGTAATTTTTGTTCTATTTTTCTTAGAATTTCCTCTAGAATCCATTTATGCCCTCCTTTTGCACTGATTTTGCCAAAACCCATGTTTTTTAAATAATTTTTTCCAAGTTCCTAAAAACATTCTTAGGTACTGGTTTTTGCGTTTTCTGGAGAAACCCACCGTTAGATCTCTCCCAAATTTAAAGGGTTTGAGCTTGGGTCTCTTGTGCACTAGTTGGATGGTACAATTTTTAAACGGACTTGGTTTCATCAGCGAAATCACGCTCCAACAGTAGCGTGCACAGAGTTCCCAGGAAAATTTGATTTTCCTGATTTTAAATGCATTTCTATTTAATTTTTCCTATTTAATAATTACATAAACTAGGGTTTAAGGACTTATCTTACATTGTTAGCCGTTGCCGGAGTTCTACTCGCAGGAAAAACGTGAACTTTGCAGGGCTAGGTTTCTGAGTAAAAACTCGATGAAACGCTCAAGGTTAAGCGTTTTGGCTTCTGTGGAAGGGTAAATATAAGCTTAGAGTCCTAGGAGAAGAGAGCATCTTCCATTCACGCCTCTTTCCATGGCTTCTCTGACGATTTCGCCGGATCTGGTAGAAATGTGTAGAAGACGGGGGTGCCATTATCAATTTGGGCCCCTGTGTAAACTGTCTCCGTCAAATGACTAAAATGCCCATATGACTTCAACGGCTCCTAACTCCCTCGTTTGAGCTCCGTTTTCCGCGTTCTTTGTGGCGTTGGAATCACATCGACAAGAACTTTCAATTTCTTAAGTTTTCAGGAAAATAAATTTCATCTATATATTTTTTAATTTAATTTCTTTAGAAATTTCTTAATTTATACTAAAAATTAAGGATATTACAATTTCAAATATAAAATAAGAAAGAAGTCTCTATTTAAGCATAAATAAATAATATCATGGTCATAAAAACATTTGTCATGGGTTTATTCAATAAAAGATTTCAATTTGTAATAATCATAATGTACTCTAAGTCTCATGAAATCAACGGCTAATAATAAATGCAATTTAAAACACAATCACTCATGATGCTATGTTTATGCATTATTTTAAAATTAAGGCAAAGCATTAATTGTAGTCACCTACTTCAACATGAGATCACTTAGTGTAATGACTCCAATTTTGTAACATTAAAATTCTAAGTTAAGCAATGAAAAGATCAGTTTTTGAAGATAAGGGCATTTTGGTCATTTCACTATTCACCTTGACTAAACCTAGAAATTTGGTCCTAAAAATGGTACCATTAGGTGCGTCTCAGAAAAAGGAATCCAACAAAACCAAAATCACCCAAAACAGAGTTAAAATGAGCAAGTTATGGCCCTTTGAAGTTCAGGGGCAAAAATATAATATTTACAAAAAACGGATTTAGCCTGCAAAACACAGGGGCCCATTTTGATACGGGCACCCTTCATCTTTCACCTCCTAGAGGGTTTTAGAACGGCGGTGATTGGAGGAGAAATCATCATCATTATGGAGGTTTCTCCACCGCCATTCAAGGGAGGTAAGAGCCCCCTCCAGAACCCTCTTATAGCTCTATAAATAGAGCTCTTGGGCGCCTCTAATGGCAGCCCAAAAGCTTGAAGAAAACCCGTTGAGGAGAAGCAATCTAGAGGGGAAACGAGGAGAAAAACCCAACAATGAGCCAGGTACGCCCAAGATCCCTCAAAACTCATCTTCACAGTAGTTCTAAGATCAATTTCCCTAGGTTTTTGCATGAAAAATCATGCAAAATGGAGCCCTGAAGAGGCACCAAGGACCCAGGGACGTTCCTTGGGCTGCACTAGTTCAACAGGGGTCGAACCAAGGTGTCCTGAGGATGCCCTGGTCCCCCAACGAACGAAACGTTCAAGTCGGAACGTAACGCGTCGACCGCGTTTGGAAAAAACATGGACGCGCCCGCAAAAGAGAGAGACGGGCAGGAAAACCCGGCGCGTCTGTAGACGCGACTGCTGAGGTGCACGTCGCAGATGCGCAACGTGCTAACGATACGGGATTTTCTCGTTTCTTAAGGAAGTCGGGGCGCATGACGCTAACATGCAGCGCCTTAGCATTCCGCCTTTTCACTCTTAAGGCTCTTATGTACGTGTGACACTAAAACACTTATAACTTGAGATCTAGAGCTCTGAGTGAGGCGCCGCAAAAGGCGTTGTGTCCGTGTCGACGACGCGGACACACCCAAACTATAAAATCTCTGATCAAGGCCAATCAAAAGGGGGCATGACCCTTAGAATAGGATGGTGGTGCGTGGCCGCTAGACCTTTGGAAAACTGATAATACCAATGCCCAATTAGGACCTTAGGACACCCATAGGCATAAGGATGGACCCTTAATGCCTAAGTGATAAGACCAACTACTCTAAAACCCATAATACATGGGTCAAACTAACCTTGATTCCCCAAACCATGTTCAGGAGCGTACGAGGATAGAGGGATTAGCGCAACCTAACCAGGTAGGTGTTCTATCGCTACTAGATTCTTTTAAAAGAACTATTATTGTTTTGAGAACACATGTTTTAAGTATATGACTTGTTTAGCATGATTTAATTCAGCATGCATATGATAAATGCTTTATGCATAAACATATTTTGTAAATGATTGCATACACATTATGCATAGATATGTTTTGCAAACTATTGCATACACTGCATAATTTGTGAGCATTAAGTTCCTGCAAAAACTACATGTCCTTGAGGGTTACCAAAAGACACTGGAGTGCCGAGGGCCAGGCAGTTGTGAGGGACCCCAAGAGGACAGGTTTTGAAAAAAAGAGAGAGGTTTTCGCTTGTTTGATCGGAGTATGATTTGGGCTGATAAGCTCGTGGGCGCTGTACCGAGAGGTTTGGGTTGGCCTCCAGCCTCTACCACTATTAGGTGGATGGGTACCACGCCCAAAAAGGGCATGTTCCTATGTCGACTGCATGTGGTACAAGGGGCTACCACTGGTGTCACAGCACTGGGTCGATGTGTCATATGCCCCGTGGAGGCTATAACGCTATATCCTCAGGTACTCGGGGACCACACAGCGGCGAGGTCGTGGGCATAGTTGGACCCTATGGTTTATGGACTTATTTGCATTGCATTTGGCATGATATGAGGTTGGTTGACCATACCATACTAGATATCCATGAGTTGGATTCAATGAAGCATCTTACGCATATCATAATGTTATAATATATATGTATATGATACTTTCGATTTTGGATTATGTGATCCTTTAAGTCGTTAGTATTTCAGTTTGACAATGGATTTTTATATCGATATTGAACTTAAGTATTCAGACATGCACATGTTTTGGAAAGAGCATATGATTTTAAAACATCGCATGCATTATAAAACTAGTAGTGATAGACTCCTACTGAGTATAGTATATACTTACCCTATTCTTAACATTTTTCAGGATAGTTCCACTCATAAATAGAAGACGTCTTAGGAGATATTAGTGCTACGAGCAAGTGAATAAACAAAGGAGACAACTATACATGTGAGTAAACTCTCTACCCTTTGGACATGTATTTGTATTTAATTACAGTTGGGCTATGTGCTGTGACTGGATAGATCTGGGAAAAAACACTTATGATTTCTAAAGCTTTTCAAAAACTACTTTGGTTATTGTGAAGGCAAATGACACTTGGGGTTTTCAAAAATGGGTTTAAAACCAAGGATTTTTCGCTGCATTGCATGGTTTTTATAAAATGGTTTTCAAATAGGGATGCATCCCGCCTTAGGAAATTAGGTATTGCATTTAAAAATGCATGAGAAAACCCGGGTCGTCACACTTAGCTTGCTAATAAATCCCCTTAACTAGTATGTTTAAGTGCACATATCCATGTCACATCACTAAAAAATTAAAAATTAAAAGTGGTCATTTATAAGTTTTTAAGCTAAAACTAGGTCCGCGTCGTCGATACGGTCACAATGCCTCTTTCGGATTGTGATTTGGACTCCTATAGCTCTCAGAAATCAAATTTTAGTGAAAATACTTTAAAAATAGGGCTGACCGACCACCACAGTCCTTTTTGCATAGGCGGCACTAGTTTACACTGAGTTACACCAGCGCCCAGTTTACACTAGGTTACATTGGCGGCCCCGATTTACACCGGCGACCCGAAAACCGGTGTCGAAGAAGACGACTGGCTTCCGGTTATCTCCGGTGACCCTACAGGTATCCAAATCACTTGGTTTTTGAACCATTTTGTTAAAAATTTCGTATAGTTTCCATTTCTGCCAGATTTTTCCTATGTTTCTAAAAACTTTCATATGTACTATTTTTCACATTTTTCGGCAATACTAGCCGTTGGATCTCTTCTAAATTTAAAGTGTTTGTTCTTAGGTCTATTATGCACTAGATGGATGGTCTGATTTGCAAAAAAATATGGTTTTATCTATGAAATCACGCCCCAACAATAGCGTACACAGGGTTCCCAGGAAAAATTCTGTTTTTCCTGAATTTTCTGATTTCTATGCGTTTTTCCTTACTATTTCCTTACACATGTAACATGAAAAGAGAAGGTTTATGGCTTACCTCTAACATTGGGTGTCGCTTGATGTTTGCCAGAGCCCTACTCGTCGAAAAAACGCGGATTTACAGAGGCAAGGGTTTAGGAGAAACAATGCCGCAATGATGAGATAGTAGAGGCTGATTGAGGAGCAGACTACATTAGGAAGTTATGTTTGGGAATGAGGAATGAACCTCTTTCCTTCTTACGCCTTCTCTCCGACGATTTCTCTAGTGAAATCGTCGAATCAGATAGAGGTAAGGTATACAGGGGTGCAAATATCAATTTAGGCCCCTGTGTTTTTTGCTCTGCCAAATTACCAAACTACCCTTAAACTTCAACAGTTCATAATGTCTTCGTTTGAACTCCGTTTTTAGCGTTCTTTATGTCGTTTGAAAGCTATCAACGAGTACTTTCTAATTTTTAAGTTTTTTAGGACCAACTTCCATGTATAAATTTTTTAATTTAATTTCTTTAATAATTCGCTAATTTGAGCTAAATTTGAGGATATTACAACTACTTTTTTCGAAGTATGAATTGGATTAAATGGACCATCTAGTTCATGGGGTGAATGCATTTAAGACAATGTCCTACTTACACATGAGATATTGACCCTCTTTAGGCTTGAAAAGAAGCAGAAAGGTAGCAACTTATGTGTAAAGATGGACCTTCACAAACCATATGACAGCCTTCGATGGCATTTCTTTAGTCTTTCCTCGATGGGTTTGGATTTCACCCTCTATGGATCCCCTTGATTATGAATTGCGGATCCACAGTCTCCTCCTCGATCCTTGTCAATGGAGAAATTTCATATTTCTTTTATCCTAACGAAGGACTTTGTCAAGGTGACCATTTATCCCCCTATTTATTTGTGTTTTGCACTGATGCCCTTTCTCTCTACTTGTAACAAGCCGCTGTTATATGTTGATGATCTTCTGATTTTTGCTTCAACATATATGAAGAATGTCCTAACCCTTAAGAGTCTTTTTAGAAAATTTAGATGAGAGACAGGATTGATGGCAAATCCTCCATTTTCTTATCTGCAAATGCCAAAAATTTATTAGAAAGATTCCTGAAGTCAATAGACCCCTATTTGAGGATAAATAATTAGCGCTCCCATATCTTAATTCAAGGCCCAAAAAATATGTTTTCTCAACAATTAAGGATAGAATTTGTGTCGAGATTATCTAGCTGGTAAAGTCATATTCTATCTATAGTAAGGAGGATTTAGTTGCTCAAATTTGTCATCGAGGGAATGTCAAATTATGCATTCTCTTGTTTCCAGCTCCCAACCACTTTTCTAGCTGAATGTAAATCATTACAATCAAATTTTATTTAGAAAAAAGGGAAGATGAGAAAAGAAAAAAAGTTTAGTTGCATGGGTAGATGTGTACCAAACAAAACTAAGTGGAGGGTTGGGTTTTTCTTGCTTAGGCTAGGAAAATTCTTAAAAGGATGGATTATTGAGTTCATGCCCAAAAAATATATTTCCAAATCTTTATTCCATGTGCATTGAGCAAAGTAAACAATTCTATTGTATGGAAATCCATTCTGAAGGTCAAAGGTTTCTTATTTTTGGTGGTTAAGAAAATTTTAGGCTCTAGGGGTAGTATTCTTTGCCAAGGAGATATTTGGATTTTATAATTGTTCCCCTTATGTCTTTGGATGACAATAACTTCCTTGAAAATATTAACTTAAATATGAAGCTAAAGGAGATTATCAACCATGATCGCACATGGAATATGTCTATTATTCATTCACTACCATAATAGGTTGTTAGTAGTGCTTGAAGATGAAATCAACTGATTTGGGATGAGATGCGTCATGTCATTGTTAGTGGTTCTTGAGATGGGTTAAGATGACAAGATATCTCCTCATATCATTGTTAGTTGTGCCTGAGGTAGATGAGGTGTCATCTTTTTTTTTAAGTACTAGATATGGGCCGTGCCATCTTTTTTTCTTTAGTACTAGATATGGGGTAATCTCAAGCAACACCTCCTCTCATCTCATCTTAAGCTAGTTCACTCCTTCCCAAGTACCACTAATGCTATATAAATATCTCTCTATCGTATATTAAAATTCAAAATTTTCATTAAAACACATCTTAAAGCACTTTTAGAGCTTCAAGATATCTTTAATGTAGGTTTCTTCTTAGATGTTCAAAAGAAAAATATTGAAGAAATCTTTCTTTTGGATTAGCGGAATAAGGAATGAAGCTAGGACTTAATTGGGAAGGGGCCAAAAGTAAACATATAAATTTGAGAACCATTTTCCCATAATTGAAAGGGGGCCGACATACTTATATAATGGGGTGGACATTGTGCACAAAATACATGTATGAGAGATTTATCTCCAAAGTTTAGAGGGGATCGGATTTAGCTCCATCCTTAGTGAGAGAGATGAATATTTTTTTACTCTAACCGCTATCTTTTTTTAGCAATGAAATAGAAGCAACAATGTGAGAAGACTATATATTTTATTTTGTCCTTGTCTTGTCTTCTTAATGTTGCTAATCTAAATTTATTATTATCACTCAAAGAAATAGTAGTAAGCACTAAAACTCACTTTTTTCACTAATTCAAAAGAAAAACTTTGTTAATAATTTTTCTTTTGAATTTTTACAAAGAAATCCATATTAAACATCTGATTTTTAAGATGAATTAGCACTTTTGCTTGTGTGGTGAGTTTCAATGGAGTTTTGAGATTTTAATTCATAACAAAGAAAGATTTAGAGAGATGGGCATATTTTGGTCTTAACATAGGTTGACTCTTGGTTAGTATTCCAAATATAAAAATGATAGGTCAACAAGCCCATTCTTGGGTCTAACTTTCATGAACAATCAAGATATAGAAAAAGATTTTTTTTTTACTACATGCAAATCACTACACACTCTTCTAAATATAAACTCTTACCAAAGGGTGAAAGTGACAACTTAAACCTGTAAACAAGTGCATTATAGGGGAGAAATTAAATTGCCTGCACCAACTATACTAGACTTTGTTGGCTATGGGTTGGTTTGTTTTATATTATTGCAAGATAAAACCCAAATCTCATGGGTAAGATTATACAGATCCATGAAAGCTTAATATTTTCATACCATCTATTTTCAACTTGTGGAGCTACCCAACAAATGACTTTGTCCCTCATAATGCACATTTCTAATGTGCTTGTTGTTCCCCAACCAAAGGTTGCAGGTTCCAAGTCTATTCAATCACCAACTTAGAGCAATATAATAATAAAGGCTATATGTCCCATGCAAATGTGATTATCTTTTAGTATAAGAGAAGAGTAAGAGTGCAAAAAGACATGACTCTAAAGAAAGTAAAATATTATTCAATAACATACTAGGAAAATGCTGTGATTGGTATTGTAAATATAAATATACAAAGTAGGAAAGAAAGTTGGAAAATCTAAAATGTAATATGTAAACTTTAAATTGCCTTTCAAATATATTTATAAACTTATCTTATATAACCTCAATCAAAGGGCAAAATATTCCTTCGAGGCATAAGATAAGTCTATGAAGAAAATAAGTAAAATCTAAACCTTAATGTGCCCATTCAAACCCTAGCCACACCTCTCTCTCTCTCTCTCTCTCTCTCTCTCTCTCTCTCTCTCTCTCTCTCTCTCTCTCTCTCTCTCAATTTGGGGCTGAAAAAATCTCTTCTTCTTCTTTTTTCTGTCTCCTTCTTTCCAGTTTTTTCTTCATTTTTTTCACCTTCTTTCCTCTCTCTTCTTTCCTTTGGTTGTCATCTTCCTTCTCCGCCGACAACAGCAACCTCGACGATGGCATTCAAGTCGTAGAAATTGACGGCCCAACTTATTCTACACCTCAATTCCTCGAACATCGAGATCGTCCACATGTTGAAGCTTCCTCTGACACATCATTCGCTTCTATGCTTGTGATTCCTGTTTTGGCAATCTCCTCCGTCCAACCATGCCTTTTTCCACTACCAATTAGTGATGGCGCTCCACTCCTTTCGATTCCTTTCTTCGCTCACGATGAGCACCATAGCTTGCAACCAATTTCTCTCAATGTTTGCCCATGCTGTGATTGGTTGCGTGTCCATCTCTGGAACACTCCTAAATTTTTAATTCATCTTATGTAAATGAAATAAATCAAAAAAGGAGAAACGCTGAATTCAATCTTCAAGATTTTAAAATTTTAAGGATAATTAATAAAATACATGAAATTAACTATTGAAACATCAATATTAGTAATCTACTTAAGAAAAAGAATCCAATAACATTAAATATGTCGAAATCAAAGTCTAGATGAAAATCTTGTAATTATTTTAATTAAGTATTTATTTTAAATTAATGAATAATTAAAGTGATGGAATTAATTAGAAGTGGGACTCACATGATGCAATCATGAGTAGTCATGTTAGCCATAAATGAAAAATGAGTTTACACGAAATTAAGTATAACAATTACCTTTATTTATGGCAAGTAATGATTAATAAAAGAAAAAAGAAAAAATTGAAATTAGTATTTAAAGTTGATTTCCCTAGCACCCACGCCCACTACAGCCTCTCTCCCTCTCAGGCTCCACTTGATCAACGTGTCGGCCGACGACCCCGCATCAGACAACAGGTGGCCAAACACGTCAGCCAACGTTGGTGTTAGCCCTGTTCATTGTAGTATGCCAGTGACCACTTTCCTCCCCCTCCATTCCCTCCCCTCATCCGCCACTAGGCAACCAACTTCGGCGCCCTCATCGGCCACTAGGCAATCAACTTCGGCATTGGTTCTCTCTCTCTCTCTCTCTCTCTCGGCCTTGGTCACCGCTGATCAGCTCATTAACCTAAGGCCACACGGAACACTGTTGACCGAGACCTTGAGCCTCATGCCGGTAAGGTCTCTTTCTTCTTCTCCCCTTCTGGCAACTTCCGTCTTGGGCAACACAGGAAGTCGTTCCTTTTTCCTTTCTAACGATCTTCCCTTTCGACAACTTGATGCCCTCTCATTCCCTCCTTGGACCAGCCCAAGTGCGCCATCTCTCTCCCTCCCCATTCCTTTCCTCCTTTTTCCCGTTTGGTTTGCCTGCTAAATTGGTTTTTTCGACACAGATCCATTGGTGAACGAATCTCAACAGACATGGCTAAAACTCCTATAAAAATACCTCAAACTAAAAAATCTGAACCATTAAATGGATTCACTGCAACTCAAAACCTAAGAAACCCATGTTATAGTAAAAAAACACCAGTCCAGGTAGGAGATCCAAATGAAAAATGAGAGGATGGATGAGATCACATCCGAGTCCTTTCTGTCTGGTCTGTGATTGGGCCACACTAATGGACGCACCACGAGAACACACGCGCCTAGCGTGTTTCCATGCGTGTGCCAAGTGGTCGCAGACCGATGGGATGCCGATGTGTCTTGGAGGCCAAGACGCACTTTAGTGTGTTATGGAGACCATAACACGCTGAGCATCCCGGAATGCACTTTACAAAGCCAGTGCATCCTGGTGACGTCGTTTTCTAGTCCATTCTGATCCATATTCAACTAAAACCATCCACTTAAACCATCAAAATCTATATGAAACTTAGATTTTCAATTCTGAAAGCAATATAACTCCAAATTTAAATCGAAAACATCCCCTAAAATCATCTCGATGAGACGGACCTATTAAAATAATAAAATTTAGGTTTTGGACAATTCTTGAAAACTAGTTTTCAGTCATAGGCTTTAGATGGTTAAATCTACCAGATTAGAGGTAATCAGACTTAAAATATTTAAATAATTGATTGATCTAACCCAATATAGTTGTTTATTTATAATCAAATCATCCAAATAATTTAAAATGGTAACATTTTACAAATAAGAAAATCTAGAATCACTGATCTGATTGATCATAATTAGATTTGACTGTCATATCAACATATTACCTTTATATATACAATTAGATGATATAACACACTAAAGATATGCAAGGTTAAGATGTTTTAGACGCAGATATAGACGATTAAGACATCCAAGGTAGACATTGAGAGCAATCCAAAGGCAGGATCATGCTAGAAACTTTGGAATGAATAAGATTATACCTTGTATAGCCTAGATCTACCGATCATAAGTATGCAAACCTTAATAAATGACTAAATTAATTATCTAACATGGTAAATGAAATGAAATAATTGTTAGATTATTTTAGTAGATCAAAGTTTATAAATCTAGACTATAGAATAAGACAAGAAATATAGATCGAACCCATCAGAGTTGGATATGATTGTCAAATCTTAACAGGAGCTAGTGAGAGCCAATTGAACTATAGAAAACCTAAAAAATACATGCTATTAAGTTAGATCGAACTTCAAAATGGATAGTTGAACTAACGTAACGATGGATTATTCTGATTCCCTTAGCTTAGGAAATTAAACATTAGGATGATCTTGGACTATTGATCTGACCAATAAGAAATTGATCAACCATTGGATCAATAGATCAAACATTCAAGTATGAAATAAACTATAGGTGAGGCTGAGACCAACATAAGTTGAGAATAGATGAATGATCTGGATTGTTAATCTTTAATCAACAATCAGGATTTGAAGATATTACTAGAATAAAGATATATTCATATAATCAAAGATCTATAAAGACGATGTCATCATTTTTAAAGATTATCAAAGACAAAATGAGTTATAGATGGGGACTTTGATAGAAAATGACATCACATGCATATATAACTTGACAGATATGCCAATTAAAACAACATTGAAACTAGTGGACGTGATGTAGATTGGGATAGCCCATATTTGAAGTAAGTGAAATTTAAGATGCTAATTTTTATAAATTACATGATTTGGTGATATAGTTTTGATGTGATTTTGATAATTGCATGAGATTTGAGTTTCATGAATTATTTATAAAATGCAATTATTGTGCCATATTATATATGCAGTATTTATGAAATAAGATAAGGGTACAATATTATATATGAGACTTTATCATATTAAGGTTTTGAGGATTAAAATGCATGATTTAAGAATGCATTGCATGTTTTATATTCACGTGGTTTGATTTGACAGCCAGGTGGCCTTGATTTTGGTGTAGGGTACCAGCTATACACATGATATGTTATTTTTATGATTTGACATGAGGCAGGCATATAGCCTAATTATTTTATGATACCCAGGCATGGAGGCTTGGGGTTTTTGTTTTTGACAAGTGCATGCCTAGGGATGCTATGCTAGGAGGGATATAGGGTTGGCCACATGTCGTTTGACTTCATGAGATAATAGATACATGCCCTATAGAAGGGAGAAAGCCATAAGGAAGTGGTATCATGGGTAATTTATTGTGACACCCCAGGTTTTAGCAACTGTTTTTCCATATTTATACTCAAATAATAATAATTTATTTATAGAAAATAGATGGGATTCCAGAACTTAAAACTCATTATTTAAAACTTTTCGCAGCGTCAAGAAAAATACCATTAAGAAAACCTCGAGAGTCATTTTACCTCAAAACCACACTAAAGAATAGAACCAAAAGTAAACATTTTGAGAATGCTCACAAATTAAAACCACGATGAAATTTTTGCAACTGTAAAGATACGTAATAATAAAAGTTCCAAAGCTCCAGTGTTTGTCCAATATCACCACATCATCCATGAATAAACATATAATCATTATACAGTGATATGGGTCTAATCTATCAATATATACAATGACTAAGGAGAATGCCAAAAAGCCAATACCAATCCAACCAAAAGTACACAACTCTGTCTCTGTATCTGACAGTCTCTGTTCTCAAGCCCCCATCCAACTCCACTCTAGTCCACCTTCTTTCCTTTCTGACTATCGCGCTCTGATTCTGAGGCATTGTAAAACAAAGCAATGCCTTAACAAGCCATGCTTGTGCAGGTGATATGCATTCACAGTAATCTCAATAAAAACAAATCACATAGTGCAAGACATAAAGATTGAAAGATGATCAACAATATATATAAAGCCTTAAATCACATGATGAAGGACATACCGTGTTCATGCAATAAATAAGATATCATCAACCATGATATCAGGACATGTACAATCCAAGAAAATCTAGAAATATATGAATGCATGTCAAAATTATCAAACCTCATACATAGTCAAGCCCTATGAGTGTCTCACATACCCTCACGACAATGTGGGGTCAGCTCTCTGTACCATCCGCTTTCACCCTTACACCCTCATGGTACTCAGGCACTCACGAAAAGTCGCGTTGCACACCCGCTTTCACCCTTTCACCCTCATAGGCACTCAGGCACTCATGGGGTGAAAAATTGCATCCTACCACAGAATCAATAGTCTCAAATATCAAGCCAGAGCGTCTCCCACATGTCAAGAAGACCAACAATCAAATGAATATCACAAAAGATATAAAAAAAACAATGCATCCAATAACCACCAGAAAGATAGCACGCACATGAGAAGCTACATGCTGAAATCAATCTCATGCATATGGCAAGGCATAAATCACATGCCTCAAAAACTTAAATCACCATTTGAGAATCATGGAAAAATTGTGAATGAAATCACCTACCTCAATATCGCACTATCCCCAAACAAGCACGTAACCAATATCAAGGGATATGCCCTGATGTACCTATCATGTCATAAATCATGTCATAGTTAACGCATATAACTAAAATCTAAAACCTGATCATCTATTGATCAGCTCGATATGAATCATCTAATAGCATTTAGTAGTTTTGCTATTAAAAAGTTACTCCAAACTAGAATTTTATCTTAAATTTAGATCCGCCTTATTGAGACGATCACAACACCTCTTTCGGATCGTGATTTGGACCTCTGTAGCTCATAAAATCAAGGTTTAAAGGAATAAAGGGTCAAAAAGGACCAAAATCCCGAAAATGGGTCCGCTGCACGCATGCGCGTTTGTGGACGCGCTTCGCGTCAAAACCCGCTCAGGGTAGCTGGCGCTTCTGTGGACGCATTTTGCGTGTGGGGGATGGAACAGTGCGCGTTCTGAGCGCCACACGTTCTAGTTGCACTGCGTGGCGCGCACTAGTCATGTCGCGTGGCACTCCCTCGACCATGCATTTTCCCCCTGTTCCGATCGCCGTTGCTAGAGGCGACGACCGGACTGGTTCGTTGTCGCCGACGACCCCAGGTGCTCTGTTTTTTGTGATTTTTATACCTCTGAGTTCGGTTTTTCACGTACATTCTATTTCCACCCTCCATTTTCACAAATCCCACCTATCTTTTTTCACAATTTTTGTCTCGTTTTCAAAAACTCCCACACTACGATTTTTTGAGTTTTTCGGCATCCTTCGCCGTCCAATCATTACGAAATTTCGTAGGTCCTTTCCTCTCATCATCATACTCAATATGAACGGTCCAGATCTAAATCTGACACCGTCTCATCTAATTTTTTTTTCGTAAAAACAGTAAACATGCATTTTTTTGTAAACACTACGCGTTCATGCTGTTTTTTCGCTGTTTACAAGTGCATAAACCTTGAAATTTAACACAAAAGGGAAGGGTGGAGTGATACTACCTCATTCTCGATCGTTCAAAGGTGGAGAAATCCGTCTCCACTGTGCGTGACTGTCCACGTGAGAAAACAACCAAGAAGAGGGAGGAGAGTGCGTTTTGGGCACTCTCTCTCTTCCTAACCTTAATATCTGTTTATGTTATTATATTATATTATATTATTTCTTTCTTTAAAATATCAGAAATGTTACATTTATGCTATAACATAGTAGTTTTTTGTTTATTTTGCACAATGCTATAAGCATAACCAAGTGACAACATATGTGCTTAATTTTCATTGGAGATTTGGGTGTTGTGATCACCATTAAGTGATAGTGCCTATGACCATGTGTCGTGATGATGCACCTAGTATAAACATATGATCATTATGTATACACAGTGTTGACTGGATGATTGTGGGCCCTGCATAGTTAGGGGTGTGATTACTTGTGACGACATGGGTTTTTAAAACACATTTTCATAAATATTTGCAAAGGCAGGATCTTGATTTTGGAATTTTTTAAAATAAAATAGCAAAAACATATTTTCTTTGAAATTGATTTGTCAAAAACCCGAGTACCACCTCAAATTACTTATCACATATAGATTTTTTTATAAAATAAAATTTCTATTGAATATCAATAGAAATACTTTTATTAAAATCAGGATCAATCCAATAGTTCACATACATATCTCCGGTAGTCATTACATACCTTGTCCAAATATTACAATCCAAATTACAAAAGAATTAATATAATCTTCTTCAAAAGTAAATACCCTCAGTAATAATTCGGTAATGATTATCCTCAAGTCTTAAGCTTTTAATATTCCTTAACTATGTCTGAGATATTATAAAATTCAAACATTTATAATATCTCATCAAGCTATACTTGGTAGGGGATTTAAGAAATATAAACAATATATCTCAAAATCAACGTTTCTTTATATTCATGATATAAATCAATTTATACAATTAGATAACCATTTTATCCTTCACTCATACATATAAATAAAACAACTGAAAATCATGAATATAGTCAATATCATCAATAATATCTTATTTTCAAACTGATTTCAATATTAATACTAGGTGTTGATATATAATCATACAGTATTGGGAATTATCCTCTAATACAACATTAGTAATAACTTTTATTAGACATCTCATCATGCCATAAAATAAGGTATCTCATCATGTCATAACATAAGGCGTCTCATATGTCATAATAAACTGCATCATAACCATGGTGAAAAATATAGATCCATGTTCGTATGAGGGGAACCATGGCTATCACAGTGACGGCCTTCCCATAATTGCCCAACTCGACATTTTGCCTCTCTTTGGGCATGATATCATCATCATGATCAGTTTCAGAGAGACAGTGACCAAACCCTCATAGCTGTCCTAGCATTGGCATCCTCAGGCATAAGCTTGTTTTAAAACAAAATCACAAGCCTCCATTCTTCTATGAAAAATAATAATTCATACTTACAGATTGTGTGTCTGGTTATAATAGGACACACTTATGACTTCTTTCCTTAAGATGTGGGGGTCCAACTTATGTAGTTCAAATCTTCTCATTCTACCCATTAAGTAATTTCATAATTACTTAATTAATCACTTTATATTCATTTCAACATCATTTGCTGCCTTAAATAATTTCATAATTACTTAATCAATCACTTTATATTCATTTCAACATCATTTGTTGATTCATAAACAATTATAAGGTAAGTATAATCAATCTATAGTTATCAGGATAAGATCATATGTAAAATACATGTATCTTATATGTTGAATATATTCTTAAGGTCCATCTACCTTTACTTTCAACAATTCATCTTCTCATTGATCTTGATAATCATATCCTTCATGTATCTGTCAAATGATATATTTACAGTCATTCCTCAACTCATTTACACTTCACAGTTGTTCTTTTGATCATCCTTACATAGGATGATTTGGATCTTTTTCCTTGGATCATATTGATCTACATTTGAATTTAATATTTATACTACTTTAAAACATACATACAATATTATTATTCTTGATCATTCAAGATCTCCTTATGGATCTTATTTGATCTTTGATTATCTTAATTACCATTTTTATTAAAATTAGATAGTTTACTAACCTTTTATGATCTTATTATTATTCAACCAATTAATGTTTTATTGATTGAAGATAATTTATGTACTTCTAATTTTAGGCGGCTCTTCTTATTTTCAATTGACTAAGGTTTACTAGTTAAAAGTTGCTCATAGAGTGATTAATTCAATCCTCATGCAAGGAGGCATTTAGACCTCACAAACGTCACTAAAATGTGAGGGCAGAGCGAGGCTCTATTAGAGAACCCCCTTAATCACCACATTCAACATTTGTTAGGGTGACCTTAGCTCAAACTTTATAAGGTTCCTATAAGCATTAAACCCTAAGTACTCTTGCTATTTGAAATTAATTAAATCCACGAACATTTAAAATATCATTCATGGGGTTTATTATTCTCTTAATTTGTGTTAAGGAAATGATATTCTTTATATTGTCTTACTAACTATAACCCTTACTATCATTAAGTCCATGTCCATATTCATTATAAATGTTGATCAATGCCTATTTTCATTTAATTATATTTTTCATGTAATTTACAAAACATGAATATTAAAAGCGTAAATAAATAAATCTAACAATGAAATCTACTAAACAAATAAAAAAACATTTACAATAGAATATAATAACTCATATGCTTATTTGAATATATCTTATTTGTTCATTTTGATCCCATGATCATATTTTGATCTTTTTTTTATCCCATTAAGGGTTTAAATATTGATCTTTTATTTTTATTCAGATCTATCACATTCTCTTAATGTGATATCATCACTAGATCATTGATGTATCTCATCACATGATCTGATCTTTCTGGATCCAACAGAATAAGAAGATTTTAAGCCATTTTATCAAAATTAAGGGCGTAGATCTCAATCTATCCCAAATTAGCCACATCATGCCATTCATTTCTCATGATCTTATCATTAGATCATCATCCATACTGATTCATAGTTTCTGATCATGTTTGATTACTCAGATCAAGTAAATCTATGATCATTTTTAAGATTTCTCTTCTATTAAGGTTAAATTTCTTAATTCACCCCAGATAAGTTACATCTAACTCTTGATTCCATGTTCCCTCACTATTAGATCACTAATGGGTCAAAAATTCAGTTATGATTATGCTAGATTTGACTGATCTTGGGAATTAGTACCACTTTTTGTGATATACAAAATTTTATAGTGAATAAAACCTAAATTTTATGTTTCAATTAGATTTTACTCTTTCCAAGAATCTAGAACTTCTTTTATATCTTGATTTGGAGTTAAAATGAGCTCTGAATTGCATTTTAAAGTTTCAAATCAGTTTTGACAGTTCAGATTTGATATGGAATCCATAACATGACAAACCTAAGGATAGCGCATGTCTCCATTGCCTGGAAGCAGGCGGCGTCTTAGGCAGAGACCGCTTGTGCTACATGCATGGGGAGCGAGTGGAGACGCTCCCGCAGGTAGTATTTTTTCGTGTGTTACCCTAGGCATCTTGGGATCCAATCAAAGGGGATCAGTTGAGGTGGTCCAATTTGGACTGTCATATCAACTTTTCCCCCGATCTCCCAGATCTAAATAAGCCATCATCTCATATATCATCCCCTAGGGTTTTTGGATCCCAGGAATCCATCCAACTGCTCAAAATATCCAAATAATGTTGATTTATCAGAGTTAGTACTGGATTCACTAGAGAAACCTTGCTAGAAAATTTAGTTTGATGATCTTCTTACCATAAAAACTATTAGAATAGATAGAGTGGAGGATGAGGAACCTACCTAAAGTGTCTATAATCGAAGAATATCGTCAAAAAAGAGAGATCCACGTAGAAAAATATAGGGTCATCAGACTTACTATTTTATGGTAATTTTACCAATAATACACTCCAATCAATCTGGAATCTTAGGGCTTTTATAGATCAGGTCAGTTCGAACCCATCTAATGAGGGAGGTTGAATTCTAATGGCCAAATTTGGATGGCTAATTGAATTAGGGTTTTTAGGCGAAAACCCTAGTTTACCGAGGATGACGAGTTTGCAAATGTGCCCGACGTTCTTTGAGGGAATATTCCTTCCAGTATGTTCGCATACGCGCCCTGTGGTGTAAAGCGAGGAGGAGAGAGAAAATAAAAGAAAAATAAATAGAAGGAGAAAGAGAAAGAGGAGGAATGAGAGTGGGAAAGGGAGAGGGAGAGGGAGAGGGAGAGAGAGAGTGGGGAGAGAATTTTGTGAAATTTTGTGGGATTATTATGGGATGTATTTATAGGCTTATTTTTTATTATTTAAATTTAAAATAAAATTATTTAAATTATAAATATTTTTTTTCACTTTTCTTATTAAATTCAAAAGAGATTTCTCATCATGTTTATTCTTCATCATTTATATTCCTTGTGCTAGTTGTCCTTCAGCTCACCTAACTTTTGTAAATCCTACACAAAAGTAAAATAACCATTTCACCCCTATGGGTAAATATAAATTCACAAAAATTAAGAAAAATAGAGATTTTTCACCCAAGCTCAGATTTTAGCGTGCTTATAGTCATTTTGACTGGTTTTCCATGAATGATTCCAAATATCTATGTTTCAAGACTTGATTCTTTTTTTAAAAATAATATTATATTAAAAATAATATTCTACCTCAATTTTTTATAAAAATTCCAAATAATTCTAAAAAAATTGGGGTTTTCACACTACTGATGACTATATTCACTAATTTCATGGGTTTAACTCATTGGATTGTTCAGTATATTTATTCGTGATTTGTATATGAACTTGCATTGTTGAATCTATTTATTATATTTACATCTATTTATAAATTTTAGGTGAGATCCTGATTATGATTTGAACATGATATTTCGAAGTTGGATTTATTTATGAAATTTACCTGAAATGCTTTGAAATTTAATATTCTAAAATTTTAAATTATCTTAAATTTAATCATGCAGATTATTGATACAAAAATGTTTTGATGCATTGAAATGATTATTACATTGTCAAAGAAAATGTTTTATCTTGATTTTCATCAGCATCTTATTCCCATACCAAGCATGGCTTATTGAGGCATTGCACTGTTTTTGCAATGCCTCAGATATTGAGTGACAGACTAAATTGATGAAATAGATGAGTAGCTGATAAAGATATCGTTGTCTAAGGGTATGTTTTAATTTTACTTGGACTGTACATGTACATTTATGGTATTTCATACTTGAGTGGTAATGATGCAGGGACTGTGGCTATCGACTGGATGAGTCCTAAAAAAGTAAGCTTGTTTTTAAAAGGTTTATTTGAAAAATAAAAGAATTTATTTGTGTCTTTAAATTTTAAATATTATATTAAATTTTAAATAGCATGGTAGTGAGTTAATGGTTGACACTCAGTATTTTAAAATGAAATTCCTTGAAAATGTTTTCTGCTATTTTATTTTTTTGAAACTATATTTCAAAAAATTGGGGCCCCATCTTTTGAAGAGATTTGTAAAAAAGTATTTGAAAAACCCGAGTCATCATAATCTCTAATATGATCGCATTCCCTATCTGGCGATCTCCAGCGTCACTCCCCTTCTAGTTGTCATCTACCAATCGGAGCTCTAATCACCTTTGCGCCTCCATTCTCCCTCTATTCGATCCTATTTGCTCTTCTTCCATCAAATTTTCAGCCATGGCATAATAGCCTCTCTATTGTCTAATGGGTGATGATCGTGGACAAAATGGATCTAGAGAAGAGGATCTATGTATAATAGATGTATTCATTGATTAGCGATCTAGTAAGATATCATATACACTTTTGTGGCAATTTTCTCTAGCATTCGGGGTTTCTTCATGCAATTTTGTTTGAGGATTACCACTTATGCTTTCGCGGCAACTAGACCAACTTTCCGAGATTTGTGATATCATATAGCTTCTACTTGTTTTCTTCTATTTTCACCTTTATGTGCATACAGTGATCAACAATAACTTCTTTCTTCAAAGAATCAATAATAGATAAAACGTCCCCAAAACTTTTATTTGCATCATGCACTCCAATCATCTCCTAATGGGGAAAGGACTTTGATCTATTCACAAGAGCAAAAGAAGATGCCTTGGTTGTCATTTAGATTGCAGTTTCAAGTGCACCATTTTCCATGTAAAAAAAGGGCAGCCCGGTGCACGAAGCTCGTGTATATGGGGTCTAGGGAAGGAGTGATACATAAGGGTTTATAGTAGGCAACCTTATCTTGCATTTTTGCAAGAGGCTGTTCCCATGCACCATTTTCCATGTATAAAATGGAAAATTTCTCTTGCCATTTGTGAATCCAAGTGATAATGCTCTATAACCTCAGAAAAATGATCAATGCAACTCAATCATTGTCAATGCAGCTACTAGTGAATTATTGTAGAGCTGCAAGGATTGGGTTAGCTTCGATTTTATCCACACACTCTTCATCACCCACACTCAGACTGAGAGACAAGGTTTACGTGGTTCGGCCTCCATGGGAAGTGAAGAGAAACTTCTTCACTATGGAAAATATGTACGGAGGAGATTGAGATGCAATCACTTATTCCCTTTGCTCCAATTTATAGGAGTCCAAAGAATCACAACGAACGGATTCTTGTCAAAAATCAGGTCTGAAATTCGGATCTTAATTTTTTGAGATTTCAAGAAATCCTATCTTGATTTCAGGCATTTGAACTGCTGCTTATAATTTGTCTTGTTTTGGCGAAAAGATTTGGTAGTATCATCGACTGCCCAATGAAGATATATATCTTATCAAATATATGATAACATTAGTCTATTATTGTACTTGCAAAAAGCATCTATAGTTTCTTGGCACAATGATCACCAAGTATATTTACTTTGGTATTATGTTTGTAGTTCGTGCATTTACTTGCTGAAGCTTTGCATGTTTTTGCCGCTAAACTGTGGTTAATTCGAAATACATATCAAATTGAATGAATTGGATTAGATTGAGAATATGAAAAACCAAAGTGAATCTGAAACGAAACTAAAGCCGAAAATTTGAATAAATTAGTTTTGGATTATAGATACCCGAACCAAATTCGATCCATTGGTACGCCCAGTTACATGTCTCTTAATCAGTCTCTCTTTTGGATTTGCAAGCTTTCGATGTTGCTAGTAAGTAAAAAGGTAGCCCCAAACTCTCGCTTGTACAGAGAAGAGGCGAACCATAAGAGCCTAAAGTTACCTTTTGTAACAGACTGTCGCTAGTAAATTCAACATATTATTAGATTTTGTCCGATCTAAAGGTTACTAGATCGGTCTACCGTCACGAATATTTTTTTTTCTCAAATTATTATTATTATTTTCTCTCTCCCCCAATTTCTATTTATTTGTTTGAATTATTTTATCTAAATCTTTTTACACATCAGAACCGGTTGCCGGTGAATAAAACACGCGTTAAGCGAAGGCAGTCGTTTCCCTCACGCACGTCCCGGTATCTTTTTCAGGAAATGGGAGAAGAAAACCGGAGGGAGAGGGAAGGCGAAGCATTTCTTATATGGCGCTTCAATTGAACTCCCAGCGTTTCTTAACCTTTCCGCACTTCCGACTTCCCACCTTTTGCAGAATCAAATCTCTCACCCTCGTTCCCGGAAAGAAATTAGGGTTTTCCCGAGCCCTTTCTTGTGAAAGTATGGCGTCTTCTAATCCCGTTCGTGTGAAGGATAAAATCGAGCTCTCCCAGAAGGAGAAGAAAATCTTCGACCGTTTACGCGACGTTCTTCGCCATTTCAATCTCGACACTCAGCTCCGGGTTGCAGGAGGTTGGGTCCGTGATAAGGTCAAATTTTCCTTTCTTAATTCTTGTTGTTCTTTTCTCCAAGTGGTCGGTCGAAATCTTTCAGTTACTTCTGTTTGTATCTGAAGCTGCTGTCGTTTTCGGAATGAGTATGTCATGTTTCTTCGCTTCATGCTCATATGTGTAACTTTTCCATTGTTGTTTTGAAATTTTTCAGTAACTGAAATATTCTGATGTTAATTTCTTTCAGCTACTGGGTAAAGAATGTTATGACATTGATATTGCGTTGGACGATATGCTGGGCCGTGAGTTCTGCCAAAAGGTTAACGAGTATTTGTCGTATGTTGGGGAAGAGCGGCAAGGAGTTGGTGTTATCCAGTGGTAAGAGCTAAGAACTATTTCTTTGCTGGTTAGAGCTTGAATTATATTTTCTCGCAATTACTACCAATATTCAATTATCATCTTTTTTTATTATTTTGTATGTGATGTTATCTTTGGCTCAGCAATCCCGACCAGTCCAAGCACTTGGAAACTGCGAGAATGCGCATAGATGATACATGGATTGATTTTGTTAACTTGAGATCCGAAACCTATGCGGAGAACAGCCGTATTCCTACAATGGTATGAGTTGATCTTATGTAGAGAAATATCAGTGTAGTTGATTATTTAATTTTATTGATTATTGTATGACATGGTTTTGATTGCTATTAGATTATGATTTTTCAAATGATGGCGTTCACTATTCCAGATGTCAGTTACCATCATATGTTCTCCAGTAGTAGCTGTACTTGTTTCTTGTTCTGTTGGTAACTGAAACAACTAAGCAGTTTTAATGTTGTCAATAAGATGCTTCTGTTGTGCTGTTTTCCCCACTATGGGTCTTCCCTCGTTACATTGCCTTTTCTTCCATGTCATATGCATTTGGTATTGTTAAGTACAAATTTCTGAAGTTGTTGTTGATGTTGTCCTAGTCATGCTTATTTAAGCATACATACTTTAGGAGATGATCCAGCTATATACAAGGAGCTCTATGTTGTGACTAATTGTATCATCTCCTAATTGGGATTCTTATTCATATTAGTCCTTGTTGGTTGTGAACCAGAGAAGCTGGCTAGAATTGCATGAGAAATGGTGCTAAGACACTTAGCCTGCTTGATATAAAGCCTTGGTGAAAGAGGATCCCCATTGTTCATATTGTACAACTGTTTTGAAACTTCTAATAATTGCTTGATTCCCCTGTATGTAAAACCTTTAAGAAAAGCTACTTTTTTGGTCTGCATCTGACTTTTGCCTACTACATTCACCAGAATTATTGACTCACCTGAGTTATCTTAGTACTTGTCTCACTGATCTGAATCTACTATTTTTGCTCAATGGTTGTCCTGTGATCTGCATCCCCCCTTTTGAAACAACTGCTAGTACCTTGGCTCCCTTTTTTCATACATGAATTTTGAAACTCTCAGATCAGTGACATCTCAAACCGAAAGGGTTAAGAAAAAGAGGTAAAAGGAGATCAAATTGATGCTTTCCTTGAGAGGTCCAAGTGATCTTCTGTTCCATTGTTAATTAAGAGTAAAGTCGGCTGGTGAAGATGCATCTCCAAAAGCAACTTTTTCAGTAAAACTATTTTCTTATTATTCTGCATTATCAGGCACTGGCAATTTGATAACAAACTTTTTCAATGTCCATTGCTATTCATTAAGTATTGTTGCCCTCTTTATACATTTAACTTTTTCCTAGATCCAAAATCTGCACCCTTATGATGCATAGCTAAAAGCCAAAGACTACTTCTTATTAAGCTCTAACATATCTGCTGGTACTGGTGATGTCTTACCACGTTTGAACAGCTTTTGACTGTCCTACCTTGCAGGAGATCTGAGAGTTCCACATATGCAACTGCAAGTCTTTCTTCTAAAACAGTAGATTATTGATGCATCTATAGCATCCGGGATGTGCCCCCCCTCGTTCCATGGATCCATATGAATATAATTTTGTGTAGACAACATTTACGTGCAACCTGCTTTTGGTTGTTGTGCTGGCTTGCTAAAATTATGAAGTGGTACTTCAACATTGAGTTGCATGCCTTATAGATATCTTAGTAGGTAATAATGAAAACCTGTTGGGCCGGACATAGAATTGATGGCACTAGTTAATGTTTGGGTGTGACGTGTTTGTGGTGTCTAAATATCCGTAGGTTTTTCTATTCCCCAATTGTAGTAATTGACAGAAGTATTTTACTTGCATTGATCCATAAAGTTTTCAGACAGGATAGTTTATTGCAAATGAATATTTTGTGTTCCCAGGTTGTAGTTACATTAGAATATGCCAACATTCTGTGCATTTTGTTCTGCAGAAGTTTGGCTCTGCTGAAGAGGATGCCTATAGAAGGGATCTAACAATTAACAGGTAATGTAATGTGCTAGAGAGAGATGTGAGAGACTGATGTAATTGCTCTTTTTTGGTGTTGAACTGTGTTTATTTTTGGTTAATGCTCTTATTGATAAATAATATTTGAATCTTATTTTATAACTCATCTTTAAGTGGCTATTTTCTTTTCTTAAATTTCCTTTATCAAATTATGGAACTTATGTTTGTTAAAAAATTATTCATTCCGTTTGGTTTCTGGGGTTCCATCTTGGTTCTATTTTATTCTAAGACATATTTTACTTGATAAGTGGTAATTCTACTAAGACTTATGACATTTTCTAGTTTCTTCCAGCTAAAGTTCAAGGTGGTCAACTTGTACCTTGAATTTGGTTGTAGATAAATTTTGGGTGAATTTAAGCTTTTTCAAGGATTTACAAATGCAGTTAAATATATGTATAGATCCCATCAGTTTGGTGATCCAAATTGTTCATATTCTTGACCCATCATTAGTAGGCCATCCTGCAATCTCTTCTGCAGAGGCTCATTCTTGCTAATACTTTGCTGCGTCAAATGGACTGATCAGAAAGTCTGAAAACAGTGATAGCAGTTTGCCATATTGTAGGTTAGGATTCTCTGATGCATGAGACTTTTGGAACATGGCCTATCTAAGATGGAAATGTGAAGGAATAGTATAGATCGCTAACACAAGGATGACATTACTTATATTTAATCATGCAACTTTGATTCTGCTTCCCACAGTCACCATATTAATTTCTCCCAATTTCAATCATGGAATGGTTTTTCTGATTCATCCTAAATTCTGAGGCTTTGAACACCTATCCACCATTTGGGGACCCTGAGTTCTGAGTTATTTGATTTTTGAACAGCAATTTGCTTGATCAAACTTTTACAGTTACTCAAATTTCTTTCCTTTGACAGCATGTTCTATAATATCAACACTGACTCAGTTGAAGATTTCACTGGAAGAGGTTGGAGCTTGCTGTTTGTAAACTTTGTCATTGATCTTATGGCCTTTCCTTCCTGCAATAAATTTTCTGACGCCTTTATATACTGTTCTGTTATCTAGGTATATTAGATTTAAAATCTGGAATGATTGCTACTCCTTTGCCCCCAAAGGCTACTTTTCTGGATGATCCACTCCGGGTTCTCCGAGCTATTCGGTTTGGTATGTATCATGATCTGTGTCATTTCAATTGTTCATACTTCATTCTAAAGGTGACTCCCCGTTGATGTGTTTTTGTGTCATATTTACCGAATGTTTGCCAGTCGATTCCTTTATAACTGAGAAAATGTATGGATAGGATGATTAGGATCATATGCTGTTGAACAAAGAGAGAATTAAATTGGCTCAGGTAAATTTAGTGTTAAGCCATTGGCCCCATTTCTATTAACTAGAGAAGTAGCAGGGAATTGGGTTACTAGAACTATTTTTCTGCATTCCCTGAGGTGGATCTACCAGCCATATTTGGGTGGTATGGCTGTAGCTCCAAGGTTTTCCAACATGGTTGGGGTTTTTGTTTCTTGTGTGTCAACAACATTGTCAACTGTTATCTTCTCAATTCTTTTAATATTGAGTGGCAAGTACAACATAGCTAAGGTGATTCAGAACCTGCAAGCAATAGGCAAACAAAAGGAAAATTGCAGTGATTAAATGTCGACCTGTATTACTGCAGCATTTTCAGGAGAGAAAAATTGAAAAGATTACATGTTTCTTCCCAAGAAAACACTTAGACCTTCAATATGATTCCATTTAGAGTAGGAAACTAAGAGTTTGGAAGATTGGTAATGTTCAGTTACTAGGAAAGTTCTCTTCGTGTTTTAATTCAGATGGGTTTTGATTTTTAGGTAGTTTGGAGGAAGAAACAGAAAATTTGACTTATATTAGCTTAGGATTCTTCGAACGCATTTTATCTATACATCTGTAGGGGGACTTGTGTACTCCATGCTACAGTTTTTATTCATCAGCAGGATTCTGCTTTTGCTGCTTTGGTGCTAGATTTTCCCCTTGCTGCTTTGGGTAAAAGCCTTGCAAGAAAAGCGGGCCAAGGAGTGTCAATCTTGTGAAATGCAGCATGCTCGCGTCTTGATTAAACAGTCATTTTAATTATTTTTTTCCAAGTTCTCTGCAGATTTCGTTTTCTCCTGGATACTTCTGCTTCGTCAAGTTAGCTTACTAAGTGCATCATGCTGTACTTCAAGATGTGTGTTTTTACACCCTCTGCTAACTCCCATAGAAAACTTCCTAGTCTGATTCTGTGTATTTTTTGCATGGGTTTGAGGGAGAGCGCATAGCAGTAGACCTTCTGGGGCAAGAGAATGGGGATGATAAGGGAAATTCTAAGTTCTTTGCTCCTATCCGTTTTATCACATGCAGTGTCTCATATGAGAAACAAGTTATAATATTTCGGCATGCTTTTAGAGTTGCCGCCTTCATGTACTCCATAATTTGGCATGTATTATGAGAGGTGGATATTTAATTTTCTGCTAAATTGTTACATTTGCCCTGGTCTATCAAGACTGTTTTCCCAGTTGTGGATCATAGAGTATTGGTATCTTTTTTATTAGTTTCTTGAGCTCTGAAATACACTGGGCAGTCTTCAGCACAGACTGTTGTTTCTGTAGGTCTAGAGTTGCCCTTTTGAATAGTTGAATTGTTATTGAGACAAAGAGGAACCTACATTATGACTGAGTTGGTGAAAATAACAGGAAAGAGAAATGTAGGTCTAGAGTTCTTGGGAATGAAAATGTAGAGTGAGGTGCTGAATATTTGTTATAGTTAATATCCATGTGCACAATAAATTTATTTCTTCAAAAGATACCCAAAAACACATGTACATGGTTCATTCTTATGTGGGATTCGATTTAAGTCTTCCATTTGTTGCATTTCCAAGCAAAGGTCTTCTATGTTATCATATTAATTATGTATTAATTAATTCAACACCCTGCCTTTTCAATTGCACTTTTTATGGTTGGCCTCATATCTAGTATCAAACTTAATTCTGGTTTTCATTGTTTGAATACTTAGGTGCAAGATTTGGGTTTGCTCTAGATGATGACCTAAAAACAGCTGCAGCTGATGAGGAAGTCAAAGCTGCAATTGCAGATAAAATTAGTAGGGAGCGCATTGGTCATGAAGTATGCTAAATCTGTAACCATATCCATATGCTTAATATGAACTATCACTGTGAATCACATGTTTTTACTTATGTTTCAACTTTAAAACATTTTGATAGTAACTTGCTGCATTCTGTGTAAGCGCATGAATTCATGTTATGACTGACTTTGTTGGTTGCTACTTTTTGTGCAGATCGATCTCATGATGTCTGGCAATCAACCAGTAAAAGCAGTGACCTATATTTGTGATTTGCTGTTATTTTGGGTTGTCTTCAGTGTTCCTTCCAACTCTGAGCCTGCTGTTACTGAAGGATGTGATAGGTTTGCTCCACATCCTATCTAATGCAATATGTGCACATTCTTAATAATTTTGGCAGATCAGTGAGTGATTGTGGTGACAAATTGGTTTGTGTTGCAACTTTTCTCACAAGATTTCTAGTTGGAGCATGGGTTGAATTATTGGAATAATAGTGGTATCAACTGTGTTGACCACCACTATTGGCATTGTATCATGTGAGACAAGGTAGTAAGGTAATTCTGCCTGTTGTATAATATGCCATCACTGGCTGTCCCTCATTGTCCCAAGCAGTATGTATTCTCCAAACCTCTTCTTATGGCAGGTGTGTAAATGTAATTGCCAATTTGAGTGTCCATCTAATGAAGGGGAGCCTTGGTGCAAAAGTGAAAGTTGTCGTCATGTGACCTTGAGGTCACAGGTTCAAGGCGTGGAATCAGCCTCTTGCAAAATGCAAGGTAAGGCTGCCTACTATAGGCCCTGGTGGTCCGCCCCTTCCCTGGACCCCGCATAGAGGGAGCTTCAGTCACCGGGGCTACCCTTTAGTGTCCATCTAATGTCGTTTGGGACTTCTGCATGTTTTTTGACTAACTGTCTAGGGATGCTACTGGAAACAAAATAACAGTGCACCAATCACATTGAGGGTCTTTAAGCCCAATGAAGTTCCATGCTGATGCAAGATTGAACTCTCCTTTATCATTGGGCTTCCAAAACAGCAGCATCATGAGTATCACCAGATAATATAGCACCTGGAAGAAGGCTTCTGACAGTAGTAAGGTTTTCTCAAAAGCTTGCATATCCCAGTTACCATCCAAAATATCTACCAGCCACGTCCCTTCTAAAAGAGTGAACCTCAGTTCTGCAGGTCAGGAGTTTGAGGCAACTCAAGTGTGTGTGTCTCTATGTGTGCTCGTGTGATTATTTATCTAACATGGTAACTTTCAAAAGAAAAGGGAGTAACATCCCTGCTAAAACAAAAATAAGAAATCTGCGACTGATGAGTGTCACTAGGATGCCAGGGATCGCACCAGAAGTGGAATATGGAGCCATTGCCGGTGACTATGAGAATGGAGTCTTGAGGAACTCTCTTAGCTTTAATTGAGAATGTCTATCACAGTTTGGGTTGAAATGAGAGGATTTCAAAGAAGATTTCTCTTCTTTGTTCTTCTTGTTTACTGATTCATGCGTTTGAGCTGTTTTGGATAAAAATAGTTGAAAGTTTGATCAAGAATAATTAGTGATGGTGCATAGAATAATTAGCTGTGGATGTTAATTTTTGGATATATTCTTCGGTCATCAGCATAGCTGTTCTTATCTTTTTCCAGACTGGCTTTGGAAAGCTTGCGTTCTTTTTCTTTCTTAAAAACTGTTGTTTCCTTGAAAGGAGGGAACTTCAACTTGGAACTTGCACGCATCAGGTCAACCAAAACTTTTTGGAAACAAAACTCTGTTACTTTTATGATACTAGTACTGTTCCGAACTGCTTAGATGTTAATGCAACTAGCATATTCCTTCAAGGAAAAGGTTTGCTAAGTTACTGTTGATGAACAAGATCATCCAAGCAAATTTCATCTGAAATAACCAATAATAAACTATTGTTGTTATATGAGCAGGAAGAATATTTAGAATTACTTTCTGTTGGATGTGGTTGTATTTATGGTTAATTGAATTATCCTTTTCAATCATGATTTTAAGCATTTTCATGTGTGACCTGCTCAGACCTTATTTGTGTTTCAACTGAGCTCACATTTGTCAGGCTATGTGTCGCATACATGGGAGCTGCATGGAGTGTTTTACAACAAATTGGGTGTTCCATGTTTACTGTGAGTAATTCACCCTCACAAGGCTACTGTTCCTGGTAACTTGAGCTTGCCATTTGAAAAGTAGGTCTATGACTAAAAGTAGTTTTCCAGCTTCATTCTTCATTTATAGCCGGAGATCATCTGCACATTGTCAGTAAAATGAGTGATAAGGAGTCCACTGAAAAGAATGATATTTTCTGGCTTGTTTATTCTATCTATAGTAGAGAACTTCTGAAGGTGGTAATATTTGGGATGAAAAAATATTACCACTGCATATTGTCAGCACTATAGTAGAGAACTTGTTTATTCTATCCATGGATGTCCTTTATATTTTTAGTTTGCTTTATCGAATTCAACTATAGTACAGAGTACACAGTCATTGAAAATTGATGCTCGTCTTTCACTTAATCTATTGGCTGTCAAATCTATTATGCTTTTCTTTAACTGATATCCCGTCTAATGCAGTTATTGGACTGTCTTTAGTGCAGTTCCACTTATGTGGCTTCCTCAGCTTGTTATAGAATGATGCCTTCTTTGTTATCTTCGTGGCATCTGTCAATATTGAATGTTAGCCTTTGCCATATTTATTCAGTAAATTTTCGATGTGACTCCTTGGATGAAAGTTGAATTGACACCCTTCTCAATTTCATGGAACCTGAGGATGTGTTTTTCTAGTGTGAAACTTTTTATACATTTCCCACCAACAGTAATTCTGAATCATTATCTGTACTGCAAAGATAGGAAACTCTGTGAATGTGCTGTGGAACCTGGTAGTTGCTGGCTGATTGGTGGTTCTTTTGTGCAGCTCTACCATGCATGTCTAGGTCCTTCTGATCATAGTTGTCAATTTGATTAGGCAATACTGGGAAAATTTTCAGTAATGAAATTAGTTTCTTAAGAACATACCAGTCTCTGAAAGAAATCTTACTTTCTCTGAGTTTCTAAATAGTAGCTGCTATTTACTTTCAGGATGAGCAACGCAGGCTGTACTTGTATGGAGCATTGTTTCTCCCACTTGGAGATTTGTTGTATGTAGATACTAAAGGAAAAAAGGTAATTGTTTTCAACTTTCTATTATGTTCCTATTCTTTTACTTTTATTCTTATGTTTGTTGTCAATGTTTAGTTATTGCTTAGACGTTGTTGATGATTGCAAACAAATTGTACTTCTGATCCGCAAACAACTAGTGTCCATAGAGATCCTTTCATAACTTCAATGTTGCTTTCAGATGTACAATTGCAATTTAAGTACAGTTTAATTTTCATTTACTCAAACTGTTTGCACATTTAAGTACAGTTTGGTTTTCATTCACTCAAACTGTTTGCATTTTAGAGAACCTTAAGTTGACACAAGTTGTAAATTTGATGCGTTTGGATGAATCCTTTGTCATATTCTTCGTAAAACATATTTAGGCTTCACTTGCCTTCAGTCTGTGCACAGCTAGATGTTTGTTGATTATGTTTGTCGTGCTGACATCTTATTCGCTGAAAACTTTAAGATTCTTATCATTACTTCGCCCAGAGTTTATTTTTCATTCTTATTCTAAAAAATTGTTGCTTGATTCCACAGATTCCCGTTGTGAACTATGTTATTCGAAATTCTCTGAAGCTAAAAAACAGTGATGCTGAAACGGTTAGTTCAGCTTTCTTTCTCCTAGTTCTCTGTTGTGATTGTACATGATCTCATCCATAAATTACATTATCTTCTGAAAATTGGCATTGGTTATCTTCGAATTTGTAGCTGACATCTGGTTTGGATATAATATCTTGTTTCTTGCTAGGTTATAAGTTTACATGGTGCATCAGAGAGATTTGTTTCATTGATTCCTTTCCTGATATCAAATGGTGATGGAGAAATTGTTCCAATAGATCTGGAAGAAGAAAATCTTGATTTGCCACCACCTTCAAGAAGAAGAATATTGGCAGGTCAGTACTTGCTTGGATTCTTAGTGCATTTGTATTAGTCCACATCTTTTTGGTGAGAAGAGCATTTTCTACATTAGGTCTTTTCTAAAGGTGCTCCCTCTGATTGAACAGTCTAGGACGTGAGGACTTCTTTTGTTTGCATGTCTATCTTAAAATCCCAGCAAGTTTCCTTTTGGTATTGACAATTCAAATATTTCATGTGGATTCTCAGCTTGATGCTGATAAAGCAATAGGTGTCATACATTGAATGTCAAGCCTACTAATTCAGCAGTGTTCTATGTTTTGTTTTATACTTTGCCTTTCTAGTCAATTTGTAGCTTATTTTTTTAAGAAACGTACGATGCTTCTCTGATGGTCTGGGATGTGTTCTGATGCTCTCTGTTTATTTGTACAGGGTTACTTCTACGCCAAATTAAAGATTTTTGGCGTGTTGCCTTGTTGATGTCAACTTTGTTATACCCAAAAACTGAGAATAGTAACATGATTGTGGACAGAGACTTTGAACTGGCCAATAGAAGTGAGTTATTCCACAAAGTACAAAGTGCTGTTACTGACCTAGGTATGGTTGTTAGTAGCTTTCTTTTGTTGCATTTCCCATTTCTTGGGCCTGGTTTTCTTTCATGCTGCATTCAGTTTTGACTGTCAAGAATGCTTGGCACTGTCTTCCCATGTTTGATATAAATGCCTTTCTTTTGTTTTTCGGGCTTGGATGCTGACATGTTACAGTAACAGTTTTGTTTCTGGTTGGCTTGTGACATCTTCATTGTAGCTCTTATGCACCAGCTGTATGAAATGAATGTTCCTTATGACTCTTATATCCTCAATGAACCTAAAAACCAGGGGGGCATTTGGACATTTTAGGTCACCAAACACTCACAAAAATATATCTTCATACATTATAATTATGTAGTATGTGTGTATAACTGTGTTGGAAATCCATCAGTTGCGTTAAATCTTCCGCATTATTTTAAGTAACAAATCTATATAAGAAATTGTCTCGGAAGATTAATGATGTAACTGAGAAAGAAATAACTTCACTATTGAGAAGTGGGCAACTGACCTGTCCAACCCATTTCCACTTCTCTTACCATGAGTTTAGATGACCTAATCCTCTATTATAATGTGAATGATTTAATCCTTTTATATTAGCTATTTGATTTGCATTTCGTATTGAGCAAGAACTTCAAAATACTAACATATAGGTTACTAGTTTCACATGTTAATAGTCATATGCAGAAAGTTGTTCAGCCGGCACTTATATCCTCTAATATAAAACTTATCTTTTTAGTGGTTTGCCGAGCGCCCGCCCTTTGTGTCCATATTGTAGGCTGCCTGCTTCACTTTCATTCTTTAACATGCAACTAATTTCAGACTATTATTGCTTAACATCTCTCTGAATGTAATATGTAATTCAGGTCTTGACAATGTGTGGAAAGTAAAACCACTGGTTGATGGGAGAGCTATTATGAGCATTTTACAGCTTAAGACTGGAGGCCCTCTAGTCAAGGAATGGGTAAGAAAATCTAGCCTTTCTGTCCCAGCTGCTGATCGATATAATGTATTAACCATTTTCTTTTCTGCAGCAAGGCAAGGTGCTTAAGTGGCAGCTTGCTTATCCTGCGGGGAGTGCAGATGAATGCATTGATTGGATAAGGCAATCCCAAGCAAAACGTGCAAAGCTAGAATGACTGTTGAACTCAAATGCCGTGTCTCATACTGCAGTTCCTTATCAGAGGCACTTGATTGGGTTCTATGAGAAGAACCTGAAATTTGAACTGCTACAAGGATGGAGAAGGAACCGGCACGCCACCCAGATTCTATACTTCGGCATCAATATGAAAACTGCCAAGCAGCTCCACAAAATTTTGTCAGAGGTGCTCGTTCTGCACAGTTCAGTCAATACAATGTAATTGCTTATTCTCCTTCTCTGATTGATAGTTTATTCTAGCCAGAATCTGCTCTTTCATTAAATGAATTTTGTAAATCTAGATCCTTGAATAATTGCAGTTATGCTGTATGATATATGCTCTCTCTTGCAAATGAAGCATGTAATAAATAGTTGGAATAGTTAATTATGCAAGTGCCATTCCCGAGAGATTACATGGTTACATATACCACAGAGTACCGTTAGTTGCCCTAGGGACTGTTACATGCAACCTGATTTAAGTTAAATCAGATGAATGGCTTGGATGGCTAAAAAAAAAGAAAAAAGGCAGCCTCGGTGCACGAAGCTCCCGCCTATGCGGGGTCAGGAGAAGGGGCGGACCACAAAGGCCTATAGTAGGCAGCTTTACCTTGCATTTTTTGCAAGAGGCTGTTTCCATGTCTTGAATCCGTGACCTCAAGGTTACATGACGACAACTTTTACCGTTGTGCCAAGGCCATAATGGCTTAGATTGCGCCACCCTTGTTTCATTTTGTTTTTTGTTTTTTCCCACTTTGACACGTTCACCAAGCTTCTGATAAATTGGTTCTTTGTGAGTTCCGCTCTTCTTGGAGACGATTACTCCCAAGTCCGAATCAATTTTAGCAATAGAATGACCTTGTACGATCAATTATATCCACGCCTTTTTAGTTAATGGACGAAATTAAGTTACAGAAATCCAAACGGGATTAATTGGGACGACCGTACCCAGAAAAATTGACTCTGCAAGATTTAGTTACCAATACATGGGACGCGTGATGCTCTTGCTGTTGTTGGAGGCACATGTAAGAGTGAATTACGACAGTTCATGTACATTTTCATGTGCCTACGAGGTTAAGAACGCAAGCGCCCATCTCACTTCGAGGAAGTGTTCTGGCCTGCTAATGAAGAAGGAAACAAGCAATCATTAGCAATCATTAGGGCTGAGGAAATGTTTAGCTACTCTGGAAAAACTCTAATTTTATTCCATCGGATAGACTCTAACAATTTGAGTACATTCTAGTACTGGTAATTTTAGCAAGGAGTTGTAGGTGTAAAACACAGATGATATTTGATTGGCTGGGAAAAAGTTTCTAACTGTCATTTTCTTTAATTTTTTTTGTTTTTTATTTTTTTTCAGCGAATCAAATGTCACTCATTGGAAATTAACATACCGCATATATATATATATATATATAATCTTACCCCATTATATGTATATTTGTATTATGATCCAAGTCTAAATGTAGAAATAAATTGATGAGACTTGATCTCATTGGATCAAAACAAATCGTTTACCCACTATTATTATTTTTTATTTACAGCAATGAATAATAAAAATATCACTAAATTTATTCCTTTTTCTACTTCTTCTAATTACAGATAACCTCAAAGGGTTGTCGGTTTTTTTTTCCTACCAATTGGTGCCCTTCCTTCACCACTTTCATAGGGTTGGTCTACTAGATTCATAACCACTCATCTTACTACATGGTGCTTACCTAGCCAACTATGACAAGCAAGATTTTTCTCAACAATATAATAACCATTTATAAAAACAGTCTGGATCCCAATTTTAAAAACTTTGATTTTTAAAGTGACCAAAATAAAAACTTAAATAAAAGCATTTCTTTCAAAATCCGGGGAGTCATACAACCATAAAACTACGGATTTAACAGTGAAATGAAATACCATTTCTACCGAAAATCTGGCGGAGTTTTCTCTGTATTTTGGACTATTGCACATGACCAGTGTAATACAAAATAATTTGATAACATAATATAAGACATGACATATAGGAGACTTAGTCTCTACACCCATCCACACAATCAAATACTATTTTTAATAAAATATATACTCCAACAATAGATAAGAAAATCAAGTCATGAAAAAATACCCAAGGTCCCTCCATACAGCCATCACATCTAACATGATTTCATATTTTTACTTATAGGTCATATTTCAATTTTAATTAAAGTACAGTATATACTCAAAACTCAAAGTGAGGTCCTGAACAAACCTTGTCATATCTGAATATTGCCAATGCTTCACTAGGAAACTGTCATCATTTTTACATGTTCTATTAACGCGTTAACCTGTTATTACTCTTTGTATCTGAGGCATTGCAAACAAAGCAATGCCTCAACAAGCTACGCTTGTGCAGGTGATTACAAGAAATAAAACATGCAATAAACACTTATAAATAATACCAATATCATGTCGAGTATCAATAGAGTAAATCATTTATAAGGCAAATGAAATCATTTGGCGCTCAGAATGTAAAGCTCATGAATCACATAAATCTGAACAAAACAATAAGGATTAAAACATGCTTTTTGTCTTAAGCAATACAATACTAAAGGTTAACATCATGGCATGCAAGGCATGATCAAAACATGGATGAGCATCCATTAAATGCAATAAGAATTTGTGTTCGTATCGAAATATAATGTATATCATAATGAAACAGGGCATCGTACAAAAACAAGCCCTAAGAGTGTTCAACGACACTCAATTACCAGTAATGAGCACTCATACTAAATCTCTAAGACCCTCCTGTGCAGCCCGCATGTAATCACCCAACATTTTGGAGACATTTTGTATAAAGAACAAACATAGTGGGATGTACTAATGATCTTGTAACTTGACTATTTTGGAATAAATATATGTTTAAGGGTCTTATTAGGTGACTGAATGTTTGATCAAAATTCACATAGGGAACTTAGGAAATTGTGAATAAAATTAGTACCACTAGATACTACACGCAAAATGGAATCCAACGCCTCAAAGAATGACAAAAACGAAGCTCGTATGATGAAGTTATAGGCGTTAGAAGATTGAGGGTATTTTGGTAAAATGTACCTAAAAACGAAAAAGTCAAAAACAGCAGGGAATATTTTGATAATGGCACCCCCTGTCTTCTTCCTCCTCCAGCCTTCTCACGATTTCTCCAGAAACCCCCGATTTCCAGAGATTTCCACCACCGCCATTGGCAGCACCACCTTCTTCCCTCTATAAATACCCTCCACCCCTTCTTCCCAAATCGCGCCTCTCCTTTCTAATTTCTCCCAAAACCAGATCTTGCAATAGGGGTTTGGAGGCAAGTTCAAGGCCTCATTGCGTCGCGTGGAGGGCTCCCCAGGTACGTCTCTCTTCCCTACGTCATTCTCCTCTCTTCCCTCACTCTTTTCCCCAAGGTTTTGGGCTAGATTTGGGCGTCTCCCAACCGGAGAATGCCTTGGTAAGCAGGGTTCGTTCTAGAACCCTCAACCCGCCAACCATGGTTCCGGCGGGAGCCGAAACCACTGACTAGGGCGCCGTTCCAGGTTGCCCAAACTGGCCCTTGATCCCCTTTCCTTTCCTTTCCTTTCCTTTCCTTCCTAGCCCAGATCCATGCTGGATCTGAGTGCTTTTTTGGCCGGACATCACTAGCTTTTCGTGACCCAAACCACACGGGTGAAAACCTGTCGAGAGAGAGAGAGAGAGAGAGAGAGCCGCACGGTGCAGTCCAGGACGCCTGGCCTCCCAGGGCCGCACGAGCGTCCCAGGGGCGTACGAACGTCCCAGGGTGCACGGCGCAGTCCAAGACGCCCGGCTTGACGCACACCCGTGCCAAGCTCCCTGGGGGCTGTCCTCGCGCACGTGTCGCGTGCGAACAGTTTTCTTGGCTCGACCAGGACTCATGGGATGTCCTAGGAGCCAAAGCACTCCATAGCTATGCCTAAGACGCGTCCGCACAACAGTTCACACCCTGGCATGCCATTCGAACGTGCGCACATGACCCAACCTGGTTGCGGTGCGACCAGGACGCACGCATATACTAGAAACCGTAGAGCGCGCATTCTAGAACTATGGCGCGCAAGACCCTAGGCACCACATTTGGGTCATCCGTTAAGGCGCGACATTTTAAAATCCAAATTTGGAGCCTATACAATAAAATAGCATAGATTAACGCCTAGATCTTATGTTTGAACATCACTCAAGACCTTACCAAGATATTCTCGGACTCAAGGTGAAGACAGGCACAAGCGACGTAACAACGCACGATGTAGGTAGTCTGATCCTACTCTATTTTCAAAATACATCCTAAATGTTCATGAAGTTACTTGTTTTAATACTATATTAAGCATGTGGTTTAAACTATGCTATTCTTATACAAGTATGCGGGACCTGCTTGCATAATTTATGTATTTGAAAAATCTTACATTAACTGAAGAATGCTATTGAGAAATAGTGTTTTTATACACGTTACGGATTCATGGCATTTTATGCAATGCTTGCATACTTTGAAAACAAAGCCATAAATTGCATGGTTTTATGTTGATTTGAGGTTTGGACATTGCATGGTTTTGGGCTATTAAGCCCAGTGGGCACTATGTTGAGGGACACGGGTTTGGCCTCCCAACCTCTACCACCAAAAAGGTGGATGGTATCGCTGCCAAAAACGGCATTGTCCCTTCCCTGACTGCTGTGGTCAACAAGGACGACCACTAGAGGTGTTTATGGCACCCTTTCGGGGACATATCCATAGTCGCCGTGGAGGCTATGGTGGACTGGTCTCTAGATACCGGAGACATGCGATCCAGAGTGGTTATGGTCACAAGCATGGTGACCCTATTATTTCAGTAGTATGGATATGCATATAGCATTTAAATTGGTCGTAAACGAGTACTCGTGACCAGATGACTTGAGATCAGTGCATGTTACTTCGTGATGCTATCATTTACTTCATATGTAGACTACTTTAAGTATTTTCTGCTCATTATATACTACGCATGGCTTTGACATATGGTGTAGATCTCATAACCGGGATATGGTGAATCTATTGATTTTGACTTTCTAAACTCAGACATACTGTTAGTATTGCATACTAACTTGTGATTGATAAAGAATTTCAATAGATGGCATTACTTACACTTTATACATACATATGTGCACCTATTACAAATTTAGCATGACTTTCATGCAACCACGTTGAACTCTGTATGATGCATTGCTATATTTTCAAAAAGGGTAGTGTCAGGTTACCTACTGAGTATGATAAATACTCAACCCAATCCATTATTTTTCAGATCAAACAAAAGACAAATAGAAGAAACATCAGGAGGCGTTAAAACCAAAGTCAAGTAGGCAAAGGTACGATTTAATTAGTAATTTCTTTTAGTAACTACTATAATCTTGATTGTAAGTATTTGTTGTAGCTGTGGCTGTGACTAACAATCCTGCGAGTGATTAATTGTTTTGATTTGATTTATAAATTGCCATGGCACTATGCATTGAGCGTTCATTTTGACACTCGGGCTCTTTATACAATGTTCTTTGAAAAAGAAGAAATTTTTTTTGCATTCTTTTGCATAAATTGTTTTAAAACTAGAGATCGATCTCGCTGCGTTTTTACCAAAAATGGCATTGAAAAACCCGGGTCGTCACACCGCATCAGCCCCTGGAGTTGTTCACGGCTTAGGCTCGGCTTACCCCAGTTCATCTCACATATAAATCCACGTGAGCATGCAGAATAGCAGTATAGGTTACTATGCTGTAGTAACCCTACCAGGATCTAAACTATTACTGCTTCCCATCGACACCTAAACGAGAGATTTTCTGCGTCTTCATGGGGAGGAACGGACCCGTGGGGGGGACTACCCATAATACCATCATCTACGTACCTGGCCCTGTACCACTCAAGGGCGGTGTCTAATCATCATCATTACAAAGTCAGAGGGCATGTGGCCAACCCTACAACCCTCATAGCATAGTACCCACTAGGTAAAAGCACCCATCATAAAAGCAGCAAAACATGCTATAAATTATGAAAAACTCCCAAGTAAAATAAACCTCAATCAGCTGAATCAAAATACATGAAAAAGTATAAACCATCACATGTGAAAACATGGATAATAGTATAATCAATGTCATGTTATCAAAAGCGAAGTAATAAACACATTTTAATAAACATGATAGGGCATAAAACACTTGCCTCAAGAATTTCAATCGAAGAGTCATGATCATGAAATCAAGGAAAATTCTAGAATGTAATCACCTACCTCGATAAATGCGGTACTCCAATCAGGTCCATGGGTAATGTTACGCCGTGCGCTCCAACGTGCTTGTCACAGCATAAGTCATTTATTACTTGGTGTTCCCACGTCTAGAAATAAACAAATCCAAGTGATAACTTCATTGATCTAGTCATTAATATTGGATCAACGGCCCAGATTGTCTAGTTAATCCTCTATCATGTCAATCATGTACTAGATGTAGGTTTTTTTAACATCTAGATGAACATTTGTAGTCTTTGATCATCAATTTATGTCATGATCCACTTAATTTATGTCCTCAATAAAGGGTCATTAATTCTAATTATTCTTATCATGATCCTTCTAATTTTAGTGTTTATTTAGTTATTTAAACATGTCTCCATAATTATACATCGATTTGACGGTCAGATCGCTCTCTAATCAGCCAACCTCAAGGCACCTAATCAGATCAACCGTTAAAATTACTTTTCTTGTCTATTTAATGAGATTTGTTCTCTAGTCTCCTAAATCATCTCAGATTCGATGTATACAATCAAATTCTAAGGCCCAATCCCCCATTAATCGACTCGATCTAGGTCATCTAATGTTATTTGGTAATTTAACTATTTAAAAGGTATTCAAATCTAGATTTTTAAGTCAATTTTAGGTCCACATGGTCAAGATGATCGTAACGCTTCTTTCGGATCCCGATTTCGACTTTTGTAGCTTCAAAAATCACACTTTTTGTGAATGAACAGCTCAGAAAGTCAAAAAATAATATATATATATATATATATGTAACGGATTTAAATCACGCCGCACATGACGCGTGTGCAGCCTGGGTGCACGTGCATGCGCGCGCCACCCATAGCCGCCACGTGCGGTTGTTACCTGAGTGTCGCCCGCGTGCATGCGTTGCCAAACAGCGACCCAGCTAGGTCACCTCGCCGGGAACGACTACCGGTTGGCCCACCGTTGCCCGCCTGACTCTAGTTGCCGCTGGCAACCCCTTGGTGGTCCAAATGGTGCGATTTTTACACCGTTTCCCTCCATTTTTTGCGTACATTCCATTTTTAAGCTCCCCTTCAATAATTTATGTCATTATTTCGCATTTTTACACGATTTTTATCACATTCCTAAAAATCTTCCTTTTACTATTTTTACAGTTTTCTAGCATTCCTAGCTGTCCGATCACCATAAAAATTCATGGGTTTGTTATTTGTTTCATTATACACAAGATGAATAATACAATCATCTATTTTATATTGTTTCATTGGGTTATTTTTGTAAAAATAGTAAGTTACATGTAGTCACCAGAAAAATCACATTCCACGTCGTTTTCTGGGGTTAAAAACGATGGAACTTAATATAAGAAGGGAAAAATAGTGGAGGGTGGCATACCTTGATCAGGCTAGTAAAAACGAAAAGCTTCTCGTCACCGTGTGCACCTGGAAGGGGATGTTCGCATCATTGCCGGCGTTTGGTGCAGTCACCGTTGTCGGTGACACGAAAACTGAGGGGGAGTTATGGCTGTGCGGGAAAGAGATAGGCATTTAAAGCCCCTCGTAATGGCTATCACTTTGTGGATTTCAATGCCTAGTCTCTGGGCCCCATGTAAATTTACATTTCTACCCCTCATGCTTAATTTATTTAAGTACATAAATTAAATTAATTAGTCATTTTTTCTCTAGTCTCCGATTTAAGTGTTTTTAGTGGCGTTGGATTCTATTTCTAGAGCACATTACAATTATTAAGGTTTTAAATCAAGATTCTATATCCAAATTCCAAATTTCTCATTTTTTAAAATATTTTAATTTCCCATAATTTTACAAAATTAAATATTTCTTGAATTTAAGGATAGCGGATATTACACCAACGCTTAGACCTAGCTCTACCCAAGCTTTTATGGTTCACCTCAACATTACCCACTTTGTCAGAATGTTGCTAAGTAGTTTTTTGATATCAAATGGACTTCCTCCGATGGTACTCTTAATGTGGCTAATTTAGCCTCTTTTGCAATTAGTTTTGTCACACCACTTTCTAATCTAGTTAATTGTCCATCCTTTCAAAGGAAGATTTCTATGTTATGTATGGCCGCGCCCAAGGGCATACTAGTTGAAGTAAATTCTTCCTTTTTCTTAATAATTTCTTCAATCTTTACGAGTAACTGAAATGTGGATTTGCACATGCAAATGTTGCCTGAGAGAGAGAGAGAGGAATTATACGATACAATTGGTCTAATCACAGTTACATTGTAGGCATCCTAAAAGACAGTTCCTTCAGGTGAAATCCTGCGGTGTTGTGAAAGATTCGTGTACATGTAAAAAATACTTGTAATTTTCAAAGAATTGGTATTCTGGAATGGTGTTCTCAATTTACTTATACAGTGAGAGATATTGTCCTCCTTACGTTAAGTCTCGATTTTGTCCTTAAATAACACAACCAAAACCTGTTTACTGAGCTTTATACATTCTAATAGCCTTTCAAAGTTAGCACATTGATTGGATGAAATTCTCGCGAGGAGTTTAGGCAGATGTAGAGCTCACAAGAAATCACTTAAAGGGGTAGAGTCTGAGGAATTCTAAGCTTTCATACCAGTAGGGAAAACTTGTAAGTTCTAAAAATAGATAACTCACCTAAAAGACTAAAAAGGGCAGCTCCAGTGCACGAAGCTCCTGTCTATGCGGGGTTTAAGAAAGGGGCGGATCACAAGGGCCTAACGTACATGGCTTTACCTTGCATTTTGCAAGAGGCTGTTTCCACGCCTTGAACCTGTGACCTCAAGGTCACATAACGACAACTTTTACGGTTGCTCCAAGGCTCCCCTTCAGCTCATCTACAAGACCGAATAGTGTAAAATTAGAGCAAATGAGTTCCGTCTAAGTTCTTGTTCAAGAGGATGAGGACTGCTAGCTGCCATTTGGGTCTGTTGTCCGGTCCCACCTGTACCGTTGATTAGTGGTTTCTGTCTCTAAAAATTGATCCTTGGTAAGATAAAGTACGATTAAATGGACGGTTAGATCATCCACTGCTCGCTTGTGGGACATGAGCTTAACTATGACCAGCATTCAATAAGAGATCGCAGGTTCGAACCGATTGTGTTCAAACGAAAACACTCCCCCGACGTGCGAACTCGCCTGAGACGGAGCCTGACCCAGAGATAAGAGATTATCTGGCTTTGACGTAAAAACCGAATAAGAGTTTCCAGCATCTTCAGCTTCACTTGCATTCCCCTCCCTCCCATGCCCTCGCCCTTGCTCTCGCTGTATATATACCTCTCTTCCCGAAACCCTAACCTTATAACCCTTATCTCTCTCTGCCTCTTTTTTGCCGCCTCTTCTTTTCAAGTGCAGGAACAGCTGAAGAACAATCGGGCTTTACGATTCTAACATTTTGATCCAGTAAGTTCTTGGGTTACGGAATATTGATTGCGTTGATTGTTCGATTATCCTTTTGTTACTTTTCTTCTTTTCTGTAATGTTGGTTTTCGTTGTTCATCCGATCCATACTGTGCCTGACGGTAAAACGATATTCCAGCATCAGTAACAGTTCTATTCCTGTTTGATGTTTGGGTTTTGCAAAATTATGTTTTGTTTCTCTGCTGATGGCTTTTATTTATATGTGATTGCTTATGGTTATTTACATGGAAAAACCGTTGATAAATCTGCGTGGGTAAGTAGGTTGGTAAAGCATATGTTTGATTATGTTGTGAAATTGGGTTGGGCAGGGTTTGGCAATTGTTTAGTATTATTTACTTTGAGTACTTCTTGAAAGTTTGTATTCAGCAACAATTAGTTATAGAAATCATAAATTAGAGTACACTGTGAAATCGGGTTAAGTAGGCTTTTGCATTTGTTTAAGGTGACTTAGAATAAAAAAACTGTTGAAAAATGTGTGGTTTTCGATATTTGGGTTTGGAAATCATAATTTTGGATGTATTCTGAAATTGTGTTATTTAGGTTACTTATATCGAAAAACTGTTGAAAATCTGTGTTATGGGAAAACAGGTTTATAAATCATAAATTTTGAATCTGGGTTAATTGGGGCTTTTGCCATTGTTTAGGGTTACTTGCATTGAGACATTGTTGAAAAATTCATGTTTTGGAGCAAAAAGGGTTTTTTTCTTAGGTAAACAGGGATATGCAAGTTTAGACATCACAAATTTGAATGCATGTGAAATTGGTTTATGTAGGATTTGCCAATGACAAAAAATGACGAGACCAATCAAAGATACGAAAGTTACTTTAAAAAATTGCTGAATGACAGATGTACTAAGAATATAGAGATTGAAAGAATAGTAAATCTAAATAACTTTGGACCATATAGATACGACTGCAGGATCTGATACCTAAAGTGAAAGAGTCTTTGAAAAAGATGAAATTAAGAAAGGCCCTGAGGTGCGATGATATACCAATAGAGGTTTGGAAGTATATGAGAGATACTAGAGTAGTTTGACTTACAAAGTTGTTTAGCAAGATTATAGAATCTAAGAAATGCCACATAACTGGAGAAAAAGCTCTATAATACCAATTTATAAGAATAAAGGTGCAATACATAGTTATATTGATTATCATGAGATCAAACTTATGAGCCATACTATGAAACTTTGGAAAAGAGTAATTGGCATGAGACGTTTGTATCCCAAGAATAGTTTGGTTTCATGCTTGAGAGGTCTACCGTGAAAGCTATTTTCCTTCTTATACAATTGATGGAGAAATATAGCTAGAGAAGGAAGGACCTCCATATGGTCTTTATTGACTTAGAAAAAGCTTATGATAGGGTCTTTAGAGAGTTAATATGGTGATGTTGGGCGAGAAATGTGTTTTACGAGGTTATTGATATAATTAAGAATATGTATAGAGGAGTAGTAACAAATATTAGGATCATTAGCAGAAAGACTGATGATTTTCTTATCATCGTAGGATTGCATGAAGGATTGGTATTGAGCCCATTTGTCTTCATGTTGGTTATAGATGAGTTAATGAAACATTAGCAAGAGGAGATTCCATGGTGCATGTTATTTGTAGATAGTATAGTTTTGATTGATAAGAGGAGGGTGTAAACATAATGCTAAAGTTGTGGAGAGATGCTATAGAGTTTAAAGGATTTAAAATTAGCTGAACTAAGTCAGAGTATATGGAATGCAATTTTAGCAAGGAAAGGAGTGAGAAGGAAGCACTAATGAAGATTGATAACCAAAAAGGACCCCAAAAAGACAACTTTTAATATTTGGGCTTGATAATTCATGAGAGTACAGAGATTAGGAAGGATGTTACCCGAAGAATCTAGGTGGGTTGGAATAAATGGAGATGTGCCTCTGGTGTTTTTTGTGATTGGCGGGCGCCACTCGAATTGAAAGATAAATTCTATAGGATGGCTGTGAGGCCAGCGATGCTCAATGAATCAGAGTGTTGGGCAGTTAAGGAACATCATATACATAGGGTAAGCATAGCTGAAATGAGGATAGTAAAATGGATGAGTGGCAAGACACAAAAGGATAGAATTAGAAATGAAAATATTAGAAAAATCTTCGGAGTAACACCAATAGGTGACAAGATGAGAGAGGATGGACTTAGATGGTTTGAACATGTCCAAAGGAGACCGAGAACGGCACCGGTTAGAAGGAGTGAGTCGATCCAATTCGAAGGCTCTAAAAGGCCAAGGGGAAGGCCCAAAAGGATGTGGATAGAAGTGGTGATAAAAGATTTAAAAGTTTTTGGACTAAATGAGGTCATGACACTTGGTAGAGAAGAATGGAGGGACAAGATTGGTGTAGCTGACTCCTAATTGGGACAAGGCTTTGATGATGATGACATAGAGAAATTGTTAAAAACTACGTGTTTGGACAGAATCAGGTTTGGATATGATGCATTTGAGTATATTGTGGAACTGGGTTGGTAGGGTTTTGTAATCAAGAACAGGATTGTGGTTTCTTTTCTGTATCTCATCTGACTTCATAAAGAAAGAAAAAGAATGTGAAAGAGCATTTCAACATAACCCAAATGCATCGTAAGGAGGATTAGCAAAAACCAAGCATCACTTCCTGCTCGGGCAATGCTGCATGCTTTGTGTTTCTAACTCAATTAAAATTTAAGGGTACAATAGAGTCAGAGAAATATATGTATAAAGGCTGTTGTTTTATTCTGTTCTTACATCATTGGAACTCAACATAATAATTCAAATGCTCTAAGAAAAATACTAGAAGGCTGTATTAAATAACCCCGTTCTACATAACTGTACACATGAAAACAGCTTCATGTTAATGAAGCATTTTGAAAGATAAGAAATGACAGAATGGGATGTGATCCTTCCATTGACATACATGCACTTTCGGAAATGGAAGCTTTTATTTTTCAATTTTTTTTTTTTTTTTAATAATATATGAGATTGTACTTGTTATGGTTCTGTCTCCTTCCTGTTTCATAATGTAGTTTTCGCATTTTATAATCATGACAGTGCACGTGTCTTATTGCCATTTTTTCACTTTGTCAGTTTTATAGGACAATATATTTTAAATTAACACCTGGATGTCTTGATTTTTCTGACAGTTTTAGGTCGATATGATTTATTTTTATTATTTTTTGTTAAACAACAAGTAGAGCTGCTGGATCTTATTTTCCCTGAAGAACCTCAGCCAAAAGGTGTAGCAGAAATATTTGGAAAACAGTGGGAACTGGCTCAATTAATCACATCAACATGATGTCAATGAGTAACCCATGTGGTTCTTACATCTGGAATTTGGAACCAGGTTTAGGTGTCAGCTGGAACCATGGGTTCTGTATTCTTAATAATGTTGATATTTATATTTTATTCAACCAAAATTTCTAAGGTGGAATTCTAGTAGTAACTAAGGTGGTTGTGCTATTGAAGTTTTCTAGACTGGTTTGCTTGCACCGAGTTTATTAGTTATAGAGCTGTTTGGTAAGAGGAAAAACTTAGTATTTTGAATTAGATTTGGAGTGACTGGTTTTAGTGTTTCTGTAGAGAACTGCTGAATTGGATCTAGTATGTGCTTCAGCATCCTGCCTCATCTCTGCCCACAGTCCCGTCTGTGCAATATTATCAGAAATGTAACTGGCTTCCACTGGTTGCAGCATTAATTGGAAACAATATCTCTATCAGGCATATTGTCGAAGAGATATTGGCAGTGAATCAGATATCTTTACTTCACATTAATGTTTTCCTTGCCTCCTTCAATCAGTTTCCTACTTCAAGAGAGTGGAAACTCAAAAGATAGGAACCTGCAAATCCATGGCCAGCAGTTGCCCCGAGGGTTTCTGCTGTGACAACAGTCCACTTAACGGAGAATGTCACTTGACAGCTGTGGAAACCCAAATTGTTAGAAGTAATCTTTTTGAGATTGTGAAAAGAGCCATCTACTTGAAACCTTCATCATTGCTGATGCAGACCACGAACCACAAGTTTAACCTGCCAAGCCAAAATACCAAAGATGAGATCACTTAAAAAGGTTGCTATTCATCCATTCATTTCAATCGCATAAATCTCTACTAGGTAGCATTCTAGATGGAAATGTTTTCAAAGGGTTAAGTCTTCTGTGTACTTCAAGATTCATATGTTAAAGCTGTAGTTCCTGCACCTTCTCTTATTTTCTTAAAAATTCTCGCACCGAGGCAGAGGAAAAGGTAAAAAAATATGAATCGAAGTTGATTTTCTATTTCTGCATCTTTAAGATTGGTACAGGGATGCTTGGTTTCTAAAACTTGTCTCAGGTTCACTTAGTCTCCAGTTCCAGTTCTGGAGGTTTCTACTACTTTTTGTTGTATTTTTCTACCATTGTTTATTCTTGTGGTAGGTGACTTGTATTTTGTTTTCAGCAAGCATGAAGGTTCTGAAAACTGTGAAAGTATTCCAGACACTACGTTCAGTCCATTTTGTAAAAATGTGCCTGAAAAATACTTGGTTTTTCTGTTAATGAAAACTGTTGCAGAAGATGCTTTTAACTAAGATGGTTTTAAAATCCTGTAATAAAGAATTTCAATACAGGAATCAACCCTTTTTTGTGATTCCACTATTTTCTGTTTCAGGATTCATTCCAAGGAAACATTTTCCTTTCACGAAAATGGCTCGCCATCGGAATTATGAATCAGAGGAAGAGCCGGAGGAGGAAGAAGAGTTGGAGGATGAAGAAGACGAGGATGATAGAGGTTCCGTTGGGAAACGCCGCAGGTCTGAATTCATTGATGATGTTGCTGAGGAAGATGATGAGGAAGAGGATGATGAAGAGGATGATAATCAGCACAGACACAAACAAAGGAGACGATTAGGATCAGAGTTTATAGACATGGAGGCACAGGTTGATAGTGATGATGAGGAGGAGGAGGATGAAGGAGAAGATGGTATCTTTCCTAATATGTTCTCTTATTTGTCTTGTTTATTCTAAATATTTGTTTCCCCCGCCCGCAACGGCCACGGCCCCCCCCAGCATGCTTCAATGTATTAATGGTATTACATGTTGTTAGTGCTTGGAATTTTTTCTGATTGATTCAGGTTTGTGTTTTTGATGAAAAACTCACGATATTGTAACCATTTCAGTTTTTTTTCTTTCTCATTTTTAATTGCTAGATTGTTTCAGTTGTTCTTGAAATAGAATATGTGGAATGAAGTGTTAGCATCTCACTTCAATACACCTATTAATGGAGCATGTTTTGCTCATACTTTCAAGTTTAAAAGTATAGTTGTTTGCACTTTTGATCCTTAATATTATCACGTTTTCATACATCCCAGTTTAAAAATGCATTACTATGCACTTTTGATCTTTAATACTATCATAGATTGTTCAGTCATTACAGATGTTTTCTGCTATTCAAAAAGTAATGTTGTAGAGTTTTCCACTAACAATGATGAATTGTCATGGACTTTCCACACTGTTGCTGTGAACATGGTTGTATAGTTGTATTATCTGAAGTATCATTTTATAGGGCTCATTGTGGACGGACCACTTTATGAAAATCAGAATAGTCAATCTATCCTTGATAACTTTCAATCTTTAAATGGAGACAGAAATTGCAAATCTCCTTGTTTAGCTGCTAGAACCCTGTACCTTAAGATTGCCTATGACAAGGGGTTCTGTTTTGCTAAATAATTGAGTGAACCACTGCATATTCATGACACAACCATGCTCATAATGAGTGTATTTGTTATAATTATGTTAATAAGAAGTAAAAAATGGATTACTAAGGAATTATAGATATAATTATGCGGTAGGACGCATTAGTTGAAAGAAAATTATGAACAATTTGATATCAACTGCTTGAGGGCTTTCTACATGAAGTCAAAAAGGTGTTTCTGGCACCGCAAGAAGGATAAAGTGCCTTGACCAGATAGGTTTTCTGTGGTTTTCTTTCAGCAATTTAAGTATATCCATGACTTAGATGTTATGAGGGGATGGAGGACTTATCATAAAATTTTAATGTTTGATTGCTATTTGTTGATCTAATCCATAAAGCAAGAAGTACTTCTGGTATTTGGGATTTTAGTCACATCAGTCTAATTGAACTGTGTAAAAAGGTTATGGAACTCTAGATGCTGTCTAACTAGAGATTATTTGTGATTGCTTTATTGACTTAGAAAAAGCTTATGATAGGGTCTTTAGAGAATTAATATGGAGGGTGTTGGGTGAGAAAGAGGTTTTGCAAGGGTATATAGACATAATTAAAAATATGTATGAGGGAGCAACAAATGTTTAGACTACTAGCGTAGAGACCAGTGATTTTCCTATCACCGTAGGATTGCACCAAGGATCGGCATTGAGTCCATACCTTTTTACATTGGTTATGGATGAATTAACAAAACATCTACACGAGGAGATTCCAGGGTGCATGCTATTTGCAGATGATATGGTTTTAATTGATGAGACAAGAAGGGCGTAAACATAAAGCTAGTGTTGTGGAGTGAAGCATTAGAACCTAATGGATTTAAAATCAGCCAAACTAAGGAGGAGTACATGGAATGCAATTTTAGTAAGGAGAGGAGCGGGAGTGGAGCATCAATAAAGATTGATAACTAAGAAGTTCCTGTAAAAGACCACTTTCGGTACTTAGGATTGATGATTCATGAGAGTGGAAAGATTGAGAGGGAGGTTACCCAGAGAATTCAAGTGGGTTGAAACAAATGGATATGTGCATCTGTAGTTTTGTGTGATTGGCGGGTGCCGGTCAAACTAAAAGAAAAATTCTATAGGATGCTTATAAGGCCTGCCATACTCTATGGATCAGAGTGTTGGGCAGTTAAAGAACATCATGCTCATGGGATGAGTATAGCAGAAATGAGGATGTTGAGATGGATGAGTGGCAAGACAAGAAAGGATAGAATTAGGAATGAAAACATTAGAGGAAACTTAGGGGTAGCACCCATAGGTAACAAGATAAGGGATATTAGACTTAGATGGTTTGGATATGTCCAACGAAGACTGAAAAAGGCACCAGTTAGAAGGAGTGAGACAATGCAAGTAGAAGGTTCTAAAAGGGCAAGGGGAAGGCCCAAAAGAACGTGGATAGAAGTGAGAAAAGATTTAAAAACTTTGGGACTAAATGAAGCCATTGGTACTTAATAGAGGGGAATGGAGGAGCAAGATTCATGTGGCCAACCCTAATTGGATAAGGTCTTGACGATGACGACGACGGTGCTTTGCATTTGGGGTAGTGAAGTGATTCATTTAGTTAGTATGAGATTCCAAGTCCTAAACCTAAAGTTACACCATGGAGATGCTTGTGATCATCTTGAAGCTACATATGCTTATCTGATTTTTAATGGATGATTTTGAGTGCAAAGTGGAGAAAGTGATCATATTGTTGCATATCAATGGTGCACTTTTGGCAATTTGGTTAATTTGACCCAGCTAAAAGCAGTTTGGTTATATCATCTCGTCTGTTGATTTAAGAAGACTTGACAATAATATTTAACATCTAATTCATTTCAATGATATGATTGCCTAATCATCAGGTCTAGGGAAGAAAAAGTAAATAAACTTATGAGTTTGAATTGGTAAATCAACCTACTTTTCTGTATGTTTTTTGAAAGTACCAAAAACATTGTCATTATCAGGAGAGCATTGCTCTCAAGGAATTATGGCCAAAATTTGTTCAAATAATTAATTTCAAGAAAGATAGCACAAGCCCAAAATACATAGATCCTTGTTTACACCCTCTTGAACCAAACAATTGGCAAGCTATTTTAACTTATAGTAAAATTGAAAAACTGAAGGCATCCAACTACATCATGGATCTGACTGATAGAAGCTACAAATATCTAAGGACCAAGATACACAGATCCCTTGTTTACACTCTCTTGAACCAAACAATTGGCTAATTCAACGTCTAGGAAAATTGAAAACTTGAATATTGAGGCCCCCAACTACATCATGGATCTGATTGATAGAAGCTCCAAAAGTCCTGAGCACAAGAAATGACAATCTAAGAGTTGTTTTCAAAAATAAAATGATTCCCCTAATTGTGCCTACTGGAATGCACCGCTACCACAAGAAGAGCCTAAAGAAATGGGAGAAAACATGAAGGATATTCCTACTGTGATCGCAGACCACTACCCCAACCACTGCTGTCCCCATATGATTACCTTGCAATTCATTGGAGCAAAGTTTGAGCAGTCCATTTGAGAGTGTAATCCATTTCACTCTCACATGAGCTTTCGCCACTTTGTCCACCACCAGTGTACTCCAATTCCTCAAAATATCTTGAATTAGTAGCCATTGAATTGCTTCCTACTAACTGCCGATGAAACACCACTTGAAGTTGTGTTCCATGATTAAAAGGGCCTTTTTTCCCTCTTGTCCCACAGCATCCAAATTGTGACACCTTTACTCTTTCCTGTCCGTCAATGATTTTGTTTCTCACAATTTATTAAAATCCTCTGGATGCAAGAGCAATAAGAAAGCGGGACAATTCATTTTTGCTCTTCCTGATTGGCAGTTCATGTGTCTTCACTTGGTGATGCACTGGCGTCTCCCTTTAGAATTTGTACAACATATATTTCAAGTGATAACTTCTCTGCAATTATCCCAAATGTCCCTTGGAGATATGGCATCTGTTCCATCCTGGAAAAGGCTCCCTGAAGAAATGGATTAAAAAGAGTGGGGACTTCTGCAATGGGCTGTGTCATCCATGACACTGAGAGAAGTTGCATCTGTACCGTTGCACGTAAGAAGGCTTGATAGGTAGGTCTATCAAACAGGAGATGGCCTGAGCCTCATTGACACCAGCTGATTTCTCTCTTCTTGAGGTCTGGTACCATTACCATTGCCTGCTGCTCTGTCCTCGTGTGGTCCTTGTTTTAGTCTAGTCATTCTTATCTCCTATGACAAAGGGTACCTCTTGCATACTTACCCTCCTGTTAATCTGCTGTTACTAACTAAACAAAACATAGAAGGGAAACTGCCAGGTTTCTCTATATAGTAAACTTTTTATGGAGATTGATTTTTCTTCATTTATCCATCATCTGTATTCTTCCTGGATATTTTAGTATCAAAATTCGCACTTGGGATCTGTGGTTCCTCGAATTTTTGTATGCTTATGTCTAGAGATAACTCTCTTGGTTTGTTGTAGAAGTACATTTCCATCCACATTCTTTGGGAACTTCTGTGTGCCACTTTTGTACATACTGCTGCCTTAGTGAACGAGGTCCTGCTTGGTCCATTGAGTTGCTATGACATGTTGGTATCCTTCCCCACTGTTATTCATTGCTGATAATTTTGGGCCTCAAAATGCAGATTTTATCGACAACACTGGTGCTGAACTAATAGAGGATGATGATGGGAGAAGAGTGCATCGTCGTCCATTGCTTCAGCAAGAAGATGAACAAGAGGACGTCGAAGATCTTGAGACAAGAATTCGAGAAAGATATGCAAGGTCAAGTGTTGCAGAATATGCTGAAGAGACAACCGAAGTGGAACAACAAGCTCTTTTGCCATCAGTGAAGGATCCAAAGCTGTGGATGGTGAAATGTGCGGTATGATGATTGTCTTGTTGTTTTGATATTATTTTTATTACATTTGAGGAATAACTGTCCTTCTGACAACACATTCATATTAGATTGGTCGTGAGAGAGAAGCAGCTGTTTGCCTTATGCAGAAGTGCATTGACAAAGGACCCGAGTTGATGCAGATCAGATCTGCTATTGCTCTGGATCATCTTAAAAACTACATCTACATTGAAGCAGATAAAGAAGCCCATGTGAAGGAGGTATATAGTAATCAATTTCTGTACTTCTCTTGAGATGATTATGCATTGTACTGATCTCTGCTGTCTCAGGCTTGCAAAGGTCTTCGCAATATATATTCTGCAAAAGTGATGCTTGTTCCAATAAAAGAGATGACTGACGTCCTTTCAGTTGAAAGCAAAAGCATTGACCTTTCTAGAGATACATGGGTTCGCATGAAGATTGGGACATATAAAGGAGACCTGGCAAAGGTATGAATGCCTTACATTGTTGTTACATGTTGGGGTTGCATTTTTTCTCTCCTAATCTTCATTATCTGCTTATTGCAGGTTGTGGACGTAGACAATGTACGGCAGAGAGTTACAATCAAGCTAATCCCAAGGATTGATTTGCAAGCCCTTGCTAATAAATTGGTAAATATGATGACATTATAGCAGTTTCTTAGATAAAAGAGTAATAAACCCTTGCATTCCTTGTGATTTTGTGCCTTAAGCCAATCTTAAGCAGGTAAACATGGCTTTTTTAGTTACAGAATGTAGAAGAATTAATAGTAAATTTGAGATGTGGGGTGGGGAAGCCCTAAAGACTATGATCCATGGACAAGGACACTGACATGTCTAAAGTCGGCATGGATCTAAGGTGTCCCCCATGGCAGCCACTAGAAAACCAGAAATGTTAGCAGTGTGGTCCTGGTTTTAGTCTAACAGTAAGTGGTGCGTATAAAATTAATCTACCAAATTAGCATCATTTAGTCTAACAGTCCAATAGTAACAGTCTTTGATATTCAAACAACATATGTTTTATGTATAGTGGGTTGTCTCCGACATGAAATTTTCTGAAAACTTAGGAGGAAACAGCTCTGTCTTGCCAAAATAAGGAATGCTTCATGCAGAAAGAGTAGCTTCTTAAAACAAGATAAAAAAATTAGAAAGGCAAGTAAAAACAGTTCTTGTCTCTTACAAATAAGAAAGTTTTGCAGCCAACAAAAAACAAATTTTAAAATCAAACAACTATACAACAAAGCTTTAAACTCTTAAAGGTAATAAACTATTGGTGGAAACCTGTAAAAGCTTTTAACAATAGTATATAAATGGTGATATGACTAAGACCTCTATCTTCAACTTGGAAGACAAAACTGGGCATCAGAGGTTGCCCAAAAAGATTACAAGAGAGATGTGGTATCCATCCCACCTATGTCCACCAAATCATAGACCGAAGTTCATTTCTTCAGCTTTTTATTTTATGCTATAACAAGTAAAGAAAAGGAAAAAGATTGAAAAAGCTCTAAAGAAAAGTTTTTATTTATTTATAAAGTTACAAACTAGTATTTATTGTCCTCACTAATATCAATCCAACTCTGTCTTGAAAAATATAGTCTCCAAATTCTGTCCAATTGTCATAGATTAATCAGAAAATAAAGATGCTCCAACGCCAGAGAGTCAAAGCTATATCAGACAAAGATTAGAAAAATAAGTAAGAGATTCATTAACCTCTGGTACCTGTATAGTTTCTTTAAGTGGTCAGACAGTGGGAACAGCATAAGGAAAACAAAACCACAAATATTGTGACAGTCCATGTATTGCTGGGGCAGCTAGACAATAAGTGTAGTTTCTTGCACAAAAAAACTTTTTTGAATGCTTATATTTAGCTAAAGATAAAGCTTTTACTGCAACCCAATCCTTTTCTCTCCCAAATTCTTTTGTGAATACGCTTTTTTGATACGTAAGTACATTATCAAGTGGGCCCCAACATAGATTGGCAGTTACTTTGTATCCCTTTCTATTTGCAACAAGATATGAAATGGAGCTCTCAGCTTAAGGTGGATCAGCTGCTTTCATTTTTAATTGTCAATATGTAGGCTGGGAATGAGATGATATGGTTTGTCTAAAGTTGGGTTTTTGGGCACCACCTACCTTTGCTGAATAATGGAGGAGCTTGGGTACTTGGATAGGCCTGCACTTTTGTTTGACACCTTGTTTCTTGTTCAGTTGGTGAGGGTGGTTAGATTATTCTTTGGATTAATCATCTGTCTATGTGGGGCCCAAAGGTATGGGTGTTAGTAACTTTAAAGCAGTTGGAGGCTCAAACAGACTTCAACCTGCTTTTAGTTTTCTTTGCAGAAACTGTTGGTTATGAACTGTACTGAGTCAGTACTTGCTCTATTTACTGGGGAATATTAGGCATGGAGAAAGTGTGCCTTAAGGTGGTAATGGTTTCTTACATAGAAGGTAAAGGTAATTTTGTTTCAAATATGTCTCTATATTTGTTTTAGCTTTTGATAAAAGCATATGATATTAACATTAGTTGATTTTTGTAATCAGCCATTTATCAACTTCAAGAATAAAAGTAACAAATTTATTAATTAATGTTGAATTTTGTAATCAATCATTAATCAACTTCAATAATAAGTTCTGTTGTCTCAGGATGGCAGGGATGTCGGTAAGAAAAAGGCATTTGTGCCCCCTCCACGTTTTATGAACATGGATGAAGCAAGGTAAATCTTTTGCGTTTTATCTGTCAATGCTATTCTTTGCTTGAGGGCTTTCTGCATTTCAGAGAAGTGTGGCTCTCATGTGATCTTTCTGCTGCTGAGTACAGAGAGATGCATATCCGTGTTGAACGTAGACGTGACAGTGTTACTGGCGAGCATTTTGAGACTATTGGTGGCATGCTGTTCAAAGATGGCTTTCTTTACAAAACAGTATCCATGAAATCAATTAGCACTAACAACATACAGCCAACTTTCGATGAACTTGAGAAGTTCCGGAAACCTGGGGATGACGCTGATGGTGATATGGCAAGTTTATCTACTTTATTTGCAAACAGAAAGAAAGGTCATTTCATGAAGGGTGACGCAGTTATTGTTGTTCGAGGAGATCTTAAAAATCTTATGGGATGGGTTGAAAAAGTAGAGGAAGGAAATGTCCTTATAAGACCTAAGATGGCTGGCTTGCCGGTAATTATTGATTGATCCATTTATATATACTTAAAGTGTTATCACCTCTATGAAGGTTAATTAACCTTTAACCATGTCGGTCCAGCAAGAAACTCTTGTTGTTAATGAGAAAGAGCTCTGCAAGTACTTCAAACCCGGTGATCATGTGAAGGTTGTCTCTGGTGCTCAGGAAGGTGCAACTGGCATGGTTGTTAAGGTTGAGGGCCATGTGCTTATCATCCTGTCTGATACAACTAAAGAAGATGTAAGTGATAATTATTTTAGAAGAGAAAAGAGGGTCAGCTTAGAGGGCAGTTTCTTATTTTCTGACTCCTGGTGCTCTGATTGTTTTTGCTATTATTTATTCAGATCCGTGTTTTTGCCGACAATGTTGTGGAAAGCTCTGAAATAACTTCTGGTGTTAGTAAGATTGGTGACTACGAATTACATGATCTTGTGCTGCTTGAGTAAGGAAGCATTCTTTCTTTTTCATAATATTATTTGAAGTTGATATTATATGGTCCCTCATGCTTTTCTTGAATGTGCTGCAGTAACATGAGTTTTGGGGTAATTATACGCGTAGAGAATGAGGCATTTCAGGTAAGCAGAGACACTTGAGTTGAAATATGAATTCTTCTTCTTGTGCTATTTATGAATTAAGATTGAATGCCAAAGTGATAGAGGTTGAAAAAAAATGTTTCCATAAGTGAAGGTAAAAAATAAAGCTACAAGATGTCTAAACATGAGTAATCTTCTGAAATCTTATACGGGTAACATGAAGAGAATGCAGCTTTTTATCTAAACCGAGGCTCCTTCCATAGTTAGAGCCATCTTCACTACCGGTTTCTACTAATAAGAAGGCCCAGAAGAATATACTCTTGAACCTTTGTGAAGTTTTAATTGGGGAATTCTTTCCGTGTCAATTCATCATCATCATCATCATCATCATCATCATCATCATCATCATCAAGACCTTATCTTGATTCGGGGTCGGTCATAGGAATCTGTTCCTTCATTCCCCTTTATTAAGTGTCATAGCTTCATTTAGTCTCAAAGTTTGTAAATCTTCTCTCACCACTTCTATCCACGTTCTTTTGGCCCTTCCGCTTGCCCTTTTAAAATCTTCGACTTGGATCATCTCACTCCTTCTAACTAGTGCCTTTTATGGTCTACGTTGGACATGTTCATACCATCTAAGTCTAATCTCCCTCATTTTGTTACCTATTTGTGCTACTCCTAAGTTTCATTTAATGTTTTCATTTCTAATTGTATCCTTTCTTGTCTTGCCATCATCCATCCCAACATCTGCATTTCTGCGACACTCATCCTATATACATGTTATTCCTTAACTTCCCAATACTCTAATCCATAGAGCATAGCTGGCGTTACGGCTATCCTATAGAATTTTCCTTTTAGTTCTTCCAGATGTGCATCTCCATTTGTTTCAACCTGCTTGGATCCTCTGGATAACCTCTCTCTCAATCTCTCTACTCTCATGAATTATCTATACCAAGTATTAGAAGTGTTCTTTTTAGGGGGACTTCTTGGATATCAATCTTTACTGGCGCTCTAATCCCGCTCCTCTCCTTGCTAAAATTGCATTTCATATACTTCGTTTTAGTTTGACTAGTTTTAAATCCTTTGGATTCTAATTTATCTCTCCATAACTCTAGCTTTGTGTTTACGCCCTCCCTTATCTCATCAATCAAAACCATATCATCTGCAAATAACATGCACCGTGGAATCTCCTTGTGCTTGTTAACTCATCTATAACCAACATGAAAAGGTACGGGCTTAATGTTGATCGTTGCTGCAATACTATAGTGATAGGAAAATCACAGTCTCTCCACTAGTGGTCATAACATTTGTTACCGCTCCCCCGTACATATACTTAATTGTTTATATACCCCCGTAAAACCCCTTTTTCACTCAACACCCACCATATTAACTCTCTAAGGACCCTATCATAAGCCTTTTCTGAGTCAATAAAGACTATGTGGAGGTCCTTCCTCATCTCCCTATATTTCTCTATCAATTGTCTAAGGAAGAAAATAGCTTCCACGGTAGACTTCCCTGACATGAAACCAAACTAGTTCTCAGATACACTTATTTCATACTGTAGCTTTTTTTTCCATTACTCTATCAAAATGTTTTATGGTATGGCTCATATGTTTGATCCTCCTATAACCAGTGCAACTCTGTATGTCTTCATAATTCTTGTAAATTGGTATAATAGAGCTTTTCCTCCATTTATCTGGCATTTTCTTCGACTTTACAATCTTGTTGAACAATTTTGTCAACCAAACTACCCTAGTATCTCCCATATACTTCCAAACCTTTGTTGGTATACCATCAGGCCCCAGAGCCTTTTCTGATTTCATATTTTTCAAGGCCTCTTTCACTTCAATTATTCCAATCCTATGGTAATATCTATAATGCTCAACGTTATTTGGGTTTACGGTACTTTAAATCCCTATATTCTTAGGGTAATTTTCATTTAACAATTTTTGAAAGTAACTTTCCCATCTTTGTTTGATCTCGTCATCTTTGACTAGTACCCTTTGGTCATCACTTGTAACACACTTAATGTGGTTTAAGTCTTTACTCTTCCTTTTTCTTAATGTTGTGAGTTTAAACACATCTTTCTCACCTTCTCTTGTTTCTAATCTATTATAGAGATCATCATATGCCTTGAGTTTAGCCTCACTACTCTCTTAACAACTCTCTTAGCATTTTATAGTGCTCAATGCTTCCTTTATTTTTAGTCTTTTTCCATGATTTAAAAAACACATGTTTATTTTTGATAACTTTTTGCCATGCTTTAAAACACACGTTTCTCTTTAATAATTTTTTGCACTTTTTCCCTCCACCATCAAGTTTCCTTTGTTGGTTGCCTTTTACCTTTAGATACTTCTAGGACATCTTTTGCCACTCTCTTAATGGGCATAGCCATATTAGTCTACATGGTGTTTACTTCTATTTCATTCTTCTAGTTTCCTTCTACTATCAACTTGTTTGTAAATGATGTTATCTTCTCTACTTTTAAGTTTCACCACTTAGTTTCTAAACACCTATTAAGTTCATTTCCTTTCTTCCATAACTTAATGTAGATATCCATAACCATTAACTTATGTTGTGAGGTTAGACTCTCACTCAGTATCACCTTACAATCCTTACACATTGATCTTTGGGCATTCCTAAGTAGAAAAAAGTCTATTTGGCTTTTATATGGTCCACTTTTAAATGTTCGTAACTGTTCATCCATCTTCTTAAAGAATGTGTTTGTTATAGCGGGGTTATATTCTAAGGCAAAATCGAGTATAGCTTCCCCTATCTCATTTCTTTCTCCAATACCATACCCCCCATGTACCCTATTATATCCTTCTTTTTCTTTTTTCCCCTACGTGACCATTAAAATTGGCTCTTATAAATATCCCTTTGTGTTGGGAATGTATTGCATGACTCCCTCTATATTTTCCTAGAATTATTTCTTGATTCTATCCTTCAACCCTACTTGTGGCGCATATGCACTAATGACATTTATGATCTTTTCTCCTAGCACAAGTTTTAGTAGTATAATTCTATCATTGATTCTTATGATGTCTACAACTTTGTCTTTTCATTCTTTATTTATCATTATCCTTACACCATTTCTGTTATTGTCCTTTTCTACACACCTGAGCTTATACCCATCGATTTCTCTAGTTTTAGCCACCCTCCACTTGATTTCTTGGATACAAGCGGTGTTGACTCTCATATGTTTTATCGTATCCATTAACTCCAAACTCTTGCATGTCAATATGCCTATTTACTCACGCACTTCTTGAATAGCGCAGGAACCTTAGCATATTTTCTACTGCACCTAGGTTCTGATATAGCGCGTCACTTCTGAGGGAACGGTCTAGTAGCCTTTGCTTATTTTCCACTACATCTGGGATCCAAAGCACCGTGTCACTTCCTGAGGAATGTGCTAGCAGCCGCTGTCCATTTTCCACCGCATTTGGGATTTGATGCAGTGCGTCACTTACGGGGAACGTCCTAGCCTGAGGGAGTGTCAAAGTTGATTCCTGCATGGGGTTTGCCACGAGTTTTCCTTGTTGGCTGACACTTGCAGCAAAACCCTCCTTTTTTCGGGCTTGGTACCGGCTGCAACAAAACCATATACACACAGGCAGAGGTTTTCCATGTCAGTTCCAAGATCAAAATTAAATTAGAGATCTTGGGAACTCCTTGCATCTGTGTCCATCCTTTTGACATTTAGACCATTTCTTTCTTGTCTTTGTAGTTAATTCATAGATTCCACAATTTGAACTAGTTTGGAAGCTTTTCAAATGAGGAAAACTCAAAGCCCATTAAATTTTCAATAAATAGTTTTATGCAAAAAATGTAAACCCATCTACAACTCCATATGAAGTCAAATCCCCCATACCTTACAATGTTGGTTTTATCAAAATGTATTACTTATCGTGTATTGTTTGTTGTCATGAATTACCAACTGTTTTGCACAAAAGAATACTTGTCACTTTGATAATTTCTCTTATAGTTATTTATTGCACAAGATGGGGAGCTTTGGTGCAACGGTAGAGTTGTCATCGCGGGTTCGAGGAGTGAAAACAGCCTCTTGTAAAAATGCAAGGCAAGGCTGCGTACTATAGACCCTTGTGGTCTGCCCCTTCCTTGGATCCCACATACATGGGAGCTTCGTGCACCGGGCTGCCCTTTTTGTATTTATTGCCCAAGTACATGTATCTAGAATAATTGCTTGCTTTTCTTTCTCATACTTAGAAATTTCTAAATTAATATCTTATCTCAAGAATCTGCACTGTTAGCACTATTATATTTTGTAATTTTCATATTTATGAGTTCCTTTTCAATTGGGAATATCCGGAGCATATCTAATTCTTCAAAATTGGGAAATGAAAGAAATCTTTTCCACACTTGCCTTTTATCTTTGTTGCTGTCATATCTTCCTGATGATTGAACACCTGCTTATAGACTGCTGCTTGCTCTATGGAGTTGTTCCACTGGTTAATAAAATCTTACTTTGTTCCTCTCATGAAAAGATGCTTGTCTTCTTATCCAGATCCCCTTGGTTTCATGCTATACTTCTGGTAGAGAACTGTGAAATCTAGCTCACCCACTGGAAGGCAAGAAAAAAAATGGCAAACCAGTGGGTACCTTTCAACAGAAAGTAAAATCTAGGATTTCCTTTCCTTTTCTTTTTCTGCAGCTCTTTGTGTGAATCACGATCATAGCAAGGGTTAAATCTGAGGCTTCCAACATATCAATGCTACCATCGAGCTGTTGGACTGTGTACCATTGAAGTTGCTGTTTTGACTGCTGGATTTGTCACCTGTTTAATCTCTAGGCTTCTGTCAGAGATTTTGATGAATTCTCTATTTAGGCATCTAGGGGCATATATTGTAGAGAAATGTCTGTTGAAACCTAATTCTTCTACTCTCTTGTCAATGGACCCGGAAACAATGTTGCTATGCTTCTTTCTGTCAGAAAAAAAGCTTTCCATATATCAGCCAGGCCACTTGGTTAGGAAGTTTAGCATCCTAATGTATGGGGGGCCATATGCTCTCTCTCAGCCAATAAGAGACAGCCTTCCATAGAAGCGCTTTACTGGGCCTACACCTACTGTTTCTCATCAATGCTCTAAATACCTCGGTGTAAATCCAGGATAATCCTTTTTCCACAGCCCTGGAGCTATTTACAACTAGCCAATTAAGAATTCTCAGATGATGTACTAGCAGTGAGTCAAAGTTGTAGTCGTCAATTCTCCTGAGAGGACACAAATACCATGAGTAAACATATTAATGACGAGGAATGCATTTTTGCTTTGCCATGCTACTAATAGTTGTATTTGCCTTCTTTTTTTTTGAGGAGAGTTTACAAGAGTGTGGTTTGTTTGCAGGTGCTTAAGGGAGTTCCAGACAGGCCTGAGGTTGTCCTTGTTAAGTTAAGGGAGATCAAAAACAAGATTGAGAGAAAGGTTAATGCCCAAGATCGATATATGAACACAGTGTCCATGAAGGATGTTGTACGAATTCTCGAGGGGCCCTGTAAAGTGAGTTTCTTTATTTAATCTGGTCTTCATTGTTACGAGCTTGATGTTTTTGCTGAACTTGATTGTCTGTACCATGATGAACAGGGTAAGCAAGGTCCGGTGGAGCACATTTATAGAGGAATTTTGTTCATCTATGACCGCCATCATCTTGAGCATGCCGGTTACATTTGTGCTAAGGCTCAGTCATGTGTAGCCGTAGGTGGATCACGGGGTAACATTGACAGAAATGTATGCTTTCAAAATTTGCCATTTTTTCAGAGTCTTGGATTACATAATTTCTTTCTCATTCATTAAGTAGTCCATGGCTATAGCTAAATTTTGCATGACTATTCTTTCAGGGTACAGGTTCCTTGAGCTCAAGATTAGGAAGCCTGAGAGCACCTCTTCCATCCCCTAGAAGATTGCCTAGAGGAGGACCACCAGATGGTATGCTACTAGAACAGTTCAATTTCTTGCTGATTTTATATTGGAATACTTCGTCAAGTTTTTTAATTGTTGTAATTGGTAACCTTATCTTATAACAACTTTTCTTATAAATTATGATGCAGTTGGAGGAAGAAATAGAGGAGGAAGAGGGCATGATTCCTTGGTAGGTAAAACTGTAAAAATTCGCTTGGGTCCCTTTAAGGGGTACCGTGGGCGTGTTGTTGATGTTAATGGCTCATCTGTCCGGGTTGAGCTGGAGTCACAGATGAAGGTTGTTACAGGTAAGTATTCTTTTCTTCACATTCTTTCCAAGTTATTCTAATTTATATGTTTGGTTGAAGCTATAATCTAATGGGTAATATGCAGTTAATCGTAACCAGGTTTCCGATGCTGTGACTGTTGCAACTCCATACCGGTAATGAATCATAGCCATTTATATGTTGGCAGGCTGTGGATTGGATGTTAAGCCGGTCCTGAACTTCTTTCTCTTTTAATTTACAGTGAAACGTCTCGATATGGTCAGGGAAGTGAAACACCTTTGTATCCTTCACGGACTCCACTACATCCATATATGACTCCAATGAGAGATCCGGGAGGTATGTTTGCTATTAAGTTTTCAGCATTGGTACACTGGTAACGCTAGAAAGCATCATAATATTTCAAGTCATCAGATGGCAGTTTTCTTATATTGGGTTTTAGTTCGAGAATGTAATAATGTAAGATTTGGATACTCTTGTAACATCCATTTCATCAGCAGGACAGCAAATGTTGATGTTCATATTTGCTGGTGTCTTATGGAATGCTGATATGCTGTCCAGTTTTGCCTGCTTTAATGTTCTGTCTAATTGGTCCTCCTTGCCCTCTTTGTCAGTTAATTTGTTTTCCTTATGCCAATTTGATGTTAGGATAGACAACGGCTTATGTATTGTGTTGAATTTCCTCTGCAGCTACACCTAATCATGATGGCATGAGAACACCTATGCGTGATCGAGCTTGGAATCCTTATGCCCCAATGAGTCCACCAAGGTATGGTTTTACACTGATACATGACTTGAGATTCCTGTATGATTGTAGGACAGGATCATACTTTATACTTAAGTTCTCTGCCTAGATACAAGCAGTAGGTGTTTTATGTTTTCTAGCACATCAATTTATGCATACATGTTTATACATGCTAGTTCATGCATTTGTTTCATTGTCTCTGTTCATCTACTTGTGAACATCATAAAAGCAATAACTTAAAGACTGAGAATCTCGTCCTGTCACCAAATATTTATCTGAACATTCAAATTCTAGACAAGTACATTTTCTGGTCTTTTCTGCTAATCTGGATGCCCTATTTTTGTAGTCAGCTGTAATTTCTACCTTTTACGTTTTGTCAAATTCACTGCCGCAAACTTGTTTTAATTTCTACCCTAAGACTGTTCCACTCAAAATTATTCCTGAAGCCTTCTTGAGGGTTTTCCAGCAAAATCTGAACCATTTGATATCCATTAGACATGTTATCAAAATCAATCTGGGTTGCTATTTGATTATTCTACAAGTTGGCTATATTTATTTGTGGGACTGGAAGTTGTGCGTCCCTTAGATTGTGACCATCCATTGACTTTTAGTGGTCTACTAGAATTAACAAACGAATGGTTAAGATTTCCCACTTTGTAGCCATGCCATTTTTTCTGATTTTGTCTATGGAACAGCCGTGTGGAGAAAGAAGAAGATCAGCAGTTGAGAAATACAGATAGAAGAAATGAAAATCTAGTTTTGAGGAATTCCCAAGAAATGAAATTTGTAAGGATATTAAAGGAATTCCCAAGAAATAAAATCTTAACAGTATTTTATATGATAACTTATGGAGAGAGTTAAAAGGAAAAAGGTCGGCAAGCAAGCATGAAAGGTGGTCAAGAACTTAGAAAGACAGCAGAAATGGAAATCTGGTTGTGTGGAATTTTCAAGATATTTCAATTTGTGAGGATATAAAAGGAATATTCAAGAATAAAATGATAACAGTATTTTAAATGATAAGTTATGGAAAGAGCTAAAAAAAAAAGGTCGGCAATTAGGCTCGACAAAAAACAGGCATCGTGCTTTTATAATGATTATAAATAGAGAGAGAGTCCTTTAACATTAGGACTATGATTATATTGGCATATGCCTCATACCACTAGTATGTTTTGACCATTGAATCTTAGTGCTTTAATGACAAGTCCTATCGTGTGCCACCTTAAGGCATTTCTGTACCGTCTCATTCATCCCTATCTTGAAGTAGTTCACTATGCCAATCATTTGCAAAATGAAAAGCCCTGTCAATGAAGTACTCATATTAACTTTGTATAAGTTTTGAGATACTTGTTTTAAATGTTGCCAAGTTTTCTATTGCCTTTGAAGATCTGGTTTGTATGGTTCTAGTGTATGTAAACCCTCTCTTAATTGTAAGATTTTATTAGGTCAGTCTGCTGTTTGTATAGTAACATGAATTTGGAGTAATCTGATTGTATGATTATGTAAATTATCTGAGTGGTTTTCGGTTAATGGGGCACATATCAGACTGTTTCTTATTATTGAAAGCTTCTAAGTGCATTTAGCTGAAGTGGGTATTACAGTGCCCTTATGATTAGTACGCTGAATCTTGGGAACAATGAATCAGGGATAACTGGGAAGACGGAAACCCTGCTTCCTGGGGAACCACTCCGCAGTATCAGGTAATGTATCTTTTGGGCACTGATCTTAACACCATTTGCTGGCACAGTTTTTGAATACAAAATTTAATTTTAATATTTAACCTTGATAAATTCACCATTTTATCTTCAGCCAGGAACTCCCCCTGCACAACCATATGAAGCGCCTACTCCTGGTTCTGGTTGGGCTAATACTCCTGGGGGTAATTACAGTGAAGTGGGAACACCAAGGGAAAGCAGCCCTGCCTATGGTGAGTTTGAAAAAGCTTATTAATAGCGATTTGAGTTTACACTCTAAATTTACAGCTTACAATTTAAGTAACTTTGCTCTTGTTTCAGCAAGTGCACCAAGTCCTTACTTGCCTTCAACCCCTGGTGCACCAATGACACCAAGTTCCGCATCTTATCTTCCTGGGACTCCTGGTGGGCAACCAATGACGCCTGGAAATGTTGGTTTGGATATTATGTCTCCTACAATAGGTTGGTTTTATGCCTACCTTTCTATTTTTGCAAAAAAGACTCATGGTTACGTAACATGTTGTCTCTTATTTATTCTTTTTGTTTAATGTTTTTTTCTTTCCCTGATTCTATCTTTATATGTTTCTGGGGAATTCTTTTTGTTGTCTGATAACAAACTAGCTTGTCCCATAGAAAGTTATGGTGCCTCATCCTTTCCCTATTGATGATTATTAGTTCATGTCTTGTCTTGATGATCTTGGGTGGCTATCTTGATGCTACTCCCATGCAACCTCATAGATGATACTATGCACCTAATTTTTTTGGAAGTTGGTGGCGGGTAGACTCGAATCCAGGGTGCTCCTTGCCAGCGCATTAGGTGCTCATTTTTCATTATGCACCAATGTTGTGCAAATGATAATTGCTACTTATATGTCTGTGGTCGTATGAATAAATCGCAGGGGCTGAAAGCGATGGGAACTGGTTACTGCCAGACATTTTGGTCAATGTACAAAGATCTGGGGAGGATCCTCACATTGGTGTTGTCAAAGAAGTGCTCCTGGTATGTATGCTTGAACATAGTCAGACCTGCGTGTATGTTTGTGATTGATAGAATGAGATACACTGTTTATTATCTTGTTATTGTGGGTAGTCCTAAAAAAATTGGCTACTCATTTAAATGGCTACTATACATTTGTTTTCTTTTAATTGCAACGCCGCGTTTGTTTGCAGGATGGGTCTTGTAAGGTTGCCCTCGGGCCATCAGGCAATGGAGATTCGGTTACGGTTCTTCTGTCAGATGTGCAAATGGTGGTGCCAAAGAAGTCGGATAAGATTAAAATCATGAGCGGTGCTCAGCGGGGTGCCACCGGTAAGCTAATTGGTATAGATGGAACAGATGGAATTGTCAAGGTGGATGACACCCTTGATGTTAAGATATTGGATATGGTGATTCTAGCAAAACTAGCACCATGATAATGTTAGCAGCGCACTTTCCTTGCTTGTGTCCTGTCTCTCTGTTCATTCGCTTATTCACCATGCACCATATTAACTATATAGCACAACTGTTCAGAGGGAAGGGTAGAATGTACTGGGATCTAATTTTTGGCGCATGATTGAGCCCCCACTTACACTTATTGTTTCCAAATAAAAATATGTGCATGCGTCGTATAAGAACTGATCCGTCTGTGTACAAGGGACGGTGGAACATAGAAATGCTTCAATGTACATTATACCTTCTGTTGTTCGGGCTTTGAAAGGTGAAAAAATGAAGCTGTTAATAATGTTATTTACATGAAATCGTTGGTACACAGAACATGAGGTGAGCCGAATTGGATAAACAATGTGAATTGGATGAACGGTTTGGATCATGAAAAAGGAAAAAACAAAAATAGGCTCCCTAGCTACTTTTTAGGATGCTTATGATGCAACCGCTAGTCATATAATTTCAGAGAGAGAGAGAGAATTGCGTTGAATAATATGTATGTTTGGCCTAATTTTGCTTGTTTTTTCAATAATGTAACCCATTTAATCTGATTCGATCTATCTTAAATAGCCTAGGTAGCAAATATCTCTTTTGTCGAGTACTTATAAGACATCGTTTCCTTGATCTGTTTTTAAAAAGATAGGTGTATCACAAAATAAGCTCAAAACCATCTGTCTTAGAAACACAAGAAATCATATCTTGTGAGTGATTGGGTTCCTTGGCTATTTAGGATAGGCCAGATCATGGCTTGGATCTCTAGAAAATATATTAAGTGGGCTCAACTTTAGCATAGTTTTGCATTAATAAAAATGCGCAGTCGGGCTCTCTTTTGTCATTTGTAGTGATGTAAGCCGTTGATCTGATTCAGCTTGTTCTACGTGGCCTACGTATCAAATTACTGGTCTCTTGGATGCCTACGAGAAGTTTGTTGGACATTTTGTGTTTGTAAAATAGACACTTATGAACTTATGGGTGTTATACCATCTATTTATAGCCAAGATAGCGGTCTTATAGGTGCCCACTAGAGATGGTTGGTCGAGTAATTATTATTTTAATGTAAAACTGTGCAATGTTTTGCATGATAGGAGTGATTGAGAGAGCGAAGTCATTTGAAAAGGCCAATTGAAACAATAGTAGTCTCTGATGCAGTTGGTTACAAACTACTTGACATTTTCCTTAAAGTACATGTTTGAGTTGTTGTCTTTTGGCTAGGGATTAGATTCAGGAGAGTGTGAGTGATTTGCTTTATGATTCTTCTCTCGTAAAAAGAAAAGAAAAAAGAAAAGAATCGTATTTAGGGGATTAGACAAAATCCGAAGAGAGATTTTTGGCTTTTTTTATGGAAAATTTAATCTGTTGATAATCTAGATCTTAAGATGGATTCTAGCAAAAGAGACTTATAACTTGTTAGAAAATATTTAACATCTTTGAACTTAGCTTAAAAGTGCTGTGCAAATGTCATTTCTTAAAGATAACTGATGCCTTTCAAATGTGCAAAGAATCTCAGCAATTCTATCTCTAGAATTCAACCTAATAAGACTCCATCTTTTGCTTTTACTAATTTGCACTATTATACTAAGGACAATACTTCAATCTTCAATTTATGAATGCGTTTAGAAAACAAGAAAATCCAAACGTTAGATTTTCCTTCATCAGATTTCATAGATTATGATGACCTGGAAAAAGAATTATATCTTTTTTTTTTTTTAGATCTCAAAAAGTAAGATAATCTGAAAAATAATCAGATCTCAAAATTATTTGGAAAACACAATGAGAACTGAATTAGAAACAAAATCATAGACGAAGAATCTAAAATTTTAATGTAAGCATATTGCAATTGGTTAAACCCATATGAACAATAAGAACTTCACAAGATTAGTAACTCTAGGACTGGAGTGTTAGAAAGAGATATTCACGTGACTTATCTTTCTTAGCTGAGCTCTATAATCAAAGAACCTCACAAGATTGAAAGATTGACTTCTCTAATTGGAGAGAGCAAGAAATTGTGTCTCTAATTGATGGACTCTAAAAGAAAAAGAAAAGAGAGAATAATTTGGTGCAAGGAATGGCTTACAAGGCACCCCTTTATATAGGGGGTTTACTGGTAGCTACCCCATAATGACAAAAAATGGGTAAATATCATTAACAAAATTTAAAGCAAATAATTGTCGCAATATAATGACTATGTAATAAAGCCAGAACTATTACACATCAAAATTTATTACATGTAATCTTAATGAAAAAATTCTTAAATTTTAGTAAACTGTCATAAGTTACTTTACCTTAAAACATCTCTAACACAGCTTAGAAGATATGTTCTGATTTGTATCTTAGGAGTTATTAGCAAAAATTCATTAAAAATTTAGCTACAATAGCAATTGAGTAATGGTTAATGGCTTTTCTTTTGAGACAGTGGTCACATGTGCCCTTAAGCATCCTTAAACTCAAGACCTTTACAATTGGGGTTCACTTGGTTGCTACTGCACAAGGAGGTTTTAGCAAAATTGACTTATTTTTTTATTTCTTATATTAGTTTATAATTACAAAGCCAATCACTTATACAAACTCTTAAATCTAATTCCTAACCAAATGAAAAGTGGCAACTCAAAGTTGTGATCAAAAGTACTTTTACTTTTAGGAGAGAGATTTATGACCTACTGTCGTGGACATTTGTTGGTAGCAAAATAACTTGTTTAACTTATAGAAAAGAAGTTTGAATAATTGCAGATTGAACAACAACACTCCAATAGTGTGCGATTCCTCCATTTTTTGTATAGCTTAGCCCCATTACCAATTTGACTCCCTTAACCTTGGATATCTACTTTGCCAGAAGCATGTCAACAAGGATTGAATAGCATCTAAGAAATGGTGCTTTGCTCTGTTGAGTGTAGACCATCCCTTCTCATGAAGAGCTTTTAATCATCCACGTAGCAATAGCACAATCTATTGCGTGCTAGATGTCATCCCATGGTGGAGATGGCTGAGTTATCTTTGACCTACTACGGCATACAAAAGTGTAGGTGGTCCACGCCCTTGGGGTCGAGATGCCTAAGTTGTCTATGGCCAACCGCGGTAGACATTTGGTGGCAATCATGAATGTTGTTTAATTTGCAAATTAATGTAAATTAAGAGAGAATCGATTCGCAGAATGCACAACTTACCCCATGTGCTCTTTCCCAACCAATAGAGAGATGAGTAGGGCAGTTCTAGTGCACGAAGCTTTCTCGTATGCAAGGTCTGAGGAAGAAACGGACCACAAGGGTTAATACTATGCAGTCTTACCTTGTATTTTGCAAGAGGTTATTTCCACCCTCTTAACCCAGTACCTCATGGTCACAAGATGACAAATCTACTGTTGTGCTAAGGCTCCCCACCTTATATAGAGCTGAGTCTAAAGAAATAAAATAGCTAAAACTGTGTAAATGAGCAAATGCAGCAAAGGGCTAGAGCAAGCTAAGCTATAAATGTTGGAGCCCACAGCTTCTGTTAGTAAAAGTACAACTTCAAGAAAGTAAATAAAATAGATAAATGACAGTAAATAAGAACACTAGAATTTTTACCTAAAAAACCCTCTAAAAAGGAGGTAAAAATTACGGGGTCTACTGAGCAAAATTTTTACTATAATAAAAAGGGGTTACAATGAATGACACCCACAAGCAGGAGAGGTATAAATACACAATTGGGTAAAAACAAAACTCAGAAAATTTAACCCCACAACTTCCCACACTCGCAAGATATAAAAATACCTCTCACAAAACACATACCCCAAAATGCTCTGTATACTCTTATATGTGCAGCTTCCTTTTAGCTGCTCTCTCTCACTCACCTTGACCTGACTTGCTCACTCCACTTGAATTCTCTACTTCAGAACGTAGTTGAAAGCCTCTATCTATAGAGATTTTTCGAGTTGTTTCCCTACACTCATCATCATCAAGACCTTATCCCAATTAGGGGTAAGCCACATGAATCTTATTCCTCCATTCCACTCAATTAAATACTATGGCTTTATTTAGTCCTAAAGTTTTTAAATCTTTCCTCACCACTTCTATCCACATTCTTTTGGGCCTTCCCCTTGCCCTTTTAGAACCTTATACTTGTATTGCCTCACTCCTAACTGGTGTTGTTGTTGGTCTCCTTTGAACATGTCCAAACCATCTAAGTCTAATCTCCCTCATCTTATTATCTAAGTTTCCCAACACCTACAGCTTGCCAATGTTGACATTTATGACGGCTGGTTGCGACAGTGCTGATTTTGTTGATACGCAGCCCACTACAATTGATGCCTATCAAAGTTGACAATCATAAGAAAAAAGATATGTCATAAGAGAAAAAGGTCTCTTTCAAAGTAAAAGTAAACAGTGATGGCTTGGACCCATCAAATCTCTCCCTTCAAGCTTATAAAATTTGAAAGAGGATTTCTTATAGACTCCGAGCAAGAGCCTATACCGGTCAGCTCTCTACATAACTCAAACTTGTTCTGAGTTATTATCTTTGTCATCATATCTGAAGGGTTTCTCTCTGTAAAAATTTGCTTAAGCTTCAAAGAATTGTCTTCCACTTTTTCTCATGTCCAATGATATCTCACATCGATATACTTTGTATTCGAATGATACATAGAGTTCTTGCTTAAGTCTATTGTGCTTTGGCTATCGCAATAGATTACATACTCACTTTGTTTCAGTTCCAATTCTTAAAGAAGTCCTTTCAACCACATCTCCTTTCTAGCTTCTGTGGTAGCAAAATGCTCTGCGTCTATGGTAAACAAAGCAACATACTTATGTAGCTTGGATTGTCAAGAGATAGCTCCCCTGTAAAAGTAAATAGATATACACAAGTGGACCTTCTACAGTCAAGGTCATCTGCCATATCGGAGTCAATAAAGCCTTCTAAAATCAGGTCAACACCACATAAGCACAATTTAGAACTTCCCTTGAAATACCTCAAGATCTACTTAACTGCATTCCAGTGTTCTTTTTTAGGATTATCAAGAAATTTGCTCACAACACCCATTGAGTGAGCAATATCTGGCATAGCTCAAACTATAGCATACATCAAACTCCCAAATGCTAAGGAGTAGGGGATATCTGCCATATCTTCTTTTTCTTCTATAGTAGTAGGACATGTTTTCTTACTCAACTTTGTATGACCAGCAAGGGGGGTACTTACAGACTTAGCATCTTTCATGTTAAATTGTTTAAGCACTCGTTAAACAAACTTTTTTTGTGACAACCACAATCTTTGTTTATTCCTGTCACGCATAATTTTTATTCCCAAAATCTATGAGGCTAGTCCAAGATCCTTCATATAAATTACTTTGGACATCTCTCCCTTTAATTTGGCAATAAGCTGAGCATCTTGTCGTACAATTAACATGTCATCAATATAAATCAACAAAATTATAAAATTGTTATTAGAGAATCTTTTGAAGTAAACATATGGATCAGACAGACTTCTCCTACAGCCATTATCCATCATGAATGAGTCAAATTTCTTGTACTACTGCCTTGGTGCCTACTTCAAATCATAGAAACTCTTCTTTAATTTACACACCATATGTTGTTTCTTTTTCATTTCAAAACCTTAAAGCTACTCCATATAAATCCCTTCCTCTAGGTCACCATGAAGAAATGCAGTCTTCACATCTAACTACTCAACCTCAAGGTCCATACTAGTTGCTAAATTGAGAATAGCTTGAATAGATGTCATTGTAACAGTAGGTGAAAAAATTTCATCAAAATTAATACCTTTTTTTTTGTCCAAAACCTTTTACTACCAGTCAAGCCTTGTGTTTTGCTAACTTGCTGTTGCCATCCCTCTTAAGCTTGTAAACCCACTGGCACTTTAGTACATTCGTGCCTTTAGAAAGATCAACTAACTCATATGTGTCATTCTTCTGTAAAGAATTGATCTCTTCTTTCATGGCCTATAACTAATAACTTTTATCAGGATGAGTTAGTACTTCTTTGTAATTCTCTAGCTCCCCCTCATCCGTAATGAGGATATACTCAAAAGTAAGATATCTCGCTGATGGTTGATGCACTTTCTTTGATCGCCTTAAAAGCAATTGAACGATCTCTGTAGGAGTGGGTTACTCCTCCTGCTCAACATCCATTACTTCTGATGTGTCATTTTCACCTTTTTCTTCTGTGCCTCCTTCTTGTGTGGCATTATTAGGAAGAGGAAAACTCGTTAAATAGTCAGTTACAATATTATCTGCATTCCTGGTCTTTTCATCATCTCTATATGATCCAAACTCAGATTCACAAAACAACACATCTCAACTTCTGATGATCTTCTTCTTTTCTGAGTCCCATTACTTGTAGCCAAATTCTTCATCCCATACCCAAATACATGGCGTTGACTTGTCATCAAGTTTGGTCCTCTACTAAGGCACATATACAAATACTTTGCATCTAAATACCTTTATGTAATAGTATAAGACGTCTCTTCCTGACCGAACTTTCTCTAGGATGTCAAAATTCAAGGCTACCGATGGAGACCTGTTAATGATATAGCAGGCTATGCTAGCTGCTTTACCTCAAAATGATGTAGGTAGGTTAGCCATTTTGAGCATATATTTGATCTTCTTTACAATGGTGCAACGCATTCTTTCAGCTACACCATTTTGTTGTGGGTTACTAAGAACTGTCTTCTCATATTGAATTCTGTGTTCTAAGCAGTAATTCTCAAACTTCCTTGGTGTGTACTCTCCTCCATTGTCTATTTGGAGGCATTTTAACTTTCGATTTGTTTCTCTTTGTGCCATGGCATAGAATTTCTAAAAATGCTGAAATACCTGGTCCTTTGTTTTCAAGAAGTAAACCCACAATTTACAGGAAGTATTAGCAATAAATGTAACAAAATATTTGTTATCTCCTATAGTCTCTGTCTCAAATGGACTACAAACATTAGAATAAATTATATCCAAAATATTAGTCTTTTTATCCGAAGACTTCTGAAATGAAACTCTATGTTGTTTTCTGTACAAACAATAATCAAAGGAATTTATGGTTTTACCAATAGATGCAATTAGCAATCTTTTAGCCAGAATATGTAACCCTTTCTCACTGATATGTGCCAATCTCCTATACTACAAATCTAGTGAGATGTTATTCTCTACCACATTCAATCCCTACTTACAAACCTCAACATTTGTTTTGTATAATGTACAACAAGCCTGTCCTTTTGCAATTACCCATGACCCTTTGATAAGTTTCCACCTCTAGTTGCCAAAATGACTCTCAAAGCTTTCTCGATCTAGAGCAATTCTTGAAATTAAATTCACTCGTAAATTAGGAATATGATGTACCTCTTTTACGGTCAATGTATAATCAACACTTGTCATTATACATATATCATCAATGCTTGTGATCTTTGAGTAGCAAGAATTGCCCATTTTTACTGTTCCAAAATCTTTAGATTTGTAAGTGCTAAAGAGTTACTTTAAAGGAGTAACATGATACGATGCTGCAGTATCAATTACCCACTCAATTTCTGGGCTTGCAATGTGGAAACAGTTCTCTTTATTATCAGTCAAGGAGTGTACCACTATTTCCTCATTTTTGCCACAGCAATGGTATTTCTGTTATCATCTTTGTTCTGATTGCTACTCTTGCAAATGATCTTTCTTTTGGTTTCGGCAATATCACAATATGTGACCCAACTAGCCATAGTTGTGACATCTGATTCTACTTTTGGACTTTGATATGTATGATTTGAACTTGTCGAAGCCTTTGGACTTATTAAGATTGTTTAAACTCTTGTTCTTGCTCCTTCCTTTGTCCTCCATGACGAGAGCTTGCCCATGACTTTCTGATTTTTTCATTCTCATATTTAACAAAAGTACAAATGTCACATCGTTCAACTTGATTGTATTTCGTATATGTAATATTGTAATGGCCAAATTGTCATAAGAAGGTGGTAAGGAGTTTAGTAACAGCACAGCTTTATCTTCCTCATTAACTTTAACACCACGATTTCTTAGCTGTGCAATCAAACCATTAAATAATTAAAATGTGACAAGAAATTTATAGCTTCACTCATTTGGAGTGCATACAACTGCTTCTTCAAGTAAAATTTATTCGTCATGGTTTTTGACATGTATAGTCCTTCTAATCTAGTCCAGATTTCATTAGCGGTTTCTACATCGTTTACATTGTTGAGGATTTCATTTGATAAGTGCAATCTGATTGTTCTTGTAGCTTTCTCGTCTATAGCTGTCCAGTTATCGTCTAATATGAATTCTGGTTCCTTTGCTTTGCTGTCTATTGCCTTGTGTACACCTTGTTTGATGAGCATGTCCTTTATTTGCCTTTGCCAAGTAGAGAAATTATCATGACCAGTAAATTTCTCTACTTCATATTTTATTGTCGTCATTTTTTAAGTTATTGTGAATAGTAAATCAGTACTATTTCTGCTACAGTAATTTTGCATAGCAAGGTATTATTTTTGCAACAGTACGTGCGAATAGTGCTATTACTTAAGCTCTGATACTAGTCATTGGGGCTCACAGTTCCCACTAGGTAAAAGTGCAACTTCAAGAAAAAAAATAAAATAGATAAATGATAGTAAATAAGAACACTAGAATTTTTATGTGAAAAATCTTTCAAAAAAGAGGTAAAAATTACGGGGCCTACTGAATAAAATTTTTACTATAACAAAAGGGAGTTATAAGGACTGATACTCACAAACAGGAGGTACAAATATACAACGAGGTAAAAACAAGACTCAAAAAATATACTCTTACAACTTTCCATACTCGCAAGATATAGAAACACCTCTTACCAAAACACACACTCCAAAATGGTCGGTACACTTTTACATGTGCAGCTTCTTTTTAACTACTCTCTCTCTCTCTCTCTCTCTCTCTCTCTCTCTCTCTCTCTCTCCCTGACCTGGCCTGCCTACTCCTCTTGAGCTCTCTACTTCGGAATGTAACTGAAAGCCTTTTTGCGCTGTTTGTCAACACCTACCAATGCCAATGTTGATATTTTTGACGGCTGACTGCGATGGCGCTGATTTTGTTGACACGCAGCCCACCACAATTGAGGCCATCAAAGATGACAATCATAAAAAATAAAAAAAGATATGCCATAAGAGATAAAGGTCTCTTTCAAAGTAGCTCATGGGTGTGTGCTAATCATCCACCAACACCCACGCCCCCGGCAAAAAAGAAAAAAAATCTTACATGCATGATCAAAATGAGAGCATGCAAGAAAAGCCTTCACATCCACCTGTAACAACTCTTGTTCCCTCCTCTTCTGCTCCTCCTACGAATTGCAGAATTTCCTCGGACCAACAGTTCAATATAATCTTCTTCCCAAGAGATGAGAGCTCTTCAACCCAAAATCCCTTGCCAGTACTGCTTCTAGTACAATACAAGAAGCATTTTCTTCTTGTGTTTTGAGCTCTTGCATGCAAAATCCATGGCATTTGTGGAGATTTTTTTGCAGATTGTTTCTTATTGTTTGTGTTTCAAGGACCTTTTTTGGTACTTCTACTGCATGTGATGACCCAAATGCCTTTGCAAAGAGAAGAAGAAGCACCAATGCTTCAAGAACAGTTTTTCTTCTAATGTCTTGTCTGAAAAACACGCTGACATGGTAGGTTTGAGTTCTTGTTTCTCTTTGAAACCTTGTTCGTGAGCTGGAAAATCAGAGTTTTGGGTCATTTTCAAAAAGGCCTATCAAAGGGAAGGGGAAAAACTTTTCCCATTCGTTAAGTTAGGTTCTTGGGCTGATTCGATCCGAATTTCTGAAATTTGGTTTTTCTTTTCCTTAGTTTCTTCTTTCAATTAGAGGAAAAAGTTATTCTGCCTTCTGACACAGAAAAGATAAAAAAAGGAAAAAGAAAAAAGAAAAAAGAAAAACTTGGACTCTACTAATCTTGTTCTTATACTGAGCTTCAAATGAGTTTATCTTGTTATACGCACCATAAAATTTGTATAATGCAGAAAATTGTTTAATTCAATGATTTTTGTAACTTGAGCGTCCATTATGATTTTCGGTTACTTTCATTTGGAGTTTGGAAGTTCTCTCTACTTCTGATTCTGCTGTTTGTGAATCAATTTGAATTATAATATCTGCTACCCAACTGAAATAATTATTCATGTTATTATTGAAATCCACGTTGTGAGCGCTTGAGCATCTGTGGCTTTAGCAAACTGAGTAGCAGTTCTTGTTGCAGTGTAGGAACTTCAGTGTTGCTTACAAAATGTTAAGTTTGTTTTCTTTCTAGTTCCTTAATTCTACTCTCATTTGATTTTGCTTTCGTTATTCAGTATGGCTGCATATGATCCATGGACGGATTACAATGGCTCATGGAAAGATAAAGAAAGGAAAGCAAACAGAGGAGGGCTGGCTGTTACTAGAATGCGAGTAGCAACACCTCTTGGCCATGAACTTGATTCCTTCCATGATAACCTGCTACCCGAAACAGTGGCATTAGGCAGAAAGTTTTGACTGCTTCCCATGGGGATATCCATTAGAATCCGTTTCAAATATTTTTCTTCTACTGGAACTGAGGTTATGTCACTGAACATTAAACTGTCTACAGAGGATAGCTGGAAAGGTAAAATCCTGACAAATGGGTGGGGGTTGCACCAAAATTTTCAAGACGCATGGACAAGTTTATGCTATACTTGCTGACTGCTGACTGCTGGCAAAAGCTCTGGCTGATGGTGGCTGGATTGAAGAAACCCTGGAAGCACTTGAAAAGTGTAGCTCTGGAGTCAGTAGGTTCTGCAATTGGTGGGATGAAGGTATTGTGAGACTAAATGGGTTCATCACTAACCTCATTATATTTTAAGCTTCTGTGCTTTATAAATTCTCATGCTTGCGGTTGTAAGATATATTCTAATGTAGATATTGGCATTTGAGTAATTGGTTTTCAGTGATGCGATTGAGGCACTAAGGATTTCACATGGAAAGATGAATCCTTTTTGTGTTCCATTTGCAACAACCAATATGGGCTTTGCCTGGCGATTGCTTTAGTGAGTTTTCTTTTTCTCTGTCTAAGAAATGATTCTTTTACTTGTGCTCGGGATAGCAAGTAATGAATTATGCTTGATTATCAAAAGAAAAAGGAAGAAAGAAATGAATTATGCTTTTATGCCTCCATTTGTATTTAAGGATGGATGGGACCAACACACTCAATTTCTGTTTGCCCCACATGTAATCTCTTATTCTAGTGCGGCCCATCATATCATCTGTGTGAGGCAGTAATTTCTTTCTCCTCTTTGTTGAAATATAGTTTTCTGAACAACTACTTGCAGGGACATTTTTGACTTCTGTTTGCAGGATGTAATGCTTTAAGGTGGTTCTTATGTTGCAATGATTTCAGTTGGCACGCATAAAATTTTGATGTTAGGCTTGAGTGATGTTGATGTTCTCATTCTTTAGAGTATTGTCTTAGCGTATAACATGAAAGAATACTCTTCAAAGATATAAATCTTCAAGTTAGATACTATTTTTTGAGTTTGTGACTTAAAATGAGCTGAATTATGACTGATTGGAAGCTGCAAGGGTGAGGGCAGTCAAGAATGGTTAAAATTGCTTTTCATGGAATATCTTGACAGACATTTGACCTGTTTCTAGGCTTCTAAACATCCAGAGTCACGCTGGTAGCTTAATTTGGTCAAGCACTGAAGCCTACTTGAATGGTCTCCGTCTTCATATCACATTCTAGTCCTTCAAAGTACTTGGCTTCATTTGCCAGACCATGATGACACAACTTGCAATTATAAGCTAAGGATGTATAAGACCTCTGCTTTGGGAAATCAAACTGATCTTAATCAATGGTACTGGTTAATACTTTAATCCCATCCTTTCTTCTATGCTACATAATTCCTTCTCGGTGGATTATGAAAGAAAACTATATATGATCTTGAGGTATCAAGATAAGGATGTCTTTCCATTCTCTTGTTTTGGGGATGGGAAAGGGGGTCTGTTCTAAAAAAAAGGGCAGCCCTGGTGGCACGAAGCTCCCGCATATGTGGGGTCCGCCGAAGGGGCGGACCACAAGGGCCTGTAGTACACAGTCTTACCTTGCATTTTTCCAAAAGGCTGTTTCCATTTCTTGAACCTGTGATGACAACTTTTACCATTGCACCAAGGCTCAAAGCGGTCTGTTTTCTCAACTTTATATTCTCCAAGTCTGTATTGAGGGTGGCTGTTGGCGTTCCTCTTTATTAGAGAAGTTGACAGGGCAAAAAGCCTGTGTGTTAAAAGTTACAGAATCTCTGTATAGGGAAAGAGATGGTTTAACTTTGACGGTGTGCAGATATGGTGAGACCCCACGCTAGGCAAAGTGCAAGATGATAAGCTTCATGGGGCATGTATGTTAAAATATTCTGAATCTCTGAAGGGAAACCCGAACCAAATTTTTGACAGAATGCTTAGTAACTACCCTTTTTTATGTGCATGTAGAATTATTTTATGCATATATTGGAGAAGGGGAGTCTTGGCAAAATGGTAGAGTTGTTGTCATATGACCTTGAGATCATGGGTTCAAGGCGTGAAAACAGCCTCTTGCAAAATACAAGGTAAGGCTGCATACTATTTACCCACGTGGTCCGCCCCTTCTCCGGAGCCCGCATACGTGGGAGCTTCGTGCACCGTGGCTTCCCTTTATGTATTATCAGAACACCTTTATTAAGTTAGGTGTATAAAACTAAGACATCCCATAAATTTAGGTGACTTGAGCTTAATTATCCCATTAACTTAGTGACATAAGTTGACAAATTATGCAATTATAAGACTACAAGAACTGGAAAAACTAAAAATATTGCTGAAGATTTCAATGCCTTGGAACTAGGAGAATCAGGTTTATCCATTCAAAGAATCCTGTTCCTGAATGCTTAATACTCTGTTTCGACGTAATTTTTGAAGTTGAGTTCATGAAAGGCCTTAAGTTCTTGGCTCTCTATCCAGAACGTAACTGAAGCAGGAAATATTTCTTTGGGTTTTCCAAGATTGACTAGGTCAAATTAATGGAAAATTACTTGGTCAATGTGAGTCATGAATAGTAACAGGAAACAGAAAGAAAAGATCAGCATGGAATACTCATGATATCTAAGTACCATATTAAAGAAACAAACACGAAAAGCTAAGGAGCAGAACCTGCTGATAACAGGCAACATATGTTTTAATCTTGTCTAAACTCTGTTATGTTTGTGAAAGGAGGAACAGTTCTTGATCCTCCACTAGGCCAATTTTATCAGAAATGTGAGCATCTGTCCAACATCCCGAACTTTGGTGTTTTAATCTGGACTAAGTGAGCAACTCAGGCATCCATCAAATCTTTTGAACTTGTTCATGCCAAATCTAACTGGATGCATTTGTTTATATAGGATTAGGAGGTTTAAGCATGTGGAGCACGATCCCTGAAAAATGAAGATCCAACAAAGGCATACGGACCTTGGGACCGGGTAAGATCTCTACATATTTCCATTTCAGGAGCTAATAGTTTGAACTCTCTGATTCATTTCTTATCCCACTTCCTGCAGTTAATTTAGTTCACATTGATCTCCAACAATAACTTGCAAAATTACCTTTTTCAGGACGGTAATGGCTTTGCCATGGAAGGACTGGAACATGCAAAAGTAATCATATTTTGATGCTTCTAGTCAACATAGAATTTTTTTATTTTTAGCAGAAAGGCCATTATATTTTGACATTTTTGCACAAAAGTCCAACATTTTTTCGAGTGGGTCTGTTTGGCACGTTGATAACATTCTGTCAACAGGATAGGCCATGTATAGTGACATTATACTCCCCTTTTGGGAACTCTAAAATGTAGATAAAATGCTTTAGCTTAGTTAACATGGAGATAAGACTGTGATTTTTGTTCTCAAGTAAATTCTATATATGGTTCCAATTTTATCGGTACGAACATGAAGTCCCCATCCATGATAATTTGATCGGTGGTTTGCTACGGCATGACAAACAGCCCGGAGGAGCTTTTGGTGGGAGTTCTAATGATGCTTATCGCATGATAGACCCTCATCCAAAAGGTTAGCCAACTAATGGAGAACGAATTTCTGTTCATACCATCCTTAATGCATTAACGGGCTGATAGTCAGTGCCTTCTAGGTACTGGAGTTCTTCTTTGCATAAAGAAGGCTTTGCATGAAGCAGGGATAGAGAAAGAACATGTAAATTATATGAACGCACATGCATTCTCTACGAAATTAGGAGATATAGAAGAATATGAAACTTTGATTCGTTGTTTCGGTAAGAACATTGAAGTTAGTTCCTAAGTTCGGTTTTCTGCATGAACTTGCTTTCTAACTTCTCAGCTGAAAATAGATTCCACAAGTCTATGATTGATAGGTGCTGTAGATGCTGTTGCTATAATCCAAGTCCTAACCTCAACAGTACTCATTTGTTGTAGGCAATTAGCGAGGATGGTTACACCACACAATCGATCTTGACAAACCTGAGGAAGATTTGGTGCGTCACTAGAAAGCCACTCATTATTTGAATGTTGTTAGCATTTCTAGTATTGACAGTTTCAACTTTGATAATTAGGACATGAAGCGCATTGTTGGAGCAAAGAAGGAAAAGCAAAACGCAAAGGTTGCTGTATCAAATTTCCTTCGGCTTTGGTCGTCATAACTCTTTCATTATTTTTGCACCCTTCCGAGGAATGTTGCGCGTCGTGACTAGGTTTTCCAGCAATGGAAGAGTTCTAAGATGTCATGGCGTCGGAGGAAGTTTGTCCATGCTATTGCAGACTGCGAAGGAGATACTGCTATTTCCCCCTTCGTCGTGCGAGTTGGAGCAAACTCATAACGTTTTGATGCCTCTTTACCGGCTCTTAGTATAGCATATAGGTCCAATCCAGTCACGCTAAAGATGAGCAGGCATTCCAGTACTACGTTAGTTACTTGGGACTTGTCCTGCTCGCATGCACAAAGGATATTCCATCAGTACATACAAATCAACAGTTGAAAAGACTCGGGACATCCAACTGAGGGTTAGCAGCAATGACCCCCCAGCTGTGCTTAGAATAAAATATCTGCTTCATAACCGATATATTGGCCCTCAACCAGATGATACAATAGTTTTTAGCGATATACAGCTATTTTGTTCTAAGATGACGAATCCCACTTTTAAGCGTCAAGTTTTTATTTGAAAATGACGACCATTCATTTTTACTAATTTTTCAAATGCGCAAGACAAGTGATTAAGATAGTCAAAATATATTAATTTTCTAGAGATTATCTTAATTTGGAACACCAAACATGACGAATGGATTAGATCACCAGAAAAAGAGAGTCCAACTCTCACCGGACTCTTTGATGAAATAAACCATAAATAATCAACAAGAAGGAAGCATCAGCAGCCATTTAGATGGAAGACTCAGCAGCTACTTTACCATGTAATAGAAGGTTGGTTTCTGACTTTAAGCAAATAGTACCATTACATGATGGTACTATTTACGAAGATAAATAGTATAATAGTTCCTGTATTTCCAACCATATAAGAGCAGAATCTCAACAGCATCATTCCCACCAATCCCAACATTATAAACTCTTAGTGAACCTTGCAATTACTCAACAGACCGCTACCTTGTCCTACAAATAATTTACAACCTAGGTAGTTGAGGGGAAAAAAAACAAAGACAAGAAAAAGCTAGTGCAGCAAATGGTAAGATCTAGCTAGCAAACATTCCAAAAAATAAATAACACCACCAGAATCTTCCGACCTGTACAAATTTTTCTAATAAAATGTAAAATCCTCCATGTTCAACCTTATGCAACTTTTGCTGTTCTTGGTCCTGGGACAGAGAAATGGCTGTTAAATGAAATAACATGCTAACCTATGAAAGGCGGCTTGCTTGGAGAAGGGTAGATAATTACATGAGCAATATCCAGAAACTCTCCAACACGATCCATTTAACCAGTTTCAGTAAGTCTTCTTCTGATCTTTTTAGCCCTCAATTAGAACTTCATCAAAGTTCCAGTCTCTCACCAGGTCCCTTCTCACAGCACAACTCCGGACAAGCCGAGGAGTTCCAGTAATCCCTTGAGTGCTCGCCATAAGCGGCAGAGGGGTCACTTTGGAAGTCTCTGAATGAAAAGATACCTTACTGTTCAAGCAGTTGACAATTGCAGAGCATCTTCCCTCGTTGTCTGAGCTTGATACAGAGTAACTTCTAAATGACTGTGACGGGCTGTCTACGCTATGACAAACGAGACATGCTAGACTCATGATCTCCGAAACACTGGAACTACAGTAGAGCTGCAATTTCCACCAAGAAAAAGTGAACTACCATCAGTAAACAAAATTTAACCCTTACAGACTCGTTTGTAGCAAGCAGCAACGCATCCTTGCAAAATCAGATCCAACCTTGGTTCTGTTTAAACTTTAAACAATGACCAGAAAGCATAACACCATAATGAAAGTTCTTGGAGCACTCAGTTAAGTGAGTGGAAGAAGCAACCTAGATGTGTAGTCATACACAAAAGGAAAGGGTCTTAAGTATTACAAGAGATCAAAAGGAAATTTCAGTGGATATTACATAATTAAGAGAAGAAAAACTCACTCAAACCTTGTAATAAAGTCACAACAGAACACAGAAGCCAATTAGGCTCACTAAGTGATAAGAAATAGAATCATTCTAGCACTTATTGACAAGCCCTTGAACCACGGACAAACAACTGCACTATAGAACAAATAGGTCAAACCAATAATGCTGAAGGAAAGAAAACCATGAGTAAAATGGTAATGCCAGAGGGCATAATTTAGCATATTCATATTCCTATACTCAAGTAGGATGATGTGAGAAATCACTGTTGTTTCACTACAAACTGCAAAAAACTGTAATCGTCAATGTCAGCAAGAGTAAAAAATAGGAACCGGAAGAACAGCAACAGTACATATATTGGGGCTGTTTGTGACGGGAATAAGAATTATGGATTAACCTGTTCCGGAATAGGATTAAGCTGTTCTGGAATAGTAATTTCAACCTCTTATGGAAACCTAACTTCATCCTGCTCTTATACGAGACAATGTCATCATCAACACTCTTTCTCCAAAATAAAGACTAGAAAGCATTCTCATGTTTGAAGTTTTTCCAAAGTTTTCCATATATTAACAAAATACATTACAAAAACCAATCCCATTTTAGAAGAGACTCTCCAAACAAGTTCCCTGTGGAAACATCTCAATCCGACTATTTGAGCAGAAGCAACCCCAGCAAAAGACGATCACTGAGAAAAAGAAGCCAAAGAAGCAAAATCCTGCAACTTCCAAACCTAGGAGTCATCTCCCTCCAGCCATAGAAATGGCAGAAATATATTTAACATACCAACCTATGGGAGAGCTACATAATTTTCCTACTCAAGATCTAGTAACTTCGTTCATATGCAGAAAGTTATGCTGAGAGGTGATCCAGGCAGCCACTGACAATAAGAAAGAAACATAAAGCTAAGTCCTCCACAGACATGTAGATGCATTAGATGTAACTAGAGAGCCAGTATGCTTGGCAAAGGAATTTCACTCATTACTGCTCAGACTATTTCAGTGAACCTAATGAGATGCTTATTACACTGTTTGGTCTTGTCCAATCACATCTACTAATTTGCATTTTTTTATTTTTTTTTTCGTTTATTCATGTACTCATGTAACAGCAATTCACTTTCACATCTACATGCAACTAAGAAAATCTCTATCCTTCTATAAATTGATATTGCACTATTTGCCACGGTGGAGAGGCGCCATACACCATGTAGCAATGTTACAATCTAGTCCCTCATGCTAGTCCTGACTTTCCGTGTCAACGGAAAACAGTAAAGATATAGGAACGAGTCAGCTGCTCTCAGAATGGACAAAACTTAATGCTATCTCAAGTACACTGAGCCATCTTCTAGCTTTCAGGATGTCAGATGACTGGATATGCTCCAGATTTCTGCAACATGTTCAGACAAAATGCAATAACCTAGAGGGCAGTCACTTTTTTAGTTTTTACTAGTGAGACTGGGTGCTATCAGGCAGGTTCTCTGTACTAATTGATGCTTGGTGTGGATCTCTCCACGCAAACAACCGATAATGAAGCAACTTCTCTGCAAGAAATAACATATCGATATCACCATTTGAAACTCTAGCATGATGAGCGCAACCAGAGTGGAAGCTAATCCATTGAAAAAGAGAAACGAAGAAAAGAAATGCTAGCAGTTCAAGAGATCTGTTGTTGCTGCAGCAAGCTGAACGATTATCAGGGAAACAGGGTTCTCTATAGTGGCCGTCTTTCTTTCTTGTTGTTTCCGTTCTTTTACCCAAAATCACCTATAGTCTAGGAGAAAACTAATTTTACTACGTGTCAAAGGGTATGTAACTCATATGGTAACGCTCTATATAGCATGAGAGAGGCGTGGGGATCAATACCCTGCATCTCCAGTTTGATCTCTGTCACACATCATTAATAAGATTTTACCAATATTCCTCACACACAAAAAGAGCACCGAACTAGACATGGTTCATAATTTGCACAAAGTTTGGAAGATTGATTGCAGAGGGTAAGAAGAGAAAAGTAGCTTGAGCAGATCAATAACATAAAAAAGGAATTACGTAAATCCCAGATAGAGAATAAGAAAAGAAAAAGAATCAGAATTTCTTCCAAGCTTCGGTGTAAACAGGACTCAGGACCCGCATAATGCTATAAGTCCAGTTGATATAACCATATCCCCGAGGCCACCAGAAAGTCAAGAATGAGACATATTCTCAGGAAAAAGAGATTATGAAAACAAAGGATCAAGGTTAAGATGTGGTCCAAGTGTGCTGCTAGGTCCGCGAATCAGAAGAAAACTGTCCTAAACACATATGACTTCCATACAATCTAATGAATGTATTCTTTTCCAAATTTGACCTAAGTACTTGCGCAAATCAAAACCAAAATTTTCACACGCGAAACCAGACCAAATTTGGAAAGAAAGAAAAACCACACAGGCAATAATTAAATTCCAAAAATATCTGCATGACATTTCCTATGACCTGCATCCGGTCTAATAACGGCATTTCTTTCCATTTTAACCTACGTCCGAGCACAGATCACAAACAAAACCACCACCAAAACTCAACCAGACTAAATCATGACAAAACAAACACAGCGAAAAAATTCCTAGTAGAAGGATCCATACATTAAACCTAGTTCTTCAATAAATTCAAAACTGCTTCAAGATTTACAACACATCAGAAAAGAAACAGAGAGAAAAGCATCAACAAGTTACACAATTCTTCACTGCAAGTAGTAATAGAGCAGAAATAAAAGACATATCTGATTCATTCCAGAGATCAAGGAAACGAATAGAGAACTCAAGAAACCAAAAATTACAGCAGAACACGAACAAAATTCACAAAAATAACCACAGAAATTGGAAAAACTGTCCAGTACGACAGATCTCGGAAGCACAAATCATCTCATAACGAAGAAATTAAAGAAAAAAGAAAGAAAAATAGACAATTTCCATGAACTGAAGATTGGAAGACCTAAAAGTAAAAGGTAGTGATGGAAGAAGAAAGAGATGCGGGAAATGTACCTTTCTGCACCGAAACTGTTTGGAGAAGGATCTGTCCGCGGTCGATTTGCTGTATTTATAGATGGAATTTTATACGTAGAAATAGCGTATAAACTACGGTTGTTTCAGTAGATTCCTCGGAGAGGCCGGCCGTGTGTAGAAGAGAAGCCAGTAGGCAGTAACAATAAATGTCCCCGCACAACGTGGCCACGGGACACGTGTCAGAATCGAAGTGAAGTGGTCGGGTGGCCGAATCAAGTTACTCCCAAATTTCCACTCAAATTGACCGACTGGGAGATTCTTGCCAACTGCTAAAATGTTAAATGACAAGAATACCCTCATTGGACTCAGGATTTGCGTTGCGCATGACGTGCCAAGGCAGGGGAGACGTGAAACTTCTCATAAAAGTTGAAACTCGTGAATGGTAAATTACAAGAAATCTAACTGTAGAGTAAATCTTTGGTTGTAAGTAGGAATTTTCTATTTATTTAGATTTTTTTAAATTTTAGATAATAATAATAATATTTATAATTATATAAAGAGTAGTTCTAGTACACCAAGCTGTTTCCATACTTTTATCTTGTTTTTGCAAGAAGTTATTTTTATGCCTTGAATCCATGATCTCAAAGTCTCACATGAACAACTTTACTGTTAGGCTTAGGCTTTTCTTCAATATTTTATAATTATATGATGCTAAGAATTCAAGAATACAAGCTTCTAAAGAACCTATGAGTACAAAAATAGCATTGAAGAATGTTGAAGTTTACTCCAACGTCCATGGACGACGGTGATTGCTCGTGAATTTTAGGCCATTCAAGAGAGTTCTAGAACAAATTGGCATCCACATCTATAACATATGATCCATAGATTGAAACTAATGTGTACTATAATCGAGTATTGGAGTCTTGTCTAACATCATAATATTGCCTGCTGGAACTGGTTTTGTCAAATCAAGGTGGCATCATGGGGATTGAGTCTCTCAGTTGATTGATCCAACCAAGCACATCGATCAGACGAAATAGGGTAATTTATGAGATTATTGAGTTCTAAGCATCAGATTCACCCCTGGGCATGGGGCCCTCTTAATTGGTGTCCATTGCTATCATTATCGACTCTAAACCTCAAATGGAAAGTTCATGGTGGGGCCTCACCAAGCTCAATCTATCAGTAACAGGAAAGTGAAGATTACATCTCAACTATTTTTTTAGCATGGATTAGAACACTATCTATTTGAAAGAACTAATTTAAAAGATTTATTTGATTATCCAAACCATATTGGTGGATCCAAACATCAACCTCGTATCAACCGCATCAAAAAAGGGAGAATGGTGCATGAAGTTCCCGCACATATAATGTCCAAGGAAGGGCAGATCAAAATGGTCAATAGTACGCAGCATTATCTTACATTTTGTAAGAGACTATTTTCACGCCTTGAATCCATGACCTCAAGGTCACATGACGGGCAACTCTACCGACAGCAGGATTCAAACCTGCGCAGGCAAAGCCCAACAGATTTCGAGTCTGTCTCCTTAACCACCCAGACATATCGACCTTATTTGCTTAAGCTAGTGCTTTTACATACGAAGTTTTAGAAAAAGTTCCCCAAAGAAGCCTGCTTGCAGCAAAACAAGTTGGTTGCCCCTGTTGCTCGCAATTACTCTGGAAATTGAGGTCTCGGCGGTGATAGCAGAGCCCTTTCTTTAGGCAAACCTTTTCTAATCGCTTTCCACAGCTACTTACCAACTTGCCCAATTAGAGAAGCATAAAATAAAGGAGTAGAGTGCCAGCGTGAAACTAAGATTAATAACTCATCTTTGTCTTCTTTGCAATTTCTAAAGCAAAGACGATGTCCTACATGCTAGGACTCGTTAAAAGGATTAATCTCTCAGATTGTCAATTTAGCAAATGCATTTGTCAAGGTGGTTGTCATGTGACCTTGCGGTCATGGTTTCAAGGCGTGGAAACAGCTTCTTGTAAATGCAAAGTAAGGCTGTGTCCTTTAGGCCCTTGTAGTCCGCCTTTTTTCCAAACCCTACATAGGTGGGAGCTTACTAGTGTCAAAATGGTGTGATAGGTCACTTTATTATTCTTATTATTTAAATCGAATAAGATAACAATTGTCACCCCAATTCATAAGTCACGCAAGGTCTTAAGGCTCATATGGCCAAGCTTATATAATCAGGTTTATTGGATTATAACTTGCTAACTTGGTGAGTAATATTAATTCAGAGTCCTGATAGATGTAGCCGCCTAAGGAGGGATTTGTGGCAAACTCTAGCTTTTTCTGATTTTAGGTAATATTTTTCAAAGATCTAACTCATGTCAACTTGTTCGATCCGTTTATATTTAGAAAAAAAGAGAGTAATTAGTTAAAATTATCTGATGGGTGTATTTTTTACAAAAAGGCTAAAATGAAGGTAAGTTAAATTAAATAAGTGCGGCAAGTTTTCATAAAATATAAACTCAAGTACGTACCCGTGTTGAAAGGTACTTGCACCGCCACTACGGCCCGATTGGCTCATGCCTTAATATTCTATAAAATCATATATGCACAATAATCGCATAAACTGGATTATAAAGCCTTGCCAATCAGGCTCTATGTTGTTGGTTCAAGTAGGAATTACCAGAGCAAAAACTATTTATTGCTAAAACAACTTGATTTTTAGCTACGAGGTAAAGTATCCATGCAAGAGAGAGAGAAGGGGGGGTGGGGGGTGTTTGCCCTTGGTTTGTCCATTACACTAATTGCCTTGGTTTACCCACGAAGAAGAGCTTTCATGTGGATAACTATCTCAAATGATTCTTCCTTCATGCTCACATCATCCTCCTTCATAACGGCCAGTTCCCAGTTAAACTAGTGAGATAAGGTAGGCAAGCACCAGCTCTAAATATGCACCAGGACAGCCTCTCCTACCTGCTCCAAATGGTATAAATTTGAAACCTTGCCAATAGTAAACGATGGAACTCTCCATAAGCCTCTCTGGCCAGAGTTCTTCCGGGTTCTCCCAAGATTCAGGATCTCTTCCTATAGCATGTACATTGATCAAAATTGTAGTCTCTGGGAGAATTTTATACCCACCAATGTGACATTCCTGTATGGTCCTCATGGATGTAGTCTCATAGATTTGAGGTAGTGAAGTTTGTCGAGATCGTTTTCTTCAACCATCTCTTTCTTTCTGATCGTCTTTCCAACTCCATCTTGCGCTTTCTTCATGGCCCTTAGATTCCGTACAAGCTCTGTCATGTCCGACTTCCCCAGCGCTGAGCTTGCGTCTGTTCCAGCAAGGAAGAGGGGCCTCGGTATTGTGAAGTTCTGGAGTTGTTAAAGAAGTGAAGAAAGGAATATGTGGAGAAATTAGACGTTGAGGTTTCGAAATTTTGTGCATGATTCATACATACATGGATTATCAGATAGATGGTTGGGATCATTTAGAAGACTGGGTCCCACTTCTCCTTTGGAATGTATAGTCCAATGGGACCCACTCTTCTCAATCATCCAAATGATCTCTCTGGTGGAGCGTCTTAGGGATTATGAGAACTCCAAGAAGAGAAATGAGTGTGATACCATAGTGAATAACTCTTATGGTATTCAGGAGGAATTCAATATGCAAGTGATGTGGTTCAACTCTCTGCAAAAGAAAACCAAGAAGAGAATAGTGTAGTACCATGAGAATTCCCTTGATGTGATCTCTAGTTAGATTTGAGTCTTCCCCTTGCAGTAACACATCAACAAAGTCTTCTTCCTCTCCTTTGATCCTATTGGGATCGAGCTGCTCTTCTATTACCCTCTCATAAAAAGCACCCAAATCCCTGAGATACTTCTCAAGCCTTTGATTCGATCCATTGATCACATCTACCCACAACCATGACAAGAAATCGGCCACGAAGAACCCACCCAATATCGACCGCGCTTCATCAAGAATTTCAAGCAAATGATCCTCTTCTTCCTGCTCTTCTCCATAATAACTCCTTCCAAATGCAGCTCTACAAGTTACAGAGGTTGCAAAACCGAGCATCAAATCGCTCAGATTATCAGGGATTGAAGAAGGTATCGATCGGTGTATTGACCTAACCATCTCTCCAACTTCTTCCATCCTCTAAGTCTACAAGCTTGAACATTCTTGGGGCTTAGAAGTCTAACAACAGTGAATCTACAAAACTACCTCCAATATGAGCCATGTGGGGTGAAGGCAAGGTCAAAGAAGTTGCATGAGAGCTTTTGGGAGATTTGAGGTGGTTGGAGTTTGGAGGTGAAATGACTAGAGTTGGTACGGTACCGAGTTGAAGATACATGACAAGGCCCTATATTTTAGAGATAGTGTTGCGAATTATAAGGTAACTTATCTGGGAAACTTTATCAATTTCTCTACATTTTAGAGTGTGCTGTAGCTAGGTTTTGCACCCTTTTCTTTGCAACTCTTGTTCTACCTAAGGTTGCAATCCAGGTGAGAGTCCCTCATTTGTAATATAGAAAACTATTTGAGTTGCAATGTAAGTTCTTTTCAAGCAAGTCTCTTTTCAGTTCTCTCATTGCTCCTGTGCAAAGCAGGCTTGTTGGCAGGACTTCTTAGCCTATTTTGACACGGTCATGGATTACAAGCCTAAAAGAATTAACCAAGCTGCTAATTCACTAATTCGCAAAGCTGAGCTTGCAGTTTTAAGTAAGTGCAGGTTTTCCAGTATGGGAAGCTGAAGAGGACCTAGACCCTAGAGAGACCTTGGAAGGTCTTGCCTTCTTGTTACTGGGAGTGGAAGTATCAAAACAAACAGAGGAAACCGTGAAAATTGCAGGGCCATCTTGAACATAACCAAGATGGAGAGAGAGGCGTCGGAGCTAGCTTCTCAAGTAGTCTAGCAACAGTTTCAGTGCGTAAAAATCTATCCATTATTTGTTCCATACCGACGGTGTGACAATTAGACGGACTGACTAAATCAGATCATGCAGGCAGGACACGCCGCGAAAGGAAAGAGACGGCAGTGTGGCAATTCGTACTGAAACGTAGGACTCGTAAACCCTTGGATTTTATCTTGGTCCACATCGACAAAACGTGAGGTTAATGAGACTAAGAAAGGATATGGCCACCCAGGTAGTAGGGCAACGAGGGGCCGCGGCTGTCGCACGTCTCTGAATTATCTGCCCCAGTCCTCTTATTCCGAGTCTCCTATTTAGGTTATCTATAAAAAAAAACATGACCATGCTTCTAGCCACTAATTTTATCTCTCCAAACATCTAATGGCTTAAACACCAAAAATGCATAAGTAAAATCATAGCCTATCTAAGGAGCCTGAACAAGATGGATAGGATCACCCAAAATAGACATACAACTAGGGGGAGCTTTGAAGTTAGTCCGGGCGCCTAACCCATTAAACCCCCAAATCTCATTGCCCCACGCACAAAATCCACCTGGTTGGACACGACTGTGCTTCCAGTTACATCCTTTTTAGTCTTCAGAAGACTAATTTCTTCCAACTTGCTGCCCATCGTATGCCTAACTTCCGCCATTCTTAAGTAGGGCAAACAAGTCCCAAGATATCCAAATTTACCAACCTCGTATGGCTAACTTCCCCCTGGCTGTAAGTTGCCAAGTAAAACAACATGTTAGAAGGCAAGACCCAATCTATCCAAATTTACCAACATCAAGTCAACGATTACTGAAAACGTAGCCAGAAGATGAACGGCTCGATGATCATGCACTAACCATTGATTGGAAAAGAAGACATGCATGGCATGGCAGGTAAGTACATTGATTGGTTGTTAGGACTATACACTAACCATCATAGTTACGAAAAACTCCAATTTTTAATTTTTTTTGTTTAAAACATCACATCTTTTTTGTGTGCCTTATCAATTTTTAAAAGATCCGTCTTTTTAAATAGAACTTATCTTTTGGAGTTCTTTTATTTTTTCATATAAAACCCATCCTTTCTTAGAAAACACCCATCTTGACAGCATTTTTTAATGAAATTTTATTTTTGAATTTTTTCAAACATTTCAGTGGTAGGTTTCAAATTTACCTATAATAATATAATTCATATCTAAGATGATGTTTTATTTTTTATGTAATAATATAATTTTATGCCTAACTTGTTAAACAAGTCACTATTTATAACTTCTTTCTTCTAATTTTTTTTTTTATAATTTCCTTTTTTTCCCGACTCCAAACTTTGTAACTATCGTCACCATGATGTTTTGGTATGCAAGATATAGACACCAAGGAAATCGCACGAACAGGTCTAAAGAGGAGCTCACCATGTAAATGTGGATTCACAAAACTTCATACGCATGTGAATCTTTTTTACGCCTCTGATTTTGGCAAGAGGCAATCTTCTATATTTCACAAGATAGCTTTCACAAAACAAAGGCTTAGCGCTGTCCAGATTTTTCAACAAAAAGACATCATTCAGTGGTGAAGTACTTCTATGCATGAGCCGTCTTAGTATTCATAGCGACCTTCAGCAGCAGATAACTTGTTTGGACAGTCGGAAAAGTCGACCCATTTGTACGTTAGCCCGCTACTGTCTTGTAGTGGATCCACTAAAAAAAAAATAACTCAGAAAAATCTACGTTTATAGCAAAAAGAAGATTCAGATGGCGGACAAGAGAATAGGCACAAACCCTGGTTTAAAAAGAAACAAGTCTCTTGCTGATCACTTCTAAGTGCAGGGAAGGAAATGAAGCAAGTGGGAGAAAGTGGAAAAATGAGAAACATAGACACACCACTACACACGAGAATTTTAAAGTTGGTAGAAAAAAGTTATTATATTAACTATTAACTTTGTAAATATTCTACAAGTAGTTTAGAAAAAAAGGACTTTAAAAGTATAGACTTAAGAAGCGTGTAATTAAAAATGACTTCTTTAGTCTAGTGCAAATAACTTCGAAAGTCTGTATTTTTAAAGTTGTTTATAACTAAACACTTTAAAAGTATAACCTTTTAAAGTTGTTTGAGTCGAGCTAATTCAAAAGTATACACATAAGTTTGGTGTGAAGAGAATTTTATGCTGGAAAAGACTTCTAAAGATATTTGATTCAACTTCATAAGTTTGTGACTTTTGAAGAAGTTGCTTAAGTAAACGACTTTAAAAGTGTGAGACTTTTGAAGTCATTTGTTTAAACGACTTCAAAGGTTTCTGATTTTATAATTGTTTATCTAAATGACTTTAAAAGTTATCGACTTTTCAAGTCGACTAGACAGAAGAAGTTGTTTAAAAACCTCTATATAGTAGCGACATTTAGTGAGTATTTAAGAAGAGAAAGGGAAGATTGAGAGAACGTCGAAGACAAAAGTCGTGGACGCTTTAAACATTGTAGGCTTCGATGTATCCGAAAGAATGCGTTAAGAATGCTGTTGTTTAGACCAGGAACCAGGAATTGGATTTATACACATGGATGTCTATTTTGTAGTTAAAAGATGGGAATAAATGACATCATGGGATTCTTGCGTTGTAGAGGAAAGCCCACCATAAAGGGACTGGTTTTCTATGCATACCACATGAAAACAACACGCTGTTCCCGTTGGGAATCATACGGCTGCTGCAGTGAGTGCAGACAGATTTGGTATGTAAAATACCCTTAATGAGAGATTAAATACGGGGGAATTGAGTAGCCATCCAGCGGTGAGTGGTGAAAGTGGCTTTCTTCCTTTCTTTTTTCATTGAAAGGAAGTTGCTTTCTTAATTTGATCTTTCTGGCCGAAAGTTAGGATCATTTAGTGGCCGCCTCTTGTTGTGGGATCTTGATCACAAAGTTGGATCTAGCGATCGATGGAGAACTCCTTGTGGTACTCACATGATATTATGAAAGTTCAGAGGCTGTTTGCCATTCGATACACAACAATCTTACTTTGGAGTGAATCTATCCAAAGTGTTCATCTGTATATAGGAACCGTTCATTTTCTAGGCTACGTCGCAATACCCATTATCCAATTATCTTCTCCTGGGGATGGTTAAATATATGTGTTTAACATATAGTGTTAGTGGTGCTTGGGATGAAGTGAGCTGGTTAGGACGAGATGAGATCTGAACTCAGAAAATTTGAGTTGGGTCAAGATGACCTAAATTGGGCATGAGGTGAAGTGAGAGGAGTGGAAATATCACTTATGCTGGGTTGGACTGAGTTGAGATGAGTTGAGTTAGAGGTAACTCGTTCAAGTAGCAAGTGTCATCTAGCTTTCCTTGAAGGCTGCTAATGATAAACTAACAAAAAGGTGTGCCGGCCAGGCGCACGTCTATGACAGAGAGAGAGCACCAATGCCTTCTAGAGCTGTGGCGGATGAAGTCTCTAACTTATAGGTGATCAGGGGTGGAGGCTATGCATGGGTGTATGTCCAACTAGAGAGAGAGGGGGTATGTCTATCACCTTCTGTGTGGAATGGCCACTGAAGAGGTACACTGAGACCCTGATTTCTGTGATAGTGTGATCCAAACTGTTAATCTTATTGCCCTATGGTAGAGTCTTGCCCGGAATTTTCACATATCTACTAGGTAATCGTAAGCTCCTAACTGGTGTGTTTCTGAACCTTTCCAACTAGTAAAATAGACGGCAAAGCTTTCCCTTTTTGCAAGTTCTATGTTTTCGTAGGTAATCGTAAGCTCCTAACTGTTGTGTTCTTATTTCTCATAAAAATAAGAAATGGTATCGCGAAGGAGTTTCGGGATTGACTGAGATACCTACCTATCTAACCGATTTTTGGATCATCTGACTCAATCCTCTCCTATTTTAGGTTATCTGCATAAAATTATGTCATTGAATACTTTCTAGCTTATAGTTTTTTTAATTGAAAAATCAAATAAATATATTTGCAAACTTAAAACACATTATTAAAATCATTCAGTGATTATGAATTTTAGTGCATGGCTGACCAATCTAAAAGAGGCCAAATAAGATAAATAAGTTATATCTAAAGAGATAAGACTTACCTAGGCGGGGTTTTAAAGTCAGCAATGGGACCTCGTACACGTCCCGAGGTTTATGATGTACAGATGGGTTCGTCTCTTTAATATTAGAAGGAGATTCAGGCTGCATGTCACTGCATGGGCCAATGGTCCCAATCAGGTCCTTGGAGATTGAGTCATATTTTAAATGAGAGTGTCCGTGTGTCGTCCTTGTGTACAGGGCAGTCTCTGCTCAATGTGTTACTTCTTTTCTTTCTTTGTGAACATATATCAATCATTTCAAAGAAAAAAGTTCTGTCTACTTTACACAACTCAGAGAAAACAAAGGTCCGTAATCAGTAGAATGCAATAGTTTTCCATTTTGGGTGAAAAGGATGAACCGTTTGTGTTACTGGATTCTCGGCCTACCTCTTTTGGCTGATAAAAAAAATTCGATGAGCCCGCTTTGACACACTATGCTCGAAATATTATCTATTAGATGAGCTTAGGCTTTGATGGGGAGTTTGGGTGCAACGAAACGACCTTTTATAAAATATAAGATAAAGCTTCCTCGAATCCACGTATGAAAAAGCTTCGTGCACCGAATATCATGTGAGCATGAGCTTTGTTTTTTAGAGTTTTGAAATACGTTTAAACAATTGAATATTTAACCCTAACTGGCTATGTGACGTCGGCATCGGTACTCGTAGAAGGCTTGCTGGCCTAACACAAGGCGTCAAGACCACAGGTTCGCTTTTAGCGATGCATTTTAACAGAGAAGTTATGACAAGGCATGTGGCTGCCTAGATGTGGTCGTTGAATAGGGGAGCTGGAAGAGGGGTCTCGAAAATTTTGAAAACAAAATCATAATTTAAAGAATTTGTTCTTTACGATATGAAACTATGCATACTGTTATACTTTGCTTTCTATATTTAATTCATTTGTGCGCCTTTAGTTCTAATGTCAAACCCTCAACCCTTTGCTTAGATGAACTACTGCTCTAGGTGAGGAATATCTCGACGATATCGAGGAAGAAGATAAAATAACTAAGCCTTATAGGCCTTACAACAATTATATCATCTCCTCAACTGTACACAAATCTTTTCAAACAAACAAGATAAATTCATTTCGATAACCTATTCTTTCTAGGTTATTCTCTATTAGATCATTCTTCAAGGTTGTCTACGCTCATAGGAATCCTATTTCTGTATTTGCTCATATATGTTCTGTTGAGCACTTCCCAAGATCATTGCATTTGTTTGGACACTCGCTAAAGATAAAATTTTAATAGCTAACAACTTCAAAGAAAAGAATGGAAATTTTGGCCTAAATGTTTCCTTTGTCATCGTTCTAAAAAAATCATAGATCACCCTTCATTCACTTACTTTTTCAAGTTTTCTAGTAAGGGAGAAGTTGAAGATGATTTTATTATTTATTTCCTTCTTGTAAATGAATATGCATTTGTATATTAGTTTGCAAGGAAGAAATAAAAATCATCTCTAAATTCTTAAAATATGGCAACCCTTGCGTCAAGTGCCAACTGACAAGGGAGAAGCAGAAGATGATTTTGTTATTTCTTTCCTGCTTGTAAGAAAGAAATGAAAATCATCTTCAGCTTTTTAAAACTATGGCAACCCTAATATGACATGAATCGAAAACTGATATTCCCTCAAGCTAGGGCGTTCCACATAAGCGATGTGTTGCATCGGATCCCAAGTGCGGTGAAAAATGGGCAAGGGTTGCTAGGGTGTTCCCCCAAAAGCGATGCTTTACATCAGATCCCCAGTGTAGTGAAAAATGAGCAAGGGTTGCTAGAGCGTCCCCTCAGAAGCGACACACTACATCAAAACCTAAGTGCAGTGGTAAGTGTACATGGGTTCATGCCATGAAGATCAAGAAAGACATTTGTAAATAGGATATCTCTATAGCATAAGATTTGTATTGCCACATGAAATATAAGGACATTGACATGTTAGAGTTTGGAGTTAATAAACACGATGAAACATAAGAGAGTCAACATTGCTTATATCCAAGAAACTAAGTAGAAAGGGGCTAAAGCTAGAGAAATCGATGTGTATAAATTATGATATGTAGGAAAGGATAATAATAGAAATGGCATAGGAATAACAGTGGATAAAGAATTAAAGGACAAAGTTGTGGACGTTAAAAGAATTAGTAATAGAATTATAATAATAAAATTTGTTCTAAGAGAGCAAATCATAAATGTTATAAGTGCATACGGACCACAAGTAGGGTTAAAAGATATAATCAAAAGACAATTTTAGGAAGATATGGAGAGTCATGTAAGAAATTTCCAACGCTGAGGGGATATTTATAGGAGCAGACTTAAATGGACATGTAGAAAAAGAAAAGGAAAGATATGATAGAATACATGGAGGATATGGTATAGGTAAACGAAATAAGATAAGAAAAACTATTCTCAATTTTGCTTTATCATATAACCTAGTCATTACAAATACACTCTTTAAAAAGAGGGATGAAGACTTAATAACCTTTAAAAGTGGACTTCATAAAAGTTAAATAGAGTTCTTTCTATTTAGGAATACTGAACAATCAATGTGTAAGGATTGTAAGGTGATACCCAGTGAGAGTTTAACATCACAATATAGGTTAGTGGTTATGAATATTCATATCAAAAGATGAATGAAAAGAAATAAACTTAATAGAGAGAAAATAACCTCATTGAAAAATAAGTTGATGGTAGAAGGAAACTAGAACTATGAAGCAGAAATAAATACCAAGTGGATTAATATTGCTGAGTCCATTAAGAAAATAGCAAAAGATGTCTTAGGAGTATTTAAAGGTAAAAGACAATTAGTAAAAGAAACATGGTAGTAGAGTGAAACAATGCAAAAAGTTATTAAAGAAAAAACAGATGTGTTTTAAAGCATAACAGAAGACTAAAAATAATAAAAACTATAAACAATATAAGAATGCTAAAAAGGTTACTAAGAGAATAATAAGTAAGGCTAAACTTAAGGTATATGATGAGCGATATAATATATTAGGAACAAGAGAATATGAGAAAGATGTGTTTAAACTTGCAAAAGTAAGAGAACAGAAGCGTAAGAACTTAGATCATGTTAGGTGTATTAGAAGTGATGATCAAAAGGTATCAGTAAAAAATAATGAGATTAAACAAAGGTGGGAGACATACTTATAAAAATTGTTAAATGATAATGGCTCTGAGAATATAGGGATTGAAAATATTATAAACCTAAGTAACATTGAATATTATAAAAATATTATAAACCTAAGTAACATTGAATATTATAAATATGAACGTAGGATTAGAATACCTAAAGTGAAAGAGGCATTGAAAAAGATGAAATCCCGAAAAGCCATGGGGCTCGATGGTATACCAATAGAGATTTGGAAGCATATGGGAAATATTAGGATAGTTTGGTTGACCAAATTGTTTAACAAAATTATAAAATCAAAGAAAATGCCGGATGAGTAGAGAAAAAGTTCTATTATACCAATTTATAAGAATAAAGGAGACATACAGAGCTGCACTAATTATCGAGGGATCAAACTTATGAACCACACTAAGAAACTTTTTGAAAATTTTCACTTAGAGTTTCTTAGTCACTTACAGATAGCTTTAAATTAACTCAACTTGTCTCACTTTAGAGTCGAATAGAAATTTTAAAGAATGATTTGGCTAAAAAAAAAGTCTTTATAGATGCTCTTGTAATTTCGATGTAATTGTTTTTAGTTTCTTTTGCAATTTCTAGACCATCGTATTCAGAATTTTATTTCCCTTAATCTAATTAAATCCCCACCATTCAAAACAAAAAGAATATACAGGAACTATTCTGTTGAATGATCAAAACATTCATGTGGTATGGAGTGTTAAATTGGTATAGAAAGGTTGTCCGCGTTGTTTACTGCAAAAATCTTTAGGGATTCTCTTAACCGAAACCATAGGCCAATGCTCAGCCTGTATTTCATCCATGCTATCAAACAGACATTAATATCAAAGCAAGAAAAGAATTCCCACTTGTAGATATATTCACACCGAAGTAAATGCGAGAATGATTGAGCCCTATGGAGAGTCTTGTGCTATTCCGTTTTCTCTTTACTGTCTCACTGCCGATGAATCTTGGCAGCTGTGCCGAAGGCGCAAAGAAATGTTACAGTGCCTCCTCACAGGTTTCCAGAAATTTTATCCAAAACAGACGAATAGTAACGGCTGCCGACCACCTTCTCCTGGGAAAACCTGCCACATTTTGTCTCCATGGGGCTTCGGTTCCAGGCGTCCCCCACGCTATGCCACCTTTCCCGTTCTCTCTGCGATACATATCCAAGAATTTTTCCGCACCCCGATGAGCCTCTTGCCTTAAAATCGTCAAGCCCATTCTACCCACTACATTAATACCGTTGTATGACTAGCAATTCACCATGACTCCACCACAATTTCGACGTGAGCTCTACCGTCAAATATGTTGCCATGCATCCTATTTTGCTCTGAAGTTAGACATATTATCAAGGACTTAGTTTTACAAGTTTCTACTTCACTCGAGTCCATAAGAGTCAAAGGAATCGGGTGATCATACACGAGAGATTATCTTATTATTACGCACTTAGTTTTGCAAGTTTTTACTTCGCCCCCAGTCCATAAGAGTCTAAGGAATCGACTGTTCATATACGAGAAATTATCTTTATTGTCGCGCGAGTTTGCTGCTGTTTTCGGAATTTTCTCAGTCATCCATTTTTACTATAGAAGTGACGCTTAGGAAAGAGTTTTTGGAAGTCGGTATGTCTAGGGTGGCTGAGTGTCTCGTCTAACAACTAAGACAGTGTAGGTTCAAGTCCAATCATCATTCCCAATAAGCACGACCAAACAGAAAGATGTGATCAAGAAGATGAGCATTTGATTACCAAATATCTGGTCCCTAGTATATTTTCCCTTCTAGAAAGAAATTTCTCTTGCACTGGAAAAGAGTAAAAAGAAAAGCCAACCGGGTTAGAACCAATGAACTTTCGAACTGCAATCAAATGCTATAACGTAGTACCACTTAGAACATGGACCTCATCTGTCCCACATGTAGTTTTATCAGGGTGAGAATTTCTGCGAGTGTTAAGCACATGATTAAGGAATGTAAATAATGTGACCCTAAATGCCGAAAGTGTTCGGTGGGGTTCAATGTCCAAAATCATATGCGCATGTCGTCCACGGAACGTCGCAAATGACATGCACACTTCGGCCCCGTTATGCCTGTGTTGTTCTTTTCTTTTTTTTTCTAATTTTTTTGGTGAAAAGGATAGTGTTAATGGTAAGGCCCACTGCACCTGAAACCCAATGTCTTAAATGACAGAAATCTTAAATCTCATTGTCTGAGCTAGGAAAGTTCCTCAGATTAGCAATTGAGCAAGAAACTGCTAAAAGAAAAAAGAGAGAGAGAAGGAAATGATGGTATAGATCCCGACACTACAGCAAGCTTATGTGCAGCATCCCACTTTGGGTTGATTGGATCCATCCATCTGATTTCTTTACTTATAAATGCATGTTACTCCCGGGAAGATTGGATGTTCTCGTGTTTTTTATTGCAATACACGAACGATCTTGATAAAGGATTCACAAATCAGCGAGTAAGAAGCAGAGTTTTTAGAACTCTAAAATCATCTAATTTAAGGATATACGATATCCAAAGTTAGAAAGGTCAGATAGATGGGCTGATTAGCCACAGGTTTAAAGGGGCATCGCGGCAAGGTGGGGTGATGCACATAGCTTGCTGTACTGTGGCGTTCTATAGCTTAAAGAAGTTATCTCGATTTAGAATTCAATTTTTTTAATGAAGCAGTCGAGTTATTGTTTCATAAATGAAACAGTTGAAAACAATAGCCAAAATAGTAAAACAAACAACATCCATATTTTATATGGTGACCACTAGTGTAGATCAATACCGCAGATGCAAGGCGCAGACCTTTGGTTATAAAAACAGAAGTCAGTTTATGGTACTCCATAGTGTAAACGTGGAGCAACTCATTTGGTCCCCCTTAATCACATGTGGGCTCACATTTCAGTGATCTAAATGTTCATGCATGCTGTTTAAAGTGTCTTAGATGCGCCACAAAAATCTTATCCACTACATCATCCCAACCATTTTGCTTCCAGAACGTCTTAGGCTGTAAAAATGATGGTAAAATCTCATCTGTTAGATCATCTATTATGTTGAAACTTTCTATTTTAAACTTAGACGCGCAGGTGCCTTGTAACTCTTCCAACAGAACAATTTATCCAATTTAGGTTAAAGATAAAGCCGGACAAAGTGGGACCAAGTAGCAAACGGTAAAGATGCTAAGGGCATGGAGGCTAAGCCCCGCAACGTTGATAGTGTTCTCTCTTTACCAAAAGTCAGTCAGATGAGAAAATAGTCCAGGAGATTGAGATCAAGGAGTGAGAGAGGAAAAGCGCCACTTGCCCTTTGCCCTTTAGAAAGAGAGAGAAAGACGTAAAAATCAGTCATGCCATCGACTGAGAAATTCTTATATAAAGAGAGAGGAGGAGAGATAAAGAGCCACGCAGTGCAGTTTTCTCTTTCTAGCTTTGGTTTCTTTCCTCCAAGATTCCATGGACGGATTAAAGACCAAAATTGCTTCTCCTCCAAAAGATGGAGAGGCACAGCAGCTCTCCCACCCAAACCCAGTGAAGAAAATAGCCTTAGTAGCTTCAATCGCTGCCGGAGTGCAGTTCGGTTGGGCCCTGCAACTCTCCCTTCTTACACCCTATGTTCAACTCCTTGGAATCCCACATACATGGGCCGCTTGCATATGGCTTTGCGGCCCCATCTCCGGCATGTTAGTCCAGCCAATCGTCGGTTACCATAGCGATCGATGCAAGAGTCGGTGGGGGCGCCGGAAACCTTTCATTGCCGGTGGGGCTGGCCTTGTTGCCGTCGCCGTCGTTCTTATTTCGTTCGCCGCCGACATGGGTCATGCCTTCGGGGACCCACTGGGGTCGGGGAAGAGAAAAACCAAGGCGATTATTATTTTCGTGGTTGGTTTCTGGATTCTTGATGTTGCTAATAACATGTTACAGGGACCTTGCAGAGCTCTTCTCTCTGATCTTGCAGGTAAGAGTTTGAGTGTGAGATTTCAATCTGTTAGTAAAAGTGTAAAACTGTAAAATAATTTCCTTCTTAGGGTTTTCCATTGCTCTTTCCTTCCCGTAGGATGCCTGGCTGGGACATCCAAGACGTTAAACATTATCCTATATGCTTATGTGATGGCCTACATGCGACAAGGTTGTCTAACGTTTGACTCCACGCGTCTACGGTCGAGATTTTGCGATTCTTGAAAAAGGTCGGGCATGGCTGGTTTCTTGAGTCAGGAACAGTCCAATAATTAATGAGTCAAACCTCCATCTACATGCGTCCGACGCCATCAGACACTTGGGCCCTAGAGGCAGGCCTCGTGTCAGTGGCTCCCATTTTGATCCATCCTGGCCGTCGGATTCATTGCTTAGGATGAGATTTGTATTTCCAATCACTGAATTCAAGACTACTGGATAACCTTAGACAGGTTTCGGTGTATTTTGCATGAAAACTGGACTGAGATAAGAAAAAGAAAAAACAGCGCATTTTTAGGAGGGCCATTGGATGATCTTAGTTTTTCATTTTTAGGGTTTAAACTGGACGGTGCATAAAATTTTGGACAAGAAGTTTGTCTCTCGACAGCATCGTATCCGAGTCATCCATCCAATACAAGGAAGGCCACCGTCATAGTTTGTACTCTCTAGTCATTAAATGATTAGCTGTTGGGTCCACAGACTAATGATGAATACAGGTGGGTAAAGCCTGCAACTTGTCCCATTCTTCGTTGCTGATATTGTGGGTTAGCATATCCAACAGATAGCTTTTGGAGTATTGCATGCCTAATATATGCACAAGAAGGAAGATGAACGGTTTGGATCATCAACCGTAAGTGTCCCAGATTCACTTTCTAGCTTGCTTACCCAAAACTCAACGATGTTTTTGCAGGCAAAAATCAAAGAAGAACAAGGACCGCAAACGCGTTCTTCTCGTTCTTCATGGCAGTGGGAAACATCCTAGGCTTCGCAGCAGGTTCCTTCTCTCACCTCCACAAAATGCTTCCCTTCACAGCAACCGCTGCATGTAACGTCTACTGTGCAAACCTCAAAACCTGCTTCTTCCTCTCGATCCTTCTCCTCCTAACTATCACAACTGTAGCCCTTACTATCGTCAAAGAAAGACTCCCCCAACCATCCCCATCCCAATCCCTGGCTCATGATCCAGATGCGAATGCTTCCAATGAAGACGAAGAAGAGCCGCTTCCAATAGCATTCCTCGGCGAGATCTTCACCGCATTGCGCAACCTACCGAAACCCATGTGGATGCTTTTGCTAGTAACGTGCCTTAACTGGTTGGCTTGGTTTCCATTCATGTTATTTGATACTGATTGGATGGGTAAAGAAGTTTATGGTGGGGAAGTTGGCGAAGGGAAATTGTATAGTTTGGGTGTTAGAGCTGGGGCCCTTGGTTTGATGTTCAATTCTTTGGTACTTGGATTTACTTCTTTGGTGATTGAATTATTGGCTGGGAAGATTGGGGGAGTTAAGAGGTTGTGGGGCTGTGTGAATTTCTTCTTGGCACTCTGTCTTGGGATGACTGTGTTGATCACAAAGATGGCTGAGTCTTCGGGGAATAGTAAGGCCGGACTTCCACCGCCGACCGGGGTGAAAGTCGGAGCTATGTTGTTGTTTGCTTGCATGGGAATACCATTAGCTGTGAGTTTGAATTCTATAATCTCTTCTTTTGATTTGTTTATTCTGTTTAAGGGAACGAAGTCCATGCATTAAATAAGTAAGGACTCCCATCATCAAACTAGGAAGTGAATATTTTCTACATGATCCATATTTCATTAAAGGAATGAAAAGATAATTGATATAGATCTTTTACTTTGATTTTTCAGGTGACTTACAGTATTCCCTTTGCCCTAGCTGCCATCTTTTCAAATACTACAGGGGGAGGTCAAGGTATGAAAATTAGTAATCCAATTTTTTAAGAATTTTATATTCATTAAACTATATTTCTAACCATTTTCTTTATGTTGCAATTAATAGGACTTACAATGGGAGTCCTGAATCTGGGAATAGTGATACCCCAGGTAAGCTTTCATAGTTTTTCATACACCTCAAAGGCTTAATTTGCTAGAAATTGTCAAGGAACTGAATTAGCACGTACATTGGTGGAACAGATTGTGGTTTCTGTACTGAGTGGGCCTTGGGACTCTCTGTTTGGAGGTGGTAATCTGCCAGCTTTTGTGGTGGGAGCGGTAGCAGCCGCGGCTAGTGCAATTGTGGCCCTTACCATGCTCCCTTCTCCACCTCCCGATTTGCCTGCTTCTAGGATTTTAAGGACAATAAGCTCACCTTTGCCTTGATTTCACTTTTGTCCCGGAATGTTCAGCCTTGCGTTTGTGCTTTCCCCTTTTGAAAGTTAGTGGGTTGGAGAAGAGCACACCTAACGAAAGACCCTAGGTGCTTATTGCTCAAGCCTTCCCTTTCTGTTAATCCTCTTTCTTTCTTATGTACCATCAAGTTGTGTTTTATATATTGAAGAGTGTTCTCACCCTCCTGCTCTCATCGTCGAGTAGGAAAATGGACTTTGTGAAGCCAATAACTCATTTACCATGCCACATGTTACATCAGCCATGCACCGATTCTTCATTATATGATCCTAGCCACTATTATTGTGGAGAAGGTGAAGAAAGGCTGATAAGGTCAGCAAATGCCATAAATGCTGAAATCCACACTCCAACAACATCACGTACAGGAGAAAAGGAATGCTCCAGGAGGACGCAACTCATTATGGTTACATTGTTACAATGGCCACTGTACTTACACATTATGGACACCACCTCGAGGTTGATTAAGACCGTTCATCTAACTTCCCCTATATTGGTTATCAAGTAGACAAAAACCACTCGACCTGGACAGTTCTAGCATCCGAATATTCTATATTTGAATCGATAGAAGAGTTTAAATGCACTCACTCCAGTTCCCAAGTAGTTTAAATGACAATTGATAGTTAAAACCTGACTGAGTTTGTACTCCATACCATTCTATCTAACTTCCCCTTTCAAAGAAATGATCTGTTTTACCTAATTTTTCAATCCTTATTCCTCTCTTAGTTCTTCTTAATTTACAGGGTAACTGTTTTCCAACATTCCGTCAATCATAATCAACGTTCAGAGAGCATATTGAAGATGGGTGGCAGAGCATTTCATACGAAATCCTTCAATTATCATAACTTCCTGAGGAATTGTTATATAGCAGAGTGTCCCTGCAAATCGTAGCGGCAAGAGTACATGGTGTGCTCGCTCTTTTGAACAACCCAACCGTCTATGTTTCAGTTTCATGAGCCACGCACCAAAATTCGAAATTTATGTCTGTGATTTGCAAACTTTCCTATTAGAAATCAAACCCGACGATGTGTATTTTGCAGCAGAAGCTTGATAAATAAAAAGCCTAGAATCATTGAATATAATGACAAAATATTTTGTGTGCGTTCATTCAGAACAAGCTCCACTACTAATAAGTGGTTTAGATCACAGAAACAGAACAGGAAGTTATTGACACAAAGTAGAGCCCTGCATTTGACAAGAGCTATGGTTGCTGTTAGTTACATGTCTTTTGATACATAAAAGGGCCTGAGCAACTGCTCAATTTGGCAAAGTGCCTCAGTTGACAACAAATTGGCCGTGGACCTAAATTCACTCACCCTTCAGAAAAGGAAGAAGAAAAAGAAGTGAGGAGAAGATGAGGGTCTTAATCACCTAACATTTGCTCCACATTAAAAACAAGTGGAATCGGAAATGAGGTTATTAGTAGTCAGAAGGGATGCGAATTTAGTCTTCAAAGCAATCTAATTATAGGTTAATAATGAAGCAGTTGAGATAATATGCAATAATAAGCTAACAGATCATATCCACTACGGATTTTACTACAATTTCCATCCAAGTTTTCCAAGCATTAAACTGATAAGAGCAACTACCAAACTTGATCTTAGCCAAAAGGCCAAGAAATATACCAAGTTTGTTCACGCATTGGCATTGCAGCAGCTGAAATTACTTTCATCAGTCCAAATATGGTATCATACTCTTCGCACATCTAGGTAGGCCATGCATCGAAATTCATCTCCTTGGAATAATCCTCACCCCTACTACAGTAGGTAGGGTGTGACTTTCGGTAGTGCCTTGAGTGAGCCCCCCCTTATTGATGGATTCACACCATTAAAGTGATTGGCCTCAAAGGTCACGATAATCGGACAACTGGAACATCAAGAATGTCCAGTAAGAAATTTAATTTGCATATGCAGCTGACTACATTCAACGCCAACTAAAAGCACATTTGTTTGGATCCTACAGTTGTCTGAGTTTTGGGCTACTATATACATGATACAGGATAAATAAGATGCATGGTATGGATCAACCAGAGGTGGGCCCAGTTTATTAATGTTGGTTAGTCCCACTGCAACCAACCCTGAGGCGGGTCCTACACTACTTCCTCTTATTGGCCGTGACTGTAACGCCGGATAAAACTGGACAAAGTCCACATTAAGTTACTCCAGAGAAGGAAAGTAGTCCAGGTCATGAGTAAGAACAAAAACGCTCCTTTGCCCCCATATATTGCAGAGAGAGAGAGAGAGAGAGAGAGAGAGAGAGAGAGAGAGAGAGTGCGTGATTCTTTTCTCTTACGCCTTGGTTTTCCTCCAGAGCCTTCAATGGATCGGTTCAAGAGCAAAATTGCTTCTTCTACTCTGAATGGAGAGGGAGAACAAGATTCACGCCCAGACCCAGTGAAAAAAATAGCCACCGTAGCGTCAATCTCTGCCGGAGTCCAGTTTGGATGGGCCTTGCAACTGTCCCTCCTCACTCCTTATGTTCAAGTGCTTGGAATCCCACATACATGGGCCTCCTTGATATGGCTCTGTGGCCCAGTCTCCGGCATGATAGTCCAGCCAATTGTAGGCTACCACAGTGACCGATGCGGTGCCAGGTGGGGCCGGCGTAAGCCCTTCATTGCCGGTGGAACAGGCCTTGTTGCTGTTGCCGCTGTCCTCATTTCCTATGCGATGGACATGGGTCGAGCCCTTGGTGATCCACTGGAGGAGGGGAAAAGGAAGACCAACGCAATTGTCATTTTCGTAGTCGGATTTTGGATTCTTGACGTCGCTAACAACATGTTACAGGGACCTCTGCGGGCTTTTCTTGCTGATCTTGCAGGTACTTATATCATCTCATTTTCATATATGTGGTTCTGGCCCCTCTTTTACCTTGTACGGCCCATCTGTGGTTGATCCACACTCTTTTCGTTGCTCGTCAAATATGAGCATTTGTTTGTACAGAGTTTCAGGTTTGAGCATGGTTTATGGTTACTTGATGAATAACATGGAAGAAATTAAATGAAAGCAGGCGGGATCAACCACAGATGGGCTCATAAGGTAGAAGTGGGTTCTTTCCCGTAAATCCGATGAGGTTGTGTCCTGCCCAAGCATTCGTAATATTATTGCTGAAAAGTTTCGTGGTTAGGGATTTAAATTTTTACCGAAGATGTTTGGATTGGTATGAAGACGCTAACAACTATTGTCTGCATGTGCTATGGACCACGGTGGTTCCGTTGGAGTCGATATGAGTAAAGTAACTGCCTAATTGTGAATAGGCCAAACTCCCATCCATATTTGGCTAATCTGGTAAGAAATTTGGCAGCTGGATGCTACCGGGAGCTCCACATATCGGGCAATTACTGGTTTTCCAGCTGGAGTGGCTTAGCTACAATAGATTTTTTTTGGGGCGGGACCCATGGTAAGTGACTGTGAGGCCTGCCTTGGTTGATCTGGGATGGTAATCTGATTTCTTTGATGATAGATAGACAGATATTACTTTTATTCCTTTTTCTGATAGTTAGTGACACACACCAATGGACGCTCACGAACCCCGTCAGGTGAAAGATGACTCCTTGTGCCACGCCAGGGGACTTTTTGGTGCAAGAGCCAAAAATCACGGGACATTCATGTGATTTGTTTGGTATTGGATATACAAAGGCCAAAAAATCGCGCCCATTGAGCAATTCTAACATTCGGAAGCAATGTGATTTTGGGCCTTGAATGTGGATTGTTGCTTGCATAAAGCTTTTGAACGTCGTGTTTGATGATCAAAAGTACATTATTTTTGGATGCAAGAATGGTCCAATCAGCTCGTTTCAAAGGCCCCCAGCAGCTAGCTATATCACTCGTTCCACGCCTAACATCGATCCGAGGGTCTATACTCAAAAGACTTAAAAATGCATTTGATCCAAAGCCGTTCATCTGTATGATGTCATCTTGGATTGGCTGTGCACTAAAGATCTCTATTTGTGTAGACCTTTAACACCACAATCTTGATTTGTAGAAAAGTGTCGACAGAATTCTATTTAGTCAAAACTATTAAGAGATTTAGCATTGAAGGGGAGTCTTGGCACAACAGTAAAGTTGTCGTTGTGTGATTTTTGAGGTTACGGGTTTAAGATATAAAAATAGTATTTTGTAAAAATGCAAGATAAGGCTATGTACTATATACCTTGTGGTTTGACCCTTCCACATATGCGGGAGCTTTGTCCACCGGGACTGCCCTTTCTGAATAGTTCTAGCTAGGATCACCAAACAGCTGGAGCCCACAGGGTGCAGTTACTAAGCCGGGGAAGTGAATGCATCAATTTTAAAACATGTTGGCCCACAGGTTAGTGATCAAAAACCATTCATCTTAGAGTGTACAAACTTCAAAGATTTATGGGGCATGGCTTATCTAGGTTCTTGTTGCACAAACCTTAACAGGTTATGTTAATCTGTGGAAAGCTCAAATTCTGTTTCAGGCGAAAGTCACAGCAGAATAAGGAACGCGCATGCTTTATACTCATTCTTCTTGGCAGTAGGAAACGTCCTTGGCTTCGCAGCCGGTTCCTTCACCCGCCTACACAAACTTCTCCCCTTCACAACAACCTCCGCCTGTGACATCTATTGTGCAAACCTCAAAACCTGCTTCTTCCTTTCCATCCTCTTCCTCCTAACTGTCACCACTGTCGCTTTTATTTCAGTCCGAGAAAACCTCCCCAAACCCTCCCTTTTGGTGGCTTCTCTGGCATCGGAAAATCAAGCACCCAAGGAATCCATCAGCCACATTTGTACTGCATGGCGAGACATACCAAAGCCCTTGTGGGCACTACTTTTGGTATTGTGTCTGAACTATTTCGCTCTGTCTACGTTCTTATTATATGATACAGATTGGATGGGGAAAGAAGTTTATGGTGGAAAGGTGGGGGATGACAAATTGTACGATATGGGAGTTAGAGCAGGGGCTCTTGGGCTGATCTTCACTTCGATTGTGTTTGGTTTTTCTTCTTTGGCAATTGAGTTCTTGTCTGGGAAGATTGGTGGGGCGAAGAGGTTGTGGGCATGTGGGAATTTCTTCTTGGCGTTGTGTCTTGGGATGACCGTTGTGATTACGAAGATGGCTGGGTCTTCTGGCAATGGCAAGGCTGGAATACCCCCGACAGTGGGTGTGAAGGTCGGAACCATGGCGTTTTTCGCCAGCATGGGAATTCCCTTAGCGGTAAGTTGAGGTTCTATGATCTCCTCTATTTGGTGTACTTCTAGCATGCATGAGAAGGAAATTGATGTAGATTATTTAATGTTTCAGGTGACCTATAGTATTCCCTATGCTCTAGCTTCTATTTTCTCAAATGCTTTGGGAGGTGGTCAAGGTAGGTAAATCATAATTTTCTCAAATTTTTAAGAATTGATTATCATTTACTTAATTTGAAAACATTTCCTTTGTGTTGCAATTAACAGGACTTACATTAGGAGTTCTGAATCTGGGAATAGCCATACCACAGGTGAGCCTACAGATAGAAGTACTTTGATAATAGTATCCATCTTTGATTTAAGTATGGACGAAAATTGATTGGATTGTAGTTGGATTAATGGTGGAACAGCTTGTGGTTTCTTTAACGAGTGGGCCCTGGGACGCACTGTTTGGAGGGGGTAATCTGCCGGCTTTCTTGATGGGAGCAGTAGCGGCCGTGGCAAGTGGAATATTGGGCCTTACCATACTTCCTTCTCCTCCTGATTCAGCCCCATTCCCTTGATTTCATCTTTCTTTTCCAATGTTAAGACTTCCTTTTGTATATCTTCTCTTTCTCTCTGTGCTTTTTATATAAGCATTAAACTTCAATGATAATATGGATCGTTACTGTTTGTGACCTTCCTTTTCACTAGCTACCACTATTACAGATGCCTAAGATTGTCGTCTGTTGGAGTAAGATTTTACCAATTAGAGGAATTCTTTGGCGCGAGTTCACATCAAGTTACCACGAGGCATCCCGCTTTTACATAACAGCTATCAAGGCCGTTCATCTGATTTCTCCAACTTTGTTTAGGAGCCTAAAGAGCACATCTAGTGAACGATTCTAGCTAGCATCTGGAAAAATGTGTTTTTGGTTAATGAACACGGACAGTTGCCTGCAGAAAGGTCCAAACAGTTCGCTTTCAAATATCAAAGGTACTCGTTTTCAGATGGTAGAATCTTCCAATCGTTATGATTTGTTCTCATACTTATGCAAATTCGGAGAAATAGCCAAGATCCATTATGCTAAAGCGGGGTCTCACAGTAACTTGTAGTGAGGCCGTGCCACAAGCTCAAAGTAAAACATTTTTCTAACAAACAAATGTTTTCTAAAAGAAAGAAAGACCCCAGTTCAGCCTACGCATATCTTTCCAAAAGACTATGGGAACCCAACAAGATACAACGAGCAAAACGGATTCCCAACAGGGGACCAAGTCCACTCAATGACCTGTCGCTAGTATGTTGAGTTAACAGATTCAATGACTATGTACATGTGCTCTGACCTTATTGAGGGCTTCGTTCGTAAAAGCAGCACCACCTGTCCAGGTGCACAGTTAAAAGGTGTCAAATAATTGAAGTTTTTCTGTAAAAATCATGACTTTCGATATTCCAATCTGATACCCAATATTTCTAGTTCTCTCGTCTCGCTGGTCGAACTGACTAGAAACTTACCAGCATAAATATAAACTAAGCGATTCATCACTGATTTTATGAATATTTGCCAAATTCTCGGGAACTAACAACAGTTTTGCCTACTTTAGTGAATTACGAACCCATGATTTATGAATTTTTTACCTCGTTGAAAGCTGATCAATTTTTTCTAAATGAGGGTGTAACATGAAGGAATCCTAGGAGGTCACCTATCTTAGTATTACTCTCTCCCAACTACGCTTAATTGCAGAGTCTTGATGGGTTCTAGTACATTAATACTAGTATAATCGTACCCTATAAGGTAATCATCAATCCAATTTCTGCTTTTTAACTTTGTAGCTTTAGATTTGATACGCACGAGAGAGAGAGAGAGAGAGAGAGAGAGAGAGAGAGAGAGAGAGAGATCTCCTTAGCCATGTTTTAGAGGAAGTTAAGCTTTTGATGAATGATTGGGGTAGCCAGTACTAAGAACAAGTTGCCAGTCTGTGTGTAGGCGGTCACCCAGCATAGCTTAGTGCTGTTTTTCAGTTGTAAGCCACGTAAGAGATGCCCTCAAATTATTAACAAAATACAAGTAATGCAGACCAGCACAAGAGTATCATGCTTTTCCTCCAATTAGTTGGTCTACTCCCTCATTATTGAATCCCCAAATTCCATCATCTTGTTCCAATCCCCATATTGCCCATGCTTTCCTGTCCTATTTGCCAATGAATAATATATACCGTCAGTTCTCATTTCACAGATATTCCCTTCTCACTAACATTTTGGCCATTTTAGCCAAATAACTCATGTAGGACCAGAAAAAAAAAAAGAAAAAGAGGACAAGTGACAGCACTGTATCCTTTTTGGTCTTTGCCTTCTACGTTGAATATTTTAAACTCAAACCCCTAATCATTGTCCAATATTAAAACTCAAATCATCTCGTTAAATTCTCCACGGATCCCCTTTAGATCTCCCCTTCACCTCCTTCCACTTCCTACCTAACATGGGTTTCTCACTAGAGCATCCTGGCACCATACTTCTCCAACTTGTTCAAAGAATTTTTGTTCTCTTTTCTGCACTCGGAGCCGTAATGGGTTTCTACAACAGTTTCCTTTACCAATCACCGGAATCATCAAAATCCGATAGTTCTTCAGTGACGCCAGAGATGATAAAGAGAAACCTTCCAGTGATGAAATATAATGAAGAGATGGTGGGGAATTTGAGTGATTGTGCTGTTTGTTTGAGCCAATTCAAGGAAGGAGATTGGATTGCTGAGGTGGGATCATGTGGACATGTTTATCACAAGGATTGTATAGAGAGATGGGTGGAGAATGACAGGAACATGTGTCCTTTGTGTAGGAGTCCTTTGTTGATGGATGAAGGTATCATAACAAGAGAGACCAGCAAGTATGGTTGGGTGGTGGACAACATTGCTTATCTTTTTGGAGAAGACCTTTAGCTAGAGTTTCAGCAGTTTTGTGTATTTTCCGGAGAAGACATTTAGTTATTTTAGGAATTTTTCTCTGTAATATTGGATTGATTGGGTGGGGAAATTCATTAGCAGTAGTAGCCATTATGCTAGTTTGTATCTATATCTATCTATCTATAGCTGTGTATGCTCAAGCTTGTGTACTAAATTAATTGCTTCATATTAAGTAGGTATCTTTCTGATATCTCTTCATGGTACATAACTGACCGGTGAGTGTTTGTAATGTGACTTTCGATGAGTGATCTTGTGGCCTGGTAGAGGTGAATGTGTTGACAGAGGAATACAAAAACAATCAATTTTAAGGGAAGGGAGGAATCCCAACCTACACATTTGCTCTGGAGCTAGTGTATAGAGTGCCTTTAGATCCACTTTCCATTTTCTACTATCTCCAGTCCGCTACCAAAAAGTAGAAACAAAATCATGGACCTAGGTGAGAGCCAAAAGCCGTCTATCACAGATGGTCGCGGATAAAAGGGCATTTTCCTTGGTACCAAACCGTTCATTTCGCAAAGATTAACTTCAAAGATTACCAGGAAACATCAATTTCCTGAATCCTGATAGAGGATAAATTCATCATTGAATGTCGAAACTTAGGAAATTGACACGGAATGGGAAAATGCTACCCAAGCTTATAACCACATTGAGTGCTGTGACAAGAATAATCAGATGCGCTATAGCTTGGCGATGGTATTGCGAAGTGTTGGTCATACTTGTATTTTTTATTTTACTCGTACTTAAAAAAGGGGCAAAGGGCAGCCCCGGTGCACGAAGCTCCTGCCTATGTAGGGTCATGGGAAGGGCTGGACCACAAGGGCCTATTGTAGGCAGTCTTACCTTGCATTTTGCAAGAGACTAATTCCACACTTTGAACCCGTGACCTCAAGATCACATGACAACAACTTTTACCGTTGCGCCAAGGCTCCCCTTCTTACTCATACTTCAATTGGCTAATATTTACAAGTGAAATTATTGGCACGCACTCTATTGGGTATTCTGGATACCATTGGGTCTGAGTTGCAAATAGCTGGCCAACCTCATGGGCCTTGCTTGTGCTGGATGCTCAATTCTATTTTCAGAGGAAATATAAGCGCAGATCTTCCAACGACAACGCAATGATAACTGAAAGGGTCTTCATTTATACTCTTGGCCCTTGATATTTTCAAAATATAAAAATATATGCCTTCACTATAGAACTGCCATTTTAGTCCAGGGGTGGGACAAAGATATAGGCCCAATGATTTTTCTGCTTGTATCAGGCATAAGTCAGTCCGAGCAAATTGGACTGGATTTAATTACTTGGGCAGTCTCATAGACAAAGCCTCTTCTAGGCCAGATCAGTAGCTTTTCGTATACGGGCCCAACCAAGCCAAATCCTACCCCCGATAGAACCAAAATTGTACAAAATTCAAAGGATTTTTTTGAGAGAACTCAATAAGAATATTTTGAGGGAATGGGCTATCATGCATGGCTGCTGACTCATTTTACAGAGGGAGACACCATATGATTCTACGGGGGCGAAACAAACAGTTTTATGATTCATCTTAAAACTCAGAGCAACAAATGCTACGATCATCCAGTAGACGACACTCTTCAGGCATGGCTTATTGACGATCAGCTGCAATCAGGACGGGATCTGGCTTGTTGTGTCGCGTGCCACATACGCAACTCACGTAACCGGAGTCTCTCTCTTGCATCATGCTCACACAAATACGAAGCCGGCTACATCACAAAAACAATTAAGCAGCAGTCAACATCGCCTACAGTTTTGTTACTTTTCGTGCTTTTGACAGTACGTTTAGTGCGATAATGACGTGGGATAATAAAGCAGGACTTTGCTTGAATGAAAACAAGCTAATGATACCAAAAAACAGATATGTAGAGGAACTTTCTAGGATTCTCACTTGGGGGATTCTTCGTGCCAGGATCACTATTTAGCACGTCCAAAACAGAAAGAAGACTAAGAACAAGAACGCTTATAATTATCAAAACCACACTCTATCCCATGCTAATCTCATTCATATCCTGATGAAAGAGGATATTTGCCTTTGAACGGGTACATGTACCGACGGGGCCTAGTTTTTGTATCATCTGAACCATTTAGTTTTACTGAACATATCATATATGAGCTGCGCACCCAGACTTGTAACTTTGCTTTAAAATGTCTGGCCTGGGAATGAATAAGGAGAGCTCTTCATTCCATTCATACATCAAATCATCAAAGGATTAAACTTGTCCAAGAAGGGAAAGTTTTTGTGTACCATCCAATCACTGGAAGACAATACTTTCAATGCTGTGATCAGAGAACAAGTGAGCTCCTCGTTTAGTCCGTCCTCTCATATCTTAGTGGAAAAACATGCGCCCGTCGGATTTGTCTTATAACCATTCTCATCGATGAATCTGTCTCCTACGGGCTATATTTGTCAGACTCTGATCATTAGGCTAGTTCATCTGGTGGGTCTTCACTAGGCGACTTAAAGGGTCCGAATAGATTGTTGACAGAGATTACATTCAGAAGATCGAAACATGTAATGAAGCAATGGTTCAATGACATCAACTATGGGTCAAGCGTCATCATATCAGGTTTAGGAACGAGGCAATAAGCTGGACCTCTGTTGGCCGAGACAGTAAGACAAAGAAAACACGCACAAGCTTTCATATTAGAGAGTTGCATAACTTTTCAAAGGCAAATAAAGAAAGGTCGAATGTTGCCTCCATTCTAACGGAAAGGAGAATTAATGGCATTGTCAAAAGTGTGGATACAATTTCTTAGTTCTAATAGAGCGCCATAAAGATAAGGAAATCCTTTCAAATTGCAACTGCTCTAGTAGTTTCTTTTGAAATAGTGCATGAACGGGTTGAGTAGTTAAGAGAACCAAGCAGCCGACCCCAACCGGCATTTTCTTCTTCTCATCAATTAAAAAGCTCCTGCTTGTGTTTCCTCTCTTTTCAAAGATACTGTATGAGTTTTAACTTGGTAGAGATCATATCTTATTCCTTTATTTTCACTTATGCTTAATGCATGTCTTAAACATTAGGCTGTTCGATAGTCGGAAAAAAAGAGAGGGTGCATTCGGCTGATACCGATCCGATCAACATTGACCACATATTGAACCGCTAGCGAAAATATTATATAATTTAATCAACTAGTTGTACCATGATCGAAATGCTGATTAATTCCATCGTATTGCGGCGACAATTAGATGGATCAGATTCTTGAAACCACAGACCATAGGTCTAGACTCGGCATCGGACAGACCAAACTTACAAGCTTTTTGCTCCACCAATTACTTATTTATGATTTGTATATATGACTTAGTAAGAAGGAGAGCTTTAGCACAAGGTAAAATTATCATTGTGTGACCTTGAGGTCACAGGTCTGAAGCATTTAGAAATAGTCACTTGCAAAAATATAAAGTAAGGATGCATACTATAGGCTCCTGTGGTCTACTCCTTCTTTGAACCTCATGTACGTGGAAGCTTTGTGCATTAGAATATCATATACAACTTAGTAATTATATCCTTATATTTTTATACAATAGTAGGGTAAGACCCAGATATTTATGATCCAGACCGCCTGTTTCCTTGCAATCCATCTGGCTATTTCATATGCAATTCCAATTAATTTTGGAATATCTGTTAAGAAAAACAAAAGGAAGATCACGATGACCTGATGTACCAATGCGAGATTTCGGCTTATGGAACAAACGGGCCTCTATTGCGCTTTCACTTCTAGGTGGAAACAGACTAGCATTTTCCATGTAAACAGCTCTTGTCCGTAAAATTATAGGGACAATAGCCAAAGTTAGCTAGTGAGATCAACTGCCTCTTTGTTTCTTGTGGCTTGGACTATGGTATATTCGGGCGGCTGTTTCGAAGTCTACTTTTCGCACTCTCAAAACATAATCGAATGTTTTGGATTTTTCCAAATGGCCACACCCGGCACATTGGTCTACAACGACAGCTAGATGCACGTGGAACCCGGATTCTTACTGATCAGAACCGTTAGTCTTCTGGGCAACATCAGATCATCACTAGATTAATTTACCCTCTGATAGAGTAAGATTTTGTTACCAGTCTTTTGAACCTTCTAATCAGTTCATTTACAGCCCTAGATAGTGCTTTTTTAACATCATCAATGCAGTGCCTGGCCACCCGGATTTTCAAAAAGGAATTTTTAAAATAAACTTTTGGAAAAGAAATTTCTATAGGATTTTCTTTTTAACATTTGAAACATATAATACATACTTATTTTCAATTCCACCCTTCAACCTGGTCACTTTAAAATCTTTACATATAATAGCAGAATAAAACAATATCATTCTAGGGTTTCCTGGTCACAGTCCAAATAATAAAGAATTTAAATTCAAGTTATAATTTAGGCTAAATATCTTAGTATCACCTGTCTTATTACGTTCATAATCAAATGTTCATGGTTCAAAAAATAAAGTAGTAACGAGTTCAACTAACTACTCTTATTTATACTTTCTTCTTATACTTTTCCTTGTTCAACTTTCACTAGCCAACCACCTTATCCTCTTGTGCTTTACTTGAAATGTTTTGTAGGAGTGAGTACAATGACTCAATAGGAAAATATATAAACCAACCATTTGAAAACCATGGCAATCATATATGTACAAATTAAGAAATGTAAACAATTAAATACTCGATATTAAAACTTTGTGGTTTCCAAATCATTTTAAAAATCTTATACTCTTTTGATGTGCAAAGACATATGAGATCTTGTCATATCATATTGTATCTTGCTATATCACATTTTATAACATATCTGGTCATATCACATCATACTATGTCATATCAATTCATAATCATGGCATATTTGTAATAGCTGAGGGCCCCATGCACAACAATATTATCTGCTTCAGAGACCAGTCCCCCATGGCTTTGTTTTTCCATTGTAGGAAAAGGCTTTATTGCATGTAAAGTCCTCATAACTCTTGTTAACAGCCTATTAACTTTTCCCTTAGCGATGTGGGACTAACTTTCTAACTTATCATGCACCACTTAACAACAATCCTACCCTCTTTAGGGAACATGTGTCCCCGCGTGTTGCACCCATATGTACCTGGGAACTACGTGCCAACCAGCCACACACTAAGTCAGGGATTGGCTCTGATACTACTGTAACAACTCGAGGGCCCTCCACACAACAATATTATCCGCTTTGGAGACTAGGGCCCATATCACCTAGCCCCCGCAAGGCTTTGTTCTTTCCTTGCAGGAAAAGGCCTTGTTGTAAGGAGAGTCGCACACCACTCTTATCAACAGCCCAATAACTTTTTCCTTAGCGATGTCAGACTAACTCTCAGTGCTACCAGATGCCCACTTAATGGTGCCCTACCTACCTTAGGGAACATGCGACCCTGTGTGTTGGCAGCCACACGTAACCTGAGAACCACATGCCAGCTAGCCAACACCGGGTCAGGGGTTGGCTCTGATACCACTGTAATAGCCTAAGGGCCTCACACACAACAATATTGTCCGCTTTATAGACTGGGGCTCATATCAGCCGACCCCCATATGGCTTTGTTCTTCCCTTGCACGAAAAGGCCTTGTTGCATGTGAAGTCCTCATAACTCTTATCAACAACCCAATCACTTTTCCCTTAACAATGCGGGACTAACTCTTAGACATGCTGAGCGCCACTTAATAGCTTTAACTGGATTGTTGATAAGAGTTAGGAGGACTTTACATGTAACAAGGCCTTTTCGCACAAGGGAAGAACAAAGCCGTGCGGGGGCTGGGTGATATGGCCCCAGTTTCCAAAGGGGACAATATTGTTGTGTGTAGGGCCCTCAACTATTACAATGGTATCAGAGCCAACCCATGACCCAGTGTGGGCTGGCCGGCACGTGATTCATAGGTATGTGTGGGCATAACACGCGGGGACGCATATTCCCTTAAGGGCTATCCATGAGGGCTATCCATGTGCTGCCGTTGCAACACATTGCCCATGCGCTAGGTGACTAATGCATCATCCATGCACTATGTGGCATGTATACAATGCATACGCTACTTGTTATTTGTGCCACCCCTCTGCATGATGTCATGCATGTTGCTTAAGCAAAGCTTAACGCAAAACATCCCGCACTTTGTGGTACATATCACCCCAGTAATGGATGCCATGCTTGTTGTCCTTGCACTAGGGTGTTGTATATACGGTCTAGGCGCTAGGGGCTGTGTGCCATGAGCTATTGTTTGGTTGTTGCTCTCCACACTAGGCGATACCCACTTAATCTATGCAATTAATTTTCCATGCAAATTGGCAAGCTAAGATTCATGCAAGAATATCCATGTAATAATTGTAAATTATGTGATCCAAATGATGTTTTATGTATGTATACAAGTCATACATCATGCATGGTCTAAGTATCAGATGATAGTTGACATAATTAATTACGTAATATCATGCATGTACCTAGGTTGGTCCTCATGCAAAATAACTCATGCATTAGGTTTTCACTCCTTATCCAAATGCACCGTGTAGTCCATGTTGCTCATGCGTGAGAGGCCAACATGCACTTATTGCGTTAAAGCCAGCATGCTGCCCAATCCAAGTGTCATGTATAACCTGATGTCCATGATCAACTTGAAATCAAAGGTGGTCGTGTGCATGTAAGATTAGAAAACTAAGATTTGCATTTAAGGCTTAGGAATCCATATGTCAATTGATAAGTCATTTGGATTAAAAATAAAACATCAACCATTTCACAATCTTGTGCACACAAGTAATCAATGAAGACGAGAGCTACGAACTATTAGTAGAGAACTATGAACGGATGGATATTATTATAAATCCATGCGCTATTTGATCATGAGATAAGATCTCCATCAAGAAGATCTAAGGCCCAACACCTGTAACCATTTGTATAGATTAATTTCCAAAGTATTCATAATGCAACAACATGCTTAGATGACTTTGTGTATGTATCATAAATAGAAGAGATCTAACCCAAAGGTACATACTTATTCATGTTTAGATCTTTATAAAATGAGATTATCATTATTAGAATCATGTAAAACTATATCATCGTGATTGGATCCATATAAAACAAGCAAATCACACTTTGATTTCTAATCAAGGAATCAAAACATGTTATAAATGGTAAGCAATATCAAGAGCCTAACATTTCAATCTAGACCATACAAGCTCTTCATTAACATATATGTCAACTAGATTAGTCATGAAATCAATCAACTAGATTAGTCATGAAATCAATCACATAATGATAAATTTTCATTCGAAAATCAATTAGATTAGATAAATTCCTATACTCCTATCTAGATTAGATTATGAATCTGTTCTTCTACAATCCAAAACGCAAAAATCTGAAAAGAATGCTCCTGCCCCAATTGGAGTCTCCTTCTCTCACTCTCTATTTCCTCCTCTCTCTTTTTTCCTTTTTTGTCTAGCTAGATGTCCTTCACTCTATATGGGATTTCTTGGCTAGTTGACTATTGAAGCTGTACGATAATTTCTTTTCTATCCCATGCTCCACAGATCTTCATCCTATTCTTTCCTTAGATCACAGTGATCCTAGCCTTTTCTCTTATTATACTCTAGATCACAATCCTAGGTTGAATGTTCTCTAGTTTTTGGAAATCTAGATTTTCTATAAAAATAAAAATAAAAATAAATAATTAAATTAGCATATCATTTTGATAGTTAGAACTCTAAACTTAAGTTATTAACACTTCTCTACATTCCATAAAAATTGCTTACTTTTGGTGATAACTTTTGCAAAAATAAATATTTATATTATCAAAATTTGGGTCGTTACAACAACATTTTGGTGCATGATTCATCTATGACGTGGCCTGATGTGATAAGCTGCTCATGTAAAAGCACCAGGAATTGATGGTCAATCGCATTCTCTGCTGGAGGGGTTCGAAACTGAACTTATATGCATATGATACTAAATCTGATCGATGATTTTTAGATTTTATTTTAAATATCCGACTTAATTTGGTTATGGCATGCATTTAAGCATCTAATCCCAATAAAGTGATATGGATCAAAATACTCTTTTAGCATATGCTAAATTTATTTTAAGCTAGGTACATATAACGGATAATTATGTCATTCTGTTTCTTTGTTCTGTCATTATGTATTATACGTGTAATTGTGTTCTTAAGTCCCATCTTAATTATGTCATTCTGTTTCTTTGTTCTGTCATTATGTATTATACGTGTAATTGTGTTCTTAAGTCCCATCTTCCTCTTTCAGTTTAAAGAAATCTCTCTCTCTCTCTCTCTCTCTCTCTCTCTCTCTCTCTCTCTCTCTCTCTCTCTCTCTCTCTCTCTCTCTCTCTCTCCCCTGCCCCACCCCGGAATGGTTACATTTAGGATGGGATCCAATGTCCGAGGAAGGGGCGGACCACAGAGGCCTAAAGTACACAGTCTTACCTTGCATTTTGCAAAAATCTGTTTCCACGCTTTGAACCCGTGACCTCAGGGTCACACGACGACAACTTTTACCCTTGCGCCAAGGCTCCCCTTCTTCTTATAAAAGGACAGCCCCGGAGCACGAAGCCCCGGAGCAAACTATATACAAGTATATTCTAATTCCTAAATTTACACCAAATGTAGGGAGGAGTGGCGTGTATCTTTGACAACTTTCGGCTTACCATTACGAGCTTATAACTTGCTAAAATATCAGCAAAGGGCTCTGGGTGTTCCCGTGTATCAGATTTGCACCATGGTTTCCGTCAAATAAGTAACCTTATAACGAGCCTAATATCAGCGAAATGGCTTACATTCCCAGTGACCCAGTGTGTCCACATCCGACACCCAAATCTTTAAAGGACCCTGCTATGACTGTCGAATCCGCGGGGTGAAATCAAAGTAGAGGAGATCTTCCTGACCCTAATTTTACTCTATCTTATTGCGTACGTTACCCTTAGTTGACTGCAAACAAGCCACCAACAAAGTTCGTTCAAAATCAACATAAAGAATGGCGTGGATGGACGACGGAAAAAGAGAAAAAGCGAATTCAGATGGAAGAATTTATGTCCGTGAGTACTTCTAGAAATAGATAAAGAACAAGTTGTAACAAGACGGTAGGTGATTCCACACCTTTCCCGCTGTTTTTTGTCGACTGTAAATGGCATCTTTGAAGCATTCCCAATATTCTTCAGACAAAACTCCTCTAACCTCGGACCCAAGAAAAGATCCCCTTTCTCCCAAGTTATCAAATGCAACAGGACAAACCCAGTTCCTCCTCTTCCATTTGGTTCTTTCCCCATTTGATGCCATGAAGGAATTTTCATGAAATCCAACTCCAATTCCCTTAAATCCAAACCAACCCATTTGTTCTTCTCCATTGCCGACCTTTGCTTCGTTTTCTAACAGATGCAAGACATGAGAGATGAGTTCTTAGACCTTGGCCTGGCCATCAATGTGTCAGGTGGTGGAAGGAAGAGAAAGAAAAGAGACGAATCAAAAGCTGACAACTCATTTGATAGAGAGGAGAAAAGCCTACTGGGTTTTCTTCAGATCAGAGAACAGATGCTGAAACTTGAACCAAGTAGAGGAGTGGAGAGTGGAAGAGGTTTGCATTTGATTCATTCATTGCTGATGGCTGCTACTTCTATCGACGAAAATAAGATCACTTCCGCAGCTGAGAACTTGTGTGAATTGTACAGAAACGTCTCTTTGAATGGTGATTCAATCCAAAGAGTATCCGCATATTTTGCAGATGCTCTAGCAGCCAGGCTTGTCACACAGAAATCTCCCTTTTATGATACCATAATGAAGGACCCGTCTCAGGAGGAAGAGTTTTCTGCCTTCACAGAGCTATATAGAGCTTCTCCTTATTATCAGTTTGCTCATTTCACTGCAAATCAAGCCATCATTGAAGCTTTTGAAGAGGAGGAACGGAAGAACGGAAGAACTTTACATGTTATAGATTTTGATGTTTCCTATGGCTTCCAATGGCCTTCCTTAATTCAATCACTTTCGGATAAAGCCACAAGTCGCAAACGACTGTGTCTCCGAATAACTGGGTTCGGGCGCAACATGGATGAACTCGTTGAAACTGAAACAAGACTGGTGAATTTCTCAAAAGGATGTCAAAATTTGGATTTTGAGTTTCAAGGTGTTTTGAGAGGTTCGAAGAATGTGAATTTGAACATCAGGAAGAACGAAACAATTGCTGTGAACTTGGTATTTTGTCTACATACAATTGGAAGCTCTTCGCAGATTTCTGATGCATTGAAATCTGTCTATTTGCTTAATCCATCTGTTGTAATTCTCGTAGAACAAGAAGGTTGTCGAAGACCCAAAAGCTTCTTGTCTAGATTCATGGAGTCTCTGCACTATTTTGCGGCCATGTTTGATTCGTTGGATGACTGCTTTCCCATCGAAAGTGCAGAAAGGATGAGCATAGAGAAGAATCATTTGGGGAAAGAGATTAAGTACATGATAAACTGTGATAAGGATGAGGAGAATCATCAGAGATATGAAAGGTTGGAAACATGGAAAGCAAGGATGGAGAGTGCTGGGTTTAGAGGGATTAAGTTGAGTTCGAGATCTGTTAGCCAGGCAAAACTTCTTTTAAAGATTAGGAGCCATTGTTCTGCATTGGAATGTGAAAGAGGAGGTGGAGGTGGATTCAAGGTTTTTGAGAGAGATGAAGGGCGGGCTCTTTCTTTGGGATGGCAAGATAGGTATCTGATAACAGCTTCTGCATGGCACTGTGCTTGATAGATATCGGCTTTGTTTCTCTTCCTTGTTATCTATTTGTTTCTCAAACTGACCCTCAGAATAGAGATTTGATTTTTTCTCCTTTTTTACTAGATTTTGATACAACAATTACCATCCCTAGGTTCTATAGCCTACCGAAGATATATGATGGGACTGGTGATCTTTGTAATTTGTAAAGAACGATGTAATTCATCTGATGAATAAAGATAGAAACTGTTACAGGCACTTGTGTGGTTCTACAAGACAGTTAATTAACTGATAGCTTCTGCATGGCGCTGTGTTTGAGACTCTCTCTCTCTCTCTCTCTCTCTCTCTCTCTCTCTCTCTAGCGGAGGCTTTATAAAATAAGAAAAATGTTGGAATTGTTGAATCGCACACGATTACTAGCTACAACCTTCTATAAACCTGTTGAATCTCACGACTCCTAGGCAAATAGGCATCAAAATCCCAAAAGAATTCGAATTTTGAAAAGAAAATAGAGGCACACTATGAAATATTTATAAAACGGCTAACAAAAAAAAAAACCCTCCCCAGCCCTAGGGTGTACAATATATAAAAAAAACCCTAAAATTACCCAAAATAGCAAAAGTCCCAAAAAAAGTCATAGAAATTACGAAACTGCCACTAGTTCAATTTTTCAAAATTTTCCATAAAAAGACATGTCATCTCCTCAACCGCATCATTCTTCCCAGGGTGGATAGAATTCACCCTTGAATTGTCTTCATCCGAACTATCTCCAGCGAAGGGAACCAAATGCTTCACATTAAACACATCTGTAGTGCGAATATGACTAGGCAGCGTCAAGCAGTAGGCATTAGGATTGATCTTCTCGATGATCTCCACTGGCCCAATCTTCTTGGCTGAAGGTTTATTTTATTCACCAACAGAAAACCTATCCTTAGTAAGAATAGCCCACACAAAATCACCCACTTCAAATTCCACATGCTGTCTCTTTTTATCAGCAGCTTCTTTGTACTTGCCCGTAGCTTTTTTCAAATTATCATGGACAGCCTTATGAATCTCTTGCAAACTAGTCACAAAGTCTTCTGCCTTCTCATGAATTTTGGTCTTGTTTGGTAAAGGCAACAAATCAAGTGGACCTCTAGGAACAATAGTAAACATAACCTGAAAAGGACTGAAACTAGTACTATGATTAACTGCATGGTTGTGTGCAAATTCTGCTTGGCTCAACTTCTGATCCCAACTCTTCACATGCTCACCAACCAAACAGCTCAACAGATTCCCCAAAGACCAATTCACAACCTCAGTTTGCCCATCTATTTGAGGATGATAGGCACTACTGAAATTCAACTGAGTATTCATCATCTTCCATAAGCTGCGCCAAAAATGGCTAAGAAACCTGGTGTCTCTATCAGAAACAATTGTTGTAGGCAACCCATGTAAATGATAAACCTCCCGAAAATATAATTGAGCAACACGAACAGCATCTATTGTTTTCTTGCAAGGAATAAAGTGTACCATCTTAGAAAATCTATCAACCATAACAAAGATAGAATCATTAGCTCGCTGTGTTTGTGGCAACCCCAACACAAAATCCATGCTAACATCAACCCAAGGTTCCGAAGGAATTGGCAATGGCATATATAAACCCGCATTGGTAGCTGTCCCCTTAGAAACCTGACAAATTCTGCACCATTGCACAAACTTCTCTACCTCTTTGCGAATGGTTGGCCAAAAGTAAGAAGCCTGAACCAATTGTAAAGTTCGATCACGACCTACATGACCTTCACCATGCAACTCCTTAATAATCTGAAGCCGTAAGCTACAATCTGGAATGCACAATTTATTGCCTTTAAACAGACATCCATCCAGCAACAAGAAATCTGTCTTCTCACCAACCCTGACTTTTGCCAAAACACTAGAAAAGTATGAATTAGTCTCAAGTAATTTAGAAAAAGAATCAAAGCCAGGTACCTCTACATGCATCCTATTCAAGAGACTCTTCTACCTACTTAATGCATCAGCCACCTTGTTTGTAACACCAAATTTATGCTTCACAACAAAAGTAAAATGCTCCAAATAAGCAACCCAAGAAGCATGCCTAGTTGACACCTTATCCTGACTGTGCAAGTGCTTCAAAGCCTCATGATCAGTATACAAAATAAATTTCCTATAAAACAAATAATGCCCCAATGCTTAACAGCCTGCACCACAGCATAAAACTCCACATCATAGGTACTATATTGCAATTTTGCACCAGACAGCTTCTCACTAAAATAAGCAACTGGCCTATTGTTTTAGCTCAAAACCACTACCATTTCCACTGCATCTGCATGTAACTCAAAAGGCTGATGAAAATCTCGCAACACCAAAATAGGAGCTGTTGTAAGGCGCACCTTAATCTGTTCAAAAGCCCTTTCTGCCTCATCACCCCACACGAACTTTCCACCCTTCATGCAATCTGTAATGGGAGCCATAATACTACTAAAGTGAGGAATAAAACCCCTATAGAAAGATGCCAGCCCATGAAAGCTTTGAACCTCAGTGATAGTGCTGGGTCTAGGCCAATTTCGAACTGCCTCCATTTTCGACTCATCTACTCGCAATCCCTCACCAGAAATCACATAGCCAAGAAAAAGCACCTCAAAGGTCATGAAAGCACACTTCTTCATTGCTACATAAAACTTCTCCCTGCGAAGCACACTAAGGACATCCTGCAAATGTTTAAGATGTTCCTCAGGGTTAGCACTATATATCAATATATCGTCAAAATACACATTGACACATTTGCCAATGAATGGCCTCAAAATCTGGTTCATGACTCATATAAAAGTACTGGGTGCATTTGGCAACCCCAAACGGCATCACCAACCACTCATACAACCCCTCCCTCGTCTTAAATGTTGTTTTCCACTCATCACCAATTCTAACTCGAATCTAATGGTATCCACTCTTCAAATCCAGTTTAGTGAATACTCTAGCACCACTAACTTGATCAAGTAAATCATCCAAAGGAGGAATAAGAAAGCGATACCTGATAGTAATTTTGTTGACAGCTCTATTATCCACACACATATGCCATGAACCATCTTTCTTAGGTGTCAGAAGGGTTGGGACTACACAAGGACTCAAACTCTCTCGAATAAACCCCTTAGCTAGCAACTCCTCAACCTGCCTCCTCAACTCCTCATGTTCTCTAGGACTCATTCTGTAATGTGGCCTGTTTGGAAGGGCTGCTCCAGGCTCAAGGTCAATCTGATGTTGAATATCACACAACAGAGGTAACTCATCCAGCAGCTCATCTGGAAACACATCACGAAATTCTGCCACAACTGAAACTGCTGCTGCAAGAATTTCTACCCCTTCAGTGACCTCCTTACCCACCAAAACATACACTATCTCTGTATCCAGCAATTCTTCTTCAAACCTGGCTAGAGATTGCAAACTAGAATTTTCTTTCACAGGTTTAAACTCAACAGGATCCTTAACAGGCACCAACACAATTTTCACTCCCTTAAACATAAAATTGTGAGTATTAACCCTACCATCATGCACTACACCCCTATCAAACTGCCAAGGTCTCCCTAACAACAACTGACATGCATCCATAGCAACCACATCACACTAAACAACATCTCTATATTTAGAACCAATAGAAAAGAAAACCAGCGCACGTTTAGAAACTATTACCTCTCCTCTTTTTTTCAGCCAAGACAGCCTGTAAGGCTTAGGGTGCTGCTTAGTTTCAATGCCCAATTTCTGAATTGCTTCTATGGACACAATATTTTCACAACTCCCAGCATCAATCATAAATCTGCACACTTTACCCAAGATGGTACAAGTAGACTAAAAAATATTATTTCTTAGCCAGTCATCTTCAATAGCTTTGGACGTCATACAGGACCTCCTAACAACCAACGCAGTGCCTACATCTCCAATCACAATCTCCTCATCAGCATCAACAACAGGATCAGCATCAAAGGTTGGTTCCTCGGCCACATAAACATCTGCTTCTTCACCCTCTTCATCAACAAAAAGAGCCTTTTTCCCTGTTTTCTTGCACTCAGGCTCCCTATGTCCAACCTCACCACAATTAAAATACTTAATTCCACTAGTGCCAGTTTTATTAAAGCGACCAGTGAAATTATTTCCTTCTGCTCCACCACTAGCACGATTTCCAAAACTACTGCTACTGCCACCACCACCACTACTGGTTGTACTACTCTCAGTTTGTCGCTGTTGCTTCTCCACAATCAATGCTCTCTGGTGCGCCGCAGACACAGAAACTGGATCAAACATATTAACTGTATCTTGAATCTGCTCCCTCATTCCTCTAATATACCGCGCCACCAATTGCTCTTCTGTCTCCTGAATCTCATTCTTAGCCACATGTTGATAAAATTCAATAGTATAATCATCTATTGATTTACCTCCTTGTCTCAAATTCTGCAGCCTATGGTACATCAACCGCTAGTAGTTGTAGGGCAAACAATTTGCTAGCAGGTGTTTCTTCATCTTTTTCCACTAAGTAATTTTGGATTTGCCCAATTTGTTTCTAGTTAATTTCGTTTGCTGCCACCATGCTGTTGCTCTATTACGAAATCTAGTTGCTACTAACTGCACACACTTATCTTCTGGCACCCCCTTAAATTCTAAAATCTCCTCTACTGTTGCTAACCAATCTAAAAATTCCTCTGGTTGAAGACTGCCATGAAATTCTGGAATTTCTGTCCACATTCCAGTCTCCCATCGCCTGCAATCCTCCTCAACACGAGGTCTATTATGTCTACGTGGCGCCTCCTCATAATACTCTTCCTCATCATTTACAAAATCATCATCTACATCCTCAGGATTAGGAATCCTTCTACGATCAAGATTAGGATTCCTATTCTGATTCATAACTAATTCACCCATCCTTGCAGTCAAACGCTCAACTACTGTCTTCAAGCATTGATCAATCATCTACCCTATTCTCTGTTCAAAACGATTAATATTATCATACTCATAAATATCATCCAACTGACGCTGTTGAGTATTATGCCTTCTTCGTGCTATTCTTTCCAAGGAACAAATTCGGCTCTGATACCAACTGACATAGCGGAGGCTTTATAAAATAAGAAAAATGTTGAAACTGTTGAATCGCACACGATTACCAATTACAACCTTCTATAAACCTGTTGAATCTCACAATTACCAGGCAAATAGGCATCAAAATCCCAAAAGAATGCAAATTTTGGAAAGGAAACAGAGGCACACTATGAAATATTTATAAAACGGCTAACAAAAAAAAAAAAAACCCCTCCCCAGCCCTAGGGCGTACAATATATAATTAAAAAAACCCTAAAATTACCCAAAATAACAAAAGTCCCAAAAAGTCACAGAAATTACAAAACTGCCACTAGTTCAATTTTTCAAAATTTTCCATAAAAACATACGCCATCTCCTCGACGCATCAGTTAGAAAGTACAAAACTTGGAAATGTGGCTCCCTACTTGTGTTATTGTGTTCTACTTGAAGAAAAATGACACACAGTATTATAGTACCATTAAAATTAGTTGCTAAATCCACTTTTAGTTAATATTATTTGCAAATGGGATACTCATCTTGTTGGAAACCCTTAGCTATATAACTTCAAGCCTACTGATGCTATATATAAAGAAGCTCCTCGCTAGTTGTTGGACATATACAGAATGTTGGCTCATTCTTATCGATTTAAGCTATGGTAGAAGAACCTTAAGAAAGGGGAGGTTGTGCGATCAAATCCAGGGATCCCACATTATCAAATCAAAGTGCAATAGCCCAAAACGGGCCTTCCATGTGAGGTTTATTTAACATATACATACTGTGAGTTTTGAATAACATAAGATGGACTACGTTCGCACAGGCTCCACCTATTCAGACCTAGTTTTGCTGTCTCCAAGTTTGAAATAATGGCAAGGCATATCTTGAAAACGCTCCAGAAATGTGAACGCATATTAGTTCCGAGACGCGTAGCTGGCTCGTCTCACTAAATAAAGGTCTTATTAGCATGAAAAAAAAAAAAAACAACAGAAGAAGAATTGCATTTAACATGAAAAACTACAGTAACTTGTATTTTATTTTGGAAGTGCAGAATTCTAAATTATTCAGGACTTTTAGAGTTAGAATGTGATATTAAAATGTCCAAATTTCTCAAGAAAAGGAAAAACTGTTTGGAGAAATTTATAGCATCCAACAGTGCGCTCTCCCGCATGAGCACACGCCTTTCTATTTAGACAGATTATCCAGACAAGATTTTCCACATGCATCTACATAACTGTGTGCAAATCTGTTGTAGAGATATATCCAAGGAGACTCTTAATAGGGTAATACATGCTCAAAGTTTATACCTTTGACAAGATAATCCATTACGGCAAATAAAGCTTAATATCATGTTATTATACACATCCAAGCTTGTAGTATATCATTTTACGCTAACATAACCTATCACATGTCAATAATCCATGTTCATGCACGTATACATCCATCAGTTTAAACTTGATTTCTTTTTTTTTGGGAGAATCCCAACATCACTCCAGAGTTAGTAGCTGCTGGTCAAGGACCCAAGTAATCCGTTAAAAACTTCATCAATAGATTTATACATATTATTATTTATATAACTAAAACAGACCCATCAACGATAAGTCCAAACTCGGTTCTTGCCGGCAATCCTCTATTCGAAACGAGCCTAATAAACCAATCAATTTTCTAGTCTTCTTTGTGGATCAGAAGATGCCAAATGAACTACCCTTAAACAAATACAAAGACAGTTTCAGTCAATTCCAATGTGAATGCCAAATGGGTCAATATAAATATCACATGCCATTTTAAAAACACTGGATTTCAAGGATTCCCCTTCTTGGAATTGATCCAGATAGCAGAATCCTTACTAGATATACGTGGGTCTTTAATTTCTTGGGTTTTTCCCATATCAAAGCCTTCATATGTAGAACAAAGAGCATATAAAGACAACGTGTTATTGCTTATTTTAGTAATTAGGATTGTTCTCTTTGTCATTAGGAAGATCTGAAATTAGGGGTTGTAATGCACGCACACACACACACACACACACAGATATATATATATATATATATATATATATATATATATATATATATATATATATATATATATATATATATGAGTGAGAACTAAAACTCAGTCAAGATGGGTTTAGTAGGAATGGAAGGGGTAATGTAGAATGAGAATAACACGATAAGCAGAGAATCATGGCCTTTGATTTTGAGGGGAAAGACTCTTAGATTAGACGGCAAGTTCACATATAGATAATTGAATTCAAACAGTGGAAAGTTCGTTCAAGCAGTGGAGGAAATTCAAGCTGGTTTATGTATAAAATGCTATTGTAGTTTCTTCCCATCAGCCACGTTATGAGCCCACACCTGATTGTGCTACATTGAGGACCCACAACTCCTTCCTTTTTGGTTGCTGTGTCCTTGATCGGATGATGATGGTCGTTGATTCATCAAGCCCCGATTAGCATTCAACAAATGTCAAATTCAGACTTTGAGGAGTCAGACACGCAGCATTGCTGCGAAAATGACACGTAAAATGATTCTGGAGATGAGAATTTTTTGGCAGATTCCTATTCGTGATGGGTATCTAAGGGATGCAAGGTTTGGATCACCAAACATCTGGGGCCCGCAAACCCTAGTAACTTCCCAGGAGGCCTACAACTGATGTTTGCAAAACAACAGGAACCAAGAGTCTCCCTGTGACTATTTCTTCACTCTTTCAGTGCGTTTCATCAAAACTGAGTCCCAAACCTCAAGGCCCACCAAGCTGTAAGACTAGCAACGCATCCCATCATGTTAGGGCGGAGACTGCATTTGAGTTCAAAGGCTGAGATGACAAACTATATTCCGGCAAAAATTTTACATAATAGACCTGCAGCTGTGTGGTTCTAGAGAGATTATAAAACTGACATACAGATAAAAGTATATGAAAGGCCAAGGTGACTAGTAATCCAAACCGTTCATATTCTGCGCCACATTTCAGATGCTGCAAGTAGATCTTCTAACCATGCCAAGTTCAATCCATGGAGCCACACTAACTTCAGCAGTTCCATCAAATTATCATTTTTATTCTTTAAAAAAAGGTTTGAGGATTTTATTAAGAGGACAGCTAGAGAGGTGCTGTGAGTAGCACCAAGATGATTCTGGTTAATCTACCGTATTGAAGTAAGGACTCCCCAACAAAGAAGCTGGACCATTTTCTTGTTCCTAGAAACACAAATGCTGTCCATCCAGCTCATGACCAGGAATATGTAGGTCCATTGGGATAAATGGCAACCAGATGCACCCATGTGGGACTTAGGACCAGCCATCCACCACCCGGTCTCACTCAGATTCTAACACAATTAACGTAGACCCTCATCAAGGCATGAACTGAGAACGAGAAGTCTTCCAAGCTGACCCATCTTGAGTCGTGCCGGCCAAACATGTAACACACTGCTGCCCAGGCCCATATTTGCAGGCCGCTTACGGGGCCTGGGACTAAACATTCAGGACCCAACACGGGGCTGCCATTTGAGTCCTGACTCCCAGCTCGTAGCGCCATTCCTAGCATCAATTATTATTTTCAGTCCTATATGTATCCGTCCAGAGGAGACTTCCCTAATCGGGAGCCAAAAAGCTCTATTGGGAACTAACTGATGTGCTCTTCCTATGAAATCTGATGTATAATACAGATGAACTTCATTTGCATAAAGTGCTGTTAAAGCATGATTGATTGCAAAGATAAGCAACCCAAGAGGGTACAGGGGGCAGATTAACAGTCCTTAAGGAGGCCAAAACACATCAGATCAAGGCAATACAGTACATGGACAAGAATTTTCCTACTCCACTCCAAAGATCAGTTTCTATGCATTTAGGCAACTCTCCACGGCCGAACTTCTAAAAGATTCAACTCCTACCCATCCATGACATGTAGAGAGATGAAGTGAGATACCAAGAAAGCCACACATTATCATCTAAATCTTACAAAAGGCTCTCGACGACTTTAATCATGAGAATCCCTGCTTAGAGCATGAGCGTTTTAAGTGCCAGAACATACTAAAGAGATGCACTATGGTAATGTCTGAGAATGACTATGAGACGCAAAAAGTACAGCTTGTAAGGATACAAAGGACATGATGGACCCCAAGAAAGAAGGGGCTTGGTAAAATATGGAGCTGAAGAAAGTAACAAGAGCTTAGCGAGAACGGGTCATCTTCATCTTCGGCACTGCTTTCTTCATCTGCTTTGCCCGTTCTTTCTCTTCTTTCTTGTGGATTGCTTCGGCTCTGAACTTAGCCTCAGCCTCCTCCATCATCTTTCTCCTTTCTGCCTTCCTCTTCTGCAATGCTTCTTGCCTTGCAAGTTGAAGTTCTTTGTATGCTTCCTGGGCTGCCTTCGATCTAGCTGCCTCTGTTTTAGAGCGTGCCTGCAAGATAATATCAGAATACAAGCCAGAAGCAAGTGAGTAGAGATATTGAGCTAATTATTTACCATCATGTGACTGCATTAATCTGAAAATAGTTGAATTGTATACCAACCTGTGGGCTGAGTTTATACCGCCCAACTAAATCAATATAATAGGGTACAAGAGCCATCAACCGTGTCACGTCAGCCATGTTGTTGGCATCAGGAAGAGTAAACTTGAATACCAGCATCTTCCTGTGAGAACCAGAGTACTGATCAGAGAAATGTAATGAAACAAATCCCTTCCCATATTTCTCAAATGCTTTGTCTCCAAACACCTGCAAGATCCAATCACATCATAATCAACGTCTATAACACTAGAATAAATGCACTTTGAGGGACATCTCAGTCGACAACCCAACCCAATCTAGGAACCATCTTATTCTGCAACAACTCATATATCTGGAAGAAGATTATGACATAGTAATCAGAAAGATTTATTGGCTTTACATGTGCAGGTTTTACACTGAAAAGTTACATTCATAAACAGCCAAGAGTGGCATATCATATTTCAGAAATACACATCCAAAATGCCTCAGATACACAAAAATGTATACCACAATTTAAAAAGAAGACCGATCACGAGAAATACGCAACTGAATATATTTTTCTATTATACTCATCTCATCATGATAAATGTCACCGTGTGCTGTTTAGATCTCTCTCCAACTTGCCACTGTGTGTAACCTTTCTCTTCTTCCTATTGAAATTTCCATTGTTCCATTTCCCAAACAAGAAAAGGGAGAAAAAGAAGAGGGTAGCTCATACTTCCCCCAATGACTTGCTTTCTCCTACGAGGGCAGTCAATGTCTTACGCAGGCTTGGGCCACTTGGCTATAGCTTGTTCCTCTAAGCTGTGAAGTTTTTACTTCAGTAAATAAAGAGGCATCTCACTGCATGGCCTACCCACAACCAAGTTGATTTCTACTATAGGAGCCAAGATATTTTACTCCAAAAGTGTATCAAACACCACATACACCACACGTAAAGAACCAGAGATGCACCAGAAAATTCCCAAAATCTGATACAATAGCTGAAATCAATGAAATCAATGGGGAACCCATCCAATAGTTCTCTAGCATAAATTGGATGTGTTGACATACAAAACATATTTGGTGTACCTTATTATGTTGTGAGCCCATACTTGAGATACTTCTACTTTCAGAAGAAAATAAGATTATATTAACAAAAAGCTAGGTAATTACAAAGGGAGCAAGATTGCACAGTATACAAAGAATAACTTGAAACTCCTCTCTTAGTAAGAAATAATCAGCTATACAATTTGCTGATCCAGGAAAGTAACAAGAAGGAAAAATCATCAAGTCCTTGAACTACCTCTAATATTCACAAAAGATGAGGGTGATTCTCCAAGAAATGGCATTAGAAAAGTCTCCCCCCACAATATCCACAATGTCCATAAAAGACAAGCTTCATCAATTCACTGCAATAATCTATTCATTGTTTTCTTTATTGGTGAGATTGGCAATACTCCAACTCCTCACAGGCTAAGCAAAAGCAAGTCCAGGAGAAAGACACACTGTAATGCTTCTAACAAGCTCCATCCTGAGTCTCTGAAATAAGGGCAAAACAAAAAGAAAAATCTTGAGTTTTTGTACTCCTAGTAACTAAATAATTGATTGAATGTCCTACCACTTTGAGTGTGTTCTTTCCTGCACAATTGGGTTTATTGAGTACTTCCTATTTTCTTGATGGCATTTCTTTCCAGCTTCTCTTTTCAAAAAGACCCCATAGCACACTGGTATTTGCCATATGCCATATTGGAGGGATATAAAGTTAAACACTTCATAATCATTCAAGCAGAAACGCACGAATCTCCAATGGAGTTACTTGGCTTACAGCCTCGCTTGCCATATCAGAACTGGTAGAAGTATACACACTCCATGGTTATTTCTAATAGCTGCTGAGCCGATTAGAAATAAAAAAATGCCACTTCTGCCCCCATCTGATATGCTTAGGTCCTGGTTGATTGACAGTTAAATTAGCTCATCAAACATTACCAAAATGTGACAGACACCATCCAGAACTGATGATGTAACATTCCTAATTTTTAAATCCCAAATTGAGTAAACTTTGAAAAATGTTAAATTGAGATAAAAAGAATATATTAAAATTTCTATTTTTGGAGTTTTATAAGAGAAAAACTTGATAGACATCTAATCAAATATTGAGACCTCTATAATTGGATTGTACTCGAAAAGGCGATTCCAACGAAACCAAGTTTGTTGAAATTGGGGTTCAGATGGAGAAGATATGAGAATTTAAAGATGAACGGCATTTCTGTAAAAATAAGAAAGAAAAGAAAAACAAAAGGCTTAAAATAGAGGGGACCGTATTTGATATGGGCACCCCTCCCACTTAAGGAAACTATGAACAAACCATTTGGTATGTTCTTAGCCCAATAGAGAGAGGGAGAATGTGAAGAGAAGAAGGAGAAGGAGAAGAGAGAGTGGGGGAGAAGGAGAAGAGAGATAGAAGAGGATTTTTCGATCTATCCTCCACTGTCCGTTTGTCTCACCGACAACAGGAGGAGATCGACAGTGGAAAAGATGCACTGGTCATAGGAAAAGACAGTGAACGGGGGCATTGATCAACGATTGGAGTTGTTCCCCTAGCCACCACGAATAGAACCCCTGTGGTTGCTTGTTAATTGGACAAGAATCAGCAGGAAAAAAGGGGAAAAACAGTGGCAAGCCTGTGATTTTCCAACGATGGAAAATCAACAAAAAATCTCCTTCTTCGGCAACGATTGGAGGTTGGAAACACACCTTAAAGGTAAGATCAACACAACTTTGTTCCTGATTTGGATTTTTTAGCTAGATTAGAACTATTTCATGATAAATCTAGGGTTTTGAGATTATCTAATAGTTCAATTGTTAATCTAAGCTTAGCAATAGGTAAATCTATATCAAATATAGGTCAAATATGACTTAGATTGTCGATCTAGGCTGAAACCAATCGGACAATCTCAACCGTCAGATCTTTCACTGTTCAAACAGTGACTTCTTAATGTCCAATTGATGATCAGATACTACAGATGGATCCTAGGACGCTAAATTAGATAGGATGTGACTAGAATTGTGGAATTTGGATAAAAATCTATCGAGAAACCTTGGCCGTCAGATCAGATAGTGATGGAAAAGGAACTTGGCGATATCTAATCGACCATCAAATGCCACCGTCGTGTTCCCTAACTCAATCAACAAATATACTTTGAAAACATATGGTTAGAGTACAAACCATGGAAATGGATAGATAAATTAACAATTTTGTTTAGGAATAAGTAGACTTCCTTGTAATTGTGAAAATATGAATAGACATTGACAATGAATCAAAAAATTTGGCTTGCTTAGGTGATCAATAAGTGATCGAAGGAAGGATATCACTAAAAAGAGGAGCATGATATGGGAGGTAGGTAGTTTTGACATCGATATACTTTTGTGAAGTATAAAAACCATTGATTCCTACTCTACATGTTTGAAAAGGTTTAAGATTTGGAATTATGATATTTCTGATTATTGCAGTTAACATATTTGTAATTCGTGCAACTTATGGGTTTGAAATGCCATGTTATTTTACTATCAAATTGGAAACTTATGCATAAAAACATATTTGAAATTACATAGACTTCATGAATTATAAAATGACAAGGAATACGAAATCCTCAAACATCAAACCTGGCGAGGATGGCTTTTACATGACTATATCGTATAATGAAATTTAAATTGCATGATTTCAATGATGCATAAATTTCTATGGTTTTATCGGTTATACTGACATATGATAATGCCTAATATTATTATGTTATGACAAACATATTGGGGCGAGTGGATATTGTGCTAGGAAGATTGAAAACTGATCATCCTCCTGAAATTATTATGTGTATTGGATACCTAGCCACGAAAAAAGGTGCCTAACGGCCCTGGTTGGTCTTGGCGGGAGGTCCCAAGTGGAGCATCGAGCTACAGGATGTTTGCTATGGGTGTCTGCTATAGGAAACTCTTACAATGCAAGGAGTCTATCTGCTTGGTAGCAGCGTGATAGCCACGAACTTGATCGGTTCTTGTCTGTCGCACAGCAGGTTTATTATTTTCAAATTCATATGTATATTGCGTGATAGCGCAGGTGCATGACCCTCGTATTTCAGGTCTATAATGAGCACTCATGACCAACAGTAGATGGCCGAATTTTGAGTGTTTCTACACTCGTTGGACCTCAATGAGGTTCTGACGGTATTATATAAGTGTTTATTGAGACACGTTGATTTTATAGAAACATTGTGTAATTTAAATGCCTTTCATCTATTTATTTTGACGATGGTTCACTATTCACTTGAATGGTTATATTTACGAGATGATGCATATCATGGGTTGTGGTGATCTTTCACATTTTGAAAAATACCCTGCAAAGGTTACTCTTGAAACTGATAAATTGAATGGGTTTGGCATAACATTTATTTGTAAATCATGATTGGGATTTCAGAGCTCATTATATTACTCATTTTACATCATCTTCTATCAAACTACATAACATGTGATTGTATGTCTCTTATTGGATTAAAACTACATAAACTCATACTTTTGATAATGAAACTACCTGCACAAGCGCAAGCTCAAGTCTAAAGAAATAGAATAGGAAAAAGGGAGTAGAAGATGGTGATAGAGATTTAAAGAGAAGAACATGACAGGTATAACAAACAAGTTTGCAACATAGTTATGATTTGATAAACTGATGTGATGTGTACTTAATATGACTTGCTTTATTTACACATGGGTATGTAAATGAAGTTATAATGATGTGGTTGTGACTGGAATGGTCATAGGGATGTTGTTTTCAGTCCTAACCTTTTGGCACTACAAAAATGTTTCTTTTTATTTAAATATAAACATACATATATGTGGATGTATTTTGGAGGGAGACGAAGTCTCCTTTATTTATTTTACATATATATTGTGTTTATCAGGTTACCATATTATATACGTTAAATGTAAAGGATCCAAAATACAGGGGAGACTTTGCCAAATTTTCGATAGGAATGTAATATTCATTCCTCTGAAAATTCTTGTATTTTTGAAAAGAAAAAAAATGACACTCGGAATTTTTAAGGTCTTCTTGAAACTTGTTTTTTGCCGTTTGCTTTCTAAACAATTTTTCAAACTCAGGGCCCCACAATTGAAAAAGATTTTATGAAAAACTATTGAAAAAACCCAGGATGTCTCAGATGATCACTTTAGTAGAAACCAATCTTCTGAAAAATGACACTTCCTCATGCTAAGATTTTTGCTTTAAATATTGAAGACATTCCTCACCCCTTGTCCCTGTCCATGACAATGAAGGCAATGAATAAAGTTCACAAATGAAGTCCACAAAGCCAAATGCTACCATTCCCATTATACATGAGTGCATACTGGATAGTTGCTCAACCCCAAGAACATCAAGATTTTCCATCTCAGTTAAGTGATCCATCAAGCAAGTAGATGGATGTCTTCAACCAACATTAAGCTGGGGTGTGTCAAAAAGGCTGCACTAGTGGAAGCCAATTATGTCATTTTTATTTCATGTATAGTAATTTGAGTCAATCAGGAATAGTTTGACCTTTAAAATAGTGGAATGCAATCATATCAATTTCACCATGACTCTCCTCTACATGAAGTTTCAACAACACCTCTTTCAATATGCAGTAACAACATAAGGTAGATACTATTAGAATCCAGCTTGCTTGAAATAGACTTTGACACCAGGATAGAGTGAAATCAGAAAAACCAAGACTGAAGTCTGAAAGACAATGGAATCCACCTTGGTCTTGAAGCCGATTTTACTGACACCCCCACTCCCCCACTGCCGCCCAAGCCAAACACCTGAAACACACAATAACAACCCCAAGCTCTTCTTGGAAGTTCAAATTCTCTTCTGATTTTACTAACTAGATTGCGAAACACCCTCCTTTCTGGCTTGACTTCAAGAGTCCAGTATGAAGGGTATTATTATCTACCAGCCATTCAGCTCCCAAGACAAATTTAATCCCCACATGCAAAAGACATGCACAAGGGTTGAAATGATAACATTACAATGAAAACTACAAATAGAACATTCTTACTCTCGATCATTTTGGCCGTTGATAGTCCAAAAGATTGTTACTAGTGTAATATACAAGTATTTATATTGATTGACTCTTAGAAGCCCTTGACCTGCGGTGCTTGGAGAAACTGCAATTTACCACTAATGCATGAATCAGATTTTAGGTTTCTCTTAATAAAAGAAATGTTGCTACATGTTTCAGAAGTTCCTGAGCAAGAAATCTCATAACAGTTGTAGTGTACCAACATTATCCAATATTAATGGGAATTAGCCTCTTTGACAAGACATCCCATAATCATAGGCATTAACCTTTCAGCTTCATATGAAATCTTCACAGGGTTGCTGCAATGCCAAAACTCTTTGGCAGCTTCACTGAAAATTAAGCATATTGAAGCAATGCTGTTGCAATGCCATTGGGCACCATTGGTACTAACACTAACCACATCACTGTTCCTACATTACTTTTAACTTGAACAGTGCTTGCAGGGTTACCCGGGGAACATTGTTTTAATTAAGAGAGTTGGAAATTTAGGAAAGCTTAAAAGTTCCTTAGCAAGCTTTCTATTTCAGTTAGTGGTTACAGGAAGTTTCTGTTGGAGTCCTTCATAGAAGTTTCTAGTTTATGCCATCATCCTAATTACAAGTAGATATATTTCAAATTCTTAATTAGAAGCTTTTATGTCTTTCCTGCAGCCAATTAGCAGTGTCATTGGATATTCATTGAAAAGTATGAAGTTTGGGTAGTCCCACTTTCATGGGTTTACAAAATTTTGTCAACTCTCCATTTGAGCAAGATACTTCTAAACTAGTTCACTGCTAATAATTCATCTAGCACCTCTTCAAAGGATCCTATAACTGATCGTATATCAGAGCAATTGCCTCATCTTTCTGGTATTGTCAATTTCAATGAAGCGGAGGTGTGTGAACTAGTAAATGATCTTAGATCAAGCTTGCAGGTGGTTCACACCCAAAAACTTTGTTGAGGAAGATTCTTGCAAAGTAATCTCTTGGGCTACTAGGAAATCCACCAAGCCAACTAGATTTTTCGCATTTTAGAAATGAGTTTCATGATTTATCTCATGGTTTAAACATTGAGTTCTGCCATGTTCTTACGAGGGTTAATGATTTGGCTGATAGCTTGCCCAAATTAAGTGTAGTCAGAGATTCTACGTACATTGGAATTTCACTGCCTCCTTTGTCAAATGTTTTTATCTTTAAGCAATAATTTTCGATTCACCACCCTGATAATGATTAATATTTCCAAAAAGAATATTTCGGATCAATCGTTTATACCACGTCTTTCATCATTTTAGTGTGCTTCTTTCTATTTCCTTGACATGATGTATTATAGTTTCACGAACCGCAATAATCCTTAAAAACTTCCTGCCAGATAAGTGGCAGAAAAGAAAAAAGAATGGAGAAGGAAGGGATGCATGTACACTTTTAAGGGTATGGATACATACTATTATGCATTTTATTAAGAATAGATTTCCATGTCTCTGTTCACAATAATATAGCTTGCTTATTTTCATTATTTTGGCAGCTGATGGTACTAACAACCAAGTAATGAATATCTTCTCGGTTGAGTTAACAAACCAGCAACTTACACTACAGTTTGTAAATCTAACACTTGGAGAAAAAACCGTGTTGAAATTGTTGCTGCATGTAACTCAACCTACATGCACTCACTTCCTACCACACATGCAACAAAAATCATACCATAATATTAGTAACAGTAACCCAACCTACTACTAGAAGCACAAGGATTTTGATAAAAATATGGGCAATCTAAATGATCCATAGATGGAAATCAATGGAGCTAGCCCTAGAACATGTACTAAAGTGGATAGGTACAGCCCACAATTTACAGAAACCTGGCAACAGATCCACATTAGTTGGAAGACCTCATTAGCAGTAAAAAGAAGAACAAGTGAGCAAAACATAGTCTCAGATGGATTTCATCAGTAAGGCATGTTGTCACTATGGTGTCAAATGATGTAAAATAATGGAACGTCGAGGTCTATTCTGGCTAGAATCCCGATATTCTTTTCCTTTTCTGCAGTGGAGAATTACCTTTAATTTCCTATATTTTCAGAGTTACAGAGAGACTTCTTGTGATTCTGTGAAATAACTCATCAATTTAAATAGTGAACAGATTCATGAAACTCTCAAGTTTGGAAACTTTCTTAATGGCAAAATCCTTGGCAAGAGCTAAAGATATGACACTAAAGAAAAGAGGAGTTTAGCATAACTATAAAGCAAGGGCCTCTCACATTCATTACAACTCTCTAAAAAACCGAAGAGAAGAAGATCTGCAACCTTCTATAACTGGGATGTCAATGAATTTAAGCAGAACCTATTTTTGGAATGGAATTGCAAGTGATCCAATACCACTAGCTAGAATGCATAATAAATATCACACGATTTTGGTTCTATTAGTGAGGGACTAGATATACATAAGTTTATTCAAGAAAGATGCCCCTATTTGCTTCGTCGCAAGAGGCATACACTGGAATATGAGTCGACTGAAGAGGTATGCAAGAAGGCACTGACCTGAATATATGCGGACCTCACACCAACTTATGCATAATCCAAATCCTCACAACATGGGCACCCATTGGAATTAAAACTCATCTCCAACCAAATTGTCCATTTCTCTCATATACCCCGTTTCACCCATTGGCAGATAACAGATAGAGGATGAACATGTAACCAAAATGGAGGAAAATGAAAATAAAGGAAGCCAAGGATGTGTTTGTGAAAGCTGTTTTCTGGGGTTTCTCTTGCTTCTGTTTCTAAAGAAACATAGGAATAGGTTTGGTAAATTTTTGTTTCAAGCACTTCTACAGTCTGTAAGTGCTTCTGTAGGAGAATTATTCTGTAGTTTCTGCTTTTGAAGACTAGAAACAAAAATGAAAAAATAGCTGCCAAATGCAGCCTAAGAGAAACTTGAAAAGAGAAAAAGGGAGCTATATTATTTTACATTCTTTGTGCATATAAGCTCAGAAATAAGAGGCTCTCTTACAGGCAAACTTGCTTGTGAAATGGTTGACAGGGTAATACATACTTCAGACTTCTAAGGATGGTTGGACAGGGTCATGCCTTTTTCCAGGTCTATGATCACCTTGATGGTCGTCCATTCTTCATAAAATTAATCTACCTTACAACCGAATAAAAAGAGATCAGGTAATATAGAAAAAACAAATGCTAGCAAAATATCCAAGAAGATGAGAAAAAGAACTGATTGTGTTTGCCAACGTTCAAAATAAAGCTTCTCCACTCATAATAGAGTAGAAACAACCTAGAAATCAAACTCAGCATCTTGTTGCCTCTTCACATCTTACTCATAGTCATAATTCCCTGATTTGATACAAAATAGCATAACACCACCAACATCTACTCCTAATTGGTCTACATCAGTAATCTAGGTTCAAATTTCAATACGACCATGAATTCGATGTCCACTCTCAGGTACTGGCAAGAGTCACATATCTACATATTATAAACTACCATTACTTGCACAATGGAGTAGTTTGAACAAGCGCAAAAACTGGTACCAAAACATTGAAAAGAAAGAAGCACTATACACTACTCAGATCACGTAGACTTCATCCATATGTTGTTCCAAGAAACACATCGGATTAACCAAACTTTTATCTGCCTAAGCAAATTGCAAACCACAAAAGATACGAAAACCGGAACTAAAACAAACTAAGAGAAAACATTGAAGAAATCAGATCAAGCTCATTTCAGTAGAACAAAATCCCTCACCTGATCAAGCACAGTTTCCGTGATTAGATCCCCAGCCACCTCCTTACTCTCCGAGACCACCGTTAAATCCTCTGCCACCCATTTCCGATTAGCCGGGGGCGTAACCAAATTTGCATACCTCTGAAGATCCCTAGCCTCCTTATGCATCACTTTCGCCACTTTCTTCTTTGCCAAAGCGAAAACAACCTGATCCATGGCATCATCGTTCATATAAACCTCAAAAGTAATCTCATCCTTACACGGAACAACAAAATTGTAAATCCTCGAAATGAGATCGTGCCGACTCTGAAGTTCCACAGTCGCCAACAATCCCTGACAAAATCTCCTCCCACTAGCATAGAATTTGAACACATTTTGCCCTTCTTTCAACAATAATGGCGTATCTTTTCCATCTCCCGTCCCCAGAAGGCTGAAATTCTTCTCGAATATCGAATCCTTGGTCGCGAATTTCGCCGCCCATGCTAGCGCAATGTTCTCGTTTTCTCTCCGTCCGGTGAAGTAATTTAGGACGAATGCGATCAAGAAACTGATCGAGACGATCTCGAAGGTGTAGGAACGCGGAGAAGGAGATGAAGTCTGCGATTTCGGCGAATCGGAGAGCGAGGAATAGGCTGGCTCATCGGATTTAAGGTTTGGTTGCGATTCGGGATGGTCGATTGGGAGGCCTTCGAATTCTTCTTCGTCCCAGTAGTCAAAGGCGGAGGATGGGGAGGACGGCTTCGGGGAGGGATCGGATGGTGGAGATTGAGAGGGGGGCAGATCGTCTTCCGGCGGGCCCCGATCGGTTTCGAAGTGAGATTGGGAAAGAGTTTGAGGAGGGGGAGGGGAACGGAAAGGTAGATTGGAAATTTGGTCGGAATCGGAGGTATCTTCTTCTTCATTTTCGTCACCGAAGCCTTCGAATTCGGCAGCTAGGGCGGAGCAGCGAGAGAGTTCTTGGCCGAGGAGGGAGAGGATGGAGATTAGTGCGAGGCAGTACCGAAGGGTGTCCCCTCGAGGAAGGAGGTAGGAGGAGAAGGAGTTGGACCAGAGGCTGGAGCTGCGTGTCGCCATGGTTCGCCACGGGAGGGGAGTAATACCGGAGTCCGTAATGTAGGCGGGGATATCATTTGGACTGGCCTCATACAAATGCCAATGAAAGGAGAGATATTTACGCAACGAGTCCGACTGCCATGCTCCAGTACCTTCCCGATCATAGAATAGGTAAATGTACGGCTGCGAATGAAAAATTCTATTTATAAATAAACATATAACTTATTTTCAATATATATATATATATTATTTTATAATATATATGAGATGAGGACTCTTTTCTATAATTAGTCTAAAAATATTCATAAACGTTTAAGTTAATTTATATATCAAATATTCATATTTAAATGTGAAAAAAAGGCTAAATTCAACTTACTTTATATTTGAATTTACGAGTTTTTTTTTTTTGTCTAAAATTTCTATTAACTTGTTGTTGGCTAGAATTTGAATAAAATTCAAAGTCAATTTTTAATTTACCAAATCCTGATTATCAAGGGAGTAATGGCCCCGTGAAAAGTACTTTTGGTTGTTTTACGAGAGATTAATGGATTTCTTTTCCATTGCATTTATCCTAGCTTGAAGGAAAACTTGGTGTAACTATAAAAGTTGTTGTCGTGTGATTTTAAAGTCATAGGTTTAAGGCGTGCAAACAACATCTTGCAAAAATACAAGATAAGGCTGTGTACTATAAGCTTTTTTGGTCCAACCCTTCCCTGAACCCCACATAGGTAGGAGCTTTGTGCACCAAGGCTTGTAATTATCCTGACTTATATTAAATGCTAACTTCATTGTTAACCATTCAAAAAATTAAGAAACCTAATAATACTGATTTTCCACTAATGAAAGTATTAATGGTTCAATCTGTGGAGTTTGTGTTGATGAATGGTTTATGAATGTTCTAATCATCAATTTAAATGACACATATTAAAATATTAAGTCAACTGTTATTCATATAACTACATATATCACTGAACAAGTAACCCTCTCTAGTACTTAGTTGAATATTTTCTGGCCCAAAAAAAAAAAGAAAATTAAAAAGAAATTATCTCGAGTGTGTTGCTTTTAAAAATATATATATATATATATATATAGTAATCCTTTATTGGAATTGAAAAGAATGGAATGGACATGAAATAGATTATGAAAATCCAAACTGCTATCTGAACTAATGAAATTTATTGGAATTGGGACATGAAATGATAGTACCTAAACTGTATCCAGTCCATTGACACCTTTGGGGCCCACTTCTCCCCCTCTGGAGATCACTTGCACACGATTGACAGCTAAACTACATAGCTTTGGTCTCACACCAAAAAGAATATTTCATAGCACACACTATAATTCTTCGAGAACTAAACCCTAGACATTGTCCGATAAAGACAATGATATCATTATCTGCTAAATTAATGGATTTGATCATGCTAATGTGGCACTCAAAAGCATTTTAGAGGACCTTAATTTATGATGGGTCCAACTTAATGCTATTTCCACTGAGCTAGTAGTGAATTAGTCAATGACTCCTTAACCCTCCATCAAGGCCCTACTTATTGGATTATCTTTCCCGTTCATTTTTATTACACTCCTCTATTTAGGTCTCTGTCAAGAATTGGTGCCTTCTAATTGACACGTCTAGTTACTAGTTTTTTCAATTGAATAAGTTTTTTTTATCACAACAATTGAACTTTTTAATTGAAAATATGAATAGAAGTGGTAGGAAAATATTTAAAAAGTTTGAGACTAAATAAAGTCATGACACTTAATAGAGAAGGATGAAAGAATAAAATTCATGTGATTAACCTCTAATGGGGTTATGGTCTTAATGACGATGACGAGTAAATTTTTTTAAAAAAACTAGTAGCTAGAAGCAACCTATAAACAAGAGTTCTAGCAAGTATCTTATCCAGTAAAGCAAAGAAGATGAATGGTCAGGTGTGTGGGATGGTATTTCTCAAGATTATTAGTTAAAATATTAAAGATGCTATGTGTGGGAGATCTAGGAGAGTTTTTGCAAAGTTCTAATAGATATCAAGTTACTAGATTTAAGATTGTGGGGGTTAGGTTTAAGAGTTGTGTGCGAGTTATTTGCTATGTAATTTATTTACTTTTAAAAATAGTATGTTTTTATATGCGTTTTTTATTTTGTTGGAAAGGATTATTTTGGGCGATCCGACTTGTTCATCTTGTTACTCCATCTTTAGATATTTAGTGGATTAAATAATATATGAATTGGATTATTTTTTGTATTATAAGATAGAATGGTTAAAAACTCTGTATAAACAATGGTTTAAATTCACTCCAAATGATTGCAGTTTATAGTATGCTAGAATTACGAAGAGGAGCCTTGGCGCAACGGTAAAAGTTGTCATTATGTGACCTTGAGGTTACGGGCTCAAGGTGTGAAAATAGCATATTGCAAAATGCAAGATAAAGCTGTGTACTTTAGGCTCTTGTGGTCTGTCCCTTTTCCGGACCTCGCATAGGTGGGAGCTACCCTTTTTAACATGCTAGAATTATCCAATCATCGTGTATTTTTTGCCGAGGCGAACGGCCCAGATCATCCAAAGTGAGTCTTTTTAGTACCAAAATGAAAAGGCGCGTGTAAAGGAAGTGCCTTAGCGGATCTTTCGCCTAGCAATAATAACAGGGGCATCAGATCGACGCATTCGATTAAGTGGATGTCATTCACAAGTGGGCATACAATGAGAACGCGTCTCTTCTTGATTTCTATCAGACGAGTACGAAATTGTTCGCTGCAACGCAACGGTATCGAAGGCGGTGGGGGAGGGCTCTGGAAATTTCTTGTAACGCAGCTAAGAACTTGTCGAAGACTTGCAACCAATTACCACAAATCTCATTTTGCTCGCTTCGCATTCAATCTAGGGTTTTTCTTTTCGTTCCTCCGCATTTCAATCATTCGATTTCTGCCATGGAGGATCTGAGATCTGCAATCAACGATCACGTGGACCAAATGGCCGATCTCCTCGAGAAGTTGACCGCTGAATTTCGAAGCGGGATTCGACCCGCTTACGAGAACTTCATGGGATTCTTCCACGCCATTGATTGGAAGGTTCGTTTAATCTTTGTCTTGTTCCCTCTCAGTTCCTTCTTGCCTTCTCCTTTTCTGTTTCTAGGGTTTTCCGATTCCATTAATTTCTCTGTAGCAATGTTTTTCGTTACTCGTACTGTAATGCACGTTGCGGAGAATAAATTGATATTGTTTGAAGGTTCCTCTTGTCAGTTAAAGAAACCAATAGATGCGCATTTGAAGTGGAGTGATCCTGGTCTGAGTCCGTAAACATTTATTGCTAGTATCTTTACCTTTGATTAGACAACGTTAATTGGCTGTCATGAGAACGAGAGATGTGCAGTGCAGTTCGATTTCATACAATCTGCCATTTTGCTTCGATTTGAAGACGTGTACCCAACTTAGCTAGCTGAATTTTCTGTTTCCCTTTTGTTTTTTGCCACGATGACTCCCTTTGTAAACATCACACATTTCCGTGAGGATTGTACGCGAAGCTGATTGCCGAGGTTAGTATCTTACGGCGTTGTTGGGTGCATTGAAGTTGATATTATGTCCTCAATGTACGACCCCTTGCAGTTGCGAGGCCTTACCTTGAGGTGTATAAGCTATATCTGATTCCTCATTGGCCTAAAAGTCTCATTGACCCATTTGGATTCTCTCATCTGGGAGAAATTGGATTTGAAGGTTAAGCCCGACTTCATTAGGTCTAGCAATTAGTTCATTCAGTAGTGTACTGTTGTAAAACTGAAGAAAATGAATAGACAAGAAAGCTTTGCAGTAAGTTATGTTCTTTTTTCCTCACTTTGAATACATGCACAATGTAGTAGACATGATTTGGGGTCAAAGGATTTTTGTTCAAGGTAGATTTGGGACAGTTTTACTTTGATTGCTTCATTTGGTCCAAGGTATTATGGGAGTGGTGATATTTTGCCTCTTTTGCTCAAGGTGTGACGCTCGAACAAATGCTGAGGTAGTTCTTGTTACTTGGATAGAGTTATAAATGAGAACTGTCTGTGTAATGTGGTGCAGGATTCACCAGAGAGTCTCCAGGAATTGTAGTTGAGTCTTGACCAATATTAATGCTTAAGGTGTTATCTTATTTGTGCATGGAATTGGAAATGAGAGACAAATTCATTTGTGGACCAGTAGTATGATTTCCTGTTGTTATTGTCTTTTTAGTTGAATTATACATTTCGTCTAAAGGAAGATATCTTTTAAATGTGATATCAAATTCTATACAAATATTAGAAAGCATAAGCATGCAAGTAATTGTATGAGCAAGATGTTTTCATTACATATGTTAACTAAGTTGGAAGAGTATGTAAGTTACTGACATTGTGAAATTCACTAGAACACTGATTTCCTCCCTAAAGACCTTGATACAAAACTATAACAATGCCAAAGACGCAAGGAAATACATGCGGGTGAGTTAGTGTGCATCCCTGAACTTGTTGAGTCTTATTTATAGTCTACCAATGATTGCCTGATTTTGGTTCTCAAAGTTTACATTAAGTTTTTAGTAAATTGCAACCGATAGAGAACACATTTTACATATTCAAATGACTATGTATTTTTTGAAACACGTAATGCACATTTAGCCATATGGTTGTTTATTTTCTATTTAGCTGCTCATGTTCTTCCAATTTGTTCCTTATATTGTATATTAATGTCACAGTCTATCTTGCTTTTTAACTATTCATGCTTATCTTTGATCCATTACTTGTGTCAATAAGCTATTAGGTTATTTTGGGCATGACAATCTTTTGCACAATATGACGCTTGGTTACTGCTAATTGGTATTGTCTCCTCCTTTGTTTCTCTGTCTTGACAGGAACCTTGGTTGATTTGCTTAATGTCATTTCATGTTGCTTTGTTGCTAACAGTCATCATTTCAAGGAGGAAGATGAACTTCCAAATGTTCTTGTTCCTTTTGGCATGTAAGCTTCTGAACTTTAATTAATGCTAGTACATATTTTCTTTGAACAAGTGAAATTGATAAACTCATTCTAAAAGTGATCATTCTTCTCAATCTAATTGTTAGTTTATTTATGTGAGAGATCTGATGAACTTAGATTTGAGTGAGGAGGTCTGCTACACTTCCTAAATGCATTTTGCAATTGCTCTCAATCCGAAGAACTAGAAGACTAGCTTAATATGAACTAATGTTGCTTTTTAGGTGAATCTTTTCCTCGACTGTTTTGATTTCGCAGGCTGATTTGTATAGTCATTCTTTCACCTAAGGAATTTTGAGATCCTCTTGTTCCATCGACTTTAGCAGAGAGAACGATGATTTTCCTACCACTATAAGATTGTACCAAGGATCAACATTGAGCCTGTACCTTTTCACGCTGGTTATGGATGAGTTAACAAAACATCTGCACGAGGAGATCTCATAGTGCATGCTATTTGTAGACGATATAGTTTTAATTGATGAGACAAGGGAGGGCGTAAACACAAAGCTAGAGTTATGGAAAGAAGCACTAGAACCTACAGGATTTAAAAGCAGCCGAACTAAGATAGAATATATGATATGCAAGTTTAGCAAGGAGAGGAGCGAGAAGAGACCTCTCAATCCGGAAAGCTTCTAAGGCATGAGAGCCATAAGCTCGGGGCAGGTGCGACCTGTCTGTTTGACTGTGTCTTTAGTCGATTCGGCTTGATAACTAAGAAGTTCCTGTAAAAAATACTTTTGGTACTTAGGATCAATGATTTATGAGAGTGGGGAGAGTGAGAGGGAGGTTACCCAGAGAATCCAAGTGGGTTGGAACAAATGAAGATGCGCCTTTGAAGTTTTGCATGATTAGTGAGTGCCACTCAAGCTGAAAGAAAAATTCTATAGGATGGCTATAAGGCTAGGCGTGCTGTATGGATCAGTGTGTTGAGCAGTTAAGGAACATCATGTTTATAGGATGAGCGTAGCAGAAATAAAGATGCTGAGATGGATGAGTGGCAAGACAAGAAAGGATAGAATTATGAATGAAAATATTAGAGGAAACTTAGGAGTAGCACTGATAGGTAACAAGATAAGGGAGATTAGACTTAGATGGTTTGGACACGCCCAACAGAGCGAAAACGGCACCGGTTAGGAGTGAGGCAATGCAAGTTGAAGGGTCTAAAAGGGCAGAGGGAAGACCCAAAAGAATGTGGATAGAAGTAGTGAGAAAAGATTTAAAAACTTTGGGACTAAATGAAGTCATGATACTTAATAGAGGGGAATGGAGGAACAAGATTCATGTGGCTGACCCATATTCGGGATAAGGTCTTGATGACAATGATGACGATGATGATCTTGTTCCATCGACTTACTTTTGAATTCATACAATTCATTTTTCTGAAGAAAACAAGAGTTGAATTCTGACCAACGGCATGAAGAGCCTCTAACAAGGAATATTTTTTTTACCAAACCTGGACTAGGCACCAGTAGCAACCAACTCCTGGGGAAGCATACTTGTCGTATAGCAGGGTCCTATACCTTTTAGACTCCTGTTTTTAATTGCAAAAAAAAAAAAAGCTTTAGGGGGCGAACAAAAACAGTGCTCTTTTTTAACTTAAAAAAAGGACTACAGTGCTATTCTTTGATTGTAAAGAGATAGATGTTGGGACTTTTTCATTCCTATTACTTGCAGGTAGTCTTGCATACTGTTTCAGAAGAATCATAACTGTTAGCATGACAATGTACATGGACAAATTAAATGAACTGAACTGAAAACGTTTAGTGTCAAGTTTCAACAAAATTGTGGATCTAGTGATTCTGCAATGCTATTCATTCAAAAGTTATTACTTATCAGAAGAACAGAGGAGGAAGGCAATTTGGAGCATTGAAATATTGACTAACGATTTTCGGGTTGAGTACTATTGATTGTTGAGAGAGGTGTCTGGACCGTGCTTGAAGAAAAATACTGGGCTTAGCATTTGAAAGGAATTAATTCTTGTCAAATTCATAGTCAAGGACCTCGATACTCCTAGCTCTGTCACTGGTATCCTCTATCAAGCTTTGCCAGCAATCTGATGTCCTATTAAGTTTGAATCGCATGCTACTCATGCCCGAGGATAGAGGATCGGATAGGGTTTGGCTAATACAAGAAAGAGACCATGATGTGGTCACACTTCTTTCCCAAGCATCAAAAAGGGCCAAATTCTCTCCTCCACTTCTTTCAAATTCTCAATAATTAAAAGAAGCATTGCGGGCTTAGACTGAACTGTATGGTCTGATAATAATGCAGAGTCCTAACTCTAAATCAGAACTGGAATTCTTTATAACAAGATATATTGGTTTTTTAATTATTATTATAATTATTATTAAGTTGGACATGCACATACACACACCCATGCACCATAATAACATATGTAGATACCCACATTCAAAACACTCAATAAAATTGATATATTGGAGGAAACTTATTCATGAGAAATCATAACAAGTGAAACTAAGAGGTAAGGTTTATTGGAACTTAAATGAGAAAACAGAATGGCTTATCAAAGCAGAGTATCACGGAACAGGGAACGATATGAGTGGAAACAGGGCCTACTAAAGGCTTTATGTAAGGCTCAAGGCCATGGAGTATTGGTTTCTTTGCTGAAAATCAAAAGAAGGAAAAGTGGTGGAATCATGGAAATTAGTCTAAAGTAGAAGTAAACTTTTCTTCTTTACTATTTAGTAATGAACATTAAAGCTTTGAGGGCATGTGCATGACTCCTATAATCAACCCATGTTGAGGAGCCTGTCCTGAGGCACTTTATCATGCAGCTTGAGGGTTATATTTGTGAAATGTCTGGGGCATGCATATACCCAGAATAGTGCACATGCACCACCACTTACAACTTTATGACCTTCATAAGTTAAAAAGGGCAGCAGACCCGGTGCATGAAGCTCCCTTCTATGTGGGGTCTGGGGAAGGGTCAGACCACATTTATAAGTTATATTCAAAAAACAAATAAAAAGCTGTGAGAGTCATCCATCCCACTTAAGTGTGTAGGATTGTGTAAACCAGCCCATGTAATTGCTCACTCCTTCGGTATGTAGCATTCATAATCTATAATTTCTGTGAGGAAGAAAGAAGGGAGCCTTGGCATAATTGTTGAGTTGTTGTTGTGTGACCTGGAGGTCACAGGTTCTTGCAAAAGTGCAAGGTAAGGCTGTCTCTTTGTAGTCTACCCTTCTCCTGGATCCTGTGTACGCGGGAGCTTCATGCCTTCATTAAATTCTGTAAGGAAGCAATGATGTTGAGAGTGCTGCAGTTCGGCTAACCATATCCTTTGCTAACAACAATCATTCTGTAAATATATTGGACTGCATTAAGCACAGCCTGTTGATGAAGGTGAGGTTTAACTTCTGCTCTGATGTGCAGTGACTGGTGTATATCTTGCTGAGCAGATCAATAGACTTCTGGGGAAGAATTGGAAGAGTTTTTCAGGCCAGAATTATTTTGACCAACATGGCCTTTTCCTGTCAGTACTTTGGTCTGGTCCTCTACTTGTCATTGCAATCATAATCCTCGTAAGTATCCATAATAAGTTGCCGTTTCATCTCTCTATTTTAGAGCTGCTGCTTCATGACCATTTCTTATCTTTGCAGGTGAACACTCTTATTTCACTGTGCTACCTTATTGTCAGGTGGAAGAAAGCAGAACTGAGACACCGAGCAAGGCTTTCTCGCAGCAAGGAAGATTGATCTACTCATGTCTATCCCCACCATTCATCAAAGATCATTTGTCGTCTTGGGATTTAAGGCATGTTTTTTCAGCCTTGAATTCTTCATGTCAGGTTTCTAAAATCTGCCGGCACTGTGCTTTTTGGGATTATACCTTTTGTTGTTTGGTAGATTCTGGAATTCCATATTTTGTGTACTTAGGGTTGAGGTTGCAAATTAAAACTTGAGGTACGAGTGTAGACAGACCTTGGTTTTGGTATTCGAAGTTGTACGGTATCTTTGACGTTCTTCAGGTTTTGAACTATTTCAATGATTTATGTATTCCAGTGATAGTTTACTTGCTCCTGACCCAGCCCATCTTTTCAGTTGCAAATCCTTGACTAAACTTGTATAAATGGAGGCACTAATGAGTGCCGTGGTTGGTGCTTCGGTTCATGCTTGAATGCACTGGTTTTCTGTTTTTTTGCCCCTTACGGATCAATGACTTATAGATAAGCACAGAGCGATTTACAATACATTACAGACCCAAACTCAGACCTGGACGCAACGGAGCTCATATCAACAAGCATTTGTATAGACCCTTAAGCTTACTAGAGCCGTATTATGAGCAAACTTATGTACAGACCGGGGCCTAGAGCCCATACCACAGCATGTTTTTACAACCCCGCATCGACTAAGGCGGGACGTCGGTCCGAAAGAAACGATTTAAGAGAGAGAAGAAGCACCAGCCCGCGTGTGAGACTCTTGGGCTCGCAGAGGCTTCGGTGAGCATCGTTGGCCTCCTGGTAGATGTGATCCAGGGTCCGTAGCCTGATTATCTCTATGGTCATCGCTGTACAGAAGAAGATCTGGCAGAAAGTCTAGTTCAGGGTGTAACTTTGTGCTGTCTTCGGTACTGCTGAGTGCCACCTTGGAATCGTCCAAGATCTGCAATTTCAGTAATGTGAAAACCAGTCGTAGCTATTTGGACTTTGGAGACCCACGAGTAAAAGCTTGCCATGACATGAACGCATCTTTGGAGACCCACTATACGTGGTGGGAAGTCCAGTGCATGCACTTCAGTTGTTTGATTATATGATCTCAAAACTAGACTATCGATCATAACTATTCAGCGCTGGCTTCTTTCATTTGTTCTGCTGTCCCTTTCCGACGATCTGCCGCAGAAGATCTCCAGCAGAACGTCTCGACTCTTGATGATATTTCGTAATCATGTTTCTTCAACCATCTATTCATTCTAAAGAATTCTCCTCTGGTGGTTACACAACCTAAAAGCACCAGTGGGGACAATTTTCTGTACCAAAACCATTAAAAACCATTCATCTTCTGTAGCGGACCCTCTCATTGCTCATTTTTGTACTGCTTGTTTTGAATCTTTTAAGGAGTCATTTTACGCTAGCGACAGTAAACGAACTCTTGAATGCATGACCTATATATCTAAGATGGGACCCAGAACACTGCATTATAGATACTATGTTGTGGACATTGTCTGATAGTGGGGCCAAGTGGATGGCCGATTTGATTTCTTACCCTTATCTTTGAACGAAGTGGGGCTTGATAGCTACGATGACGTACAAAATCAATCCTCCACCTAAAATCAAGGAATTTTCCACTTAATTTGGAATTCTCGGCTAAATAACGCTTGAAAGCGATGAAACTAGCCGTTTGAAACTCTCAACGGCCATCTTTTCTATTCAAACTCAAAATTCAAATCATCAAGGCAAGCAAGTTCATTCCGTGACCCTTAACTAATTTCTCCCATCGCAGACTTGCCTTTCATCTTTCATTTCTCAAGCTTTCTTCTTCTTCCAGGTGTTCCCCAAAAACAACAAATTACGAAAACCAGGAAAGAAGAACAAAAATCCCCACTCAGAAATGGCAGCAGACAAAAAATGGTCAGAGGAAGAGGAGGCAAAAATCCCAGTCTTCACTGTCTTCAAGAACGGCAGCATCCTGAAGAACATCTTCATCAACAACCCCCCTTCTGAATCCGAATCATCAAAAGAATCTGCAGAAAATGGGCAGAAATCCAGCCAAGAAGAGGAGAAACTTCTTGTCGGTCGTCACCCAGATTGCCAAATCGTGTTAGATCATCCAAGCATTAGCCGGTTTCATCTCCAGATCCTTTTGCAGCCCAAATTGCAGAAACTCTCCGTCATCGATTTATCGTCAGGTATGGTTTTAAGAATTCCCTCTTTCCTGTCGGATTTCTTGCCCGGATTCTGATATTCTTGATTCCTTTCCTTTGTGGTAGTTCATGGAACTTGGGTTTCTGGGCAGAAGATTGAGCCACAAGTTCCTGTAGAACTTGCGGAAGGTGACACGTTAAAGTTCGGTGCATCAACTAGGGTTTACCGGTTAAACTGGTTTTCTATTGGTGATGCATTTGAGATTGAAAACCTATTAATGCCTTCGGCAGCTACAATTGACGCTAGGGATCAAACGTATCAGGTGAATGTCCCAGTGATTCTTTCTTTGTGTAGTTTCTTAATTTTCTTGTGTTGAAATATTGAATTGGAGCTGGTAATATTCTTTTGAATTCTCATATTAAATTGGCTGAATAGTTTTGCTAGTAGTCGTTGCTGAGTTCTTTGATATAATCTTTCTTTGGTTTCTCGATTATCTTGTATGGAAATATTGAATTGATGGAACTGGTGATTTCTTTTGTTTTTTTATATTGAATTGACTGAATTTGACTTGCTAGTATTCCTTCTAAATTCTTTTGGCATAATCTGTTATTTTCTCATGCTTCTCCTAATTGAATTAATCTTGATTCTTTGTTGTACATGGCCTTGATTAGTTTGAACAGGATGAGAATTCAACACCTGTGAAAAATCGAAATGATTCAAGAGCTGCAAGGATTCTGTCTGCGGCTACAATGCCAGAAGCCATGGATTCTTCATTTCCTGCTGAGGTTTTGTTTGGTACTGACAATACAGGCACACCAGTGGAAGGAGGACAAAACCCAACTGTGGAAGAAGTTTATTTTGCAACTGAAAGATCCTTGGAAAGAGAAAAATCAAGCAAAACTACAGGAAGAGTGGAAGAGATTGATTCCCAGAGCTTCTTACCACCAGTAGAAGTTCTCTCAGCATCGGAAGCACAACCGGAGGAAGAGAACCAGAGCATGGAAGCTCCTTTCATTGAAGAATTACCTGCGGAAGGGGAACAAAACTCAATGATGGAAGTAGCTTATTTTGCGACTCAAACATTATCGGACAAAGAAAACCCAAATTCCCTAGAAAGAAGAATGGATATGGCTGGACTTAACCATTTCCATACACCTGTATTCGAAGAAGGTGTCCTTTTTGCAGAATTACCAGGGGATGAAGGAAATGCTATCATGGAAGAAGATTATTTTGCAACTGATACACACTTGGACAAAGAAAACTTGAGTCCACCAGGAAGAAGATTTGAACATCTGGATGAGTTGAACCATTGTGACGAACCCACAATTACAGAATTGGTGAATATCTTCGATACCGATGCACAGTTGGACACAGAAAACAAGGGTCCAAAAGGTTTTGCCATCAAAGGAGCACTGTCTGAGAGAGAAAATCAAAGCCCAACAAGAACAAAATCAGAACAGCAGGGATCATCGCCCCATTCACCGAAGGAGCACCATTTCAATGTGTCTTCAGTGGCAGAAGCTCATGTTACTGGAGAACTACCAGACAGAGAAGTCTTCCCCCCAACTGTGGAAGAAGCTTGTTTTGCACCTCAAACACCCTTGGACAAAGAAAACCAGTGCCCACAAAGAGGAATCTTGGACCATTTGGATGAAGAGAACCATTGCGATGAATCTGCAATGGCAGAATCTGTGGTTTCTACATTGCCTGTGGAATTTGCTTTCATATCTGAGGCACAATTGGACATGGAAAACAAGGGTCCAGAAGGTTTTGCCATCAATGGAGAGCTATCCGGGAGAGAAAACCCAAGCTCACCCAGAAGAGAATCAGTAGAAGAGGAATTATCTCAATGTTCACCAAAGGAATACCATTTGAAACCATCTTCATTGGCAGAAGATCTTGTTAGTGCAGGAGCACAAAACCCAACCATGAAAGAAGCTTATTCTACAACTCAAACACTCCTGGACAAAGAGAACCGGAGTCCACAAAGGAAAAGATTTGAGCATTTGGATGAGGTGAACCATTGTGATGAACTTACATGTGCAGAATCTGTGAATTCTTCGTTGCCAGTCAAATATCTATTCCCAGCTGCTGCCCAATTAAAGACAGAAAACCAGAGTCCAGAAGGTTTTATCACCGAAGGAGTACTATGTGAAAGAGAAAATCAAAGCTCACCAAAAAGAGCATCAGAACAGCATGATATAGGAAGCCTTTGGTCAAGAAGACACAAACCTTCTAGCTTTCTTCGAATTCGAACAGGAAGGAGCAGCGAAAAGACTAGTAAAAATTCTGATGCTCAAAGAAGAGTTCAAAACCAGCAAGAGAATGCAGGCATACATCTAGGAGGCTACAGAGAAGAAAAGCTTCACAAGGTTCTTTTCTCTGGTTCAGATGGGGAAGAACAATCATTTCCCTCAGATAAGGAGAATCTGACACCACAAAGTCTGAGTCTAAAATCAAAGAAGAATAGACCAGGAACCGTGAAGCTGGAATTGCACAAATCATCTTTGAACCTTATGGCCAGTTCGGATATTGAAGAAGACATGTTTCATTCAGACAAAGAGAATTCGACACCAAAAGTTTCACTTCATTCAAAAGCAAAGAAGACTGTTTCCAGAAGTCATGCTAGATTTACTTGTGAGGCAGGGGACGAGAGAAAGGCAGAGAGGATGCCGTTTCAGACTCTACCACTAAACTCCATCAGCAACAGCAAGCCAATTTCAGTTACACATGCTACATCAAAGAGTAGCAATTCTGTCAACCGTACTCTACCAGTAAACAAAAGCAATGCCACTTCTGCTGTAAGTTGTATAATCTTCTAAAATGTTGTTAGACTTGTTAAAAACTTGCATTGAACTAAATTAATTCTTTTGCAGAACCAGTCTGTTGATCAGACAGGACATACAAAGAGGAAATGGAACATGGTGGTGGATACAAGTTGTCTTCTTGATGCAGAATCACGAAGATCGCTAAAGCTGTTAGAAGGCCTCAGAGGAACTCACCTCATCATTCCACAAATGGGTACATCATTGAGCTTCTTTAGAGCTTTTCAACTGCTTCTTAGATGATGTTACTTATCTCTTGAATCTCTTTAACAGTAATAAGAGAGCTTGATTGTCTTAAAAGGCGTGGGAGCTGGTTCAAGAAGGAAAATGATGCTTCTTCAGTGTTGCAATGGATAGAAGAATGTATGGTGAAAACAAGTTGGTGGATTCATGTCCAAAACTCAACAGAGAGAATGCCTATAGCACCAACTCCTCCTGCTTCCCCACGATCACGGCTAAGTGAGGGAAGTAATGAATTTCCTGGTGGGACTGCCTATTCAATGCCATTTTCAGCCCGTGGAAATTTTATGGAAATAGTTTCTCCAACAGCAGCAGACCATATCCTTGAATGCGCCCTCCTCTTCAAAAAAATCAGAAGTGATGGACAGCTTGTCCTTCTTACCCATGACATTGCACTGAAGATCAAAGCCATGTCAGAGGTAATACTATTCAAGAGATATTCTTACTATTTGGTCTGCATATTTTCTGCTTATCTGGAGCAACATGGCTGAATTCATAACTGGTATTACTTTTTTGTTTCAGGCTTTAATCTGTGAGACTGCAACAGAGTTTAGAGAGAGTCTTGTGAACCCATACTCAGACAGGTTTCTATGGGTAGAGAGCACTCCACGAGGACCTACTTGGTCTTGTTTGGATGAAGCGGGTCTAAAGGAGAACCATCGCTGTACCACAAGGAAGACAACAAAGGTGGCAGACAATGCAAAGGGTTTGAAACTCATACTGCTCCATAATTCTCACTATGGGCATTTAAATTCAGTCAGATAAACGTCGTCTTGAACCATCCAAACATTGTATTACCATCTACGTTCCCGTAGGTGGTTACAGTTACATACGGTCACATCTCTTTTGTTTGTGCTTATTGCCTACAATTGCATCCAAGTGAAACTTATTCTACATTTTCTAGTTATGAAATCCATCGTCTCATTGCGTATTCTTGTAATATTTGATAAGCAGCTATATGGAGACTAAATCCATGACGACATGGAGAAAAAGCTTCATGTACAAGAATTGGTCCTACCTAACACTCTGTCCCTGATATGTTTATCACAGAACCACTGGAACTGGATTGAAGTGGTTTTGGTCCCAAAATTAAAAGATGACTTTGTTAGTGCTATCTGAAATGAGAAGGGGGATGGGAAGCATAAAGAGAACGTGCTATGTTTTGGGAGTTTGGGTGCAGGGCACTGCCAATGACATCAGAAGCAAGCTCAACGTGGCCAGACACTTCAAGGCCACAAGTGTGTTTTAGCACGTTTTGGATGGTTTCAAAGCCTATCAGGAAGACGCAAATAAGAATGCCACTGAGACACTGGAAATCAGAAGCCCTGAATCGGAAGGGAACACCAGTCTGTGCAGTGGGCCAAAATCTGTAAGGTGGACCTCACTGATTCAGAGTTTCTGTGCGCACAGCATTCTCATACCTTCTTCTGGCATCAAATCCTCATCTGGATAATCCTAGTGCGCAGCTAGTATGGGGCCCAATATCACACCATAAACGCCTCCTAAACGAGTGTCCTAGTTTGAAGCAAGTACCAACTTAGTAATGTTGTCATGAGGGGCGGTCCTAAGCCCCAAAGAATGTCCACATAGAGAAAAAGAAAAATGAAAATGGCCTACAAGTTGGCCTTTATCACCCCCTATATTCTTTTCTCAAGGTTTGCTGAAATATTGCACATTCTTCAAATTCATGAAATTCTCCAACAGAATCTGTGACTTGTGGATGTATGACTAATCTGATTTCCCATTTGGACGTGGTCTATCAACTTGTGGACAAGAGAGAAATGGGAAACTCGCAAGGTGGCGAAAAAGTATATAGCAATATTAACAAACCGTGGGCAGTCCACATGCGTCCTGATCCACATTCTATATATTTATGATATGCGTTAGTTATCATCATAATGACTGTTTTAGTCCAAATGGAAGAAGTATATTTTGTTGTGTTATATGTCAGTCATCATCACCAATGAGGAAGAGGCATAATCTGCTTTGTTATGTCTCGAACCAAATCATTGCCAGTAACTAGACATTTAAGCGCGTGACAGCCGTAAGTTAATGGCCAGCTTCTAATCACCAAACAGAAATAATGGTGAATTTTCTGGTGTCACTTTTTGCTGCAATTAGTACCAGCAGAAAACTGGGGCATTTTCAGCATACATGCTGCAATAGTACAACCACAATCTTTCTGAACTGCAGGGGCCTAGCTTCTTACTGATCCAAACTATTCATCTGATGCATCCCATCTTGCTAGGCCATGCCCAAATCTTGTTGCCACTAGATGATCCTAGCAATTATTGTTTCTTGGTGTAAAATGGGCAGCTCAACTCAACACGAGGATTTTGGGACATGGCTTAAGATAAGATCAGGTTCAGTCGATGAATGGTTTGGGCAACCGGACCCTTAGCTGTGTATATGGTTTAGTCGCATGTGACAGGCACCATGTAATTTCTCCTTGCCCTTTTAGCACAATGGTGGGACCTCCACAGACGAAAAAGAACTAAATTACTTGTTAATGATTCAGATGTGAACTCGCACTAGTTCAGAAAAACTTAGCACCCCATTAATCTAACTAAAAGAACCAGTAATTGCAGTAGTTGGACAATCATGTATCAATAATGGTGATCAGAATAGAACGAAATGATAAGAAACTCTAATAGGATGTGTGAAGACGAAAAGGTATATATTAATAGGGATAACTAATAATCTACTCCAGTTAGTGCCTTTATCCACTGCAAACGTCCAGAAAGGTGCAGAAGCTACAATTTTACTTTTGCTAAGGCATGAGTAAGAGGACTGAACTGCATATACCCCTTGGAGGTTTCTGTCTCTACAATAGCCTCCAAAGCCTTGTTAGTCATCATCATCATCATCATCAAGACCTTATTCCAATTAGGGGTCAGCCACATGAATCTTGTTTCTCTATTCCCCTCTATTAAGTATCATGGCTTTATTTAGTCCTAAAGTTTTTAAATCTTTTCTCGCCACTTCTATCCACATTCTTTTGAGCCTTATCCTTTTCCTTTTAAAACCTTCTACTTGCATTGCCTCATTCCTTCTAATTGGTGCAGTTTTTTGTCTTTGTTGGACATGTCCAAACCATCTTAGTCTAATCTCCCTCATCTTATTCCCTATCAATGATACTCCTAAGTTTCCTCTAATGTTTTCATTCTTAATTCTATTCTTTCTTGTCTTGTCACTCATCTATCTTAACATCCTCAAGTCTACTACGATGATCCTATGAACATGATGTTCTTTATCTGCCCAACACTCTAATCCATATAGCATGGATGGCCTTGTAGTCATCCTATATAATTTTCCTTTTAGTTTGAGCAACACCCACTGATCACACAAAATTCCGTATGCACATATCCATTTGTTTTAACCTGCTTGGATTGTCCAGATAACCTCCTTCTCACGAATCATCAATCCTAAGTGCCGAAAGTGGTCTTTTACTCGGACTTATTGATTATCAATCTTTACTGGTACTTCACTCCTGCTCCTCTCTTTACTAAAATTGCATTTCATATACTTTGTCTTAGTTCGACTGATTTTAAATACTTTAGGTTCTAATGCTTCTCTCCATAACTATAGCTTTGTGTTTACACTCTCACTTGTCTCATCAATCAAAACTATACAATCTGCAAATAGTATGCTCCATTCAATCTCCTCATTTGGATGTCTTGTTAACTAATCCATAGCCAATGTGAAAATGCATGAGCTCAAAGTAGATCCTTGGTGCAATCCTACAGTGATGGAAAAATCACTGATCTCTCCACTAGTTGCCTTACCATTTGTTATTGTTCCCTCATCATATCTTTAATTATGTCTATATATCCTTATGAAACCCCTTTCTTACCCAACACCCTTCATATTAACTCTCTAGGGACTATATCATAAGCTTTCTCTAAGTCAATAAAAACTATGTGGAGGTCCTTCCTCCTCTTCCTATATTTTTCTATTAATTATCTTAGTAAGAAAATAGTTTCTATGGTAGACCTTTCAAGCATAAAACCAAAGTGATTCTCCTATACATTTGTCTGGTGCTATAGTCTCTTTTTAATCACTCTTTCAAAAAGTTTCATAATATAGCTCATAAGTTTGATCCCCTGATTATTAGTGTAAGTATGTATGTCTCCTTTATTCTTATAAATTGGTACAATATAGCTCTTCTTCTATTCATCTTCTTTTTTATTTTATTTTATTTTATAATCTTGTTAATAACTTGGTCAACTAAATTGCTCCAGTATCTCCCATATACTTCCAAACCTCTATTGGTCCACCATCAGGCCCTAGGGCTTCTCCTAATTTCATCTTTTACAAGGCCTCTTTCACTTCATGTATTTTAATCCTACGGTTGTTTCTACAATCTCCAATGTTATTTAAGTTTACAATACTTTCAATCCCTACATTCCCAAGGCAATTGTCCTTTAGCAATTTTTGAAAATAACTTTTTCACCTTTGTTCAATCTCATCATCTTTGACTAGTACCCTATGATTATCACTTATAATGCACTTAACGTGGTATAAGTTCTTACCTTTCTGTTGTTTTATTTTTTGCAAGTTTAAACACATTTTTCTCACCTTCTCTCGATCCTAGTCTATTATAAAGATCATCATATGCCTTGAGTTTAACCTCACTTACTATTTTCTTATCAACCTTTTTGGCATTTTTATACTGTTCATAGTTTTCATTATTTTTAGTCTTTTGTCATGCTTTAAAATACACATATTTTTCTTGAATAACTTTTTGCACTGTTTTACTCTACCTCCAAGTTTCCTTTACTAATTATCTTTTACCTTTTAATACTCATAGGATACCTTTTTGTCACTTTCTTAATGGACTCCACTGTATTAATCCATATGATGTTTACTACTATGTCATTATTCCAGTTTTCTTCTATTATCAAATGATTTGTAAGTGAGGTTATTTTCTCTCCTTTTAAGTTCCACCACTTAGTTTTTAGATGCTTATTAAGTCTATTTCCTTTATTCCATCTTTTAATGTAGATATCCATAACCATTAGCCTATGCTGTGAGGTTAAACTTTTATCAGGTATCACCTTACAATCCTTACACATTGATCTTTTGGTACTCCTAAGTAAAAAAAAAGTTTATTTGGCTTTTATGGAGTCTACTTTTAAAGGTTATTAAGTGCTCACCCATCTTCTTAAAGACTGTGTTTGCAAGGGCCAGGTTATATGATAAAAGCAAAATCAATAATAGTTTCTTTGATCTCATTTCATTCTTCGATACCATACCGTCTATGTACTCTATCATATCTTTCATTTTCTTTTCCTGCATGGTCATTTAAGTCTGCTCCTATACACATCCCTTTTGTGTTGGGAATTTCTTGCATAACTCCCTCTATATCTTCTCAAAACTATCTCTTGATTATATCTTCTAACCTTACTTGTGATGCATATGTACTTATAACATTTCTAATCTACCATCTTAGAACAAGTTTTATTATTGTAATTTTATTACTAGTTTTTTTAACGTCTACAACCTTATCCTTTAATTCTTTATCCACCACTATTCCCATGTCATTTCTATTACCATCCTTTCCTACGTAACAAAGCTTATACCAATCGATTTATCTAGTTTTTACCCCTTTCCACCCAGTTTCTTGTATACAAGCAATGTTGACTATCCTACCTTTCATCGTATCTACTAACTCAAGACTCTTACTTGCCAATGTCCCTATATTCCATGTGGCGATACGAATCTTATGCTCTTGAGATAACTTATTTACCTACGCACTTCTCGATCCCCATGACATGAACCCATGCCTACTTTCCATTGCACTTGGGTTCTGATGCAATGCGTTGCTTCGGAGAGGATGCTTTAATAGCCTTTGTCCATTTTCCACTACACCCATGATCTGATGTAGTGCATAGCTTCAAGGGGAATGCCCTCGTACCCCTTGCCCATTTTTCACTGCACCCGGGATTCGATGCAGCACGTCGCTTATGGGGAACTCTCTAGCTTGATGCAATGTCAATGATTGATTCATGTCATGTTAGGACCCAATTAGTCAAAGCTCTCAAAAGGTCTTAGCACCACTCAAGTGCAAAATAATCATCAAAACCCGAAGGATTTGACAAAGAGCTGAAATACTGCATGAAGAAAATATACTCAGTAAAACTCCTATTGTTTGTATGCAGATCACTAATATACTCATATACCCTGGAATCAGACCAGGACATGAGCAGTATCTTCTACATCCTAAGCCATACTGTCTCTCATGGTGAAACTATAGTTCTTTTGGCAGAAATAGTACTTCTGCAAGATATATAGTTTTGAAGGGAAATAGAGCATATGCTAGGATTTATCAACCCCTCAAAGCTACTATTCCACCAAAGTTGTATTGGATAAATCTCCAATTATTGTTCTGTGGATTTTTCTGCCTATTTCCGATTCCTCCCTTCTGCAATCAATAGTTTTTATGTCTGAATCTTTAGCATCACTCTTCCTTGGGTTCTTTAGGGAATAAATCAATGTCATCAGGTGCCAAGATCAATATCAAAAACTCAAAATAGACCAATTATTTTGCTGAATCAACTTGGTGCAGGAACTGGACTCAAATATCAATTCCAAAACATATATTGAGCTCAGATTAATCCAGACATCAGCTAGCCGATATCCAAGACTGAGTTCAAATACCCTATTGCAGACAAATCTTGCTGCTTGTCATCCTCATTTGGGATCTTCAGCAATCTTTAGAGGCCTGAATTAAATGACTAGTTAAAGATAACACTTGATAGTCATTTTGTCACATGAACATATTATCAGTCGAATTATTACTCCTGACACAGAAACATACTTCTCAGAGTTCTAAACTGCATCTATAACACACATCATCGTCATCAAGACCTTATCCCAATTAGGGGTTGGCCGCATGAATCTTATTCATCCATTCCACTCTATTAAATACCATGGCTTTCTTTAGTCCCACAGTTTTTAAATCTTTCCTCACCACTTCTATTCACGTTCTTTTGGGCCTTCCCCTTGCCCTTTTAGAGCCTTCTACTTGTATTGCCTCACTCCTTCTAACCGGTGCCATTGTTGGTCTCCTTTGAACATGTCCAAACCATCTAAGTCTAATCTCCCTCATCTTGTTACCTATTGGTACTACCCCTAAATTTTCTCTAATATTTTCATTTTAATTCTATCCTTTCTTGTCTTACCACTCATCCATCTCAACATCCTCATTTTTGCAGCGCTCATCCTATGAGTATGATGTTCCTTAACTACCCAACACTTTGATCCATAGAGCATGGCCGGCCTTATAGCCATCCTCTAGATTTTTCCTTTTAGTTTGAGTGGCATCCGCTGATCACACAAAACTTTAGATGCACATCTCCATTTGTTCCAACCCGCTTGGATTTTCTGGGTAACCTCCGTCTCAATCTCTCCACTCTCATGGATTAATGATCCTAAGTATCGAAAGTGGTATTTCACGGGGACTTCTTGGTTATCAATCTTAACTGATGTTCCACTCCTAATCTCCTTGCTAAAATTACATTCCATATATTCTATTTTAGTTCGGCTAATTTTAAATCCTTCAGATTCTAATGCTTCTCTCTATAACTCTAGCTTTATGTTTACACCTTCCCTTGTCTCATCAAGACTATATCATCTGCAAATAGCATGCACCATGGAATCTCCTCGTGCAAATGTTTTGTTAACTCATCTATAACTATTGTGAAGAGGTATGGACTCAATGCCGATCCTTGGTGCAATCCTACAGTGACAGGAAAATCACCAATCAAGTCATTAGTGGTCTTAACATTTGTTACCACTCCCTCATACGTATCTTTAATTATATCTATATATCCCTGAGAAACCCCTTTACCACCCAACACCCTCCATATTAACTCTCTATGGACTCTATCATAAGCTTTTTCTAAGTCGATAAAGACTATATGTAGGTCTTTCCTCCTCTCCCTATATTTCTCTTTAGCAAGAAAATAGCTTCCATAGTTAACCTCCCAGGCATGAAACCAAACTGATTCTCCAATACACTTGTTTCATATCGTAGCCTTTTCTTAATCACTCTTTCAAAAAGTTTCATAGTGTGGCTCATAAGTTTGATTCCTCGATAATTAGTACAGCTCTAAATGTCTCCTTTATTCTTATATATTGGTACAATAGAGCTTTTCCTCCACTCATCAGGCATTTTCTTTGATTTTATAATCTTGTTAAATAACTTAGTCAACCAAACTATCACAATATCTCCCATAAGCTTCCAAATCTCTATTGGTACACCATTAGGCCCCATAGCCTTTCTTGATTTCATCTTTTTCAATGTCTCTTTTACTTCAGGTATTATAATCCTACTTTCATATCTATAATATCTAATGTTATTTAGATTTATAGTATTTTCAATCCCTATATTCTCAGAGCCATTGTCATTTAACAATTTTTAAAAGTATATTTTCTACCTTTGTTTGATCTCATCTTCTTTGACTAATACCCTTTGATCATCGCTTCTAATACACCTAACACAATCTAAGTCCTTACCCTTCTGTTATCTTACTTTTGCAAGTTTAAACATATCTTTTTCACCTTCTCTTGTTCCTAGCCTATTATAAAGCTCATTATATGCTTTAAGTTTAGCCTTACTTACTATTCTATTAGCAACCTTTTTAGCATTCTTATATTATTCATAGTTTTTATTATTTTTAATCTTTTTTCATGCTTTAAAACGCATCCATTTTTCTTTAATAACTTTTTACACTGTTTCACTCCACCACTATGTTTCCTTTGCTAATAGTCTTTTACCTTTAGATACTCCTGGGACATCTTTTGCCACCTTCTTAATGAACTCAACCATAAAAGTCTACATGGTATTTACTTCTGTTTCATAGTTCCAATTTCCTTCTACCATCAACTTACTTTTGAATGAGGTTATTTTCTCTTTTTAAGTTCCACCACTTAGTTTTTAGATTTGTATTAAGTTCAATTCTTTTACTCCATCTTTTAATATGGATATCCATAACCATTAACCTATGTTGTGAGGTTAAACTCTCACTGAGTATCACCTTACAATCCTTACATATAGATCATTCATTATTCCTAAGTAGAAAAAAGTCTATTTGGCTTTTATGAAGTCCACTTTTAAAGGTTATTAAGTGTTCATCCCTTTTCTTAAAGAGTAGAGAATGAAAGAAGAAGAAACGTAGGAAGTAAATTTTGCTGAAAAGCATGATTTATATTCAAAATAACATAGCAATTATAGGACACTGGAATTCTCTCCAGTTTTTGCAATAAGATTACAGGACCCAGATGGTGGGAAAGAAAATGAACTTTCAGAAACCTCAAATGCTGTTGGAGAAAAGTCAGGAATTCCAGTGAAGTTACATGCATCGAAGTTCATTGGTGAGAAATAATTACTGTCTTCATTGCTTTTCACGTTCAAAACTTGGGCTCCATTAGAGGTACTCAAGCTGAAATCGAATCCCTCACTTCCTAACCCAGTCGTTGCTTCATTGTTCTGCCCATGATCTGATGCTCCTGACCCTTGGACGTCATCGACAAGAATAACGGGTGTATGACCTTGAAATAGAGCAACATGCCCAAATAACTTGTCCTTTCTAGAGAAAGTGGTGCCACAGGAACAGAGCCATTTGTCACGCCCGCAATGTTTTTCATGAGTCTTCAAGTCTGCAATAACAGAGAACTTCTTACAATTGCACCGACTGCATGTATAGCTTTTATCACAGTGGCTCCTCTTGTAATGGTTCTTCACACACAGGATGGTCTTCAGTGGTTGGAATTTCTTATGGTCTTTGTTCCGTTTGCAACCCACATAAGGACATGAATACCTTCTCAGAAGCATTGGCTCCGCATTTGATTCCTTACTAGGCTTCGCAAGGGCAGCTGGAGTCTTGTATTCATCACCATGACCTCGCATATGCATCCGCAAGTTTGCATCTCTCTTAAAACCCTTTCCGCAGATTGAACAGAAGTGGGTATGTGGTGCTAGAATTTCCTCCCTTTCTAACTGTAAAACCTCATAAGAGCCAGGGGGGAGGTTTTCTTCCACTGCAGCATCTTCAGAGTCCTTCATGCCATGGTCTTCAGCTGTGCCAAGAGGTTCAGACCCATTGAAAGTGAACCCAGATTGATCAACATATTTTTGTTTGTCGCCACAGATACTGCTAGTTTTGACATGGTCATCATAATTGGAACAATTTTTGTTTCCTCCCACAGCCATACCGTCATTTTGTTGCAAATCGATGTTCATTTCCAAGCTCGTGGAGCCTCCAATAATTCTATCCAACTGTCCAGCAAAAGGATTAGATGCTGAGGATGAACTCTTCGCAGCTGGAAGCAGAGTACCAGCAGTTGAGATCAGCTGAATTATGATAGAAGTGAGATCAGCAGTTACAAGTTGCCTCTGAGCCACCAATTCACTTGGTCGACCCAAAAACTGACTTTCTCGGTTGCCAATAGAATGTATGAGATCCTGAAGTTGGTGGATCTTCTGCTCCAAGAAAGAAAGGTTGCTTAACATCAATCCCGAATCCCAATCTGGAAGCAAATTGTTAATTTTGGTAGTCACATCTACTTGATCCGATCTTTTGGTCTCATCTTCAGGATCAAATGGTCCAGAGGATGGTTGCTCCAAAGGTGCACGGTACTCAGTAAAAGGTTTTTCCATCCCAATACCATAACCTACATTTTCCGAGATATCCCATTTCTGATTTTGCTGTGAATCAAAATAGGTATAAGATTGACCCAAAATGAAATTCCTTGAAGAGTCATTTTCTGAAGAAGATTTTGTCAAAACTTCAGAAGACTGCCTCTGTTTAAGATTCATTTTCAAGTTGGTTTACAAAACAGACAATTCTTATCTAAGCCAAGAAAGGAACAAATTACAAAATCAAGAAATCCTCCAATTATTGTAGCTGTTTACTAGAGTTCCAGACAAAAGAAATGCATCCCCATCAGTGATTCCCACCCCAAGATCTTAATCTTAAAATCCAGTCTTTTCACCCCAAATTCATTCAAATATAATTATCTTTCACCTGAAAACCACCTTCCAGTTCCGATTTAACACTCCAAAGTCAACTAAAAATCTATTTTTTTTCACCTCCAGATCAACCCACAACCCCATACTTCTTCAAAATGATCTCTAAAATCCTATCTGGACGCCCAAAAGCACCCAAACATCCAACGTCTACAATATTAAACTAAAAAAAAAAAAAGGAACCAAAAAGAAAGGCCCAAAAACCAAATCTTTCTCCAATGACAACGAGCTAAAATCGAAATGGTTCCAAAAGAAAATGACATCTACGACATGGATTATCTTCAGAAACTCCGATTGCTAGCATTTCAGATCGAAATTTCAAAAGAGAGAGAAGATGAAGCTTACGGATTCAATAGCAGCTGCTTGTGTCTGTTTGTCGTTGGGTCAACTTCTGCAGTTCCTCTAGCTTTCAGAACTAGTTCCAAGGAGAAGGAGAAGCTAGAAAAGGATGAACTCGATCAAATCAGTCAATTATAAAGAATAGAAAACAAAATAAAAAATAAAAAATAAAAATTCCCAGGTGGGTCCACTTTTCTTTGACTTGTTTTGCTAACTTCAAGACCAAGGCTTGCCACGAAGCTACGCAGCAGAAGCCCCTTGATTCTCACATCCGCGTAGTGGGGGTCACACCATCTAATAGTGGGCCCATTTTCTGTTATTACAATCTGGGCTATTTAGTCCGACAACTGTAAGAATCTCTGTGGCCACAAGAAATATAGAGATGAGCTTACAAAATCAGCGGTTAAGATCTTATTTACATTTGAGATCATCCCTGATCGTGACGTTAAATTCACACCATTTGCAATCTTCAGACCAATGGGCTTTTATCTAGTGGGTCAGTGGTTCCATGTATATTGCCATCATTGATGTCAAAGTACGTACTCGGCCTACAGATTAGGTCATCCGAGCCACTGATCTTTTCAGGCCAGATCATTAGATGGAATATGCGCTGATGACCTTCTCCAGCAGAGGATCATAGCCACTATTGTTTAGTAATTTGAAAAAAAAAATATTAACGAGTGAGCTGCCAGAATTGAACCACGACATTTTGGTTGGGAAACTACTTTATAGTAAAAAATAAGTCCTAATAATAGTCAAATAGAGAAGATGTTTCAATTGCCGCCGATCTAGAGCATTATGCAGAAGATTAACGGCTGGGATCACCAATAATCTACGACAATTATGTACGTATAGCTGAGCTGCAACTATTAGTGACCGCGCAGAACCATAAATTTTTTCCTTCTCCCTGAAATCAGACATGGAAAGTGGTAGACAAGTCGCTATCATTTGGCCGCTGCCGCATGGAACGAGAATGGAAGATACAAAGGTGTAAAAAAGACGAGAATGGAAGATACAAAGGAGATAAAAGGTGGAAAAAAGAGCGAATAAGAGAAAAGTAGAGCTCTATTATGAGAAGAATCCACGATGAGATGGACATGGAAAGGTCTTGTGTGGATGGGCCCACCACATCCAACGAGAATATGGTAAAGATGAAGATATGCGGAGATGAGATCCTCCTCTTTCGGCTTTTAAAGGCGAATCGGCCCACCACATCTTTTTTCATCTTTTGTGTTGATGGATGAATGAAACATGGGTTTGGTAGTTAAACCCTAAAAAATTGAGTATTAGGGATTATGATTGTTATTAAGGTGCTAATTGGCCATTGGAAGGTGATGAAACGATGGGAGCCAGCTGACTTGCATCGTGAGGCAATAGACCTGATGACGATGGTGATGATGTAATGTATGTTTTGTTTAATGGCTCACGGAATCTCCTCTTGATCAGTTCTTGGTGGAAGCCCACAAGGACTAATTGGGTTTTTTAATTGGGAAAAAAAGAGTGGAGAGGGAGCTAGGATTGGGAGTCCAATTGGGCCAATTGATGGAACCCACCATGGCAGTCTCTGAGATTGGACAATTTGCTTTGCCTTGCTCTAATTCCAAGCCATCACGTGAAGTTATGTTTTTAACTCTCAATACTCGTGTAACACAATTTGATGAGGAATTGAAACATTGAACAAGGCAGGAAGATCATGCCCACTCATTCTGGTGGAGCCCATGAAAACTACTGAAATTTAAAGGCTAAATTGGAGCATTCGGATGTGGACAACTCTAATCTTTGTCTTTAGCCCCTAATTGTAAGTTCAAAGCTATGATTTAGTAGGGAATATAACGTAGATATACGTCGCTAGAGTGCTATGTGGTGGGTCGCCAATGAACGTGTCAAAGCACTGTCTTATTTCTTTCTTTTTATTTTAATTGGGAAACAAGATATGTGAGACGGCAAAACAAACAACAGGCAAAATGCCCACCAATACTGAAAGATAATAGAATTTGAGAGACTTAGAAGACCAGAACTGAGTAGGAATGCTCATCCTTCTGGATTCAGCAAGACTGCCCTACAAGGCATGCCATTTCTTTTGCTCACCCTTCCCTCTTCCAAAATCTAACAGGACTGCAGCTAGTGTTAACCTCTTCAAAACCTTTATGATCCATGTGGAATCAGAATATACAAGGTCAGCCACTCTTCATCCTTTTTTTCTTCTCCTGGACTGAAGGATTCATAGACAACATTCTGTGATGCTTTAAACTGTTCTCTGACATAATTAGTATACTTATATCATGCACCACAATGAAGGGAGAGTTGTCGTAGTGTAACCTTAACGTCACAAGTTTAAGGCGTGGAAACAACTTCTTCCAAAATGCAAGGTAAGGCTGCATACTATTAACTCTTGTAGTCTACCCTTCATGGACAAGAGCTTCGTGTACTAGGACTGCCCTTTTTACAACATGCCCCACAATGGCAGGTGACATATAATATACATACCAGCAAGGAGCACTCTCTCTTAAGCCACGCTGGAGGAAGAACATTTTTGAGCTTCTTTTTTAAGACTAAAGGAAGGGCGGAGCTTGCCAATGGCTAAGTTGTGACAATGGTAATATATGCAAGCAACCACATTGATTTCGTATTTTGTCGTGTAAGCTGATTTATGCGTTTTCTTATGGGAGTGGTTGTATCATGGAGATCTCTAATGTGCAGGTTATTCTGCTTCTTGTTTTGAAGACTGAGCGGTCTCATGGACAGATTTAGTGTTTGCTTCTGTTTCTTGTTCACTCTGAACTGTGGTCTCATTATTCTGGCTGCAAATGATCAGCCCAGAAGACGAGTCTTCTAACCCATCGGTTTTAGCTGGCTTAACTCATGTTGCAGCCACCTTACCATCTTCCGTAACATTTACATATGGGGCCTTATCAATTGATGATTCCAGGGAAGAATGCAGGCCTGTACCCTGTACCTGCAATGCAAGAATATGAACTTCAGAAACTACAGAGAATTACTTTGTAAAGTGAATAACAAAAAAGAATCAGGATATGTAATAGCAGTCCGATATGCCTGATTATGAGTTCTTGCAACCATAATCATCAGTAATACTATTATCAAAATTTTCGGGGTAAAGATACACACACACGTCCCCATGAGCAGCCTTGATTACAGACCTACCACTGAGAGACTCTTTCTGCCATTTGGCTGAAAGCCCGTAGCTCATGACTATTATTATTACTGCTGGCTTTGACGATATTGCTGCATTTTGGATGGTAACTGGCCAAAGGTATATTAATAAAGGAAACAGAAATCTTTAACCAAGTCAACCAAGTTGGTCAGCCAGGAAAGGGGACCCAAACTGCATGACTAGAATTATACTAGCATATAATCGAATAGGAATAATAATAAATCAATAGTGTCCTGATGGACCCATCTCTATCAAGGCAGTCAGAATTTCGTTTACTAGTCCTGGCCCAATGGTTGAGTTGTCACAGCGTGACCCAGAGGTCACGCATTTGAGGCATAGAAACAGCCTCTTGCAAAAGATGCAAGGTAGGCTGCATACTATAGAACCTTTATGGTCCGCCCCTTCCTCAGACCCTGCATAAGCAGGAGCTTTGTGCGCTGGGCTGCCCATTTAGTCCTGGATGTTGTGATAGTGGAAGTACTTTCCTACCCACTATCGATAATCCTCTCAATCCAGACTTCACACCAACAAGCCTCTGTAGGAAGCCACTTGATTACTTTCACCAAGTCAAAGTCAAGGGGTCGAGACTCAATGAGCTCCAGATCTTAACAACTATGCTGACCACAGTGAACTCTGCTTTATTTTTGTCTTCCTTTTAATCAGGCCTGAGAGGTCTTTTGTGACAAACCGGCTATAATCCATCACTCCCAGAGTCCCTTCTGGTCTGGCACACTGCAGACTTGAACGATTTAAGTTCAGTTGAAAGTGGTGCCAAAATGGTTTTGACGTCAGTTCTATTGTTGCTGCTGTCTATTCAACAGGAAAGGAAGAGTCATATAACAATAAAACACCCTTTGGTCATGCATGAAAGGGCTGGAGCGTACAACAATGAAGAACTCATTAACTGCTCTTACCCACCTGCCTAGAGTAAGATAATCATTTTAATATAGAAAATATACACACATACAGATATATAGGAACTGGATGGAAATGCATGGCATGATATCAATGAATGTCAGAGATGATGAGTGCAGAAAAGGACAATAAAGGCCTATATACTGTGGAAGCAAGCAGGCATATGTCATATGTCGAATGTATGTGGGTACGATTCTCATGATTAGCACCTTACTAGCTGGCGATGTGCATTGTTACCCAACCACATGATTGGCATTCAAATTTAATCACCACCCAACTTAGTAAAAAAATAGGATGCATATGGGACTCACTCATGCAAGCCAAGGAAACTAGGAGCTTTTCTTTCCCATTAGAGAATATTAGCATGGATAAGAAATATTAATATTATGGTATTTAACAAGCGCATTGCTTGGTGCAACTAATGTCAAGAAGATTTCTCACAGCATTCTTATTTCTGTATTTAGGTCTTTGATGCAAGCATCTCGCTCTACCACACTACTAGACAAGTAGACAGCCTCTCACAAGGTTAATGTGACCCTAAGATATTTAATTCTAGTCTCATTTAGCATGTTCTGATGTAGGGCTAGTAGCCATAGTTGTGAGATTATACCAATATTTTGGAATTGGAGATACCCAACTGAACTCGTTTGAAGAAATGAAAAGTACTCTGCACACATAGGTACTCTAGGAAATGGATCATGAAATACCATAAGCTATTTGCAGATATCCCTTCATGAAATGCAAGATGTCCTCCATGAGTTGTAATAACCAAAATGACATATTTGTTTGCCATGCGTGAAAAGCAAATAATTAGATCTCCTATTCGCACAGAAAATTGCTGGAAGAGAGATTCCAAGAGCACCTGGAGCAGAGCTTCTGGTCATAAGCAAAACATACCACAATGACGGTACCTGCAGTCATCCCAAGGGATGGCTTCCCTTGTACACAGTGGATCATCCAGAGAACTGATGCCAAGCAGGGGGGCTGACACATTTCCCACAGAACTAGCACTGCTACAGTTCCGGTAGAAGGCATCTACAGTCTGAGAAAATAGGACAGCTCTTACAAAACAACAAGGAAAATTATATACTACAGTTACAAGTGTGCCACATACTGATACCTCAAACTTTCCAACAAGACAAGTCACGTGCTGGTCAAAATCCCGAATCGAACACGACTGTAATAGACCAAAAAAATGATGAAATGTGCTGGATATGTCAGAAAGAAGCAAGATATGATTCTGAATTTCATATTGGAATCACAAATGAAACTAAGTTACTAACCAAACAATGTATCATCCAGATTTTGAGTGTGAGTGTCCAGAAATGCATTACTAAAACTAATCAAATAATATATCATCAGACATGATATAGAGCATAACCTTGGAATCCCAGCCAATAGAAGAGTTATCCTGAATTCTACTTGCATTTTTTGGCATTTTACAAGTGCAGTTCTCCACAACTTCAATTCCTTGTCATCTTTCAAAATTTTTGCAGCACAATGTTGGTCTTTGCCCTCTCTTCTTTCTGTGGTGATACAAGTCAACTATCTACAGGCTTAGATATCTAATATGGTCATGCTGTGTCATTTATCAGAAAGGCAAAGCTACGATGTGGAATCATGTGAGATACCGAGGGCAAAGTTGTGACTGGAGTAGCAGGGAGACCCAAAAACATGGACAAAAGGAAGATCTGAAAATGCATCCTAAGAAACAGATGTCTACAAGCTGATGAATTTCCTCAGTCAAGGTCAATGAAGATGGTTACTGAAGTCCAAAAGGAGTACATCCAATAACTCCTTCAGAAGTGAATACCAACTTCATTTTAGTCTTTAAAGTGTTAGTGTATAATTTATATATAGTTGTCATGATTTTCCTTTTCATTGTCAGATGGATTAGTATGTCATGGTTTATCAAAACACACACAAATATGAGGTTTAAAATTAAAAAAGTAATTGTTCACGCACAGAAGCTATTCGTCTTAACAGAGCCCTCTTTCTTACAATAAATGTTCCATTCTGAAGTTTACTTGATTTCCACTAAATATAATCTCTATAAGGACTCCGAAAATGAAATACAACAGCATCAACCAAACAGTTACCATTTATTCACCAAAAAAAAAGAAAAAATCTGTTACCACTCCTTTGAGCTCACTGTTTCAAAGAAACATCTATTAAATATGCAGGTTGTCTTTTTCTAGTCTTCCAACTTTCCAGTTAGTCAACTTTTCAGCATTTGTCATATTTGCAAAACACAAGCATAAGTTCATATGATTATGAAGTTGATGTGGAGGACCAGCCCATTGTTCTCTAAGAGAAAACTGACTTCGTTAAGGGTAGCCAAGAAAGATACAATAGCATATGCTACCATGATGTGCTACGGTGATTGGTTAATGCTACGTTGCTGGCCATATTGGTGTTTTGCTTTAGTTTATAACTTGAATATATATATATATATATATATATATATATATATATATATATATATATATAGAGAGAGAGAGAGAGAGAGAGAGAGAGAGAGAGAGAGAGAGAGTCCCACACATGAGGTTTATTATTTGGAGAAGCCCATATTATATTGGAGGGGACACTAGCTTTATATACAGTATAGAATAGTTTTAAGCATCTTTAGTCCTTAATTGAGCATTAAGTGTCAATTTGTTAGTTTTGTGATGATTTATTTCCTTTTAGTATGTTGTGCAATAGCACTAACAATTGCATATATACTTGTAGAATTGCTTTGAAACCTGTTTCTTCATATTCCCAATGCATACCTGCTTGGCCATCTATTACTCCAATGCTTTTGGAGACCGTAAAAGGAATGCTGGTGGAGTTTCTTGAGAAATTTACTGTTTTGTTAAGAGCGAAAGAGCACTTTATTGCTTATTCCCTAAATCCAGGGTGCAGCTACTGTTTTATTGACACTGAAAGAATGGTTTTATTGCTTATCCCATAAATCGAGGGTGCAGCTTCTGTGTTTTATAACCATTCCTCAATGCTTGCCTACTTTTTCCTCTTCCAATGGTTTATTTTGCTATGCTATAGGCATACACAGCATAATAAATACATGTACTATTTGTAATCACAGTAACTTGATATTTGGAACAACTTATGAACAACTAATCCGTGATAAAAAGTGTAACTATTAGATGAATAGTATATGCTCAGAAATCTGTTATTCCTGTGCAATAGGTATCAGGAAGTGTCCCTAATGGCTTTCTGAACATGTCAAGTGCAAACTGACAATGGGGAATAAGATACAAAAAAGTCAAAAGAACAGGATGTATTGTGCAAACCAAAATGAGAAAGGAGATAAGTAGCATGTAGGAAAACATAGTAATCCTGTACTTGCTCAGATATAGAAACATTTAGCCAGAAATCTCATCTTTTGCTTGTTCGAGATATAATGGTTGTAGACATAAAACACCATCAACTTCACTGTAAAACTTTATTATATGGAAAGACATTGAAGACGTAATGCAAGTAGTCCATAGCACTTTCAGAGCCAAACATGTGCTACCTTACTAGCCCTTTGGGATAGAAAAAAAAAAAACTTTACTAGAAGCTTCATTAAGCTCCTCTAAGATGTTAAAATAATGTTAAATGAATAAACAAAGGGAAGAACCAACAAGGGAATGAAACCAACCTTTGCAATGCCCTCCCAATTAGCAAGCCGAGAAAAGATGGGCTGATGTCTGCAAGGCAACATGAACTTGTTAGTTGTTACTACTAAAATATTTAGCTAGACCAAAACAACATAAAATTATGTCAGGAATGTTAGCCCAATAAAAGCAAGGTTGACTAAGCTATTAGGATTATTACTTAAGTTGAAATGACACTCTCAAATTTGATGATAAGTTTGAATTCTGAATACTAAGGTAAGAAATTGGGATGGAGCAGGTGGACATACAATTGAGCACAAACTTTAAGACCATATGTGACAATCCGATCATAAAGCTTTTGCACTAGTTTGCGGTTTATAAATCTGTCACCAATCTGCCAAGCATGCACAGAAGTAAAATTACTTTTGGTGGAGAAGGTAATCAGCTCCTAGTATCAGAATCCACTCTGCAATCTCAAAATTGTCAGTTCTGTGCGTGACTTAATAATGTTCTAGTGCAAAGTGGGCAGTTAAGATCAGGTTAACTCAAAAGTAGTAATCATGAGCAACATTTATAAGTTTGGGTCTCTGCATGGTAGAACATGGCAGTTGCTAATGATGCATTCACTAAAACTACATAGAAAGGTGTAGATGCCTGGGGGAGCTATGTCATCTTTCATTCTAGCCAATATGTAAGTTCTAAATATTTAAACTAATAAAAAAATATTGGAAGTTGCCACTATATTCCAAAGATTCTGATTTTTCAAGAAATTTTGGCTTCTAAAATGATGGAAAAACTATAATGTTTGAGCAACATGTTTTACATGACAGTTCATGCTATTTGTATAAACTTTGATAGAACCTGCATACTCATATTAGAATTGCACCTTGAACTAATGTAATTATGATGCCACTCATCCAGTATACATGCATTGCTCCCAGATGTTGATGCATAGAGTCTGCATTCTTGGCATGGAAACCGCCAACTTCTGGATATTAATAGATGGTTGATCAATCCCTATTGACATGCATTATCATGGCACTTCTACAGGAAGGTATTCCAGATAGCCACCGCTAACATTCTGCTTCAATTCTTGTGCCAAAAAATGCTTGGTTTTAGTTAGATAAATTAATTCTCAAAAGTTGGTACAAGTGGAGAAGAGGAAAAGCCAGGAACAAGTTTCCTGCTGGAACTGCAAACTAGCAAAGTGTAAAGATGATCTGATGAAACTATATAAAGATATTTTATTCTTAATGTTCAGGTGTCTAGATTTATTTCCTCTTTCACTATGCAAGGTCCATTAAATTAAATGTTGGAAAAGAAAGAAAAAAAACAATTAGAGTAATGTTAATAAGAAATTTAGAACATTGTTACAGAAATAAATATAGAAAATTACTTCTAAAATTAAGGGAAGAAATAATTTGCGACAAATCGGTTCTTGGAGACAATGAAGCCTTCAATTCAGAACTTCACTGTTTCTGTCTGAAATTTTGATGAGATAAAATCCAAAAGTAATCTACAAAGGGTCTTCTGACTTTAGTTGTTGCCTCCAAATGTCCACCAATGAACCTATTAGTAATATCCTAAGCAGTACTGAGTCCAACCAAACTGTTGTTTGGGTTCCCTATGAACCCAGTAAACTCCACTTTCTTGTTATACCAATCACACTGAATTCCAATGGAGGAGAATGTGCAATAACAATTTGTTGCTGCTTTCATTCTTAGTTGATGTGTATGTGAATCCACGCATAAGCTAACCAAGCACCATCTTCCATATACCAAACAAATCAGACCAGGCCGTTTCTGAACATCTTGTTAAACTGATAACTCTGCATGTAAAAAAATGGAGAAAAAGGAAAACAAGATGTTGGCTCTTCTGTTTCCTTTAACTGGTATGAGAGAGACAATCCAAAAGATACCAGTGAAACAGCAAGATTGAGGTGAATAACTTGTTGATTCACCTCAAGCCTTGTCCACATGAATAACCTAGCAAGAAATTTATATTATCCAAAAATTTAGAATCAGCCAAGAACAGCTGACCAACTTTGAGCTAAGCTGGCATACTTCTCAATAGCAACCTTGGAGTTTTAACTACTCCATTTAGAGTTTTAAGTGACCATATTATGGAAAGCCTTTCTCCCATAAAAATGGAACATTACTATAACCTAAGTATTCTTTACAGTTCACATCAAATTTCAGCCTTATCTGACCAACATAAGAGAATCCTACATCAGGCAAATGGCCAGAGGCAAGTTCTTCAAACAAGACTTGAGGCAATTACCAAGGGGCTTTGCAGACTGAAGACCGCGGCTAAAAGGCCAAAAGATGCCTCCCGGTTTCAAGCATTAGTTCATAATGTAGAATTCACATCAGAGAGCTCTCCTTTAGAACAATATAGCATTGTCAACAGACCAAAAATATTACTAGCACTCAAACAAGAAGGTTGTTTCAGGCAACAGCTTCAAGAAAGAAAGACTTATCGAGGAAGGGCAGGTAATATTTTAATAGTTGGTCATACCTGCCTAGTCACACATCCCAAGCCCTTCCACGTACAGCATCCAGAAGAGAATTAGGGAACTCTTCGTTTCACTCTTTGCATTCCGCTCCAGACATCCAATCACCACCAGTTTAAGTTATGACATAGGAAAATTAAACCAAACAGACGCCACATAATTCATATACGCCTATCTCCCATGTACACCACCAACCTACAACTTTCCATCTATAACACCTTATGTATAAATTTAGTTCTTCAGTTACCACCCATAACTCCTTGAAATTCAAAAGATTTCTGCCAAAAGGGAGCCTTCAAGCAGCAAACAGTGAATATTTGCAATAAAATGTATCAAGAAATTGCTATAGCTTGAATGGTGGGTCTTATCGTACTTTGATTTCCTTGCCAAACATCCAACTGCAAATAGATAAAGCTATGATACTAAACCCGAAACCAAATAGACACTGTACGTTTCACACAGGCCAATCCAACGTATCCATTCCGCCTACAATTCCCCATCCACCCACAGAACATTATATAGAAAATTTTGGTTCTGAAATTACTACCTATAACTCCCTAAAAGTAAAAATATCAGCTAAAGAAGAGCCTCCCAGCAGCAGATGGTGTAGATTTTCCATAAAATCTAGCTACGTATTCCTCTATCTTGGTTTAATAAAAAGAATCACAAAAGACGGAAAAAAAAAAAAAAGAGCTCTACATCAGAATTCGAAAAAATATCTACTGAACCTGGATATGTTGCATGGTATCGTAACTAAACAACACAAGCGAAGCTAATAAGTATATACCAACATTTTACCAGCTTGCCTACCAGTAGAAACAGCAACCAAACACTTAAACTACAACAAGCTCTATTTAGTATTCAGTTAGTATTTCTAAGGTCAAGACAACTAGAATCAAACGCCAGAAGATCATTTACGAGAAGAATTCATTACATTTCTTAGCCCTTTTTCGTCAGAATCATATCATAATCTCAAATTGAAAAAACTAAAGCATTAAACCATCCTACACTAGCCATGTAACAGTCAACAAGGACTAGAAACAAATGCAATTACTTGCCTTTTGTAACTGAAATCAGGAGCATTTCCAAACGCAGTTTGAAGATGCGGGCTCGAAAGCCAAAAATATGGGCAAAAACTTCGATGGAATAGCCAGTATCAACATCAACAACAGAATACTTGAATTCCGAAAACCAGATTAAGAAAGAGAGGAAATCTCAGTAAGTCAACTTCCGAGAAGAGTCCGGCACTTGGAAGCAACGGCATGGTAGATGTCGGAAGAAGGATCGAAAAGGAGAATTAGGTCTCCGAAAAAATGAATTTCGAGGAAATTGTAGAGGAAAACAAGAAGGAAGAAGAGAAATCCTAACAGATACTGTGATATTGGAATTAGAGTAGCTGATTTGAGAAGAAGATCCGCCACGGAATAAGAAGAATCGAGAGAAGAGAGATCGAGAAATCGATGGAATTGGAGCTCTGTTTTCGTCGTTTTGATTGATGAAATGGGGAACGGGTGAAAATTTGGCAGGCAAAGGGAGAGGGCCACCAAAAGGCGGAGTGAAGGACGGAGTACGGCCAGGTGTGTAGAGAACAGATCTGGACGTTGAGAGACGTTTTTATCCGTGTTGGGGCCCAGAAAGATGGGCTTTTAACTGACCGTTGATTTCCTAGAGAATGTGTTTTGGGGTAGAAGGAGCGGTCCAATTGGTTAAGAGAACGAACCGAAAAGGAATAAATTACAACAACGAGGTAAAAAATGCAAATCATCGTTGATCGCCGAAAAATTCAACGTGGGCCCCAACTCTATTGCCCCATTATATTTGATATTATTCTGGCTGGACTATGGAAGACAGCCAACGGAGGAATGCTAGTATGGAGCGCGCCAACATCTAAAGACATTGCTTTTTCCTCTACTTTTGTAAAATGGGCCTACTAAACTATTGATCCTCACCGTTCATCGTACTCTTTAACCTTGCTTGAACGTAACACTTTGACTTTATTGGACCCACCTTTACATTATCTTCCTCGTTAAACGGATTTGATTTATCCAACTTAGATATCTCGTCAACAAAGAGTCATCGTGGACCAGTATTTTTGGTCATTTGAATGTAATCAGTTGTTTATCCACCCTTATCCACCACTTTGAGCGTGTTTGCTATAAAATATTAATGTAATTATTGCTTTATATGTTGTATTAATTACAGTCACGATTTAAATAAAAATATTAGAGAAAACTTAGGAATAATACCAATGGTAATAAGATGAGGGAGATTAGATTTAGATGGTTTAGACATGTTCAACGAAGACTGAAAACGATATGGATTAGAAGAAGTGAGACGATCCCAAGTCGAAGCTTCGAAAAGAGCAAAGAGAAAGTTCAAAAGAATGTGGACAGAAGTAGTGAAAAAAGATTTAAAAACTTTAAGACTAAATGAAGCCATCACACCTAATAAAGTGAAATGGAAGAACAATATTCATGTGGCCAACCTTCAATCAGAATAAAGTCTTAATAACGATGAAGCAGCCCCTTCACATGCAATGATAATTTGCAAACACGAGCCCATGAGCAGATACGAGTTGTCTCCCACAAAAGCCATTTTTACGTGTTTGTGGTGATAGCATGCCCGTAGTTGAGGTTCATGCACTTGAAGCTAGCTCTGTTGTGCCAGTAAAACTGATCTGGTAACCAGGATATATGGATATGAGAATCACACAATAGTACACACATAGAGATGAGAAGAATTTATATGGTTCGGCCATCTCGGCCTATGTCCACAGGAGAGTAGAAAAAATACTATATGATCAAATTACAAAGGAAGAAGAGGATCAAAATCAAATCCTCTCTCAACTTTACTCATATAAATACTATATCTCTTCTCACTCATCTTTCACTTACAAATGTACCGTATTTATAGGGTATACAGTTATTTGAATGTCAAATTTGATGGCAGTATAGTCTTCGTTTACCAGCCGTTAGTGTTCTAGAATGTCGGTTGTTATATACTCACATGAGCATGAACCATAGCGGGTTCACCCCAACAAGCCCTTCTCAAATTCAAAATTTTATTAGAAATTACAAACCAAGACTAGATATTATTAGTCTCCGAATAACTGGAACAATTTTCCTAGAAATCCTGACATTTAATTACCTGATTTTAGACTGGTCAGATTCTCTTATAATATTTCTTGATCTAGTTACAAATCTAGTCACGTCAAATTCACATCATAATCTTGGACTTCTGTGCTTATATTTGAATTCTTTCGATTGTTCCACTAGATAGCAAGGATCATGTTAAGAATCTCTGATAACACTGTTGAGATTCAGATCCGTCGATCTGTGCAAATCTAACCACCAGATTTGGGAATTTGAGACTAAGAGAAACACAAAAACACACGAACAAAGAACACAAAGCGATTAACGTGGTTCGGCTAAATTTTGGCTTACATTCACGGGAAAATAGAGTATTTGTCACTGATTTAATTGGATTACACTGGAGGAGGAGGAGGATTGAATCATATCCTCTATCTACTCTACTCTACTCACTCTCACTTTCTTTCTCTCATTGATCGAATCAGATCTATATTTCTTACCTTTTACACCAGAGATCAGATCTCTCCTATTTATAATGTTCAACTGATCCGATTGCTAAGATTTGCAGTGCAGCAAATCTTCACAGATCCACAAATCTGGTTGTTGAATTTTGACTATTCCTTTGATGCTGAATTCCATTTTTACTGCACCTGCTTTTGACTTTTCAACTACTAAATTTTGACTTTGCAGTTGCTGACCTTGTAGGTTGTCTTCACATGGATATGGACCCATCAGATCGCTCAACAATTAGTCCATATGACAGGCACGAGTATACTATGACTTACTAGAATCACTTATGTAAATTTTGAAATTTTGAGTTGCTATTTATTTAGTAATGGCATAATCCAAACTACGAAACTAAGATCCTTATAGTACTGCCCATGTTAACATAATATAAGAAGGTTTTAACTGCTACTTAAAGAGAAATGCTAAACTGAATGCACTATGAGATGGAGTCAGACGACCACATTTTGTGGATCTAGCTTTGCAAGATCCGACTAGTTCATCTTCTTTTTCCATCTCTAGATATCTGGAAAATAAAAAACATGTTGTTTGGATAATTCTAATGCCTAAAGCACCCTAAGATAGTTATATATGGACAGCTTAGAACACGGATTTTAAAACACTAGAACATTCAACCTACATGCTTTTTTGTCTGCTAGAAATCTAAAGTTAGAGTAATAAGATGAAAGAGTCGGATATTGTAAAGGTGAGCTCGGCAAAATGTTTGGCATTTCTTCTGCTAAAAGTTTGCATCTCTTTATCTTAGGGTTGGATAATTTTAAAGTGCCAAAAACCTCAATTAAGAGAGGGGATAAAAAAGGAAGGAGGAATTAAGAGGACTAGTTAACTTAGGAGCAAGTTTAATGAATGGGAATTCTTTTTTCCTGGAAAGGTTGAGAATGAAGGAAAGACAAGTTTAAGTAATTAGAAGCTTTTCTCAGTCGGTGCTATCCGGTCTGCCACCCAGATTCTACATAGGCGGGAGCTTTGTACATCAGAGTTGCTATCTGGTCTACCATTTTGAAGGTAACAAGCAGCAAGCAGATGGTCAATAACCGGGTATCTACGCGATGAACTCGTAAAGTTGAATTTGGACTACTAGTTTTACCATAACCATCCACTTACAAGCCATTGGCTTTCAGATATTGTTATTTATTTTCCTTTTTGAATGGGCCTTTCAGATGATGTAATTAATCCACTGCTTTAGCACGTCATCTCCACGATTGAGCTTCCCAAATGAATGGTCTGGATGACATTGTCAAAGTGAGCTGGATTCTCGTACCTAAATTGAAAGATATGCAGGCGGGCCCAGATCAAGCTTGCTACTCACTTCTGATTGTTCCCCCCTGCATAATAAACAAATAGAAATCCCCTAAGCATAGGCACTTGATTGCAGTTTGCTGAGGTTACTCATCAACCAAACTACATATCTTCAACTTCTCCCTCTAAATAAACAAATGGATCAAACAATACTAGAAAATGCAGCCCACAGGAAACAGGTTGTAGACCCAGCAGTCCACACGGGATCATTCTATTGGCCCATCATACAAAAGGCAGATGGGCCCCATTTAGGAGATAAGTCATTATCAAGCTAGTTAAGCATCTAGAAGCTTGTGTTCCACCCCTCTTATTGTTTCAGAAAAGCATACATATGGATATTATGAGGATGGAGGAAAATATTGCTAGAAAAATAGTGGGGCGGAGCAGACTCGGCCCACAAACCGACCCAAGAGCCCACTAACTTACTGTATCCCCTCAAATCCTGGCTTTATTTTATTTGTCTCTTTTGTATGGTGCTAGAAAAGCAAGCAATCCTACAATAAAATAAAATGGGATTCGAGATTATAAAATGTTGGCATGTCAGGGTCTGAAAAATCACTTTAGCCGTTGTCCAGTATCCGGCTACTTCCCCTTACAAGATCCTTCTTTTGTCACACCACTCTTGAATGTCTTTGACCCGTGGGCTGTCTAGAAACTCAAGCCCTCGAATCCGTTCTTCTTAGACTCAGCTCATTTGGGATAATTAATGCTCCTTTTGCTAGGAAGAAAGTTTGAAGGGGAGCTTTGGCATTGTCACGTGAATTTAAGATTACGGGTTCAAGGCGTAGAAATAGCCTCTTGCAAAATGTAAGATAAGAATGCATACTATTCACCCGTGTGGTCCACCCCTTTCCCATGTCCCACATATGCAGGAGCTAAGAAAGCTTCTTTTTGCTGGAGATGCATTTCTAAGGAAGTCTTTTTGTTTCCACCACTTTTGGCCATAGTTGTTAATTTCGCTCCATTCCACCAGGATTGCCAAATAATTGTGCTCTAATTGGAAAAACAGAACAGAGAGGCATGTGTTCGGTCCTAGTCCAAATTCTAGGCTCTTCTCAGCAAATGCTTTCTAGCGTAGTGGCACAAGAAGAGGCACAAGAAGTGCCTTTCCAGTGATGGCTGGTTTAGAGGAGTTCATGTGGTGGGTTTCATGGATAGCTAGAATGTGATTTCCATTTCCATTAGTTTACATGCATTTCCTGCTAACCAACCAAGTCCTAATTAGTTGGTGTTTTTACACAGAGAAGTCATATCTACACTATATCTTTAGATAAAGACACTTATCTCTCTTTCTTTAGACTTTTCCCAGTTGGCTGTTGGTAGCTTTCCAGAAGTATGATAGTTTCTACTAGACAATTAGAAACAAAACAAGGGAATGAGGATGTAAAAAGACCCAATCTTAAGCCAACGGTGTCTCTTATACCTTGACTACTGATTATTTAAGTTAATGTGGTAGCAATCCGTGGGCCTAGCTCACCTACCAGAGGAAGTGAATAAATTCTCCTAGGATATGCCTAAGTATGAAGCTAGTCCTAGGGGTATGGCTATCAGTCAATAAAAATGGAAAGGTGGCCTCTTTCGGCCTGAGGTGACTCCAAACAGTTTCAATGTAGACTGGTTTGCACTAACTAATATTTTTTTCATTAATTTTGTTTAACAAGGTTTACTAATATCAATAACTGCTTTTTATTGAATAGTAAATGCCTTCTAGTGAAGTAGCACTTGAAAAGCTTCTTTGTCGTTACCTAGTAGGTCACAGGTTCGAGGTGTATGACTGAGTGTTAAGTTAGTACACGCAATGACGCTCCAGTAAACATTTGTCTGTTGCTGTCTTTGTGAAGTCCACAAATACGGCTAGAAGTGACTGGACCATGCAACACAAGTGCATGCATGTGCACTCAAGTTCGTTCGTCTCGTAATTCCAAAGGTCAAGTTGGGGACCAGAGTCCGAGTCAGAAGGTGCCTAACTTAAGTATATTTGGCACCACTGCGACAACTGACTTTGGCCAATAGTTAGATATTCAAAATTATATTTTGTTTCTTCTAAAGTTTGAATGAACTACAACTTGTTAGCATGCTGTGCAAATCCCTCTTGTCTGAGTTTCAGGTGTTGATGGGCACTAAAAACTTACCGAATCGGTGTCACATTTGTATCAATGTAAATATGATGTAAGGGCAAGTGACTTCCCAGCATGGACGAGGATCTACTACTGCACTTATAAGGCTAGTGGCTTCAAATGGTCAAGCTGAGGAAGAAAGTCCTAGCACAAGACATTTCTGTCAATATTTTCTATCTTGTTTAGTAGAAAGTTCTTGGTTTTGTTCTAAAGGAAATTGCGCAAGTACATATTTATCAGGTAACTTAATAGGTCTATCTGCATCCTCATGTGAAACTTACTCTAAGTGGGCATCGTGTGTCTCAGTAGCCGTGACTTGACACAAAACAGCCAACTGGCTTCTGCTGTTGTGCATCTGGGGATGCATATAGAGCGTCCATGTTTCAGGTGTTTGGACGTAAATATGACTTGGCCTCTGCCAGGTCGAGCCAAGGCACCTTGCAAGTAAGAGCTAGGTGCAGCTGGTCAAGTGTCTGCTTCTGTCTATGCATCAAACAATTGAATCTCTAGCTTTATGCATCCATTATGTCAATGCGGGACTCATTGCATTTAGCCGAGTTGGGTGAATGCGTTGTCAGGTGTCTCACTCGGTCTACATGATCTGACCACGGGTCGAACCAATCAAGGCCGGACTAGGGAGCACGCTAGCCAAAGTGAAGTCTAGCTGAGGCAAGTAACATGAGATTGGCTTCTTTGAGACTCACTGAGCTCTGGAGGACACAAATGATTGGATCATGAAAGTGATTGGCATATGCCGCAAATGCCAATCCACATGGCGAGAAGCTAGGCAAGCCATGTGAGCAAAGGGCGGCACACCAAACGGGCCCTAGAAGGCTGGCTTGACAGCCATGGCCTTTCAAAAATTCTTGGGATGCAAATTATCGGTGGAGGGTAATCGTCACGCCGTCCAAACTCCCCTTTCATCTCTGCCACCCCACGCGCAATCGATAGCACTCTCTCTCTCTCTCTCTCTCTCTCATATTATCTTTCATCCTTAAAACGTTCCCCACCACATTGTTATATATAGTCTCTGTCCCTCCCCTTGTCTCATTAGGTAATTTTCTCCCCATCTCAAGAACTAAATAAATCTCCATTGCAGCAAGATCCAAGACACTACAAGATCCTATTTCAGGTAAGAATCCTTCATACTGCTTTCCAAAATCAACTTCTAACAAATGGGTTTTCCCTTTTATTCTTTCTTGAGTTGAAGATGAATCGCATTAGTTTGGTAGAGAAGTCTAGAGCCATGTTTCTTAAACACCAGTTCTCTGCGATCTGATGATCAACTTCTTCAAATGGGCTCTCTCTCTGCTGAATGGAATTAGTTTCAAGAAGAAACTCTATAATATATAATAAAGAAATATCAACTTATAACAGATGGGTTCCTTGTTGACGGCATTTTTTGTTGAAAATGGACTATTTTGAGAGGAATCATGATTTTATTCTGTTTTACTCTTCGTGAATGAGAGTGTCATTGTCCCTACTGAAGTTTTTGCGGCCTTTTGAGTGTATTTGTCTGTTTATGGTGGGTGTGAAAGCATCATCCACCATGGAGTGCACTCAAAGAAAAATAGGCATGCTTGCGTATCAAAAGTCAATCTTCCTTGGCTCTTTTTTGTGCAATTTATGGTTTTCATTTTGTACAATTGAGGCAAGGTTTTATATGAATTTCGTGTTGTAAGGTCGGTTCATTTAGAGGTTATCCTGCAAATGGAATTCTACTGATCTCCCACTTTAACATGCATGCAAATCTCTCTCTAGACTTTGACCCCGATTTATCTTGAACATCATTAAATTTGAGAAAACGAGTAAAGGCTTAGAGGTATTTGGTTCTTCTTTGACCTACAAGTATCCATCATCTTTCCGTCTTACCTTTTGGAAATGTAGCTGGAATCATCATCATCATCTCTCTCTCTCTCTCTCTCTCTCTCTCTCTCTCTCTCTCTCAACACTAATATCTGGGCATTGATTTTCAGGTAAATTGGCAATGGAGCTGGAATCATGCGTTCCACCAGGATTTAGGTTCCATCCCACTGAAGAAGAGCTTGTGGGCTATTACCTGACCAGGAAAGTCGCATCTCAAAAGATCGATTTAGGGATCATCACAGACATTGATCTCTACAGAATCGAGCCGTGGGATCTCCAAGGTTGGTAATTTTATTGCAAAAATAAATCAATTAATTCTCAAACGAGAGAAGAATATGTAACGAAAATTCTGCTAAAAATGCGTAGGTAGATGCAAACTTGGTGGTTGCGAGGATCAAAAAGAGTGGTACTTCTTCAGTCACAAGGATAGCAAGTATCCGACAGGCACCCGGACGAATCGAGCTACTCCTGCCGGATTTTGGAAGGCCACAGGGAGGGATAAGGCCGTGCTATCAAAACACAAAATTATAGGAATGCGGAAGACATTGGTATTCTACAAAGGCCGTGCACCAAATGGAAGGAAAACTGACTGGATCATGCATGAATATCGGCTTCAGACCAGTGAACATGCTCCTCCACAGGCAAGTTAAACTTTCTTTGTCCCAGGGATTAATTTAGATACAGTGTAGTTCCCTCTAATTATCACTAAGCGCCTGATTTATGCGAATAATAAAATTATTTCATATGATACAATATGAAATAACCGAACATAATCACATACTCCGGTTTATCTAAGCTTGCTAACTGGGCCTAATTACAAGTCTAAACGGACATTTTCTTAGGATCCATTTATGTTAATATATTTAATGTTACTATTTTCCTCATATAATTCCAAACCTCCCAACTTTCCTTAAGAAGAAATGATAATTTGAGTATCGTATATAATATGAGTTCTTATGGGCGGAATGAATGACTCAATTTTAAAGAAAATGCACGACCCATTAAATTATATAATAGGGCTTGTATTTTTATTTCCTTCTTCGTTTATTAAAAATTTGGTAAGTCAAAACTTCTTTCACATATGTTCCTTTTTTGCGAAACAAATACTATGGCAAGTTTATAAAAACCCTAGTCCTTTCAAAAAAATAAAAATAAATAAGGACCAAATTGTTTCCTCTTAGCTCCTCATTTTTTCTTCTCAGATATTTAATTTTGAGGTTTATGATATACACGTTTGGTGAGAAAAACCCAAGTTTTACTTCAAGGAGAATTATTTTCTTTGAATGTGGTATGCTGGAAGGAGAATTTTGTAGAAAAATGTTTTTTAAAATATTTAAGACTGTTTTGAGCCTAATTAATAGATTCGAGTCTACTTAAATCAGCTGTAGGAGCTTCTAACAATCACGTTTATGCCTTAAACTTTATATATGTCATTGCTACTTGAGCTTCATGTCTTATGAAAAATCGCAATGAGTTTCGAAATTCTGATTTTCTTACTCATGGAATTGCAGGATGAAGGATGGGTAGTCTGCCGAGCATTCAAGAAACAAAACCCTAATCAACCACAAAGCTTTGATAACTGGAATCCTAACTACGATATGGGAGGTAATAAGCGGGCTCAACTTCAAACACTTGCAGACGTTATCAGTCCTACACAGTTTGTTGACTCCTACAGAGGCCGAAACTTTTATGAACAATCTTCGATCTATGACCAAGAATTTGGATCAAAGCAAAGCCAAATAAATCAACTCCTTGAACTTCCACAGTTGGAGAGCCCATCTTTGTCCACAAGCTTAGCTGCTAAAGAAGGTTACGAACTTGGTACTACAACCGGCGAAGAGAGATTCGAAAAAAGAGACAGCTACGGGGAACGATTCATGGACTGGAAGATGCTCGACTCTTTACTCGCTTCGCAGTCAAGTGCGGCCACATCTACTACCAACTCAAGTTTGCCATTAATTCCCCTTGATTATGAGGCAAATGCTTTAAATCAAGGAAATCACTTCCTTGCCTCATTTCCTAACTTTTAACAAGACATGTTAAAACTAGTTTCATGGTTGAGGAGCTGGTTTGGTATGCAATTGTTTAATAAAATAGAACTACTGTGGAAAAACAAAGCCAATTCTCACAATTAACGGGAATTCTCGCAAAGCGAGTCTCTAAGTATCTAAGCTTGTGAGGGAGATTTTGGATCCCTAAGATTGTTCTGTACTTAAAGTCCATAACAGTTCTTGTAGTTCTGGATTGTACATTAGCTTCACTTAATTGTACTATCATGTCTTGTAATTGTGTAACTTTCATTAGCCAATTAGACACCTTTTCAATCGCCAAAATTGGTCTGTTTGGCATGGGGATAACAAACTGATGATATAATTATTGTGTTTACCTCTCTCCTTCTCTTGCCAGTGGTTAAATACTAGATAAATTTAGTTAAGAACAAACAGCCCACAGTCTTAGAGCGGGTTTAACAATTTCTTAATCTATGTTATATGGTGGCAAATAGCGGTTGAATAGAATAATGTCCACGGATAATTCTTTTAATGGTTTGTTATCTCCATGCCAAACAGCTTCAAAAGGTTATATATATTTAAGTAATCTCTCCTGCAAATTAATAGGATATTAAAGTCACTTGAGAAGCCACTAAATAGGACATATAATTCAGTAAATAGGTATTAAAAGATATACTAAACTTAATGAATATTGCCAATAACTTAATATACTATATTATTGATTATTTTGGAGAAACGGCTAAGGGATATCTTGTCCTCTGGGTAGTATTCAAAGAGAGACCATTTTTGAAATGGCTTTGTGTTTTATAAAGTAAGAAAGACTGACGTGGTCTAAATTACAAAATATTTAAAGAGAGACTGACGGCATGAACTTCTTTCTGAAGTTTGGTGCATGCCTCACTGATTTCAAGCTTTTCCAATTAAAAATGGAAAAAGTACAAAAATTTCTAAGAAACATTCACATAAGCTCCTAAAGACAAGGAATAACACAGTAGCACTTCTACATAAAGGGCCCACCTTTAGTTTACCAAGCCCGTTCATCTAATGTTTCTAACTTCGATATCTAGTAGCTCAAAAAACATGTGGATTGGATAATTCTATCACCAGAAGGAAAGAAAAAAGATTACCTTTGATAATCAAAGACTGATATTTAGAAACTTCAAGCAAGCATATGCTTCATGCCCACCAACGCAAAACATATTTATCGGATTGTAGAATGGTCCATTTGGCATGATTTTCAGTCTAGTAGAAATCTTATGCCAAAGAAATTAGATGAACCAATTGATCAAGTAAGACTATTCCCAAGGAGTCTTATTGATCAAGATATAGAATGGTACTTCACTTTTCCTAGGTATTCCAAAAAATCCTTTACCCCCAAAGTTTTTACAACGCTTCTCAGCTATTACAATGCTTTAATAGCGTATCGATGGTTCGCCAAAGAGAGGGTCTTGCCCTCATAATTACAAAGCCCTCCTGCCCAACAAGCGAACTGAACTACTTACTAATCGAGAAGGTAATAAGGAAAAGAAGGGCTAAGAGGCTGTCACTACATTTTGAATATCTGGATTGATTCCTAAACTTTCGGTTTCAGAAGGGGGGCACTTTGATGACTTTTCTTCTCCCGCTCCTTCCCAATCGAGGGGAGAGCTCATCGCAATACAAGAACACACTATACCGGGAAATGTAATTTATTAATTAGTATACTTTCTGAGCAGAGTTTCTATCTTATTTATTTTTTAATTGCATTTGATTTTTTATCTTTTTAAAACAATTGATTTTCAAATAACTATATTAAAAAAAAAGAATAATTCTTTTCAAGAAATATGCTTTTGAGAGATACTTCACAAGTTTTCACAAAAAAGAAAGATACTTCCCTAGTTTGAGGTTTTGAAATATATATAGCTTTGATTACATTAGCTACAAGTCTTTGACAATATATTTTATCAGTGTTGGTGGTGCATTTTATGTAGAGAGCTGGGTTGAGATGAGACATATCACTACTGTTAGTGGTGCACTGGTGCTTGAGCTAGGTTGAGATGAAGTGATAACATCTCATCTCACTGTGGGTGGTGCTTGAGATCAAAATTGTTTCATTGTAGCTCACTGTTAGTACTACTTGAGATAAGAACTATCTTGTTAAAGTTCATTGTTGTGGTGCTTGAGATGGGATAAGAAATCCCAGTAACCTTGTAAAAAATAAAAACCCAACCAAGCAATGTATTTTGCTTGAGATGGAAATAAAAAACTACAGCAAAACTAGGATTCATATTATATCATCTCAACTCCATCGCCTCCAACTCAAATAATATTTCTAGTTATCTCATGCCTTATTTTGGTGATCACCACCCAACTCGATCAAGTTATATTTCTAGTCCTGTCACTTAAATCTCATTTTAAATTCCAATCATCTTAAGCTAGATATCATTGCATCTCATAGATCTAAGCCATCTCACCCCATCTCGAGCACCACTAATATTATTTTGAGTTATTTACTTAATTGTAATCAGGGACTTCTTGTCAAACTAACATAGCGACTGCTTGCCTTAAACTAGGCATTACAGAATGAAATTCTTCACCATGACTCTCTTATCTCCAGGTTATATATATATATATATATATATATATATATATATATATATATATGAAAATAACGATTTTTCAACCTGTTAATATATGTTTTTCCCTTTTTGTTTTTCTGCTGAACTTACTGATTGCTCCATATTCTACTGTATAATAATATAGTGGTCAAGATAACCAATGTAATCTCTCTCTCTCTCTCTCTCTCTCTCTCTCTCAAGTGGGCACATGGCGACTACATGTAAGAAAGAAGAGTGCTTAGAGGGTGAATGGTATGTTTGTTGTGGGTGAATGGCGTTCCCACGCTTAGATTTCAATGTCTGCAAACTCTGACAACACTATTTAGCATTGTGACTCTGTGCATGCATCTCAAGTGCGGGATGTAACCCCAATTATTTCCTCTTGAATGTGATATATGATGGAGCCCTTTTCCACATCAATTTATTTTGTATCGATATAATTTTTTCTGTAATTACGAATGTACCAAAATATATTCGATCTGATTTATAATTTTATAGCTTGCTGAAAGTATGGTAGACCCCACTACGCACACATGTGCCCTGATCGAATCAATTGATCTAATGAGTGAAACATACACTCCATTCTGAAATCTTGTGACACAAACAAAAGGAACGAACAGGATCCCATCATTGTAGAGGGCAATGATGAGATTCACTAATTCAAGAAGGATAAGATACGCCCCACTTCACCCTTGGTCTGGTGCGGGATTTCTCTACAAACCATAGAATTTTACTCAACTTAGCCAGCCAACTTCCGGTTTGATCCATCAACTGATAAAAGCCATGTCTAGTTCCTAGATTGGATCCATAGAATTAGGTTCGATACTCACAGCCTCTTTAACTAGTCTTGAACCCAATATATAAGACATTCAGCATAAAACTTATTGTTTCTCTCAACTCGTCTGTCCTGGCTATTGGTTCTCGCCATCTTAAACCTTAAACTAGGATTACTTCAAATGTTAGCCTCCCTGAAACTAATCCCAACCCCTCGTTTTGCACAAATTTTAGATTGGTCCAAAGTTTGCCCAGTGAGTTGGTGGGTGTGTGGTCCTTGCTAGCCACTCAGTTATGGCCTTCAACTGACAATGATCAAGGTGAACCGCTCATATAATTCATGGTGGGGTTTTTTTTATTGTTATTGTGAATTACAGGCGAAGGGGAGCCTTGGTGTAATGGTAAAGTTGTCGTCATGTGATCTTGACGCCACAGGTTCAAGACATGAAAACAGCTTCTTGCAAAAATGCAAGGTAAAGTTGCGTACTATTGACCCTTGCAAAGCGCCTCTTTCCTAGACCCTATATAAGCAAAAACTTCGTGTACCAGGGCTGCCCTTTATTGTGAAACACACATGTTTATTTCCATCGTGGTCGTCAGATTTAGGATGATCTAGACCATTAGCAATAATTGCTTCGTTTTACATGGGTCACGGGCCAAAAATCTCATTCATTCAATCATCCTAAACCTATGCTGCTTTGAGTTACAAAACGGATGATGAATCAGTTATACTGTCCATTTTACAATACATAAAAAGAGCAGTTAGAATGAACCGATGGATGGTGTTTTAGATGGGCCTCATTTCTGGGACCACTTGTGTTTTACTGGCCATATCATGCACTCTAATCGTTTTTGTTATAGGCAAAGAATTAAAAAGCAAATTATTCAGACGCTCCTAAATCTAAATTCCTCCTGTGAGGGAAAAGCGGCAGACTTGAATCTATAACCAACTGTATTATAAGAGAGGTGCGGAGTTGTACGTGACCAAGTCCTATTTACTCCTGAGAGCGTCATATAATTATTATCCTAGAGTTAGAGTGAGATGTAGATAAAATCTAGAGTGAATATTAAATTTGGTCCAATTTCAATTTCATTGGAATCAAATTACTAGACGATGATACCCTCATTATTTTATATTCAACTTAACTTAATGAAGGATAATTTATCTTTTTAACTCAATTTTTATAAAACTAAATATGCCCTCAACATAAATTTGTTTCCGATAAGTTATTGAAGGTTGCACTAAAGCCTTCTAGTACAATGGTATGAGTCTTATGGCGACCCGGGTTTTTAAATCATGTTTTTCTTAAAAATTCACTTTCCAAAGACGAGATAGATTCCTATTTTTGAAATCTCATATATAAATACAAAATATTAGAAGCCCGAGCACTTTATTTTCAAAATACTTGTTATTTTTAAAAGCAGACCTATGCGACAGTCATTTGTTCTATTACAAGCTCAAATAATATACATGTCCAAGACATAAAGGGCAGCTCCAATGCAAGAAGCTCCCACCTATGCAGAGTCTGGGGAAGGGGTGGACCAAAAGGGCCTAAAGTACACAGTCTGACCTTGCATTTGCAAGAGGCTATTTCCATGCCTTGAAACCATGACTTCAAGATCACATGACGACAACTTTTACCGTTGCGCCAAGACTCCCCTTCTATGTGCCCACGACATGTCAGTCACAAATCATATTACTAATGTATTCATTAATTGGAATAGAGTTTGTCATCTCATGCCTTATTACATAAATAGTCAACTAGAATCAGAAAGAATAATTCTACAGAAATCAGCTTCTCGCTTTGTCTTGTAAGTATTTAGACAAGGTCCTCCACTCCTTGCTCCTAAGCTTTCCGTGATGATCGTCATTATTATTTTAGAGTATACATTATACCTAGTAAATAAACTAAACCATAAATTCAAAAATAGTGGCATTCAACATACACATGCTTTAAAAATATATATTTCAACATAATGAGATTATTATTTCAGAGCACATATTATACTCAGTAGATAAACCTAGACCATGCATAAACTTGAAAATAGTGACACCCAGCGCACACCTGCTTTGGAAACATATTTTTCAATGTAATAAAATCTCATGACTATCTTACCTTAGTCCTATTAAATAGTATATTTACAAGTATTTATATGCATTTTCATATAATCAATCCATATGCACAAATAATCACATTTGATAATTCAAGTAAACTAAGATTATCAAAATCTTAAAGTAGTCACTCAATAAAACCATGACATCGACACACCAGTCAATAAAATATCTCGTACACTTGGCACCTAGGCAAGTACTTCTGCTGGCTAATAATGAATATTTATCTAACAACCACCTTAGGCTTTATCTCAAAATCATAAATCCAGCTCCTTAGGAGCCAAAATGGAAATTTTATGGGACTCAATATGCTCACAATCAGCTTAATAAATTATGTGACTTTCGATATCCTACAGACACTACTACTATATCCTCACGAAGCCATACGAATATATCGAAAGGATATTGTGATCACCTTCAATAGTTGTTCCTACCATACTAGTCAAGAAGAAATCAGTGCCATTGAGCATATGTGCATACCTACTACTTTAAGCGGTTGAAGGCTAGGAGGCCAACCCACATTACCTCGTTACATAGTGCCCATCAGATTTATTAGCGTGTCTAGAATATATATCTAGGGTATTATTATACCCAATATCTCAAATCTCAAAATCTCATTAATGTGCACCAATTTACTTTAACAACTCATGCCATGTATTTCTTAAAATAAGGGGAAAACGTGTTCAGCATATAAATCATTTTACTCATTTTTTTTTTTAAAGATCAAAGCTTATATTTGTCAATGCACGTACAGATAGAACATCACTTTCTATTATTTAGATGAAATATCAAAAACATGTTGAAAATTTCTCTTATAACCAAAACCGTATTTTTCATGTTTCTTTGTAGCTTAAGTCATTCTTTTATAAAAGTGAAATTCCGTGCTAAAACCCGTTTGGAATCATGTGGAATTTTTGAAGCCATAAGACAATTCTCTTAAAGAAGTCCTCATGCTAGAATTGCTCATTCTCATGATGAAATCATTACCTCAAAACATACAGGTTTCTATCATCTAAGGAGCCAATGTGCATGATCCTTGACAACCCATTACTCACAGGGTATCATCTCAAATCAGTTACACCCATGGCCGAACGTTATCTAGCCATTCAACTTGATTCACAGCTCAAATCTAAGGAGCACGCATATAACAATAAGGTGCATGGCATCTTCTGATATCGTAAGTTGGGTGCTTCCAGCCTCAATCGATGAGCTTATGATCTAATGGTATAGTTCGACATGAAAAACAAAAAATATAAACGATCTCCCCCAAAAGCAACCCTAAAAAGGGTAGTTCCGGTGCATGAAGCTCTGGCCTATGCGGGGTCCAAGGAAGGGGCGGACCACAAGAGCCTATAGTAGGCAGCCTTATCTTGCATTTTGCAAAAGGCTGATTTCACGCCAAAAGCAACCCTCTCTCTCTCTCTCTCTCTCTCTCTCTCTCTCTCTCTCTCTCTCTCTCTCTCTCTCTCTCTCGCAATGAAGTAGTTGAAGCTCTTTCTATCTCTTTTTAATCATCCGTTGAAGAAGAAGATATTGCCTCATAAGTATACAAGTTCTTGAATAATTATCATAGATGAGGATAAATTTTCCTTAGTAAGTGACACTCTAAATGTGTTTACAGGAGTAGCCTACATTTTCATAGTAATGATTGTTATCATGAAATATTCCAATATTAGTTTAGGGCGTAGAATCAAACATAACTAAATAGTTTAGTTCTGATTCTTCAAGCTAGAATTAAACTCTAGAATGATCCGGTTCCAAGCCAACTAAATTCTTTATGGTTCAATTTCAATTCTAGGTGGAAGTGAACTGGAACTAGACCATTGACACCCCTAGTGAGATGTGGTCTAATGAATATATAAAACATATGAGCCTCCAATTAGTTAAGCTAGGCCACAAATTAGTCATCCCAAACCTATTTATAATGGGCTACATATATAAGTTATTCATCCTTGACACACAGATATGCCAACTAAGCCACTCAACATTAGAGCAAGCTTATTTCTCCATCAAGAATATCATATTTAGTCCTTTTCTAGTTCAAAGAATATATATATATATATATAAGAAGAAGAAGAAGAAGAAGAAGAAGAAGAAGAGAGACTTATAAAGGTTAAGAGAAATAATATTTTGCTTAGCTTTAACTGCTCATATAAATTAGGATTTTGCTAAAAAAATCACGCACCTCTCTTATCTTAAGGTTTTTTTTTTTCCCATTAACTTGCATTAACCCTTGACTATAGTTCAAGGCAGAAATGTCATGCTATGACAACTCTTAAGTTGTACTAGCAGTTAAAACGAAGCCAAATATCACTTCTCAAGAGTCAAAATATTATATGTTCAAAGAAATTGAATGGTTATATTTTTCCACAACATGCATATTATGTAGAGGCAAAATATTATATTTTCAAAGAAATTGAATGGTTATATTTTTCTACAACATGTATTATGTAGAGCCAAAATATTATATTTTCAAAGAAATTGAATGGTTATATTTTTTCTACGACATGCATATTCTGTATTTTGTATATCTTGTCGCTTGTCACAATTCCAGCACACAGAGTTTTGTCCCGACTCCCATTCGCTGATCCTAGCCCTTCATCTAGATTCACTAAAAAGATCCTCCTCTCTAAGCATCCCTCACCGTTGATTCACGTCCTAATCATGAATGTGAGATCTCAGTAAACCACCGTATCGGACCCACGATGGACCACGACCAAGCTGTCCCACTGGTCAATTCCAATTCTGCCACTATTTAGCATTGCCAAGTGTCTACTGAAACTGGAGGTCTGAAACTCGTCAATGATTGGATTTTGAAGCTCGATCGGGAGCTTTTCTGAATCAAAACCACCTGCTAACTTACATTTCTGAGAGGAATCATGTCTGTCTCTTATGCCATTCATCCTTTGATTTCTTGTCCCAAAATCCACCTTCGATTTTCCACTTACAGACCTAAAAATCCCCGTTTCTCCTCAAATCCAAGGCTTCCATCCATCAAATCTCTTCAAAGAAGCCATGAACTACCTCCTCCCGAAAAACCCAGATGGGAAAACATGTTGGGCACTGCAGCTAGTCTGTACCCTGCATATGTTGCTGTTGGAGGTCTTGTCGCCTGTGTTCAACCATCTGCTTTCTCATGGTTTGTGCAGGGAGGGCCCACTTCGTATAGCTTTGCTCTTGGCTTCATAATGCTGGCTATGGGATTGACCTTGGAGCTTAAAGACCTTTTCGGCTTGTTCATGCAAAGACCTCTCTCAGTAAGTTTTGTTTATGAGCAAAAGGGGAATGCTTGTTTCATCTCTCGTCCTTTTTGGCTGGATTCTCAGAGTGGTTATGGTTTACTGGACATGGACGGCATGTGTTTAAAGGTTTCTTGAGGCTTTAAAGGAGAAGTCTCTACAATTTTATTCAAATTTTGGTGGAAATTGAATAAAGGGATTGCCGGAAGTCCGTTTTATTGTTGTTTCCTTTGTGAAGAGAAGTAATTATTAAGTACGAATTACATTGTTTATTGTTGTTTCCGTATTAACGATGTGGGTTTTGAAGCACTTCTTCTGCACCGCTGAGTGTTTTAGTTGATACTAAAGAGTGAAGTTCTACTTTAGTCCTTTTGGGTATTCAAACTGCTATCATTAGATATCTTTATTAAGAAACAAAGACATGTAAATTTTCCTGATGTTTTCTTGTTTTCTTATTTAGTTTCTTTTGTTGTTTTGAGCAGATACTGTTTGGATGTGCTGCTCAGTATACAATTATGCCAACTCTGGCAGCAATTATTAGCAAATTCCTTGGGCTTTCACCATCTCTTTCAGTTGGTTTAATTTTACTTGGCTGTTGCCCTGGAGGCACTGCATCCAATGTGGTAAGTTACTCTACCTTTTGTATGATTATTCCTAGCATTGATACATAATAAATTTGAAGTTAGCAAAAGGTCTGCCTCATTTGCTGAACTAAGAATTCCACATATCTACTATCAGTCTATGTTATGCGTTTACAGTAGCAAGAGGTTGCTTCAGTTGTAGGTTCTTCAACAATAGGATTGAATGAGTATAGGGAGTTGATTATATTTTTCATGGAGTATCCTTTTATAGTGTGTAGCAGCAAGGGATTTAAGTAGAACCTATACCAGTCTATTTCTGCTTCTTTAGTTGAAAGATGCCACTGCTTGACACAAAAGTTAGGTCTAGCACTTTGGTAAGCCTGAAAGTGAACATCCAGATCTCATTAGAGAAATAGCTCTTTATTTTCTCAAGGCAGACACCTTAGTATCGCATGTTTATTTATTTGGATACCGTCAAGTAATCTAGGGTTCCACATCTTCAACAAATTGGGCCATGTATATTTAGAGCTTTTCTCTATGAACTTTTTATTCTGAAAAAAATACTGTGTTGGCGGAAACTTCCGGGTATTAAAGACTCATTATGGCTCACTTGAGGCTATTGTGCTGTTTGAAGTTTGAACTTGTCCCAAATTGGATCTTTCTCAAACCTAGTTACACCTTGCTTTTAATTTTCTATCTTATCCATCAGTCTGAAAGAATTTACATGAATATCGAATGACTTGTTAGAGCAAAAAAAAGAAATTACAAAAAAAGCAACTGCACGAATATTTCCCATTCACTTATCTGTTTATTGAAGTAGCGTTACAGGTGACCTTAATTGCTCAAGGAGATGTGCCATTGTCCATCGTAATGACAGTCTGCACCACTCTAGGTGCAGTGCTTCTCACTCCTTTCTTGACCAAAATTCTGGCTGGAACTTATGTACCTGTGGATGCTGTCAGGCTTTCAATCAGTACACTGCAGGTTGAAACTTAAAAACTTAGATATGCTTGCTATCTTACTTATGTCGAGGGGAGGATCTTAAGTGGTCTGTTACAGGTGGTTGTTGCTCCAATTCTGGTGGGTTCTTATATGCAGAGTACATTTCCAGCTGCTGTCAGACTTTTTACCCCATTTGCTCCTCTTCTTGCTGTGCTAGCTTCCTCACTGCTGGCAAGCAGGTCCACTTTTGATGATTCCTCGTGACTTCTTTTTTTGTCAAATAACAAGTGTTACCAAGTAAACAAATATTTCTCCTTTTCAGTGTATTTTCAGAAAACATTGTCCGTCTCAAATTATCAGTGGACAGTGCACCAGTGGGCTCTGATCTAGCAATCCAAGGCAACTTGTCTGGAGACCTGGGCACTATAGTACTCTCCGTTCTGTTGTTGCATTTTGCAGGTTTCTTTGTAGGGTATGTCATCCGCAGTTTCTTTATAGTTCTTTATATCCATTACTGCATTATACATCATCACATGCTGTTTCAGGTATATCTTGTTTTACTTTATGACACATAACTTTAGAAGTTTGTCATCTTATTATCCATCAGAAATGAGAGGGAAACTCATTAAGTTTTGAATAACGAATAGTTTGGCTTGAGTTAGGACATTGTTCATACATATTTACATAACTTTTGTGTGTTTCCATACATACAGACATGCCTATGTATGCAATACACAAACAGAAATATTTGATATGTTTCTTTCAGGGAGTTTTCTCCTCTACTGAAGTTGTTTGAAACATAAACTTCAAAGCAAGAGTAGGTATTGTGTGCCAGTAGACTTTAGGCACCATATTTGTGGTGGCATATTCATTATTTGCTTCTAGCTTGAAGCTTTTGCCTGAATGCTGAAAGGGGACTATTAGGTTATCTCTTGAAAAGCACCTTCCTTAGTTCTAGATTATACCCATTTTTGTCATTCAAGAAATTGGCTTTAGGCACTGCAGCCATCAGTTAATATAGAGTTTCTTGGATCTAAAATATATTTACTAATGATCTTAGGTGTAAATCAGCAATGAGTTTACTTGAGAGGTAAAATTTATGATGGATTTCTCCAACTTTAACTAGAAACTTATCTGAGAATCATGTAGATTGGAGTAAGTTTCTTCAAGACTTACATTCATCCTGCTGCACATAAACAAAACACTAAGTGGAAAATAAATATATTGAGACATAGGATGAAAGGACTTTAATTTATAACATCTTCCTTTGTGCATGGTTTGTTAATCAAGCAACAAGCTTTTAGGGTTTGACTTATGGAGGTTATTGGAGACACTGCACAGTTACAGGAGGATAAAGCATTTGACACCTACAAAAACCTTGGAACCAAACACACCAAAAGGATCCGACAGTTATCAATTTTAAAATGCCAATAAAACAACAGCACAATGAATCTAGTTTGATAGTAACACAGCAGGTGAGACACAAATCAACACCCTAAACACTGATATGAAGCCAGCCTCTTATTAGTACCGGATCCTTTCTAAATGTGTTTCTCATGGTTCCTTGTGGCATGGGGGAGGGCAGGGGCGGGTGGGGTTTCTAACTTTTAATTAAAACGGAAGTTCTTCTTTCTAGCAGGATTCTGGTGGCTTATTTAAAGTAATTAGTGAGGAATGCTTGAAAGAGTGTTCTGACTTCTCAGAAATGTTGGACCAGTTACTTGGCTATTCTCCTACATGTTTAATTTCTAACAAAAAGCTTACTGATTATCTACATAATCACCATCTTTATAGAATTACACAACCTAAGACAATAATAGGGGAATATCAAGCTCATGTTATCATGACATGCTAATGTCAGCTGGTAGACCCACTTAGTCAGAGGAAAAGAAAAACCTGGGGAACCTGCTCTTTCGTATTCCATGATTTTTTTTAATACAAATGAACTTTGAGAAGCAGAGTCTTCACAATGTCCATGGGACTGATAAACTCAGTAAACATGTAAATTACAATTTGGGAAGAATATTAAGCAAAGCTGCTATGTTCTGAGATTCTCGGTAAGAAAAGAAAAAGGATTTAAGAGCTAAAATTAGGTTCGTGGAAGTTTAATTGAATGTTAGAAGATGAGTTCTCCCAGTTGACCCACAAGGCTCAGTTTTAAGTTTCATCCTTAAGTTCTACTATATTCGGTCCAAAGGAGAAAACGGAAGTCCTTCAGCTCCAAAATCCAATTTTATTAGGGAAGTTCAACTGAGTTTAGGAGTTTTACTTTAAAATTCCACTATGATCTTCTGTAATTATTCTAGTTGTATTGCCCCCTCAGACAGCTGGTTGTGGATCTTCTTTTGGGTGTACATGCATCCCAATGGAGCCTATATAAACACAACTTCAGCAGTTAAGCAGAATTTGCATTGAATACTGTACTGTTTGCTCGTTTTTGCAGTATAGACATTATGATGGTAAGAAGGGGAGCCTTCACGCAACAGTGAAGTTGTCGTCATGTGACCTTAAGGTCACGGGTTCAAGGCATGGAAACAGCCTCTTGCAAAAATGCTAGGTAAGGCTGTGTACTATAGACCCTTGTGGTCCACCCCTTCCCCGGACCCTGCATACACCAAACCTTAGTGCACCGGGGCTGCCCTTTACCTTATGATGGTAAAGAGTTTGTCAAAATTGTGGAGTAGCTGCATTATTGGTCTGGTATTTGGAGCTCTAGGATAGGTTTCTTTGATAGGTTAATGTGGTCAATTTTTAGTGTGTATTTTAACGTAAAGAAATCTCCAATATGCCTTCCGTTATGGAAAAATGAGATACCTTTCGATATGTTCAAAGGTTCCAGATAATAGTTTGAGCTCATGTTCCAGGTATTTATCAGCAGCTCTCTCTGGATTCAAAGAATCACAACGGCGGGCAATTTCAATCGAGGTATTTCTAACCTCACTATTAAGCTTATCTGGTACTAGTTACACAGTTAATGGAGTAGATGAGAATTATGAACCAAAATTCATCATGTTTGCTCATTATAAACATGTGATTACACAAACCGTAAATTGCAAATTTCCTCATTCTTTCTGTATCATTTTTGCCTATAGAAACAGACCCACATACCGGTCAACATGCATCTGATCATGTACTAAGAATCCATAAGTTAGGATTTCTAATTCTGTTAATTGGATGAATTTTATGACGTAGAAACCATACCCAGTTCTTTTGAGTGTTGTTTAGACATGCTGGTAACCTAATCTTACTTAACCATGAGCAGGTTGGGATGCAGAATTCATCCTTGGGAGTTGTCCTGGCGACCTCCCATTTCACCTCACCGATGGTTGCTTTGCCAGCTGCAATGTCTGCAGTTATCATGAATATTATGGGAAGCAGCTTAGGCGTGCTTTGGAAATACATAGATCCTTCGGACAACAAAAAGCAGCAGGATAAATCTGAGTGACAAGGAAAACACCCATCAGGTTAGATGCTTGTTTGTTTCTCTTCCATTCGGACTTTCCACATGTCATGTGTGTTTCTCTCTTGATTTCATTAAATTGTTATCTTTTGAAAGATTTTCAGCAGTCATTATTGTTATTTCTGGTTCATAGAAGCAGCAAACTAGTCTGTTTCTCATTGAACAGTCACCGAAAGGAGAGAACTATGCGGTATCAGGTGGGAGCCCCTGAGAATTCTGAAGATTCACATTCCTATTCTTGAATGAAGTGGCCTTTGTTCCTTCAAGTTAAATGTCATTCCTCGCTGGTTCTTATTCATACATTTATATCTCAGCGCTTCAATAAACTCATCTTCTACGCTACTCGGCTGCGGTTTCTGCACACACGAGTACTGTGTGAATATTGAAATACGAAAATGAGATGTGACTTCCAGTAGATAGCATCCTTGGACTATTGTATGCAGTGCATGGCAGTAGTTAATTTATCTCAGGATTCTCTCACTCTGGGTATCAAAAGTGAGCTAAACCAAGCAATCGGCACTATTAGTCATTCAACATAATTCATCTCTCTTGCTTATTCACCTGTTGAGCGACAGTTTATGTAAAGGGCCTATGACAGCCACCATTCTATTGAATTATAATAATAAAACCTTGGACAAACCAGTAATAATGCCTGTAGAAATAGCTACATCTATTTCTACCGGGCATTCATAATTTTGTCAACAAACAAGTAATAAAAACTTGGACATCAAATTATTTGGTCCCATTTGTTATCGGTGGGATCGGGAATACTTCCAACAAGAAATATATTGAAGATTGACACCAAACTAGCTGAAAATCTGAGTTTGTCGAAGGCTTGGTCCAAAATTCTTGCCCTCTTGGGGGCTTGCTTAAGTATAAGAAAGATGAATCTTATGGAAATACCATAGAATAAGGTTTGATCATATTCATGGGGATTCCTTAAATATCTCATTCCAAAAATCGAATAGTAAGAAGAAGAACAACTACTTCTACAATAATATGGGTGATGATGTATACATCTTTTTCTTACTTGAGACAACCATCTGTAAAGAGAGAGACAAACAAATGGAGAGAGAAAAGGATGGCCTAAGTGAAAAAAGAGATGTTTATGTCATTGCCCTCTTTTCCCGTGACCTTATATATATATCATCAAGATCTTATCCCAATTAGAGGTATCGATTACATGAATCTTGTTCCTCCATTCCCCTTTATTAAGTGTCATGGCTTCATTTAGTTTTAAAGTTTTCAAATCATTTTTCACCACTTCTATCCATGTTTTTTTGGGCATTCTCTATGCCTTTTTAGAACCTACAACTTGGATCATCTTACTCCTAATTGGCCTCCGTTGGACATGTCCTAACCATCTAAGTCTAATTCCCCTAATCTTGTGTTACCTATTTTCATTTCTAATTCTATCTTTTCTTATCTTGCTATTCATCCATCTCAACATCCACATTTCGTCATTACACATCCTATGTACATGTTGTTTCTTAACTACCTAACACTCTAATCCATAGAACATGACCACCTTATAACCATCTTATAGAATTTTTCTTTTAGTTTAAGTGGCACCTTTAGATCACACAAAATCCCAAAGGCACATTTCCTTTTGTTCCAACTTGTTTGGATTCTTTGAGTAACCTCTCTCTTAATCTTTCCACTCTCATGAATTGTCGATTCCAATTATCATAAGCATTCTTTTAGGGGTACTTATTGGTTATCAATCTAATAGTGCTCCACTCATGCCTCTAGTCTTGTTAAAATTGCACTTCATATATTCTATCTAAGTTCAGTTAATTTTAAATCCTATAGATTTTAATGCATCTCTCTACAACTCTAGCATTGTGTTTATGTCTTTCTTGTCTTATCAATCAAAACTATGTCATCTATAAATAACATACATCATGAAATCTCCTTCTGCAAATGTTTTGTTAACTCATCAATAACCAAGGTGAAAATATATGGGCTCAATGTCGTTTCTTAGTGTAATCCTATAATTATAGGAAAATCACCAATTTCTCTACTAGTGATCCTAATGTTTGGTATTACTTGCTCATACATATCCTTAATTATATCTATATACCCCTGTGAAACCTTTTTTTTTCCTCACATTGGCCATATTAACTCTTTGAGGACCTTATCATAAGCTTTTCTAAGTTAATAAAGACTATGTGGAGGTTCTTCCTATCTCCCTATGTTTCTCTATCAATTGTCTAAGCAGAAAAATAGTTTCTATGATAGACCTCTCAAGCATGAAACCAAACTAGTTCTTCAATACACTCATCTCATGTCATAGCCTCTTTTCAATCACTTTTTCAAAAAGTTCCATAGTATGACTTATAAGTTTGATCCCTCAATGATTTGTGCAACTCTATATGTCTCATTTATAAATTGGTACAATAGAATTCTGTTAAACAACTTTGTCAACCAAACTATTCCAGTATCCCTCATATACTTCCAATCTTCTATTAGTATATTATTAAGCCCCATGGCCCTTCCTAATTTCATCTTTTTCAATTCCTCTTTCACTTCAAGTATTCCGATCATATGATCACATCCATAATATCCGTTGTTATTTGGGTTCATGGTATTTCTAATGCTAATATTCTCATAATAATTGTCATTTAGCAATTTTTGGAAGAAACTTTCTCATCTTTGATTTATCTCCCTATCTTTGACTAGTGCCTGTTTGGTCCTCACTTCTAGTACATTTAATGTGGCCTAAGTCCCTACTCTTCTTTTCTATTACTTTTATGAGTTTAAACGCATTTTTTTCATCTTCTTTTGATCCTAATCTACTATAAAGATCATCATATGCCTTGAGTTTAGCCTCAATTACTACTCTTTTAGTATTCTTATATTGCTCAAAGTTTTCTTTATATTTAATGCTAATATTCTCATAGTAATTGTCATTTAGCAATTTTTGGAAGAAACTTTCTCATCTTTGATTTATCTCCCTATCTTTGACTAGTGCCATTTGGTCCTCACTTCTAGTACATGTAATGCAATCTAAGTCCTTACACTTCTTTTTTATTACTTTTATGAGTTTAAATGCAATTTTTCATCTTCTTTTGATCCTAATCTACTATAAAGATCATCATATGCCTTGAGTTTAGCCCCAATTACTACTCTTTTAGTATTCTTATATTGCTCAAAGTTTTCTTTATATTTAATTGTCTGTCATGCTTTAAAACGCTCACATTTCTCTTTAATAACTTTTTGCACCTTTTCACTTCACTACCAAGTTTCCTTTGTTGGTTGCCTTTTATCTATGGATACTTTTAGGACATCTTTTGTCATTTTCTTAATTGACATGGTCATATTAGTCCATATGGTGTTTCCTTCTATTTTATTGTTCCAGTTTTCTTTTTCTATCAACTTGTTTGTAAATAATGCTATCTTTTTTCCTTTTAAGTTCTACTAGTTAGTTTTTGGATGCTCATAAACTTCATTTTCTATTTTTTATATTTCAATATAGATATACATAACTATTAATCTATGTTGTGAGATTAAACTTTCACCAGGTATGACCTTACAATCCTTACACATTGATCTTTCAATATTTCTAAGTAGAAAAAAGTTTATATGACTTTTATATAGTCCACGTTTAAAGGTTATTAAGTGTTCATCCATCTTCTTAAAATATGTATTTGTTATAGTTAGGTTATATACTAAGGCAAAATCAAGTATAACTTCTCTCATCTCATTTCTTTCTCCAATATTATACCCCCATGTACCCTATCATGTTCTTCTTTTTCTTTTTCTTTTCCTATATAACCATTAAAATATGTTCCTATAAATATCACTTCTATGTTAAGAATGTCTTACATGACTCCTTTTATATCTTTTCAAAATTATATTTTAATTCCATTTTTTAGCCTTACTTGTGGTACATATACACTTATAACATTTATGATCTTCTCTTCAAGAACAAGTTTTACTAGTATAATTATATCAATAGTTCTTTTGATATTTGCAACTTTATACTTTAATTATTTATCTACCACTGTCCTTACCTCATTTCTATTATTTTCCTTTCCTATGTACTAGAGCTTTTACCCATCTGTTTCTTTAATTTTAGCATATTTCTACTTAGTTTCTTGGATACAAACACTATTGACTCTCCTATGTTTCATCATATCCACTAACTCTATACTCTTACATGTTAATGCGCCTATATTTATTAGCAATACGAGTCTTGTTCTCCTGACCTAGCCTATTTACCCACGTAATTCCTGAATAGTGTGGGAACTTATGCATACTTTTCACTACACCTAGGTTATAATGCAGTGCATCGCTTCGAGAGAATGCTCTAGTAACCCTCGCCTATTTTTCACTGCACCTGAGATCCACCGTAACATGTCACTTCCAAGACAATGCCTTGGCCCCATAGAATGTCAAAAATCGATTTATGCATTGGATTTGCCATAAGTTTTACTTACTAACTGACACCAGACGCAAAACCCTCCTCTTATATATATATATATATATATATATATATATATATATATATATATATATATATATTACTATGATAGTGCACGCACCTATGGTGTGCCCATTTTGGCTTGACAAGCCCCACAAATTATTGAAAGACTCATCCATCTAATTTTCTTGCCTCTAGATCATTACTACTTTGAAAAGATAAAGGATTAGATGAGTTTAGAATATAAAGAAATGTTATTTTGATTAAAACATGGGCGGTAAGAAACTTTAGTTAAATAATGGTTCATATTCAACAAGTAAGAATTGTCGGATGGAATATTTATTCAATAACCTTGATATTTGATATACAAGTGATTCAGGGGCATAAAAATCATATAAATTGTAGGGCTCATCATACAAAAGTAGACATACCACAACATAGACCTCTCTCTCTCTCTCTCTCTCTCTCTCTCTCTCCACAAAAAAAAAAAGACCTTAACTGACACGTGACGTTACAAAGTATCTACATAAATATTGGTTACAATACATTACAAACCTAAAAACATGCAAAGAAGAACGTTTGACATAAGCACACGTTTTCTTCAGACCGTATCCGGTAATTTCCACATGAAGATTTGGCGTCCCAGTTCCTATATGCTACGGCTGCAGTATTACTGGCAATAATTGCCCACTTAGTGAAGCAAGACGGTAGCCGCTACAATGGTGGAACTAAAACGGATTGATTGGCAACAATGCAGAATGGCTTAGCTGCATTCTTCTTAGTTGTCCCATCTCGAAATGAAAAACGAGGTTAGTTGGCAGCTTTGAATAAGAAAGCTGCTTATTAAAAGAAGATTACTTGCCTCCTTTCAAACAACAGGCCTAGATACAAGCTTTGAGGCCAGCAATGGATTACCATCAGATCATATGGCACACTAGGACATGCGACAAAATGTTAGTCACAGGAGACCGGGTAGCAGAAGACCACCCATCTAGCCACGTCAATATTGCTAAAAATGCAAGGCAGCGACTGATCATTCCATCTATGCATGGCCGCACTGCTTTCCAGACAACATTAACTACATACTGAAAACTTTTGTTCTAGCACTATAATTTGGTAGGACCAATTTGGACCGAAAGGCGATCTCAGTTGTATAGCTTACGAGAGAAGGCAAGAAAGTAATATACCAATGGTCTGTTGAATGTACTATTCTTTCATGTCTAATGAATCTAAACAATGGTCACAATATCGGGCACGCCTGTTATATATTTGATCCCGCCCAGATATGCTTGCAAGCAAGATAATTGTCTCTTCAGCGTTGCTGCATCTCTATTCCGGCAACAGTTGAGTTTTCCCCTCTCAAGTTCCTGAACTTCTGAGGTCTCATAATTGATGGCTCAAATATATAGCACCCTTGTGCAGAACTTGTTGAACATTACATAGAAGATAGGGGTGACAGGATTGATGATCTTAATTCAAGATGGTGTTTGCACGATTTAAAGGCAGAATCATATACTGTTGGATTCAGCTATGCAAAATCTAGGCTCCATGTCTTCTAAAACCCTTTAGTAGTCCTGTTTGAGGGACTTAGTGGATCCTGATGCAGGCCCAACTGAGTGCAACATTAATGCCCCTGGCCCCCTGTTATGTAGTCCTTCGTATTTCTAGTCCATACAATATTGGCTGCCACTTATTGATTTCTAACATGATTTTGTTATCTCCATAAACTAAATGAAAGGCTTAAGACTAGTATTGAAACAGAGCAAGGGCTAAAGACGGCAAGTACCTAATGCACAGAGCACTGCCTTTTGATCCTCTTTTATTAAAAATCACACAGCCCGTAAATCCATCAATCCAAGCACCCTTGGATGCCATACAAAAGCAAGCTGCTGTGCTCAACTATGATGTCGCTGTAGTGAGAAGGCAAAGTCACAGAACCAACCTCTTGTTGGATGACTTTCATGACAGGCTTCATCTCTTGCTAGGGCATTGAAGCAGGCCCAGCCTATGCCTTCAGAGAGCTCTTGGTGGGATTGCCACAGGATATTTGAAATTATTGGAACTGTTTATTTTGATGGTGTCCATGTGGACAGTGTGGTTAGCAGAGTTTGCAAACGAGGTCTGACCTTGGAAGAGCTCAAACCAGAGATTGTCAGCATTGTGGTCTTGATATTTCCTGGTTGAGGAAGAAGATGAGAATGATGACAAGCATGCTGTGAGTATTTCTCGGTGACCGAACTTGTGTCCCTTTCGTTTTATTAACATGCACACACGAGAGAGAGAGAGAGAGAGGGGGGGGGGGGTAAGAGGAAACTGTTGCTTGCAGCTTTCCTTATACAGGTTGGAGCTACCTAAAGGACGTGGCGGGCACAGAGCATGACAACGCATATAAATAATTGAAAAACCAGGTAAATGGCGTAACAGAACAATCCTCCTCACCAAGCCTATGACAACGCAAAAAAATAATTAAAAAACCAGGTAAATGGAGTAACAGAAGAATCCTCCACACCAAGCCTATCCATGGAAGCACTCAAAATTCTCTGGATGTTGGGTCTCTGTGTGGGTGGGTAGGTGATAAGAAATCTGTTCAAAGCATCTCCTCGCAATGAGGTTTAAGATGGAAGAGGCTGCTCTTGAAGTGCCACAGGATATTTGAAATTATTGGAACTGTTTAGTTTGATGGTGTCCATGTGAACAGTGTGGTTAGCAGAGTTTGCAAACGAGGTCTGACCTTGGAAGAGCTCAAACCAGAGATTGTCGGCATTATGGTCTTGATATTTCCTGGTTGAGGAAGATGAGAATGATGACAAGCATGCTTTGAGTATTTCTCAGTGACCGAACTTGTGTCTCTTTCGTTTTATTAACACGCACACACGAGAGAGAGAGGGTAAGAGGAAACTGTTGCTTACAGCTTTCCTTGTACAGGTTGGAGCTACCTAAAGGAGGTGGTGGGCACAGAGCATGACAACGCAAATAAATAATTGAAAAACCAGGTAAATGGCGTAACAGACCAATCCTCCACACCAAGCCTATGACAACGCAAAAAAATAATTAAAAAACCAGGTAAATGGAGTAACAGAAGAATCCTCCACACCAAGCCTATCCATGGAAGCACTCAAAATTCTCTGGATGTTGGGTCTCTGTGTGGGTGGGTAGGTGATAAGAAATCTGTTCAAAGCATCTCCTTGCAATGAGGTTTAAGATGGAAGAGGCTGCTCTTGAAGTGTGCCAGTGACATGGAGTCACTCAAAATCTCAAATATCTTGCACTTGCACTTGCCATGCTTTATGTACTTGAAAAGGCTAAGACCTCGGGGACCCAAAGAAAGTTAAATAAGTTTTGTAAGTTAGAAATTATTACTTGACAGGAGAACTTGTCGAGGCATCTGCCAAGAAAGAACTTGAGATGGAAGAGGCTGCTCATGAGTTGTAGCAATGACATGACAAGAATAGGTATATCAGCTTCACGCTCGTTTTGAGACTAGAAAACATGTTTCTTCCACTTCAAACAGCCCAACTGCATTCACCTTCTCATCAACCTTCCCAATGCCCGCATCAATGCCAAAAGAGAAGGTACCAGAGCCTCCTCCTCATATAACCTCTACAACTTTAAAAGAAACTGCTGAGCAACTTTATCAAGATCAAACAACATAGCAAATATATGCTACCCCATCCATTTTGCTTTTCTCACAAGAATTCATCTTGCTCAAAATAGTTAAACAAATTATAGTCCATGTTATCAGACGTCTTCTATATAAATATTTTAAATTTAGCATTGCCTTAAATTTTTCATGATGATACACTAATGAACAGCCTCTGTTAAATCTTGGTGCAAAGATTGTCAAAACACAAACACAACCATTATCTGTGGTACCCCTTCCACCCTTAAGCTAGAGACAGCTTCTTTGAAATAGGAAAGATAGTCAAACATTGATTTATATTGAAGGACCAAACCAAGAGAGATGAAAAAATATATATATGATTCAAAGTAGAAGAAAATGTTACAAGATGTCGATTATATTGGACAAAGTATTATAATGGCATCTGATCATTAGAATACCATAAATGTTAGATATGAGATTGTGGAACTTATAATAGCCATATTTACAAGGACAAAGAGAGACCAATAAGCCTAGCATCCTTGCACAAATGGCATTGGAGGAAGATTTGGTAATCATCTAGGTGAAGTCAATGAAGGCAGTTCAGAAGTGAAGGGTTCTAGTGAAGCAAAGGAGTTAAGACTTTTAAGTATTGAGGTTCCCACCCACCAATTATCAAAGAACATCCGTCCCATATCCAGATTCCTTGAATTTCACCAATAGGATTTTTGAGAGTAACTACAGCCCAAGTGAAGCGGAGAAGGTTGTTGATGTGGTCAAGAAAATGCATGCTCCATTCCTCCATGTATTTCATAAAGAAAATGTTAGTGGGATATGACCTATTGCCATCAAGCAAGAAAGGCAATGGGAGAGGCAGGCTAATTCCTGGGTGTTCATTTTCCAATATCATTAAAGTTAATTTCTCCATTATTCTTTCACCATATTTTGGTTACTGACAGAAAAAAGAATAATGAAAAGCAATGGAATTAAGATAGGCAAACATGTAGCTTCCAACAAAGTCAATCACTTATATTACACACTCATTCATGAGTCATCCCGTAGTTAATCATAAGTTTTTGCCTTTGTGATAGCATCTATGCATCATTAAATTTTACCAGCAGACTTGTAGAAAGATATATTACGGAAAAGGACATATAGTTACCAAATAATTATTTCTGTTTCTTAAGTTTTCTCCTACTAATTGTTACTGTTTAATTGTCAAGTTTTCATACTTTAATTTGTTCTAACCAGATAATCCAACAAAGCATATACCTTCTATCAGTTACATCTGCACCTATCTCGCATTTCTTGTGAGAATCTGATAAGATATGAAAATTAACATGTCAAATCCATGCAAAATGGACCAACCCACTATGAAATACACCAGATGAGAGCAGATAGAATTAATTTTTGAAATGCTATCCTCAGTTTATAACAATAACTTGGGATAAACAAATGAAAAATAAACAGAGATGGCCTGGAAGGAAAAGAAACCTGGCAATAGAACCACTGGATAAAGATTGAGCAAGACCCATTCCTCCTGGGCTTAAACCCACCATGGCCTCGTTAGCTTCACAACATGTAGTGGTGAAAGGCAAATGAAACATGAAATTGGTAAACCTGATTCCAATAAGGGATAAAATAGTCCCTTGGTCCCTTGGTGTACAGTACAAAGGGAGCAAAGCAATGGACACAGGCAAAATTTAATCCGAGTGCCGTTGTACAACTGAACATGCATGAGGAAGAAGACATATTATTATTTAATAATTAACAGAGTACGCATACCTCAATTATACCAGATGCATTACCAGAGAATGCAAATCAAACTGCAATTTGGGAACATGATTGGTGACTCAATTTCACCTTCCTCCTCAACCTGGTTGCTCACTGCAGTAACATTTGCAGACAACAGTCATGAAGGATCCAGTCGATGAAAGCTTGAATGCGCTCACAACACCACATAGACAAGATAACAGAGTGACAGGGGATATAAACAAAAAGCAAAATCTCCCATGTAACTATATTATATAAGTTAGATATTCAAGTGCTGAACTCTTAAGCAACTACAGGTCTTGCCGAAAGAAATTATAAAATCATAACCAGAGAGAGGGAGAGAGGCTGAATGGTTACAGCAATCCCCTGACAGCTACTGCCAAATAAATATGCAACCCAACATTATGGATCTTGATGTACAGCTATAGACTTGCCATTACGAGTAATAAACAAGCCGCCCTAGATAGAAGATGAGAAAAAGGTATGATGGGGTACTGACCACAAGAAATTTCTTGGGAGTGAAATGCAATCTCTGACGCTTCAAAAAGTAGATCACAAGGTCGAATCTGTTCAAATTAGAACCCATCAAGCTTCATATGTTTCTTATGGAAGCCACAGCTTAAACTGCAGGCATGGAAAAGCATATTCTCATAAGCTCTCTTTGCATCTCAACAGTGTTCAGGAGAGATTTGGTTGGACCACCTTTTTAGTTAAGAGAATGGATTCATCTCAAAGAAAATCACAATGCATTTCTATAAACCAGTCCAATGAGAAAACATAAGCTGCGGGAAATATCACCAAGAACCAAGGAGAATGGGTGACAGGGAGAACTCATAATTTAATTCTGTAAATATTAAGAAGTTTTTTTAGTCCTGAACTGGAGATGTAAAATGAGCAATATAAAACACATCAGTTTTAGTACCCAATGACTACGCCTGCACAATTATGGTCCACTGATTATCAAATACGATGGTTTTTTGCTATTTTCACCTTTTTGTTCAAATCACTGGAGGTGTGAATGCCATCAGTGATTAGGTGAACTGCAATTCTGGATTCTGGGGAAAGGCTAAGAGCAGGGACAATTAGCTTTAAAATTCATCCGTTAATAAGAACATGCTCCTGAATCTAGCATGATTGCAGCCTGACATATTATTATGTCCTCTGTTTCATTTAATCCCAACAGCTGCAAAATGTGGACCTCTTCATTGATGAAGCGAAATTAGATCTTTGGTTTGGATTATTTTGTCACCAACTAGTAAACAAACTGGCAAGTTTACCAAACTCACTATCATTCAATTGGAAAACAAAGAAACTAAGGTGGAGCGCATACTGCATGTATGAGGAACTAGGATTCTTCCAGCAAGACAAGTAATAAACTCCAAGCTGAACAGGAAATTACTACTATTTCACTCCAAACGATAAGGTACTCCCAGAAAGAAACTGTAAGTTGCCTGTTTCCCACGGTTTCATAGGAGTTGTATGGTATGTTGGTAGCATTAAGAGTTCCTAAGCATCTTAAACAATGCAACAAAGCAAATATAGCAAGAGATATACAGCAAAAATTATGCATTGCAAGCATCCATCAGAACATTTCTTTAGTTAGTCATGTTACAATCCAGCATCTTCAATTCATTTATTTCCATATATCTCAGATAACAAAGACACCTGATTGTCTTATGGATGTAGCATGAAGGTTACTAGTAACAATCAAGCACCCTTGAATTTAGCACACCCCACTAAGTTCATGAAAATGATACAATCCACCAAAAATAGAAAGCAAAATCTAGATCCATGTCTGCATTCCATAAACATCAAATCAGTAAATTACCTTGCAAAAGGAAATTCTGCATCTATTCTTCAGAAATAAATAGCAAACTATGCCCCCTCCGCTTCACACCAATCTTCTCTTGCAAAGACAATGTGAAGATTAAAAGGACAGAATATAATATACACAGTATATCCACGCTATTCTGGTATGCAGGGCCAAATTCAGGAGCATTGTTTACAATGTATCAATGGTAATATGTTACATAAGCAAGTCTCAAATGAAAACCAATTTTATCAACAGAGAGCTCATCATTCATGCCACACCTTGAGAGGCAAGCCGTGTAAAGAACGCACTCTATATGATTGCCGAGGATAAATGTCCTGCAACACTAATTGTTTGATTGCAGAAGACAAGAAAGTATGTTTCTCCACCCAGTATCATTGGGGTGCCTGCTAAAGAACAGCATCAATCTTCTTCTGACACTAAGAGAAGGTTTGCAACTTCACATTCGATGCATATGTCTCTCAAGTCTCACCTCAAAGGCTTCCTTAGGCAGTAATTGCTGTAAAGACCTTGCAAATAAGTTCAGTGGAACTGCACAGCAAATCTTGTCATTAGCCGAATAAAGTGCCAGTTCCCAATTCCCCCTGCAACTCCTTCCTCCTGAGTTCTTCTAATGGATCTGGGCTCTTCATAATTCGTCGTTGACGCCTAACAGTCAGATATGAGGGGGGCAATAAGTAAATGCAATATACTGGAGCCAAGCTAACTTCAACAGAAAGGGCCTATTAAGCTGCAGCTTCCTTGGTATCAGAGTTAAATACCTGTCTTGTGCATGTTGAGCAGGAAATGTTGGAAAAAAATCTTTTGATGTTGGCAGAGGGACCTCACGAAACCAGCCATGGCTAAGAGCTTCTTCCGCTGTTATTCGCTGCATTAAAAAATAACAGGCCAGAATTAAAGCCACATAGGAGAAGCATCAAGAAATAAGTCAAGAATGTTTCAGTTGGACAGCTCTTGCTCCAGAAAAATACCTTCTCCGGATCATATGTAAGAAGTCTGTTCAGTAAGTCAAATCCAAGATCACTAAGGGTTGGCCGCCCATGGAAAGAAGGTTCTCGCGGTAACTTATCCCTCAGCTTGTTGTACCTGAAAGAAATACATCAGCAGTTACTAAGAACATAAACTATATACCTAGTAACTGAGAAGTGCCACCAAGGGAAACCAGAAAGCCTGACCAGAATTACCCATAGCTGGAAGCCTGGGAAAACAGTGGTGAGAATAAGAACACGACTGAACAGTCATAATGAACATGAACAAACATTATAAATATGAGAAAAGAACTTACGGCTGCTTAACAAAGTTGACTTTAACCCCAGGCAATTTGACAAATCCCGGCCATATCTTCTCATTTGGCGTGCCAAGTGTCTTGAATATCTGGAATAACATAGAGACCGAATGAATTATTAAAACCATAACAACAATGATAAGGGACAAGAAGAAGTTCAAGGAACGTATAGGTACCTTGTCAAGCTGGTCAAATTCAGTTTTCCCACTGAATAATGGCTCCTTAGTTAGAAGTTCTGCCATTATGCAGCCCAGCGACCACATATCAATAGCTGTCGAATATTGCTTTGCCCCTAACAGAAGTTCAGGCGCCCTATTTCAAAATAAAAGTAAAAAATTATAGTCAATTGGACAGAAAATATTGCAAAATCTTTCCTGAAAGTAGCAACATGAAAAAATTATAGCAGGAAGGCTTTTAAGCAGTCTGCAGTCTCTAGATGGGGATCCATAGTACAGATAAATCTTATTTCTATACTTTTTTAGAACATCTAGACCAAAGAAAATAACAGAGATTTCCCAGGGAAACGAAACAGAACATCATCCGCCAAAGCAAACAATGTCTGCTCAACAACCGAGTCTGTCTCCAAAGCATAAGTATTGTTGTAGGAATCAATTTAAGGAATAAAGAAATGTTCGGCAACTTCATATACATCCAGCCATTTTGGAAATGAGTACCCTTACAGATATGTCGTAGCAGGGAAGAAAGAGGATTTCTGGACCCCAAAATATGAAAGAGGACTCATGTACTTGTCATTTAAGAAAGCTAATCCATCAAAAAAAAGTGCAGCACTGTGTCAAAAGAGAATAGAAAAAGCTACTCAGATCCATACCAAGAAACCAAGAGCTGCAATATTGAAACCCATTGGTACAACAGTAATAAAGTATGAACTTCATATAAATGTAACTGATAAGAGAAATGTGGAATGACTGAAAGGAACAACTATAAGCAGGAATCTGAAAGATGCAGATATCTACCACAGCCACCAAAGGACATAATATTCCCTAGAAAGTACGAGTAAACAGATGAGAGGTCATAACATAATACATTACCTGTACCATAAAGTAACTACCAAGTGAGTATAAGGCTTCAAAGGGCTTCCATATTGGCGGGATAACCCAAAGTCACAAATCTTAAGCTCACCACGATTATTCAAAAGAAGATTCGATGCCTTCAAATCCCTGAAGAAAAGAAAAAACAACACACAAGTCAGCATAATGGCATCGAAATACAGAGAATCGTGGAAAATAAAGGGACAAGCATAAGAACAAGGATACCTGTGAAGGACCCAGTTATCATGAAGGTATTTCACACCCTCTAGCAGCTGTAACATGAGGCATTTAACTTGCGATGGATGAAAAGGTTGCTTCATTGCTTCCATCAACCCTTTGAGATCATGTTCCATATACTCCATAACCATGAAAATACTATCAAGATTGCTTCCAACAACTACTTCTTTCACATCTACAATTGATGGGTGATGAAATGACAAAAGAATGTTGATTTCCCTTAAAGATGTCAGAGGAAAACCTTCTCTTTCTTTCTCCATTTTCACTTTCTTCAATGCGACAATTTCACCAGACTTTTTATCTCTGGCTCTATACACAACACCATAAGTGCCTTCATCTATCTTATTCAGCCTCTCGAACTCATCAACACTTCTACATCCCTGCAGCATGTTAATGCTTCTCTGCGGAGGCACTATCAGTTCAGGGGTCTTATAGGAATCTTCTTCTCCTCCAGTATCTGTTTCTGTCCGCTGGCCAGACAAGTCATCACTGGCATCTTCTTCGTCAACCTCCATTAAGTCATTCTTATCCAATACAGCTTCTGTACATTCTTCTTCCCTGCCAGGTTCAGCACTGCAGCCTTCTTCATCAACGCGAAATGATTTGGTCTGAGCTCCTTCTGAGCCTTCCTGAGTAACCTCTCCAATCTCGGGACTAGAAGCCTTAGCAACCACTGCCTTTGTCACTGGCATCACTTTCCTCCTTTTTGGCATGGCTTCTTCATCAGAAACTTCACCTTCAACCTCAGGAGAGTCAGTCTCATCCGCCCATCGTGACGATGAGATATTCCTCATAGGTACATAGTCGTCCTCTTCCAGTTGTCCTGGTTCCTGATCATTGTTCCATTGCTGACCAGCAGGAGAAGCAGGTGAATGCCGAGCTGGTGATTCTGATGAAGCTGACCCAACCGACCCTGTTGCTGTTGGGGGCTTGGTAGGGGAAGTCAGCATACTATTAGGGCTGTTAGGTCCAAGCAGAGATGGCTGTACAGACTCCCCTGGATTACGATATGCTGATGGATGGAAGGATTGAGGAAGTGGAGGAGGAGGAGGAGGAAGAGGAACATTGGCCAGGTCAGTTATGTTTCTAGATGTATTGATAACTACCTTTTCTTCTCTATCCCATACAATTGGAGAAAACTTCCTCTTTCTGCTGGATGAAGACTGAACCCCGTTTTCAGACTTCTGGCCCTCATTCTCATTGTCCATAATATGGAGTTCAGACATCTCACCCTCATCAGATCCACTACCACTAGACAATTCACCTGGCTCTCGATCTGCTGTTCTACCAGGGAAGACATTCCGCTTACAACTGTCGCTGCTGCTATCTGCATTGCTTGTACCAGAAGAAGAACGATAACCACCATTAACCACCTCCCTCTCCTTAATATCCCTCTGTCTAACCCTGACTCTATCTCTGGGGTTGCACACCCCCCCTCGTTCAACACGGTGCCCGCGATCATGGTCCCTCTCGTGGTCACGCCTATCAGGAAGACGATCATATTCTTCCTTTGGGTTATAGTAATCCCTTCTCCTTGCAACTTCTACATCTGATTCCCAGTCCCTAAATTCATCATCACGATAAGCCCCATGTCTTCCTGCCGCCATATACTCCTAGATCCCTATCCTCCCCAGTAAAATCAAATCACATTAGCAGAAGCACTATACATTTTGTTCATTACCAATACAGTGCACATGGATACTCACCTTAATCGGTGCTTTATTGTTTGAACTCAATGTAAAGATATGATCTCAGTAAAGATATGATCTCCTAAAGCTTATGAGCAACTCTTTAATCACTGTGCTATTGCTTCCCAAAATGTACTCTGTAATCACCTTGACCCTCAATTCTGTTCATAAAGAAGAGCAAAAGAATAAACCAAAAGGTCACAAATTTATTCAAACAGTCAACTCTGGATTCAATCAATGGTACAACAATCTACGTGCAAGACTGTTGGAGATCTATAAAACCAACTATCAGCAAATATTTCCCAACTCTCCACAAAACAGTCATATTCACTTAAACATTTAGCAAAAAATTCAATTTCCCTAGACTTTCAGTCCATTGGTAGTTAATAATCTCAAAATCTCACGGTTGACTAACCTAGAAGTACTCACCATTCAAGAAGGACCGAAGTAGCAACAGTAGAACAATCCATGTCACTAAGAACTTCGTTTTCTGATCAGGAATGTCTGATATCAACAGGGTCTTCCTTTAAGGATCCCCGAATTAAGTACAATCAAATTCGCCCTAATTTATACAGCTAAAACATTCAATTTGAACATGGAATGAGAAGATTTCAGGCAATTCAAAAAAAAATTCTTCATGGCCCAAGAGGTTGCTTACACTTAACGAACTTGAGAGACAAGGGGAGGGCAAGAGCAATAGACACAGAAACTGAAACCAAACCAAACAGAAAAGGCAAGAATGATGGGAGAATACCTGAGCACGAATCGAATTTCAAGTCCTCAAAGCAGTGGATCTGGTAAAAGTTAGAGCTTTTAATGATCTCCGCAAATGCAAACAAGAATATAAGAAAGAAGCGACGGCAAAAATCAAAGACGAGAAAAGAAAAACAAGCAATTAAAGAGACGGAGAGGGATTGTGATTAACTGAGCAAATAGCGAGATCGAATCGACGAGCCACGGTAGTCTGCAGAGAGGATTTGGAGCGAAAGGGAGAGCAGGAAGCGAGCCCTAACTCGATGCCCTAAACGGATGTGGGCGTAAGTCGAGGAAGGAAGGCAAAAGAAGTGGCCTTCGACTTTCTTTTACGGGAAAATTTACGAGGCGGAGAAACGCGAGAAGAGATTCAAAGTTCGGGACACAACCCAAGGGCCCGCACCAGTGAAATTGTACTTCTCGTTTCACGTGGAATTTGGAAAGCATAAACGGGGTACCATGCATGTGGGACCCAAGGCTTCGGTTATCTCAACCGTTCATCAGGTTGGGGGACTGTGGATAAAAGGCATAAAAATGTTAATCCCTGTTATTTATAACCTTTGATTCGTGATGTTTTCCACAATGAATCTAAACCATTGCTTTTTGGCCTCTGGAGCAGTCATTACCAAATTGGCTATAACTTTGGTATATGACTCATCCATCTAGCACGTTGGAAGATAAACGGTTTGGATCATTCATATAAGTGGGCCAGGGTTGTATTTAGCCCGTTTATAGTTTTCTATTGAATAAATGCAATCCACCGTGGGGGAGCCTTAAGGATAGAGTTAAGAGTTACACAAAGATCCATCAAGCATAACAACAAGGGGTTTCTCTTTGTTACGCTCGTAGTAACAACATATTCTATTTTTTCCTTTTTTGTTAAAAAGATATTTTTATTTTTACAAGTCATATCATACTTTAAAAAGACACATCTTTTATACCATTTTTTCTTTTAAGCCTAATATTTTTTTTCTTCTAGTACTTGTCTTTAACTTTTTATTTTTTCACTTTTTTTTATAGCTTAAACTAATCTTTCCAACTCTAGTCATCAACTTTTTATTTCTTTTATATTTAAATTTTTAGTTTTTTATTCTTTTACTCTTTTTTCTAGCTCCAAACTTTATCATTTTGTCTGGGAGTTTAGTCATTATGTTTAATGTGTCTATAATAGTATATGTTTCTACTCAAGAAGTTGTCCTTATGTTTAATGTGTTTATAATAGTATATGTTTCTACTCAAGAAGTTGTCAAGCAGTGCATTTACTTTTCTACCTATTATGAGTAAAAAAAATATCCTTGCTTTTTACCATTTCTTGCCAAATTTTTGCCTTTTTTCTTTGCCAATCTTTTTTAAAAGTTTCCAAATTTTGTCTAGTTTTCAAATATTCTAAAATTTCCCAAATTTTATGACTTTTTAGCTAGTCTGCTTTTTCCCAATTTTGACCATTGTGAATATGGCTACACTTGGTTTGAAAGTTCAAGGAGGCACCTCCCCTCTATTAGAGAGATCTTAATTATATTAAGAATTAGGATAATAGGTTCTGCGTAGGTTGCTTTATAATTATTTGCTATAACTACAAAAAATGAAATGTCAAGCATAATGATGGTATATAGTGGTTACCATTTTTTTCCAATCAATCTAGGAAGCACTAGGTACAACTATAGTTATAAAGTTTAGATTCTAAAATATGTCGGGAAGGTAAATTTATAAAATTTAGAAATATATTTAAAAACAACAAGGAAAAAGAACTACAAAACATGAATTTAATATTTTATTTGGATTTTTTACTTGATCAATGTTTGAGATTTTGATAAATTATCCTTTAAATTTTAGTATAATTTTGTAAGTTCATGTTTAGTTTAATAAATTTGCACCAAATTAGAAACATGTAAGAATTTATAAATTATTCATTATCATCGTCGTCGTCATTTAAGCCTTATCCCAATTATGGGTTGGCTGCACTAATCTTCTTCCTACATTTCCTTATATCAAGTATCGTGGCTTTATTTAGTCAAAAGTATTTAAATCTTTTCCAACTACTTCTATCCACATCGTTTCGGGCCTTACCCTTGCCCTTTTACAACCTTCGACTTGGATCGACTGACTCCTAGCCAGAGCATTTTTTATCTCCGTTGAACATGTCCAAACCTAATCCTACCCTCCCTCATCTTCTTACCTATTGGTGCTACTCTTAGGTTTCCTATGATATTTTTGTTTCTAATTCTATCCTTTATTATCTTGTCACTCATCTATCTTAAAATCCTTGTTTCAACTACACTCATCCAAAGTAAACATTTTTCCTTAATTGCCCAACACTCTAATCCATAGAGCATGGGGGCCTTACCACCATCCTATAGAAATTTTCTTTCAGTTTGAGTGACACTTACTGATAACACAAAACTCTAGAGGTATATCTTCATATGTTCTAACCAATTTGCATCCTCTAGGTAATATCTTTCTCATTCTCTCTGTTCTCATGAATTATCAATCTTATATACTGTAAGTGGTCTTTTGGGGGGACTTCTTGGTTAACAATCTTTGATGATGCTTCACTCCCTCTCCTCTTCTCACTAAAATTGCAATTCATATGCTCTGTCTTAGTTCAACTAATTTTAAATCTTTTATACTTTATAGTATCTCTCAAGAATTTCTAAATAATTTGAGAAAAATTGCAATATCAAAAGGTCGAATATTTTCATTATTCACAAGTCCGTTGTAACTAAGGTAACAACTTGAAGTCAAGAGAACTTTTGATTGAGTCAGGGAAGTAACATTTTGGATAAATTTGGAGCTAGTGCCACTTTGATGACATCTTTTCCTTGGTTTATGGTAGAGGGCTAAGTATCTCAACTTTCTTATCCACAAAACAAATAGCCCCTTTAAATATATCAGAGGATTAAGAGGAAAGGTTAGCAATTTTCTTGTATTTATACTCTTGTAAAGGACATGGAAGCTTTTTAGGTAGAAAATGGTTTTGGAGTTAAATGAAGGATGTTTTTAAATAAATATCAGTATAGTTAAGTAATGTCTAATGGCTTCTTAAAAATAACTTATCTTCTTTGTTGTTTTAATTATAAGCATATTCACAAATTTTGGAAATAAAATTGAAAAGTCCAATATTTGAAAATTTTGAGAAGAAATAATATTTGAGAATTTTTTTGTAAATAAAAACCTTATATTGTTTACTGTTAAAGATTATATTCAAATTTTCTAATTATTTTTAAAAACCATCCAATTGAACAACTCTTAACAATGGAATCCCAAATTCAGCTCCCATTAGATGGAAAGTGACATTGAGGAGAGAGGACAATAATGTAGCAATTCTTCAGATTATCTAATCCATTCGTCATGTTCAACATGCATTAGATTGATTATCAACCAAACTTTATGATGTTAGATATTGGATGTATATATGTATATATATATGTATATTATATGCTATCATACAGGTTTGGCCTAAATTAAAGTGATATAATAAGTTTTAAGGTTACAATATATGTCTCTTTGGAAATAATTAGTTTAGTCGCTTTCTAAATTCCAATATTGTTGGTACCGGTTCTTCGTTTTTTTATGATAACCTTTATTTGCTTGATACTATTGCCTCTTTTAATGAAACCTCGTATGTGAGTTCACGTGGTATAAAACGCAAATTAATCAATTAGAATTCTGCTTCACTATGGCACAAGTGTTTAGAGTATATATCTAACAAAGAATTAAAAGACTTGTGACAGATAGAATTCTTGATTCCCATGATTTGTCAAACTTTCAAGTCTGTGTTAAGTGCATTAAGGGAAAACAAACAAACACAAGGAGATTAGGTTCCAACAAATCTTCAAACGTCTTAGAACTAATACATATGGATATTTGTGGGCCATTTCCTACGGCTTCATGAAATGGTCAACAATATTTTATTACATTCATAGACGATTTCTCATGTTATGACTACCTTTATCTTATTCATGAGAAGTCCCAATCATTGGACGTGTTTAAGGTATTTAAGACTAAAGTTGACAACCAACTTGGCATAAGCATTGAAGCTGTCATATCTGACCATGGTAGTGAGTACTATAGCGGATATAAGGGATCAGGTGAACAACATCCATGACCGTGGTAGTGAGTATTGTTGAGTCCTTAATTTTGCAAAAAATAACCTTGGATTACTATTTTATTAGATCATTTAATAAGACAATTTTGTGATTTTGAATCGATTTTAGCTATAATGGACCATCTAACCATTAATTTGAAAAGTTAAACGATTAGATGATCATTATAGTTAATTACTTACATAAGTTAATTCTAATTTTATATTTTGCTTTGCAGATAATCCAGAGTACATTGGATGGTTCAGATTTGCTTATTTTAATAGGTCTCATGCCACAAATCTAGGCAAAGCTGACCAATGATGCATATGGCACCATCGCATGGCAGGCAACATCACATGGGCATGCTGCAAGAGTTGATGGGCAAGGCATGGGCAAGCTGCATAAATGACTAAAAAATATTCAGGCTTCCTCATATAATATTATCGTTTCTCATCTCCCAAGGATGGAGGACGGTTTTTCCCCTATTTTGGGGCTGGCCAACTTTCCTCATCCCCAGGGCGACACATTTTTCCTCTTACTTCTCCCTCTTGGAGTAGAGGTGGAAGGACTATTCCTCTCCACCTCTCTCCCTCTCTCGTTCTCTCCATCACCTCCCTCGTCTCTCTCTCTGGTGCGTGACACACCAACACCCTTTTCCCACCTTCTTCTTCTTACCTTGTTTTTGTTTTTTCGTTTTTCTTTGGATGGAGGAGGGGTGGAAGGACAGTTCCTATCCACCTCTCTCTGCTCTCATCCCTCTTCTCTTTATCGAGTTTCCAGCTGCTGAACCATCGATGAGTGACACACCGATGCAGAGCAGACCATTGTCTATCTCTGCACATTGGCATCCCCTTCGTTTCTCTCATTTATTCACCCCCTTCATCACCCATTGGCCGACGTTGGTGCGTGACACACTTTCACTGGCCAAACAATCTTCTTCCCACTCCACTCCACTCCACTCCACTCCTCTCCTTCTCCCATTTCCCTAATCTCTCTTGGCTCTTTCCCATTCTCCATCTCTGTTCTTTTTCCTCTAGTCACCACCGCCCAGGTCACACCAAGCTCTCCCCCAAGCTCTTGCATCTCTCTCACTCCCACTCTTTCTCTCATTCTTTGCATCACACCAAACCTAGAAAACCCCTTCTCTCTCTCTCTCTCTCTCTCTCTCTCTCTCTCTCTCTCTCTCTCTCTCTCTCTCTCTCTCTCTCTCTCTCTCTCTCTCATGCGTTTTCCTCCCTAGCTGTTTTCCCTTTTCTCCCATCTCTTTCCCTATCCTATTCTTCTCCGGCCAGTTTCTCCCCTCTCTCCTTCCTCTGCTTCCACACTGGACGACGCCCCAAAGCCTCACCGATCGACTTGGATACAAAAACTTGAGAAGGGTTCCTTTTTCTTCCCCTGCCCTTTCCCAGGCATCCTCCATCTTCACCGCATGGCAGCCTTGGATCCTCCTCTGCTCCCTTCTCCCCTGCCAAAAACTAGCATCGCATCTCCTATCTTCGGCCAGCCAAAGTAGAAAACCCTTTTTTTCTTCTTATTCTATTCCCTCCCATCATCTCTTTCTTCTTATTCTATTCTCCCCCATCGTCTCTTTCATCATATTCTATTCTCCCTTCGTCCTTTTCTTGTCTTTTTCTTCAATGCATTTCTCACCTGACAAGCATCAGACATGCCTTCTTTTCATCTCTTAAAGAAATGGAAAATGGAAAAATTTTGTTTCTACCCTTTGGCCTTTAACTTAATTACATTTGCATCCCAAATTTAATGACAATGGTGTCCTATTCTTATTCTAGTTATGGTTTAGCTAGGTTTTGCCTATCTTGGCAGTGTAATCCAGGGACAGATTTATCCAGGATGGCTTTTAGTTTTATTTTTTGTTTTCTTTTGAATAAATGATTGTATGCACTTCAGCAGTTAAATAAATCTAAAATTTTCTTTTATTGTTAGTTTATTTCTGTTATTTTAATTTTTATTAATTAAAATTTGTGTAAACTCCACATTTAAGTCGAGTTCCCGTGGAAATCGACCCGGACTTGCACTAGCTAGACTACAATAGCCGTGCACTTGCGAAAAACACTTAACAAGTACTAGAGGGGTACGGTATCGTCCCACAGTACATCATGCTGGGAAGTCCTAGCATGAATGGTGTTGTTGAGAGACAAAATAGAACATTAAAGGACATGGCGAGGAGTATCATTAGTCATACTACCTTACCAGATTTACTATAGGGAGAGGCACTCAAAACTGCAGCTTACATCCTTAACAGAGTTCCAATTAAGGCAGCGGCTAAAACTCCTTAGGAATTATGGATGGACAAGAAGCTCAGTATAAAACATTTACACATTTGGGGTTATCTAGCTCAAGCAAGGCCTTATGGGCCAAATGAAAAGAAACTAGACTCAAGAATAGTCAGTAGCTATTTTATTGGGTACTCTGAATGGTCTCAGGGATACAAATTTTATGATCTCACTACAAGGTCCATTTTTGAGACGGGAAATGCTCTGTTCTTTGACTCTTTTAGGACAATAATGGCATTAGTGGCACATTTTGACCTTGAGTTACATCAGATGGATGTAAAGACTACGTTTCTCAATGGTGACATTGATGAAACAATTTATATGTTGCAGCCAGAAAACTTTGTGTTTGAAGATGCAAAAAATATGGTCTGCAAATTAAGGAAATCCATCTATGGGCTTATCTCATTCGATTTTGAGATAAATGTTATTATCTCATTCGATTTTGAGATAAATGTGGTTGATAATTGTGTATACCACAAATTCAGTGGGAGTAAACACATATTCTTGGTTTTATATGTCCATGACATGTTGCTTGCTAGCGATGATATAGGCTTGTTGCATGCAACCAAGAGATTTCTATCAAAGAAATTTGAGATGAAAGATCTTGAGGACGTATCTTTTGTATTGGGAATTCAGATACATCAGGATCGCTCTCACAGTATTCTTGGATTATCACAAAAGAATTATATAAAAAAGATACTTAAGAGATTTGGCATGCAAGATTGCAAACCAGGAGACACCCCTGTTGCTAAGGGAGACAAGTTCAATCTTGACCAGTATCCCAAGAATAATTTTGAAACTAAGGAAATGCAGAAGATTCCCTATGCTTTAACAGTGGGGAGTCTGATGTATGCTCAGGTTTGTATGCATCTGGATGTTGCATATATTGTTGGGATGTTAGGCAAATATTTGAGCAATCCAGGAATGGATCATTGGAAAGTAGCCAAATGAGTCTGCAATATTTTCAGAGAACAAAACATTGCATCCTCACATACAGGAGGTCGGATAAGTTAACGATCATTGGGCATTTGGATTCTGACTTTGTTGGATGCCAAGACAGTCGTAGATCCACTTCAAGCTATATTTATCTACTTGTTAGAGGAGCTATCTCTTAGAAGAGTGCTAAGCAGGCCCTCATTGCTTCTTCCACCATGGCAGCTGAGTTTATAGCATGTTCTGAGGCATCCAATCATGGAATATTGCTACAGAATTTTGTCACAGGGCTGCGAATTGTGGATGGAATTGAAAGACCACTTAAGTTATTTTGTGACAATAAGTCAGCAATTTTATATTCCAATAACAACAGGAGCTCGACAAAGTCAAAGCATATAGACATCAAGCTCCTAGTTGTTAAAAAAAGAATTCAGAGTAGTCAAGTGCCTACAGAGCATATTGACACAAACTCCATGATTGCAGATCCACTTACAAAGGGGCTACCACCCAAGGCCTTTCACGGGCATATTGCTTATATGGGTGTTGTATCATTTGATGATCTACTGGATTAGTGGGAGTTTGTATTTATATGCTTTTCTGTTTTAAACACATCTTGTGCTTATTAGTATTTTCTGCAAAAATAAAGTATTTAGTTCTATTTTTCACTCTGATTTGGTTTTGATATGATCTCTCAAGAAATAAAGATGGACCAATTGGAAATATGCATGCTTAGATCACAATGCATGTAATTTCCATGCTACACATCCATACTTAATTCATGTCATTTGGTTAAATATACATGACCATGGATGGATTTAGTTACGACATATGTAATGAAGATCGCATTGATCCTATATTAGCATAATTAATGGAGGAGATTGTTCATAAATATTTTTATGATAGCAAAATTTTTGAGTTCATAAGGTTATATTGTGATATACAATTATAAAGTAATATATATATATATATATATATTCCAAGTGAGAGATTGTTAGATATTGGATGTATATTATATATATATGCTATATGCTATCATATGGGTTTGGCCTAAATTAAAGTGATCTAATAAGTTTTAAGGTTCAATTGGCTATAGTCACCTCAAAAGGTATGGGTTTTATTATGTGTGGATACCTAATATCTTGTTTTTAATTTATGATGGGCTATAATTAGAAATAAGGGAAGGGGATACAGATATAAATGGTTATGGTCCTCAAATTATACATATGATTCTTTTCTGGCATCCTATCATCAGAAAAAAAAGAAGAGAACACCATTCTCCAGGAAGTTCATACGCATTAATTTGGAAGATCAAGAACCACGAGGCTCAAGAATTAGATCCGGTTTCATGGATTCAAGTACACTTCTGCATCTAGTTTATTATTATTCTTGATGATTTTCATGGAGGATCTTGGTGTGATGAAAGTTTTCATCAATAAAGCAATATAGGACATATGATTGTTGGATGATTTAAGCATGCCATTTGTGCTTTTAAATCATAATTTTTTTGCCAAAGTTCTAGTATTCGGAAGGCTCTGATGGGAATGAATTTTGGTATAAACTGAACTACGATAGGTCAAACAATATGAATGGTTAAGATCAACCAAAATTGGGACCTAACTAGATTCTTTTACTCCAATGCCACTCTCCAATAAAAATGATACTCAATTGGATGTATCCAAATAGGTTGCAATTTTGGATGATATGAACCATTCATTTTATTTGGGCTTCCCTATTTTAGCTGTGTATCAAAATCCATGCTTATCAAAGGCTTCTAGATACTTGATTATATATATATATATATATATATAAGGCATGTCTACAATAATGAACTAATCAAATAATTTGAAATGGCCCTAGCTATTTTTGTAACCTTTTCATTTCTCCTTAATGTGACTTTTTATTAATGAGTCTAACATTGTCTCAATTTAGGCTTTGCTTGCTAAGAGTAATTAAATTGGATGGTTTTAAAAAGTAATAAAAATTTAGATATAATCGTTAATAGTAAAAAAATATAAAGTTTTTTGCAAAAAATCCAATTATTTATGGAGATTCAAAATTGACTTTTATTATACAATTTCATGTAAATTCCAATGCCTTAAATTTGAAAATTGTAAGAACTTTTGAGTATGATAGCAATCTCATTGAAAGACGAGAGATGGGAAGTTTCTTTGGTTAGAAGGAACCACGAATAAATTTAGTCAAGTCCACTATAAATGCATGATGATCCACAAACCAAAATCTTCTTGATTAGATCTTAACCATTGAAACTTTCTAAGTCTCTCTTTATAGTTTGGATTAGATATGTGTTAATTACAAAGCTAGTTTGCTCCATTGTATTTGAATGATGATCCAGGAATCAAAATGTTCTCAATTAGATCTTAACTATTGAAACTTTATCGCTCTCTAGTTTGGATAACTTCAAAGGTATTTTCTCTCTACACATGTTCCATACTTCAATTATCAAAAGAACATAGTTTAGCAACCCCCATAAATCTACAATCTAATATTGAACCTAGAATCATATGAATTGATAAATAGAATTGATATGCCATTTATGATTGTTGCTATTCATATTAAAATAAAAGAAGATAACTAGGGATGAAAATGACATCGAGTCAAGTGAGGGGTTCAACCCTAATGAACTGCAAGGGTTGAGGTTAGATTCAAATTTTTTATAACCAAAGAAAAGCTATCATAATTTTTATGACTCAATGTGGGAACCTACCCCAATACATAGTCTATTTACACAAAGATCTAATGTAATGTTGCTATTGTGTCAAGCTGATTGGATGCTTGATGATGAAAAAGCACTCAACTAATGGATTTACATCAATATATGGCATTTAGCAAATCAACTTTGTCGGTAACTTTAGTACATGATTATTCTTCAATGCAAGCTTGTTGTTATCTTTCCTATTATGACATGACTAATATAAAAAAAAAGGTACTTGTGTGTGTGTGTGTGTGTGTGTGAGAGAGAGAGAGAGAGAGAGAGAGAGAGAGAGAGATAGAGAGAGAGAGAGAGAGGGCTAGGGTAAGAAAGATAGTAGGTTCAGTATTCCACATACTCAGTAGAAAATCTAACACTACAAAAATAAAAAATACGGCAACCTTATCTAGGTTGTCTCATGCAATGCATCATTAACACTCAATTACATATTTATACTTTACATGTAGCTAAATTCAACAAAGGAAATCATCGATTAACTCCACAATATACTAACTTCAAAATGCTTAAAGTAGTAATCGATCAAATCTCTTGTCAATCATTCTCATTCCTTCTACAGATATCATACATATAGGAAACTTGGCCATATATTAGCCATCTTGGTCAAGAGTACTCGTCTAAAGACCACAATGTCACCCTTATGTGGGGTTACCAAATAGAAATCGTATGGACTACTATGCTCATGACCAGATCACCGGACCATGTCTCTCTAGTATTTAGAGAATAGCCATTGCAGCCTCCACAACAACTACTGATATGTCTTGAAAGGGTGCCATGACCACCTCCAATGGTTGTTCCTACCACAACAGTTGAGAAAAACGATGTCACTTTGGGCATGGATACCTCCTACCTTTGGTGGTTAGAGGCCGGGAGGCCAACCCGTACAACCTCTTAGCATAACAACCATTAGGCCTATTAGCCCAACAAATACTAAATTTAAACAGATATTATAACGCAAGCATCATACCACTTTGTAATATTCCACGTATTCCAAATCATGCCATTTAGGAAATCCATCTCAAATCATGAAAATAAATGCATACACGAAGTTGCCCTTTTCCAATTACAACATAATAATTAAATATGTAAGGCATCAATAATAAAACTTTCAATTTTTACAATATATGATAGCAGTAGAAGATTTCTTTACTTTGACTAATAGACAGTGACGTGAGTTAATAAACAGACTACCATTTGACTTTCTTTATAGACTGTATACTTTTATTTTATGGAATTGATTATGATAGTTCTACATATGATGGACATTGAGGGGGGATGTTATGATGGATAGACCCTGGGCCACATTATTATTATGTTTTGGACATTTATTGTTTTGAAAATAAAGGTGACGATAATTTTGATGTTGGTTTGACATGTGTATTGTCTCAAATGTATTACCATGAAATTATAATTATATTTTAGATTATAATTGTGATGTTTTGGAAAACGAAAATAACACTTGAAGGTTTTCAGGAAACATTCTAATAAAATAAATAATGGAATCTTTTATTTTGGGATCCAGACTACGACTATTATTATTATTATTTAAAAATGTTATAAAAAAATCCGTGGTGTCACAATCTATTTCATATGATCCTACAGTTTGAATCCATGAAGTTTGGGTTGTTTCTAAACTACATGTATGTGACCTAAGTTATAATAAATCTTAATTCATTCAAAATCATAGAATTAACAAGTTTATGATTTAACAATGGAATTCTGTTACAATCCAATGGTTGAATCTTCACCATTTGATCTCAGATGGTTTATTTAAGGTCTAATAGTTGAATTCTTTTACAACTCAATGTTTAGATATTCACTATCTAATCTCAGATGGTTGATATAAGTCCATGTTCATCTCTGTCCACTAAACATGGACGAGATTGACAACAATTTTCCCTACAGATTGGAGTTGCAGGGGTCGGATAACCACTGCCCAGCTCTGATCAGACGATCAGAACAGCAGATAGGGCCATCAATGGCCTTCTCAGTCTCTGTTTGCTCAGTAGGGATGAAATTTGAGACATGGATTCCCTTTTTGGGTTGATTCCATGCTCAAATCAGCACCATAGATCTGTTTAGGGGTCGGATCGTCCCTGACCGAGCTCTAGATGCATGATCCAAGCTCAGATAAGGTGATTAGTGCCACCACTGATCCTGTTCTACCAGTATGGGCCTGGGTGTGGGTTTGATTCTGACCATTAGGGTTGGATTTTTTGCCTTACAACTACAAACCCTAGTTCTCTACTTTACACACAATTTAACTCACAAAAAGAACAAAGAATCGTGGAGAACCTACCTTTGTGGGTGTCCCCAATGTCAGAATGTTGTTGGAGAAGAGGGTTTTTTTTTTTTGTTACATTTTCTGGCTATGCTCCTCATGCACACAGCTACTCCTTCAATTTTGGCTTTGTTTCTTCTCCAATGGTGCTGGAACCAAAGGGGTTTTGCTCCCCCACTCCTGAAGAGACGATCAGACGGTAGGATCTTCGATCAGGGTCACCGTTGTCACTGACAAACTCTGTTTCATCGATGACAAGGGTTTCTTCTTCACCGATGAAAAATCTGGATTTCTAGCACAGGCAGCCTCTCTCTCTCTCTCTCTCTCTCTCTCTCTCTCTCTCTCTCTCTCTCTCTCTCTCTCTCTCTCTCTCTCTCTCTCTCCTTCCTGGTGTCGGGTTCCCGTCTCCAGCTTCCTCTTCTCTTCTTCTTCTTTTTCTTCTTCATTTCATTTGGTAATGTCGAGCTCAAGAAACAAATTTGTTTCTCATCCCACTTAGGTTGGGGCTCTCTCTCTCTCTCTCTCTCTCTCTCTCTCTCTCTCTCTCTCTCTCTCTCTCTCTCTCTCTCTCTCTCTCTCTCTCGGTGTCGGGTTCCCGTCTCCGACTTCCTCTTCTCTTCTTCTTTTTTTTCTTCTTCATTTCATTTGGTAATGTCGAGCTCAAGAAACGTATCTGTTTCTCATCCCACTTAGGTTGGGGGGATGCCGTTATCAAATTCGGCCCCTCCCTTTAATTACTTTAATCATTTTTATTTATTTATTACAAAAGCAAGTGATGATGATGTTTTCACCGTCATCACACCACAATGGATCCAATAAACAGTCCTGATGGCTACTCATGGTATTTTTTAAACACCTTATCATTGGGCCCAAGTTCTTGCAAGTGGGGCCCATTAATGGATTTGCAAAAATACCCTTCACGAGAAAAATCATAGTTTGTTTGCTCGAACTCTAATTTTAACAAAATTAGTGTCGTTGGAATCATTTTTTCGAGTATAATTCAATTATAGAGGTCTTAACACTCAATTTGATATTCATCGAAGCTTTACTTCTAAAACTCAAATTTTCAAATTTGCGCATTTCCATTCCATTCAAATTTTCAAAAAAATATACAATAAGAAAGCCTAAAATTTTAGGTCATTACAAGAGGGTTAAGGTCAGTTCAAGGATAGAAGAAAAGTGTTAGAGTCAATGTCAACCAAAAACCTAACTCGACACAACCCATTGTTGTCCCTAAAGATAACTAACACTAATTGATTTAAGATGATTTTGTGGCATGATTTACCACCAATTGATGAGGTCTCATAATCCTATTGTACAATCTAGTAAGTTAGACTTACTAGGTAAAATTCAATAATATTTTATACGAATCCTTGTAACTATTAATACCTTTGCAAGAAGCAATTCAAATCCTTCATTTCATAAGCTCCACTCATGAAAAAAGTTATGAACTAAAGACTGTAAAAACATCAAATCAAAGAAAAACAAACCAAATCTACAATATCAAGAACATTATATGAACCTGCAATTATCTCAAGCAACTATAAACCATGGAAAATTGCTTGGAAGTGGGTATGATATATCAAATTTGGGAGAAAGGAGAGAAACTAAACAAAATCAGCAGGAAATTCTCTTTGCAACGAGTCTTGTTATGCCAAACTATATTTCCTATATCTACTTCCTAGCTAAACTTTATTGACATTGAGATTTGATGCTTCTTCTAGATAATAAATTATCGACACTGGGCATCTTTTCAGTTGCTCCTAATATGTATCTCTATCTTGGCCTTATAAGATATTAGGGATTCGTATACCTTAAACAATCCATTTAATTAGATGCCTTAATGACTTATTCATGAATCCATTGCAGATAACTTATTTTTATTGAACATTTGTACATTAGATGATACTAAGCCATTATTGTTGTTAGTGAACTTTCTTACTTGTCTAGAAGCATATGGGTTGTTTGTTAAGGAAGATACATGTTTTTTTCAATGTAAATATTCTTTATTGGTTTGGCTCTATGTTGCTTCACTTGTGACTAGTGGTTGGACCTTGTATGTTATCCTTTCTAGTGATTAGTTCTACCCAAAGAATGCACAAAGAAGGAAAACTTCTTTAAATTTCTCCATAAACATTGTTGCACTTATATGAAAGCATAAAAAATCACTAATTAACATGTTCAAGTTTGAATAAATATAATGATTTATTTGAGCAAAGCTACTAAGCTCACATCTTGCTATATTGGTTTTTCAAGGGTTTACATTTATTACGCACAGTTAATACATAGATACTTCTCTGTCAAGTAAATCACTGCTTTTCTGTTTCACCTCTACTTTGATGTTCTTTTGATATTGGCCCTTAATAAGAATCAACAACTTTTATATTCTATCTTATATGATCTTTTGACCATCTCAAATAGTAGGTAAGTCTTTTTCTGCTTTAATAAAAAATTCCTTCAAACATAAAATAATAAAAATAAAAGGCAACTTATAGGAACCTCACCCAATTCCACAAGACCTAGAGTGTTTGATTTTGATTATTTTATGAACTGAACTTTAGGAGTGAGGAGATATATCTCTAAATTATGAAGGAAAAGGATATCTCAAAAACAATAGTCAGTGAGGGAGAGAGAGAAGAAGAAGTAGAAGGAAGGAAGGAAGGAAGAGGAAAAATATATATCCTATCTCAGAGATGGCTCAAATCTATATATCCTCAATAAATTTCTTCTAATGCCTTCAATTTCTCACATACATTTCTTCTTGGTTAAGGTTTAAGGTGCATGTGAGTATTAGTTCAACATTTAAAAAATATTTATTTATATTTTAAAGTCAAAATATCTATGTTCACATTAACTATCATTAAATGCCCAAAACATTAAGTTTTAACCACTATTTGCTAAGACAACCCTGCCATCAAACTCTTCCATGCCATAGCTTTTGAGATCTTCTTGGGAGAATTGTTTTTGGAACTTTGATCACCTTATGTAATTTCTTGATGCCTTAAAAGAAACTATTTTTTTCACCAAACCCGCCCCCCCTACATGGGTTTTTTCCTAATTGTTTTGAGCCCAAAACAGATATTAGTAAATTATGTGAATTTGGAAAGGATTATTTATAGCAATATCACTAAGACAATGAGTCATGTTATGAAAAGGATTTGATCCATCATTTACTTCCCACAAACATGTGGGAATAGTCATAAAGGTGGTGAAAATATCATTTTTCTTTGAAATATAGGATATTTATATCAAAGAGGAATGATAGCATAGCATGCTATAGTGGCTATTATAGTGTGCCCCACTTTTGCATGATGGTTCCCACACATTGATCAAGTCCGATTGTGTGTTTTCTATAGCTTGAGATATCTTATCTAGAAGACATTAAGGTGATTGGATCATCTAATATCTAAAAAAGTTGCTTCTTCCATGTTGATTATGGACCATTCTTTTGGTAATATTATGGCCATCTATAGGGCTATGAACAAAAGTAATTGTTTCATATTTCTTTCTTGTCCGATCTCCATTAGTCTTGGAGCTATAATTATCTAGAGTGATAGAAATCAAATGGACAGTTATACTTAATCAAATGTATGACCCATCATACTGAAATGGGGTACATTATAGCAACTTGTGGTAGTGTTTTGCATTACACTATGACCAATATCATCCCTCTATATTAAAATCATTAACAAGAGGCAGTGATAAAAAAATTTCACAAATTTTTAAGGGTTTTGATGGATTTTAGCCCACATTAGTGGATGCTAATATTTCCAAATTTGGTTAAAACTCCATAATATTGGTTTTAGGTTTTGATTTTTATGGATTTGCATAGTTTGACTTCCTATTGGTAGTTACAAAACGAAAAACCTACCAAAACCTAAGACATGCATACTAAGCACGAGATTAGTGTAAAAACGAGGATTTCTAATGAGAGACAATATCCACCAAAAACGTTGGATTTTAGAGAGTAGGGAAGGAATATTTTTCAATAAAAATATAAGCCTAAAGCCCTTTTCTTTTCCTTTTTTCATGTTTCGAAGCCCCTTTTCACATTCGTGTTTAAAGTTAGATGGCATGCAAAGCGTGTCCATAGATAGGTTTGTGTTATATGTTATCAAAATATCCCTGTGAATGTTTTAGATAAATTTGCATGCGCTTAATTTTTAATAGAGAAGATGCAATTTTCTTTATAATAATTGCATTATCAATTATTATTATTTTGCATGGTGTGATTACATCACCGAGAAAATTATGTGGACTAGGTTTTTCACTTTTCCAAATTGAGGGACTAGATTATGAAGAAATTCATATATGGGCCCAAAAGGTGCATAGCTTGCTCTAGCAAGCTAGATCCTATCTCCTTATCATTTTTCAACTTGCAATAAAATTGCTCTAGTGTGAAAGATAAAACACATCCAAAAATGTTTGACATTATAAAGGTAATATTGTAACTATTAATAGTAATAGGTGTTTGACAGGAGCACTAATTACAAGAAATATACTTGGAAGGACTTTCTTAAATCTTAGACTTTAGGTGAAAACCCAAATGAAGAGCCGAAAGAAAAGCTCATATGAAAAGGCCTAAAAAAAACTAAAAAACAAAAGCAAAAAAAACACACAAATGAAAAGCTAAAAGAAAAGCCCAAAACAAAAAACCCAAGAAAAAAGCGCAAAAAAGTACTAAAGAAAAACCTAAACCAAGCTAAAAGACAAGCCCAGTTAACAATAGTATTTTACACATTTCAAGTTGCCTAGCTTCAATTCCATTGGTAGTGAATAATAATAATAATAATAATAATAATAATAATAATAATAATAATAATAATAATAATACTTTATTCATTTTGAATGGACCAGCTTCAATTCTATTGGTTATTATTTATAATCCTATAAAATTTCCAAAATGACCTTAACAACCAAATTAATCACTACCAAACAAAAACTATGTCAATCCCAATAAAAAAAAATTGTTGAGTAAAAATCCATGTCAAACTACGTGTTTTACTATAAAAACCCTTCAATATAGGTAAAACTCTATCAAAATCAATGCCTATGAAAACCCATCAAAACTACCAACCACTACACCTTTGTTAGATGAAGAGTTGTGGTAGGCTTACACTCTCTTTGCACTAGAAGAAGTCCACGCCTTCTTTTTCATACATAATAATGTTTTATGGTAGATCTAAAACATTCATTATGTTCTCCTTATGAAAAACTGATAATCTAATAGAAATCATTGCATTTGAATGCTCTTAAAACATTTTGGGACCTTTGAGAATTAATAAAACAGATGGTCACCTTTTTCTATTCATGTAAACATAGGCTAAAGCATCCAATGAATGTGAAAATTAATCTATAACATATCACCCATTTTTAAACATGATGAACAGCTTAGATTCATGTAATAAAGTTCTACCAAGCATAAAAAATAGGGGTGCTTGAACTTTTTATCATGCTTGAGAGCATGCACGGCTGCTAGGCTCTTAAGATGAAAGGCTCAAATTATGAAAAGATGCCTCCAGGCACATGTATAGGATTGAGCAAGTATCGATGGTACTTTGTGAGCTTGTGTCCTTAGTGTTTATCATTATGAGCATACCATTTCATAAAGGTTAGGAGTGTTTTTACTATATTTAACTATTATAAGATTGAATATACAGTGAAATTACGAGAGCATTTTCTAATATCTTGTTATTTAGAGTATATTGTGATGATTGGTTTTGTTATTTGAAACAAAGTTACAATTCTTAAAACGAGGCTGTACTCCTTTAAGAAATTCGAGGTTGATTGGGTAAATTTTATAAGTGTTACTTTTCTTCAATAAGTTGCATATTCTTGAAAGTTTATTTTAACACTTGATGAGAATTGTAGGGAAAGAGCTCATCTTATATACACGTAGAGGTCCATCCTTGGTTTAAGGCCATATCTTACACTAAAACTAGCGAGAAAGCAAGTTCAAAGAAGTTTGAATATCCTACGTACATGGAATAACTTTTGAGAATAATGGGGTAGCATTTTAGGGATAATTTTGAGAATAACGGGGCAGCATTTTAGGGATAAGGATAGACTATTCCATACGACGTTGAATTGTTAACTTAGCCCAAAAGAAGTGACAAAAGGATCGTTCATTGAATGCTCGCGTTGTCGAACCTACTCACTTGGCATTCAAAGTACATACAAATGCATGATTTTGAACCATATGATAATGACAACGTCTATAATAAAATAGCCAGTCCACGTAAATATGGGCTCGCTGGCAACTACGATCCAAAATTAACAATTTATATCATGGGCCATGTGAAGGATAAAATAATGTACACAATATCTTCCCCACCGGACATGCAAAGACTGCAATATGTGGGTTCCAATTTTAGGGAGTGGCTCATTTAAAGCACGTACTTCTGCCAGATAGACGGGTAGGATCACTGAAGAAAGTGTGCCCACTTTATGCTCTAAGCTTTCCAGCTGAAAATATGCGCACGAAAAATAAGGGAAGAGTGCATGAGAGGGGAGGGAGCACGTCGTGTGCCTGAGTGGGCAGTTGGTGATGAACAATGATGGGTGAAAAGATGGAAGAGGTAAGAGAGCAATGATTAAAGGAGTAGAAATAAGGTTAGACAAGTAAAGGCAGCAGTTTTGAGTGCAGAAAAGCGAGAACAAACTTGGCTTGGACATGCAGGACATACTCCTCTGTCTTTATGTTTCTGTCTGAATGTCACATCTGAGCGCAGGTATCACGTATGGCTAAGGAGAGTAGGCGAGTTGGAGGATGGAAGGGTGCTGCTATTAATAATGACATTAGACGGCAGGTAGTCCTTTTCATGTGGAAAAGAGTTGGAAAGAGGTTTTGGTGAGATTGTCGGATCATAAACAAGATTAAAGTAACTACTATAGCTGGTCCCACTTTTTGCCTTGGATTTCGTCTTCCTCTGTCTCCTCCAAAATTGCTTTGTCTTAATGCACCAGACCAGGGCAGTTTATAATGGTTTACTGTCATGTTTCGTATACATTAATACGTGATTTAAAAATGATGTTTTCACGCCCCACAGGAGTATTGCTAAACCCTCACTTGAGTGTTCTCGAGAAGTATAAGTGGTCTTACTTTTTTCAATGATTTGAACCATTAACTCATGTTTTACCATACATGGGCTAAAGGCAGTCCGGGTTAGGGGAAAGGGGTGAATTATAACGGTCAATTCTTTTATTGGATCTACTAGTCTTTGCTCTTACATCTCAATAGTTTTATATTTTATGGGTCAATATTAATCTTATTCTCTTGAGTTAGTTTAGTATCTTTAACCGCATACATCCTGCTTACTTTCATAGAACCTAAGTTATGATGTCTTTTGAGAAAATGCTCTAGGAGCCATTACCTACTTTTCACTGCACTAGAAATCTGTTGTAGCAGGTCGCTTGCAAGAGAAATTCCTAGCTGATCTTGCCTAATTCCTGCTGCATTCTAGTCTTTGAGGCAGCACGTCGCTTATAGAGAGCCCCCTTGCTTAAGAAAATATCGTAGTTAGATTTATGTCATAGGATTTGCTAAAACTTTTTACGATGGCTAACAACCTGACACAACCATCCTCCTATTTCAGGGCTTGGATTGACCGAGAGGTCATAGAATCATGCAGTGAGCTCGTTAATGGAATCACAAATGCACCTATGTTTCTGCAGGGCCTTCCTTTTCCTGATTAGCTACGTAATCACTGCCGTAGATCCCCCCTCAATCAACAATGGTCTTGGGTCAAGGAGTGAAGCAAGATGAATAACGAAACTGGCCGCCTGGATGGCGAAATCATCTCCATCTTGGCGGCAAACTCAACCAGTTTCTCCCCTTGGGAACCCCTAATCATCCCACCGACAGTGGCCCCTGGAACGCCAGTAGCTGAGCCATTGACATTGCATTTGAACAACTCCTCTGGTGACAGGTCCAAACAACATTAGGCTACCTCTTCTGAATGACAAAGTGTACTCCATGCCTCCCCATTTCGAAACATTTACTTCACTGAGTAGTTGCTGAATTCTGGTTGGTTCGAAACCCCGTTCTTTTAATTCTTTCAACAATTCTGATCTGGTTGGCCCTTTTGTTTTGTTGTTGAAGATAGGGTTCTTTCACTCTTTCCACATCACCTGCAGAGAGGCAAACAAAATCGTTTTGGGCAGCATCTTCGATCTCTTTCAGGCATGCTTGACAGCAACTGTCCTGGGAAAGACGAAACATAAGTTGGACCGACTCAAGATACTGAAGTTGCTTTCTTGCAGTGCAGTGATATGTGATCAATAGATTCCACATCTTACAGGCACAAGGTGCATCTGGGTGCCAAGTGCCATCCATCGTTCTTGTTTATTTATTTTTGGTCATGCTGCCATTGTCTTGCCATAGATAAGACCTTACTTTGGTTAAATGCTTCAGTATTGAACTTTTGAGACTGAGCTTATTTACTACAAGATCGTTAAGATGAACGATTGAGATTACAAGATAGGTGTCCCTTTGGGTACAAGTACCAGACAGTACCACGACACCTTAAAATGAAGATTTGACAATAGTTATAAAGGGGCGTGGGAATAATATTTTCCTTTGCTTGTATATAAAATTATATGGTGTGTGCATGTGTAATACTTCTGGATCTAGTTAGTACTGGTTGGCCTTAAATGGCTGGCGACCCAAACCTGTTTATCTTCGGGCCATGCTTAAGACAGACCAAACCCCTTTGAGAAGATTTTTGGTGCATTACCTGTCAAAACGTGTCCCGAAGATAAAAGTTTTGACTTGACAAGTATTTGGCCTACACATGCTTTGGGCATGAATGTTTATCCATTCTGCAGGATATTCTACTTTGGTGATCCAATCGGTGAGGACAGTTACCTTTTTCATTTTGACCACCCTAATGACATTGTTTGAGCCGGTTGGGCTATATGGTGTTTGATGTGCTTCGTGAATGGCATCTGGCCAGCTAGATGGTATATTCTAGCGGATTAATAATACTTATTACCACAAAACAAATAGCATAACATAAAAGAAAATGACACTAGGATCATATAATTATTTCACTTTACTAGTAAAAGTAGATGGAAATATTTCAAAGTTTTCGTGGATTTGATGGCAATAATTGCAAAACACCTGCAAAATTGTTGGCGAGTAGCCAGGCACGACATATTACTCACCTCTTGTTTTCTCTCAAAGCATCAATGTCAATTAATTTTGCATATATATTTTGATCACAAGTGAAGAATTATAAAGTAAATGTACAAAAATAAGTCCTCAATGAAGAAGGTCACGAGTTCAAAGCTCTTCAAAGAATTCGTGAGAATACATAAGTCAATCATTTATAGGAAAAACTGAAATTCTCACAGAATTTGACATCAAACCTATTTTAAAGACGATATTAATCTAATAAATATACGGCTAACAACTAAGACATCGTTCCTGAACATGCTTAATTGTAGGTGCAGGTTTGAGTCGAGCCACTTTTTCATGAACCATAAATTCAAGCCCAACCCAGTCTTAGTCCGGTTTTACTATAAAAGGAAAAAAAAATAAAAATCCCCACCGTATCACGTGCTCTACGAGTCCTTCAACACCGTTAGATGACGTCCGCCAAACATTTGCCCGGTATTTCTGTCCGTCGTCGGGCCAACGGACGCGCCCTAGGGCACGTCTTTTCTCCTACAAGGCTAGTATCCTAGCGCCTGAAAATAACATTTTTAATGATTTATATACATAATTTTTTTAGGGGATGATATACACCCCTTTATATACTTAGGACACCCCTTTCTCTCTCGACGAAAAGGGGTGCCCAGGGAAAGAAAAGGGGTGTAATATATCGTCGCCCTTCTTTTATTATACATATATTTTGTTTTTGAGTATGTAATGGACGTTGTCTTTTCCTTGGTTTTGGAGCAGCGAGAAATAAGAGAGATATCGCGATATTTTGAGAGGCTAGAGGAGCTACCGGGTATAGGCAATCATTTGAGACAGAGCAAGCAGTAGAGGCACCGTGGTGGTGGTTTTCTCCGGTTTCAATGGGCGTGCAGCGGTCTATGCGACGTGCCGCTTTCGGTGAGGTATAGGGTCGTGAACCGTTGTAGCTCGGCGGCAATTTCGGAAGGACTCAACTGAACTCAACTCCAACTCAACTGGTTCCGTTTCTTCATTTCTCCCGCTCTTTCCATTTTCGCATTTTCCTTTCTAGTTTTTAATAAAAAGTGGGTTTTCCTGGAGGAGATTTTAAATATCAGTTGCATTGTTTGCTTGAATTGATTGATGGACAAGGATGGGATGGATGGTAAGATCGTACTGCAAATTTCAGATTTTTTGTTTAGAATTTTGGCCATTTTTCTATCCTGTCCTGGTCAAGTCGCTGAATTCGATCTCACCGGATGAAAACCTTAAGTGTTTCTGATGTCTGGATCGTTAAAACTCGACCAGTCTCTCAGAATCATATGCAAATCTGAAGTTTTCGTGTTCTTCTACCTTTTGATGCCGAAAACGAAACGGAAAACCTAATTATTCCAAGGAATGTCTGGAACAGCGGAAGTGTTAATTTTTTCTCGTCGAAGGTACCGTAAGAGATTCTCCTCCTCTATTTCGACCAATCGCTGTTCCGAGCTTTCTTTTCACAGTTCAGTTCAGAGAAAAAATGGATAAAAAATAATTAAAAATAGTAGCGCAACTGTGCAGGCACAGGAGGAGAAGAAGAACAAGAAGAAGAAGAAGAAAGCATGAGTCTGCGAAAAGAAACGCTTCCTCGGAAAGTAGCGAAAACTCGTGTTTGGTGCTCTATATTTCCGTGCACGGTTTTAATCCCAAGATAGAAAGGGTGATATTCGTAGAAATCCGGTTTCAGAAAGACAGATAGATTGAGCGAGGTCGAAATAAATGCGGTCCGTAGAGATGAGATTTTGCTTCTCTATAAAGGGCCAAACTGGACTTATTTCTATACCAAAAGTAGGGCAAAACTGGGCTGCAACTTCTACTCTAGAGTATGCTTCAATGGCTTCTTCCACCAGCAGCGGTAGGAGCCGGAAGAAGCTCAAACCTCGAAGCAGCAACGATGATTCCGAAGAATGGCTAGATCTCGGCCTCGGCCAGAGTCCCCAGAAAAATCCAATGCCACCTGCTGCCTCTAACCCAACGGCTACTACTCCCTCCGAACCGGAATTAGGGTTAGGCCAGATTGATGAAGATGGTGGTACCGATGATGAATTTCTGGCAACTAGGAGGATGCGTTTGGCATCTAGAAACCGTCATCAAGCTAAGACTCGTGAGAATTCATCGTCGTCCTCTTCCTTACAGTCCCCACCATCCGGTGGCAGCTCCTTGAGCTCCGCTAACATTTATGTGGGAGAGCAACCTAACCCCGGTTTGTGGTTCGGATTCCGCGCGATTGATAGCTCGTAAGAAACTTCTCGTTGATATTTCACGTTTAATTGTAGCGTATTATTCTCAGAAAGACTTTCTGAAATTGTTGGTAACATGTGTATGTATGATTGTTGGGATGGTAGGGATGGAGATGACAAGGCTTTGCCGCAAGTACAGAAATCATACATACGAGTGAAGTAAGTCTTCATTTTTTTGAGACCCTAATCATGACCATGTCTTTGCAGTTCTGCGAAATGAAATGAGTGAGATGCTGACAGCTTATTTCTTTTTCTCTCTCAATTTTTTTCTTTTTCTTTGGAAGAGAGGAAAAAATGAAGATTTCTGTGGTTAAGAAATACTTGGCTAGAAAGCTTGGTCTGGACAACGCTGATGAGGTAAAAATCTGCTTCTTATATTACAGGATAAGTTTATTCAGTAATTGACATTGATAATCCTTGTTTAGCGTTTCTGTTTGCACATGCATATGCTTGTTAGGGTTTGTCCTTGTAAATGTTTGGTTTCTTCTGTCCTTAATTTATATAGACTATTTTCTTTGCTGCTTTGACTTGCAACTGTGTTGTTGTAGTTCTTTTGATATAGCTGAAGAAGATACACCTGGAAGAACACAAAAAAACTGACGACTGCTCTTGTTTGGAATTGATGTTTGCTTTAGGGTTTATGGGGTTAGACAAATTAGATGATGAAAAGCAAATTGCTCTTTTATCTATAAACTAAATGGCTTGATAGAATTGAGTTTTGTTTAGGAGTGTCGTTTCAGAAAGACTGAGGGTGTCTAGTGATTTAAGTGGTTTACTATCATGGTAACTAAGTAAACCCTAGCGAAGTTTTGGGTCCTTTGGTTCTATTACTAGGATTTCAGAATAGATTAAAATACCTTAGATTGCAGATGAAGCTGGGGATATCGGTCTGTAGGTGATTTCTGGTAATCAAATGGATATCTCTTGTACTGAAAATAGAGGAACTTTGGAAGAAGATCTTACTGTGGAATATATCAAAATTTGCGAGGAAGGTACTGCTAAAGTTTCCCTTTGATTCTGGTTCTGTAGATCCAGACCTGCTTAGATAAAAGGGAAAAGGAAAATTTAAACCAATTTTTATTTTAATTTAATGAAAAAAAACTTATTTTCTCTCCTCTTTCTTGTAGCCTATTTATTGTACTGTTGGTTTTATTAACTATCTCAGTTTTTATTTTCTTATTTTTGGGTTTAAGTTTTCTAACTATTCCTACTTGTTTTATAAGCTACTTGCACTTGTACTGCATCGATTTTCTAAGTGGATCATGATAACAGCTACCTTTTCCATCTCACATTGTCATTGTCTTGGATAAAGGAAGTAGGAAAGACATCCATTTGATGGTACTTGTGATTCACAAGCATTTGATTCTTGCATAATGAGTTCGAGTCCAGCTTGAAATAATAATAGGACTACTTTTAAATTTTCAACTTTTCAAGAAGAAGAGAACTACTTTTAAGTTTTAAACTAAGCCACTAAAAAAAAAAAGGAAAAATAAAATTGAATTTTGACTTGCTCTGAAATCCCTAGTTTAAATCTTAACTTAGTGTCTTTCCTTTTAATACAAAAATTACAACCCCAAATATCGCTTCTTCAAGGTTGTTTTTTTTGTTTTTTTGTTTGTGGGGTGAAACAAGGAAATAACATTTAATTGAGAAGCGAGTGAGAAGATTGTGAAAGATACAAAATGCTCCTCCAAACCAAGGCATACTCAAGCATGGGATGCTCAAGCCAGCAAGAGGTCTCACGGATGTAGGTGGCCGCCAAGGCAATCCTCCAAACAAAAGCATGACATGTTTAAATGTGAGAAAAATACAAAAAACATCTCATATGCTTCTAAGAATATTTTCTGAGTAAAATATTACCCAATAACCATAGCACTCAAATTAAACAAATTGCAACTTTGAGCTTCTTCAAGGTTGTCAAGAATCGGATTTTCTTTAGTGATTTTTACTGCAATGGTAATAGTACTACACTCCCTATGTTACTTACCTCCTTCTGATATGAAATGTCCAAATGTCAGAAGTGAGGAAAAAACATTGCAGCTGATTCCACTATATGACTGATTGGTAGAGGTTTCTGTACAGTTTATTCTTACAGTGATTGTGATCATGACATAAATGCAGTCATCTTTAACTATGTCCATTAGTAAGATGAAGAGAAATCTTGCCTCAAGAAACTATAGAATGTACTTGTATTCTAGGAAATATCTACCCTCCTCCATTAGATCAACAAACCTTAAAGCCATAGACTCTCTCACTGGTCCCTCTGACCAGCACAATTGCGTTCCACAAAGTACACGATTGATTAAACCACCCGTAACATTCTTCACTATCAAGTTTTGGCTATAAAAGTCTTTTAACCTAAATGTTTGGAGTTGTCGCTTAATATGAATACATCTTACAAGATTATTATTTTCAAACTTAGGTAATTTTATTATAAGGGCCAATGGAACAATATGATAGATTGACCAAAAAAGGCCTTTAGGACTTCACTTTACAAATTTTTTTCGTTATTACTCATTGTTTTCTTGTTTGCCCCAGTTTTCAAACCAATATGAGAACATTTAAGCTCTTTCTTGAAAACTGAGAATTTCTAAAATTAACAATCCCTCCACCTTATACTGCTAATGAATGTACTAGGTAATGCTCAAAAAGATAACTTAGTACATGTTTAATTGATCCAAAAATCAAAAGTTGAGCTAAATTCAATTGCTGAAAATTCAAGTATTTGTTGTGGGACTAAAAGGGCTTGCAAATATTTTATGTTCTTCTTGTTAATATGGAGTCAAAATATTCGAGGTGGTATTTATGAATTACTAGTGGTGGATTGAGCTGTGCTATTAGAACCTATACTTTCTCCAAAAAAAGGAAAAAGGCAGACAAAAAAGAACATGATGTAACTCGATAAAAAAGAAGAAAAAAAGCAATCTGAAATGTGAACTAGCGTGCGTCGGACTCTAATGAAGTTGAATGTTCTTACTGCTAAATATATGATCCTAGTGTGTACAACAACTTCATAAAGTAATAAAAGAATAATTTCTGTCAGTAGAATGGAGTGGAAGAATGAAAACCCATGATTTAGTGCTGTGTAATAGTTGCCAAATCCACCAAATAAGGTCGGTAACTGGAGAAGTGTACATTGGTCAATTTTATCAAATCATATCATGAGTGCCATGGTAGTTTACTTTATTTCTCCATTCATTCTCATATAAGGAAAAAGATTAAACTATTGATATCAATCAGTAACAAGGAGGTTATGGGATCAAGGTGTAGAGGCAAGAGAGGCCTTCCTATTCGTAGGTCAAGGTTTAGAGGTGCTCACTTTGTGTGGCTTATCCAACAACAACAATCTTCTTGCCTACCCAAAAAAAAAAACAAAAAAGAATCAGTGAAAAGTAAAAGTTAAAAATGGTAATAAGCCTTCTTTTTTTCTTGAATGTTAAGTGGTCATGGGTTATCCAACAACAACAAGTCTCTTGCCTACAAAAGAAAATAAAAAAAAGAATCGGTAACAAGTAGTAAGTCAAAATGGTAATAAGCATTTTTTTTTAATGTTAAAAGCATGCTTATTTTTAAGTGGTGATAAAAGATTTAAAACTTGGGACTAAATGAGGCTATGATACTTAATAGAGGGAATAAAGGAACAAGGTTCATGTGGCAGAACCCTAATAGGGATAAGGTCTATGTGATGATGATGCTAAAAATATGCTTATTGTAGCCATTTTTTTTTAGTTTACAAGTCCTTTCCATTTTTACATCTACCAAAACCTACGATCTCATCATTATATAAACAGAAATGCTAATCATACTAAGTTTAGGGACTAACTCCTAAATCCTGCCTAGTTTAGACTCACCTTTGGGGTGCTCTAACTTGTTCATCTTGTTCAGCCTCCTTGGATAGGCTAAGCACCAATGTTCATGTCTGTTAAATAATTTTAGCTATGCTTTTTTGTTTGTTTAGAACATAACCATTAGATCTCTCAAGGGAAAAACTAATAGCTAGAAGTATCAAATGGGCATGATTTTTTTACAATAACCTAAATAGCAAATGCTACACAAGATGACCAGATCAGATCATTCAAAGGTAAATTTTAGCTTGAGAGTTTCTGAATCTTTCTTATAACTCAGCCTAGATAGCATTTCTCATATATAAAATTGAAGTGCCCTCCCACATTTTATGGTGTTTCTCAAAATAATAAGCCTAAGTATTTTTCTTCTTTTTTTATTCTAAACCTAATATTTAAACATGCTTCATTCTCCTCTCCAACTGTTATTTTGCAGTCCTAGCTATTATCACTCCTCACAAATAGGCATGACGATACTCCCTTCTATTTTTTTCTAGAGCTTCCTATTACCTTTTTAGTGTGCCTTCTCCCTGTCTCAACCATAGAATTTATAGAAGAAAAATAGCAAAATTAGCGTATGGGAACATGAAAATACGGGTCAAAACTTCTTGTCCTTGCAGCCTTTGCATCGGGTTCCTCAACGACTTTTTCACCGTTTTCTTTTGAATGGCTTCCCAATAATTGCTAATCTTTATTTGGTTACAACAAGTAACTAGTATTTATCTTGCACTATCTGCACGGGCTGCAGTTTGTCTGGTAGCCTCCATATACTTTTCTATTTTATCATAGTTTAGTTTTTGAACGTGGATAAATCCTGGTCACCCACAGGACATAGGCACCTTCTTGTGCCAATGCAATAGAATGCCTTTTTACTCTGGTCTCTCCATGTATTGTACTGCATTTGCTGGAGACAGGTTTCCAGGCCGTCTTTTAAAAGATGCTAGCATTGATACTGTGTTGTAATTATTCATGGGTTTCTGCAGTCTGTCGACGATGGGATGGTCCGTAGATGCGAGTTTTGCATTCTTTCTGTATATTTTATCACTTAGATAATCTAAGTGTTGACCCATAATCGCTATTTTTCTCCTCTTTTTCCATGCAACATTTACCATTCAGAAAAGAACAGAAAAGAAGTAGAAAATTTTCTAGAGATGAACTATAAGAAAACATGAAAGTTCAGGGCACCATAAATTAAACACAAAGATCATGATGTACGTATCGGCCAGCATGTATCCGTTTATAAAAATTAAACAACAAAATTAGAAAAATAACTAAAATTCAAGAGAAACAAAAAACCTGAGAGAACTGTAAGAGATTATTATTTCAGCTGCCGTTCTTTTCTACTGATCTTTCCTGTCATTAGCCACGATTGGTTGGCTCATCCATTCAGTATTGGAGCTTCTCACATTCTGTCTCTTGGCTCATCCATTCATGATTGGGACCTCTCGAGTTCTGTCTCTTAAGGTTTCTGTTCTTCTTTTTTTTCTTCTTGGGAGAATGCCTGCGTCAGTATGCTCAATTATTTGATTCATCTGAAAACTGGTGTAACTAGGATAATTGATTCATCTGAAGACTGGTGCAACTATGAAATTCCTTTGTGGTACTTCAGTAGAAAATAAGGATGGACTTCAAAAAATGAATGGGCAAAAGACCTAAATGAATATTATCAGTTCGAGTCTGCTTTTAAGTAAGAAAACTGTATGATGTCAAGATGTATGGTGAATGATCAATGCATGGGATCATTTATGAGGAACTTCTTTCTAATTCTTGCTCAGTTTTTCCTTAAGAGTTGATTTAGATGTTGGTAAGTTCAGATTCCGGCTCATTTGCATTTCAACTTGCAAATCACGGTTGTTTAGGGAGCCTTATCTTTCACAAATAGTAAACGGAACTGGCGGTGATGATAGGTGGAGAATGTATATGAGAACGACTGGCCACTAGAGTTTAACTTTTCAGCTTCTAGACTGTCAATTGAATTATCTTCCACTATAATTTTACTTAACTTTTCTTGTTCTAGACTCTCAATTGAATTATCTTCTGCACTTAGTGATGATCACAAAAGGGAACTCCTTGTTTCTCTTTGCTTTTCTTCTTATTCTTGTATCTTCTTCTATGCTCTTCAGTATTGGCCGTAAAAGGAGTTGTTATCGTGATCTTAGTGGTAAGTACTGAACTTAGAACATTGTGTTACCACAAAAAGACTAAAGTTGAATTCGAGTGAATTGAGCTTCTAATTGTAGTTCAAGTGAAACAAAGGGCTAGTGAGTCAGATGTGGATCATTGTGAAATGCCGGATAATGGAATAGAAATCCAAGACCAAAAATCTGTGCATAATTTCATCATAGGAGCACCATACAAAAGTTAAGAAGTTCTAAGCCGGCTTTATGCATAGCTTAAAAATTGATGTATACCACATGAGAGTTAGCTGCAGACAAGAACCAAAGCTTAAAAAATTGAAAATCCAACATAGTCCAATAAAAAAGGGCAGCCCAGGTGCACGAAACTCCCACCTATGCAGGCTCCAGGGAAGGAGCAGACCACAAGGGCCTATTTTACGCAGCTTTACTTTGTATTTTTACAAGAGGCTGTTTTCCCTCCTTGAACCTCCCTCCTTGAACCTGTGATCTCAAGATCACACGATGTAGTGACTAACACCTTAAGCTTGTACTTCGAAGTGATTGTATTAGTTCATTTCTATTAATTCTTGTCCTCTCTCTCTCTCTCTTGCTTCGTAATTTGAAAGATAGCATTGCTATTGTGTCAAATCAGGTTGCCATCTCGTGCATGGGGCAAAAGGTGTTTGATTCACAAACTTTACAGTACGTGCGGGATGAGATATGGCGTCCCTTGGTTATTGAATCACTCGCTGCAAGAAAGCCAGTTAACTTTGCCAATAGTGATCATGTGTTGATGCTGGAGTATGGAAGGCGCCGCTCTGAAGATTGATAAAATTTTCCTTCTTTAAGTACCTAAGGGAATATGCAAGAAAGGTATTTGTGGGAGTTAATTTACATATCGGAGTGTAAGGGTAAGCAACTGTTATAAATGCCCTGTGCAGTAGCTTTAAACTACCATCTCATAATAGTAGTTTCATAATCATATGACATAAAGTATATGATCAATACATAATAGTAGTTTCATAGAAGTGTGCTTGTTAATATGGATCGTTGCACGATAGAGCCTACCTTTGATTTCCAAGCGTAAAAAATCATGGATTTTGGAAATGCCTGCTATTCATTAGAATACAACAATACTAAATATTAGAGTTGCTATAGGGAGTACCCGCTAAAGGGTGTGCATAGAAGCACACACTACCATTGGGTATTTTGTTTTGGAGATCTAAACTGTTCATCATGTTTTACTGTTAACATAAAAATATTTTTACTGCAGATATTTGTTACTAATAATATTAAATTATATCTCCATATTTTTCATGTTCATTCTAAGTTGGCTCGTTTTTGCAAAGTCTGCACTGTATCTGCATTTTAAGTTTTGACGCTTTGGTGACCCCTAATTGAGATAAGGTATTGATGATGATGATGACGCTTTAGTCGGGATTGTCTAATGTCGCTTAGGAATGATTTGAAGAATTGGTGTGCCCGAGTCTTGGCTAACTATGAGGGCATATCTTTTCGCTAGGGAAGGGCTTTTTTTGTTTGTTTGAAATTTATAGTTGTTGGAATATATTACAAATGAGACTCACCATTTCCATGATCCACACTATTAATCTTGTGGGCTGCTTTGTCCTCCACTCACTTATTTTAAGCCTTTGATATGCAGTAGTTTTGTGAACATTGCCGTTTTTAAAACCGTCGGTTTTCCCTTCAATCCATTTGGATGCCATGAGTCGAAAGGCCTTAAGTAATTAAATGAGTTCAGATTTTAGTACATCGGTCATCCATAGTATGTCCTAAAAAACAGACTTTGATTATTTAAAGGACTGGGTCGTACTTGAACTTCAACCCACTAATATTTCCAAGCGAAAAGTAAAAGTATGCATGCATATAACAAGCTCTGGTATCTACAGGCTTGCTTGTTCTATCTTCTCTTTCATTCTTTCTTAGCCCATGGCTTTGTTTTCGGCCTGCGGCTCATTCTGTATTTCCGCTCACTGTTTTTTTCTCGACTATTATTTCCTATTCCATAACAATATTGATCCCTCGCATTGGGCTCCACAGTTAGGTTTTGCAGTGTGCGCATGAGTAGAGATATCACATTTCTTTGATAAGTTTAGATTATTAGGCAGGCAGTTTGTGATTGAAATTATGAACGGAAGTGCGGATGGAGCCCATTAATTCTGTTAAGCTGTTGATCATTTTGGGATGGGATGCGCCCCCCAAAAATTTCCTTCCCTGAATGATTACGAAGTCAGATCAAAAGCTTTCCAGAAACTACAACCTTACAAGATTTAGATGGAGCTGAATTAAGGTGCATAGCATATCTGTAGTACAGTCTGCTCGATAAGGATCCAACAAGGATGGTTCTGAAGTACAAGAATTCAAATAAATCACAGGTGGGAAGCATTATGGTACACTTCACTCTATCAGAGTGAGATAATGAAAATCGTTTACCTCAAAAGGTAAAGAAAGTAATTGGGGATAGCACAACTACTTCCAAATGCGTCATGATTTAAATACAATTAGAAGAACGTCTCCTCAAAACCACCATTTAGGCTGTTTGGATCAATTATTCAGTTCATTTTCCAAGATTATAGGGTGACAGAGATAGTCCCATACACGAGTCCTGCCTTTTGCAGAAGTTTTATTCAATTAAAAGCAACAGTGAATCACCTGTACCAGATAAGATTTAGAAACAATCAAAAGTAAATTAAATATAAAGCAATAACTCACCTCTTCTAAAGTGCGCTGAGTGTGGGCGTCAGTAAGTTGAAGTCCACTGAAGAGCTTGTGTGCGAGGATTTCTAATAATGTCTATGGGTTGAAAAAAGAACAGGCTTACTGGAGCAAAGGCCCTCCAATGCAGTGGTGCAAGAAGTAACCTTTACTATGTTAGGTCATAGGTTTGGGACTGGTCATAGCTGTGCATATGTGTTCTCAACATTCAAAATATAAAAAGAAAAAAAAGGGAGACGATATTCCCCCACTCTTTTTGTAATAATGCCAAACTTTCATTTGGGGTTTTATGATAAAAGTACATGTGTGGTCCACTTTTTTTGAGTAATCAAACCATTCATCTTATGCATCTTGCTACATATGGGTCATGTCTCAAAATTACATATTTTAAATGATTGAAACATTAATTTTTTAGTTGTTTCAAATGCTATTAGTTTTTCTCCAGTTGATTTTAGAACTAAAGAAAAAAGCAGTAATACAATCATTCATTGTATGTGATTTTTTGGTTATACCTTATTTATAGCAAAACGACTAAGATGAACACTTGCAATTAAGAAAAAGGTAGCATTACCGATTATCATGTCATCCTGGATCTAAAACTTTTATAACAAGGCCTTATTGGTGTTTTTATCGGTCTTAATGGTCATATGTTCCAAAAGAAGAGTGATTTTATATTTTCGAGATTTTTATTTAGGTATGTTTTATGAGATTTTTCATATATCTATTTCAACCTAAAAGTTTCATGTGTATTTTTATATGAATTATTAGTGTGTTGTTGTTCTGTGAATTATATTGGTCACCTCCTTACTTTCTTTTACTATTAGTATTCAAATATTTGAACAAATAAGTTATGGAGATATAATAGAAAGAAAGCATAACTATTAAAAAGAAAGTAATGTTAAATCTAATCGTAACCTCCAACCAAAACCTAATCCTATGAACAAAAATTAAGGATGGTCCAGTTTACATTCATTAGAAACTTCTGCAAATTAAAAAGGCTTAAAATTCTCTAACACATGTGATATTCAATTATAGCCCCTTCATTATAAATTAGATAAACTAATTAAATAGATTAGACAATTGATTGTGCTATCATGATAGACTCTTGGTAAGCGTACACACTCTTAAGCATTAGAAGAAGTCTATACCCTATTTGTTATATTTGGCAAACTTTGTTTGATAGATCTAAGCCATTCGTCATGTTTCAAATGAGTTAGATAAATTATAGATCAAATGGCATGTGCATTAGATGCTTTTAGCCTACGTTTTCAAAAATAGAAAATAGTGACCATCCATTTTTCTAATTTTTTCAAAAGCCCAAAAGAAGTAGTAAGGATAATTTAGATGCATTGATTTCTAATGGATTGGCTATTTTTGACATGGAGAACATGCTGAAAGGCTTAAAGCTATGTATAAAAGACAAGAGTGTGGGGTATGAATATCAATATATTGGATACTTGAAGTATTCATTCGTGATATGACTAAGCCTGCAACTTATATTTTTAAAAATAAAGCTACACATTTTTTTATTATTTATTTATAAATAAATCTACAATAGCCTGTCATATCTCTAGCAATTTTTAGTTGGGTCATGGCTGTGAATATCAATCACAAACCCATCAAATAGCAAAAAAATTAGAATCATAAGATAATGAGTTAATGATATATTTTGATACAATGAGCTAATAAATTGAGTAAAAATTAGATATATTGTGCAATATATGTGATGTTTTGTCTAATATATAGGTTGATCTGTATTTGTTTTTATGAAAATTTTAATCTACCAATAATATCGATAAAATATCATAATGCTTTCCTAGAAAATCCAATGTATCAACTGATATAACTATAGTTTGCTGACATTTTGTTCCATGGTTAAGATTATCATGAAAGTGAGCTCCTTAGATAAAAATATGATTAACCCCAAAAGAAGGTGTGGCACTAATAACAAAAGAGTGTGGGAATGTAAGCTTCCAAAGAAAAAACAAAAATTCTAAAACTAGGTGCTATTGTCATTAGACTTAGCTTGACTTGGCTCTTTGTTAACCTCTCTTCTTCCACTTGTAATTAGTATTCCAGAGAGAAATTTAGAGCTAGGTGCTAAAGTTAGGGGCTTCTAGAGGTGAGCATGGGGTGGGTATTAGAAAAATCTTGTTCCATATATTACGAAAAGATGAGATATGAAATTTTGTCCCTTCTTATCCCAAACAAGGTCTTTGCTCTGTCCTGACCCAAAACTCCTCAGGCTTGAGATAGATAGTAGGTAAGGATACCTAAAACTCAAGAAAAAATAATATTTTTATGTAAAATTTAATTGCTAATATATCCAAAAAATCCATATAATTTTATATAAAAACTTTTAATATAAAAATATTATTTTTAATTTAGGAAAATAATATTCGCCCTTGTAATGACCCTAATTCTTCTTATTTACGCTAGTAAAAATGGCTTTAATGTTGCAAAGCTATAATACCGGATGTAAATGACAAAAAACTAGCTGCTAATGTATTTTACAAGTACAAAGTCACCTATTCTCTCTCAAGATGAAGAAGATATTCATAGATTTTTTGAAAAGAAAAGCCCTAACAAACATTATTCTCTTTCTCACTGTTAAAATTAAGAAAATGAATAAAAAGAAGGAAAGATGAAACCTAATTAAGGCTTCCCAGGTGCATGAAGCTCTCGCATATGCAAGGTATGGGGAAGAGGCGAACCCAATGGGTCAATAGTAGGCAGCCTTATCTTGTATTTTTCAAGAGGCTGTTTCCACCCTTGAACCCGTGACCTCAATGTCACATGATGACAAATTTAATAAGACAAGATTTTCTAAAAGAATATATATAATAATTAATCCCAGAACAAAAATGGGTACCAGAATTTTTAAAGAGTTTGTCCCATTTCCTGTCGTGTACTTACCTCATTGCCTGAAAGGTTCGATAGCTTGGTCATATATAAAAAAAAATTGCCATCAGAAACATCATGCACAGCCAATTCGGTTCCTTCCATGACTTCTCATACCTTTCATTTGTAGAAAACTTCTCACTTCCCTCAAACAAATCACCAACTATAGGTGCTTGTCTAATCCCTATCATTTACCTTCCCTTTCTCTCCCTTGTACCAAATTTGCTATCCTTAGATTGTGTGGCTACGTGAGCCAACATCAGCAGAAATGAGCTCTGGGTCTACGATTTTGTGGCATGGATGAGCTGGTTCCCAAGCTGGGTGAGAGGATGCAGTTCCAGCTTTCGTACAAGGGAGCAAGAATTGCATTCAAGTGAGATGCCCAAAAGAAGGACTGATTGAGGAGGGCTGTGCTTGACTTAAAAGTGGATCTTCTCCTCGATGATGCACTTCACTCAGTAAGATATTGAAGAAGTTAAATAAACAAGATCACAAACGTAGAATGCTCATGGCTAAATATAAATTGAGATGAAAGCTTTGTAAAGCCTTTTGCAAAGATTTAGATCTTCCTAGTGAGATGTGGCACACACATCATTATAAGTTCTAAGTTGCCAAGAAATAATTCTTTTATAAGAGTAAAAAACCGACGTATTTCCAGAGGCAGCCCTCATTCCACGTACGAGTTCTTTTGCATTTCTCGTATCCTTTTTCGTGGATTAGCATCTTGAAGTCCTTTGATGGGCATAAAGAAATCATCTTGGCAGCAGCCACCAAAACTACCCACATCCCATGGAAGTTTCATTTTAGTGCCCCCTGTTATAAAGGAGAGTTATTTCTGGGTGAGTTGCTTTGCAAAAGACATTGCTTGGGTGCGTTCCAATTCGCTTAACAAACTAATGGCGGACTTCTTAACTACAAGCTAGTTCAGTGATCTAAAGAGTGAATATGTGAATCTTTCCCGAGTTTGAAGGAGTAGCCCATCTGTATGCTTTGCTCTGCGAGTATCATTGCTCAAAGATGGCAAGTTTTCGACGTCCCAAGCCCCCCCTCATTCCTCATCAACTGTGGGAGCTAGCGATAGAGTCACGGCGTGTCAGGGAATTGTTATCCCAAGTCCTCCATTCCATGAGCCTTCGACACGAGTGCTGCCTGGGAAAAAGACGCTCCTCTTCAAACCTCATTAAATCTTTTCACAGAGTTTACTCACCGGTTGGGATAAATTCAAGCAAATGGGCATTACCCGATCGAAGCAGCAGGTTTGTGATGAAAACCTCAGCCGAGCAGAGTTTATAAAGTCTAAACTTGGCCCTTCAAGTGGCATAAGTTAAAAGGCAGTCCGGTGCACGAATCTGCCACGTATACAGGGTCCGGGGAAGGGGCAGACCACAAGGGTTTATAATACTTAATTTTACCTTGCATTTTTTAAGAGGCTGTTTTCATATTTTGAACATGTAATCTCAAGATCACGAGATAACAACTTTACCATTGCACTAAGGCTAAGTGGCACCACCCTCGGACTCAGAAGTTAAATGCCACAAAACGCCGGAACCAGGTCCCGCTCTTGATAAGTCAAAAGTGATCAATTGTTAGTTAGAACAACATCAAACAACTAGGTTTGATTTTGTCCCCAACAACCCTTAAACCTGGAATATTGTAATACCTGAATTTTAGCAAGCAGAGTAACACCTGACCTGATTCTCTCTCTCTCTCTCTCTCTCTAGCATTTAAAACCTCCACCCTTTTCGCCTTTCATTTTCTTTTCCTCCTCTTCCGACTCCTCCGATCTTTAAATTCCACTACCGGATTTCTCGTGCATCTGCAGTCCTATTTGTCTTCAATCAGCTCACGTTTGATTGCTGTCAACGATCCATGTCCAACGGAGTTCTGTAAGGATTTCATTTTTATTTCTGCAATTCCTTTCTTGATTCAGAATTCGATTCTAGGGCTTGATTGCAGAATTGCGATAGTCGCTGCTTTAGCGGATTTGATTCTACACAAGTAGTGCGGAGAGAGAGAGGGGTGGGGGTGGGGTGGGGATGTAAATGTGCTTGATTCGAATTTGTTCATATGTTTATCAGCGTTTCTGATTTGAATTTGTAACATAGGAGCTTTTGGGAATCAAAGATCATTTTGGTTCTCCTTCTATGGTTTCATGTGATACACCTGATGCATTGCAATACAGTGTTTCACAGTGATCCTTTGTTTGGTGGCGGGGTTTGTGATTATCCCATGATGGTGGTTTCTGCTTATAATGAAGGATAATACGTTGTGTTCATCTTACTCGCCAAACATTCTCATGATGGCAGCTCCAAGGAACTTTGTTTCCGATAGTGCAAGGCAGAGGGATTTGGAGAATGGAAAAGAGGATTCTCCAACTATTAAGAAAGTAATTGGGTCGAAATTCGAGGGGAGATTTCCGTTGACTCAATGGGAAATGGCTGCTGCAATGAGCGTTTTCTTGATCTTCTCACTGGGTCTCTTCTGCATCTATTTGACCATGCCGCCGGCCGAGTATGGGAAAGTTCTTAAATTACCCAGAACTATTTCAGATCTTCGGATTCTTAAGTAAGTCTTCTCTTCATTTTGTTGGAATTTCATCTCTTTATGTCTGATGGCCTTGTGGTTATAGCTGATTATGTGTAGCCGATCTCCTTGCTATTGATTTGTCATGCTGGGTGTAGGCTAATGGAAGTTATTCTTCTGGCTTATCAAATTCCATTTTACTCAAAGGATCTTACTTTTTCTTTTTAAACAGTAAATTTTCTATTACTTTTCAGTGCATTACTACGGGGCTAATACTTCCTAGCAAACAAGGAAATCCTGTAAACTCCTTTCACGGAGAATACACAAATCTTGCAAGAATATCTATATCCATTCTCTCAAAGGATGTATCAGCTTATTGTTATGTATCACTTTATAGTCAATCCATAGTCTTTGTGTCACAGTATACCATGGAGCCGATTATCTTGGCTGCAACTCTTACAATAACTCTTGTATTAGACTTCCCTTAAGACCATTTTACCTCATTAATCAGTTTAGTGGCACTTTTAACTTTTGCTTTACGATATTGAGCAGTCTTCATCAAAGAACTGTACTCTTGTCTAAAATTGCAGAGGGATGGGGATTGATATGTTTTCTTTGTGATTCTTGGTGCATGAGCAGACTTGAAACCATAACCTTTGGTTGTGGAACAATCACCTTACCGCTAGGCTACCTGCCTGCACTGGGGAGTGAATGCTGGAATTTAGCTTTTTGTTTTCTCTCTTCTTGATTAGGGAAGGAATTCAAATAGGCCAGGATATGCAAGAAGGAAATCAGATAGCTAGAATGTGTTTCTGGTTCAACTTTTAAAGTCATTTTCTGATGCCTTTGTGCCAAAACTGGGGATTCCACATCAATTAGAAAGGGATCTTGAAAGTAATGTTTTCACAAAGGGGAAAATGGTTTTGGTCGTATGTATAACCAATCCTTCATCAGCTGGTAGGTCAAGGCCTAGAATCACTGACCAGAGTAAAATTAGCAGCAATAGGATGGCCTTGTTAGATCAGCAGATTTGATCATATCTATGAGGTACATGTGTCCATCGAAAAGGTTCCTGTTAGGGAACTGCATTATACTTGCTACCTTCTCTAGCCTTTTCAGTAGTATGTTATGTCTGATAAAATATGTACTTCTGGGTTTGTTTCTCGTAACTTTTTCTTTTTTTCTCTGCTTTTCCTTTTTTCTTCTACTTATAAAGTTCCACGACATTTTTCTCATCTTCCTAAATTGAATGAAACATCCCAAGAGAAGGGTGCTCATCACAATCATTTTGACAACTATGCTGTTATAGAATTCTTCTGGTACACTTCTGAACCAAAAATCATTGTTGTAGATGACTGTGCCACTTGCATTGAGTGTCTTGTTTTGATCAATTTATGGAATCCATTTTAGGTCCTGATTCACAGTAGTTGCGTCTAAAAAAGCATAAATGTTGGGAAACTCTGCCCATAATCTAGCATCAGGATATTCATTAGCTCTCATTCTGTAAATAATCGTTGAACACTTAGTCTTTCACTGTTGTTATATGAGACACTCTCAATCAATTGCAGTTTTCTCTGTTCTGAGTTTCACTTTTCACAAAATTTTGATGTGCAGAGACCACCTTGCCATGTATGCAAAAGATTACCAAGCACAATTTATTCTGGGTTACTGTTCAACTTACATATTCATGCAGACATTTATGATTCCTGGCACCATATTCATGTCGTTGCTTTCTGGAGCTCTCTTTGGTGTTTTCAGAGGACTTATCTTGGTTGTTTTCACTGCTACTGCCGGAGCCTCATCCTGCTATTTCCTGTCTAAGATAATTGGCAGGCCTTTAGTTGGGTGGTTGTGGCCTGAAAGGTTGAGGTTTTTCCAGGCTGAGGTATGTTTGGTTTTCTCTGAAAGAATTATCTATTAGTTTTCTTAAGCTGCTCTATGAGTGAGCTGATCTTAGTAGCAGATGTTTTATTCTCTATTTGTTTTGCAATTCTTTCTCCAGTTTATCATGTAATTCCTTCTTGCTTGGTACCTCTGCTAACACAAAAAAATTTGTGGCAACAAAACAGATCGCAAAGCGCAGAGAAAAGCTTCTGAACTACATGCTTTTTTTGAGGATAACTCCAACTTTGCCTAACACATTCATTAATGTGGCATCTCCCATAGTTGATATACCTTTTCATATTTTCTTCCTTGCAACAGTGGTGGGCCTCATTCCATCATCTTATATCACTGTCAGAGTAAGTTTGATAACCATATTATATGTCTCATCAGCTTACTTTTTCTCTTGGAATTGTTTTTGTTTAGTTTTGTACTTGAGTAGTTTATTGTTTCTTTTGTGGATGCTGATAGAGTGTGCTCATGCTAATTCATAACTCAAGGTGTACTTTTGTGGTATGAGGTGTAATGTTATATTCCCTGTGCGTGGTAAAACTGCACAAGTACTTCCCTAACTTTTTAGCATTTAACTTGATGGAAAGTGGTACTTCTTTTTGGGCAGTATAGGAATGCATATTAGTGTTTGTGGATGGTTGAAAGTTCCTTGAGTCAAGCACTGATTGGCCTGATGATTTGGCACAAGGTTACCTTAGCTGTTCAATTTTCCTTCCCCGTGTCAATTAGAAACTCTTTTAACAGGTCTGGGTTAATGAAATTGATTGCTTCAATCATTGACTTGCCAAATTTTCACTTTGGTGGAGTTCATGTCCATCTCCTAGTCTGATAACTGATATGAGGATATGAAGCAACTTTTCCCAGTACTATGGCCTCTAGAGTCAATTGGCTTTGGCGAAGAAATAAAGTTTAGGCGTATCTGGAGTATGTGTACTAGCTTGTCCAAGACTGGGTGCATCATCCATAAAATATATTGTTTGCAGTTGTGGCCATCATGGTGTAATTGAACAGTAGATACTAAGTATTAAACTTGCAACTAAAACTTGAACTCATGCTTAGGCAAGGAATTCAGACATTTTTTTAGAGTTTGTCATTACTATCTCTTACCTTATCCTGCCCTGTAAGCTCTTATCTGGACCCATGCTGTGATGGATTTCTGGGTTGTGTCCCATGACTGTCATTGCAAATGCATTATTTTCTCTATTGAATCCTTTTTCTGCAGGGAGCTGCTTTTGATGCATACTATAGCTATGCGCCCTTGCTATGTCATGCACAGGGGCCCCAAGTGATTGATGCAAACTTGGTGCAGTTCACCTCATATTGGACATTGAATTTTGGTCATAACATGTTTATTTTGCTCGTTGTTATTTCCATGGATCTTCATCAAAATAGTTAGGATCACCTTTAGTAACACTTTCAGGCATTAGGTTATTTTAGTTGAGGCATGATTAGATGAGATCACCTACACTTGGTCCCATACTTTGTAGCATTGAAATTAGGAATGCATTGTAAGACAATGTGCTAGGGATGCATGGAATCGTTCTCTCTCTACCACTCTAAAAATATATGTGCATATGTGTATATATAGGAAACTAAGATGAAGACCTTAGTATCAGGGTCACCCAAAAATTCCGACTAAGCTTGCCACAAGTATAAAGATAAGAGTATGGTTATTGTTATATTTAACAGACAACTTTTTTTCTTTTCCCTAAAAGACGTTTATATATGCATGTAAATAGGGAGAACCATCAGGAATGTTTCGGATGCAGAGAGTGCTTGACATTTGCCATCATTGAATAGAACATTCAGTATGTCGCTGGCCGGATTTGTCCTATTAGATTTAGTTTTCATATATTTTGTTCTTTTCCTTTCTTAATGTCTGACACTTTATAATGGTTTACTTGCTATTGGGTATGTATCTTTTGAGTGTTTGTTATTTTGTAGTAATGGCCACACCTGATATGGTATGAAAATATTTTTTTTAGTTGTTTCTGCAATTTGGCTGTTTGTGTGTCAAGCAATGTGGAATTAGATTTTACGTTCTTTTTATATTTTTGGTTTGTCTTCTCTCCTTTTTTATTTTACTTCCAAAATTTGGCATGTATATGTTTCCCAAACTACATTGTGGAGGTAATTGACAATACCGGCTCCTTGATCTGTGAAACCATTTTGATGATAACCTGGTTGTAACTGCACTCGTGGTCGACGTAAGCACAGTATAGAAGCTGAGAGAAGTTTTATATCTTTAGACAGCAACTGCCTTTAGCATTACAATGTAAAGTATTCAAAGAATTCAACTTAAGGAAACAGACATAATTGCAAGACAATGGAGTGGTGGATATCTATATTTTTCTGTGGGTTTTAAACCCATGACCTCAAAATTGAAGTAAATCACCTGTCAAAGTTGAGTTATATGAGCCTAAACCCCATTTGCATAGTGCAGATCTGTGGTTGCTAGAGGTCATAATGCTACTACTGAGGAGGTTTATTTAGTTTTCAAATTTCAATTGAGTTTCTTATGCTTGGCAAGCATTCTATTCGAGGGTAATTGATAAATGATGAGTGCGAATACCTTTGCTGTAGAAATTTCAGGAACTATTACTTTGTATTAGCATGAGGTAATATATCATTATGAAGGTATTCTAGATATCATATGTTCTGTTTTCAATAATTTGCTAATACATTTGGATGTGTGCTATTGCCTTTTCAGGCTGGTCTTGCTCTGGGAGATCTGAAGTCAGTCAAGGATCTTTACGACTTTAAGACCCTGTCAGTTCTCTTCCTTATTGGCTCTATCTCCATAATTCCAACCATCCTCAAGAGGAAGCGTACATACGAGTGAAATTCAGGCAGCCAACCCCAAAACTCTGCTGGCAAGAGCAGTGAGGGAAAATTAGATTACATCCGCACTTGAGAAGACACTGAAGTGTACATCGTCTGGGCGCTTCCTTTGTTACTTGATAGCATACAAATTGATCTTGGTGTTGGGTGTATTGGACTCGACAGTTTTCTCCTCATTTATTGAATTCATTCTTCCATTTTTATTTTTTTGGGACATTTGGGAGGTATAGAGGAAGATGACGAGCAAGCCGACTGGCTGTATTTTCCCTTTTTCTGTTCTTAATGGAAAGCCGCTAAAATTACTTCTCCTTTTCTGTTTAAATGAACGAAGATGCATTTCATATGCTGAAGATGTATTAAATCTTTCCATAACTCTGGTGAATTGCATTTTCTGTGTTGGTTCCGATACTCGTTCACATTTGGTTCCGTCCCTTCCTCTGTAGATCTTGCGAACATCTTTCTTGAAATGTACACTTGAATCTTGAAGTGAGTGTTAATGGATGCCGATGTAAGATCATTCATGGATCACTTCTTCTGAAGCCCACCTTGCATGATCGGATTCATCAATGCAATTGCTACAGCTTTAGATGTTGAACAGGTAAAAGAAACGTGGAGTGGATGATTCTTCCCGATCCGTTTGTTTCTCTCTCTAACCCATCCATTTCAAGCACACGAAATTTTGTCCACGAGAGCTCCAAAGGTGGAGCAATCACATGAATGAGTGAGATCATGCAAACCCATACTCTCATGGAGCGTCTACTTTACAATCCTCTCCAGAACGCCTTCTGCAAACTTGTACAATAATATCTTTAAACTTTCCACAAGGACCCAACGAATACATAATATTTCAGGCACCCAATTATAACAAAGTATCAGCAATTCTTCCTAAACCTGAACCTCGTTAAAATAATACAAAAGGAGACTAAGTCTCCAATCCTGATTTAAACATTCAAATGAATGTTTATTAAGCACTCTGCATTACATACATTAAAGGTCTTGTGTCCGAAAAATAGAAGAAATTTTGTCAAAATTTTGATAGAAATGTAGCCCTTATTTCATCGAAAATTCTTATTTTGAGAAAAGAAAAATAACACTCAGGATTTTTATGAATGAATCTAAAAGAAAAGGATTCTTTCATTGTTATTTGATTTTCTAAAATAGTCTTTAATAGAGATTGATTTCGCTATGTAAATGTCTTTTATATTTAAAAAGTATTATAAAAACACGGGTTGTCACAGAAGAAGTGCCAAACTAGAGTTTCTATGATGAACATCTATTTATACTTCATGTAATCACATGGGAATTTCTTGACATACTACCTAAGATTTAAAATATTGGAAACTCGACTTTGTGACAACAAATCTTTGAATTGTAAAGAAAGTTATATTCCTTGTGATCTTCATGTTTTGACTCCAACTTCTTACTAACAAGTGCCAAAACCAGATTAAAACATTCTAAATCAATAATGATGATCTGATAATAAGAGCTTTCATAAACTCCATTAACAAGGTGCAAAGATTCACCAACTTTTCCCTGAACGTGATTGGAGAGAAGGGAAGAAGAATGGACTGGGATGAGCTTATTTTCTCTACAATAATTGATTTAGGAAGAAGAGGAGATAAAGCACGAAAAGGGCTTTAATATTTTATTCTATTTTCCTTAGTTTGGTTAAACTCAGGCACTAAACTCTACTCCGGGTTGTCGTTTTGGGTTAAAGGGGACGCGTGTCGTGCACTGGGTAGCGTGTACTTTTTCTCTCGCTCTTTAGCGTGTACGCCTAACAGACTCTCATTTGAGCGGCCGAGATCTCTTGTTCAAGTGTCCGACAGCGACGTAGCGTTATCGACGACGACACGCATCAAAGGATTTCGTTTCTGACGACGCGCGTCGGAGCCGGCCGGCAGAGCCAAAACTTAAGAGTGAAGGAATGGACGAAGGAGGAGATAATAAAGAGTGGAGGAGGATGAAGAAAGTGTTCGTAGTCTTGTTGTCATTCTTCTTGGTGGTGGTCGCATCGAGATCGGAAATGGCGGAGGCTTCTGGAGTTGCAGGAAAAGATGGGAACGAGAAGGGCGCTGTACACATCGTTTACACGGAGCGTCCGGATGGAGAAGAACCGGAAGCCTACCACATTCGAACCCTAGCTTCCGTTCTTGGAAGGTGAATTTTGAATATATGTATGTGTTTTCTCTTCGTTAGGGTTTCTTTCCGATCTTTTTTTCCCGCTTTTGCAGTGAGGAGGCTGCGAAGGAATCTCTGGTTTATAGTTACAAGACGGCAGCGAGTGGATTCTCGGCCAAGCTTACTCCGCAGCAGGTTGCGGAAATTTCGAGTACGGTGCTTCTTGTACAATTCTTGCTTTGTGTAGGGTTTTGTTCTTGGGTTCATTCGGTTGCATGGATGAAGCTTTTGAATCTTGAGCTATTTCAAGGGAGTTTTGTCAGGCAGACAAAGGAACAGTGAAATCGAGATGATTTATTGGTAGAAAAACCCGAGCTAAACTGACGCCTTTAGGAACAAGATGTGAATTTAAGAAAACAAGATAATTTCTAGCAATCCAATCCTTAATTGGATCTGAATTTAAATAGATTTCAGTGGTTGGGCATTTGCAATGGCGTAAGTTGTATTCACTTTGGGTGGAAGTCCGACTCCCTTTAATTAAAAGTTAAAACAATCCTCACAACTGAGAATTGATCTCTCTTCTCATTAAATTAGATTTGAAGTCCCTCCATTTAGATTTCAGATAATTATTACTCACTCAAAAATTGAATTCGTAATGGCTGCCTACCCTGTCCCCTCTTCTGTGAGAGTTACTTTCAATATCATTGGTGAAATGGTAATCTTGAAACTTGAAACGGCAACTGATGTGAACAGTAGGCGTACCAATAATATTGCTAGGCTTATTGATGACCCTCCATGGAAAGTCTCCTTAATCCGAAGGCATCTGATCTTGTTAGAGTCCCTTTCAATGATGTGTCATTCCATTCTCCAAGACATTCAGGCTTCATTCAAAAGAACAACACTGCAGACTGAGTGGACTTAAACTCAATTGCCCCTGCATAAGCCAAGCTCCCTCTGGGACCTTTCTGCCGTATGATGCTATTTTCAGATGAAACATCCATTTGTAAATACAAGAATAATTGCCACAGGAAAGACAGGCTTTGTCTGAGCGAATGTTAACTGAATCTACTTTCCTCATATTGTGGGCACCTCAGGCTCAACAAAAATGGCAGAGCACGTTATATTATCCACACAATCCTGTAATTAAGACCTGTCTTTTTAGCTCTACAGCTTAAAGTCCCCATAGATGTGGCAAATGAAAACCAGAGTGCGGTTGCAGGGCACACTTTGAGCTCTTTACTAACCTATGAGCTATTGGCAGTCTCTTGAAGAAAGAGCATTTCCAGTTCGGTAAATATCTTCGCGGGAGCTGTTTATTCATTTCAAAATGTTTGAGTGAGAGATACCATGTTTTAGTTTTTGTTGTTGAAGTAATGGGAGATGCTTTAAGGGTTGAAATGCTCAAGCAGTATATGGGAATTAGTGGGAGCAAGATACACCCTTGGCAGCTTAGAGAATAGGGCAAAAGTTTATGCACCTTCTCAGAATAGGGAAGCTAAAATATATTCAAGCTATATGAGAGTCTGTATGAAGGATGGTCTCAGGGTTAGTATTCTGGTCATGTAAGAGCCCATAAAGAAGCAGAGTTTAATAGTCTTTTTCATCTCGTTGGATTTCTAAAAAGGGGTCTATTTTTCTCTGACTGAAAACAAGTGCAGGATCCCAAAGGAGTTCTATTTTTCTCTGACCAAAGCAATTACTTGGTATGGGTAAGAAGTTCATAGGGAGCTCATGGTGCCATCTTTTCTTCAGAGCTTTGCAAAATGAAAGAGGCGTCGGAAGTCAATGAACAGGATGAACTTCATCAGTTTCTTTGGAAATTTAAGGTTTATCCTGGACAGCTATGTCAAATTTTTAACACTTGTGATATTCTTCGAAATAAAAGCTTCAGTCTTGCATGTTGATATATTCTTTGCAAGTCAAGTGAGTACTTAAGGAGCCACATGTCATACCATGTTGGCTTGCTCATCCTATTTAGCCAGCTATGCTTATTAATGGTTCAGCCTATATGGGTTTCCTCGAAGTACTTTGGATCTATTTGTTGGATGGATTCATCCTGGCAAAGTGAGACTTTCCTTTTTGGGCCTCAATTCCTTGTGCCTTGTTCTGGGTTCCTATTAAAGGAGAGAAGCAGGTAGACTGAAGGATGGAGATCTAATGTCAGCAAGATGCTACTGGACTGAATTCCTGTTGGTTAGGACATGAAGACGTGTCAAATCCTGAACATCTTTATTTCAGTGGGAGAGATTTTTTTACTATTGATGGCTAAAATTGACAAAAAAGGCAATTTCAGAATGGAATGTATCTCCTGAGGATGTAATTAGACTGAACTAGGTTAATTGCTTGAAACCTATGCCAACTTGAATAATGGGGCATATTAGCAGATCCCTGTGGCCGATCCTATGGGGTCTTTAATGGAGGATAGAGCTGGTTTATAAACCTGAGTTAGGAAGTTTGTTGTTTGAGAAGATTCGGAGAATTTACTGGTTGGGCCACTCAGAGTGGCAAATGACCTTGTAGATTGGGTTATATAAAGAACGAGTTCAAGGACATTTTGTCACGGAATTGACCTCAGTTCTTTAATGGAGGATAGAGCTGGTTTATAAACCTTAGTTAGGAAGTTTGTTGTTTGAGAAGATTCGGAGAATTTACTGGTTGGGCCACTCAGAGTGGCAAATGACCTTGTAGATTGGGTTATATAAAGAACGAGTTCAAGGACATTTTGTCACGGAATTGACCTCAGTTCTCCAATGTCTTCAAGAAGTCCAATAAGTTGTTGATTTGCTAGCAAAATCTGGGGCAGGCAGAGGTGTTTCTATGGAGAAGGAAGCTCAGCCCGTCTTCTAAGTTGTTTCTTCCTTTTTTTGGTGTTCTGGCTTTTGTTGTTTGTTAAAAGATCTGTTGGTTCCTCCTCAAAAGGAAAGGAAGAGACAGATACAGGTAGGAAAACTTATCTCATTACACATTCTAATCATTTGTGATTTATACTACAATGAGCTTGTAATGACTTCCCAAAGTTGGGAAATGTTAAGAGCTTGACATCAAAGTTTAGGTACTGGCTCACCCGCCAGATTAAAGAATTGGATTCGGTCTTACCCAACTGAATGGGATAACATTGTGCTTAACTTGATGTGATTGTTTACCAGCTGAAGAAGATGAGGTGAACTGCAAAACCCAAGACAAAAATAGAAGGTTATTTGAGGCATCTCTAGCTCAGCACTATAATGTCAAAGGTGCCTTTTTCAACCTAGAAATGCTATCCGAACCGAGTCTTCTGGACTGATTTTTGGGCCCCCCAGTTAGGCCTTTACTTTGGATGATCGAACTCAATCTCTTGTTTGGCCTCCCCTAGATTGCAGACACTGAAATCAACAATCATTGGATGACACTAACTATAAATGTTGGATTTTTCAACTGAAGAAACTAGTAGCTAGAAGCATCCAATATGTATGAATTTTTGCCAGTCTCCTAAACAGGGGAGGCAGAACTAGATGATTGAGCCAGACCATACAAAAGGTGGGGCCTAGTCAAGGGGTCCCAAAGTCAGTCTGGACTGCATTCCTCTTTCAATGTGACTTCCAATAACCATAGTACCGGATTACATTTCTCTGCAGAGTATTCGTTTTGGTACTCATTAACATTTTCCAGCAGCTTTGCCTGACCGGTACTACTATCTGCTCTATTTGAAGCTTGGAACTAGATTCCTGATTTTGGGTTTGTGAATTATTCTGTTCTCTAGATTTTTATATTTAGTAATTAATACTTGTTGTTTCTTAGGTAGTTCTGACGAGCTACTGTTTCAGGAATTTTACTTGACCACATTTTATGAATCTTGTTTTGGCAGAACAACCCGGTGTGCTTCAGGTGGTGCCAAGCAGGACATACCAGCTGCATTCAGGACCTGTCGGTCCCCAATAGGTTAAAATGTCAGAGCGCGTTATCTGAAATGCCTTTAGTCCTTGCATATTCTCTGGATTGCCTGTTTTCCTGGCATCTAAGTAAATCTACGTCAACCAAATGTAGTATTACACCTAAGAACTTCCTCAATGTTAATGTCTCTGTCCTGTGATTTGCAGAGATTACTACATATCTGTCTTTACCAGTTTGCACGCTTGTTTTTGTGTTCAAAACAAATATTATATAACAGTTTTCCAAGGGCAGATGTGCGTACTCTTAGACTGAAGTTTCCCTGAACTGTATGCCTCTGAAATAGAAGAAGCAATAATCAGTATCATTCAGCACAGTTCCCACACTATTGACTTAGATGGGAGCAGAATTTTGTTTAAGATCGTATGAAGTCATAGAGACGAAAGAGAGTCACGACACAGCAAGACCATTCAAAGCTTGCAAATAAATGAAAAAGAAAAGTGGGACTGCAGAGACATAATCAAGCAACAGTCCGCCATATGAATGCCAACAAATGTATCTGCTCTATAGACACCATGTTTGGCTAGGGAGTCCATGTGGTATTGGCCAATCAAGTGACCTGTGAGAACTCGATCTGCACATCCTCAAGTGTTTCTTTTAAGAACTTCAGGGAATTGTTGGATCTCCGCTAACTGCAGCATCTAAAGTGCCTCTTCTGTGTGCTTGAGCTTATGAATGCATCTGAAGGCCTTGGAATCCAACTGGGGTTCTGATCATGCCGTCTGAGTACATATCACTGTTGCAGCAGCGAACACATTATTTTTGTTTAAAGTAACTGACAAGCAGCTATGGTATAATGGTAGAGTTGTCGCTATGTGACCTTGAGGTCATGGGTTAAGGCGTGAAAACAGCCTCTTGCAAAATGCAAGGTAAGGCTGCATACTATTGACCCTTCTGGTCTGTCTCTTTGCTGGATCCTGCATGCGCTGGAGCTTTGGGCATAGAATTACCCTTTTTAGGTAATTGAGAAGGCAAGTTGTCTATTCACGTGAGTAACAGTAGATGGTACTCCAAGAAGACATTCCCATGAAAGAAGATTTGTTCTGTAACAGTAGCAAGTTCCTTGGGATAATCGAAAGTGAGGCCGGCGAGGATGGAGGAGATTTTATGGGTGCTGAAGTTTACGTTAGGATTAATGTGGATTAGATTGGCATGGGCATGCGGATTTTTCAAGAAACAAGTGGGAGAGTGAACTCTAAAGCTGTCTCGGTTAATTAAAGCAAACCAAATAATGAGAAAGAAAAGAAAAGATGAAAAATCTGAGTCTGAAGTGAAGAACTTACGTTATCATTATCTCAGTTTTAATTCAAATAGTTTCCATTAATTTGTCGCCTGTACTGTGGATTAATTTGTCGCCTGTACTGTGGCCGATTGTATTGTTCTCAAACTCACAAACTATTAGCAACGTGTAATGATACAATTACAATTTAAAAGTTGTCCTCTTTCATTTTTGAGAGGGATCAAGTTAAACTTTTAACATATTTAGTTAAATTATCAAATGATGGTGATTAATGGTAATGACCACATAATGATGGGGTTTGAGAATACGCTCAAAGAGCACGTTGGTCCGAAAGATGATCCTAACCATCCAATTTATCATCTGCATGTAAGTATGCATCAAGAAGGGGAGCCTCGGCACAACGGTAGAGTTGTCGCTGTGTGACCTTAAGGTCACGTGTTCAAGGAATGAAAATAGTCTCTTGCAAAATGCAAGGTAAGGCTGTATATTATTGACTCTTTTGGTCTGCCCCTTCTCCGGACCCCGCATACGTGGGAGCTTTGTGCACCGGGGCTGTCTGCCCTTTTATGTAAGTATGCACTGAATTGTACATCAACTGGATGGCAAGAATCAACTAAAGCCACTGATTTTGAAGGCATTCCATTTTCTTGATTAGTGAATGTCATAGGATTAAGTCTTTGAAGGGGAGCCTTAGCGCAATGGTAAAAGTTGTCGTCATGTAACTTTGAAGTCACCGGTTCAAGATGTAGAATCAGCCTTTTGCAAAATGCAAAGTAAGACTGCCTACTATAGGCCCTTGTGATCTGCCCCTTCTCTGAATCCTACATAGGCGGGAGCTTCGTGCACTAGGGCTGCCCTTTTTATGCTCTTGGCACATATAAGAAGAAGAAGAAAATGCACCAAGCATGTAATAGTATTTATTTTCTCTAAAGTCGTGGTAACAAGATAACCCAACCTAAAGTGCCATTTGGAGCCGTGAAATGGACCCAGTAATAAACACACGCGCGCGCACACGCATGTAAAGCCATTAATGCTGCCGCCCATTCTGGGACCAATCGAGCAATAGCAAGTTTGCCTGCATCCATCCGTAATCTTCTCACTCAATTTGTAACAATTTGTCCCGCCTGACTCCAACCTGCTGGCCACCTTCTCCTCGTCTATGGAAAAGTTCAATGATTTTCCGGGCATGTTTCCCAAAACATTATGGAAAAATTGATCCAGTCCTTCATGCGGAAGTGATCCTAACAGTTTGGATCACAGAAAGCGAGGCCACACCGTGGGCTTTTGGTGGGACAATCAGGCACCTGCTATATTAGAAAAACTCCACGTTAAGTGCAGGCCCATTTAGTTAACAATCTAAAATCATTTGAAACCAATGGGTCAAATGATTGGGATTCCTTAGCAAGGTTTTGTAAAGTTGATCATAAGCTTTGTGTTTTCTTCATACAATGACATGTATTAAAACACAAAGTACAACATTGTATGACTACAATTGGCATGATTGAATAACAAGTCAATTTAGTGTATAAATTTACTATGGTCACGAATTTTTGTGGGCATATCCCATCAAGATGAATGAAACAAATCATCTAAAACTGGGGCTAAGATGTAGATATACCACATAAAATTTTTACTTTTCATTCTTTTCTTTCTATCCTTTCTTTCTTTATAGTATTAAATTCAATTTTTATAATTTGCGAAATGGGGATTGTAATTTCCCCATCGATTTGCTTTTCACAAGAAAAAAGAAAGAAAAGAAAAGATATACAAAAAAGAACAATTTGAAGTTCTTCACTGTTTAACCTGTTCGCAGGCACTGCAGCTGATTTGGAATTGTTAGTCAGCTTGTCTGATATTGACTGTCTCCTGTTCTCAACGCTTTTGTATATCAAATTTTGTTGTTATTAATGGTTGCAGAAGAAAGATTTGCTGACCAAGTGAATAGAAGCTTACCTACTAATGTCAATGGCTGCTTCCATCACTAGATTTTTTGGACTAGTTTACTGTGAGAAAGGTTAGGTTACCCATGCCTGAAGCTTGGAATATTCTCTGTCTATGCCCGTTGTAACTGTGTGACTAAGATCTTGTTTCACATTTTCTTCTCACTTGCATCAGTCAACTTTGCAGGACTTTATCTTTATGGCTATGTGAAGGAAATCTGTCATAACAGCCTCTCTATCCACTTGCAGCCCTTCACTGACTTTGTCAGGTTGGTAAGTCTAAAGTTTTATATTTTGATTCTGGTTCATTCAGAATTTTCCTATTTTTCAATTTTTTTGCCCACTTAGTTGTCAATTTATTCCTAGCGCCTGGGGACCTTAACATCTCTGCCAGACATTTCCTGTAGTTGCCATAATATTTCTGTTAGTATTTAGACCATGACTAGTTTTTAAGAAAAGAAAATTTTAATTCATCATTCTCTTATCATTAACTTTCTGGAGGTACCTATGGAGCTAATTGTATGGAATTTTTCTTGACAACATTCTTACAAATATATCCAGAAGGGGCACTGAATGGTTTCCTGAGTTCATGTTTTTCCTAGCAATATTCTTCACCTTGTGGTTTCTCACATTCAGTTCTCAGTTTCTCATTAACTGTACTCGCACCTTTGCAATTTGTGGACTATAATCTGCAGTGAACATTCTGGTTATCTGATCCTCTGGTTGGCTCTAATACTGGACTTGCTGTAGTGTGAGATTGTGCTTTCTGGTGAAGGAATGTCTATTGCCTAGTTGGCACTAATAGTCGAGTTAGATTGTACTATATATTAGATAAATGATCAAGATCTATTGCCCAGTTGGCACTAATAGTCGAGTTAGATTGTACTATATATTAGATAAATGATCAGGACACGTTCTTCTGCATGCAATTTTGAGGCGAAAGATAGCTAAGAGGTGGATTTAGAAGCTCTTGGTAGATACTGCTATATCATCATTGCAAGTTTCTCAAGCACCACCAAAGGTTTAAAGTTATTGAGCAATTACAATTCAATTTGCTGATACTACTCTGCCTGTGTCATAGGTCTTCAACTAACTTAGCAATCCTTCAGTTCTCCTTTGTGTCCAAAATAAAAGCAGTGTTCTCAAAGCCTGAAAATATAAAAAGTTTATCTAGCTCGAGGTACTCAATATGTGTAGCCCTTGACGAACATTCCCTTCTTGGACTCCTCAGACTCGCCTTCACCTCTGTATTTCCCAAGTTGAGCAAGTGAATTAGCCTTTGCCCGCACAAGGAGTACTTCTTGAGCAGCTTCCACATTTTCTGGCCTTCCTCCCCATGTCTTTAGGCATGTGTTCTGCAGTGCTCTTGCATATGAAAAAGAGACATGCCATGGGTTTGCTCCCTGGTTCATGGCATTCAAGTTCAAGGTTGCCTCCACTTCGGATTGGCCCCCAGAGAGAAACTGTTTGCACAAACAAAAATCAAATTTTGCAACTCACTTGAAGCTCTAAGCTTTCAGAAGAATACTTGTTCCTCATCTATTAATGCGCATGTAATTCTGAAACATTTGGTGTTCTTACCATGATTCCAGGAACAGCAGGTGGGATTCTTCTGTGGAGGAGTTTGAGAGTGTAGTCAGCAACTCGCTCTGGTGTGGCCTTTTCCTTGCACTCAGCACCTGGGGTAACCATGCTTGGTTTGAGTAGGATCCCTTCAAACATGACGTTGTTCTCAGCCAGATAGAAAAAGACCTCTGCCCACACCTTCTGAGCAACCTCGAAGGTCCTATCTATTCCATGATCTCCATCCAGCAATATCTCAGGCTCAACAATGGGAACCAAACCATTGTCCTGCAATAACATGAAAATTACTGAATCTGGCTACTGGTTGCTCTTACATGATGATTTCTGCGTGCATGCATGACTTGATTCAGCGATGTAGGTTCTAGATTAGATTTGGTCTCCACTAAAATTGGATATACTATTATTATCTTCCATATCTACTAGGTTTCGACTAGGAATAATTTGGTGAGGCAAATGTTTGAAGATTTTGAGGATGAGTTGGGGAGCAAATATATTCACTATCAATGCTTAAACTTTCTGAAATAAAGCATAATAAGCGGCAGAGAACAATAGCCAAGTTCATGTCTTCACTAGACAGGATGTGGTTCCATTCTCACTATGATATGCAGTTCTGCATTTTCGTAAGATTTACAAGTAGTGCATGAGGAATCGAAAATTATTTCCTGAATCCATGTTTAATACGAAATGTCTGAATTTTGTTTTAAAACATTGTTAGCAGATTTTGAATTAGGCAGGATATTTAAAGTTTATACTGGGATAAAATGTCAGTGCTTTTTCAACCCTGTTTAGTTATTGACAGAATTTTGTATTCAGGAGTCATATGTTTTGCTTTCTCAGCTTTAGAACTCATTCCCTGATTCTCTGTGTGAGTTTTCAATAAGAAGGGGAACCTTGGCAGCGGTAGAGTTGTTATCATACAACCTTGAGGTCACAGGTTCGAGGCATTTAAATATACTTTTGCATACTATGGACCCTTGTGGACTGCCCCTTCTCCAAACCCCACATACGTGGGAGCTTTGTGCACTGGGCTGTCCTCTGTCTGAATTTTCAGCAACGTTTATGTACCTCTTGGACTCGGAAAATGATATTTCCACCGAATCATTGAGTTAGCTCAAGTAGATATACAATGTACTCGTTTCAACTTACTACTGCGCTTGAGTTGCGCCCATTTGTTAATGTTACTCGTGGCCGTCGTGCTCAACCATGGGTTTTTGGTTAGTAGTTAGGACTATGCTGACTTCATTGGTCAGCTTTTGAATGGAAAGGCAATGGGAGGACGCCATTTTTTATTTCCATTTAAGCACGAAGCCTAAGAATGAAGATTGTAAATGTGTTATCTTTAGTTTCTGCGTCGTTGTCGTCTCTCCCAGTTCAGCTATCTTATCATGAACTATGAAACAAAGTCAGGAGTAAAGAATATTCATATTACTTGTGCGATTGCAGCATATCGGGCCAGGCCCCAAGCAGCTTCTTTGACAGCAAGAGCCGATGGCCCATTCGGGATACTGACCACTGTACGCCTGGGACATCAAAAAGCAATGTACAATATAAGTTTTAGCAAGACAACAAGAAAAGTAGATTAGTCCCGTAGGATTGTAGGTTCATTTTACCATTTAGCAAAACGTGCGCCTTGCTGATAGTAAGCTGCACAACGTGATGCCAGGCCGTCCAGTCCTTGGCACCATGATTCATCATTTGACCCTGCAAGTGGAACGAGGCCCTGCGAATCCACAAACGATTTTATCAAATAAGAGGCATGTCATATATTTAAAGCTGACACATTTCAGTAAGATGAATGTGATCCTGCATCATGGAGCATTGCAATAACATGCATGAGCAAATGTGCATATTGTATAATCTGTGTTCATTTATTACCGAGTCATGACATTGTGGAATGTCATAGAAAGCTACTTCCACTGGCCGTAGGGAGAAAATTGCTTACCTTATCGACCTTAATGCCAGGCGCTATATTCTGCTCTACAAGAACGTCAACCATTTTCTTCCCATCAACCGTAGACTGGTAAAGCGTTTCCTCAAAAAGGATGGCTCCAGAGACATATTGACCCAACCCGGGGGCAGATACAAGGAGGGTTCTGTAGGCCTGCCGGTTAGCTTCTGTGTTTTCCAGCCCAATTGATGCTAACCGCTTCCCGCAGGTGGCATTCGATTCGTCCATGGCCAATATACCTCTGCCTGGTGATGCGATGCTTTTCTGCAGAATCCAACATGAAAGTTGGGTCTCGTTATGTAATATCAAAATCGGTAAGTGATGGAAAATACTGTAATCAGAGACATTAGCTGTTTTTTTAGTACAACAGCACCGAAATAGATTGCTGGGTAATAGTGCTAAACTTTTGAGATGAGTATATGGTACTGCGAGGGATATATTTCTTTCGGGAATTTAAACACATCTAAATATTATGTGAAAGCTTCAAGATAAGTTCGTAATCTTTCTTATGCACTTTCTGTTTGACGATGATGGCGGGTACCAGAAACAGTGGCAATTTGAGCCTCGTCAAGTGTGTAAACAAGCAAGGCTAGGAGTGTGGAAGGTTCCCCAAGATCAAGTTACTGTGGCAGATTATCAATCATACATTAGTTTCACAATGGCATATTTTAAGGTCTCATCTGTTGCTTTTCGTCTGTAGAATAGAATCTGGTTTCGTTTGGAAGGTCTCAGGTTCTCCCGTTGAATCACAGCTGCAGGATGAGCTGCACAAGTAGGTTGGTTGTACAGTGAAATCTATCCCCTTCTACGTTATTGCAATTGAGAGAGCCTGTAGGTTTCTAGTAGCTCTTCACATAGTAACCACCCGGGGTTCATAATTTCAAAATAACTACAAAAAATGTTGGTGCCCAGATTTCAATGATCCAGAACGTCATCTGTTTGGGCCATGCCCGAAGAATTTTTTCCTCTGAATAAATGGTAGTTTCGTTATTCTGAGGTGGATAAATTTGAGCTATGGCCTCGAAAATAAGGTTCATAAGAAATGGCTTGTATCACAACATCTTGAGACCTTGTTGTACTTTCATCTGACGGTATAAGTGTTGGATGTTGGCTTTGCTAAGCCTTCACCCATAACAATGATGTGTGAGGGAAATAAGAAGAGAAAACACTAATAAAAGAGAAATTTTTTTCTTAAATTCACTCAAGAACAATTACAAATATAAGGTTGTAACCTTTCCAAGACTCACTCCCTCACACTCTCACTCCTCACTCACGTCTCTCTCTTCTTTCTCACTTACTTACAAATAAGGAGTGCACCTCTATTTATACTTGCCCTCCACCTACCACCTCCTCAATGTGTGGTGGAGATTATTTCAAGTGTCTTTAATCTAATAGTTAATACTTTTCTAGAAATTACAACTTGAATCTTCCACACAACTCCATAAATATTTACCTTAGATATTTTTAAAGAATAATCTAGATTTGTTTACTTTTATACACTTTCTACAACATAAGCCTTTAGATTATGGGCTTTTTGTGTAAAACATAGGGCCAAGCCCATAACCAAAAGAAAAAAAGGAATACGATAGGCCCACCCATGTTCTTGGGCCCACCATGTCACTGGGCCCACATATGCTTTTGGTTTATATCCATCATATCCCCCCTTAAACCAAAAGCTTCTTCATTCCAAACATAGTCCTCAACCTGATAAACGTGTCGGTGGGCAATATTTTTGTAAAGATGTCAGCCACCTGCTTTTTAGTATTACAATACTCCAGCTTTACTACTCTTTGCTTTACTTGGTCTCTTAAGAAGTAATACTTTATATCAATGTGCTTGATTCTTCCATGTTGTACTGGATTTTTGGCAAGCTCAATGGTAGACTTGTTGTCGATATATATAGGTGAAGAATCTTCTTGAGGATGATCTAACTACTTTAAGAAGTTTCTCAACCAAACTACTTCACATACAGTAGAGGAGGCAGCCACATATTTAGCTTCGCATGATGATAATGCTACTATTTCTTACTTCTTAGACATCCAAGTAAAGGTAGTTGTCTCAAGGTAAAATACATAGCCTGTAGTATTCTTTCTTTCATTTTGATCTTGGGCCCAATTACTATCTGAATAACTAAACAAAGTTGCACCATCCTTGTAAGAGTAAAAGAGGCCAAAGTCCAACGTACCTTTTATGTATCTTAAGATTCTCTTTGCAGCTAAACCAGTGTGACTCTTTTGACGTTTCCATGTACCTACTTAAAAGTCCAACACTAAACATAATATCCGGTCTTATTATTGTGAGGTACCTTAAACTTCCAATTAAAATCTTAAAAAGAGTAGAATCTATGCTCTTCCCTTCTCTTTCTTTTGTTATCCTAAAACCATATGAAAGAGGTGTATTTACTTCATTGTAATTACCCATTCTAAAATTTTCAAGTAACTCTCTAGCATACTTCTTTTGAGATATGAAAACACCATCGGAATTTTGACATACGTCAATTCCAAGGAAAAATGACATAAGACTAGAATCTGTCATCTCAAATACCTTGAACATGGCTTTCTTGAACTCCTGAATCATTTGTTGGCTATCTTCTTGTGAATAATAGTTTATCAATATACAAACAAATGATAAGTATCTTACTGTTATCATTCTTCTTTATATAAATGGCATGTTCATACGGGCATTTGGCAAAACCATTGTCTTCAAGATAGTCATATAGAGCTTTCTTCAACCGATATACCTTTTGCTCTTCTTTTACAAAACCTTTGAGCTACTCCACATAAACTTATTCTTCTAGCTTACCATTTAGGAATGTTGACTTTACATCCAATTGATATATTTTTCAGTTGTGATGGGTAGCAAGAGAGATCATCATCCTTACGGTGTCAAGTCATGCAACTGGTGCAAATATTTCTTCATAGTTGATCCCATATGTTTGCTTGTAGCCTTTTGCTATAAGTCGAGCCTTAAATCTTTCAATCTTTTCATCAACTACCTGCTTGATTTTATATACCCATTTGACATCGATTGCCCTTTGACCTTTAAGGAGCATAGTTAACTCTCATGTGTCATTTTTCTCAATAGCATGAATTTCTTCCTGCATTGCTTTCTTCCAACAATCTTTTTTAATAGCTTCTTGGACTGTTAGAGGCCTAGCATCAGCATATACACAAAACAAATTTATATCTTTAGTTTGTTTATAAATTTCTCTAAGACTTCTCATTTTAATTGGTGTACAGGATGGAGATATAATACCTTGACTTTGCAGAGTCATATGATCTGTAGGAGATGGTATTGAAACTCCTTTTTCTGGAGCTTCATGGCTTCCTTCTACTTATTCTTCTATCTCAAGATGATTTTCTTTATCTGTGCTTGCTTCACACTAATTCCATGCTTCATCTTCGTTGAAAATCACATCTCTACTTACCACCACTTTCTTTGTAAGTGGATTATAGAGCTTGTATGCTTTGAACTCCTTACTATAGCCAATGAAGATGTACTTCTCTTCAAGATCATTTAGCTTCTTTCTCTTTGCTTCAAGTACTTAAGCATACAAAATTCACCCAAAGACCCTAAGGTGTGTCATACTTGGCTTGTAATCACTCCATGCTTGTTGTGGTGTCTTGTTCTTTACACTCTTTATAGGACATCAATTGAGAAGATAAGCTATACATGCTACAGCTTCGGCCAAAAAATTCTTTGCCAAGTTCTTCTCCTTAAGCATGTTCTTGTAATGTCAAGGATGGTTAGATTCTTCCTTTCAGCGATGCCATTTTGTTGTGGCGTGTACGCTGCTATAAACTGTTGCTTAATGCCATTCTCCTTACAATAACTTTGGAACTCGTTAAAGCTGTATTCCCCACCTCTATTAGATCTTAATATCTTAAGTGAATGACCACTTTCAACTTCAACATGAGCTTTGAAACTTTTAAAAATAGTAAAGGTAGCATATTTTTCTTTCATGAAATAGACCCAAAGTTTTCTACTAAAATCATTAATAAAAGTGATGAAGTATCTGTTACCTCCAAATGAAGCAGGCTCGATGGGTCTACAAATGTTGATGTGTATAAGGTGTGGGGGATTTGCTGCTCTCCAAGATCTTCCACTTTGAAAAGGGGCTCTTTGCTGCTTGCTAAGAGTGCAAGACTCGCATACATTCTCTGGCTTCTCTATATTTGGCAATTCTCGTACCATGGTCGATGTGGATAATAGCTTAAGTCTGTTGAAATTGAGATACCCAAAGCGGAGATGCCACTTCCATGATTCGTCCTTAATGCTTCCATAGAAACACTCTTCAAGGCTTGCATTAATATGGAGAGGAAACATTCTATTGGGTGTCATCTGAACTTTTGTAATGAGTCTTCCTTGTGTATTCATCAAAGAGAGACACCCATCCTCTATGTGTATTTTGTACCCTTTCTCTAAGAGTTGTCCAATGCTAAAAATATTGTTTCTCATGTTGGGTACAAATACACATTTGAGATATATTGGGGAGCACCATTCTTTTTATAAATTTTAATTTTGCCCTTACCTTTCATGGGTACTTTGGATGAATCTCCAAGGTTGACATTGTTATGAACATCTTCAACCAAATCTTCAAAGAGCTCCTTCTTGTCGTACATATGATTGCTTGCTTAGAGTCAAGATACTGTACATCTTGTTGATTATGTCTCTTTTTGTGCAATGAGAAGTGTGACATCTTCTTTCATGCCTCCAGATGCTTCTGCAAAATTAGATTGATGATTTTGATTACCTGATTGGTTGCTCCAACATTAGATGCATAATGCCTAGTCTTATTACAATTATAACATTGGACAGTCCTTTTATCTCCACGTCCATGACCATGAGTAGATTTTTCCTCTTCCATTGTTGGCGGGCTTCTATTGATTTGGCCCCTGATGTTGATAATCTCCGCTCCCACGGCCTCTTCCACGATTGCCATTGGTGATGCCTCCACGTTGAGAAAGACCACCCCTTTGATCATTTAGAGTCAATTTTGACTCAAGTGCTTGCTCCACTATAGTTGGGCTACTACTCTTTATCATACGCTGCTCATGCACTTGAAGTGATCCCATTAATTCTTCAACTGTGAGAATATCCAAATCTTTGGATTTTTTGATGGCCACAACCATATGCTCAAATTTGGTTGTAAGAGATTGCAATATTTTCTCTATTACATGAACATCTTCAATCTTTTTCCCATTCCTTTTTAGGTTATTATCAATAACTAATAACCTTGAGAAGTGGTTAGAGATAGTCTCACCTTCTTCCATATGAGCAGCTTCAAACTTAGCCCTTAAAGTTTGCAAACGAACCCTTCTTACCCGATCAACACCCTTGAAGTAGGTGCTCAGAATCTCCCATGTTTCTTTGCTTGACTTAGCTTCCATGATCTTCTCAAATTTTGATTCATCTACTCCTTGATAGAGTAAGAATAATGCCTTCTTATCCTTCTTTCTTTCCTCCTTAAGATTCTTCTTTTGACCCATAGTATAGGAATCTTCTTGCTCGCCAGTGGGCTCCGCATATCCATCAGCAACAATCTCCCATAAATCTTATGACCCGAGCAACGCCTTCATTTGAATTTTCCATCTTTCATAGTTGTCTTTCAACAACTTGGGAATTTGAGTTTAGACCAAGTTGGAAGACATTTTTGATGTGAGATGAGGGACAAAACTTCAGCATAACTCCTGTGACTATGAACCTGGCTTAGCTCTAATACCACTATGTTGAATGTTGGCTTTGCTAAGCCTTCACCCACAACAATGGTGTGTGAGGGAAATAAGAAGAGAAAATGCTAATGAAAGAAGAAAAATTTCTCTCAAATTCACTCTAGAGCAATTACAAATACAAGGTTGCTACCTTTTCAAGACTCGCTCCCTCACACTCTCACTCACTTCTTTCTCTCTTCTTTTTCACTTACTTACAAATGAGGAGTGCACCTCTATTTATACTTGTCTTCCACCTACCACCTCCTCAATGTGTGGTGGAGATTATTCGAAGTGTCTTTAATCTAATGGTTAACACTTTTCTAGAAATTACAACTTGAATCTTTCACATAACTTCATAAATATCTACGTAAGATATTTCTAAAGATTAATTTAGATTTGTTAACTTTTATATACTTTCTAGAACATAGGCGTTCTAGATTATGGGCTTTTTATGTAAAACGTAGGGCTAAGCCCATAACCAAAAGAAAAGAGGGATAAGATGGGCTTGCCCATGTCGTTGGGCCCACTCATGTTCCTGGGCCCACCATGTCACTAGGCCCCATATGCTTTTGGTTTATATCGATCAATAAGACAGCCATACAAACTCTTATTTCTACTATTCCTCACTTTCCCGAAGTTGATGATGGCTGGTTCGACTTCACAGGTCGGTTGACTCATCGAGCTGTGTATGGCACTTAGATGTCACCACCTGACTTTTCCGGCCAGCTTGGTAGTTGAGCTAGGTAGACAATTGAAGCAGATGAGTTGATTCAATCTCCTATTTCCATTCCAACAGTCGTTGAGTTTGGCTACAAGTAGCGAAACCAGTCCAGCATTCGGCAATCAAATTTATTTATTTAGTGTATATGACTAATAGATTCTGAAATGCAAACCAAATGGGTATTTTGCAGCTACTACAGATGGCCATGCATTTAGAGAGAGAAGCAAATGAGAAGCGTACCGCAGTCTTAACAAGCTCATCAGAGTAGGTGCCTGCACGAACAGTGAAGGCAATAGCGGTGGGCTGAGCCGGGGAGATGGCACGGAGTGATTGACAGGCAAACCATTCTGACTTCTTGGGAAGGAAAGAGGATTTTAGGAGAGTAGCTGAAGCCATTCGATAGAGAGAATAAGAGTCCTTTGTGCTTGCTCCCTGTTTCTTTCCCTCTTAGAGTAGTGGACCTCTGTGTACCTGAATGTTTAAGGTTAAAGAGGTGAGGCTATGGAAGAAGGATGTCGAATGTGAGGTGGTGATTTGCGTGGAAATTTGGATGGCTGAAATGGGGGAGAAGTGATAGGCTCAGAGAGGAGCTGCCTCTTCTTTTGGCAGTTCCTTCTCTTTTACCTTCTTTTGGTAGCGTTTGGTTTGTCTTGATCTTGGCCCTGCCTTTGCACCTTGATTTTCTCCCCTTAATTTGTGACTCACAAATTCTTCTAAGAAGGGCTTTTCCTAATACTAGTGAAAATGGGTCATGTACAACTAGAGATAATATGTGACATCGGATTTTCTTAGGATGGGTTTTTGCTGGTCGAGAGAAATTTTTTCTCTTGCATCATTATTTTCTTTTTAGTATTTTGGTTTATTTTTCCAACCTCCATTAGTGATGATGAATTTTGCGATGGCTGTCTTCAGGAGACATATTTAATCAATAATAGGAGTCAATGACTCAAAAATCTAGCCGAAGTCCTGTTTTTTTTCTCTCACTTTATTATTATTTATTTGAAGTGGGTTGTGCATAATGTCATTCGTCAGTATAGAGTTGGGTGGAAAGTTCATACAAATGTATACAATTAGGATTTGCAGCTGGTAAATGTCGCACGAGTTCCCCAAGTCTCATACTTTTAGTCTTGTTCTCCTCTTGAAGAGAACGTTATTCACCGGACTCTTACCACCTAGCAATGTAACATTAATACGCCATTTGTCCAGATGACAAAATCTAATGAACAGATATTTGATGATCCTAACCATCTGTCTTACGTAGTCTAGTTTGGTCACTGCTTGCTGTCATTTTCTGTTGACAGTCATCCGTAGGCAGCTGAGGGGCAGCAGCATCTGATTACTGCATTTTTATTGGGACCACCGTATGGATGGTCAGTTTTCTACTGCCATGCAAAGACTATGCGTGGTGACTGGGATGAATGCATGGAGATTAGGATAAGGTTTTGCTTCAAAGGCTCTACATACAACCTCTTGCAAAATGTAAGATAAGGTTGTGTACTATTGATTCTTATGGTCTGCTCCTTTCCAGAACTCTGCATATGTGGAGCTTTGTACACCAGGACTGCCCTTTTTTTTAGCTTCTCCCGATTAAGCAGTGAAAGCGGAATCCGGCCCGTTTTCTAGCAAGGAAAAAGGTGGGACAGCTCCTGAAGGAGTAAATTACGCGAAGACAAATCACAGACAGAACCATATACATTTCACTTTCGCCCTCTCGCTTCAATCATCTCAGTGAAAGGTGGATCCTCAATATACGCGATTCTCCTGCAGAAGTTATTGTGAGAGGTAATTTTCCTTGTCAAGCTTCTGTTTCAGCATAAAAACGCCTAGGCCAACAGTGTATTACTACACAAATTTATATCTTCATGTTTCTGCTTGTTGGACTTAGATTACTAGACTGATGGATGCTTTTTGACTTCCCTTTCACTTCATGCTGCTTTATTGCTATTATTAGCAGTCCAAAAGAACTCAACTCTGGGTTGGCTAAAATGCTTATGGTGATGCTATTTTTAGGTTATTGATTGAATAGTTTGGTTTGCCGAGACAGTCTACAATTGGACTTCGTTCATTATACTTGAGGATGCTCCCCACTGGAACATTCCTAGGAAATTCCTGTGTATTATGTGGAGTATAGCTTTTAGGCAAGTGGCACCAACCTGTCAAGTGACGAGTTTGACTACAACTGTAGGGCCTTATTGCTGTGCAATCTTTGATACAAACTTTATCTGTTCGTCCAACATAAAGAAATGGTGCCAACTATACATAGGTCATTCATTTAAAAGGGTATTTCCATCACCCCAATCATTATGGGTCACTTTCTAGGATTCACACAGTTTTTTTTTTTTCTGAACAGGAATCATGTTGGCATTCTTTTGTTTTAAAAAATGACACTTCTCTGTATTTAACACATTAATCAATATTTTTGCTACTAAGGCTCTTGTACAAGGTTACAGTTTTCGCGACGATAAAAAGGATAGCTTCGGTGCACGAAGCTCTTGCGTATGTGGGTTTGGGAAAAGGGCAGACCTCAAGAGTCAATAGTATGTAGTCTTACTTTGCATTTTGTAAGAGGCTATTTTCACACCTTGAACTCATAACTTTAAGGTCATACGACGACAACTCTACTATTGCACTAAGGCTCCCCTTCTCCCAAAGCTACCACTTCAAAAAGGTACAATTAAAACCACAAAGCAAGGAAACTATAGATATCTTCTCAATTCTTAAAAGGGACTGTCTCAATTTTCTGCACTCTCATCATTTTACTTCTGCCTTTGAAAGGTTGATTGTGGTGATCACTTTTGTTGGAGTTTTAGATTGAGATAGTTTCTTCTCATCTCATGAAAAAAGGCATCTAAAAGGGCAATTCCGGTGCACAAAGCTTCCGCCTATGCGGGGTCTAGGGAAGGGGCAGACCAAAAGGGCCTATAGTAAGTAGCCTTACCTTACATTTTGCAAGAAGCTGATTCCACGCCTTGAACCCGTGACCTCAAGGTCACATGACGACAACTTTTACTGTTGAGCCAAGGATCCCCTTCATGAAAAGAGGCATCTCTGTTAACTAAATCTGTGACTGATAGCAAGCCTAGAGAGAGAGAGAGAGAGAAGAGTATTAACTCCATGTCATTGTTTTAGAAGAAGGGAGCCTAAGGCTGTATACTATAGGCCCTTGTGGTCCGTCCCTTCTCCGGACCCCGCATAGGCATACAGTGAGGCTGCCCTTTTCATTGTTTTAGAAGAAGAGAATGAAACATGGCAAACTACTAATTAACAGTATATTCTCTTTCGAATAGAAGAAGAACTGTATAATCTAAGATCAGAACGTGCCACTCATTATGCACTTATCGCTTGTCACTTACGTTTAAGACCTTTGCTAACGATAGCAAAGGTCCTTTGTTGTAACTTTATATACCATTTTACTTATTTATTTATATAGCAAAGAGTTATGAAGCAAACTACTAAAAAGCTATACCCTAATTGAATTTTTTATATCTAATTTCTTCAGCAAAATTTGTGAATTTATTAGACAACAGCAAATACCAACAAGCAAGCTTCTATTCTCTCTTCTTTTTTTTTCTTTCAATATTTAGGTTATTATATTTGGAAGGGGAGCCTTAGCGCAATGGTAAAAGTTGTCATCGTATAACCTTGAGGTCACGGGTTCAAGGTATGGAAACAGCCTCTTGCAAAATCTAAGGTAATGCTGTATACTTTAGGCTCTTGTGGTCCGCCCCTTCCCCCGATCCTCTATAGACGGGAAGGACTGCCACACTTGATAAGCACAATGTTTATTAAAGGTTAAAATTTTTGCTCTTCCATAGTGATATCTCACTAATAGCTCGGGCCCCTTGCAAGCTTAAGCTACGTATGAAAGGCCCAAAGCCAATCCCATGGAATAGTAAAGCTTAACAATCCATTCAATAATTCTTCTCACTACGCTACGAGAGAAAATAATCCCACAAACAAAAGAATTTACAGTACAAAATCACATAAAAACAGATTAATTCTATTAAAAAAAAAAGACATCAGCCTTCCACACAAATTGTCCCTTTTTTGGTAGGGATAGGAAGAAAATATTTGAATTCAATTAGATTTCATTCAAAAGACAAGTGATAAGATTATAAAAAATATAAAAAAATTCAGCCAAAGAGAATCCAATAATAATAACAATAACAATACATGGAAAAAGAAAAAAATGCGTGACAGTAATTGTCAGGTTCTTGCATAAAAGACACTTCTGCTAAAATGTGCCAGTGTGGGCATGATCATATATTTTAATCTAAGTGGTGTTAAGCCTAATTTTGAGGGAGGCACCCACTTTCTAATGACACCCCTCCCTGTCATAAGCATACCATTTAAAGAAGTTTTAAAATAGGACAGCCCTGGCACACAAAGCTCCCGCATATGCAGGGTCCGGGGAAGGGTCAGACTACAAAGGTCTATAATACACGATCTTATCTTTCATTTTTACAAGAGGCTGTTTTTACGCTTTCAACCCATGACCTTAAGGTAACAACTTTACCATTGTGCCAAAGCTTCCCTTCAAAGAAGTTTTAAAATAACAAAAAAAAGAAGATATTAGTATATGCAAAGAATGATATATCCCAATGAATTTGGAGTGATCGGAATCGTCGAGACTGGAGACAAGCACCTCTTGATCCCTATTTTTGGGTAAATTGTTTATAGTTTAAATTGATAAACTATAGATAACTTGAATTATATTTAATTTGAGTTTTATCAAATAAGATATAATTAATCAAGAAATAGACTCATTATCTCGGAGGGCGGAAAGAGTCACAGGCAAGGCGCCATGAATCATGTGAACAAGCCTGCAAGTCCTTGTCATCCTTCGTTGAAGGGACAGCTAAATACGCCCAACGAGTTTTATTATCACTTAAAAATGGTCATAATCAAATGCCCCATGCATCCATTAACGGCCCTGATTTTGTGTTTCAGAAATAGAAATTAGTCAACTGATGTTGATCTAGGGATGCTTCAGAAGGACACAGCCTCATTATCCTAGGATGAGATCTGGACAATTTAAGTCACGGGACCCACCTGTGAATGATCCAGACGGTCCATCTGATTACATTCGTTTTGGATCATTAACAGTTTAAAAGGCATATCGGTCATGATTTCCCAGCTTAATGATCAAACTTGTTGTGGTTCCTGGAACGTAAATCTTGAATGTCCATAAAGACGAAGACCACAACTAATTGAATGTTAGGATCGTACGATTAGCATCTGTTTCGATATTAGAAGTCCAACATGGGACCTGTCCAATAGACAGTTCAGATCAAATCATAGGTGAATCCTTCAAAGACTATTTTGCGATAATGTTGAGATAAAAGTTAATCTTTTGGATAGTTATAAATCTATGTGGGCCTATTCTCGTAAAGATCTAAGTTTTTCAGCAGATTGTCCTTGACTTAGAGTTGATCTTAGCCATTGAATTTTTCTGCTATAAAGTGGACGATGAAATTTTTGACCATTTATTTTATAAATCAAAATAACAGCGGACCAGAGCCATCCAAGTCAAGGGCAGTATTCTAAATGACTTGATCTTTGCAAAATTTGGGCCCACATATAGTTATAATCGTCCTAACAATTGGTTAAGATTGGGCCAATTTGTCAAAAAAGGGCGATTATATCACTTTCCTTCCAAATAGCTAGTTTACTAGCAATAGGGGTGCGAGTATGATTTTCCATCGGTTGGTGAGCTGGAGGAAAGTCCAGATTTGGATCTCCAAGACCGAAATGACGAAACTACCACTCCTCCGTCATAAAGTTCGTATAAACCGCGAAAGGATACGGGGACAGTTTCGTCAGGCCAGCCAAATAAGACCAAACGCGTCACAATATCCATCGAGAATCTTACGCGCAATCAGATTCCTAAGACCCCACTTTTGTTCACACGGATGTAAAACGGCATTTGGTCCTTCCCACCCAAAGTATAAGTTACGTATGTTAGTTTGACGATCGCTACCGTTAATCTGATGATTCAGTCGTAGAAAGATCATATCCAAGAAATCGTCTCGGTTGGATTATTCTAGCCGCTACCTTTCCTCCGTTAAAAATGAATGGTTGAGCAAACCCCACCTTGACCTTGACTAATTTTGAGGTTAAGAGTGAATCGAGTTAGACACCTTTGGTGCATGCTTAATCTAACGTGACTTCCTCTCGTACCAACGGTTTGGATCAACAAGAGAGTGTGGGTCCACCTATCCCTTGTACAGCCACATATTCTCCTTGGAGTGCACTCAAAGCCTTTGATCTCATCTATCCTATTTTTCCAAGGTACATAGACTCTGACAAAGTCTTGCACCGTAGAAAAACCAAAAGACTGAAAATCCAATTACTTCTATTCCAGACTCCCCCACTAGAATTTTGTCCTTGCCCGTATTTGGAAATGTATGTCTGATCGTGGCCGTTCAAGCTATTCCCCATCAAAGAGTGACACAAAATACTAGGATCATGCGGTGAATTAAGGTAGACTAGTTAGGAAAGAGGGTGACAGAAGCTGTCCAAGCTCCAAAGACTTTCAAACCCAACCCCCTCTTGTACAAATCTCACCCCCAGAAGTCCTAGAATCTGTGGAGCCTAACAATTTAAGATGGAATCCCAAAGATTCATCCTCCCCGAGTCCTTCATAAAAGAAAACTCTCTCTAGCCTCCTTCCATCAGTCCCCTCTGCCTCTACAGTTCTCCATGGCTACGACAGTTCCCATAGCCTACCAAGGCAACACATCGCTGGCCGTCACTGATTGGTTAAACAAAGGCGACAACGCATGGCAGATGGTCTCCGCCACCCTGGTAGGCCTTCAAAGCATTCCAGGCCTTGTAATCCTCTACGGAAGCATAGTCAAGAAAAAATGGGCCGTCAATTCAGCTTTCATGGCTCTGTACGCCTTTGCAGCGGTCTGGATTTGTTGGGTCACTTGGGCCTACAAGATGTCCTTCGGTCATAAGCTTTTTCCTTTCTGGGGCAAGGCCGGCCCGGCTCTTGGCCAGAAGTTCTTGATCAGACAAGCAGCTCTGCCAGCGACTACCCACAAGTACCATAATAGAACGGTTGAAACTGCCATGGCCACGCCTTTTTATCCCATGGCGTCGATGGTCTATTTTCAATGTGTTTTTGCAGCGATTACGTTAATTTTACTGGCGGGGTCTTTGTTGGGGAGGATGAACATTAAGGCTTGGATGATTTTCGTCCCTCTCTGGCTTACTTTCTCCTATACAGTAACCGCTTTCAGCATCTGGGGAGGTGGATTTTTGTTCCACTGGGGGGTGATTGATTATTCCGGCGGATATGTCATCCATCTATCGTCGGGAATCGCAGGGTTTGTCGCGGCTTATTGGGTCAGTAGTGCTAGTATTATACTTTAAAAACAGATTTTTCAAGTAAAAAAAAAAAAAAACACAGTTGCTGCCACAAGATACAGAAAATTTCTCAATTTCTCGATCATTATATGTGTACTCAACCCACGTTGGAATCTCTACTCTCATAATTTGATATGGGCACAACATAATCAAGTCAAGCAGCTTAATTTTATTTTAATTAAAATTAGGATGGTTGATTAATCCTAATCGTTTGTTATGGTGGAACAGGTGGGGCCACGGTCGACAAGGGATCGAGAGAGGTTTCCTCCAAACAATGTCCTGTTAATGTTGGCAGGGGCTGGGCTACTTTGGATGGGTTGGGCTGGTTTCAACGGTGGAGATCCTTACACGGCAAACATTGACTCTTCAATGGCCGTTCTCAACACAAATATATGTGCTGCCACCAGTCTTCTTGTGTGGACTAGCCTTGATGTCATCTTCTTCAAGAAACCGTCGGTGATCGGAGCCGTTCAAGGCATGATCACCGGGTTGGTTTGCATTACTCCTGGGGCAGGTAAATTTCATTTTCCAGTGATCAACAGATTATTTATCTTGAATTTTATGTTATTCGTGCAGTGTCACTATTCTTTACAACGTAATTTCGGATTTACACCAATAATATAATTTTTGTGTAATTACATACTAATATTTTGCATTTTTGTTATATTCTTGCACTTACTATTCGCAGGAAGAGGCTCTTTGAATATCTATCTCTTGACATCCGAATGGTTTTCTTATGTGAAGTTATGTTTTCTATTACAGTTATTATTATTTTTAGAAGAATTACTACTATTATCATTAAGAAAATGATAATTCTCACCTCCTGTAATTGTCTCACTCATGCTCTTTTAATGGCTTTTAGGCATTTATAATTCTCTTTTAAGTTTTCTTATTCAAAACTCAATATTTTACAATAATTAAATGTCCAAAAAATCATTGAGAGATGGGAGTAGGCCAAATATAGAGGTGATGATATCATCATTATTATTATGGCACTGATATACACCTTTTTTTTTTTTTGTACAGTGACACATGCATCTAGATAGAGAAAAAGAGTGTCCCAAATAAGAAAAGGGTGTATATATTATTATAATATATTAATAGTAATTATTGTTATTATTATTATTATTATTATTTACACATTCATAGTCAACATCAATGGTCCCTTTCCATTTTTTGTTGGGTTACGCCATCTGGTTTTATAAAAGTCAATGACTGATTTTGAAATAAGAATTATAAAGTAAATCATTTACACCCCTTCCTAAAACTAGTCCCCATATTTGTAGAAAGAAAAAGTAGTGACTCTAACCTTAGACCAACTTTATACATTTTTAATGGTAGACCCAGATTTTAGGCTATTCTGGCCAGGTTTAGGGGTAGAATCAGTCTTTTACAAAAATGCAAGGTAAAATTGCTTCCTTTAGGCCATTGTGACCTGCTCCTTCACCAAACCCTTCATAGGGAGGAGCTTCGTGCACCTAGGCTGAGATATGACTATCATATACCATTGAAGAGCTTTGTGACCTTTACTTTGAGACTCACTCTGGCTCTGCTGCACTAGACCGTACTCAATTCTTAGCAGTATGTTGTTGTGTCTTTCTTTTCTAACCTTTTATTTCTTTTGAGTCCATTTTCCGTGGAAAATATAGAAAATGGGTTACATCATGGTGCAGAAAACAAAGACCTTTGATCCCAAATCAATGCAAATGTACCTGTCAAATTTATTACGCTGTGACATTACATCGGAAACCTTGGCTTGGTGCAATTTATACCAATATAAAGAAAACACCATCTAGAGTAGGAAAGGCTGATTCAAACCAGAATGGAAGAGGTATGTTGAAAATGAGAGTTGAACATTCATAATTATCAAGAAACGAAAGGGTAAGTTTTAGTGGAAAAATAGCAGAGATTATATCCACTGATAAAGCTAAAAATGAACTTGTGGCTAAAGATGTTTCATGTTGAGAAACACTTCATATTACTCTCCATCTTAAACCTTCCATCTTCCCCAACTCACAGACCTGCATGTGTAAGCGACTAGTACAGCTTTAAATCAATGTTGAACGTATTACTCGTTTCCTCCGATTGTGGTATTGATCGGGCTACTATGGGATCATTACATCGCTTGTGTGTGTATCTGAGGCAGGTCTTGTTCAAGGATGGGCTGCTATAATCATGGGAGTACTCTCTGGCAGCATTCCATGGTTCACCATGATGGTCATCCACAAGCGTTGGTCCTTCCTCCAGAAGGTCGACGACACACTCGGGGTCTTCCACACTCACGCCGTTGCCGGTTTCTTAGGTGGTGTAACCACCGGACTGTTCGCTGAGCCGGAATTATGTGCCCTCTTTTTGCCAGTTACAAATTCTAGGGGAGGAGTCTACGGTGGTGTTGGCGGGGTTCAGTTTCTCAAACAGATCGTTGGCGGCCTTTTTGTCATGGGCTGGAACATTGTGTCCACATCCGTCATTTGTTTGCTCATAGGGTTGGTGATTCCGCTGAGGATGTCCGAAGAGCAGTTGACGATCGGCGATGACGCCGTCCATGGCGAAGAAGCTTATGCTTTGTGGGGGGATGGGGAGAAGTATGACTCTTCCAAGCATGGCTGGTATTCTGACGATACACTGCAAAAGAAGACACCTAGTGGGGTCACTCAGATCGTGTAAACCGAAAGAAGAGGGTGGTAAAGGTTAGGTAGACATTGTGTGAATGTTGCTACATGGAATATCTGTGTATGTAAATCGTCCATTGCTTTGGTTCTCGTGCAAGAATGGTTAGTTGAATTGGCACATTTGAGCATTGACTGTTTGCCTTTCGAAATTGATCTTATGGGGACAAGAGTAGAGAACGAAAGGGAGGCCATGTGAAAGCTGGGCGGCTTCCTACCAGCATCATATCATAAGTCATGCACTCTTTAATATTTGTACCATGTGTCAAATATAGGGTAGAGTTGTCAACCTTAAGATTATATATTCAAGGCGTGAAAATAGCATATTGCAAAATTCAAGGTAAGACTACGTACTATTAATCTTTGTGGTCTGTGCCTTCTTCGAACCCTGCATATGCAAAAGCTTCGTGCACTGGCTTACTCTTTTTTTACCATATATCAAACATATCCATGTGCAAAAACCTCTTATGTGAGAGTGTGTGTTAGATGTATGAATATTGTTGGCCCACTTCTTATAGCTAAGCTTTTAAATTAAATGGTAATTAAACAAAAACGTTTCAAATGCATCAATTCTTGTAACTGTTGCAGATATTAAATGTTTGATTTGGCTATATATATAGACGTCAAGCCAATAAGTTCAATTAGAAGATTCTCTCTCTCACAAGGCTAGTACTTGGTACTTTAGGCCCGTTGGAGCATAAATTAAGGACAACCTTACTAAGCATTAAATTAAATGGCTTCCTAAGTTGGAAATATCATAGGATTTTATGGAAATATAATCAGTGTTTTTTTTTTTTTTTTAAGAAGAAGAAGAATAAAGCATAATCACTGCTATTATTAAAAAGATTTTTTTTTTGGAAATTTCCATTTATTGACAAATAAAATCTTAGTATACAAACGTATTAAGCATCAAATGGCTTTCTAATGCCGAAAGAGATCGTTGGAACTTTGTCGAAATACAATCCACGTTATTGTTATCATCCTCGTTAAAAAGATTTTTCATTTTTATTTTTCATCATCATCATCATCAAAACCATGTCCAGATTAGGAGTGGGCTAAAATAATTTATTTATTTTTAAAACCTATTAGCAAATAAAATCTTAACAATACATTAATTCGGCTTATCATAATCGGACTCCATCTGTCTTTTCATGAGAGAGAGAGAGAGAGGAGGCAATGCCGATAATGTGGAGATATAATTTAACATTATCGGCGGATAAAATGGATAAAAATTTGTGGATATTCATTTGTTGTTTAAAATCTGTAGATATGGATAGAATAAAATAGATCATTGAAAAAAATAGATCAAATCAATTTGATGCACATGGATATCCATATATGTGCATACTCCTTTCAAAGAGCATTTCAAAAAATTAAGTTAGATAATAAATGAACTGTGGATGCTAATTTTTTTTAAAGATTTAAATAATTAATCTTAGTCGACATCTCCAAAATAAATGATTAATAAAAAAATCGTTGCATTTGGGTGATCCTACCTACTTGCTTTGTTTCTCCGACAAAGAAAAGTTACTAGCTCTAATTTTCAACCTCTATGACTTAAACTATAAAAATCTACTGCTTTTGAAATTTGATACCTAACCCAATTAAGGGACACTCGTTACTGACCGTGAGACTGCCTGTTGAACGTCTGATGGCATGCTGCTTTGACTAGAGCTATGCAACAATGAGATCTCCCTTGACCCTTAAAGCATGTGCTTGACGATCGCTTGGCAGTCTAACACTTTAAGGAAAAAGGTCAACATTTTTTCTTTTTACAGCAGTGATTATGAGGCAAATTACTTAAAACCTAAAAAGGGCAGTCCAGTGTACAAAGCTTGTGCCTATGTGGGGTTCAAGGAAGAGACGGACTACAAAGGTCTAAAACCTATTATTTTAATTTCTAAATTTACTTGAAATATTTTCAATACAACTTCTCCACAGTAGAGACCCAAGACTAATCATTACTATATTTCTACAAAATGAACGGCTCAGAAGCAGGAGGGTATGAACGTGATTCATTGAAGGATTTGATCGCCAATGTCCATGATAGTAGTAGGACCCTTTTGTCATAGGCCATGATGGTTTGACCCATCAAATCAAAACGACATTTTTATCTTGCCCCTAATTCTACCTCAAATTATAATACCCATACCATACCCCGGAGAAAAAAGGAAAATTACAATAACCATGCTATAAAGGGCAGCCTTGGTGTACGAAGCTCCCACTTATGCAGGGTCCGAGGAAGGGGCGGACCACAAGGGTCTATAGTAGGCAGTCTTACTTTGCATTTTGCAAGAGGCTGATTCCACACTTTAAACCTGTGACCTCAAGGTCATATGACTACAACTTTTACCGTTGTGCTAAGGCTTCCCTTCTACAATAATCATGCTATATATAATGGAAATACTGAGGTACGAGCAATCCAATGCACTGAAGAAACATAGAGAGTCTATATTTACATGGAAATAGTTGAAAATATATAAAAGGGCAATTAATAATAGGTAGAAGGGTATTTTAAAAATAGGTAGAGAATATTTTGAGAATAGGCAGAAGGATTAGGGTATTTTGACCCCAATGCTTTTGTCTTAACCCTAGCCATGACCCTAACACTATTTTGAGTCATAGTTATAGTTTTCTAACCCTAACACTATTTGGGTTAAAAAAATTGCCGGCCTTGATCCTAACTTGTACAAGTAAATTCTGGTCAGGGCTCCTTATTAAATATTTTAACACTTAAAAAATTAATTGCTAACAGTTATTGAGTAATTATATGTTTTTATATTAATAATTTTTATCTCATGCAAAATAAATTAGAACATTTCTACTAAAGAGAAATGGGTATTAGATCCGTACCAAAAGTAAAACATTTTTTTTATTTATCAAAATACATTTTCTTTAGTTTCATAAAAAAAAAACCTACAATGACATTTTAGTTAATATATAAAATCATAAAAAAATTGCTTGAGCTTCTATTATTTTTATCATTCACCTTACCCTAATAGGACATTGGGTCACATATTTTGACCCTAGCCCTGATCCTAATGGAAATTTCTTGATCTAAATCCAACCCTTACAAGTCAATTTGGGTCAAGTTCCCTAATTGGCCCAACCCTTTGCCTTCCCTAGGAACGATGTCGGGGAATAATAAGCTGCGTAGTCCACCTTTACATGATCATAATCGCTCATTCATTTCCTCCAGTTTTATTTTTCATACAAATAAGCAATACATGGTAAGGATAATTCTAGGTGCTAAAAAACTACGTATTATTTCTAAAGTTTCTAAAATGTGCACACTTTTTAACTACAAGACATCTAACCATGAAGCAATAGAATGAACAGGTGGGATCATTCAAAGGTATAGCTTCAAAAATTACGTTGCTACGCCATACCCATAGTGTGGTCAGTTTAGCATTCCTCATCCGTAATTGTGTGAAGTATGAACTTCAACAAATTAGACATAATTGGAAAAAGTTTCGGTCAAATTTTTGCAAAAGCATTTATATATTTTCTAAAAAGTAAACAAGAAAAACAAAAAATTTCCTCAAAATGAACCGGAATCAACCCTGGCAGGCAGCAATTTACCCGAACATGGACTGGAATTGAACAATTTCCTTCATAACTACGGTTATATTTGAGTCCAGGAAGGCAAGTGTTATGTTAGTTCTTCGCTCCAATGAGGAAAATAAGAAAAAGGAAAATATAAATTATGCTTCCTTTTTTAAATTTACTAATCAACCATTACCCGTGGGTATTTACATTTCACAAAGAGCCTATTATTGGGTTCACCAAAGTCAATGGCGTCGTTGTCACCATGGGAATGCACCACCTAAAATCCGCTAAAGCCGGCAGAAAACGAGAGAAGAAAAAAACAAGGGCAGGACTTTCCTTGCAGCCTCGGTGCACAAAGTTTCTGTCTATATGGAATTCAGGAAAGGAGTGGACCATAAGAGTTTATAATATGCAGTCTTATCTTACATTTTTTATAAGATGCTACTTTTATGCCTTAGAACCTGTGACCTCAAAGTCACACGACGACAACTTTTACTGTTGCTCCAGAGCTTCCCTTCTCCCTCTTGTAAAAAATAAAAGAGAATTCCTGATTCAGGCATTTCACAAATTCCCAATTTGGGTTGCTGACTAGAGTCCATGCCATTGTTTAAAAAATTAGGCCTCAAGTATCCTTTTCTTCTTCCTCTCATCAATTCAAGGTTTCTCTAACTACCTCTTTTGGAGCCTTGGTACAATGGTAAAAGTTGTCATCTTGTGACCTTGAGGTCACGGGTTTAAGGCGTGGAATCAGCCTCTTGCAAAAATGCAAAGTAAGGCTGCCTACTTTAGGCTATTGTGGCCTTCCCCTTCCCCAAACCCCGCATAGGCGGGAGCTTTGTGCACCGGGGCTGTCTTTTCTAACTACCTCTTTTCTTTTGATTTTGTATCTCATAATTTCACCGAATTCAAGCTCGAGTAAAATACAAGGAGATACAAATGAGCCTATGTTCTCGATAAAAGCAAACCCAAATTCAGAAGTAACTAAAACACTTCTAGTGCACGAAGCTACCATACACGTGGGGTTCGGGAAAGAAGTCTACCACAAAGGGCCTATAGTAGGAAATTTTACCTTGCATTTTGCAAGAGGCTATTTTCATGCCTCAAACCCAAGACCTTTAGGTCACACAGCAACAACTTAACCATTGTTCCAAGACTCCCCTTTATATGGTGAACAGATTAAAATGAGAGGGGAAAAAAATACCAGGATCTTCCACAAAATGGTTACCTGAATGAGAAGTAAGAAAAGGAGAATCATATGCTCAAATTAGAAATCGATTACATCCTGCATGATGTTGCCCTATAATGTTGACTGCAGCTTGGTTTCTTTGTTTGTGTGGTTCTGAAGTCCTGCTTGCCCAACTCATGTTGTTGTGTTTGAGTTACTTTCGTAAACGTTTTTCCTTGAGTTGGAAACAAAGGGTAGTCCTGGTGCACCGAAGCTTCTGTCTATGCAGGATTCGGGGACGAGACCGGCCACAATGGCCTAAATTAGACAGTCTTACCTTACATTTTTGCAAGAGGTTGATTCCTTGAGTCAGAAACACAGAGCCAAAATAGGTATTGAATGATAGAAAGTGTTCTTCTTGGTTAAATCCACAGCTGATGAAAAATCCACATTCTGTTATGTCGGCCCTGGAGGAAATGCAAAGTTGATCCCAGCTGATGACAATTGCCTCAGAAAATCGCAGGAAAAATGCAAAGCAGGAGCCGTTTGTTCGTTGAACAGGAATTAATTAAAAGGTTTAAAAAATATATAGAATATCATTATATTTTGACATTTTTGTAAAAATATCTAATATTTTTTTTTAATTTTATAAATTTGTTATTAAATTTTCATGAACTTTGCAAATTTGACATTCTATTAGTTTTTATCATCCTTCCCTGTTAATTTCTACAAATTTTCAATATTACTCTTATCTAACAGATGTCAGATAGACATTCAGTTGCGAAGAGAAGGATTTGGAAAATAGGGACTGCAACCTGGAGAGAAGGCGGACGTAGGGCAGGGGCGCAGTCAACCTGAGGGAGTAGGACCAGGGTGCTGTCTATTGGGGATCTGCTTGCTGTCCTAGCATGGGGAGGGGGGACGTGATCAGGTAGGGAAGTGATTGGTCTGGGTTGCGCCAACCGAAGGGGCCAATCTAGGTAGCGCATGTGGGGGATCTGGGGTTTAGTTAATGCCCTGGTTGCGCCAACAGGGATATAGGGGGCCAAAAAATGTGCTAAAAACAGGAGTTGCCGGAAAGAATAAGAGTAATATTGTTATTTAATAAAAATTAACAGGAAAAAAAGACAGTAAACTAACATAATGACAAAATTAAAAAATATTAATTTTTTTTACAAAATAAAAATCAAAACAACACTCAAATAAAAAATTTCTTATCCCAACATTTTCAAAGTTATGCCTACATTAATTACACAAGGCAGCTTCGTCTTTGGAAACAAATCTGGATTGCTTAAGAACAAGTTGCTTTATTTATTTATTTGGTAGGATCAGTAAGTTGCTTTGATGTCTTCAAGCAAATTCTCAATTGTTCTTGGCGCACAAGCGAGGATCCGTTCCATTTGGCAATAATGTAGATGAACCCAATATGGTGCAAGCCCACAATAACCAGCTTTGAGCCTCTGCATGATCAGATCTCCAAAGTAAGAAAAAAAATGTTCAGATTGAGAACAAGGAGTCTTCGGGTTTATGGTACAAGTGCTACTATCACGTCGTCTATGACTTCAAATTTTCTTCTTTTCTCTCGGCGCAACGGTAAAAGTTATTATCGTGTAAAAATAGCCTCTTGTAAAAATACAGGGTAAGACTGTTTATCATAGGCCCTTGTAGTCTACCCCTTCTCCGAATCTACACAGGTGGGAACTTTCTGCACCGGAGCTGCCCTTTTCCTCTTATAGCAGGTAAAGAAGAAAAATGCTCGTTCGGTCATTGAAGGGAAAATTCAATGCTGTTTCAGGACAATGGCCTCAAGTTATGCTTTCTGGCTAAGACAGAGTTTGTTCAAGTCATTGGAAACATGGAAAGATCTAAGAGCTTCTGCGTTTTGGGTCATCTTCTAAGCTCCGGAAACCGTTTTTTCCTGCCGTAGAAATTCTTTACAGCCATGAATGTGTCAAAGGTGAGCAGTAGATTTCCTTGTCCGTTGCTTCATTTTATACAAGCCACACATATTGTGCACAACCAACACGGCAGTGAATTTCCTCATTGACTTGTGCCAAAATGATCCAAACCATTCATCTATTCTATTTGAATTAGTCCCATTAAATATTCCAAGGCAACGGAAAAAGGACTTGAATGTGCATAAGTATCATTTTCACTTCAATTATTGTGGAAACTGCCACGAAACGTATTTCAGGGGAGATCTTAGGCTATCAGTGACCAACTATGTTAGATATTGTTGACGGTTCATGTTCAATTCATCCAAGGAATCAAGTGTCAAAATTAGAGCAGTAAAACTTGACCAATGCTGAAAATTGGCAACAAACGTATGTTTTAAGCAGTGCAGATAGAGGAAATACAATTCAGCTGCTCCGACTTTTACTCGATGTGCCCCGCAAATGATTGATTTAGAGCGTCCTCTCGTAGGGCCTACTTTGAATATCCAATCTCATTCCCAATTGAATGTGTTTATGATCGTCGATCATGAACTGTTACCAAATTCAAGGATCCGAAACCAATTTGTTTGGGGGTCAGGATTTTCAGACTGGGATGATTTTTCAGGCCTTGGAAATGAGGACAGGCCCTTGGTTCAAATCTACAACAGGTGACTGCACGTGCACAACTTGGAGAATTCCTTCATACCAGTCAACATAAATTTAGATCATCTTAATCTGATGATCGAGCTCCAGATGAAGGGTTCTGATCACTCTCAAGTTCAGTGGTGGGACCAGCTTCATTTCTGTAGCACACGTCATATCTCTTGCGGTAAGATCGTCTCGCAATATCATTGACTGATTAAATTTCCATGTTTTTCCGTATAAGACTGGTAACATCAACCTCACCAGCCCGCGGTCCCTTCTTAGTCAAAAGTCTTAGTCTTCTTCCTCCGATTTCTCTCTAGAGGCCGTGTCCCTTAAACCCCTCTTCTCCATCTATCTTCTCTTTATCACTGCAAAAACAAGAACAACAAGAAGAAAACATGTCATCTCTCTCTTCTCCTTTCCTCCTCTCTCTCCTCCTCCTCCTTTTTGAACCTATCACCTCTGCAGATGTCTCTCCAGGTTCAATTCTCAGAGCAAACGATCTCAACACTACATGGACTTCACCAAATCGTACTTACTCCTTTGGCTTCCTCCAAGATAGCCAAAACCCATCTTCCTTCATCGCTGCAATCTCCTCTGTTGGAATCTCCATCTGGAGAGCCGGCTCCGGCACCGTCACCGTCGATTCAGGTGGGTCACTCGAATTCCAAACCAGCGGGAATCTCCGCCTCGTCAACGGATCTGGCACCATCATCTGGCAATCCAACACGATAAACCGCGGAATTACGACGGCTAGCCTCGATGATTCCGGCAATTTCTCTCTAAGGAACAGGAGCGGTACAATTTGGGATACATTCAATAATCCGACCGATACAATTGTAGAGAACCAGAATTTCACTATTGGGAAGGTTTTGCAATCCGGGTTTTATTCATTTCGTCTCACTAGTTCTGGAAACCTGACTCTGAGGTGGAATGGTACGATAGAGTACTGGAATCAGGGTTTGAATTCCAGTTATGATGCAAATAGGACACTCACTTCCCCGAGTTTGACGCTGCAGCCTATAGGAACGGTATCCCTTTTCGATCTTTCGCTTCCTGCTCCTGTTTTAGTAGCTTATAGCAGTGATTATGGTGAAGCTGGTGATATCATGAGATTTTTGAGGTTGGATTCTGATGGAAATTTGAGGGCTTACAGTTCTATTAGAGGCAGCGGAGTCGTAAACATTAGATGGTCTGCTGTTGCAGATCAGTGTGAAGTTTATGGGTATTGTGGTAACATGGGTATCTGTAGTTATAACGATACTGGTCCCATTTGCGGATGCCCATCTGAGAATTTTGTGCTGGCGAATACGAATGATGGCAGACAGGGGTGTAGGAGAAGGCAAGAACTTGCTGATTGCCCTGGTAGTGCTACCATGTTGCAATTGGATCATGCCAAGTTCTTGACTTACCCGCCTGAACTTAACAATGATATTTTTTCTGCTGGAACCACTGCATGTAGAATGAATTGCCTTGCTGGTGGATCTTGTGTTGCATCCACCACACTAGCTGATGGGACTGGTATGTGTTACTTGAAGGCTTCAGATTTTGTTAGTGGGTACCAATCTGCTGCACTTCCGAGTACATCTTTTGTGAAAGTCTGCGGGCCTGCTGTCCCTAACCAGGCCACAACTGCGTCCAACCAGTCAGGGACCAGATCGTCTGGGTCTCGTGCATGGGTGATTGCTGTGGCTGTAGTGGTTAGTATTGTGGCATTGTTTATTGTTGAAGTTGGGCTATGGTGGGGTTGTTGCAGGAACAGAGCTACATTTGGAGGGTTATCAGCACAGTATGCCCTTCTTGAGTATGCTTCTGGGGCCCCAGTTCAATTCTCATACAAAGATCTTCACCGTTCAACGAATGGATTTAAAGAGAAACTTGGGGATGGAGGCTTTGGATCTGTTTATAGAGGTGCACTTGGGAATAAAACCGTGGTTGCTGTTAAGCAACTTGAGGGGATTGAGCAAGGTGAGAGGCAGTTTAGGATGGAGGTTGCCACTATTAGTAGCACCCACCATCTGAACTTAGTGAGATTGATTGGTTTTTGCTCTGAAGGCCGACATAGGTTGCTGGTCTATGAGTTCATGAAGAATGGGTCGCTAGATAGTTTTCTTTTCTCTTTGGAGTCAGCTGGAAAATTGGATTGGGATGCAAGGTTTAATGTAGCACTTGGGACTGCAAGAGGGATTACATATCTGCATGAGGAATGCCGAGATTGTATAGTTCACTGTGATATAAAGCCGGAGAACATCTTATTGGATGAGAATTACAATGCCAAAGTTTCGGATTTCGGTCTTGCAAAGCTTATTAGTCCGAAAGATCATCGTCACCGGACATTGACAAGTGTTAGGGGAACCAGGGGATACTTAGCTCCTGAATGGCTTGCCAATCTTCCTATCACTTCGAAATCTGATGTTTATAGCTATGGTATGGTGTTGTTGGAGATTGCAAGTGGCCGAAGGAACTTCTATGTCTCTGATGAAACAGCTAGGAAGAAGTTCTCAGTGTGGGCGTTTGAAGAATTTGAGAAGGGAAACATCGACAGCATTGTAGACAAAAGGCTCGAGGAAGTGGATGCTGAGCAATTGACAAGGGCAATTCAGGTGAGCTTTTGGTGCATCCAGGAGCAGCCATCGCAGAGGCCATCGATGGGTAAAGTGGTGCAGATGCTGGAAGGGATTACAGTGATTGAGAAGCCTCCAGCTCCAAAGGCCATAGAAGGGTCTGTTACTGCCACCAGTACGAGTGCAAGTAAAAGCATCAGTGCTACTTCTACGTTTGTAGGTTCAGCCCCTGCCCCCTCTTCAGGTTCTTCTCGACGAGCATTGAGTTCAAACATTGAGAGGGCGTCCTCTTCCTTACTTGTGAAGGACGAGACCAGCATTGAGTGATCAATAAGCAAGTTTCTCTTGCCTGCGTTGATCATTTGCATGCAAGGGCGCGTTACACGCTATGGTTCGTCGAATCTTAGTTACAAAGATGTGTTAGAAGGCAGGGGATAGATTGACGCTGAAAGTTAAGATGTGATTCTGAATTGCCTAGGGATCTTGAGACTTGTAGAAGTGTACCATGCGACATATTTTCTGGTAAGAATCAACCAACTAATGGTTTCCTTTATCATTTAGCTATTCTATCATTGTTCACAGTTGAGGCCTTATCCATGTGACACGCCTTGGCTAGAGTTTTTGTTCCACTATACATTGTACAAGCCTGCTCCTAGTTGGACTTGGAGGAGATTACTCTTGTATTCAGATGATTTGTAAGGCAATAATTTTGATATTAAAGATGGCATTAGCATTACCTCTGCGTTTATATTGTTGACAAATGTGATCTTAAAAATTGGTGAACTACATAATTTTCTTGCATGAATCGTGGAGTTTTCAAGTGATTTGGGTTATTTCATCAAACTTAGAGATGCTTATGTTGTTGACAAACGTGATCTTGACAATTGGTTAACCCCATAATTTTGTGTATAGGAATTTTGCTTACCATGTCTGCTAAAACACAAAACTGAAATAACATAACCTTGAATTCAAGATTATTGAAAATATTTGTGAAACCTAGAGTTATGGAGAGAAGCATTAAAACTTAAAGGATTTAAAATCAGCTGAACTAAAATAGAGTATATGGAATGCAATTTTAGCGAGGAGTGAGAGTGAAGTACTTGTAAAGATTGATAACCAAGAAGTCCATGTAAAAGACCACCTTTGGTACTTAGGATCGATGATTTATGAGAGTGGAGAGATTGAGAGGGAGGTTACTTGGAAAATCCAAGGGGGTTGGAACAAATGAAGATGCCCAGCTGGACTTTTGTGCGATTGGCAGGTGTTATTCAAATTAAAAGGAAAATTCTATAGAAGGGCTATAAGGTCGGCCATGCTCTATGGATCAGAGTGTTGGGCAGTTAAGGAATGTTGTATTCATAGGATGAGCGCAACGGAAATGAGGATGTTGAGATGGATGAGTAGTAAGATAAGAAAGGAAAGAAATAAGAATAAAAACATTGAAGGAAACTTAGGGGTAGCACCAATAGGTAACAAGATGAGGGAGATTAGATATAGATGATTTGGACATGTCCAACGAAGACCGAAAACATCACCGGTTAGGAGAGTGAGGCAATACAAGTAGAAGGTTCTAAAAGGACAAGGGAAGGGCCATAAAGAATGTGGATAAAAGTGATGAGAAAAGATTTTAATACTTTGGGATTAAATGAAGCCATGGTACTTGATAGAGGGGAATGGAAGAACAAGATTCATGTGACTGACCCCTAATTGGGATAAGATCTTGATGATGATGATAATCTGTGAAACCAAAGAATGGCAGGGGACTTTCTGCGACTTTGATAGTTGTAAAAGCTTAAAACAGTCATACAACATGAGCTAAGAAATTAGAGATGAAGAGATTGTATAATCAGAAATTTTGTGGCGAAACTGAAAAAAAATTGTGAGAAATACTGTATCAGGTTGTTATTGTAAAGGCAAGCATTTGATCCGTAGAAATTCACACTCCCGAGTGAAAAAAAAATTCGGATAGAAGAAACCAAGGATGCATATCCCAGATGGCCCTATTACTTTCAGTTGGTCTAAATGCTACAGGAGAGATGACTGTTAATGAGTTCGTGCTTTGGAAATCTGGATCTTTATATAAAATGAATAATGAAAGCTATGGCAAGTCATCTATGGAATTCAACAAGTCTGGATATTTATATGCAAAAAATGGCGAAGCCCATGGCAGGCCAGCCGTGAAATTCAACTGCAATAGCTTTATATGAGATGTATATATGGAACTAAGTCTGAGGTCTCCAATCTCATTTGCGTAAATTGATACAGCAAAGTGTTTGTAAGCCAAAGGGCATTGTTTCGGAGAGAGGAACTTCTCAGAGGGACCAGTAGTCAAGATGGAATTGAATTCTATGCTGCATCGCACGGTTTCCACCGACCCACTACTGAATTCCCTTGCAGCTGAATACACTGTATTGCATTCCACATGTCATGAATTCTACTTGGAAACCAAAAATTTGATTGCCGTCTTGCCAATATGAATTTTTGTGGGGTCAGTTAAGATGGAAATCAATTCAACAGGACCCCATAATGGAAACAGGGATAGCCGAAACCATATCTACTCAAAGGTACACAGTACAGCAACCTCTAAAAAAGAAAAGAAAAAGTACACAGTAAAGCATCCCCACCAGGAAACAGTCCTGACATTATTGTTTGACTGTGTTACCAAAAGGTGTTTGTGGTGCTTGAGATGAGATGATCTAATGTGATCTAAGATGAAATGAACCATATCACTGTTAGTGGCGTTTGAGCTGTGATGAGATGAAAAGTAACTCATCTTCACTCACAATTAACTTAAACTTTTATACAAAATTAAGTCATATGAAGCTAGATCTCACATCATCTCATCTCATATCAAATCATTTCACCCTAAGAACCACTAACACCATGCGAAATTTTCAAATTAAGAAAGTTGAAATTAATAAAGGAGAAGGTTAAATCCAATAAAACTTGGAGAAGCCTTCATGTCTATCAAAGCGTAAGTGTGAAATTTAGCAATTCAGTTGTTAGTAGAATCGAACTAGATAGTACAAGAACACTGCCCTAGAATAGACAGAGACTTCTGATTCTTTACATATTAATCAGTTGTTCTGGGAGTCATGCATACATTAGCAACCAGGGCAGTAATCATATTGGACGTCTCCGAAGAAACGGGCAGATGTACAATGGATGTATGCACAAAGTTACAAAAGTCTCCGAATGTAATATCCTTAATTTTTGGATAAATTGAAAATTTATTAAATCAATTAAATTAAAAATGTATAGATGGAATTTGATCCTAAAAACTTAAGAATTTGAAAGTTCTCGTCAATAGGATTCCAACACCATAAAGAACGTGGAAAACGGAGCTCAAACGAGGGAGTTATGAGTTGTTGAAGCTATAGGGGTAAATTGGTAATTTGGCAGAAACGTATAACACATGGGCCCGAATTGATAATGACACCCCCCTTCTTCTACACGTTTCTACCGGATCTGGCAAAATCGCCAGAGAAACCAGCGGAAAGAGACGTGAAGGGAAGAGTTTCTCTTTCCCTTAAACTCTATGGCTTATATCTTTCCCCCCTCAGGCGCCAAAATACGCCACCTTTCCCCGGTTTCAGTGAGTTTTCATCAAAACCTTAGTTCTGAAAATTTTAAGTTTTTCGGTGAGTAGAGCTCCGGCAACGTCCACCAACGAGGTAAGTCTTAATCCCTTAAATATTTATTTATTAAATAGGATATATAAATAGAAATACATAAAAAATCAGGAAAACTACGTCTTTCCTGGGAATCCTGTGCACGCTACTGTTGGGACGTGATTTCATAGATGAGACCATATCTGTTTGCAAATCGGACCTTCCATTTAGTGCATGATAGACCCAAGAATAAACCCTTTAAATTTGGGAGAGATCCAACGGTTGGTTTCTCCAAAAAACATGAAAACCAATACCTAGGGAAGTTTTTAGGGCTTGGGAAAAACTGCTTAAAAAGCATAGTTTTTTGCAAAATCAATGCAAAATGAGGGTAAAAATGAAATCTAGATGAAATTTTGAGAAAAACGGTGCAAAAATCGCAAGATTTGGACACCTGTGGGCTTGCCGGAGAAGACCGGAATCCGGTCGTCTTCTCCGGCGGCGGTGACCGCGTCGGTGCCTTGGCACTGATGTCCAGCAGGACGCCCCAATGGAGACGCCGCACAGGTGGTAGTTGTTGTGCGCGCGCGGGCTATCTCGGTGGGTCGAGACGCGCGGCGTCCTGGCGGCTGTGAAGCGCGCGTCACGGTACCGAAGATGCACGCAGCGCGTCCCCGATGCATTTCTGGAAGGCGGGCCTCTTTGTGACGCCAGTTTACGTCGATATAAGCCAGTGTAAACCAACTCCGCCGGTGCAGACCACTTATGGTGGTCGGTCAAGCCCCATTTACGTATATATGCACTTAAAACTTGATTTTTGGGAGCTATAGGAGTCCAAATCACAATCCGAAAAAGGCGTTGTGATCGTATTGACAACGCGGACCTAGTTTTAGCTTAAAAACTTATAAATGACCACTTTTAATTTAGAAAGTTTTTAAAATAGTAATATGACATAGGCATGTGCACTTGAACATACCAGCTAAGGGGATTTATTAGCAAGCTAAGTGGTTTCACATTGAGGTAGGTGATGACAATTAATGCTTTTCTTTGATTTTAAAAACATGCATAAACATAGCATCATGAGTGATTGTGTTTTAAATTGCATTTATTATTTGCCGTTGATTTCATGAGACTTAGAGTACATTATGATTATTACAAATTGAAATCTTTTATTGAATAAACCCATGACAAATGTTTTTATGAGCATGATATTAATTAATTATGCTTAAATAGAGACCTCTTTTTTATTATATATTGAAAATACATGGATTTGCATGGAAATAAGAATAGAGGCTAGTTAGCTGGTCTTTTTTATAGGCTGACCCCAGGATGAGGGGCGTGCCTTGGGGATTGCGAATTACGAGTACTCTTGAGTTTTAGCATATACATATGATTTTTGTGTTTTATATTTGATGACGGGTGCTCTCACCCGGTGGGCGTCATGCTAGGAGGGATAAGGCCGGCCACCCACCTTCCGAGATTGTAATGTAATGATATTGTGATATGATAGACACTTGCCCATAAGTGACATTCGGTAGGGATTTGGTAACATGGATAGTCCACACCACCGGTCTGGGCCTTTCCATGGGGACAGACACTAAGTCTCCCGTTATGGTGTCGACGGAAAGCGGCGGTGGTTGAGACCCATGGAGGGTTTCCACTACGGCATGACAACCCGTATTCTTATTATGTGTGCGTGAATGATAATCATGGTTATGGATGGTATGCCTGGGTGTGACGACACTCAGAGGTTGGCTATGAGTACTCATAATCAATGATATTAGTGCGATGTTGTGAGACCCATTACCTTATGTGCCCTTATTCATATTGTATGTTCATTTGCATTGATTCATGTCATGTTTTAACTCCATGAAATGCATGTTTTAGCATATGGAATAAATTGGCATTATGTTGGCATGACTTATGATACTTTTATCTTCATATATGATAGAATTTTTATTTTATCAGTACTGTTATTCGTTTATTTCATTTTATTACATTAATTGTCTATGTACCTACACAAGCGATAGCTTGCCGAGGCATTACTTTGTTTTGTAATGCCTTAGATCTTGAGCGCGATAACAGGAAAGGCAAGGCCGTTGAGAAACCGTGAGAGCTGCAGGAGATCCTTTTTTCTAGAATTTTAGATAGTGATGTGAGTCAATAAACATGATTATCATTTGAATTTAATTATGGATTGTATACTTTTATTTTATGGAGTTGATTGAGATGTTTAGGCATATATTGGACATTTATATGAGATGTTATGATGGATAGACCCTAGGCCATATTATTATTGTGTTTTGGATATTTATTAATTCAAAATAAAGGCACTGATTCATTTGACGTTGATTGATACAAGTATTGTTTTAAATCTATTATCATAAAAATTTATTTATGTTTTAAATTATATATTTGACATTTGAGAAAGGAAAAATAACACCCGTAGTTTTTAAGAGATGTTTTAGTAAAGTGATAAATAAAACGTTTCTCATGGGATCCCAAATGCTCTTATTAAAAATGCTATTATTATTATTATAAAAAAAATGTCTTAAAATCCGGGGTGTTACACTGAATAATTGAAAATTTCTTAAAGAAGTTCACAAATTTTGATGCCCTCGTGCATTCCTAAATAATTCAACAATTATTATGTTTTGCAAACCAATGCATACTTATGCAACTTAACATGAACTTACCGAATAAAATTTGCATGTACTGTTTGCAATTAGTTATAGATCCAAATAAAAAACTAAAATTGACATCTCAATAATGTGTTGTTGCAATTTTTTGTAGATTTTTCACGAATGTTTATTGAATTTCATGAATGTTTGCCTTGCTGTCTATGATGTACATATAAAGAGGGCAGCCTCGGTGCACAAAGCTCTTGCCACAAGGGCCTATAGTACACAGCCTTGCCTTGCATTTTGCAAGAGGTTGTTTCCATACTTTGAACCCGTAACCTCAAGGTCACATGTTGACAACTTTTACCGTTGCACTAAGGCTCTCCTTGTTGAACGATTCAGAAATATTGCTCAATTAGAGAGAGAGAGAGAGAGAGAGAGAGAGAGAGAGAGAGAGAGAGAGAGAGAGAGAGAGAGAGAGGGGTTGGTTTGATAGCTTAAATAAAGAACAAACCATAGGTACCATTCAAAAGAAAAAGGAACTCAATATCCATAGCTAAATGGACATAATAGAAACCTGTGTCGAGTAATCTATCAACAAATCTTGCCTTTACTGCACTACTCTTTCTCCAAGAAGGCATGATTTGCAGATCATATACAAATAGAGTTTAGACGAATAAAATTTTAAAAAATAACAAAGAGAAAAGAAATACAAAATTCATCAACAAAATAATTGGAAATATATAGAAATGATATTCCCCTCTTCTATGGACATATTCCTTGCCCTTTATAGTGATCTTTTTGGCATTTGTGGCTTTCTCTTTGGTTTTGCAATAGGTTCTTGAATTTAGATTTCTTACACAAAGGATCCAAATTGTCCTTTTCATATGTAGAATCATCCAATGTTAGAATTTTTTTAACTAACAGACATCCAAATATGTAGCCATCATGCGAATGGCTCGGCCCTTTTTGAAAAGTTGGGTTTTTTTTTACTCTCTGGTACAGCAATGAAAAGAAGGGGAGCCTTGGTGCAATGTTACAAGTTGTCATCGTGTGAGCTTGAGGTCACAAGTTCAAGGCGTAGGAACAGCCTCTTGCAAAATGCAAGGTAAGGCTGTGTATTTTAGGCCCTTGTGGTTCGCCCCTTTCCCAGACTCCGTATAGGCGGGAGCTTCATGCACCGAGGTTGCCCTTTGGTACATCAATGAAAAATGTTACAAGGACTGACATATGAGGAGCCCATTGATCACAAATCACTTCCAAATTGCTTCTCTTAATAGGTCCCACCTTTGGGTGGTCACCGATCTCACCCATTCATCTCATTGTCGACATTCGATTTATTGTAAACCTAAAATTCTAAGGGGCTGAAATTTGTGTTTTGGGAGTTTGATTTAAGAAAGAGAAAAATGCTTTCAAAAATTACATGTTTCCTTAGCAAAGAAGTATGCTTTCAAGGACTCACATGTGTCGTGTCATAAAAAGAGGGCTTTCGTGCAAAGGTTAAGTTGCCGTTGTGTTATCTAGAGGTAAGGGTTTTGAGGTGTGAAAATGTAACACCCCGGGTTTTTTTCTTTCATTTTTTTTCATAATAATAAAAATAGTCGGGATCTCAAAATCAAAAGATTTTATTAATTATTTTATTAGAATATTTACTGAAGACCTCCGGGTGTTATATCCTTTTTCTAAAAACATCACAACTACGATTAAAAGATAAATATAAGTACGTAGCAATAAATTTAAGATAATATCAGTATCAAATCTAACGTCGAAATCAACGTCACCTTTATTTTCAAAACAATAAATATAAAAAAAGCATAATAATGTGGCCCAGGATCTGTCCATCATAATAATCCACAATACTTAAAAACAAGTCCATAATATATATGTCATAATCAAATCTATCGAATGAAGGTATACAGTCCATAAAATAGGTTCAAACAGTAGTCTATCTAACTACTCACATTGAGCTATTTATCAGTCAAATCAAGTGGTCCTCGCTACTATCACTGTCCTTCCATGGCCTTGCCTTTCCTGTTGTCACGCTTGATATTTGTGGCACTGCAAAACAGAGCAATGCCTCAACAAGCTATTGCATGTGTAGGTATATAGACATTTAATGTATTAATAAGGAAAATAAAATCGAATAACAATGTTGATATAATGTGTATGTCAATTATCCATGAAAATATAAGTATTATAAGCAATGCCAATATGGTCTTAAAACATTATATGTAATGAAACATGCATCTCATGGATTTAAAACATGATGATCTCATGGATGTAAAACAGGATATAATCCAATGTAAATGATCATACAATAACAAATAGGGCATCCCAAGGTACGTGAGCCCCACAAGTGTCCCATACACTCGTATAACAGATCATGAGTACTCATATCAATTCTCTGAGTGTCGTCGCACTCAAGCATATCGTAACACCTCCATGCTCATTATGCAAGCATACAGAACAAGAGTATGGATTGTCATGCCGCAGTGGCAAGCCCTCTAGGGTCTTAACCACCGCCACTCCCCGTCAACCCCATAATAGGAGACTTAATGTCCGTCCCCATGGAAAGGCCCAAACCGGTAGTGTGGGAAAGCGATCTGTGGGCAAGTGTTTGTCACATCACAATCACATTATAATTTCGGAGGTTTAGTGGTCGGCCCTACTCCCTCCTAGCATGACATCCACTGGGTGAGAGCACTTGTCATAAATCACAAGCATGGAAATTGCATATCTCGTAAAACCAGGAGCACTCGTGACTCACAATCCCCAAGGCACACCCCTCATCCCGGGGTTAGCCTGTCAAAGGACTAGCCACCAAGCCTCCATCATCAATTTTATGAAAACCCATCAATCTTAGTGATGCAATAAGGAAAGATAATTACTAATCATATATAAGATACACGATATCAATCTCATAAAACAATCGATCATGAAAACCCATTCAATATACTATCGAAATCTAATATCAATCATAGCATAAAATGTTGAATCTCACAAAATCTCAGAATAAATAAACAAATGACAATCAATCACAATCAGCCATGAATGTTATGATAATGCAGAGTTTTAGAAATCAAAACATTTCATTAAATGTCGTCACCTACCTTAATGACAGATAACCCAATTCAATGGTGTAATCCTCTTAGATCGCACACTCAGATGTACATGTCAGTATCACAGTACTATTTTGTGTTATTTATTTCATCTCAGTGAAATCTGTGGTGATCAACAGTTGGATCGTTCTCTAAGATCTCTATTTATGATTTGGTCCTTAATCTTATTAATCAGTCCTATGTCATGTTCATCTACTCATTTTTGTGCACATCTATAGTTTACACCTTGATCTGACGGTCAGATCATCCTTAGATCAATAATTTCCTAAGATCTGGGTAAATCAATGGTCCAGATCAATTACTAAAGTTATTACATCTAATCTGATCCTTAGGACCCTCCTTAAGTATCATATATTATCTAGTTGTTCAAGTCCTGGGGCCTAATCACCCTTTAATTAGTTGGATCTATGTGATTTGATGTTATTTTATAAATTTGACCTAACTAAATGTGATTAGATCAAGATTATAATGTTAAAATCATATTCACATCATATAGACGGCTCTAACGGACCTTTAAGATCGAAGATTTGGCTTATGTAACCTCTAGAATCTTAGAAAAACCATTTTAGAGCAAAATCAGATCAAAAACTGAATTTTACACCTATTTGCACCGGCAGGAGGGCATTTACACTGATTTACACAGGCGAAAAAAGGGTTTTACACCGCCTTACATAGGCGGAAAGGAGATTATACCAGTTTACACCGGCGTAATCCAGTATGATGGGGCTCCCGCATGCGCCATCGGCCCCTGTGCATCCCAGTGGACATCTTGGGTGCACCGTCCATCGGGGATGATGAACCCGAGACATCCCCCTTCTTTTGGCTTGATCGAAGCCCTAGATGCTCCGATTTTTTATCTGTTTTTGTCATTCCTAAGGTTTTTAAGTCCAAAGATCACAATGAATGGCTTAGATCTACCATCTAAGGAGTCCTTAATGTGGGTCTAACCATGTTCCACGGTTTTGACTTCCTAGGCCATCCAACTGCCGTTCAATCGAGATCCTGCCTGGATCTGAGAGGGGAAAGTTGGGAATTGATGTGAAAAATAAGTTAGAGTGTGTGACTTACCTGATTAGAGTCGGAGAGTGGAGATCAATGTGCTCCTATGCGTGCAAAGTTTTGTTCGTTTTAACAGCATGCAAAGGGAAAAGAGGTAGTTTTTCTCTGGTTGTTTGGCGTGGGAATGGAAGGGGGAACTCATTTTTGTACGGTTAGATCCGATCTCCTCACATGGAAAGGTAGATCACCGCATTCCTCCATTAGAGCTGGAATAGGAATGGAAAGGGGTGTCGTTATCAAAATGGCCCCCTCTAATTCATGTCCATGACAATTTACCAATTTATCCTTATAACTTAAAATGGTCATATCTCACTCATCCGAACTTCGTTTTCAATGTTTTTTATTCTGTTCAATTTCTATCGACGTGTACTTTCTAAATTTAGTGGTTTCAAAACCAAATTCTATGCATAAAATTTTTAATTAATTAATTTTATTTTATTACTAATTTAGGGTTAAAAATTGAGGTTATTACAGAAAATAGTCTCTTGCAAAAATACAAAATAAAGATGTATAGTATTTTGTGGTCCACTCTTCCTCAAATTCTGCATATGGGGGAGCTTGGTGACTGGCTTTGCCTTATTCTTTTTTTCTTTACATGTACTATACGATCGTGATCCTACTAGTTATTCTAGTAGAGGATGATGAGCCCCAGTCTTCTGCACTAATTTTATCTTGGTTGAATATTGCTAGAACTTTCATTTAAGAACCCTTTTTATGGTTTTGCAAAAAAATATAAACTAATAGTTTTTGAAAAATTATAATCAGCTCATATAATATTCATTTGAGATGGAACCAAAGTCATGTTGTTTAGCTATGAACAGTCTATAAGTTTATCGGTATGGCTCCAACCTCTACACATAGATTTTCGACCAGTTTGTTTTCTATGTGCAAAGTGCAAGCTCTTTACATACTAGAATCATCCCATACACACATTCTTTTCAAATTATTAAAATATCCACAGCAAGAGGCTCGAGCAATGAAATGAACAAGTCAAATTATCCAAGGGTGGGCTCCACCATCTGTGGTTAATTGACCCTCTTATATGTAGCTGCAAAACTCCACCAAAGCTGGTACTAAGCCCGGATAAAAAAGGATGAGGGTTTTGCATGAAGTGCCAGTTGGCAAGTAAAACCTTTTTGAAGAAGTTAAAGATCGTTTTGTTATTTTCTCTTCTTACTTGCAAATAAATATGCATATATATGTATATTAGTTTGTAAGTAAGAAAAAAGATAATGAAAATTATCTTCTGCTTCTTCAAAGTATGACAACCCTAATATAACATGAATCGATCACCGACATTCCCTCAAGCTAGGATGTCTCCTGTAAGCAATTTGCTACATCGGATCCTGGGTATAGAGAAAAATGAGCACGGGTTGTTAGGGCATTTTTTCAGAAGCGATGTGCTACGTTGGATCTTGGGTGCAGTGGAAAATGGCTAAGGGTTGCTAGAGCGTCCCCTTGAAAGTGACACCCTGCATCAAAACTTAGGGGCATTGGAAAGTAGGCATGAGTTCATATCATGGGGTCCAAAAGTGCATGAGTAAATAGGCTATCTCAAGTTCATAATATTTGTATTACCACATGGAATATAGGAACATTAACAGATAAGAGTATGGAGTTAGTATATATGATGAAACGTAAAGGAGTCAATATTGCTTATATCCAAGAAACTAAGTGGAAATGGGCTAAAACTAGAGAAATAGATGTATATAAGCCCCGGTACGTAGGAAAGGATGATAACAGAAATATAGTAGGAATAATGGTGGATAAAGAATTAAGGATAAAGTTGTAGATGTAAAAGAACTAGTGATAGAATTATAATACTAAAACTCGTTCTAGGAGAGCAAATAATAAATATAAGTGTATACGCATCACAAGTCGAGTTAAAAGATATGACCAAGAGACAGTTTTGGGAAGATATGGAAGGCATCATGTAAGAAATTTCGAACACATAGTGGATATTTATAGGAGCATACTTAAATGACCATGTGGGAAAAGAAAAGGAATGATGTGACAGGGTACATGGAGGGTATTATATCAGATAATGAAATAAGATGGGTAAAGCTATCCTTAATTTTGCTTTGGCATGTAACTTGGCCATTAAGAAAAGGGATGAACACTTGATAACCTTTAAAAGTAAACTCTCTAAAAGCCATATAGACTTTTTGTTACTTGGGAATATTGAAAAATCCATGTGTAAGGATTGTAAGGTGATACCTGATGAGAGTTTAACCTCACAATATAAGTTAATGGTTATGAATATTTACATTAAAAGATAGAAGAAATAAAATGAACTTAATAAGTACTCAAAAACTAAGTGATGGAACTTAAAAGGGGAGAAAATAACCTCACTCACAAATAAATTAATGATAGAAGGAAACTAGAACAACGAAACAAAAGTAAATACCATATGGATTAATATGGTCAAGTTTATTAACAAAGTTTCAAATGATGTCATAGGAGTATCTAAAGGTAAAAGGTAATAAGTAAAGAAAACTTGGTGGCGGAGTGAAACAGTGCAAAAACTTATTATAGACAAAATGTGTGTTTTAAAGTATGGCAGAAGACTAAAAATAATAAAAATTAAAAATAGTATAAAAATGCTAAAAAGGTTGTTAAAAGAGTAGTAAGGAAGGCTAAACTTAAGGCATATGATGATCTTTATAATAGACTAGGATTAGGAGAAGGTGAGAAAGACGTGTTTAAACTTGCAAAAATAAGATAATAGAAGGGTAAGGACTTAGACCATGCTAAGTGCATTAAAAGTGATGATCAAATGGTAACAGTCAAAGATGACAAGATCAAACAAAGGTGGGAAAGTTACTTCAAAAATTGTTAAATGACATTTGCCTTGAGAATATAGGGATTGAAAGTACTGTAAACCTATATAACATTGGACATTATAGATACGATTGTAAGATTAGAATATCTAAAGGAAGAGGCCTTGAAAAAGATGAAATTAGGAAAGGCCTTGGTGCCTGATGGTATACCAATAGAAGTTTGGAAGCATATGGAAGATATTAGAGCAGTTTGGTTGACCAAGTTATTTAACAAGATTATAAAATAATAAAAAAAAATTGGATATGGAAGAAAAGTTCTATTATACCAATTTATAAGGATAAATGAGACATATAAAGCTGCACTAATTATTGAAGGATCAAACTTATGAGCCACATTGTGAAACTTTTTGAGAGAGTGATTGAGAAGAGGCTACGACATGAGACAAGTGTATTGAAGAACCAATTCGGTCTCATGCTTGGGAGGCTTCCCATGAAATTTATTTTCTTACTAAGACAATTGGTAGAGAAATATTGTAATGCCCGAGCAATTTACACTATTTTTAACGAAAATTGCACGTTCTATAGGAAATAAACTATGTTGAATGTTTGATTTTATTTAAAATATTAAACGAAAGAATTTGTGAGGAAACTTAGTACCATTAGATTCTACTTGAAAAATGGAATCCAACGCCTCAAAAATCACCAAAAACAGAGTTTGTATGAGGAAGTTACAGCCGTTTAAAGATAGGGGTATTTCTGGAAATAAAATAGAAAAACGAAAAAACGTAAAAAGACGAAAAACGCAGGGGGGGCATTTTGATAACGGCACCCCCTATCGTCTTCAACCTCAAGAACCCTCGATCCCAATTTTTCTGGAGGATTCTACCACCGCCAAGGGCCGCACCTCCATTGGCAGCACCGCCATAGCATGTCTATAAAAAGCCCCATCCCCCCTCTCCAAAAACATGATTTTTTCGGTCGTTTTAAGACTGGGGTTTCCGGCAAAATCGGAAACCCGTCTCAAAACCCATCCTCTGCGTTTTCTGGCAACGGCCAGGCCCATGTCAGGCCGGCCATTGCCATTTTCCTCCATGCCCTCTCTTCTTTTCGATCTTGATAATGGGGTTTTCCCCTTTCTTCGAGCTTTTCGGTGAGGGTAGAGGCTCTATCACCAGCAATGGGCGTCCCCAAGTTGCCTAGGTAAGCCAGTTCTTCTCTCTCTCTCTTGGTTCTTCCCCTTTCAGGCTAGATCCAGGCTGGATCTAGCGTTCTCAGACGTTTTCTGGCGTGATTTTCATGGGAAAATGTCCCAAAACTGACTCGTACGACTGCCCTGCACGAGGCCAAAGGCCCCCAAGGACGCCAAGCACCATGTGCACTTGGGACAGGGTCCTAGGGATGTTCTCCGGGCGTACGACAGTGCGTACACTGTCCCAGGAGCGGCTAGGGTGCACGGGGTGCCCTAGGAGTTGAGACGCGCCATGATATAAGGTGCGCCTGTGCAATGATGCGCGTCATAGCGCGTCACCTGAGCATGCATGTGCGCGTGCAAAAACCCGATCCCTGACACAGCCTTTAGGCGCACACGCACGTGAGGGAACTGAGACACGTGGACCCAACAAGACTTTAAAGCTAAGATTAAAGGACAATTTACAGAGTTAGCTATGGAATAGTAGGTCCACATCATAGGATCCAGCCTGACAATAAATTAGGCAAGAATCAGGGACCCAATGGGCAGGGCTAGTGGTCTAATGTCTAAATAGACTGAAATTAATTAGGACTCATTGTATCCAATTATACCCAGGAGTTTATAAATGAGGCTCAGGGACGGGTTTAGTACTAAAGGACGCGACTTCAGGAGACTTTGAGGTAGGTGCTCTATCGCTACTAGACTTTTTTAAAAGAGCCATGATCGTTTTGAGAATGCATGTTTTAAGAATAAGTATATGACTTGTTTAGCATATAAACGAATTCAGCATGCATATGATATGCATAGATATGTTTTGCAAACAATTGCATATATTGCATGATTTGTGAGCATTGAGTTCTTGAAAAATTGCATGTCCTTGAGGGTTACCAAAAGACGTTGGAGTGCCCAAAAGAGGCTGGGTAGGCAGTTGTGAGGGGCAGGCAGTTGTGAGGGACCCGCAGAGGATAGGTTTTGAAAAATACATTGCGCATATATTGCCAAGACATGTGCTACATGCATAGATTGCATGATAAGTGTAGCCTTGACCGATGAGGGTGGGCTGATGAAGCAGCAAAGAAAGAGTCATGGTGCTTTCAGCAGGTGGTTATGACTTTGAATGCGATACTAGCATGATCAGATTTTATGCATTGCATGTATGTTTTGCAACCGATTGCATAAATTGCATAATTTACCACGAATAAGTGTCATATGTCTCGTGGAGGCATATGACCCTGTGTCCCTAGGTACCCAGGGACCACACGGCGGTGAGGTCGTGGGCATAGTTGGACCCTACGGTTTCGTGGACTTATGTGCATTGCATATGGCATGATATAAGGTTGGTCGACCATACCATACCAGATATCCATGAGTTGGATTCAGTTGAGCATCTGATGCATATCTTTATGTTTATGATATATGATACTTTCGACTTGGATTATGATATTCCTTTAAGTCATCAGTATTCCGGTTTGACAGTGGTTTTTAATATCGATATTGAACGTGATTATTCAAACATGCATATGTTTTTATGAGCACATGATTTTAAACATAGCATGCATTGCAAAACTAGTAGTGATAGACTACGATATAGATATACTCACCCTATCCTTAACAATTTTCAGGATGATTCCATCCACGAGTAGAGGACATCTATGTTAGTGCTAGGAGCAAGTGAATAAAAAAGGAAACACTTATACATGTAAGTAAATTCTCAACCCTTTGGACATGTATTTGTGTTTATTTACTGTTGGGCTGTGTACTGTGATTGGATAGATCTGGGGAAAAACACTTATGATTTCTAAAGCTTTTTCAAAAACTACTTTGGTGGTTGTGAAAGCAAATGACACTCAGGGTTCTCAAAATGAGTTTAAAACAAAAGATTTTTCCTCTGCATTGCACTATTTTTCAAATCGGAATCCCACCTTAGGAATTTAGATTTTTTATTTAAAAATGCATGGGAAAACCCGGGTCGTCACAAATATAAGGAGAGGAAGAAGGACCTCCACTTAGTCTCTATTGACTTGGAAAAAGCTTATGATAGGGTAAAGAGTTAATATGGAGGGTGCTGGGCAATAAAGGGGGTTTCAGGAGGGTATATAAACATAATTAAAGATATATATGAGAGAGCGGTAACAAATGTTAAGACCATTAGTACAAAGACCACTGATTTTCTTTCATGGTAGGATTGCACTAAAGATTGTCATTGAGCCCATACTTTTTCATGTTAGTTATGGATGAGTTAACAAAACATTTGTGTAAAGAAATTCTATGGTGCATGTTATTTGCAAATGATATAGTTTTAATTGATGAGACAAAGAAGGGTGTAAACACAAAGCTAGATTATAGAGAGAAGTACTAGAACCTAAAGGATTTAAAATCAGCCGAACTAAGACAGAATATATGGACTGCAATTTTAGTAAGGAGAAGTCCTCATAAAGGACCACTTTTAGTACTTTAGATTGATGATTAATGAGAGTGGAGAGACTGAGAGGGAAGTTACTCAGAGAATCCAAGCAGGTTGAAATAATGGAGATGTGCATTTGGAGTTTTATATGATCGGCAAATGCCACTCAAACTAATAGAAAAATTCTATAGCATGACTATAAGATCAGCCATGCTCTATGAATTAGAGTGTTGGTTAGTTAAAGAACATCATGTTCATAGGATTAGCACAACAGGAATGAGGATGTTGAGATGAATGAGTGGCAAGACAAGAAATGATAGAATTAAGAAAGAAAAGATTAGATGAAACTTAAGGGTAGTACCAATAGGTAACAAGATGAGGGAGATTAGACTCAGATGGTTTGTACATGTCCAATGAAGATAAAAAATGACACTACTTAGAAGGAGTGAGGCAATGCAAGTAGAATGTTCTAAAAGGGCAAGGGGAAGGCTCAAAAGAACGTGAATAGAAGTGGTGAGAAAAGATTTAAAAACCTTAGAACTACATGAAGCTATGATACTTAATAGAATGGAGTGAAAGAACAAGATTCATATGGCCGGCTCGTGATTGGGATAAAGTCTTAATGACAATAACGATGACGATGACATGTAATGCGTTTCACATCATCAAAAGTGGTGTAGATATATCACACCTTGGAATGCAAAACCGTAGTACACGTGCCAATGCACGCATAAACATAGCGTGTCAAGCACTTTCAAACGTGGAGCACGTGCAAGGATGCGCTCATGAATCTGTCTGAAAAGAGGCTCCAAAAACTTGATGGATCACACGGTCACTTTCTCTCCTGCTGCGGTCACCCCCATCAAAACAGGAAAAACAGAAATACCGAAAACCAGCTCTTGTCGCTTCTCTTTGCCTCATTTCCTCAGACGCCGTACCTGCAAGCTGCAGCTTATCTTTAATGGCTGCTGCTTCTTCTTCTTTCTCCGCTTCCAAAACCTTCAACAAGCGAATCAAAGAGCGTTGAAAGTTGAAACCCTTTCGCACACTCTGTTTTCCATAAAGAATGCCGACATGGATGGCGATTCAAAGCCCAACTCTAACAATGACCGTGGTCCTAAGAAGGGAGAATCACCGCCTCTTCTCTAGAAATCCCGAACAATTTCCGCCGACTGTAGATCACCTTCCTTCTTCTCCCCGCTGTCCGGTGAGTTCCCACTTCTCCACCTTCTTCCAATCGCGTACTCCTCGCCGGCGATGATTCACGTGAAAACATTAGTGGTGGAATTGGCGATGGCGACTGGTACTATCTATCATTCCTCGGACCACATTCATCCAGACCTCGAGTTAATATCAAGGCGACAAAGTCTCCTAAGCTGCCAAAGATCGATTTGCCCCATTTGCCCCCTCGTAGACCCGCAACACCTCCTCGGCCGGAGCTGAGTAGTGTTCAGATCGCGAATTATGCTTCTTCGGCGTTACCAGTTTCCGAGAAGAAAGAGAAGAGGGAAGAACAAGAATTTAAGCCAGGTTCTTCATATTCTTCCTCTTTTTCTATGTAAGCAGTTTCTGCGAGGAGAATTCGGCGATTAAACAGTTCTCTGGTCTTTTTCTTGGTGACTGAAGTAGTTCATTTTGATGGATTTAGGTTTTCTGCTCCAACTTGGAGTTTGACATTTTGTTAGACTTTTCTTTGCAGCTTCTTGTCACTAGTATTTTATCTGTGTCGTTCGCAGCTTCTTTACGCGTCATGGTTACCGAACTAGAGGTAATCTTTTTGCCATTTCAGGACGTGAATTTAGATTCTAGCTGCTGTTGACGATTTCTGCTGTTCAAAGGTTTTGACATATGACTGTAATTGCGTCTGTTTTGATTGCAGGAAGAGATTGTTAAACTTATAGTTTATGTAACAGATATGATGTTGTTCTGCATAACAATGTCGAAGTTTTGCAGCATGAAGATAGCAATTCGTTTTTGACTTTTGGTAGTGTTGAGAGTAGAACTGTTGCTATGTATACTGTGATAGTCACACTGGTCACGCCATTCCTGTTGTACAAATATCTTGATCATCTACCCCAAACGAAGACTTCCTCAAAGAAAATGAATAATGAGGAAGAGGTTCCCTTGAAGAAAATGATTGTGTATAGGACGGATGTTTTCTTCTCTGTGTATCCATATGCAGAGCTGCTTGGTGCTTCTCTTTGCTGCTATACTTCTTATTTGTTTTTGGCGGTTTGGGATTGTATGCAGTTAGTGACGGTAGCCTTTCTGAGGTCCTCTGGATTTCATGGGCTTTTGTTGCAGACTCTGGGAATCACGCCAATAGGGTTGGTACTGGTCCGAGGACTGTGTCAGTCTCTATAAGTTCGGGAGGCATGTTGATATTTGCAATGATGCTAGGTCTTGTTTCTGATGCAATATCAGAGAAAGTGGACTTGTGCCGGAAAGGGTAGAGTGAAGCGATCGAGAGGAATCACATACTAATCCTTGGATGGAATGACAAACTGGTATTCATTTCCTACTTCCTATTGTTGTGAAGCAATCAGGAATTGTTTTTATTGCGGAATACTCTGATTTTGTAATCAAAAGTAGATTTGGGTACTTAATCTATGACCTTCTTACTTTTGGATGTACAGCAATCTTTTCTTCTTTTTTTTCCTGTGCATTTTGAACTTTTCTTAATTCAGTTTGGTTAGTTCACGAAATAATTTTTTTGATGTTTTCTTATTTGAAAGGTTGGTTATTACTGTAAACATGAATATAGTGCTTCTACTGTGAGGAGAATCCATTATCTCTAGTGTGCCATTGACTGTTTAATGTCATGTTGGAAAGCTATGGGAAATTGAATATCTTCTGGCAGATACTAATAATTGCTTCAGTAGAAGCAGCTGTTGCTAAGATGAATCATTAAGTAGAGCTTAGTACCAAAAGATGGGAAGTATGTGAAGATCTCAAAGCTGAAAATTTTGTTCCATGCTGGGCAAGAAATTAGAACATGACACAGATGCGCGTGCGAACTCATAGAGACACACAGACTGTTGTCTGTCTCTCCCTCTGTGTTGGTCATGAAAAATGACTGCATATGATCTTAAACCCCTCAGAGTACTTCTCTCACCAGGAGTATGCCATCTGTCACTGAAATACTAATGTATCATTATTCTGGGCATGAATTGCTGAAGAACACTCATCCAAGTTCTTTGGTTTTAGGGTTTGTTTTCTTATAATTTTTTCCTGACTTTGGCTGTACTTGATGTTTGTTCCACATACTGCATCTGTCCTTTTCATAGTCTTAAAGAAAAATTCATCTTCATTATTTATACTGACTAGAAACAATTTCTTGTTTAACCAATTGATTATGTATGCTGACTGGAAACAATTTCTTGTTTAACCAATTGCTTAAGACCAGGGTTCACTTCTCAAGCAGCTAGCAATTGCAAATAAGAGCATTGGTGGTGGCGTAGTTGTAGTGCTTGCAGAAAGAGATAAGGAAGAAATGGAGATGGACACAGCAAAACTAGAATTTGATTTTATGGGAACATCTATTATATGCAGGAGTGGGGGTCCTCTTGTACTAACTGACTTGAAAAAGGTACATACATGTGATTTTATACTCTTCTAAAGGACTCTGACTATTATTTTGCCTAATCATTTTGGTGATTCTACTCTCATATCATAATACTGGGTGTTGACTGGATATATACTGTACCAGTTATGAAAATGCATTTGCTTGTCTGCAAATAGAGTTGTAGAATTTTCTTGTTTGCGGGGGCCACTGGTGATATGCAAATGTAGTTGTCTGAGGATACACATTGTTTTTTGCTTGTATACAGGTCTTTGTATGTAAAGCACACGGCATTATTGTTTTGGCAGCTGACAAGAATGCTGATCAGGTTCATTTCTATTTTATGTCCTTTTTTCATGTATCCGTGACCCTTTTATAGAACTTTTTGAACTAGATTGTAATTCCAAAACTATTCAAATCCTTGTGTATAGAGTGATGCACGTGCTTTAGTGGTTGTGTTGAGCCTCACACTTACAGGAGTGAAAGAGGGTTTGAGGGGCCATGTTGTTGTAGAGATGAGTGATCTTGGCAACGAATCTTTGGTGAAGCTTGTTGGAGGGAACTCATTGAAACAGTTGTTGCTCATGATGTGATTGGGCATTTGATGATACAATTTGCTCTGCAACCTGGCCTTGCACAGGTTACTTGAATGTTTAGTTTTAACGGGAATTTGTCAGTGCAATAAAGTAACTGTGAATTTTCACCCTGCCTTATATTTTCCACATATATGGATTTCTTTTTGTTTTTTTGTTTTTGAATATTTTTAAGCTGCATGCTCCGGATCTTTCTTCTTTACTCATCAGCATAGTTAGATATTTCGAAACTTTTTTGAACATTAAACTTTTGACTAAAACCAAAGCTATGAAAGTCTATTCCTACCCAGCTAACTGGTTAATCGATATCTCAATACTAGCATTCTAGTTTAGAGATGTTTGTGGCAGTGCCTGTGTGAGATCCAAATAAGTATCTGACAAGTGAAGTTTAGAAACTCAGATTCAGACAGCGCAAAATGGAGTTAACTCAGGCAAGTTTGTGATTAACATGTTCAAATTTCATTACTTGGAAGAGGCCAGCGAGTTTCTGATTGATTTGGTAGGCACAAATTGGACCTGCAACTAGAACTTGGCCAAGGTAAAGCGAGCTTATTAGTTAAGTCAATGATTGGCTTGGGGAGTTCCAAAACAAAGAATGTATTAAAGTTCTGTTATGCTTGACTTCTGACTCACTAGAATTGGTATGGTACAGGAATTTCACTTCTGTGGCAATTATATTACCCCAAATCAAAACCCTTAGTTTCTAGTACACCACCGCACGCCTTAAAATGCAGATGCATGTTTAGAGACTCTGAACCATTCTCGGATTATATTTCTTTTTAGTTTCATGATCATGGTTATTTATTTGAATCACTGTCATTATTTTCCTTGTGCAGATATGGGAGGATATTTTAGGGTTTGAGAATGCTGAGTTTTATATCAAGAGGTGGCCCTAATTGGATGGTATGTATTCTGAAGATATACTAATTTCATTCCCCGATGCAGTACCTTGTGGAAGATCATCTTAAATCTAGATAATGGTCATGTTATATATATATATATATATATATATATAAAGTGACCCATTAGTCTTATCTAGGTAAGTTTATCATCATCATTGTCAAAGCCTTATCCCGATTAGGGGTCGGTTACACGAATCTTGTTCCTCCATTCACATTCACCTCTATTAAGTGTCATTGTGTCATTAAGTCCAAGAGTTTTAAAATCTTTTCTCACCACTTCTATCCATTTCCTTTTGGGCCCTTCTCCTTGCCCTTTTTAAACCTTCGACTTGAAACGACTCATTCCTAACTGGTACTGTTTTAGGTTTTTGATGGACATGTCCAAACCATCTAAGTTTACCTTCTCTCATCTTGTTACCTACTATTGCTACTCTTAGTTTCCTCTAATGTTTTCATTTCTAGTTCTATCCTTTCTGTCTTGCTAATCATCCGTCTCAACATCCTTAGTTCGGCTACGCTCATCCTATGTATATGTTCCTCCTTAACTGCGCAACACTTTGACCCATAGAATATGGCCGTCCTTACAGCAGTCCTATATAGTTTTCCTTTCAATTTGAGTGGCACCCTCTGACCATACAAAACTCCAGAAGCATATCTAGTTAAGTTGAGAGTGTTAATGTGCATACTAGTGACCAATCATGTTTATTACATTGATCTTGTTGAGGTCCTTTCTTTTGGTAGGTAATAGGCGACTTGAACCCTCAACCTCTTGTTAGTGAGACGAGGCACTTAACCAATTTGTGTTGTTGGATTATTTAATATGATAGCTTACTTAGAAGTTTTCTAGAGGGAACTGTGACTTTGATTCTCTTACACATGCCAACTTTTAACATATCAATACATAATCTTCTGCATCATCAGTGCATATTAGGTTGCTGATATCCACCTATGGCCATAGCACTACATTACCTTATTGTTTAAGTTGCTCCTAGACTCTACACGACATGTAACCTGTAACTGAAGTATGGCTGAAGAATAGAAGGGTTCTTTATGCTACTTATTGCATGCTGGACTGCATATGATGTAGTTTTATACTATGTGGCAATAAGAAATGCTAATATTTGGTTTCGGATACAAATCTGAGCATCCAATGTTCTAAATTTTACCTTTTCTATTTTTAATTTTCAAAGTATTGCTTCTAGGGAAAGAGAATGTTGTACATACCTTTTGAAACCCCATGTATCTTCATAACCTGTACATGGACGTCCAATTAGCCCCTAAATTGCTAGGAGGACATTGTCTGTGTGCGCACAGTATGTAATACAAATCAAATTTCACTGCAAGATCTGATTAATTGTTATGATATCTCCTGTTTCTCTGGAGGACCTTCATTCAAAGTGTCTCTAAGCTCTGACTAGTTCTACTGGATGTTGAAGTCCTTCATCTGCAATTCTGAACATGTTCTGAACAAAGCTTTTAGCTTTAACCAATTAATATACTGTATATTGAATGACTGGTAAATTGGTCATTCTCTTGGGATATGGAATTAGGTCGATGACCTGAAGGCTGTGGCTTCAGGTTGGAGAAACAACTGAATAATGATATTCTACTTTAAAATCTGAAAGAATATTTGTTTCTCATGGAGTAACAGTTTTGGTCAGCAAATGCAAGCCTGATGCTGGCATACGTACACAGCCCAGATATTCTGGTCAGTGTAAGAGTCACTTGATTCTTACAATGATATCCAATCTGCCATTTACTCATCATCTCTGCCAGTCTGCTTCAGGAAGCCCTGTCATTGGCTAGCTAGTCCTTTTTCGTGTTCTTTTTTTTATGCTGCAGAACAGTACCATGAAAACCGAGTGTACAACTAGCTACTGCTTATCTTGGTAATAATTTTCCATGTACATGACAGGAAACTCTTTGGTTCATACTACTTAAATAACTCTAGAGATTCTTCATTTTGATGCTGCGCAGGTTGATTGCATGATTATATGTCACACGTTTTTCACTTCCCTCACCCATGCTGTCTCCATTCTCCAGGTGCGCTGTGGTTACCTCCCCAGTGTGTTCAGCCCTCAAAAATTTCCAGAGAAGATACTATTTTGTGGTTGGCGGCATGACATTGATGATATGATCATGGTAATTGATTGCACATGTTGCTGATTTTCTTATCATGACCTATGACACTTTGAATTACTTCAAATTATCCTGTTAACACTTACATGAGTTATGGCAATCATGATAGTTTTCTAACTTGATCTTTTCTGTAGTTCGTTTCATATAATGAAAATAATGCGTAAATGTCATGTGATTTTCTCCTTTTTTGTCATTCATATATTCTTTTTGGTTGAGCTTCTTCAGTTAGCCATTTGCAATGTGTGGAGAGGAGGCATTGGACTTCCGCATCTCACAAGATTTCAGATTCCAACTCTTTTTTAGTTTTCTCTTTCTACTTTTCGGGTACTAGAAGCATTTTTTGCTCCAGGTTCAGATCTGTGGATGTTAATGCAGTTCTAGAAAAAGAAAGGGAAAAGAAGCTAACTGATGGTGGACTCGATATTTCAGGATTAGTGAACTTAAAAACTTTTCCGCAGAGAAGGACATGCCGTCATCCGACACCATTTAGAGTCTTCCTCTGGAGACGTTTGACTCTGTGAGCACTGAATATGCATCACTTTTTCCTAGTGATAGTGAATCGAGCAACAATCCTGTCTTCTCTGGGTAATTTGTTGCTATTGTGGGGATTCATTAATATGTGTCTAAAGGCATTTCCATGTTTAGGTTTGTTTCTTCATTTTCTATAACATCTGTACTATTTATAAGCAGAACCTGTTTTCTTATTTTAGGGTCTTCTTAGAAGGATTTGTCCAAGTCTTGATGATATAGAATGGAGCATGAGCTGCAATATCTCAATTCTGTTTAGAATAAATTTGAACTCCCTCTTTCAATTGTAAATCCTCTCTTTCCTCTTTAAAATTCAGGATAGCTCTATATATTCATGATTTCTTTTTCATTGGAAAGCTATGTCTCTCCTCTTTTTCTTTCTCAACCCACTTTGCCACTCTTATATTTCCATCTCTCTTATCTGTTTCCTTTTCTACGTGTGTGCAGGCCGTGCCCTTCTACTACTTCAATAGCACAAACATAAAAACACACACTTGGGAAGATTGTGTTCACATCCGCCTTTTGATGGCAAAACCCCATATGAATAAATGACCGGTCTTAGTGAGAGGGAGGGAAAATACCTGGGAAAAATTGCAACTTTAGAGTCATAACCAAAGATGGAGTGAGGGGAAAAAGGCAAACATATTGATAGACCTACGGGTTCAAGGGTTGTAAGGAAAATGATTCCACTGGGAAAGGAACTCTGTTGATTATTGTATAACGTGATTACAAAGGAATTCAAGACAACAATGGTAATGGTTCGGTTGAAATGTAAAATAACTAGGAAGTAAGGAACCCTAGTCCCTCCTCTACACTTCCTCCCACTCCTCTCTTTCCTCCCCCCTCCTTAACTGTGTACCCTTCATTTGTAATCCTTTCCAACAGATTAGATATTAACTGTATATCTGATATCTCAACCACTGTACTATATCTCTTCCTAGCCAGATTATAACCAATTGATCCTCTTGGCATATCTTCTGTTAAGTGACCTGTAGATGGTTTTGCTGTTGCAACCATTTCTTCTTTCTAGCTACCTCCTCCTTCTAGAATAAGTCTGAATTGTTGGTGATGTAACAATACCCACCCCTAGTAGTCTCACCTTGTCCTCAAGGTGGAAGGAGGGAAACCGGTCGTTCAGTACCTCATAGAGCTCCCAAGTGTTATCACACTCAGGGAGATGCTGCCATTTTACCAGAACTTCCCGCTGACCATTTGGGAGGGTTCTGAATTGCTTGACAGATTCAGGGTGCACCACCAATTCCAATTCTTCCGTTAAACCAGTAGGTAGTGGTTGGGCTTGGGCAGGACTGGATAGGGCTTTCTTCAGCTGAGAAACGTGGAAAACTGGATGGATTCGTGTAGTTGGTGGTAAATCCAGGGGGTAGGTGACGTCTCCAACGCGTTCTAGGACTGGATAAGGGCCATAAAACCGGAGGCCGAGCTTCTCATTGGGTCGTTTAGCCAATCTTTTAAACTTAAAGGGTTGAAGCTTCAGAAAGACAGGTTCACCTATTTGGAATTGGACGTCCCTACGAGCTTTGTCTGCCTGGGACTTCATTCTGGCTTGAGCCATTAACAGGTTGGCTTTAAGCTCTTATAAGATGTCATTCTGGGCTCGAATTTGTTGGTTCACAGCTTCCACTACAGATCCCTCATCTGACAACCTTAATAAGGTGGGAGCATTGCGTCCATACAATGCCTTAAATGGGATCATTCCAGCAGCTCCTTGGAATGTGGTGTTGTACCAGAATGCGGCCCAAGGAATCCACTTGAGCCATAGTTTAGGATGGTGCGTAGTGAAGCAGCGTAAGTATGTTTCCAGGCATCGGTTGACTACTTCCGTCTGTTCATCTGTTTGGGAATGGTAAGCAGTACTCATCTTCAATTCAGTCCCAGTCAACTTGAATAGTTCCGTTCAGAATTGACTGATAAAGAGGCGATTGCAGTCGGAGACTATGGAACGGGGGTACCCGTGGAGCTTCACCACTTCCTTAACAAAAAGAGTGGCAACCTCTTGAGCTGAAAATGGATGTTCTAAAGGAAGGAAATGGGAGTACTTCATGAGACGGTCTACCACCACAAGTATGGTATCTATTTTTTGAGCTCTAGGTAATCCACCAACGAAGTCCATGGATATGTCATCCAAAACCTTGTCAGGTATGGATAAAGGTTGGATGAGGCCTCCTGGTTTAAGTGCTTGGAACTTATTTCTTTGGCATATATCACAAGAACCAACAAAATTCTGGACATCCTTGCACGTTTGACAGCCTTTTAAATGTTTGAAAGGCTCCTGAATGGCTACCTGCTGGAGTTGAGTGAAACTCTTTGAGTAGGGTGGGAATCCTCAGAGAAGACCTAGGAATGACCAATCTGCCATGGAAGAGCAAGTAGCCGTGCTGCACGGAAAACCCCTTGTGACTGTTGGGGTCAACCAGCAGGTCGTGGAAGATGGGTCGTAGAGTGTCATCTTGGCGAATTTCATCTTCGAGTCCATGAAATCGTTGGTGCTGGACTGTAGAGAGGGATAAGGACTGGAAAACACATTCCAGTCTATCTGAACTTCCCAGGTTAGAGTTGGGGCAGTCAGTAGAATTGTCAGTGTCAGCCCTTCTAGAGAGCGCATCGGCCACCCAATTCTGCCTTCCTAGTTTGTATTGGATGTTGAAATAAAACCCAGCAGTTTGATAAGCCATTTCTGCTGCTCGCTGCTGAGTACTCGTTGGTTCATGAGATTAAAGGCTCCTTTGATCTGTAAGGATGGTGAACTGTCTGCCCAGCAAATAATGCCGTCATTTTTGGACGGCTAGGACAACCGCCATAAGCTCCTGCTCATACACAGACTTCGATTGGGCACGGGGGGCAAGTGATTGGCTGAAGAAGGCAAGTGGTCTGCCCCCCTGCATGAGAACTGCACCAATACCCTTTCCTGACGCATCAGTTTCCAGAATGAAAGGCTTAGTGAAGTCAGGGATAGCCAAGATTGGAACAGAAGTCATGGCTCTCTTTAACTCGTCGAAAGCTTCTTATGCCTCCCATGACCAATGGAAATTATCCTTCTTGAGTAGATTGGTAAGAGGAGCAGCAATAATTCCATAGTTCTTAACGAATTTGCGGTAGTATTCGGTAAGACCCAAGAACCCCCTCAAAGCTTTAACATCATGGGGAGTAGGCCATTTGAGCATGCAGTCTATCTTAGAACCATCCACTGCTACCCCTGCAGCTGAGATGACATAGCCTAGATACTCTAACTTGGGTTGGGCAAAGCGGCATTTCTTTTTATTAACTACCAAGTTATGAGTCCCCAGTAGTTGCAAGATAGTAGCCAAGTGTTCTAAGTGGAGATTAACATCAGTACTATAGACAAGTATGTCATAAAAAAAGACCAGCACAAACTTACAGAGGTATTGGCGGAAGATATCATTCATAAGAGCTTGGAAGGTTGAGGGAGCATTCGTCAATCCGAAAGGCATGACCAAGAATTCATAATGACCCTCATGCATTCGGAATGCTGTTTTTTGGAATGTCGTCCTCCTTGATGCAAATTTGGTAATACCCAAATTGAAGATCCAACTTAGAGAAGATGGTAGCGCCTCCCAATTTGTCCAATAGTTCATCAATGGTAGGAATAGGGAACTTGTCGGGAATGGTGATTTTGTTGAGAGCACGGTAATCGACACAGAAGCGCCAACCTCCATCCTTTTTTTTGACTAATAGGACTAGGCTTGAGTATGGACTTATACTAGCTTGGATAATGCCGGCCCTCCATAATTCTTTGATGATCCACTCAATTTCGTTCTTCTGGTAGTGCGGATAACGATATGGCTGGATGTTAGGGGTTTGGGTATGGTCCTGGACCTAAATTGTGTGGTCTTGTGGACGGCTAACTAGCAAGTGTAGATGCTGGTCGAAAATATGGGAGTGCTGTTCCAAGAGTTTTTTCACTTGGGGTTGAACAGGAGATGGCGGGTCCTTTTCGACTTGCAAGCCTTGGTATTCGACTACATAGCTCTCACTAGAATAGGGTATGGCTTGTTGGAAGGTTTTCAAGGACATGGTGGAGCGTGACAAAGTGGGGTCGCCTCGTAAAGTTATCATCTGGCCTTGCACCCTAAACTGCATGGTCAGTTTGCTGTAGTTTGCAAAAATCTCCCCCAACGTTTGTAACTAGGCTATTCCGAGTACCACATCGGTTCCACTTAGATCGAAAGGGTGGAAGTGATGCTGAATGACGAGCCCAGGAAGACGCAGAAGGAGATTTCGGCATACCCCATTGCCCCGGATGCAGTACCCATCTCCAACCTGCACCCTGAAAGGCTTAGTGAGGGTTACCGGAATCCGTAATGCCTCCACCAGTTTCTGGGAGATGAAGTTATGGGATGCTCCAGTGTCTACCAGGACCACGATCTCCCGATGTTTCAAAAATCCCTTCATCTTCATGACATCTGCTACTGATATCCCGACTAAGGCTTGCATCGAAAGCTCCAGTCGGGTGAGTTCGTCTTCGCGCAGATCGCTCTCCTCAATGATCGGGTTAGCAAGGACCTCGCTTTCCTCACCCATAATCAGCACATGGAGTTGACTATTCCTGCAGCGGTATCCAGGGGAGTACTTCTCATCGCACCGGAAGCAGAGTCCCATAGCTCTCTTCTGTTGCAGCTCCTTCTCGGATAACCGTCGGAAAGGGTCGCGCCAACCTGGAATTGACTTTGTGGTGCGGGAAATGCGATCTCCCAGAAACCCTACCTCCATCTTCGTCTCCAGCAGCCTGGTTAGGGTTTGTGGGAGGAAATGATAGTTTTGCCCTTGTGGGCCAGAGTTGAACGTGGGACTCCTTATAGAAGACCTGTGGGGTGATGCTGTCTTAGGCCCAAACCCGCTTCGATGTCCCTGGGCCCGCACTCGCTTGAGGGCCTCATTCTTTTCTTTGATTTTCTGGGCCAGGTCCATAAACCCGTTGAAGGAAGTGGGCTTAAACATTTTCACTTCAGCCCGCAAATCCTCTCTAAGCCCGTTAAGAAAAGCCCCTTTCATCACCTTGTCGGGCAAATCCACCAAGGGGCCTGATAGGAGGTCGAAGCTCCGCTTGTAGTTGATGACAGTCGAAGCCTGCCAAATGGAGAGCAAGGCCTCGTAGTCGTCGTCGGACTGCAATAGCCGGAACCGCTGGAGGATGGCCAACAGGAAGGTGGTCCATGAGAGGAAGGGTGAGAGCGCGTCCAACCAGAGAAACCAATGGAGGGCTTCTCCCTCCAAGCAAACAGATGCAGCGGTCACCTTCTCTCCCTCCGTCAGGTGATTCAGCCGGAAATAGCGTTCCGCCCGCCATAACCACCCCAGCGGATCCCTTTCGTCAAAGATTGGGAGATCCAACCGTCGTGGCTCCCATCTAGGGTTCTTCGACAACGCCGGCGAGCGATGGTTTTCCCCTGAAGATTCTCCCACCTTGGATACCCTGGTTTTGCTGCGATCACCAACCTGGTTCGGTATAGTCTCAGTGCCTTCCTGCCTTTGTCTCATCCAAGCCCTGATTTCAACTAAAAACTTCCCAATGGCGGTTACATTCGTTTGCAACCTCCCAATATATTCCTTCATGCTCCCCACTTCTGCCCTCACATTCTCGATCTCCTTCTCCATGCTTTCTGCTCATTCTAATCTAGTTCTGACCATGCCCCAGAATCGGATTATGCTCTGATACCATTGATAGACCTACGGGTTTAAGGGTTGTAAGGAAAATGATTCCACTGGGAAAGGAATTCTGTTGATTACTGTATAATGTGATTACAACGGAATTCAAGACAACAATGGTAATGGATCGGTTGAAATGTAAAATAACTAGGAAGTAAGGAACCCTAGTCCCTCCTCTACACTTCCTCCCACTCCTCTCTTTCCTCCCCCCTCCTTAACCGTGTACCCTTCATTTGTAATCCTTTCCAACAGATTGGATATTAACTGTATATCTGATATCTCAACCACTGTACTATATCTCTTTCCAACCAGATTATAACCAATTGATCCTCTTGGCATATCTTCTGTTAAGTGACCTGTAGACGGTTTTGCTATTGCAACCATTTCTTCTTTCTAGCTACCTCCTCCTTCTAGAATAAGTCTGAATTGTTGGTGATGTAACACATATTTGACCTGGGAGCCGGGAAAACTATATATGAGAGAGAGAGAGAGAGAGAGAGAGAGAGAGAGAGAGAGAGAGAGAGAGAGAGAGAGAGAGAGAGAGAATGGCTGGATATTTGCTATACTGAAGTCCCTTCAACTAATTAGTTGGTCACGGGTACAAGGGGTGGAAACAGCCTCTTGCAATGCAAGGTAAGGCTGCATACTATAGACCCTTTGTGGTCCACCCCTTCCCTAGACCTTGCATATGCGGGAGCTTCATGCACTAGGCTGGCCTTTTAGTAAATGGCTAAAATGTTTCAATTGTTTGGTTGCATAGAAAGGTTGTATTCTTTCAAAATATGAGCAGAACAAATTTTATTATGAAGTACTGATATAATTTGACATATGAAAATGCTTTTTTAATACTGTTTAAATTTTTGTATGGAGCTGATGTTGGTTTCTATGATGTATATCTTTTTCACTACTCACTGTCACAATTTTCTTTTGACAAGTTATGAAAGTTCCAATACCAACTATGGACCATCAGATCTTAATTCTTGCGGATGAGTCATTGGAGGATTCAGTTGTGCACTCTGACTCAAGATCTCTTGCCATCCTTATCCTCATCTGGGACATTCAGGTTTAGCACTTAAATTATTGGATTTTGCTTGCTAATCCAGTGTACATGTATCCTGTTACTTTTCATTTCAGTAACTAAGCTGTGGTTTGGGAGATGGCTTTTTATCTCTGGTTTATTAATGTATGAAGACTTTGGCAACACTTTATTCAGGAAATTTAATTACATAAGAACTATAATATTGTGTTTCCTAAATTCTGTTTTTTTTCTAACCTTGAATCATGGAGCTCTTCTACAGCTTGTTTGAATGTAGTTTTCACATTAACAAGGTCAAGAAGGGTAAGTTGGGGTAACTAGTATACATGTGAGCACAAGGGAATGTAGGAATCAGTAGTGAGTTGGCTGGGGATTAATCTTTGTATCTGTTTACAGACTATTACAGACCCTGTCCAAAGTTATGGTTCAAATCGCTCCTTTTTTACCATCTCAAACTTTGATATTAAAGTCACAAAAGATGGTACACCTTCCTAGTCCGGAAGAAAATGGTGTATTGACTATTGACTCTTTTAAAAGCATAAGATCAGTGTCTCCATTATCTACTTGCTTTGACTTTTCGGCAACCCAAATTCATAAGATTAAGTGTTCTTGATGATTAGTCACCTGGTGTGATGTTCATAAGGTTAATGCCCAAGAGTCTAACTTTTGCAAGCAATAGGATATCTTTAAGCTTATGTATTTGTCCATTATATTCTGTCATTGGACGTATAAGACAAGTATGCTAAGACATGTTGCTGAAACTGTTACATTTGGAAAGACATTTTTGCTCCGGATGAGATATACTTTATGCTTCCAATGGCTGAACTCGTGTAATACAAAGCTTGGAGATCAGCATAAAAATTCACCTCGTGATTGATTTATTAGCGTACACGCTCCATGTATGATGAATAAAGTGAACCATACATGACAGGGATATAATTTAACAAAGCCCGTAGTTCATCTTATCTAGTCTATGACTATATATTAACTTCATAATCAATGTTGTTCTTTATTTAGCCCGTACATATTTATCCCAGGATATATTTGGTATTTCATTATGTGGACACATCACATTGGCAAGTTAAGCTTTGGTATTTCTGTGATATTTACTGGTATAGGTCATGTGCTTTGTCCTTTTCATCATTTTAAGTTGTTTAGACTTCTATAATGTGTGATAAACTGATCTATCATCGATGTCTCAAGTAGTGTTATTTGAACACTGAAACTTTTTTTCAATTTAAATATTAGAAAAAAATGAATAAAGAAGAAATGGAGGAGGTACTTAATCTAACCAGCAGACTGGTTTTGACTATATTTTAACACATGCACTTTTCTGTTTTCTACAAAAAAGGACTATGCTAACACTTGTATGTTTACTCATGGTTGCAGTCCAAGCCTTGCGTCTTCCACACAGAAGCAAGATCAAAATCTCTGCGGCATGCTGTTTTCTCTCATAGCTCATGGATCTGTGAAATGCAGCAAGCTTCTGATAAATCAATAATTATTAATGAGATATTGGATTCTAGAACTAGAAATCTGGTATCTGTTTCCAGAATAAGTGATTATGTGCTTTCTAATGAGCTGGTTAGCATGGCGTTGGCAATGGTGGCCGAAGACACAGAAATCAACCGGGTGCTTGAGGAACTTTTTGCAGAAGAGGAACATATTAAATAATCGTGCATTTTTCATAACTGTATGGTAGTTAAGCGAGTCAGTCTCCTCGCAGATAAGTCCTCCTGACCATTAACTTGGTCTATTAGTTCATATGTGTGGACATAGCTAGCTCCACTTTTGCATGCTGAGCTGATTCTTGGAGGCATATCTCTGGGTTTTAGTATGGCAGCTCATCCTTGGGAAGGCATTCAAATCAGCATATGCTTGGTTTAGGATTACTAATGTTAGCTCGTCTACTAGTGCACACAGGGAATCTGCTCTTGTTTACCAGAAATTAATTGCTTTGTTGGATCATTATTCAATTTATGATTTGGCTCAGTTAGTTAGTTTAAGTATCACTATATTTGTGGTGAGGGCCATTGTTGTATGGGTGCTAGCGTCAATGGATCAAGAGTTATATTAGATCCCCATTTCGTGTCAAACTAATACTGTGTCTGGAAACCCCGGATAGACCCTTGCATCTGTAACAATGGCTGAAACAATGGTCAAATGAACAGGTTTATCAAGGGAACTTTGAATGAATACTATTTTATCTTCTGGAGAAGCATTATTCTCCAATTACAGGACTTATTTTAACTTCCAAAAGAGTCCATCGGGTACTGAACTGATATTCAGGATTTTACTAGCTTAGGCTGTAGTGATGCTTTCACCATTTGAGGTGTCATTCTGTCAAATTCTTTTGAAATGATTTTGGTGGTTCTTCTGCAAGTTTTATCTTCTCTTTATCCCAAAAGTACAACTGGAATACCCTTTTATTAAGGCTTCTCTGTTTCGTTATCTTCAGTTGGACGAGAAAGCATAAATACAGACTCCTGCGTGTTACAGGGGAACAAGATGTGCATCCGGCCGGCTGAGTTTTATCTTTACGAACAAGAAGAGTTATCCTTCTATGATATAATGGTTACGGGTTGCCAAAGGCAGGAAATAGTGATTGGATGTCGCCTTGCCAATGAAGAATGTGCTGTGATTAATCCCGTCTGGAAGTCAAAAACCAAGAAAATGGTCCATTGATGATGTTTTCGTGGTTATCTCCCTTGATAAATGAAGATTGAGTTCAGAGAAAATTTGGCAGGACCCTTTCCTGGCCAACCTACAACTGCTGTGTTATAATTCTAGCAGAAAATTAGCAATCTCAGAAGTAGTAATGTAGACGATGGTATGTATGCACGCGTTGGAACAGCTAATTTCAATCTCTTCCACCAGGTTCCATGTAGCTGTTAATTAATGTAGATTTCAGTGTAGCATCTTTGACAAGGAGAAGCATGATGCCATCGTGAAAACAAGGCTCTTTCTTTCTCTGTGTATGATCATGTCCAAATTTTGTTAGTTAAACAAATACGGGATAATCGTGCCACAAGTTCTCCCATTAGCTGTTATATGACCCGGGAATTAGCATTTGGCAGCTATTAAAATGTGTATAGAAAGATGTAAGACGCTGTCAGGAAAGGAAAGCAAGCTTGTGCGTTTGGGTGTTGTTGCCATTGTGGGAAGCTCCCTCTCCAAATCTGTAGCTGCCTGGAATGGCGTTTAATCTGATAGTTGTTACTGCTTAACATGCGACATGCACAATCCCGAGGGCTGTCAATTGAACATCATATCTGTCTAGCTATTTGCCGGCGAATCAAAATTCTGAGGCTCCAGCAAATGCCAATATACTTCAATTTCGAGTGGAATTGGATGGTATTATAAAGTAAATTGACGCTCTGTATGACATGAGTCGGCATTGCATCAAGACGAAGAATTCAATCAAACAACTAAGAGCCAACAAGGCTTAGAGCAGTTAGTCGCTGACACAAATTGGTGGCCATCTTCACAGTAGGGAGCAGTTATCTTCACGATAGGGAATTGCTTAAAGAACCATGTTCAGAAACGTCCCACCCGCACTAACATGGTATCTGCCACAAAAGGAAGGCAGAAAGAAACAAGAAATGTATCAACGTAGAAAGCTAATCGCCAACAAATATCTAATTATGCTTGAAGGTTCGAGTAGCTGCCTTTTCCGTTGGCATGTGATAAGATTTATTTTGTGATTCTTCCCCGTCGAATTAAAAAAGAAAAAGAAAAAAGGGGGCTACATCTTTTCACGAAAAACATGGGAAAATATTAGGTATGAGAACAATTAGAAAAAAATACAAGGTTTGCAGTTCAGCTAAGCTTCTACTTGGAAACCCTTGTGCGGGGCTTGCAGCTTCAAGACTCCAATGCCTTTGTTGTGGAGTCCGGGCCGACTATAGCCAATGGTGACTTGGGATCTTCCTTTTTTTCTTTTCTTTTTCCTATCTGCAGAATCGTTGCTACGTTGCAGCTTAATTTTATAAACTCTTCGCTTGGCGGTTTGCTTTCATCAGGAGCATCTACCCCAGCTGCTATTTCCCCTTGTCGATTTGTAGATCCTGGCAGTTCGTAATGAAATTGAAACTGCAAGGATAAGTACACGCAGACGTAGAAAGAACAACCTGGTAACAGTCAAAAAAGAAGAAAAAAGAACAATCTAGCAAATGGTGTCAGTTTTATGGACTTGGCACACAAAAACACGTAGAAGCATCAAATGATGAAGAAAGTGCAGTGAAAGATGGGAAAAGTCCAAACGTTATTCATGGAATCTCTTCAACACTGGCCAATTGAGCTTACTGCATTAGTCCTAGCAGTCCAGCTACACCAAATCAAGAAGATGAGCTGCTGTAGTGAATTCACGGTTAAATGGGCAATTAGAGTTACCCAAGACATCAGCTTTCTTAGCCCCCCAAACTGTGTAAAAATAAAATAAAAAAACACAAAAAAAGTTTCATCTATTCCATGAAAGGATCCAAAGGAAAAGGCTAGAAATGAGACAAGAATGGCAGCGACCTTCTTTAGTACTGTTTGCACCAAAAATCATTACGGTTCGGTTGAAGCCTTCTCCTTCGAGCACTATACAACTAGCCTTAATAGCTCAACCCTTGGGCAATCTAGGAGAGGGCTGAACTGGAGGCTTAGTAAGAGATCAAAATGTCAAATTTCTTTTACGCTTGTCCCAAAACGTGCAACAGGAGACTAATAACAACACAGAATGGTTTGCACTACGATCTGGTTTGTATCTTACTCTTGACCTCAACTTTTCATTCTTGCGGAGATTCTCAGCAAGTGATACAAGTTTTAACAAAGTAGCTCAGAACATGAGGACACTGCAATAGCACCCAAATGGTGTAGCATCCTCTGGTGTTTTGACAAGATAGAAATAAAACACTACTATCACGAGGTGAATTATTTTTGTGCTGATTTACTAGCATCACGAGGTGAATTCTTGTGTTGATTTATTAGCCAGGGAGTAGCGGGATTTTTATTTTTAATTTTATTTTGTTGAAGTATACCTATAGGAATATAGGAGGCAGATCTGACGTAATAACTTAACCAAGTTTCTGAAGTGTTTAAAAAATGAATAAAAAAATAATCAGTGATCTATGGCCCAAATTGCGAATGAGGATTTTTCTGCCCTTTTAGATTTAAGCCATAGGATTAGCCAGGAGTCGCCTTTTTCACTGAATGATGAAGTGGCAAAAACAAATATTTATGATCATGATAAATCTTTGGGATAGAAATTGGAAGAAATGATATGGCATTATTCTATTAGTTGCAATTGTTTTGCGCCTTTTCACTTTTAGTAAATTTGATATTGAGATGAACCAACAATGTCTGCCGAAGCAGAATGCGGAATGCACATATTTTTCATTAAGGTCCACTTTTTCAGTGATCCAAACCATTCGTCTTATAAGACATGCTGTGGAAGGTGGATGAGCTATGTGTAGAGCTTCTCAGTTGTGACATAATTCTAATCCTTTGATTGGCAAAGGACTTGTTAACGAATCTAAACCATTGAATCTTTTCTTTGAAAGAAGGCTATAAATTGGCACCTTTGTTTTTGGTGCTACACAAATCAGCAGCTTAAAATTGTCAAACCAGTATGTTTTTTGGCGTATGTGTGGCCCCTTAAATGATCAAATTGAACTAACATCTCAGTCATTATCTTTGTCCAATTTTCTACCAAACTAGTTTCAAACATTTGGCCAATCCAGAGTTCCTGAGTAAGCAATGGTGTTTCCGAAACCCATTCAGATTTCTTTGCTTAGAATAATCTCATTCACTACAACCGTACGAGTAGCCTAACTAGTATTCTTTCTACAAGGCATTTACACAAATAAAATATAACTCAATCAACGAGTCGTCGTCGTTAACTGATACGGAAAACTAGCAACAACTCCTTGAATTTCTGAACGTATACCATAAACTTTGAAAGCAATCTGCTCCAAATCATCCCACCTTCCTTGTAAGTATTTTCCCAATTATGAACCAAATCCTGCAAATTCGTCTTGCCATCACGTCATCTTAACAAAATCTGTTGCAGAAAGAGACATCGATCGATAAGCCTCAGAAAGCGATGTTCATCATATCAGTGACCAAACTTTCCATCATTACAGCTGCAAAGTCCTGGGCACATAGCACCTTGGAGACCTTTTTCCCTGCAGAAGAAGACACTATCTTTTTCATGCTATACTCTTTGAGCAAACACTATCACACACACAAAAAAAAAAAGAAAAAAAAAGAAAAAAGAAAAAAGAAAAGCACAAGAATGTTCTTTAACAACCTTCTTTTAAGAGGAAAGTGACAGCTTCTATGCACCTAATGAATTGCGGGGTCCAGATGGAAATATCACTGCTCATGTGTGAAGTGATGGGTAATGACTAAGGATATTTTCTAGCGGCACCACAAGGGCCATGCCAAGTCACAATATCTAGGAAGTGTCTCCTACATAGTTTCTCCATAACCATTTTCTTTATAGTATAAGAAGAGGACAGCTGCTAACGCCACTTAAATGGTGAGCAAATTTAATAATGGGCAGATGCACCAAGGGCCAATTGATTGTGGTGCATGCAGTTAAGAGTTTGGAAGGAATGCTTCAGTTGGATGCAACTCATTGTGACTCAACCAGGCACATATTTAACTTTGTTTTATTCATTCCATGGGCCTTATCAGGGATGGTTGCCTATATGCGCCTTTGACCATCCACCGACTACATTTAGTTCGCTGTCAGTTTGGCCTTTGTCATCTTTTGTGTGATCCAGAACCTCACTCTGCTTCTATGAGGTGTCATCCAACATAAATGTTCCCTCTGTTTCCGTAATAGGACGGTTGGAATCCGGGCAACCCCAGATCTGAACTGTGTTCAACTGGTACTTGCAGGATCCACTTTTTGAGTGATGCCGAATTCCACTTTCTTGCAAAAGTTAAGGGGACGGCAGATGTCTCTAATGCCAATAACTTAATTTCAGTATAAGATTATCGGACAGAATAAAAGCCCAAGTCCTGAAGTTTGAGAAAGAGAGAGCTTCTTACCGTAATGAGGTGGCAAGTAGTCGTCCTTGGGGTAACTGGGCTTCTTGAGAGGGCAAGAAGAGAGTGGTTGAACAGGCAGATTGTCACAGTTGCATATCTCGATCATATAGCCATCTGGATCATGGAAGAATAGCTGATCCACCTTAATCCCACCTTCCTCCACCACTGCTGTCACGTAATCCATCTTCATCTCTTCCAACTTCTTCATCACCAATCTTATATCGGTGCACTGGAAGGAGATGTGGTTATCTTTAGGATTTATTTCATCTTTCTTCTTGGGCATGTCATCCGGGGAGTTGCACTGGAGCAAATGGATGCCTATCCCGTAATTGAACAACCTGTAATACAAACACAACTTCATGTGTCAATTTTAGGTCAAATGGGTTGCTTTTTTATTGACATCCCTTTGTCTTTCGATTGTTTCCAAATGTTGATAGATGGATATGGCTTGCAGAAGTTGGTCTTGTGAACTAATGAAAGCTTTCGTTTGAAATGGTGTGACCAAATGGATCTGAGTTTGGAAAACACTGACTCCTAAACGACGGAGTAAAGAGAGAAGATTACAAGACAAGTAGAAACTTTGTTGTAATTAGAAACATACCAAGCTCCTTCGAATTTGAAGGAAGAGGGACGCTTGACGAGCACAAAACCCAACACATCTTGGTAGAACCTCACTGATTTGCTCACTGATTTGCAGACAAATGACACGTGATTTAGTGAAAACAAAGGAAGGGGTGAATTCTCCTCTTCTACACTTCTCTTAATTTCTCTTCCCATTTTCCTCTCTCTCTGTATCTTTTTGTCTGCCTTTCCCTCCCATTACTGCATGGTGCTTGTGTATATATAGCGCCAATAAAATGGAAGATAGTGAAAATGGAAGAGCTGAGAATGTCATAAATGAACGAAGATCTCTTCCTTTCACACGTTACCTGTTTCCTCATTTGGTCAAGACGCGGTTGAAATAAACATGTGAAAATCATGCAACTTCTATTTTGAAAATAAAAGAAATGGAAGTTGAAATCATTGTATTCATACCCACCATCTCCCACAACCTTAATTTCAAGTTGACACTCATCACGGATCCTCTTTTGCATGGCCCCTAATCTTATAATCCTCGCTGGCTCCACTTTCGGTTGATCAGACCCGTTCATCTGATTTTGTGGATTTCGTGAACGGATACGATCGACCGAAGATGTGGCCTTCCATTGTTAAAGTGGGGTTGGTGACTTCCCATTTGATAAACCTGTCATCTCTTGGCACGTCCTGTGGTCAGCGTGCCTAGCACCTCACGAAGGGTTACTGCAGTGCCAAGGAATCTACCAATGCTCACGTAGGAAACAGTATTTTGTGATGTGACTGGCTCCATTACTGGAGAGTTTCTTTTTACGTGCACTTCGAGACTAATGCTGTAGAAACTATCTAGCCAAGTCAGCTCAGACAAATTCGTGGTTGAGCTTGAGCAGGGTCCCTTCTTTGGGAATTGCTGACCCATGGCTTTGGAGGTTTCTACACCAAATTCTGTCCCCTTGTTGGCAAGATTTTACCTTCTACGCCGAAATGTGTCTCCTTGGTGGCGAGAAGGGTTGAGTCTCTGTTCCGCTCTTTCGGTGTTTCTTGGATATCTTGGGGACACTCTTTGGCTTAGTCAGGGACAGTAGGAAAAGGAACTTGCATAGCCGACCTTAGTGCCATTTTGTATGGACGTTGGGATCCACTGGAAAGATAAACTGGATCTGCCTGTGTAAAAGCAGCAAAATACAAGGTTGGCAGGTTGGCGATCATGCCTTTTATCTGCTGGACCCCAGCTTAGAATGGACATGAACCAGCGATGTCTTCTGAACTTCCCGTACCTTCAACAACAGCAAGGATCATCCGTGGTACTTGGAGCAGACCATTTTAAGATGGGGGCTTGCAGATGAATGGTTTAGTTGGACCCAGAATAGTAGCCGTAAGGATCATCCGATTCGTTTTAAGATGCAACCCCGTGCCCAATATTTGGTCTCACATGATATTATTGACTTTGCCGTCGATTATTGGTTTACGGTGGGGCTGTGCATTGGCTGCCAAGTACGTGATAAACATGGGGATTTGAGACCTAATTTCAATCATTCAGCTGATGTGGGTCAAAGTCCTAAAATATTGGCTCATGACAAAGGGGACCCAGTACGGAAACGTGGAGATACAGTCCATAAAATATAAACAGTGAATAAGTGATCATATGAGTTATAGAAGTAGGGCACGAAAAATGAATGATTTTGATTTTTGACCTAGAGAAATATTGGTTAAAAGCATTATTTAATAGTTATGAAATTTGATTTCTAGCCTACCTAACTCATTTCAAACTAAACATCATGATTAAGAAAAGGTTGTGTCTTTTCTTAGCATACTTGAGAATGTCTACACCTACCTGGACTCAATTCAAATAACTTCTACAAGCTTTGTTTTCAAGAATCATGATAAGTATACAAAGTCTTGAGCATGAGAAGAAGTTATATATATATATATATATATAAAGGATGTGTTAATTTCAGTTATTTAATGCAGTTGCAAGAAGAATGTGACATTTAATTGGCTGAAAAAAGAAGAAGTAAAGAGTAGAAAAAGTTAGTGGAAAAGGTAATTAGAATTTTTTTCTCGACCAATTAAATGTAACCTGCACTTTACATCTGTAACTCCTTACTAAAATTACCTCCCTCTCTCTCTCTCTCACACACCCATACATAAAAGTTGTTTATTGTGTTATCTTAACTTATCTATACCAAAATAGGCAATCTTATACAAGTCAATGCATTTGAATGATGCTAACTACTTAGAAAACTCTAATTGTGGAGCCCAGCACCTTTTAGAAAAAGTTGAAACTTGTATAACCCCTTCACTCCAATCTCACACAAAATCAAAGCTTCGTTAGAGCCACTGGGACCAATCTGCCGTTATCAAAGATTTTCCAAATCCAAGCATTGGCTTTTGCTTCCTACAAGACCAAATGGAAATGGCTCTGTGGAAAACCATCTCTCACGCAAGTTGACTCATGCGCATGGTACCTACCTACACCTACTGTTGTCGTTTGTCATGAGTTCGAGGCATAGAAACAATCTCTTACAATACAAAATAAAGTTGTGTACTATAAACTCTTGTAGTCTGTTTTTTTTTCCGGACTCTTGTATGTATAAGAGTTCATGCAGCTTGTTGCTATTTTTCCTTATCTAATTTCTGAAGCTTCATATGCTGTTTCTTAAAAACAACAAAGGGCAAGGTCATGGGATGGATGATATTATCAGAGTTTTATTGACCGAGACATCATAAGTTCGAATCGTTACAACCCTCAACTTATCTTAGGTTCACGTTCAACAACCAGATGCTAGAGTCATCTGATCGTTGCTGTACAAGATTTCTTGAGTTAGAGAAAGCAGGTGAAACGGTCGGAACAACCAGAGGTGGGCCCATCACGTACATCCATCACCTTATGGGTAGGTTATGTAGGTTATGTGAGACTTGAACAAATGACAAGAGGAACGCCATCTCACATGGGTGATGGGACCCACCATGTGATAATGTACGAATGCTGACTAGGCGCCAACTGGGATATATCCCAGTGAATGGGTGCTGATGCTGCATTGCTGCTGGCAAACAATGATTTTTAGTTGGCTGTCCTTTTCCCCACTTAGTTTCAGTTTTCTCACGATTTCTGATCTCTGACTCGGAGGCCCAAACAATATTTAAGGACGGTTTGTTGGTGTCGGGCCACAAAGGAATCAACAGTTGAGATTCACAAGAGTTGACCGAGTCCAGGCTTTGGAACAAATCCATTTTTTAATTAATTTAGGAAGCTGACGGGTTTCCGTCCACAAGGTTCTGTCACATGATTTGCCAGTTTACATCACCAGCAGACTGGTAGATACGACTTATAACACAGTGATTTTACATGGACGACCAACAAATTAGGTAGATGGGCTTGTCAGGAACTGCATGGAAAATTGTGGAAATGAAAATCAATTTCTAGATTTTCATAATTTTCATTGATCGGTTTGCCATGAAATTCTAGTTCCAGACGAAATTGATCCCGAATCTGAACTCGAAGGCAAACGCCATAGTAATTCAGGATTGCTGGATGATTTAATTTACGTACATAGCTTAAATAGATCAGGCCAAACAAGATGAACGGGCTCATAAGTATGAAATTAAACTGCAACAATCAAAAGTCCAAAAAAATTCACATTTGATCGAAGAAATTCTGGAGCAGCATCAGTTATGCACCAACAAAGGCTCAGCCGGTGAGGCTGAAGTTATATATAAAGAGAAAATGATAAAACGTTGGCAAAAATTTTACATTAAATAAAAAATGTCAAAATATTATAACTAATGTTTAGAAAATTTAAAGAAAATATAATGAAAATGTGGGAGAGACTAAAATAAAGAGAAGAGAGACAAAGATGTTGGTGACCTTACGGGGAAGGAGCAAAAATATTTGGACTTAAATGTATACAAAATCATATATGTAATTGGAGAAGTATTATTTATTTATTTTGATAGTGTTTCCTATTAATTTATCTTAATTTTTAGGTGAATTTTTCATTGGTATTTTTAAGGGTTTCTCGTACATAGTGGATGAGTTTTATATTATTTTAAAGATGAATTTGTATTAGCACGTGAAACGAGTTTTTGGAGGTTTGGAAGTCAAGAGTCAAATGCTATTATTTGCACTTTAATTAATTCGGAAAAATTATCAAGTGTTTGGGAGAAGCATGATACCCACGTGGAACTTGTCCTCCTTTCTTTAGGATCATTCTTTTGGTGGGCCACCACCAGACTAAATGGTAGGCTTTACTTCTCCTTTGAGTGTTCCCATTTCCTTCGTCGAGGTCCACAATTAATTTATTAAAAAAAAATAGTTCTATGCCCGAAGTTCCTACATATGCGGGTTCAAAGAAGGGGTGAACTATAAGGGTAAAAAATTAATTTATGTTAATAGCAATAGCAAAAAATTTCTTTAATAATCTAGCGAGGGCTGTCTATTTAGACTTGAATAATTTTGCTTGGAGGCTGCAGGCCAAGCTGTTCTCTTTTTTTTTTATGATACTAGTCTAAGCAAAACTAATAAAGAAAAAAATGAGAATTTAGTCGTCGAATGATCAAATTGATCTTTACTAAGAAGAAGATGTGGATTCGATTCCTGCTATCTGCCCAAGATAAACACATGCCGTGTTACGGGTTTCATGGCTTAGTAGACCAATTACCATTACTTAATAACGTAGAAGAATCAAGATAATCTGCAACCAGCTCTTAACACCAGCGTACTTGTGGGTCCTATAGAATTCAACCAACCAATTGACTTAATTAACCTACTTATGACCTTAGATCATGCATACACGAGATCCATGCATGAGTAGGGAAACTGGTGGCACTAAATTCCAAAACATTGACTTATACATATTTGGAGCCCGCTAACTCCCAGCGGCTAGAAGTGGAGTTAAGAGGGATGATCATTGATTTTTTATGCTATTATTTTTTAATTTTCTCTTTTGGCATCAAATCTTCTCAGTCTGGTCTTTTGATTTTCCACTAATAAAATCATCTTCATTGAAAAGAAAACGTACGAAAATCGAAAGGTATATGATCTGATATCGATACCTCAACGCCCCAGGATCGGGCCAGCCCAGCCAGCACATTGCACGGCATGAATCCATGGATCAAACATAGCTGGTAAAATGGAGCAAAGTCATCGTGTTTAGTTTGGAAATTGAAATCCATTTCGTCTGGAAATTTGTGAAGGGAGTCTTGGCGTAACAGTAAAGTTGTTGACATGTGATTTTGAAGTCACGGGTTAAGACGTGGAAGAAATCCATTTCATCTGGAATTTTTGAAGGGAGTTTTGGTGTAACAGTAAAATTGTCGACGTGTGACTTTGAGGTCATGGATTAAGGTGTGGAAACAACCTCTTGTAAAAATACAAGGTAAGAGCATACTATAGAACATTGTGGTCCGCCTCTTCCCCGAATCTTGCATATGCAGGAGCTTCATGCACCGAGTGCTGCCTCTGAAAATTTATATCAACACGGACAATAAATTATCATTCTCTTAATTTTTAGGAAGGCCTTTCTCATCCCAAGTTCTGATAGAAAGTAGGGATGGCAGTGGGTAAGATGGGGACAGATTTTTGACCGACCAGTCAAACAAGCTGAATCCTCTAATTAGCCCGAGCGAGCTTACAATGTTCAAAGGATTTTTGCGAGTTTCTTTTAACCAGGTTTGGCAGTTGTGCAACTTGTATTACTCGTGGCTGACCATAATTTTCATAATGCATATCTATTTATTATATTTTGGATAAATTTCACTGAAAAATGGATTCTTCCTTAAAAGTATTTTACGCCTTAAAATTGAATTACTATAAATATGCAAAATATTTTCATGCAGGATAAAATACTCTTCTTATGGGAGTCTGGAACAGCTTTTCCCTCTTGGGCTATATGAACCCTAATTTGGTAAGTGTTCCAAATGTTGGGGACAAACATAACACACATGGTGGAATATTGAGGTATCCTTTGGTAAGGGATCATTCATTTGTTGGTGGGCTTTACTTCTACTAGTATTCCCATTTATTTCGCAGAGGTCAATACTTAGATGATGTTAGTAGAAGCAGCAAAAAGGTTTCTTTAATGATCGAGTAATTAAGGGCTGGACGCTGTCTATATTAGGCTTCAATGGTCTTGCTTTCACAAAAAAGGGGCAGCCCCAATGCACCGAGCTTCCACCTATGTGGGGTCTGGGGAAGAGACGGACCACAATAGCCTATAGTAGACAGTCTTACCTTGCATTGTGGTCTAGGGAAGAGGCGGACCACAATGGTCTTGCTTTCACACAGCTGGCAAATAAGGGAAGCCATGTTAGAGGTCTGTAGGCTGATTGAGAAATCTTAGAAGAACAATTATTGATCATTCCTTAATGAGAAAAGGAAATCAAGATAATATGTATCCATCTTCTAGCACCCAATGGGCTTGAATAAGCTACATGTGACCTTAGATTATGTATACACGAGATTCATGCATGAATAATGAAGCAAGTGGATGTAAAATTCCAAAACATTGACTTAAACATATTTGGGGCCTGTAACCATATGAAAATTGTAAAGAGATCAGCTAGTAATTTAAGCTGCGGAGCTTGCTGGAAGTGGAGTTCAGACTTCAGAGAGATGACCTTTGATTTCTGATGCTATTATTATTTTTTATTTTCTCTCTAGTTTTTTTTTTTTTAAATATTTTTTTGTATCAAACCTTCTATAGTTTGTTCTCTTAATTTTTTACTAATAAAATCATCATCATTCAAAAGAAAACATGTGAAAATTGTAGTTGTCTGTTCTCTGATATCAATTGCTTATAGCTAGCCCCACCATCGGGCCAGCCCAGCCAGCACACTGCTCGGCATGAATCCAAGGATCTGTCTTAGTTGGTACAATGGAGCAAGTCTTCACGTTTAGTTTGGAAAATGAAATCCATTTCCATCCTAAACTCAATAGGCTTGTTTGGTTGTGTCTGGAAATTTATATTAACACAGGCAATCAATTACCATCCTCTCAATACTTAAGAAAGCAATTCTCATTCCAAGTTCTCATAGAAAGTAGGGATGTCAATGAGTCCGGTCATGGTAGATTTTTGGCTGGTCCTAACTCTGACCCTAATGTTTTTATTCCGCCCCCAATTAACCTTAGCCTTGCTTAGGTCAAAGATCCTTTGCCCCTAGTCATGCTTGGGTAAAAAAATTTCTGCCCCTAACCCTGGCCTGTATAGGTTAAATGGTATGATTCTGTAATTGACCCAAACTTGCTTACAATAAAAAAGAGAGGCTTTTGTGAGTTTTTTTCCCTTTCTTTCTATTAGTTTAGGTACCCGTGTAATATGTATTGCTTGTAGGTGACTATAATGCTGTCGTATTTATAAGGGATGATTTCATTTGACAGCATTTTGTTGCTTGAAACAAACTATATAAACTGCTCTAGTCCGCTTGTTTTTTACCAACGACTCTAAACTGACCTTAGCCCTGCTTGGGTCAAAGATTTTCTAGATGCATGTATCCCTACTTGGGTCACAATTTTCTGCCCCTAACCCTGACTCTACCGGTCATCCGAGTTGAGTTCCCTCAAATGACCTGACCCATTGTCATCCCTGCTAGAAAGTCTAGCAGTAATGGACCTAGTACCTGAAAAATGAATTTTCCCGGAAATAAGTTTCTTGCTAACCAAATGGACCTTACACATGCACTTACAGAGACATGGATCTATCAAGAAAAGCCAACCCCAAATAAGTGTTCGTTTTGTGATGGAGATTTAATGCATAGCAGTTTCTACATTCTTAGAAGAACTTCAGAGAAGAATGAGATTTTGAGAAAGACTGAATAATAGCCAGTCATATCTTAATCCACATATTAGTTAGAGTAGGTGCTTTTAATCAAGGATCCAATTTCTTAAGATTTATGCTGTAATGATATCAGGTTAGGTTTCTTAGTTGCATTCATTAATAGAAGTAGGTGGATAATTCAGAAGACTTGGCATCATTACCCGTTTGTTTGAGTAGGTGAGGAAGATACGAAAAGAGGAAACGTGCAGAGAAGTCTAATATGAAAACCTATCCAATTCTTGCTTCTTCCTTCACTTCTCCACTGATTTGAGAATGATAATTTTTTATGGCTTGGAAGTTTATTTTACTTATGCCAGCGATGTTTGAAAAGCCCTTGTAGTATTACGTCCGGTAAACATTTAGCTGAACAATTCTGCATGACTTCACAGTTCTCATCGTTAGAAGTCAGTAAATATCATACTCACAGACCACCAATATATTTTATCAAATTCTAGGAAAGGTGGTGAAACGGACACTCATTTAAAATGAGTAAACAGAATTTCATACTCGATCTCATAGGTACGCATAGAGCTGTATTCGATGAAAGTCGTATATATGGCTTGGAGGGAGATCTTAGTATAAAAACTTGTACATGTTAGAACTAAACGGGCCCTTCCTCGGATCCTACTTATGCAGGAGCTTCATGCACTGAAACTGCCCTTGATGGAAGCCGATCAAAATGGTGTAGGGGCTAGAATTGCGGAGGAAGGCACATGCGTGTTGCCTGCCTTTGAGAAGACCTAATATGTAACAAGGATATTGAAGAGGACATTGGTGGGTTTAGCCATTATTCTGTTTTCTCATTAATACAAGGACGTAGGATCACAGGTTCCGATCTCTCCCAATTCCAACTTTGGATTGATTTTTGGTGTGCCCTTCACAGAAACAACCAACTATAACCCTATCTATGTCACACAATGGGAAGAAGAAACAAAGAGGAAAGAAAAATACAACGAGTTCGATGACTCCGCTTAACCGAAACCGGTTCGAGTCTGAAGAGTCAAGTCAAGAGTTGTTTAAGGCCACAACTTGTGGTGTCTAAAGGGATAGCTTCTCTACTGTGCGTTTGCATGCCTAAGAAGGCTGGCTGGGATATTGACTGCTAGGACACTGAGACTCTAAGTTCCTGCTCTGATCAATTCATCGTTATGTGCAGTTAGGACTTTCTTGGATGAGGTCTCCTTGGATTTGCATTTTCGTATTAACCCGTACAAATCCGTCATCAATCGATTAAATAGACATGCTTGCACGTTTCCTTTATAGGCCCGACTAAATTATTCAACGAAAGTCTTGATTTTTATTTCTTGAGCGGAAAAGGAGAAAGGGACACTGCAAAAGGATGAGAAGCATCAAACCAGTGGACTGTGTGGGATTGTTGAGGTGGGCCGTGCTCGTCGGATTTTACAAATCTTTTATGGGACCTCGTGTTTTCATTTCGTTTTATAAATACCCCGTGGGATGGTGTTATGATAGTATGCTTTGAGAGAGAGAGAGAATGGGTCTGGAGATTGAGAGAGTTATAGAAGAGGAGAGTTCTCCACTTCCACTGCTTTCCTTAAATCATGTTTCTTTTGTGAGCAAATCAGTGGCCAAATCGGTAAAGTTCTATGAGGAAGTGTTGGGATTTGTTCTCATCAAACGGCCTTCTTCCTTCAAATTTGAAGGAGCTTGGTAGGTTTCTCGTATCCAACTAAACATTCTTCTTCTCTTACATAATCCCCTCCCTGTAAACCTTCATTTTAGCAATAAAATGACTTTTCTGAAGCTCTAATCCAGAGATCTATAATAATCATTTCTCCAACGCCCAACTCCATCTACCAGTAGTTCGAAAATCTCTCTTCCATATGACTGCTGAAGCAATGGAGAACAACCATCTAAATTGATATGTTTATACATGAATATCTCTCTGCAGGTTGTTCAATTACGGGGTCGGCATCCATTTGCTTCAATGCAGCTCCCAAGATGATGCTCCTAAGAATAAAGCCGTTATCAATCCTAAAGATAACCACATCTCCTTCCAATGCTCTGACATCGAACTGGTAATGAGAAAGTTGGAAGAGATGAACATTGAATGCGTTACAGCTGTCGTGGAGGAAGATGGAATTAAGGTGGACCAGCTTTTCTTCCATGATCCAGATGGCTACATGGTTGAGATCTGCAACTGTGACAACCTACCTGTGCTGCCCCTGTCCGCCTGCCCTCTCAAGAAGTTCAATTACACCAAGGAGGATTACTTATCACCTTTGTATGGTAAGAAGCATTCCCCAACTCCAATTTCATGAATCTTGACTTGGCTTTTGCTACTATAATGATATTTGATACCCTGTTTGGTTGTCATACAATTGTCTTTTGGTTCAGTCTTTGCATTTACTCATCATTCTCTAGCTGTTAGGGGTCAGATGAAACTGGAACAGGGTGTGAATGTCAATTGAGGGGGTTCTGAGTATCAGCCTTTCTTTGTTTGATTTCCTAGGGAGAGCCTTCATTCAGTTGCGGAGAGCAACAAGCGAAGACTGACTTTGCCCCATTCTCTAATTAAGATACTTTACCAAACTATACGTGAGTCTCGTGAATTTAACATGTGGTGATTTATGCTGGATAGGTCGTTGGGACCACAAGTGGGGCCCATCCTCTTGGTTATTCATACATTTGTAAGCTAACAAAAGATCTGCTCTACTGCATGATCCTAGCACTTAATTTCTAATCTTTCTTTGAGAAATAATACTTACTTTGTCCAGCAAATTTTCTCTGTATTCCTTCATGGGATTGTGACAGACTTTTAAGAACTAATGTGGAACGTAAAACAGGGATCAGATGGTGATGACAAGTGGGCCTCACTTATGGCATTTTGTGGGAGATGCTCTTTTGGGATCCACTTGTATCATCATAAATCAAGATCTAAATGTGAGGGTGAAGGTCTCCCCAATAAACAGTAAATGAAAGAGTAAGCGGGAGCCTGTTAGATTGATTTTTGGGATCTAGAAAGTGGAATCAAACGAAGGCCATCCCACTTCTTCATCACGGAAAGGAGTGGGTCCTAACAGATCTCTACCATTGCTTGTCGTCCAACATTAATATTCTAGCAGGACTTCGTTTTCTTTTTGGTTTTCTTATTGGCAATACTGTATCTTAGTAGAATTTATAGTAGAAAAGCTGCTAATTTGATGACCTATGCTACAGGAAAGGAAGCTCGCTGTGCAGTAGAGACTCTGATGATGGAGAGATTGGTCACAGACATGATGGGCATTTCCTTCTGAGAGAGAGAGAGAGAGAGACAGACAGACAGATATGTGGCTTTGCAAGAATTAATTTGTTTATACTATATATATGCTGAGATCTTTTGAAGTGGGAAGGGCTGAGATCTGCCAATCTGTTTTATATGTTATGGTTTATGCAAGTGTAGAGGAGTAATTCGTTTCATTTTCATTTGATTATTTGGGAGCGGGGCTGTGGATATTAATTCATGCGTTGTAAAGTTGCATTATCTTTTAATGAATAAAATAAATTGATCTACTACTTATCATGGAATCTCTCCTCCATTCTTAATCATCCCCTTTGTCTGTCATTCGGGGACGCTCAGAAGTAACAAGGCATAACAAGGTCTTGAGTAATTGGACGATTGCGATTGCTTCTGATGCGCGATGCATCAGATAAATAGTTTGATCATCAAAAACTAGGCCCGGTCTCATAATATACGTTCTGGATTCATCCTTTGCTGATCTAAAACATTTACCTTCCATGTTTCATCTAAGATAGGCCGTGCCTCATTATCTTCACAATCAGTTGATCCTAACCACTACTATCCCATAAAATAAGCAAGTCAGATACATCGGAAACAATTCAGAGTTTTCCGATGTTGAACCTTGTTGCAGTCAACCACCATCATCTTAGCATTTTGCGTAATATTAACAAATAGGATTTGGCACCTGCCCTGCTTCTCTGGGGTAACTAAGAAGCAGCAGATAACGTAGAGAACTTGCAGGTACTTGCAATAAGCAAGGAGCAAAGGTCCTCTGGCACGATGACACAAGGAGCCTCAGGAATCCAGTGGTAGCTTACAGGTTGAGGCTGCTCATGAGTCTAAGGAGCCTCTCTTATGGTAGGTCAGCTATTCAAGACTACTGCACAGTGATGGGTGTTCATGTAACATCCATAATAATAATGGACGAGAACCCTAAACCTTTGTTGGGGTGACAAACAAGTGCAACTTTGTTACTAGGCTACTCGCCCGAGCCGCCATTAGGAGTTCGTTCAATCAACATGTTACTAATCAAAATAACACTAGAATGATCATGATTATTGCTAATGCCATATAGGAAAAACTGGCTTTGACATGTCCATTGTCCCCTGAAGTGACGAAATGGAACCACTTAGAGTAATTAGACTCTTTGAATAGAATAATTTAAAAAAAGAATGAAATTTATTTTATTAGGAAGTCAGATGTAGTCATAACCACATGAAATATGCTTTGATTTATTTTATTAGATTCATTTCAGAATGCTGCTTATTATAATTAACCATCATCATCTTAGTTAACTACGAAACTTACTCCGTGTTTAACATTATTTTATACTTAAAAAACCTATGCTAGCACTGTATATTATGCAACTTGGATCTGATCCGGCATGTTTTCTTTTACTATGTTGATCCGACCTGTTCATGTTATATTAGTCTTGGCCCATAAATCATAAAGAATATGACCCTGGTGGCCTAGAGCGCCATCCAGCTAGCTAAAAGGGCAGCAATTGGACTTCCGAGTGTAGAAAAGTCAAGCCCCTTCAAGTTAAAAAGTGACTGAATCACACTTGAAGGAAGCGCACATGGCTGCATAGAGGTGGCCGATGAAACCGCGTTGTGGGAGACACCCAATTTCATTAATTCTTACAGGTAATACTTCAAATGGTCTACTGATTTCCAGTCACCTGGTGAGATATAACCAGGAAGATGGTTTGCCTTGCAAGTTGCAAGTGATTCATTAATGGATCAAGCTAGCATTCAAATGCCTACTTCAATATAGTAATATCGCATGGACAAGCAGAGATGTCGACCCACAAGCAATCATGTCCAGATTAGCGAAGATTCAGGTTCATTACCTAGCAAGAATCACCCAAGTGAATTAACATATAGTGAAAAGGTTAAGTAGGAATCTAGGAATACAAGTTAATGGAAGCTTAGTCTGCGTCGTGCAACCATTTTTCATCGCGATTCTTGGGTTTTCCTGTCAAAATATTGAATCAGAAAACCAAAAGATCGCTGCTTTGGTCAAGAAAATCATGCCCCATTCGACAGCTAGTGACAGCACACTCGCAGTCGAGGTCTCCATCACCTACGTAACTTGAAAAACACCGTCCAAAACTCATTGTTTGTAGAGCATTCCTACCACAATTTTTGAGTGGCTGTTTTCACGTCTTCAGGTCACACGACTACAATTTTACTGTTGTGCCAAGGTTTCTCCTCTGCCAAATGAATTAGCACGTTAGCATAAAATTAAGAGGGCAGCCCCAGTGCACGAAGCTCCCACTTATGCGGGGTCCAGGGAATGGGCGGACCACAATGGCCCAAAGTAGGCAGCCTTACCTTGCATTTTTGTAAGAGGCTGATTCCACGCCTTTAACCTGTGACCTCAAGGTCACATGACGATAGCTTTTACCATTGCACCAAGACTCCCCTTCCACGTGAGCATAAAATTAAGCTGTAAAAATTCAAACTGCCTACACAAAGTGGATTCTTTCAAAATGGCTTGACTCAGGATTAATGCGGTTTGGAACTCGAATCACGAGGAAGTAGAATTCAATATCACCTGCAGTCAAATCTGCCTGTAAAAAACATTTCCTTCTTGGTGAGTCTAAGATGCAAAATGTAGACATTCTAAAATCTGATCGACTCAGCTGACTTCGACTGCAAGCGCTTCTTTATCCCTTACTTCCATTTTGAATCCACATAAGCACTTTCTCAATCATGGGAAGAAGTACACCTTCCAGCCCTTATAAAAAAGGGCTTTTTGCAAACATGCCATTACATTTTGGTATTTTTGTAAAAAAAGAAAAAGAAAAAGTTTAATGTTTTTTGAGTTTTGCAAAATTGCCATTAAATTTTCTTAAGCTTTACAAAATTGCCATTTTGTTAACTTTCCAACATCTTTTATTGACTAGTTTTTTCAAAATTATGATATTACGCTTTATAGAAGTAGCGTGATTAAATTGCCAAATTTGCAAAGCTAAAAAAATGTTAGACCTTTTTTTTTGTATGCAAAAAACCTGTTTTTATTGGCTAAAAGGTATACCTATTCTTGTGATTGAGAAAGTGCTTAAGTGGATTTAAAATGGAAATGGGGAATAAAGTTGCCAAATTTGGCCACTAAGTTCAATAAATTTCAGATAGAAAGTTTTAGCAAAACTTGGTATCTAACACAATTCGATTACAAGAAATCTAATCGTATAGTTAGATTTCAGTAAAAAACTAACCAATAGTAAGATATTCAATTACAAACATACCATGTTCACCAAACTATGCAACTATACATGTTAAGCTTCTTCAATGAAATTCATAAATTTAAACTTTGATTTATCACTAAAAAATGATACAAAATTCTTTCTAATACAAATTATAACATAATCAATGCTTTGAATCAATAAAAATATAATAAATTAAAGAAATATTCAAATTTATAACATAAGCAGAATATTGTTACTGTTCATACAAATAGCTATAAGTAACAAACTTTAAGCTCTTTTTTAAATGCCTTTCTAAATGAAAATTAGAAATATAAGACTTGGGCTTCTTTTTCTCAATGTCTTCTATCTAAAACAATCAATTTCAGATATTTTTGTTGATTAAAAAATTAAAAATCACTCACAAAGTTCTCTTGTTCGCTGTCGTCCATCAAGAAAAGGGTAATATTAAAATTTTAAAAACTAAAAGAGAAAGATGAAAAACTACCAAAATAGCAATTTTGCAAAGCTCAGAAAAACTTAATGACAATTTTGCAAAACTCAAAAAACATTTGACTTTTTTTGCAAAAATACCAAAATATAATGCCATTTTTATAATAAAAAATCTAATAAAAAATCTATATATAAACCCATATCATTAACTAATACAATTAATTGCTAATGGCGGTCCCATGCCAAAATATTTTATTGGCACGCTAAGATACACCAAACCAATCATCACATTTGGTTGACAAACCTTCAAATGTACTACAGAAATGTCAGATCAAGATAAAATTAGAATATAAGGGCATGGACTTTGTCATTATTTTAAAGATAAAAGAATTCCATTGTGTCGACTTGGCACGTGTGGGACCATAAAAGTGCACTTGTTACTTGACTAAGCAAGTGCACTCTCCTTGTCCTTTTTTCTTTCTTTTTTTTTTCGGGAAATGTATGATGCGAGCGCATGTCTTTGCTCAAAAAATTTTACCGGCAAAAGGACAAGTGGGCCTACTCTTCCAATCATCTCAAAATTTTAATTATTAGGACATCTGTGGATGAATCATAAATAAAATATCTCAAGCCAATCCTATGTCTTCGATTTGCTGGGACAGTTTGTGATTAATACAAGCTGTTGACTTGACATTTTGTAATCATCCATTTAGCAGTGGAATTATTACATGGGTTTGAAGCTTTGCGTATAGCTAATTTATAACTGGGCACGTGGTGCAAGTAAAAGTTGTCATCGTTTGACATAAGGTTACGGGTTCAAAGTGTAAAAATAATCTCTTATAAAAATACAAGATAAGACTATATACTATAAGCTCTTGTGGTTCGCTCTTTTCTCGAACTCCGCATAGATGAGAGCTTCATGCACTGGATCTGCCCTTTACGTATGGTGATTTGGGCCACCATAGTTCCGTACCATTCCTTTAATAGTCAGGAGTTATGATGAATCCTAGAAAGATCTCAATTTCTTTGTTCAATTTTATTCAAATCAAACCATTTATAAAGGGTTGTACTCTTGGTGGTCAAAATTAATCATCCCGTTTGGCATCTTTGGTGTTAGTTTGGGAGGTGTTCCTCCACATGTTTTTTGGTGCACAAATACTTTTAAAGAAATATCAGAACTGTCTAGTCACTTCATCTCACTAGAGTAGCTCAATTTCTTTGGTTCAAGAAGGGCAACGAAGGCGATTACTAAGATTTCTAGTTCTCTACCACTTGGAACTTAAATGAAGACCAAAGCAAAAAATCAGATTTTCTGGATTGACATTTGCTATGAATGGATTGGCTATACTGATTATTGCAAGCCGAATGACAGTACTGTTGGGGTTTTTAGCTCTGCCCAAGATAATGCACCTATGCAAATATAAGCACAAGAACGCAGATTTAACGTGGTTTAAATAAATATGCCTGCGTCTACGGGAGAGAGCAATTTCACTATAAACTGAAACAATACAGTGGAAGAATTACAGGGGGTATTTATAAGAAGAGAAGATAGGGAATGAGGTATTTTAAATCAATATTGAGCTCATCCTTATTTATAGGATTTTCAAAAGCTTAAGTTTTTAACAAAAACTGCATGTTAGTCTTCGATTGGTGTTGACGACGGTGGCGATGACCGCCACATTAGAATTCAACTGCTACTTTTCTTGACGTCGGCGGTTGCCAGAGTTGAAAGGCAACATCCGTCAAATGGGACTAGAGTAACAAATCTCCCCCTCCAAGCCCATTAACTAAAGGAGGTTTCTTCAAGCATGGACTTCTAGCAAAAGCCCATCCTGGCCAACTCCCTACAAATCTCGAACTTGCTTTGAGGTAATGCTTTTGTCATCATATCCAAATTATTGTCATCAGTATAAATCTTCTCAAGCTCTAATGACTTCAAGTCCAAAATATCACATATCCAATGATACCGAACATCAATGTACTTTGACTTCCCAAGAAAAGTACAATTCTTACTAAGGTGTATAGTACTTTGAATATCGCAAAATAACGCATACCTCTTTTGCATAAAGTCAAGTTCATTCACGAATTTCGTTATCCACAGTAACTCTTTGTAAACCTCTGCAGCAATAAACTCAGCCTCCATCGTAGACACAGCAACACACTTCTGTAACTTCGATTGCCATGACATAGCTCCCCTGCAAAAGTAATCAAGTAGCCTGAAGTAGACTTCCTCGTGTCAATATTACCAACTATATCTGAATTAGTGTAGCCCTCAAGCACGGGCTTGCTAGTGCCAAATTCCAAACTCAACTTGGAAGTACCACATACATATCTCAATACTCACTTCACTGCATTTTAATGCTCTTTTTCTGTATTTGATAAAAAACAGCTCACTGTACCAACTGCATATGCAATATATGGTCTAGTGCATACGATGGCATACATAAGACTGCCAACAACTGAAGCATAAAAAATATCTTGCATGTAGTTTTTCTCAGCAGCACTCACTGGAACTGGATTCTTACTAAGCTTAAAGTGAGTAGCAAAAGGTGTACTAACCACTTTAGTTTTATCCATGTGAAATCGCTGAAGTACCTTTTCTATGTACTTCTTCTAAGACAGCCATAACCGCTTATTCCTCCTGTCGCGAATGAAAGAAATCCTGAGAATCTATCTCGTGGGTCCCAAGTCTTTCATATCAAAGACTTTGTTCAACTCCTTTTTTAGTCGACTGATCTTTGAAGAGCTGCTTCCAACAATAAGCATATTGTAAACATAGAGTAGTAAGATGACAAAATCATCCTCTAAGAATCTCTGCATAAACACACAGTGATCTGACGTAGTCTTTCTATAACCCTATTGGGCCATGAACTTCTCGAATTTCTTGCATCGCTGTCTAAGAGCTTGTTTTAAGCCATACAGACTCTTCTTCAGCTTGTAGACGTACTTCTCATTGCCTTTAACAACATGTGAGATCCTGGGTTTTTATAACACTTATTCAATCAAATCTTTTGTAATTGTGGGGTCCCAAGTTTGAAAAGATTTCAAAAACCAAACAGTAGAAATCAAGTTTCATAAGAAGACCTTAAAAAATCCCGAGTGTCATTTTTTTATTTATAATAAAAACAATACAAGGATTTTCAGAGGAATGAATATCACATTCCTACAAAAAATCTGACAGAGTCTCCCTTGTATTTTGGACCCTGTGCATTTAACGCATGCATTGTGATAACCTAATAAACACAATATATAAAATCAAAATAAATAATAGAGACTCCGTCTCCCTCCAAAATCCATCCACACACATGTCTATTTAAAATTCAAATGAAAAGAAAACATTTTTGTAGTGCAAAAAGGATAGGACTAAAGTCAAACTCCCCAATGCCACTCCATTCACAACCATAACTCCATAGTTCCAATTTACATTCCCACATGTAAATACAATAAAGTCATTAAGTAAACATATGTCCATTTCACCAACAAATTAACTATAATTGCAAACATGTTTGTTATACCTGTCATGTTCTTCTTTTTAGATCTTTATCACCATCTTTTGCTCCCTTTTTCCTATTCTAATTCTTTAGAACTAAGACATTGTAAACAATTTACAATTTCTTAGCAAGCTTGCACTTGTGTAGGTAGTTTCATCATCAAAAGTATGAGTTTATGCAGTTTTAATCCAATAAGAGATATACAATCATATGTTATGCAATTTGATAGAATATGATGCAACAATGAGTGATATGATAAACTCTGAAATCTCAATCATGATTTATAAATCAATACCATTCAAAACCAATTCAATTATCCATGTCAATAATAACCTTTCTAAGGTATTTTACAAAATATGAAAGATCTCTTGTAATATCCTTAATTTTTAAGATAAAAATAGGAAATTATTAAATAAATTAAAATAAAAATTTATGGATGAAATTAATTCCTGAAAACATAATAATTAGAAAGTGCTCGTCGATACGAATCCAACGCCACCAAGAACGCGAAAAACGGAGCTCAAACGAGGGAGTTATGAGCCGTCAAAGTTGGAAGGGCAATTTGGTCATTTGGTAGAGACGTATTAGACAGGGGTCCAAATTGATACTGGCACCCCCGTCTTCCACACGTCTCTACCAGTGCCGGAAAAATCGCCGAGAGACGTGGAAAGAGGCGTGTGGGGAAGATTTTCTCTTCCCCAAGACTCTAAAACCCTATAACTATGCTCCTCTAGGAGCCAAAACGCTCCACTTTGAGCGTTTTCTCTAAGTTCTGTGAGAACCCTAGCTTGAAAAGATTTCATTTTTTCCGGCGAGTGGAAACCCGGCAACTCGAGCAACTCCGGCCAGGTGCAAGGTAAGCCTCAAAACCTATGTTTTCTGTATTTATTAATTAGAAAATTAATTAGAAAACCATTTAAAAATTAGGAAAAAAAATCAGATTTTTAGGAACTTTGTGCACGCTACTGTTGGAGCGTGATTTCACGGATCAAACCTAATCCTTTTGAAAATCGCACCGTCCAACTAGTGCACAAGAGACCCAAGAGCATACCCTTTAAATTTGGGAGTGATCCAACGGTGGAATTGCCCAGAAAACTCAAAAACCAGTACCTAGGGAGGTTTTTAGGAACTTGGGAAAAATCGTTTAAAAACCATGGTTTTTGGAAAAATCAGTGCAAAAGGAAGGCATAAATGGATTCTAGAGAGAATTCTGAAGAAAATGGCGCAAAAATCACGCAAAGCAGACTCATGTAGCTCGCCGAGGCGACCGGAATCCGGTCGTCTTCTCCGGCGTCGTCAACGGCGTCGGCGCCCTGGCGTTGACGCCAGGACGCACAGCGGGACGCGCAGGGGATGACGTCGGCGTCGCACGCGCGCGCGGATGCCCTACAGTTGGCGGGCGCTGTGGGGCCGGGACGCTGCGCGTCCTGGCGACCGTGACGCACGCGCGCGTGCGAAGACGCACGACGCGCGCGTCCCGTACGGCGTACGCGTCTTCGTGCGCCCATGTACGTCGGTGTAAACCGGCGGAAGGGTGCGCCGGTTTAAACCACCTTATGGTGGTCGGCAGCCCCATTTTAGTGTAGTTTTCACTAAAACTTGATTTTGGGAGCTAGAGAGGTCGAATCACGATCCGGAAGAGGCGTTGTGGCCAAGTATTGACGATGCGGACCTAGTTTTAACTTAAAAACTTAGAAATGACCACTTTTTATTTAGAAAAATTTTTAAATAGTGATGTGACATGTACAGGTGCACTTGAATATACCAGTTAAAGGAGTTATTAAGCAATTTAGTGATCTCCTGTGAGGTAGGTGACGACAACTAATGTTTTGCCTTGATTTTTAAACCATGTTTAAACATAGCATCATGTGTGATTGTGTTTTAAAATGCAATTATTATTTCTGTGGATTTCATGCTACATTGCGTACGGGATGGTTATTCCAAATTGAAATCTTTCTTGAATAAACTTATTTCAAATGCTTTTACAAGTATGACGTTAATTTGTTATGCTTACTTAGAGACTTATTTCTTATTATATATATAGAAAATGCATGGATTTACATGGAAATGAGAATAGAGGCTTATTAGTGGTCCTTTGATAAATTTAACCCCAGGGATGAGGGGCATGTCTTGGGGATTGCAAGCTATAAGTGCTCTTGAGTTTTAGCATATACATATGATTTCGTGTTTTATATTTGATGACGGGTGCTCTCGCACTGGTGGGCGTCATGCTTAGAGGGATAGGGCCCGCCACCCACCTTCCGAGATTATGATGTGATGAGTTTGTGATATGATAGACACTGCCCATAGATGGCATTCGGTAGGGGTTTGGTAACATGGATAGTCCACACTACGGTGCCCAGCCTTTCCATGAGGACGGACGCTAAGTCTCTCGTTATGGTGTCGACGGGGCAGCGGTGGTTGATACCCATGGAGGGTTACTGCCACTGAGCATGATGGCCCATATTCTTATTATGTGTGCATGTATGATGAGCATGGTTATTGATGATATGCACAGGTGTGTGACACTCGAGAGGTTGACTACGTGTACTCACGATCGGGGATGTTAGTGCGATGTGATGGGACCCATTACCTTAGGGTGCCCTTATTACGGATGTATGCTCCATTTTATTGATTCATGTCATGTTTTAACTTCGTGAATTTCATGTTTTAGCATATGGAATAAATTGGCATTTATTGAACATGGCATTATGATATCACTATCTTCATAAATGTTAGATTTTTCATCGCATTGTTCATTATTTCTTGCATTTATTACATTAATTGTCTATGTACCTACACAAGCGATAGCTTCTTTGAGGCGTGCTTTGTTTTGCAATGCCTTAGATCTCGACCGATAACAGGAAAGGCAAGGCTGTTGAGAAGCCGTGAGAGCTGCTGAAGACTAGTTTCCCTATAGTTTTAGACAGTAATGTGAGTCATTAGAGTGGATTATCATTTGGGTTTTATTATGAATTTCGCATACTTTATATTTGGATGTGATTTAGATCTTTGGACATATATTGGACATTTATATGGGATGTTATGATGGATAGACCCTGGGCCATATTATTACTGTCTTTTGGACGTTTATTTGATTTAAAATAAAGGCGCCTATTTATTTGACGTTGATTTATACGCGGATCATTTATTTGTGTTTAAATTACATGTACGCCATTTTGAGAAAGGAAAAATTAACACCCGGAGTTTTAAGATAGGTTTAGTAAAATGTTAAATAAATCTTTTCTCATGGGATCCCAAATGCTCTTATTTAAATTGTCAAAAAAAAAAATTGTCTTAAAAATCCGGGGTGTTACATCTCTAAAACTTACAATATGCATCATCTCGTAAAGATACCCATCCAAACTATATAGTGAATCATAGTCAAAAGTCCATAGATGAAAAGCATTTAAATCATAAAATGCTTCAATATAGTCAACGTATCTCAATAAACATATACATATGAATATATCCATCAGAACCTCCTTAAGGTCTCACGAGTGTAGAAACACTCAAAATCCAGCCATTGGTCATGAGTACTTATTATAGACCTGAAATATCAGGGTGTCATGCACCTGGGCTATCATGCAACATACATATGAATTTGAAAATAATGGACCCACTGTGCAATGGACAAGAACCAATCAAGCCCGTTGCTATCACACCGATACCAAGCAGATAGACTCCCCGGACCGTAAGAGTTCCCTATAGCAGACACCCATAGTAGACATCCTGTAGCTCGATGCTCCACTTAGGACCGCCCACCAAGACTGACTAGGGTCGTCAGGTGCCCTTTTTCATGACTAGGTATCCAAAACACAAACAATTTCAGAAGGAGGAGCATGATCAGTCTTCAATCTTCCTAGCACAGTGTCCACTGGCTCTAATATGTCTATCATAACGTAATAATACTAGGCATTATCACATGCCGGTATAACCGATAAAATCATAAAAATCCATACACTGTTGAAAACATGTAATTTAAATTTCATTATATGATATAGCCATGTCAAAGCAACCCTCACCAAGGTGAGTTGAGGATTCTACATTCCTCATTTCATAATTCATAAAGTCCATGTAATTTCAGATATATTTTCATGCATAAGTTTCAAATTTGATAATAAAATAACATGGCCTTCCAAGCCAATAAGTTGCATGGAACACAAGCATGCTAATTGCATAATTGAAAAATGTCATAATTCTAAATATTAAGCATTCTCAAATATGATAGAGGAATCTTCAATGGTTTTCATGTTTTTCAAAAACAGCTTGATGTTAAAACTACCTACCTCCCTTGTTGTGCTCCTCGATTTAGTTTTATCCCTTCTTATCGATTTATTGATCAACCTGTCAATATTTTAAATTCCTTGTCAATATCAAGTTATATTAATAATTACTAAAGGAATCTATTCTAGACCTAATTAGACAATCCATATAATCTTTTAGTCATGGAACTACTAGGTTCCATGTAATCCACACTCCTCACTATATGATCCAGTTGCTAAGGTTGTTGGTCCATTTTCCATATCATGGATCATCTAAGGCCATTAGGGTTCTAATATATCATTCATCAATGATTGGCTATTGATTAGAGTGAAGATCAGTGTCAGACCACCCTTGATCTGTTATTCATTCTATAGATTCTTGATATGATGGCTATAAGTGGTTGAATCTCGATATCAAGATCTTATTTAACATTTTGCTAATGGATCAGGGGATTTTTACTCATCCTATGTCAATTCAAGGTCTAGGAATGTAGTGGCAGCCTCTAATCACCAATCATGCGCCGCTAAGATCTTTTTCCTCTACTGTCTGATTGAACGGCTAAGATTATTCACTAATTTTCCATCTAGGTCTTCAATTTCTGCCATATCCAAGTTAATTTCATGCTCTAGAACTCATCCGTGACGTCTGATCATCAATTAGATGTGAAGAAGTTACTATGCAAATAGTATCTTATCAGACGGCTAAGATTGTCAGATCTGTTTTCAACCTTGATTTGAAATTTTTTTGTGATCTTAGCTACATCATGCCCTAAATTACCTATCCCTAAGATTTGATTTAAAAATGGACAGTTGGACTATCCACAAAACCTAGATTTAGCATGAATGGTGCGTATTTAGCTAAAATCTCAAAATCAAGAATAGGATTTTGAAGATCTTACCTTTTAGATGCATTTATGTGTTTTTCTCTCTCCTGGATGTACGGATTTATCACTATTTCGCAGTGAAACCCTCCAATTGTGCCGCATACACTATTCCTCTCCGATCAATTGTCCAACTCATCTCAGATTCCCCAATCACCTTAAGGTTTTGTTCGTCTCACCGTAATGGACCTAATGATCTGCTCAGATAGTCAATTTGAGTTGACGTCATCTCCGACAATGGTCTGAAAATTTGGCAACCTAGAAAACCCGTAAAACCCTCATCTTCTCCAGCATGGTGGTTTTTCAGTATGTAAATCCTGGCCCTCTCTCTTTCTTCTTCTTTCTTCTTTCTCCTTCTCCTTCTCCCTTCTTCTCTTCTCCTCCTTCTCCTTCCTCTCCTTCTTCTTATTCTTCTTTCTTTTCCTCTCCCTTTGTCAGGTTTCTTCATTTTTTTTATTTTTTTTTCTTTTGTCGATTGATTTTGGGAAGATAGATCTGATAACTATGTTGGGTTTCCTTAAGTGGGGGGTGTCCATATCAAATACGGCCCCCTTTGATTAAGGCCTTTGTCTTCTTCTTTCTTTCTTTTTTTGAAATGTTACACAACAAAACCTTCTGGGTGCTCCATATATATCTCCTCCTCTAAGTCAGCATGGAGGAACGTTGTCTTCACATCCATCTGTTCAACCTCTAGATCAAGGTTTGTAGCCAAACCCAATACAACTCGGATTAAAGGCATTTTAACCACAGAAGAAAATACCTCCTCAAAATCAACACCTTTTCTTTGACCAAAGCCTTTCACCACAAGTCTAGCTTTGCATCATGGTCAAGAAGTGTCACCCTCGTACTTCACCCTATAAATCTACCGATTCTTTAAAGCTAGTTTGCCCTTAGGCAATCTTACCAGCTCAAAAGTGCGGTTGTCTTGCAAGAATTTCAACTCATCCTTCATAGCTGCAATCCACTCTACATTCTCTTCGCTTTCAACTACCTCTATGTAGCTCTCTATGAAAATCCCAATATTTCTAAAATTATTTGGAATTAATTGAGATTTTTACAAAAATTAAGGTAAAATATTATATTTAATATAATATTATTTTTTAGAAAAAGAATCAAGCCTTGAAATATAGATATTTGGAATCATATTAGGAAAATGGGTCAAAATGAATGTAAGCACACTGAAATCCGAGCTCGAGTGAAAAATTCCTATTTTTCTTAATTTTTGTGAATTTATATTTACCCACAGGGGTAAAATGGTCATTTTACTTTTATGTGTGGTCCACAAAAGTTAGGTGAGCTGGGGGACAGCTAGCACAATGAATATCAATGATGAAGAATAAACATAATAAAAAATCTCTTTTAAATTTAATAAGAAAAGTAGAAAATTATTTAAAATAAAATTAATTAAAATAATGCAAAAATGAGCCTATAAATACATCCCCTAACAATCCCACAAAATTGCACCAAAATTCTTTCCCCACTCTCTCTCTCTCTCTCTCTCTCTCTCTCTCTCTCTCTCTCTCTCTCTCTCTCTCTCTCTCTTCTTCTTCTTCTTCTTCTTCTTCTTTCTTTCTTTCTTTCTTTCTTTTTACCTTTCCTTTTTCTTTCTTTTCTTTTCTCTCTCTTCCTCCCTTTACACCACAAAGCACATCTGCGGACGCACTGGAGAGAATATTCCCTCAAGGAGTGTCGGGCACGTCTTTAGATGTATTGTCCCACTTGGAAACCCTAATTCAATTAGCAATCCAATTTTGGCCATTGGATTTCAATCTCTACCATTGGATGGGTTCGGGTTGGCCTGATCTATAAAAGCCCCAAGAGTTTAGATTGATCAGGGGTGTATTCACCAATGAAATCATTAAAAATAGAAACTTTGGCAGAAATTATTTTCTAGCGTTGATTTTTTACTTTCCGGTCATATTCTTCGATTCTAGACATTATAGGTAGGTAACCCTCATTCCCCTCTATCTTTTTTGATAGTTTTCCATACATAGTGATCACCGACTAGATTTTCTGGCTGGAGATCAGGGGAAACATTGATTTGATGGTCCAAATCAGATCGTCTCAACAGATCTTCGGAGATCTAACTCTGGGATGAAGAAAAATGACGCACATAGAGATGCTCCAAGTGGGTACGCCTCCGCGTGTGCGGAGTGGTCGTCGCCATAAGACGACGTGCGTGGCATCCCAGTGACGATGATGCGCCCCAAGTCATTTTGTCTCATTCTAACAATTCAAATCAAATATGGACTGTCAAAACATATCTAAAACTTAAAATCTTAATTCAGAGCTCATTTTAACTCCAAATCAAGATCGAAAAGAAGCTTTGAATTTCTGGTGAATATTAGAATCTAATGGAAGCATAAATTTTAAGTTTTATTCATTATAAATTTTTGTAAATCACAAAAAGTGGTACTAATTCCCAAGATCAGTCAAATTTGATATGATCAGACCTTAGAATTGTGATCCATTAGTGACCTAATGATGTGATAACTTAAAGAAATGGATTGGGTGTAACTGATTTGGCAAATCTTTAGATTTTGAGCATTAAAAGTAACAAAATCCTTGAAAATACATAATAATCTCCTTGATCAAATTGATCAAGGATGATAAAAAACTATGAATCAGTATGGATAATGATATAATGATAAGATCATGAGAAATGAATAGCCTGATTTGGCTAATTTGGGATATATTGAGATCTATGCCCTTGATTTTGATAAAATGACTAAATATCTTATTGATCGGTTGGATCAAGAAAGATCAAATCATATGATGAGATGCGTCAATGATCTAGTGATGATATTACATTAAGATAATGTGATAGATCTGAATAAAAATGAAAGATTAATATCAAAACCCTTAATGTGATGAAAAATGATCAAAATATGATCATAAGATCAAAATGGACAAATAAGATATCTTCAAATGAGCATATGAGTTATTATATTCTATTGTAAATGTTCTTTTATTTTTTAGTAGATTTAATTGTTAGATTTATTTATTTATACTTTAATGTTCATTTTATATAAATTACATGAAAAATATAATTAAATAAAAATAGATATTGATGAACATTTACAAGGAATATGGACATACACTTAATGATAGTAAGGGCTATAGTTAGTAAGACACTATAAGGAATATCATTTCCTTGGCTCAATTTAGGAGAATAATAAACATCCATGAATGACATTATTTATGTTTATGGACATAAGTTAAAATCAAGTAGAAATGAAACTTAGGGTATACAAGCTTATAGGAACCTTATAAAAGGTTGAACTAAGGTCACTCCAGCAAATACTGAACATGGTGGTTAAGGAGTTCTCTAATAGAGCCTCATTCTTCCCCCACCTTCTAACGACGTTTGTGAGGTCTAAACGCCTCCTTAGATGAGGATTGAATTAACCACTTTGTGAGCAGCTTTTAACTGGTAAGCCTTAGTCAATTCTGAAATAAGGAAGAGCTATCTAGTATTAGAAAAGAAATAAACTATCTTCAACTAGTAAGATATTAACTGGTTGAATAATAATAAGAAGAATATAAAAGATAGCAAATTATCTAATCCCAATAAAAATTGTAAGTAAGATAAGGATGATCAAACAAGATTTATGATGAGATTTTGAATGATCAAAAACAATAAACATAATTATAATTTAGATTAAATGTTTGATTTTGTATAGATGTTAGATTTAAATGTAAATCAATAGATTAGACCCTTGATTAATATGATCAAAGGAAAAAGATCCAAATCATCCTATGTAAAGATGATCAAAAGAACAACTAGGAAATATAAATGAGTTGAGCAATGACTGTATATATATGATTTGACAAATACATGAAGGATATGATGATCAAGATCAATGAGAAGATGGATTGTTGAAAGTAAAGGTAAGTGAATCTTAAGAATATATTCAATATAGAAGATACATGTATTTTACACGTGATCTTTAGCCATAGTATTGTTTATGAATCAACAAATGATGTTGAAATGAATATAAAGTGATTGATTAAGTAATTATAAAATTACTTAATGAGTAGAATGAGAAGATTTGAACTGTATAAGTTGGACCCCCAAATCTTAAGGAAAAAGGTTATAGGCATGTCCTATTATAACCAAACACATAGTGTGTAAGTATAAAATATTATTTTCCATACAAGTATGGAGGATTGTGATTTTGTTTTAAGATAGACTTTGCCTGGGGATGCCAATGCTAGGAGAGTCATTAGGGTTTGGCCACCTACTCTCCGAAACTAATTATGATGATGATACCATGCTCAAAGAGAGGCCAAAATGTTGGGTGGGGCAATTATGGGAAGGGCGCGATTGTGACAGCCATGGTTCCCCCATACAATCATGGATCTGTATTTTTCACCATGGTATCAGTGGAGTATTGAACAGTTATCTGGGCGCTATACGGATTAAGACTATAAGCATGGTAGTCCTTTGATTTTATTTTGCATTATGATGCAATTGATTATGGCATAATGAGATGCCTTATGTTATGGCATAATGAGATGTCTTGTGTTATGGCATGATGAGATGCCTAGTAAAAGTTATTACCAATGTTGAATTAGAGGATGATTGCCCATATAGTATGATTATATATCTATACATAGTGTTAATATTGAAATCAGTTTGGAAATGAGATATTATCAATGATATTGACTATATTCATTATTTTTAGTGGTTTTATTTATATGTAATATATACATATAATTCATATGATGAGTGAAGGATGAAATGGTTATCCAATTGCATAAATTGATTTATATCATGAATATAAAAAAATGTTGATTTTGAGATATATTAATTATATTTTCCTAAATCTCCTACCAAGCATATCTTGCTAAGATATTATAAATGTTTGAATGTTTACAATATCTCAGATACAGTTAAGGAAGATTGAAAGCTCAAGGCTTAAGAATAATAATCACCGAACTACTACTTAAGGTATTTACTTTGAGGAAGATTGTATTGATTGTTTTATAATTTGGATAGTAATATTTGGACAATGTATGTAATGACTATTAAGGCTGTGTATGTGAACTACTGGATTGATCCTGATTTTAATAAAAGTATTTATATTGTTATTCAATGAAATTTTTATTTTATACAAAAATCTATGTATGATAAGTAATTTGAGGTGGCAATCGAGTTTTTGACAAATCAATTTCAAAGAAAATATGTTTTCGCTATTTATATTTTAAAAGATTTCAAAATCAAGGTCTTAACTTTGCAAATATTTATGAAAATGTCTTTTGAAAACCTGAGTCGTCACACTCTTAGGCTCTCCCCCATCAGTGAGGAGCACGTACTCATTTGGTAAATACCTAGGGAAGGGTTGTTGATCTCTCTAACTCCGTCTCAATGAAATTGCTAGCTTCTTAATAAGAACCTCCTACTGAACATCATCAGCCTCTAATGAAACATCCATGTCTTCAGCAACTTCATGCTCACCCTTGGCCTAATCGTCTTGAACATTAGTTGGCGCATCACCATGGTCATTGGTGCCATCTACACCTGGCGTATGTGAAATAGGAACTAGATCCAAATTGGTTAGAGTATCAAAACTTCGAGTTTCTGATCTTTTGGCTTTGTCAATGTGTTAAATGGTTTGGTCTTCCATAAAGACCAAGTCATGGCTTCTAACCAACTTCTTTGCAACAAGATCATATAGCCTGTAGCCAAATTCATCCTGCCCGTAGCCGATGAAAACACATTGTTTGGTCTTGACGTTCAGCTTGGACCTCTCATCCTTGGGTATATGTACAAACGCCTTGCACTCAAATACCTGCAAGTGATCATAAGAGACATCTTTTTCATACCATAGCCTGTCAAGAACATTTGCATTCAATTCAACCATTAGAGACATGTTAATAACATAGGCTAATGTGTATAGTGCCTCGCCCCAAAAGGAACCAGACAGCTTATCTTCAGAAAGCAAGCATCTGACCCTCTCCATCAATGCATGTTCATCCTCTCTACTAAACCATTTAGTTGAGGAGTCTTCAGAGGAGTACTTGATGTCTGATCCTCTGCTGCTTACAATAAGCATCAAATGGTCCACAGTACTTGCCACCATTGTCTGTGCAAATACATTTTAGCTTCTTCCCTATTTAATGCTCAACAAAAGCTTGAAACTCTTTAAACTTGTCAAGCATCTGATCCTTAGATTTCAAAACATAGACTCAAAGTTTTTTAGAATAATCATTAATAAAGGTGACAAAATATAATGCACCACCAAGAGGTCGTACCTTCGTAGGACCACACAGATCTGAATGTACCAATTTAAGCACACCTGGCTTCCTGGAAGAAGGATGGCTTTTGAAGGAAACCCATTGCTGCTTCCCAACAAGACAATGAGCACACTTGCTCAACTTCGTAGCTTTAAGCCCTGAAAGCAAATTCTTCTTGACTAGACAATCTAATCCGTTCTCATTGATGTAATTGAGCTGCCTGTGCCACAACTCTAAAGAACCAACAACATCAACCGCATTCACATAGTTAATAGGAATCGAAGCTTGCATCACATACAAAGTAAATGATTTCTTCCCTTTAGCAACCATAAGAGCTCCATTAGAGAGCTTCCACTGGCCATCGCAAAAGGTACTGCAATACCCATCATCATCAAGCTTTTCAATGGATATTAAGTTTAACCGAATATCTGGTACATGTTGAACTTCCTTAAGAATTAACGTCGTCCATTGTTGGCATCCAAACAGACGGATCTGATACCAACAACTTTTGACAGCCCGTCATTACTTATCTTCAACACTCCAAAGTCACTAGGAGTGTACGAGGTAAAAAACTCCCTCCTAAAGGTAACGTGGAAAGAAGCACTGCTGTCAACGGCCCATCCAATCTCATTGGAGGCTAGGTTGATTTCATTCTCATCACAGATCACAAAAAGGCTTGAAGTAGTGGTGGCTACACGATCATTCCAGTTGTCATTTCTTCTCCTGCTTAGCATTCTCAATCTTGTTCTCAGCTTTCTACTTGTAACACTGCTTTTTGATGTGACCCTTCTTGCCATAATAATTGCACTCTAGATTCTTGTATATAGACTTAGATTTACTCATGCCCCTATTATTCTTCTCGTGACCTTTGATCTTGCTTCTCCCCTTGTTTTCTAAGATCAGAATCTCAAACTATGATGTGGTGGCTACTTAAGCTTGTAGCCTTATTTCTTCATTTAGAACTGTGCTTTTCACAGATTCCCAAGTCACAGCGCCACCTATAGCAGAATTGGCTAGAGAAACATGAATTTTTTTTCATAAGTCAGGCAAAGTATTTAAAAGCCATAAACCCATGATATCATTGTCAAACCTGACGCCAACGTCGGATAGCTGCTGAAAGCATCCAATCAACTCGTTCAAATGGTCGAAAATAAAACTCCCTTCCTTGTATCTCAAGTACATTGCTTGATTAAGTATGAATAACTTATTATTCCCAGTTCTCAACGCTTATAAGGTTTCTAATTTGATCTATACAGTTCTAGCATGTGTCTCATTTTGAATATGATTCAAAACATTATCTTCTAGCCACTGTTGAATGAAACCACATAGTTGTTCATGTTCAAATGCCCACTCATCCTCAAACCTATATCCTCCAGAGTTTGAGTAGCAAAAATAGTGTAACACCCCGGATTTTCAAGACATTTTATTATTATTATAATAATGGCATTTTAATTAAGAGCATTTGGGATCCCATGAGAAAAGTTTTATTTAACATTTTACTAAACCTATCTTAAAACTCCGGGTGTTAGTTTTCCTTTCTCAAAATGGCGTACATGTAATTTAAACACAATAAATAATTTGCGTATAAATCAACGTCAAATAAATAGGCGCCTTTATTTTAAATCAAATATACGTCCAAAAGACAATAATAATATGGCCCAGGGTCTATCCATCATAACATCCCATATAAATGTCCAACATATGTCCAAAGATCTAAATCACATCCCAATATAAAATATGCAGTCCATAATAAAAATCCAAATGATAATCCTGTTTAATGACTCACATCACTTTGTCCCAACAACATAGAAAAATGGTCTTCAGCGGCTCTCACGGCTTCTCATCACCTTGCCTTTCTGTTATCGCGCTCGAGATCTAAGGCATTGCAAAACAAAGCAATGCCTCAGCAAGCTATCGCTTGTGTAGGTACATAGACAATTAATGTAATAAATGCAAGAAAAAATGAACAATTCTGATGAAAAATCTAACATTTATGAAGATAGTGATATCATAATGCCATGTTCAAATAAATGCCAATTTATTCCATATGCTAAAACATGAAATTCACTGAGTTAAAACATGACATGAATCAATAACATGGAGCATACAACAAGAATAAGGGCACCCTAAGGTAATGGGTCCCATCACTGATCAGGAGTACACGTAGTCAACCTCTGAGTGTCGTCACACCCAGGCATATCATCCATAACCATGCTCATCATACATGCACACATAATAAGAATATGGGCCATCATCTTTGCCGGTGGCAACCCTCCATGGGTATCAACCACCGCCGCTCCCCGTCGACACCATAACGGGAGACTTAGCGTCTGTCCCCATGGAAAGGCTCAGACCGGTAGTGTGGACTATCTATGTTACTAAATCCCTACCGAATGTCATCTATGGGCAGGTGTCTATCATATCACAAACTCATCACATCATAATCTCGGAAGGTGGGTGGCCGGCCCTATCCCTCCTAGCATGACGCCCAAGGCCGAGAGCACCCGTCATCAAATATAAAACACGAAAATCATATGTATATGCTAAAACTCAAGAGCACTTATAGCTTGCAATCCCCAAGACATACCCCTCATCCTGGGGTTGCTTTATAAAAGGACCGGCTAATAAGCCTCTATTCTCATTTCCATGTAAATCCATGTATTTTCTATATATACAATAAGAAATAAAACTCTAATTAAGCATAACTAATTAACATCATACTTGTAAAAGCATTTTAAATAAGTTTATTCAGTAAAAGATTTCAATTTGGAATAACCATCCTGTACGCAATGTCGCATGAAATCCACGGTAAATAATAATTGCATTTTAAAACACAATCACACATGATGCTATGTTTAAACATGGTTCAAATATCAAGGCAAAACATTAGTTGTTGTCACCTACCTCAGTGTGAGGCCACTAGCTTGCTAATAACTCCCTTTAATTGGTATGTTCAAGTGCACCTGTACATGTCACATCACTATTTAAAAAAATTTCTAAATAAAAAGTGGTCATTTCTAAGTTTTTAAGTTAAAACTAGGTCCGCGTCGTCAATACGGTCACAACGCCTCTTCCGGATCGTGATTTGGACCTCTCTAGCTCCCAAAAATCAAGTTTTAGTGAAAACTACCCTCAAATGGGGCCTGTCGGACCACCATAAGGTGGTTTAAACCGGCGTGACACCCTTTTCATCGCCGTTTACACCGGCTTGTACTGGCGCCACGAAGACGCATGCTGACGCAGACGTCACACGGGACGCGCGCCGTCCCGGTCCCACCGCGACAGCCAACCGGGGCCTTCCCGCACGCACGCGTGAGACGACGACGTCGTGTGACGTCATCCCTCGGGCGTCACCGAGTGCGTCCTAGCGTCGGCGCTGTGCGCGGCAGCCGTTGACGGCAGCCGGAGAAGGCATGCCGGATTCCGGTCGCCTCCGGCGGAGCTACAGAGCTCTGTTTTGCGTGATTTTTGCGCCATTTTCTCTAGAATCCATTTATGCCCTCCTTTTGCACTAATTTTTCCAAAAACCATGGTTTTTAAACGATTTTTTCCAAGTTCCTAAAAATATCCCTAGGTACTGGTTTTTGGGTTTTCTGGAGAAATCCACCGTTGGATCACTCCCAAATTTAAAGGGTATGCTCTTGGGTCTCTTGTGCACTAGTTGGACGATGCGATTTTCAAACGGACTAGGTTTGATCCGTGAAATTACGCTCCAACAGTAGCGTGCACACAGGTTCCTAAAAATATGATTTTTCCTAATTTTTTAAATGTTTTTCCTAATTGTTTTTCTATTTAATAAATACGGAAAAACATAGGTTTGAGGCTTACCTTGCACCTGGCCGGAGTTGCTCGTGTTGCCGGGGCTCTACTCGCCGGAAAAATCTAAGTTTTGCAGGGCTAGGGTTTTGCGTAGCACTCAGGTTGGCAACCTGGGGATGGTAGATATAGGCCTAGAGTCTTAGGGGAAGAAAACCTCTTCCATTCATGCCTCTTTCCATGGCTTCTCCGGCGATTTTGCCGGATCTGGGTGTAGACATGTGGAAGACGGGGGTGCCATTATCAATTTGGGCCCCTGTGTTATACGTTTCTGTCAAATGACAAAATTGCCCTTACAACTTCGACGGCTCATAACTCCCTCGTTTGAGCTCCGTTTTTCGTGTTCTTGGTGGCGTTGGACTCGTATCGACGAGCACTTTCAAATTATTATGTTTTCAAGAAAAAATTTCATCCATAAATTTTTATTTTAATTTATTTAATAATTTCCTATTTTATCTTAAAAATTAAGGATATTACAGATAGGTAATGCAATTTCTTCACAAAAAGAAGATCTTTCATCTTTCCCTTCCACTTGTGATAGTTGGTGTTATTCAAGCAAATCATTTTACTCATATTAGCCTCCATAGCTAAAAATAGAGTACTTACAACAAATTTCAGGAAAGAATCTTGCAAATATGAGAGCACCATTGTGTCTGAAACATTCAATTTAGCCAAGAACCAATCTATCTCCCTCAAAAACAGGTCAAAAATAGGCTTGCTTCAGTCTGGTTACTGTTGTAACTCGTCACTGTTGCAACTATGCCACTGTTGCAACTTTGCTACTGTTGCAATGCATATTGTTTCAACTCTATACTATTGCAACTCTATCATTGTTGCAACGTGCTACTGTTGCAACTCATATTGTTACAACTCTATACTATTGCAACTCGAATTATTGTAACCTTTAACTGTTTGAAACTCGGACTGTTGTAACCTGCTTCTGTTGCATTGTTTACAACTCAATATTGTAGTATACACTATAACTATCACTGTAACCAACAGTAATGATGACATGCTTTTACATAATGATGGCACGCTTTTAATGTAGTAAAATGATGATTATGTTTTTTCACTGTAGCATAACTGTATTTTCAATAGTACTTTCTCTTTCCTCGATTGTCACCACTGCGGCTCTGTCGCCGACGATTTTGCAACATCCAACTCCCCTCTCCTGCTCTGTACCACTTGTTGGGATTTTTAGCCCCGCCTAGGATAATGCACAAAAACGTAGATTTAACGTGGTTCAGTCAATATGCCTACGTCCACGAAAGAGAGCAATTTCATTATAAACTGAAACAATACAGCAGAAGAATTACAAGGGGTATTTACAAGAAGAGAAGACAGGGAATGGGGTATTCTAAATTGATCTTCAACTCTTCCCTATTTATAGGATTTTCAGAGCTTAAGTTCTCAACAGAAACTGCATATTAGTTTTCGGTCGATGTTGATGATGGCGGTGGTGGCTGCCACAATAGAATTCAACAGCCGCTTTTCTTGATGTTAGGGGCGGCGTCGGCGCCCACCACAGTTGACATCACCGGCTGCCAGAGTTGAAAGGCACCGGCTGTCAAATGGGACTGGACTAACAAGCAGCTGGCCGGAAAATGGACAAACTCAGGCAACTGCAAAACTACGGCCGTAGGAAGAGAAGCCACAAGATTCTACAGCTAGCAAGGCCCATTAATCTAGAGAAAGGTTCATAGTTCTTAAGAAGCATTAAATGAAAACTGTAATCAAATTCAAAGGGATAACTGTGTGGAGTCTTCATCTACTCCTGAGTTTCCTACACAAGGTACGTCTGTTGATTCAGTTTCTAACAAAACTTCTGACTTTCTTAATAGTGCCGAAAGAAGAAAAAGGAGCTTGGACGCCATAGTTGATGATGGAGTTACAGTTTCTCACGAGGATCAATGGAAGAAGTTGCAGCCCAGGCTATGCCAAGAGGAATTATGGTTCGTATGGGGTTAGTGAACAAGCTGTTTCAAGATGATTTTTCTGTCATATAACATTCGAGGCATGGGCAATCCTCATAAAAAGAGGCCCAAGCTATAAAATCATCTCTCCTCTCAAGCCTTGGTTTGTGTCACTCAAGAAACTAAAGTCAGAGACGTGGTTGAAATGTTAAAGAACGATTCAAAACAGTTTTTTAGGTATTGAGTATAAGTTCAGTTTTTCTTTTTATATCATGCTTAGTTGCTATTTTGTAGTGCATCTAAAGGAGTGATGTAAAGGAATAGTGTAAATCATTCTTGAAAAAAACTGCAAAAGTTAACTACTCTTGAAAGCCTATAAAAGGCATGTCAATTGATACAACAATGTACAAATCGTGTACTCTTTGAAAGATATCTCATTGTCCTTTATCTCTCTTTCTTTGGCCTTGTCTTTCTCTATTGAATGCAACATGAAATTCAAGTCCCGATCATTGGGACTGCACAGAGACTATGACTGGGAGCGTACTGATGCTATTGGGCTTCGGTTGGGTTACTTATTTATTGCATGGATCAGAAATTACGTCCAAGTAGTTGAACGATATGTAGGTGCATCCTCCATTTCTGTACATTTTTAAATCTTAACTAATGGCTTTGTTGGATCATTTGCTGGGATTTATGGCCCCCAACTGCGATCAAGAAAGAGAAATGTTATGTTTGGAGCTTTCAACAATCAAGGAGAACTGACGGGCACCTTGGGTCTACGGAGGCGATTTTAACGTGGTAAGAGCATTGGAAAAAAAAAAAACACAGCATCTGGTTTCGCTAATAGTATGATCTTTTTCAATCACTTAAACTGTGAACAGCAAGTTGATTGACTTGCATTTGAGTGGTGGCTACTTGGTCGAACAGGCAAGAGTTCCTTATAATGAGTAGAATTTTTAGATTTCTATGCAACAACGAATGGTTAGATCTTTACCCGGATTCAACATGTAAAATTATTCAGGATAGACCGTCTGATCACACACAAACCGATTCTCTTGTTGTCCACTCTTCAGTCTGGGGACTAAGCCATTCCGTTCTGGGATTACTTGGCTAGAAGACGAGAAGCTTCTTGCTCTTATTGAAAAATGGTGGGCTGATGTTTCCATGTGCTTGGCGGAGACTAAGCTCGCACTCAAACTCAAGCACGTCTGTCTGAAGAAATAGCCCCTCCATCGGCAGAGGATAGAGATACAAGAGCTTTCACTGAAGAGTCTATTCAAGGAATAGAACTTGAGGAAAAGTGGAGGCAGCATTCAAAAATAAAATGGCTATAGGCTAGAGACTAAAATCCAAAAAAATTTCATACCATGCACCGGAGAAATAGTCGGATTTCTTCACCACTTAATTGAGGGGAGAACAAAAGTAGAATCGGACTGTAATTTGTGAAGAAATTATTCAATTTTACAAGGAGTTGTACACTTTTGAAGATCAAGGCTGACCGTTTTCAGATAATTCATACTTCAAACATATTGATGATCAAACAAAAGATGCGCTCAATGCTCCTTGGAACGTGGAAGAGATTTGCGGTCTTCGGTTGCAGTGACGATTGTAGTCCAAGACATGACGGATTTTGCCTCCACTTTTTTCAGGTAAGCTGGTTTCTTTTTGAAGAATGATATTTTTTATTTCACTGATGGACTCTACAGAGGTGATTCTATTGATAAGAACCTTGGAGCTTCATTTGTGGCCCTTAGAGCTACTTAAAGATTTTCAGCCAATTAGCGTAATTGGAAGCTGCTACAGAATTTTAGCCAATCACTTGCAAATAGCTAGACTCAAGAGAGCATTAGCAAAGTGATTTCACTTCAGCATTCCCGTTTTATTTCTAGGAGAAATATCACGGACTGTGCATTTGTAGATAATGAAACACTTCATCTCATCCACAACTCTCAAAGAAGGGGTTCATGTGCAAGATATGGAAAAAGCTTTCAATCCAGTGGAATGGAGGATTGTTGATGTTGTACAACAAGAGATGATTTTAGCATTAGATGGAGAAACTTGATTTATCAAGGCATTGGGTAGGCGTAGGAATAATAGTGGATAAGGAATTAAAGGATAAAGTTGTGGACGTTAAAAGAATCAGTGATAGAATAATAATAATAAAAATGATTCTAGGAGAGCAGATTATAAATATTATAAGTGCATATGCCTGCACAAGTAGAACTACAAGATATAATTACGAGACAGTTTTGGGAAGATATGGAGGGAGTCATGCAAGAAATTCCCAACACTGAGGGAATATTTATAGGAGACGGAACTTAAATGGCCATGTAGGAAAAGATAAGGAAGGATATGATAGAATACACGGAGGTATGGTATGGAGTGCAGCTTGAGATGGGGAGAATATCCTCGATTTTGCTTTGTCATATAACCTATCCATTGCAAATACACTCTTTAAGAAGAGGGATGAACACTTAATAACCTTTAAAAGTGGACTTCATAAAAGCCAGAATAGACTTTTTTCTACTTAGGAATAATGAACGATCTATATGTAAGGATTGTAAGGTGATACGGGTGAGAGTTTAACCTCACAACATAGGTTAATGGTTATGGATATTCATATCAAAAGATGGAGTAAAGAATGAACTTAATACACATCCAAAAAAAACTAAGTGGTGGAACTTAAAAGGAGAGAAAATAACCTCATTCAAAAATAAGTTGATGGTAGAAGGAAATTGGAATTATGAAAGCAGTAAATACCATGTGGACTAATATGGTGAGTCCATTAAGAAAGTGGCAAAAGATGTCTTAGAGTATCTAAAGGTAAAAGGCTATTAACAAAGGAAACATGGTGGTGGAATGAAAGCAGGTGCAAAAAGCTATTAAAGAAAAAGCAGAATGCATTTTAAAGCATGGCGAGAAGATTAGAAATAATGAAAACTACGAACAATATAAGAATCAAAAACGTTGCTTAAGAGAATAGTAAGTGAGGCTAAACTTAAAGCATATGATGAGCTACATAATAGACTAGAACGAAGAGAAGGTGAGAAAAGATGTGTTTAAACTTGCAAAGGTAAGAGAAACGAAGAAGAGTAAGGACTTAGAGCATGTTAGGTGCATTAGAAGCGATGATCAAAGAGGGTATTAGTCAAAGACTGAGATCAAACAAGGTGGGAAATCTACTTCCAAAAATTGCTAAATGACAATGGCCACGAGAATAGAGGAATTGAAAATACTATAAATCTAAATAACACCTTGGATATTATAGATATGAGCATTAGGATTAAAATGCTTGAAGTAAAAGAGGCCTTGAGAAAGATGAAATCAGGAAAGGCCATGGGGCGATGGTATACTGATAGAGGTTTGGAAGCATATGGGAGATATTGGGGTAGTTTGGTTGACCAAGTTGTTTAACAAGATTATAAAATCAAAGAAAATGCCCGATGAGTGGAGGAAAAGCTCTATTGTGCAATCTATAAGAATAAAGGAGACATTGAGTGAGCTGCACTAATTATCGAGGGATCAAACTTATGAGCCATACCATGAAACTTTTGAAAGAGTCATTGAGAAGAGGCTACGACATGAAACAAGTGTATCGGAGAATCGGTTTGGTTTCATGCACAGGAAGGTCTACTATGGAAGCTATTTTCTTACTAAGACAATTAGTAGAGAAATATAGTGGAGAGGAGAAAAAGACCTACACATGGTCTTTATTGACTTAGAGAAGGCTTATGATAGAGTCCCTAGAGAGTTAATATGGAGGGTGTTAGGTGTTAAAGGGGTTTCTCGAGGGTATATAGACATAATTAAAGATATGTATGAGGGAGCGAATAAATGTTAAGACCACTAGTGGCGTGGTAGGTGATTTTCTGTCCTTTGTCGGATTGCACCAAGGATCGGCATTAAGTCCATACCTTTTCACATTAGTTATGGATGAGTTAACAAAACATACGCATGAGGAGATTCCCTGGTGCATGCTATTTGCAGACGATATAGTCCTACTTGATGAGACGAGGGAGGGTGTCGACGTAAAGCTAGAGCTATGGAGAGAAGCGAGTAGAATCGAAAGGATTTAAAATTAGCCGAACTAAGACAGAATATATGGAATGTAATTTTAGCAAGGAGAGTAGGAGTGGAGCACCGGTCAAGATTGATAACGAGAGGTCCCCATGAGAGACCACTTAGATACTTAGGATCATTGATCCATGAGAGTGGAGAGATTGAGAGGAGGTTACCCGAGAGAATCCAAGCGGGTTGGAACAAATGGAGATGTGCATCGGGGTTTTATGTGATCGGCGGGTGCCACTCCAAACTAAAGGGAAAATTCTATAGGATGGCTATAAGGCCGGCCATGCTCTATGGAGCGAGTGTTGGGCGGTTAAGGAACATCATACTCATAGAGGTGAGTGTTGCGTAAAATGAGGATGTTGAGATGGATGGGTGGTAAGACAAGAAAGGATAGAATTAGAAATGAAAATATTAGAAGAAATTTAGGGATAGCACCAATAGGTAACAAGATGAGGGAGATTAGACTTAGATGGTTTGGACATGTTCAAAGGAGGCCAACAACGGCACCAGTTAGAAGGAGTGAGGCAATACAAGTTGAAGGTTCTAAAAGGGCAAGGGGAAGGCCCAAAAGAACGTGGATAGAAGTGGTGAGGAAAGATTTAAAAACTTTGGGACTAAATGAAGCCATGGTATTTAATAGAGTGGAATGGAGGAATAAGATTCATGTGGCCGACCCCTAATTGGGATAAGGTCTTGATGATGATGATGATGATGATGATTGGGTAGGCCTATTTTTCGATTCTCATCAATGGCATACCCAAAGAATTCTTTAGGACCACTGAAGAAGTGTGACAAGGAGATTCATTACCGCTGTATCTTTTCACCTAGGTGACGAAGGTTTTTACTCAAATCATGAAAAAGCAATAACTTCAAACTTGTTTTATGCATCTTCAGTGTGCGGAAGACACAATGTTAGTTGGTGAGTTTTTAGTAGATCCAGGACCGATATTAAAGCAATTTTGAAGGCGTATGAGGTGATAACAGGTCAAAAGATCAACCTAGATAAAACGGAGGTATTTGGGATCAATATAAGTGATGGGTGTCTTTCATGTCTTGTCTCGTGCTTAGGCTGCAAGTTATCAAAATTTCCATGCATAAATATTGGACTTCCTCTCACCATGGGGTGTCCGAAATCAAATTTTTGGAACCCGGTGTGCAAGGTAACAAAACAAGCTAGCCAATTGAAAAATAGCTACTCTCTAAGGGAGGAAGACTGACAGTCATCAAGTCTTCATTGGCTAATCTCTCGATCTACTGTACATCGCTCTTCCAATGTCCAATGAGTATCATCAATGAAATGGAACGTCGAATCCAACGGAACTTAATCTTGTCACTTGGGAGGATATATGCAAGCCCAAGGGTGCTGGTGGACTTGGCATTAAAAGATTGAAAGAAATGAATGAGGTCCAATCTTATCAAGGAAAGATATAGGCCATTACATGAGTGGTGGGTTGCTCAGAGGGAAGCATTGCTCGGGTCTAGAATGTGGACAGAAATTCTGTAATTTACTGAATTTTCCCAAAAGCACATTGGAAGCTGCTGGTCATGGGATCCGTCAAGCTTAACTTTTGAGGGAGTTAGTTTTGGAAATCCCGGCTTCTTGGGTATTGGACTTCTTCTAAATGGTCGCGGGTAAGTTTTACTTGATTTTGCAGGGCCGATTGGATGGAAAGACTCCAACTTAGCAGAAGTTAAAGCCATTCTCACGGAGTTATCTTGCACGCCTCTTTTTTCTGAAGGCGGTTCTGGCACTGTCATTTCTTGGTTAAATAACAAGGGCCAACAACCACTTCATTTTTGTAACATTTCTCATAACATCTTATCATTGTTGGTGGGTTTGGATATTGGATTCATATACGTGCATAGATCAGCAAACGAATGTGCATATTCTCCAGCAAAAGGAGTTTCTCTGCCATCCCTTAGAATCAGATGGAAAAATTCATAGGCCTCCTGTAATTCTTAGCTTTTGTTGTACTTTGATCACCTCGATCTCGTGTATATGGCCATGGGAGGGCTTTTTTCCCCTATTAATAAAATTACCCTTTGCTCAAAAGACAAAAAATGAAATGAATAGTTAAAAATGGTTTCAATTACAACTAGGTTTTGCACCTGTAGCTGCAGCGAGTGTCCTCAAGAATCAGGCTCAAACAAACCCTCAAACTAGTTACTATTAGACTCCGGCCACAATCCCGTTCAAAACTTCAAAAAAATGCCCCAGCGGTTACGGTTCGTGTTTGAGCACCACAAGGGCGCACCCACCTAACCTTCATTTATCTCTGAAAACTTCCGTCTCCCCTTTCCTTCGACTCCAGTCTACAAGCTGAGCAACTGGAGAATTTGCCAATTTATCTGGAGTAATAAGCGGCTCCAGAAGTCCTTTGAAAACCTCCAATGTAGCTTGGGCACAATAGACTCTGTCAATGAAAACCGCTCTAATTAAGGCCTTGATCATGTCTCGAGGTCACTAGGAGGGTGGACGCAACCATTAGAGTGGATGGGAAAATCCCTGATGCTTTTCATAGAACCTATGATCTGCATTTCACCGTCAAAATTTAACACAGAATTGAGATAACTTGCAAAAGCGAAATACGGTACTTTCGCTGGCTCGTTGCGACAACGGGGATCAGTGTTTAAAAACTCGGAAACTCGGATGGTTACAGATCCTAGTTTTCTATTGAGTTGAATGATTCTGCTAGCAATCCCGTATAAAAATAATTAAATAATAATAATAAAAATATTTTAAAATTACAAAAAAGTGTCAAACTAATAGCAATGATAAACCTACAAAATAAAGTTTTAGATTTCTCACTTCAAATAAAAATACGCATTTGCATAATGCATAAAAGAAAGCAGTCAAACAAAATTAAACTGAAAAAAAGGGCAGCCTCCGTGCATGAAACTCCCACATATATGGGGTCCAAGGAAAGGACAGGCCACAAGGGTTTACAATATGAAGCCTTACCTTGAATTTTTACAAGAGAGTGTTTCCACATCTTAAACCCGTAACCTCAAAGTTATACTACCGATAATTTTACCATTGCACCAAGGCTCCCCTTCAATCAAACAAAATTAAATTAACGCTAACAAATACAAATACAAAAAATCATAAATTAGAAAAAATTTAAATTATAAATAATTATTTATTTTCATCTTCGAGAATTATGAGAGGAAGAAAGATATTTCTAGCAATAATATGCCAGTGAGGACGAGCCAAAGAAGAAACTATAAGTTTATTTTTATATTCAAGTTCCATACTTTAAAACAATAACCCATGATTAAGTTGACGATTTAGATCACTTAGTTTAATGACTTTTCGATGAAAATTCTCAGTGAAACTTGGTATCCATACAATTAAATAATAAAGAATCAATTGTACGGTTAGATTTCAACAAAAGGCATCTAATAGTAATATATTTAATCATAAACATACTATTTTTATCAACCTGCAAAATAGTACATATTAAGCTTCTTCATTGAAATTCAATAATTTAAACTTTGATTTCTCACTAAAATTGATACAAAAATCTTTGTAGCATAGATTAAAACATATTAAATGCTTTGGATCAATAAAATTAAAAATTAAAAATTAAAGAAAGATTAACGAGTGGCAGACTAAGGCTCTTTGTTCGATGCCTTGTTAAAAGAAAATTGAAAATCTAAGACTTGAGTCTTCTTCTTCTCAATGTCTTCTATTTAGCAGAATCAATTTTAGATATTTATGTTGATTAACAAAGCAAAAAATGACATACAATGTCCTCTTATTTACCATCGTTAATCAAAAGAAGGTTAAAATTTTAAAACTTATCGAGTCAGTAAAAACCTCAACGATCTTTTAAAAATTCGTCCTCATTTTCTAATCTAACTCACCCGATTCACCGAATCAATTTTATAATGACATCATCAGAGTTATTTGAGTAATCCAACTAGATTTCCTATTGATCAGATCCGGATTGGCCTATCACCAAGTCAGATCACCTGGTTTTTAAACATTGACTGAGATAGAGACATGGTCCGTGGTTTACAGTTTTATGTTCCGACGTTCTTCACACAGAGACCAAGAGGTCGCTATGCGGACAAGTCCTGTGGCCATCAAACATCTCCTCTGCCATTAAAAAGCCCAGCACCTTATCGCCCAAGAACTTCAGCCTTTCGTATTTGGGCGATGAGTGTGTAATCGCTTCTTCCGGCAGCTTTGGATTTTGACATTCGTGTCCCAACATACTTGCAGTGTTTTTCACGTTGTTTGCTGCCCAAATCTGGTGTGTAACCGGAAAAAGGCACAGAAATCCTAAAACATTAAAGAACTTATAAATCTAAACCCAATCTCAAATTCTTACACGAATTGCTTTTGGGGCAGTCATATGGTTGAAGCCCATATTTTCTCTAGGAGGATATGAGCGGGTAGAAAGTACAAATCAGCCTGAGTCTAGTGAAAGAGGAATGATTACTAGAGACCCCCATAAGGATGGTCATGGGGACACTCCTATCGTGGGATGGGCGTGTTTTTGAAAGGTGTAAGCCATTCAACTTGTATGGCGTTTCTTAGATTACCTACACGCCAAAATCAATCTCATCCGCTGGATGATCTTAGTCTATATCACATAACGATGAAAATTAAGAACGTTGATTCTTAGAACTAAAGGAAATAGAGGTTAGCATCATCTTGCTGGCAAAAGGAGGGTTTACCACCACCTGAAAAAGAGAGAGAAAAAAAAAAGATGCATGGATTAAGTCTAAGATGAATGATTAAGTTTAAACTGTCCTGAGTAGTGTCCCGAACGTAGGGGCGTCTCTAGTTGTTATTTCTTGTAACAGAATCAACGTTACAGCACTTACCACTGAGGGTGAAGGAGGAGTATCAACATAAACAATTTAGAGCAAAATTATGAAATTCCTAAAATGAAATGTCAATAACATTAGACATGGAATTGTGTGTTGTTGGCATGAGAGGTGTGGGCAAACAGCAGGAACCGGAACTAGGCTTCCACTGGGAGATGAATTACAAAGAAATCGAAAATATTTTCCCTTTTTTATTGGGATAGACAGATGGATACATATAGAGAGAGGGAGAGAGAGATGGCATGAATCAACATCACATTTATAGAAAAAGGTTTGGAAATCATTGAAACAAGTAACCCATCCTCCTTTCGACAAGACGCGATCAATGTGTGATGGCTTCCGAGCAGTGAGGAGCAGATTGGCAAGGCTTATATAAACCGGTTTACTTGATTGTGTTGAATTATTACATTGAGTCCCGCTAAGGGTACACACTTAAGAGAGGAAGGTTCACTTTTCCATGCAAGATAGAACTTTTCAGAAGATCTAAACCGTCCTTCATATTTAGAATCTCAAAAATAGATAACCTATGAGAAATCAATGCGTTTGGGTGAACCTAAACCCTTATTTAGGTAAAAGGGTAGCTTGTGCACGAAATTAATAAAAATGGTTGGAACTAATTTTTACCTAAAAATGTAAGCTCCAACCATCCAATGGGCAAAAAATTTGAGTTTTATCCTATCTATGCCATTCATAATATTATGAATGGCTCAGATCTGAAATAATAATTTTGCCTTGCATGAAAAAATGGGCATGTGTACCTTCCTCTCCTCTTGAGAGTGTACATGTAAACTTACATGGACTCTTATTCAATGTATATACTATTTATAAAGGGAATTCTTGTTCTTACCTTTAAGGACAAATCAAAACTGAAATTTCTTAAGAAAGCTAGTGCAGAGATTGATTTCTGTACATTAAAATAAATAGATAGTGTCAAAAGGTCTGCATGACTACATTAAAAGTCCCATGAAACTAAAATCCCTAATAATAGGTTCAAGTATATGTATATATGTGTGTATAATTTTTAGAAAAGCTAGACTACCAGAATGAAGTAATATATAATTTTATTTGGGGGTGAAGATTTACCTTGAAATCTAGGAATCGCATTTTTATTACTAATCATGTTTATTTAATTTTATCAAATAAACTGCATGTACTTGTTTTCTGTTTTCTTCTTTCTTTCTTCTTCTTCATCCTTATCAAATGCTTTGTGGGTTTGATTTTTTATTTTTTTATTTCTGTTTTCTTCTTTCTCTCTTCTTCTTCGTCTTTTTCTTCATGATCATATAATGCTTTGTCGGTTTGATTTTCATATTTGGAGGTCTTCATCTTGGCATGTTGCTAAAGAGGAAGAATTAAAGAACAGTTTCATTTTAGTATGTTGCTTCTCTTTTATCATTCTTAATTTTTCTCATTTTTCTGATTCATAGATTCTCATATTTTCATGACTCTCTCTCTTGTGTGCATGTGCACTCGTGCCTTTGCTGATAGATTTACATAGAATAAACTAGCATAAGCTAGAGCCGGACTATATAAGCCTTACGAGTGAACCCCTAAGTGAAAAACAGTATAGATTATATTTGTGCAAGCATCACTGTGCACAGGAAACTTCTATAATCTAAGAAAAATGAAAAACCAACAGAGATTAGCTAAGGAAGCATTTCAAGCCCTTCGCCATTATACCTAGTAGGATTGGCAACTTTTTATAGAGAGGGTTACAATCCACCTGGAGAACTCATTAAAGACCTTTAGCTAGCTGGTTTTCTAGAAGCAAAGAATCGCCTAATAGTCATTTTTTATGAAGTTGTTAACATATATAGTTGATTTTACAGGATGAAGCTGGCCGTGAGCCTCCATTAGGTGTATAATGCAATCAATGGCATAGAAAAAGAAATCCAGTGATGACATACATTGACAAACATGTCCTATTTGACTTAGTATAAACAAAGATAATAGCATGCCGCCATTAGTACAACGCAGGGCCTTTTTTCTGTTGTTTAATTAGACATCAAGTCTAATCAGTAATGTACATAGTAGAAACGGCATCCGAACAAATGGGCTCTCATGCAAGGATGAAAATGGAGATGGCGGTTGTTTCAGAAATGAAACAAGGAAACCCTTAGCAAAAGACACAGTTGTCAAATCTTCAAAGGAGAGGAGAAAGAACTTGACCCATGAGCGCATGATGTGAAAATTGCAAATCTGAAGAAGAAGAAAGAAAAATTAAGTACGTGTATTTGTCCAAGTGGAAGATATCTGATTTATCTAGAGCTTGTTAGATATTGAATTGATCAGATTTTGCATAATTTAACAAGAGTTTGAGCTTCAAATTTATTTTTACTTGATTAGTAAGATATATGACAATTGATTTTGCTAGATATCAAGATGATTTTCGCCAGAGTTCAAAAGAACTTGACCGGGTATAATAGACATAAATAGCCATTAGGAGTTAGGGTGACCCACTATTATATAATAAAATAGTATGATGGGCTAGCCCTTCTTTGAGCCCACATTAATGCTTTTATCATATTTATCCACTTATTAGATACATACTACTTATAGGGCTAAGCCCTTATCTTGAGTCAATGTCGAGTTGACTTGTAGCAAAATTAAGAGAGAGAGAGAGAGAGAGAGAGAGAGAGAGAAGAAGAAGAAGAAGAAGAAGAAGAAGAAGAAGAAGAAGAAATTATTTGATAGAAGCAATTGTATAGTGTTTGTATCAAAGAATTGGTGAACAACGCAAGTTGCTCCCACTTGTTAGAATTTCTTCATAATTCAATGATTCATCTAATCACAATGAGTTAAAGAGTGTAAGACTCAAAACTCTCATATAAACATGCATCTCAAAATTGTTCTTTGTGGGCTTTTTACATTCTAAAATAGACAATTACTGTATTTTTAGATTGCTTACAATATTTGTTGTATGACCTTAAAACTCTCAAAGAGGAAATTATTAGACCTGACATTTATATGAGAGTTTTTTTATCTCATATAGTTTGATGCATTATGAGTTAGATGAATGATTTGGATCACTAAAGAAAATCTAGCAAGTGGGACCAACTTCTATTTTTCATTAATTATTTGTTACAACCACCGTACAACCAATTGTATCAACTAATTGTGTGTGTGTGTGTGTGTGTGTGTGTGTGTGAGAGAGAGAGAGAGAGAGAGAGAGAGAGAGAGAGAGAGAGAGAGAGAGAGAGGTAATTATATGATACTACCAGGTCTACCACAATTGTCTTATAGGTATTCAAAAATTTTGAAAAGTAGGCTCACTTTTTCATATATATTTTTCAATAATCCAAGATGTTCATCTAATTGGCCGCATCTCATCTGTCCTAAGTCCAAATATCATATCAATTGGATGTTTGTAGGCCTTCCATTTTTGGAGCTTTTGAAGCAAAGAAATAGATGATATTCAAAGGCTCAAAAAATAGATGACTAGGAAGCATCCAATTGACATGAGATTTAGTATCTAGACCATTGGAGATGGAGCAAATTAGAAGAATGTCTTGGATCTCTCAAAAAAAAGTTGGTCCACATTTTAATTTTAGGAATAAAGAGAGATTCTACTCACTTCTCAAGACCGTGACATGACTATATTGTACAACTAGCTTTTTTTCCAAATGAGCCATGCCTTAGAAGATGAGGAACATTCATAATGTTAATCATGGGCTAAATGGTCCATGGACCTAACATGTCATCCATTAGGGCACTATAAACACTCTTCTTTTAAGTTTGTAGTTCATTTTAAACTAGAAATGAACCCCATAGCTAAAATCTACCAAATCTAGCTAGAGAAGGAAGTGGTCAACTAACTAAGAGTCTCACAAATCCATTTTTTCCTAGGCACTCTTGTTCTTAGTTCCATAATGAACGTTAATAAATTTATCATCTATTTTGTTGATTAATAGCAGACTCCACTAAAAAGGCCCTTGTTTTCTAGTTGAGTTAAATTTGTAGTTTAGTTTAAATAAGAAATGGTCTCCAACAATTAAAATCCACCAAAATCTAGCTAGGTTAGGAAGTGGTCAATTAATCAAGAGTCTTACAAATTAAGGAATATAACCAAGCGGACTCTACCAACTTAAAGAGCCCCACAAATTAAGGACTATAACCAAGCAAACCTTACCAGCTCGAAAAGTCCCACAAATTAGAGACTCTAAATAAACAAGTCTTTCTAGCTTGAAAAGTCCCACAAATCACGGACTCTAACTAAAGAGGACTTGTAAGCACAAAAATCGAGGATTCTGGTTCAACAAGCCTTGCAAGCTTGAAGAATCTCATAAAACATAATCTTACAACTAAAAATAAACAAGGACTCTAGGCGGATAGGTTTTGTAGTACAAAGAGTTCTAAAATATAAATGACATTAGCTAGGCAGGCTTCACAACTAAAAAAGTTATAAAAAAAATAAGGACTCTAATTATGTGGGCTCTGTTAACTCAAAGAGTCTAAAAAATCAAAGATTGACTAAATAAGTCTCATCAACTAGAAAAGTCTCAAGATAACAAAAGATCTTAATTGGAAGGCTTTTGACAATTTAAAAGTCTTAAAGGGTAAAATCTTAATAATATATGACTTATCATGTTGAATAAGACATGCAACATCTCTAACAAGGGTAAACAACATGCTCTTTTAATATTAACTAGTCAATGGCAATGCATGCATTCTCATCTAACATTGAATGTCTAAAGCAATGTAAAATCTATACACATTGTTGCTATGCATCTCGTCCATACATACAAAAGGACATTACTATGCGCTTGATGTTACATTAATGCTACTTGCATCCAAGAAAATCAAAAAGAGAATTTGTTAACACTGCACCTAATTCCTAACAGAGAGACACCAAAGACCACATACTTTTATCGAGTCTATACAATATTTAAAAAACACATGGCAATACTAATTATCAACGAGCTTATATTATAAAATTGAGTTAACAACCTAATCATGTTATAAATCAATCCAAATAAGAATCTGAAGACAATTGAAGTCCTAGATTATTGTAATTTGGTTATACCTAACCAACTTCTAATCAATGGTGTTATTTTTATATGTCTATATATGTCATGTAATAAAAAACCCTCCATATGAAATCAGTAGTCAAAGATTACAAATTCAGTCATTAAAGAAATATAATTAATGGCCACAAAAAACCTATAATCGCTTGATAAATACACTTCTTCCAAGAAAATCATCCCTCTTGTATTTTTGTGTGATTGCATGCAAAAACATTGATTATCCAAAGCGAACACCCTGTTATTGGCATCATTAAAGCTGTAATTAAAGTTTTACACGAATAAGATTGTCTTAAAACATAGTATGACTTGGTTTCAGGCAATTTGTTTATGTTTTGAGAAATGTTATCAGCACTGAGCTTATGACCAACTCCAGCACTGCCTAGCTAAGCCTCACCTTTGGATGATCTTACCCAATTATCTTGTTTGGCCTCTCCTATCTAGGCTGTTGACAAAAAATCCTGTCCATTGAATGCTTCTAGCTATTAAGTTTTCTCAATTGAAAAAACCAATAATCACTTTAAAAGCTCAAAATAGCTGACCTAGAATCATCGAACAAGAATTTTGGTGTCTAGCCAATTTAAGGAAGCCAAACAAGATGGATGAATCAAATCATCTGAGAGGACCTTCACAGTCGGTCCCCAAACTCAGTCCAAAAAGCGTTTCTCTTATGTTTAAGAGCAGCCAATATAGGGGATAAGATCATCCATTTGATCGCTAATACAACGTATAACTTAATCCTAAGATTATACATCCCTTGGGAACAAGTGGCCAGAGATAGAAGCTAAGAACAACTAGCAATGTTGAACTCTTCATAGAAATCATCCATTTGATCGCCAATCTAATGCAGCTCGTCATAAAATTTAATTGATTAGTTGCGTCCACCACGACGTTTGAAATAAGGATTTACAGATTTTTCTCAACTATGACACTTAAATGTTTTTCTTTTCTCACAAACTTGACAGTTCATACAACGCTGATTTAGGGAGAGGTACTGCCACTCATTGTGGCATTCACCCCTTTTGCAGTCCTTTTGTTTACAATAAGTTGTGAAGAAATTAAAACACCATAATAGAGAATGGTAAATGACCAAAACAAGAGGCAATACCAGCGTCCTACTTTACTCGAGATGATATTCCCCCTGTCTCGTTTGGGCCATGAGACTCCTTTATTTTACAATTTTCCAATTGGGTGTCAAGATCCTGTTACAATTTCAGATTACAATCAATAGCCCAATGTAATAAAAGTAAGATAAAGAAATAAGTCTAGATAAATGGCAGTGCAGATATCAGCTTCCATTTTCTCACTGTCAACTTCAAAGTTACTAGAGTTCTGGCTATATATATATCCACTGTATGTCCCTTGCAAGAGAACGCTGAAAGTTTATACAACTTTCCAGGGCTAATTATAATTCTACACACGATTATTAAAATATTCTATAAAAATCTAAAATCAAATATAAAAGAGAGGGGAAACAATAAAATCCTAACTCACATGGAATTCTCCACTTGCATGCACTTCCTTAACCCTCTTGTCATACTCATCTTCTTCTTCTTCTTCCTCCTCCTCTAACTCTTCTTCCTTGTCTTCTTCTTCATCTTCTTCAGCACCCCAGCCAAAAGTTCCGAGGGATCTGGATGATGGAGGTGGAGTTCTTGCATCACCAACAATCTTCATAATGTCATCGATGCTTTGAGCTGAATAGCTTGGGTTATCCCTCTGATAATATACTGCCTGAGCCGACTCTGTCAGCTCTCTTGGCAAGTTCTTCAGGAACCATGGGTGGGTCTTTATTTCTCTAATTGTAATCCTCTGCAAGCAGAGAGGACTTTCTCAGAACTAATACTATTGTTTCCACATAACAAGCGTTGTATTCATTAGATGATAATCGCCATTTATTATGTATATAAGTTAATTACTCGTTTTCTGAAACTAAGATCATATTGGGAGTTCATATAAGCAGTAGGTAGAACTATCAGTGCTCTATACCAGTAGGCTATGTTACCTTAAATAATTGCCTAGGAATCAAATAGAGGGGTTTGACGTACTTGTATGGCTTTACGCAACTAAGGTGTTAATTAAGAATCCTACCATGGATGAGCCATGGCCCAAAATTTTCAGTTCTCAGAACCACTCAGTTTCTGTCTTGGTTGGCTAAAATGGACAATCAAGATTCTCACTGCTGACACGATTCAAATTCGCTTCAATCAATCCGATGAAAAGTAACACTTGGTACTTTAGGATAAAGGCTAATCTGAGCCAAGGCCTCCTAACATAGAAGAGCAATGACTCTCTCCCATCAAAAGTCACGCTTTCGAGGCTGCTTATGGGTCTGTGTTCAACATTTATAAAAATGAAGAAACAAAACAAAGGTTAATCTATGATTTTAGATCCAATGAAAAGAACCATTTGGTGGATTTATAAAAACGGCCAATCTACCATTTGGCCATTGGTCCATAATTTGGCTATACCAACCAGCCCGCATATATTCCTCATGTATAGTGGGTATCTCGATATCAACTCTAAGTGAATGCTCGTGTATTTTGACGGCAGTAAAGTATAGCATCTAGGATCTTGCTTACATATTTCTTTACATGTATTTCAGATCGGGCAAAACCAAAGCCAGACATCTAGGACGTTTCAACTCCATTACAACGAGTGGCCAAGCACTGAGAATTAGCATATGATGTGATTTGGTTTGCCAGGGTTCTCGGCTCCATTAAGGTGTGGTACTGGTATATGTAGAAAAGCAGATCTTAAATGCAAAAATGCACAAGCACCATGTTCTAAATGCATTCACGGAACAGAATTGCGCAAGTCCCATCACTCTCTAAAACATGCCAAGTTAAATGAGAAGGCATCTGACTAACTTTATGATATAATATCCAACATGGTAAAAGTGTGATGAAAAGTAAGGTCCAATCTGCTCCAATTCCATAAAATGTGATGCCGTGGATACTACGTATTATGTATGTGTCTATGTCAAGCTTTAGCTCAACTGGATCATTGCACTTGGAATAGTTCAATTTTTTATAGAGAAAGTGCCACTTGGGTGCCCATATAGGTGTGTATCGGTGTCGGTGACAGTGACAGACACCTGACCCCGAGTTCTACTATAACATTTTAACTAAATCAGGCAGTAATTCTGAGGTTAGCTTATAGATACCTTGGCAGGATTTGCCACGAAGATACGGGCAAGGAGGTGCCTGCACTCTTGAGATATGTGAACATAGTCAGGAATTTTGTATTGAACGGCCATGATCCGCTGCAAGAAAATTGTTAATGAAGGCGTCAGAGAGAGAGAGAGAGAGAGGGAGGGAGGGAGAAGGGGGGGGGGGCGTACCCCAATTGTCTTTCTGAAATTCTTGGGGTCTTCTTGGTCTTCAAAAGGGTAAGCACCCACCAGCATTACGTATAGAGTGACTCCACAAGACCACACATCTGCTAACTACACAAATCCAAAAGCAGCAGCATCGTCACAAGGCACATAGAAAACCATTAGATCTATGACGAGATTAGTATGATTAGAACCATCTCACAAATTTGTCTTTTCTTTAGTAGCAAATTAAATCCAACCCAACAACATCTTACAAGTTTGGGACTCGGATTCTACTTGCTGGGAACATCTTTAATTTTCCTTCTTTATTTTCTGGTAAACTCCAAAGGGGAGCCTCGGTGCAATAGGTCACGGGTTCAAGGCGTGGTAACAGTCTCTTGCAAAATGCAAGGTAAGATTGCCTACTATTGACCCTTATAGTCTGCCCCATCCCTGGACTCTATATATATATAAGAGCTTCATGCACTAGAACTGCCCTCTTTTATTTTGTGTTATCCTACACCTCAATGTAATAGGTAATTCCATTCACGTAGCACATCTACGAGGATTAAACCTTTCACGTGAAGGGCCCATCGTGAAACATTCTCATTCCCAGAAACTCATTCGATCGAGAAATGCTACACGTTAATATTTCTTAATCCAGAAAATCATGGTTGGAAATTGTCCAGTCCTAACCACCTCACACTGGCCCCACACATTGCATTCTATAAAGAAAGCAAGTAATCTATCCCCATTGGAAAGTTGAAACTGGAAACTCCAAGCAAAGAATAGAACTTGTTGGAGTTTCTAGTAGCAAAACAAATCCAAGACAATTTTTGAAGGAAAATCAAACAAACCCAAGCTTAGTGGGCCCGTTATATTAACTCTGATGACGTATAAACATGCCACTACATCGCACTAAAGCATTACGCGTATCATAACAAGGACCCACCACCTAAACATTGTGAACAAAGCCCATAAATGCCCACAAGCCTATCCACTTTATTATTTATTTTGTTCTACAAAAGACAATGAAAAAGAATTCCCCTTACATAGCTAAATCCAGATTTTCCGTATAAAAAGTACTTCAGAAAGGAAAATACCTTGCCGTCGTACTCTCGCCGAGAAAGAACTTCAGGAGCAATATATGCAGGAGTTCCGACTGTTGATTTAGGTCGAGAATGAAGCAGAGATGACTGCAAGTAGAATAAAATGCCACGATTTATAATTTATATTTTTTCAATTCACTGAATTTGTAACGAAATAATAGTCCAATTTTTATAGAAAAACGAAGAAATTGAACTACCTTTGAATAGCCGAAATCGCAGATTTTCAAGCGAGGGGCGGGGCTTCCGTCTAACAGAGTGTTTTCTAGCTTCAAATCTCGGTGACATATTTGCTGCAGAAATTTAGAAAAGGAAAAGAAATTCAGTTGTAGGAGGAAGTAGAAAGTTGAAAGAAGAAGAAGAAGAAGAAGAAGAAGAAGAAAGGAATTCTCGGTAATTCAGTTTTTGTGTACTAAAGAGTGGGGTTTTCTCCGAATTAGGATTACCATAGAATGGCAGTAGCTCACGCCGGAGATGAGCTGCTGGAAGAAATATCTCGCCTAAAAAGTTAAAAGAATTACCACAAAAGAAGGAAATTTCAGTACAAAAAATTTAAATGAAAAAGAAAATGCGAGACAAGATTCAACAATTCAAAAACCTCATCCTCGCTAAATCTTCCAGCATTGCAGATACGCTCGAAGAGCTCTCCACCAGCGGCATACTCCATAACAATAGCCAGATGAGTTGGAGTCAAAATAACCTGCAAAATTCGAACCCGTAAGAACTTTAAAACTCGGGGGAAAGGGTTAGAAATAGCTGTAAACCCTAAAATCCCACCTCCTTGAACCGGATTATGTTCGGATGCCGCAGCGATCTGTGATTAATTATCTCCCTCGCCACGTTCTCATCAATCTGCAATTGAAATTTCAATCGATACAGAAAATCAAAGGAAGAGAGAGGAGAACAGAGCAAGATAGAAGAAAAACAAAAAACAAAAACGGAATAAAAATCAAACCTTTTGTCCTCTTTCGATGTATTTCATCGCAACAAGCTCTTTCGTTTCCTTATTACGCATAAGCCTGGCAACACCGAAATTTCCAGAACCAATATCCTTCACAACTTCGTACTTCTCCATTTTCGCCTCTTTTCTCGACTCTCCGAAGACCAAAACTCGCAGATCCTTGATGATTTAGCTTCTCTTCATTCCTCCAAGTGGAAAGAAGCTCCAATGAAGACCTGAAATACGATATCACAGCAAAAAAGACGGCATCGGATCCTGAATCTTAGCTGTTCCGAAGCTTTCTCGAATGTTATTGGCTTCGAAGCACGAAAACGAGGTGGATTTCCAGATAAAAAGGGGAAGAGAAGAAGGAAAGAAAAAGATACCTTAGAGGATTATTTTAATGGAGGGAGCACGTGAGAGAGAGCAGTTCTAAATGGAAACGCGTCCGGATCCCATCCCCTTCTGCGAGTCAAATCCTTTCCATTTCCTGCCGGTTCTTCAATCTCCGAAATCGCCGTTTCCACCGAAGAAGCGCAAAACCGCGGCTTTTTTCACCTTCCGATGCGCCTCAGAGACGGTTTTCTGAAGGAAAACGAAGCGGTTTGGAACCAGATTTGCAGGAAGATTGCATGTGAAATCTGCAGACGACGGAAATCTACTGGCCGATGGAAGAATCTCGCTACATTTAGAAGAGAGAGAGATGTGGGATCCTAATGCGACATGGACCACGTGATGGGTATGCTGGGAAAGCTACGTAATGCGCGTACAGTGAAGCGCCCACCGCCTGATGATCCAATCCGTTCATTTCGCGAAACCTGTGCATTAGTCCTATTCGAGAATGCTAGAATCGTCCGATCGCCATGATCTTGTCATTCTATTAGATGGATGGATCAGGTTATCCCACAGGTGGGCTTCTCCGTGGAAAGATAAACCCTTTGGATCCAAGCGGTTTATGTGGTGCTTTGGCTTGACATTGCTCCCTGTTTTTTTAAGCCATTTGGATTTGGATGGGAATGTGCGTTGGGGGGCCCACGACGGACACAACTTGCACTTACCACCACCCACGCTTGCAACTTCCGTTTGTCGTTTATATACACAAATCTCCTCGTCGGGCAGACATATCTCCCTTCGCCGACTTCTACGCGCGCACGTACCGCAATTGTGGGTCATATCTTCGGAAAGCTAAAAGCTACAAGAGCACATGCCTCAGATCGCCCACACTCAATCTCATCCGTTGGATGATCTAGCCAAGCCTAGTGAGTCACGGAAGCGGCATATGCTAAGATTATGGAATGGTTGGATTCTCTAGCTTACGGCCCACACAAGAGAAGAGGAAGGTGTATATATTTATGTTTGCGTGTAAGGTATAACTTTTATTAATCTAAATAGCAAATAATATTAGAGATGACGTAAATAGACTAGAACTCAAATTTCTTATATATTAAATTATAGTATCCTATATTTTTTAGGTTAAAAATTACTAGTATTTATTTTTACCTATTTTTTCAAATACAAAAAACATTTAATCAGAATCATCCAAGCAATTATTTGGACTTCTCATTGGTTATTTATTTTTGGTATTTTAAACATGATTATGGCTACAAATGCTCCACTGGTAAGGGTCCCAAATCATGATGCATCTTAGAAGGTTTTGGGTTTACTTCGAAGGCCGAATGGAAAGGTTCATATTTTTTTCACTGTTGTTTTCCGATTAGGAGTGCAAGTTAGGAAAACCCTTACGGCATATGTGTTGAAGTAGATGCGTGGCTAAACTTACGGGGCCGAGGGTCCACATATATGGTTAGTGATTCCGTCTTTCAAAGGGTATAATATCCCCAAAATTCTTCTACATATATCTGATGATGTTAACCTACGGATTGTTGAGATTTTACCCAATCTTTCTGAGTCGTCGATCATTTCACTGATAGAACTACTAGTGGTGAGGATCATCTCATGTAGAAGATTTCAGATTTATTACCTACGTATAATGTTAAGCCAAAAGATGTACCATCTCGATCATAAAACTTCAGGTCCTATCTGTACCTTTTAACTGCTCAAAATTCCTTTAAGCTTTTAGGCGACATGGACACTATACAAAGGCTCACAAGTTAGACGGCTAGATACGGAACTTCGTACGCGTTCGGATCAGGACCACTAGTGGCGGTAGGGGGGCTGGCTGGGATGGTGCCCGTTGATTTGTCACAGTATTGTACTAATTATGTACAGAAGGGACAACCCTGGTTCACGAAGCTTTCTTGAATTTGGGGTTCAGGGCAGAGAACAAGGGTCTATATTAATTATGCAGTTTTTGCAGGAGCCTATTTTCACGTCTTGAGCCAATAACTTTAAGGTCACGTGATGATAACTTTACCATTGTGCTGAAGCTCCACTTCATTGTATTAATTATGTATATGTTGAGAAAATACATATGGAGATATGCTATGGCTTTTGTCATCGTTACTTCGGCAAGCTCCATGTAGGACTGAAACGCATCTTTTCTTTATCCGACCTATCTATCTGATCTCTCCTAATTTGGATGGTTACTAGCCAAAAACATGCGTGCATTGGTTAATTCTGAGAAATCTACTTTGTGAGCATGGAACTATATAGTTGAAAACATTGTCTAGATAATGGTCCATATGCGACGAGAAAAGCTAAATTTTTTCGGATGCCAGAATGGTCCCACCATGGTCTTTTTAGGGCGATACTTGCAGCAATCGCATTCCTATCCCAGTGAGGCTTCCACCAAATAGATAACGCATAGCCCCATGAAACCGGCGTGTCAAGGAACGAGTTCTTTTGTTAGAGGAAAGAACAGTTCTAAAGACAGTCTTTCTTACAGTTTTTTTTTTTTTTTTTGAATAATGTGACTGTATTAAGATCAAAGTGCATGATCAAGGTGATCACAAAGCAAAACATTTACGATGAAGTCCCAAGTCCATCCAGAAACAGTATGCCCGAACCACTCTCCAGGGCACATAGAAACATGCAAGTACACAAACTGCACGACAAACTATTTAAAAAATAAGGAAAAAAGTATCCTTCTCTCCCTTGATCTCCGTTCCTGCCCCTGGCAAGTTGTGTGCAGAGACTCTAGCAGACCTGCATACATGTGAGAAGGTCGTGTTCTTGTCTGTGATCCACTTAATGATATTACTTGAATCTCCCTCAACAAAGATTGATTGTAGTTGGCATTGATTCTAGATTTTGATACCATTGAACAGAGCTTCCATTTCTGCCCCCGTGGAATCAGTGACTCCTTTGTTTCCACTATAGTCAAAGAACACCACAACTTGACGGTTTCTAAGAAGTCACTCAGAAAGGCCCGGATTTCCCAAGCAAGAACCATCAAATTTGAGTTTAAACCTCCAGGAGGAGTAGGCCACTTTGGCTTCTGATAAGTTTTTCTTTTACGTAAAATTGTGATGTCGAGAGAGAGAAGACCTAAGATTTGATTAGGAAACAGATTTTACAGGTGAGGACTTGGCGCAACTGTAAAAGTTGCTGTCATGTGACATTGAGGTTACGGGTTCAAGGCGTGGAATTAGCCTCTTGCAAAAATGCAAGGTAAGGCTGCCTACTTTAGGCTATTATGGCCTGCCCCTTCCCCTGACCCCGCATAGGTGGGAGCTTCGTGCACTAGGGCTGGCCTTTTTATTTTACAGGCGAAGACTTCTGATATCTGTACATTTCTTTGCTTCCACACGGATTAAAGAATGACTGAAAGGGTAGCTTTCCAAAACATTCGTTTGAATTTTGGGCCTGGATAGATAAGAATAGACACAGCAGAGTTGGGGTGATCTAGGACAGGTCCAGGAGACGTGAAAATGCTGAAGGAAGTGGGTCCATATCGTATGGGTCACTCACTCTTATCTCCACTGGTCAGACCTAACCACTTACTAATCACTTGTTCAATGAGATAACGTGTACAAGATTTTCTTCCTCGTATTAAAGCAGAAAACTTCAAGTTGGATCATAGAACTCCGTGAACCGTCAAACCGGCCAGTGTCCATGTGGCACATGAATGAGCTGGTCATGGTCCTCCACTCTAGTCAACCACCACATGGATGAGTCATAGGTCAGAAATGACAGTAACCGGTCCTTTAATTACCCACCTTAAATTTCCATTAGCACCTACTTCATTCTGTTGATCAAAGCTGATCTTTCACTGGGTCTGCATCCAAGTGTTTGCTTCCCCAATCTATGCCACGACTACGTTGAAGATGATGGGAATCGTCCCACATAGACTCCTGTAACTGCGCCAAACTACACAATCATGTGTAGCTAGCTCTATGCATAAATATATTGACTACAACTTCGGACCATAGAGACGCAGAGTGTGAAAGAAAACTGGTTGCGTTATTCTAACTAAAAATACTGTTACCTGGTCAAAACTACAGGTAAGGCGTGGCCATTGGGATTAGTTGCATGTCAGTAACGGTTGTTGTCTTCTGAGGAATAAAGAAGTGGAAAATCTTATCTGGGGGTGACGCCTGAATGGGGCAGGATGGTCCGTGACTTCTTGTACATAAAATAACACATTTGAATGCACTATATCCCCTGTTTTGGTGCATCAGAGTAAACAGCTACAAGAAGTCACATTTGTTTCTTTGGCATCATCCCATGAACAAACGTACAGACATTGAATTGAATCAAAAGAAGTGGGCCTTACTACATGTGATCGGTAGGTGTTAGGCCCCCCACTGCTCGTCATGATTCAACGAGGGAAGTAAGCTGAGATATGTTAACTATTCGAAGCAATGTGTTCACGACGGGCTGTCTGGATTCAAAACGATGGCCTCAAGCCAACTAACAGTAGCCCTATTATCCCCACTGATGTAGTGCATCCTGGACACTATAACATGCGTTGGGTGAACCTATGGCGTGCGTCCAGCACCATTAGTCATAGGCCCACTTGTGGGGAAAGGAAAGGAGAGCCAGAGTTCATGGATGGACTCTTTTTGTATTCATCCATTGGAGAAGAATGGAAATGACTCTCCTGTTAGAGAATAAGAAAGGGGTTCTCAGGAGCGGAAATGTTACAATTCCGTTATTTTGTAGCTGAAGATTTGATAGAGTTTGGCCCATGATTTTTTCTTTTAGCTTGGAAGGTGTGTTCTTTGCCTTTTCATTCGTTTAACTGATGGTTTTTGTGGTTCGGCTTGCATAACTATACTTCGCATCACAGGTGCTTGCTAAAATTCCTAATTAATTCCTATAGAGAGGAAAAAATTCCGCAATGTGTTCCAATCTCTCAGCATCATGGGGCCCTAGAAACGAATCAAATTGCTTATATTTTTAATACCTCTGTGAGGGTAGAGGTCAGTACTAGCAAAATTATTTAATGAGAAAGCTCCGATTGGTTTACCAATAGCAGGGCTTCAACCATCTTAGATTCATTACCAAAGAGCTAGGCCCCCATCGATTAGAAAAGAAAAACATGTAGGCCCCTGGCACTGCTATCTGAGCTTGTAAATTATTTAATTTCAACTAAGTTTGAACCTTAAGGTGCCTCCAGACAACTGGTTTGTCTGCTCCGCGTGGAACACTAATCAATTGGATTATCTTGGGATGAAATCATTCGACAAGTCATTACTTAAACTAGATACATAGGACTTAAAGCTGTTAGATTTTGCTTAATTTCATTGGGTCCCACGGGGTTAGAAGGTCCACTTAATGATCTTTGTGCGAGTGTTAGTGTAGCTTTGACATGACGTATTTAAGTGGGCCCTTGTCCTCCAAATGCGTTTGGCATTTTACCATTTTTTGAGGAATTGGCATGATGTTGCTTTGGACTCGGCAAAGCACAGGCAGTTTACCATTGATTGTGCCACTTTATGACATAGAGCTGGAATCGATGAATTCCCTCTTTCTTGCTTTTGGTTCCTTTTTTTCCATTAAAATTCTTTCCTTCTTAGAGAAGGAATCGGTGAAAGAAATCAAATTGCCATTCTCCAAGTTGCTGTTGTTCATTTTTAACCATTGACTGTAGCTACCGCCCATTCTTCTTGAACTGGAAAGAAAATGACGAGAGAGAGAGAGAGTTTGATATTTGTGTAATCTATGGGCCATTAATCAATGGTTAGCAATGAAGATTAGGCGAACAAGTGGGTCCTCACAATCACAGTTCAATCAGCACCTTCCAGACGAATGGCCCAATCTTGAAGTAGAGAAAAATGGCTCCCATTTGAAGAGTAAATAATTATTCCATGATCTGTGTGGTCATTGAATTTCCGCATTTTAATGTTAGCGTCTTCACATGGTGAGGCCCACAATGTTGCAAGTGGGGTCCTCATGCACATGTCCAACGTACGGTTCCTGATTGAAAGTAATCAAAGAAGTATATTCCATTGGCAAGCTAAAGAAACAAATTCAGGAAAAGATATGTTTTTTAAGTACATGAATTGATAGCTTTAACTTCTAGCAATGGATGAAAGAAGGCATCTTTCCTCCGAAGCTTCCTACAACTGCACAGACAGTCGAAAAAGTTCAATAAGACAAATGCTGTTACAGTGTAAATCTGAAACCAAAGACTCGAATGCACCCCAGGATTAGTTGATAGGGAAATTCTGTCTATTGTAATGAGCCACCTATTTTTCAGAAGTTTTCCAAGTCACGTCACATTTCAATTTACTCTGGTGAAAGAGTTTTGTGCAGTTGGAATCTAAACAGAGGTACGAATGCTTACCAGGAATATATATCTAGTGGTTCAGCCAGAGGTGAAAACCAGAGAGAGTCTAAGCCAACAAACTAAAGTGAAAACATATGGGAATTCAGATTTTCATTTGAAGAAGTGAAAATTTGATTCTCACTTTTACACGTATAAATGTTGTTGGCCTATTTCCTACCAGCTTAAGCTTTTAGGTTGAATAGTAATCCAACATGGAATGAGAGCATTACTGACCGAGAGATAAGGAGTATGGATCTAGTTTCAAATGCAAGCAAATGAGCCTGCTCTTGGTTCCTGGTGAAAGAGCCCAAACAAGGCCTTCCATATTGGAGAATGCACTAGGACTTGTAAATTTTGTTGGCCACTTTCTATCAGCTTAAAGCTTTTAGGTTGAATAGTAATCCAATACTCACCCTAACACTAGTTTTCAGTTACAAGGTCAGTGAATTCTCTGTCTCATCAAAGTTTTGTAGACAATCACTGGGAATCCAATTCCAAGTCAATTCCTCCGTTAAGAATAGTGAATTCCAAGTACAACTTTCAGAAAGAAAAAATTCCGTCGTGATTACTTATATAACTAGTTAGGCATTAACGTTATAACTCGGAATTAATGTTGCTAGAAACACTAGTTAAAATCATAAAAAGAGTTATTCTTCTGGAACTCGCGGCGCCCCACACCCCCCCCTCTCTCTCTCTTCCTTACTAATTACCAATTGTACCACACGTCTGTTTTCCTCTGTTTCTCCTGTGTCATCTCAAACTGTTGAAACTTTCTCTGCATTCCTCCCTTCTCTCTCTTTTCCTAGACGTTGAAACATCACTCTGCCAACTGCAATCTTGGTATCTCTCCAGTTAGCATTTGTGCATGGCTTTTTGTTTCCAGTGCGTAGTATAAAGTAGTACAAGGATTTAAGGTGACAAACTATGGTGCACTTACACTCACAGGAGGAGAACACTCCGGCCCCAATATTTGGCAATCCAAACCAACCGGAACACATAGTAGATAAGCCATACCCATAAATTCCCTAGCATCGGACAATCCTGGCCATCCGAAAGGCCAGTTTACCTGAAAAGATAATAAGCTACTCACAAGCTCTACTTGGAAGTTCTTCTAAAGAGCAACGCCAGAAGGTGCAACCACGTGGTAAGTTACCCTGTGTCACCCCCATCTGGTTGATCCGACCTGTTCATGGGATATCCGCCACATTGGATGCCTATGACTTTAGCATCTGAAAAGATATACTTTTGATCAAATGAATTAATTAGAAACTTTAGATAAACAGAAGTCCACATTTAACAAACAAAAATCCATTGTCTGGGATGCTAAAATTGTCCAGCTGCCGTGGTCTCGTCTATGAGATATCCAGAGTCAGAAAATTCAGATGAATGACTCAGATCAACCAAAGGTAGGGCCTTTCATGTAAAAGTGGGACTCCACACAGAAACTTGACTATCTTGGACAAAAATCAGATGACCTTCAACTTGGTCAAGTTGTGCGTGCATGTCGCATCTTTTACGGGGAACAAACCAGAAATAATCCATACGTATAGCAGATGTAGCCTTTCTATAGGTTATTCCATGTCTTGGTTTAAGCGGTTTCAAGTAATGTTGCTGTCAACTAGAATAGTAAACCCCCCAATTTCCTAGTCTTGATGGAGACATTCATGCTAAAACATACACGTAGCTGCTTCGTCTGCATCAATACATTAGCAAACTTGTTGAATACATAAGACAACATGTGATGGAGGTGTGAAAGGTAGTTAAGTTTGCGTTGAATTTTCCTGCTAGATGCAAATTGAACGCGCAAGCTTGACCTTAACTCCGAGTAGAAACCAAACCCTGGACTTGGAAACTGTAACTAGGTGAGGAATTGAATTCTCACAATTCGATTCCAGTAGTTGTTCACCTAAAGTCGCTTAGGGAAATTATCAACTCTCATCTAATAATTGAAAACAGTACCCATGAGAGAGAACCAAATTTCCAGCAAGTGCACATTCCATTTTATGGTAGGCTCTTGAAAGAAGATCAACGTATAATGGAGCGAAAAGATTTGAGGGCTCCTAATCCTCTTCTATTTTGAATTCGGAGAAAACAAGTCTCACTGGGTTGCAGTCAATTCACTTTCTCTGCGTTAAGTATCGGTTCTAATTTTTTCTTCTAATTTGACCTAATAATTTATTTAGAGAGTAACCATTCCTAACAAGATTCCTTCTCAGCCAAAACTAGTGGAAACTTTTCCTTGCCTTGTGGGGCTGTTAGTTTTATTTGTGAGATTGATAACATTTTCCCTTCTAAGAGCACTTGTTTTCTCTATTTAAGTGACTTTTTGCACGAGATAGTCATACTAATAAGTGATATTATTTTCTTTTTGAATGCTAGCTGGTGATATGATTTGTCTTATGGATTCCTACTTCCATTGACATTAGCTAAGAAAATGGTCGTTAAGGAGACAGGTCACCTGATCAACACAATCAACTCATAAGTCGATCGTTCATAAACGCAGCGAGGATGTGGCATCTGCTATATGGCCAACCAGGTTTTGCATCCAAAGAAAAACACTAGGATCTCACTTCCTTTCCTACGAATATGGAACTCCAACACTATAAACAGTGAAAGACAATCCCCTTACCTAGTGCGAGCCTAGATTCTGAATAAGCTATTTTATGCCGTCTAAAGATTTGCTTTGGTCCAGGATTAGATTAGGAATGCATGTGAGTGACAGTGCGCGAGTGATTTGCTTTGTAATTCATCATTTGTCATAAAAATTGTAAAAAAATCATATTTTAATTCATTCATCTTACTGATTCCTATCTCTGCTATTATGCAAAGAGTCTATGCTAGGGGATTTTATCACCTAAATAAGCTCTTGCCTCAGGGGCCAATTAGCAAAGGTTATAGAATCCGGTTCATGATTATTACTTCTTCAATATGATAATATAATGAATAATTCGGCATTATCTATGAACCGGATTTCACCCTCAGCAAACCGAAAGTCAGTAAAAGCACAATTGTTATATATTGCTTAGAAAACTTTGTGAAAGTATGAATGTGTTGGTTATGCAATCCACGTTGTAGCCACTTCGTTGTGGACGAGAGAATAATGCTTCAGTAGGATGTAACCCATTGCGGCACTGCAGCATGGGGATTTCCTCTTATGGCCCGAATCCTGCAGTAATTTCATGGTTGCTTGGGTCTTCTTCCTCCCAAAATTCATGTTTGTGTACTTTTTGTCATAGTATAGCTTCTGATTCTCCTTGACAAACAGATGCATGGTTGGATGTTAGGATTAGAGAACATAAATGATATTTTAGTATTTGCGCATGTAATCAGTACAAGGGTTGGCAGGCAGCTAAAACTACACGTAAGATGCAGAATTTGGCGACCCAATCCACTCATCTTCTATAGAATTCATTTCATTCGTGATAATCTAATTAATGGGGGTGAGAATTCAAGTCATATTGAAAACTGGTTAGGAAGAAACTATATATATGGTGTTTACAGAACGTGATTCCTGCCTGATTACAACAATATTTCGGCTTAGAAACTCTAGATCTAGTGTATGTGCTCATAACTGCAAGGGACGAAAATTGGCTAGAAAGTACATTTGAGATGCACAATTTGGTTATTCAAGCCATTAATCTGTTGGATCATCTGATATTGAATACCCCTGGATCATAGATAGATCAGGGCTCAAAAACTCAACTCGAAGATGGGACAAGTCGAGCTAACTCATACCAACTTGTATATGACTCAAAACTGAGGTAGATTTTGAATAAGAATCCCTCAGATGTTATATAATATATAATTTCTGCATATTTATACATATAAATTGCTCGGACAGTTGGTTAGGTAATTGGTCGAGAGCTTAAACATCTATATTATTACTAACAAGATGAATGGCATAGATCTACCAAAATAATTTGAGAATAAAAATGGGGTGTGTACACCTTCCTCTCTTTTAGAGTGTGTACTTTTAGTGGGACTTTGTATAGAAAGTTGAGAAGGAAAAACAGAAGGCACCAAACAACCAATGTGTTTCTTGTATGTATGTAATGTTAGGGTCGGTGTGAGTGAGGGAAGGAGTTTGTATGTAACTGACTGCTATATTTGTGAGATTTGGCATAACAAACTATACATATATAAAAGATATAATCAAAGATAAATGTTATAGACTTTGTTTCCTAATATATACGACCCATAATTAAAGCCTAACAATGAGCTAGTCAACTATACATATATAGAAAATATAATCAAAGATAAATGTTATAAACTTCCTTTCCTAATATACACGACCCATAATTAGAGCCTAACAATGAGCTAGTCAACAATATATATATATATATATATATATAGAATATATACGTAAAGGAGAGAAGATGTATTGTCCTTGATCGTTTCTCAATGCCCCTCCTATACCAGCATTTTCCAGGATTCCCTAAGCTGGACCCTTCAAAATTAAGGTTCACAATATCATCTGGTGGTTGCTTCCAGTGGGAGACAGGGCTAGGTTTAGTGGTAGAACGATTAGAGATTGTGTACTCCGATAAAGGTCAATAACGATGTAATCAGAAAATCAGTTCAATGCAATAACCCAATTAAACATAAATTTAATGGTATGGAACAAGGAATTTAAGCCTCTATTTTGTTCTCTAAAGATGCATTTACATCTCTCCTTCCAAAGAGACCAAACAGTAGCAAAAAAAGTGAACTTCCAAAGTGTTAATGAAGTAAGGAACTTTTGTAGGATGAAGACTGAATCAGTAACTGAGTGATTAAGAAAGAACCCACTGAACTGCAAACAATTGAAAAACCGTTCTCAAATTTGAAATGCAAATGAGCAGTGAATGAACAAATGACTAATGTGTGCTAACAAAACACATTTAGATGGGAAACTCCATCCTCTTCTTAGGAAATTATCATTTGTAAGGATTCTTCCCTCTAGTAAACTCCATGTAAATGCCAAGACTAGGGTAGAGCTTTTAGTGTCTAATTGAAAGCAAAAGGTAACCAGGAACAGAGATCATCAAGTTATAGAGGAGGAGGGTCTTGTGTCAGGTGCCAGCCGACAAGGGAGAAATTGAAGATGATTTTGTTATTTCTTTCCTTCTTGCAAATGAATATGCATCTATATATTAGTTTGTAAGGAAAAAATAAAAATCATCTCTATCTTCTTAAAAGTATGATAACCCATGCATTAGGTGCTAGCTGGTAAGGGAGAAGTTGAAGATGATTTTGCTCTTTCTTTCCTGCTTGCAAATGAATATGCATTTGTATATTAGTTTGTAAGGAAGAAATGAAAGCATCTCCAACTTCTTAAAAGTATTGCAATCCTAACATGACATGAATCGAAAGCTGAAATTTCCTCAAGCTAGGGCATTCCCCATAAGCGATGTGCTACATCGAATCCTGAGTGTGGTGAAAAATGGGTAAGGGTTGTTAGAGCGTTCCCCCATAAGCGATGCACTACATCGAATCTCAGGTATAGTGAAAAATGGGCAAGGGCTACTGGAGTATCCCCTTAGAAGCTACACACTGCATCAAAACCGCAAGTACAGTGAAAAGTGGACGTGGGTTAATGCCATGGAAGTCAAGAAGGACGCTAGTAAATAGGATATCTCCAAAGCATAAGATTCGTATTGCCACATTGAATATAAGGACATTGACAGGTAAGAGTTTGGAGTTAGTATACATGATAAAACGTAGGAGAGTCAAACATCGCATGTATCCAAGAAACCAAGTGGAAAGGGACTAAAGCTAGAGAAATCAATGGGTATAAATTATGGTATGTAGGAAAGGATAATAACAAAAATGACATAAGAATAATAGTGGATAAAGAATTAAAGGATAAAATTATGGATGTTAAAAGAGTCAGTGATAGAATTATATTATTAATACTTGTTCTATGAGAGCAAATCATAAATGTTATAAGTGCATACACACCTCAAGTAGGGTTAGAAGATATAATCAAGAGATAGTTTTTAAAAGATATGGAGAGAGTCATGCAAGAAATTCCCAACACTAAGGGGATATTTATACTAGCAGACTTAAATGGCCATGTAAGAAAACAAAAGGAAGGACGGAGTGTATGGTATGGTATAGGTGAACGAAATGAGATGAGGAAAACTATCCTAGATTTTGCTTTTGTCATATAACATGGCCATTGCAAATACACTCTTTAAGAAGAGGGATGAATAGTTAATAACCTTTAAAAGTGGAGTTCATAAAAGCCAAATAGACTTTTTCTACTTAGAAATACTTAATGATCAATGTGTAAGGATTGTAAGGTGATGCCCGATGAGAGTTTAACCTCATAATATAGGTTAATGGTTATAGATATTCATATTAAAATATAGAAGAAAGGAAATGAACTTAATGGGTACCCAAAAACTAAGTAGTAGAACTCAAAAGGAGAGAAAATGACTTCATTCACAAATAACTTGATGATAGAAGGAAACTTGAACAATGAAATAGAAGTAAACACCATATGAATTCATATTGCTAAGTCCATTAAAAAATTCACAAAAGATACCTTAGGAGTATCTAAAGGTAAAAGGACAATTAGTAAAGAAAACATGGTGGTGGAGTGAAATAGTGCAAAAAGTTATTATAGAAAAATGAATGTGTTTTAATGCATAGCAGAAAACTAGAAATAATGAAAACTATAAACAATATAAAAATGCTAAAAAGGTTGCTAAGAGAATAATAAGTGAGGCTAAACTTAAGACATATAATGAGCTCTATAATAGACTGGGAACAAGAGAATGTGAGAAAGGTGTGTTTAAACTTGCAAAAGTAAGAGAACAAAAAGGTAAGGACTTAGATCATGTTAGGTACAATAGAAGTGATGATCAAAGGGTATTAGTCAAAGATGATGAGATCAAACAAGGGTGGGAAACGTACTTTCAAAAATTATTAAATGATAATGAGTCTAAGAATATAAGGATTGAAAATACTATAAATTTAAATAACATTGGATATTATAAATATGAATGTAAGATTAGAATACCTGAAGTGAAAGAGGCCTTGAAAAAGATAAAATTAGGAAAGGTCATGGGGCCCGATAGTATACTAATAGAGGTTTGGAAGCATATGGGAGATATTGGAGAGTCTAGTTGACCAAGTTATTTAATAAGATTATAAAATCAAAGAAAATGCTAGATGAGTGAAGGAAAAGCTCTATTGTACCAATTTAGAATAAATGAGACATATAGAGCTGCACTAATTATAAAGGGATCAAACTTATGAGCCACCTATGAAACTTTTTGAAAGAGTGATTGAGAAGAGGCTACGGCATAAGACAAGTGTATTGGAGAATCAGTTTGGTTTTATGCTTGAGGGGTCTACCATGGAAGCTATTTTCTTATTAAGACAATTGGTAAAGAAATATAGGGAGAGGAGGAAAGACCTCCACATGGTCTTTATCAACTTAGAGAAAGCTTATGATAGAGTCCCTAAAGAGTTAATATGGAGGGAGTTGGGCGAGAAAGGGGTTTCACAGGGGTATATAGACATAATTAAATATATATATAAGAGAGCAGTAACAAATGTTAAGGCTGCTAGTGGTGAGACCGGTGATTTTCCTGTCACTATAGGATTACACCAAGGATCGGCATTGAATCCATACCTTTTCATATTGGTTATAAATGAGTTAACGAAACATCTGCATGAGGAGATTCCCTTGTGCATGCTATTTGCATATGATATAGTTTTACTTGATGAGACAAGGGAGGGTGTAAACACAAAGCTAGAATTATAGAGAGAAGCATTAGAATTTAAAGGATTTAAAATCAGTCAAACTAAGACATAATATATGGAATGCAATTTTAGTAAGGAGAGGAGTATGAGTAGAACACCAGTCAAGATTGATAACCAAGAAGTCCCCGTAAAAGACCACTTTCGATACTTATGATCAATGATTCATGAGAGTAGAAAGATTGAGAGGGAGGTTACCTAGAGAATCCAAGAGGGTTGGACAAATGAAGATGTGCATCTAATGTTTTGTGTGATCGGCAGGTGCCACTCAAAAGGAAAATTCTATAAGATGGCCATAAGGCTGGCCATGCTCTATGGATTAAAGTGTTGGACAGTTAAGGAACATTATGCTCATAGGATGAGCATCGCAAAAATGAGGATGTTGAGATGGACGAGTGGTAAGACAAGAAAGGATAGAATTAAGAATGAAAATATTAGAGGAAATTTAGTATATCACCAATAGATAACAAGATGAGGGAGATTAGACTTAAATGATTTGGATATGTCCAAAAGAGACTGAAAACAACACCAATTAGAAGGAGGCAATGCAAGTAGAAGGTTCTAAAAGGGCAAAGGAAAGGCCTAAAAGAACATGGATAGAAGTGGTGAGGAAAGTTTTAAAAACTTTGGGACTAAATGAAGACATGATACTTAATAGAGAGGAATGGAGGAATAAGATTTATGTGGCCGACCCCTAATTGGGATAAGGTCTTGATGATGATGATGATGATGATGATGATGATGATGATGATGATGATGATGAGGATTGAGAAAGGGAGCTTTGGCACAACAGTAGAGTTGTCATCGTGTGACCTTGAGGTCATTGTTAAGTGTTCAATTTTGGTCAAAATACCCCTAATTTATTATTCAATTTGATCATCTAGGCCATCAATTTTGAGATTTTACATAAAATATTTTATCTTAGCTCTAATTGGTCATCCAACCGTTGAATTGCAAAATTTAACTGTCAGATGATCATTAGAGCCAATCATAGGAGTAATGAATGGTTCAGATGATTCTAACTTGATCGTGTGCATTGCAGATCAATCAATTCGAGCTTGGATGATCTAGATCAAGTCAAAGGGATTAGATTAAGATGAAGAAGTTTCCTAGAAAAACAGGACTTTGAAGACTCCTAGGAAACCTGGATAGATTAGGACAGAAGGAATTTAAAGAATGGAAGAGTTTTGCAGAGTTTTGGCAAGGTTGGGCTGCTGGTGGACCCCACTCCTTCATCTCTCTCACCTCTCCATCTCTTCTCCCACGTCTCTTTACCTCTCTCCTACGACTCCCTCTCCTCTATCTATATAATTCCCTCTCTCTTTATCTACCAAGTTTAGATTATTCTATCCATTTTCCCTCTCATTCTCCATCTTGATCTCTTCTTCAAGCTCCCTGTTAGAACGTTAGAGACAGACCCACCACCCCTTGCTCATACTTCTCCCTCCTCTCTCTCATGTTCCCCCTCTGCTATCACTCTCTCTTCTCCTCTTGCATTCTCATCTTCTCTCCTATGCACTCCTCGTCTCCTTCCATTCACTCTCTTTCTTTCTCGTTTTCCCCTCCCCCACTCTTTCTTTTCTATTCATTCCTTTTCCCATGTTCTCTTTCCGTCTCATTCTCTCTCTACCTTCTCTCTCTATCTCTACAATACCAAGCCTTTCAGACTGAATTCCTTCGTAAGTTTGTTTCTCTCTCTAACTCGTTTCGTTCTTTTCGTCACTCGTATTTCTTCTCTCCTCAGCAGCACATCTTTGCTTGAAATTGACGGAGAAGCAAAAATAGAAAGTGAAAATACTCCTTGCCAAATTGACGATTAGGGTTTCTTGTTGCAAAACAAGAGGAATAACAGAAGGCAAAATAACAAAATGAAGAACAAACAATGAAGCACACATCCATTAATTGGTAAAAGTCTATAAATAGACATTACAACAAACTAATTGACACACCCCACCCACCGTGGGGTCCATAGTAACAATATTGTCCGCTTTGGGCCGGGGCCCGCACGGCTTTGTTCTCACCCTGGCTTCCCAGAGTAAAACGCGTTGTTACTGTGAGGAATGTTCCCACTCCTTATCACCCAGCCCAGCTCCCCTCTCCAGGCGGTATGGGACTAACTCTCAACCGTCACCCCCTCGGCCTTCTCCGCTTCGCCACCCCTCACAAGGCCATGGTACCTCACGGTGCCTGAGCCGGCAAGGCTAGATCTCTCCCCCTTAGGGGACACACGCCCTCGTGTGACCGAGGCATGCATGCGGTTAGGCACCCATCACCACGAGGAGACTGGCTCTGATACCATTTGACACACCCTACCCACCGTGGGGTCCACAGTAACAATATTGTCCGCTTTGGGCCAGGGCCCGCACGACTTTGTTCTCACCCTAGCTTCCCAGGGTAAAACGCGTTGTTACTGTGAGAGACCGAAGTCTCGGGCACTCCTGGCCCATCACCTTCCCCCTAGCGGTACCTCCCGTGTTCCTCCTCAGATTATCTTGGGACCCCTCACAAGGCCAACCCTCAGTCCATCTTGGCACGGTAGCCAATCCACCCTCAGGGTCGGGTTTGGCTCTGATACCATTTTGTCACAGCCCCGTCGGGCCCCCAGCAATGATATTGTCCCGTGCGCGTTTTGGTCCTTCCCCCGCGTCCAGGGGAAAACGCGTCATTGCTGTGAAGGGAGAGAACCCCCCTTATAACCAGGCCCATCACCCCCCCTAGCTGATGTGGGACTAACTCTCCTGCGTCCCGCCCTCAGACCATCTTGGGTCCCCTCACAGGGCCAACCCTCAGGCCATCTTGGCACGGTAGCCATCTCCCGCCTACGGGACACACACCCCCGTGTGTCACCACACAAGCGACGGTGCGGCTAGCCATCCACCCTCGGGGTCGGGGTTTGGCTCTGATACCATTTGACACACCCCACCCACCGTGGGGTCCACAGTAACAATATTGTCCGCTTTGGGCCGGGGCCCGCACGGCTTTGTTCTCACCCTGGCTTCCCAGGGTAAAACGCGTTGTTACTGTGAGGAGTGTTCCCACTCCTTATCACCCAGCCCAGCTCCCCTCTCCAGGCGGTATGGGACTAACTCTCAACCATCACCCCCTCGGCCTTCTCCGCTTCGCCACCCCTCACAAGGCCATGGTACCTCACGGTGCCTGAGCCGGCAAGGCTAGATCTCTCCCCCTTAGGGGACACACGCCCTCGTGTGACCGAGGCACGCATGCGGTTAGCCACCCATCACCACGAGGAGACTGGCTCTAATACCATTTGACACACCCCACCCACCGTGGGGTCCACAGTAACAATATTGTCCACTTTGGGCAGGGGCCCGCATGGCTTTGTTCTCACCCTGGCTTCCCAGGGTAAAACGCGTTGTTACTGTGAGGAGTGTTCCCACTCCTTATCACCCAGCCCAGCTCCCCTCTCCAGGCGGTATGGGACTAACTCTCAACCGTCACCCCCTCGACCTTCTCCGCTTCGCCACCCCTCACAAGGCCATGGTACCTCACGGTGCCTGAGCCGGCAAGGCTAGATCTCTCCCCCTTAGGGGACACACGCCCTCGTGTGACCGAGGCACGCATGTGGTTAGCCACCCATCACCACGAGAAGACTGGCTCTGATACCATTTGACACACCCCACCCACCGTGGGGTCCACAGTAACAATATTGTCCGCTTTGGGCCGGGGCCCGCACGACTTTGTTCTCACCCTGGCTTCCCAGGGTAAAACGCGTTGTTACTGTGGGGAGTGTTCCCACTCCTTATCACCCAGCCCAGCTCCCCTCTCTAGGCGGTATGGGACTAACTCTCAACCGTCACACCCTCGGCCTTCTCCGCTTCGCCAACCCTCACAAGGCCATGGTACCTCACGGTGCCTGAGCCGGCAAGGCTAGATCTCTCCCCCTTAGGGGACACACGCCCTCGTGTGACCGAGGCACGCATGCGGTTAGCCACCCATCACCACGAGGAGACTGGCTCTGATACCATTTGACACACCCCACCCACCGTGGGGTCCACAGTAACAATATTGTCTGCTTTGGGCAGGGGCCCGCACGGCTTTGTTCTCACCTTGGCTTCCCGGGTAAAACGCGTTGTTACTGTGAGGAGTGTTCCCACTCCTAATTACCCAGCCCAGCTCCCCTCTCCAGGCGGTATGGGACTAACTCTCAACCGTCACCCCCTCAGCCTTCTCCGCTTCGTCACCCCTCACAAGACCACAGTAACAACGCGTTTTACCCTGGGAAGCCAGGGTGAGAACAAAGCCGTGCGGGCCCCGGCCCAAAGCGGACAATATTGTTACTGTGGACCCCACGGTGGGTGGGGTGTGTAAAATGGTATCAGAGCTGGAACCCAACACGGCGAACCGTGCCAAGATGGTTTGAGGGATGGCCTTGTGAGGGGTCCCAAGATAATCTGAGGAGGAACACGGGAGGTACCGCTAGGGGGAAGGTGATGGGCCAGGAGTGCCCGAGACTTCGGTCTCTCACAATAACAACGCGTTTTACCCTGGGAAGCCAGGGTGAGAACAAAGTCGTGCGGGCCCCGGCCCAAAGCGGACAATATTGTTACTGTGGACCCCACGGTGGGTGGGGTGTGTCAAATGGTATCAGAGCTGGAACCCGACACGGCGAACCGTGCCAAGATGGTTTGAGGGATGGCCTTGTGAGGGGTCCCAAGATAATCTGAGGAGGAACACGGGAGGTACCGCTAGGGAGAAGGTGATGGACCAGGAGTGCCCGAGACTTCGGTCTCTCACAGTTACAACGCGTTTTACCCTGGGAAGCCAGGGTGAGAACAAAGCCGTGCAGGCCCCGGCCCAAAGCGGACAATATTGTTACTGTGGACCCCACGGTGGGTGGGGTGTGTCATGGCTACCGTGCCAAGATGGCCTGAGGGTTGGCCTTGTGAGGGGACCCAAGATGGTCTGAGGGCGGGACGCAGGAGAGTTAGTCCCACATCGGCTAGGGGGGGTGATGGGCCTGGTTATAAGGGGGTTCTCTCCCTTCACAGCAATGACGCGTTTTCCCCTGGACGCGGGGGAAGGACCAAAACCCGTGCGCGTGCGCACGAGACAATATCATTGCTGGGGGCCCGACGGGGCTATGAAAAAATGGTATCAGAGCCAAACCCCAACCCCGAGGGTGGATGGCTAGCCGCACCGTCGCTCGTGTGGTGACACACGGGGGCGTGTGTCCCGTAGGCGGGAGATGGTTACCGTGCCAAGATGGCCTGAGGGTTGGCCTTGTGAGGGGACCCAAGATGGTCTGAGGGCAGGACGCAGGAGAGTTAGTCCCACATCGGCTAGGGGGGTGATGGGCCTGGTTATAAGGGGGGTTCTCTCCATTCACAGCAACGACGCGTTTTCCCCTAGACGCGGGGGAAGGACCAAAACCCGTGCGCGTGCGCACGGGATAATATCATTGCTGGGGGCCCGACGGGGCTGTGACACTAATCTTACCCACTAACTTTTATAAAATAACCACTAACTTCCCATAAAACAACTACCACTTTTACCACTAACTCCTATAAAATAACTACTAACTTCTACCACTAACTCCCATAAAGTTGCCACTAACTTTTACCACTAAAACCTATAAAACTACCGCTAACCAATTTTTAAAGCCACTCAAACCACTATCTTTCAAATAACTAAATCTTAACACCCTCCCTTAAACTGATATATGTAAAAATCAGTTTAAGAAAAAAAAAAAAAAAAAAATTGACAATTTTGTTATGCCCTCCCTTGAACAACATCATTTGAAGAGCATACTCCGAGCATTCTTCGAAGCTTCACAAACACAGCTATCTTGAGTGGTTTAATCATAATATCAGCCACTTGATTTTCACTTTTACATAATACCAAATCAATTATACCATCATTGCAAAGATCATGCAAAAAATGATATCTAACATCTATATGCTTGGTCCTTCTGTGTAAAATTGGATTTTTTGAAATCTTGATCGCTAAAACATTATCACAATGGATTGTCATTAGACCTTGCTTATGATTTTGAAGTGTTTCAAGCAATCTCCCCAACCAGATAGCTTGACAAGAACAAGATGCTACTGCAACAAATTCAGCCTCTGTAGTTGACACATTAACAATTTATTATTTCTTTGATGACCATGATACAACTCTAGAACTCATCATAAAAACAAAACCAGATGTCCTTTTCCTATCATCAAGATCTCTAGCATAATCACTATTAGAAAAAGCAAACAAATTTTCTTTTGATCCTGTTTTATACAAAATTCTAAAGTCAACTGTACCTTTCAAATAACGAAAGATCCTTTTTGCAGCTAAGAGATGCTTCTCTGTTAGATTCTCCATGTATCAACTTATTAAACTAACACATGCATGATGTCAAGCCTTGTTGAAGTTAGATGCATCAAGCTTCTAACTATCTGCTTATAAAGAGTAGCATTTATCTTCTTCCCTCCATCATCTATCATCAACTTTAAGCCACATTCAGTTAGGGTACAGACTGAATTGCTATCCTTCATTTTGAACCTGTCCAAAATCTCAAGAACATATTTTTTTTGTGAAATAAAAATACCAGCTGATGATTGCACAACTTTAATACTAAGGAAAAAAATGCATCAATCCCAAATTTGACATATCAAATTCAGTCATTATATTCTTCTTAAAAGCATCAATCATGACTCTATCATTTACCGGTATATATCAAATCATCTACATATAGACATACCACAAGCACTTTTCTATTACTACCATGTTTTGTAAAAAGTGTATGCTCATGAGGACATTTATCAAAACCCTCTATAAAAAAATAAGTATATATACTACTGTATCAAGCTCTTGGTGCTTGTTTTAGTCCATATAATGCCTTTTTTAGTTTGTATACCTTATTCTCACTACATGGTTTCACATATCCAAGAGGTTACTCAACATACACCTCTTCCTGCAACTCACTATGCAAAAATGCCTACTTCACATCCAATTGAAAAATGGACCATGAGTTTTGGGCTACCATAAACAATACCAATCGAATAGTGTCAAGCCTCGCAACTGGAGCAAACACCTCTTTATAATCAATGCCAAATTTTTGCTTGTATCCTTTTACAACGAGATGAGCTTTATACCTATCCATTCCACCATCCTTGTTGAGCTTAGTTTTATAAACCCATTTCACACCAATGGACTTTTGCTCACTTGGAAGATATGACAACTCCTAAGTGTTATTTTTTTCGATTGATTGAATCTCCTCATTCATGGATTTTTGCCATTTTTCATCTTTGACAGCTTCATGGAATGTTAAAGGATTGCAATTTGCAAACAAAGCAAAATGAGCAATTGAATTATCATCAGATAAGTCATCTCCACTTACATAATCCATCATCCAGTTTGGCCTTTTTCTTGGGAGTAGTTGAACATCATCAATATGCTCAACTACTGTTGAATTTTCACCAGAAGATTGAGGTTGCTAGTCTGCAACAAGGGATTGCACTTACTGTTCAATTTTGTCTTCACCTTCATCAAAAGTGACTAAAATAGGCTACTGCCTTGAAGCTTTTTTGTTCCAGTTCCATGTATTCTCCTCATCAAAGACAACATTTTTGCTGATTATAATCTTCTGTGTGATTAGATTGAATAATTTATATGCTTTGGAAGCTTCACTTATGCCAAGAAAGACGCATATTTCACCCTTATAATCAAGCTTCTTCCTTTTCTCATGTGGAACGTGAGCATAAGCAATGCAACCAAAAATTTTGAAGTGATCTACACTTGGTTTGCTCTTCATTTTGTTATTTTGCAAAATTCAATTTCTCCCCTTTTTCTTTGTCATTATGCAATTTAGTATAACATTCAGAACGATAATGACCAAATTTATGACATCTGAAGCACTCTACCTTGGATTTGTCAAATTGTTGATCTCGTCCTTTGCCTTTGCCTTGAAATTGGTCATCATTAGCTTTGAAAATTTGATATTGCCTACTTCCATCTCTGTTGCATTGACCTCCTCTTCCTTTACCTCTACCTCTACCCCTTCCTCTAGAATTTGAGAATTGAGTAAAGGTAGAAGCCTTTAGAGCTTGCTCATCTGTAGTTGAACTTCGATTCATCTTTTGTTCATAGACCAATAAGGAGTTCTGGAGTTCATCAAGTGAGAGTTCATCTATATCTTTAGATTCTTCAATTGAGCAAACAACATAATCATACTTTGCTGCTAAAGAACGTAGTATCTTTTCAACAATAGCAACATCTTCTATTTTCTCATCATGGAATCGCATTTTGTTTGCTATCCCCATGGTTCTTGCACAATAATTGGTAATTGTAACAGCCCGAGGGCCCACACCCTGCAACGATATTGTCCGTGCCAGAGTGCCCATACACCCCGCACGGTTTTGTTCTTCCCCAGTTGCCCAGGGAAAAGGCCTCGTTGCAAGGGAAGTCCTCATCACTCTTATCAAGAGCCCAGTAACTTTCCCCCTAGCGATGTGGGACTAACTCTCAGTCTCTCACCTTGCCTAGAAGCCTGCCAGCCCTCTTGGCCCGCCCTCATCGGCCAAGGCTTTACAACCTCTCCCCCTTATGGGACACGCGTCCCCGCGTGTCTTACCACACACGAGCGCCCACGTGCGGCTAGCCACCCACACCGGGTCGGGGTCTGGCTTTGATACCACTTGTAACAGCCCGAGGGCCCACACCCTGCAACGATATTGTCCGTGCCAGAGTGCCCATACACCCCGCACGGTTTTGTTCTTCCCCGCCTGCCCAGTGGAAAAGGCCTCGTTGCAAGGGAAGTCCTCATCACTCTTATCAAGAGCCCGGTAACTTTCCCCCAGCGATGTGGGACTAACTCTCAGTCTCTCACCTTGCCTAGAAGCCTGCCAGCCCTCTTGGCCCGCCCTCATCGGCCAAGGCTTTACAACCTCTCCCCCTTATGGGACACGCGTCCCCGCGTGTCTTACCACACACGAGCGCCCACGTGCGGCTAGCCACCCACACCGGGTCGGGGTCTGGCTCTGATACCACTTGTAACAGCCCGAGGGCCCACACCCTGCAACGATATTGTCCGTGCCAGAGTGCCCATACACCCCGCACGGTTTTGTTCTTCCCCGCTGCCTGTGGAAAAGGCCTCGTTGCAAGGGAAGTCCTCATCACTCTTATCAAGAGCCCAGTAACTTTCCCCCTAGCGATGTGGGACTAACTCTCAGTCTCTCACCTTGCCTAGAAGCCTGCCAGCCCTCTTGGCCCGCCCTCATCGGCCAAGGCTTTACAACCAATAGATGTTATGGACTATTATGGACTGTTATTCACATATAAATGGACATTCACAAGGATTATGATGGACTAGACTGGGCTCTGATACCAACTTTGTAACACCCCGGATTTTTAAGACAAATTTTTCTTTTTTTTTTTTTTTAATGGCAATTTAAATAAGAACATTTGGGATCCCATGAGAAAAGATTTATTTAACATTTTACTAAACCTATCTTAAAACTCCGGGTGTTAATTTTTCCTTTCTCAAAATGACGTATACGTAATTTAAACATAAATAAATGATCCGCGTATAAATCAACGTCAAATAAATAGGCGCCTTTATTTTAAATCAAATAAACATCCAAAAGACAATAATAATATGGCCCAGGGTCTATCCATCATAACATCCCATATAAATGTCCAATATATGTCCAAAGATCTAAATCACATCCAAATATAAAGTATGCAGTCCATAATAAAATTCAAATGATAATCTACTCTAATGACTCACATTACTTTCTAAAACTATAGGGAAACTAGTCTTCAGCAGCTCTCAAGGTTTATCAACCGCTTTTCCTTTCCTGGTGTCGCGCTCGAGATCTAAGGCATTGCAAAACAAAGCAATGCCTCAGCAAGCTATCGCTTGTGTAGGTACATAGACAATTAATGTAATAAATGCAAGAAATAATGAACAATACTGATGAAAAATCTAACATTTATGAAGATAGTGATATCATAATGCCATGTTCAATAAATGCCAATTTATTCCATATGCTAAAACATGAAATTCACGAAGTTAAAACATGACATGAATCAATAAAATGGAGCATACATCCAGAATAAGGGCACCCTAAGGTAATGGGTCCCATCACATCGCACTAACATCCCTGACGGCCAGTACACGTAGTCAACCTCTGAGTGTCGTCACACCCAGGCATATCATCAATAACCATGCTCATCATACATGCACACATAATAAGAATATGGGCCATCATGCTGCAGTGGCAACCCTCCATGGGTATCAACCACCGCCGCTCCCGTCGACACCATAACGCGAGACTTAACGTCCGTCCCCATGGAAAGGCTCGGGCCGGTAGTGTGGACTATCCATGTTACCAAACCCCTACCGAATGCCATCTATGGGCAGTGTGTCTATCATATCACAAACTCATCACATCATAATCTCGGAAGGTGGGTGGCCTACTCTATCCCTCCTAAGCATGACGCCCACCGGGCGAGAGCACCCGTCATCAAATATAAAACACGGAAATCATATGTATATGCTAAAACTCAAGAGCACTTATAGCTTGCAATCCCCAAGACATGCCCCTCATCCTGGGGTTAGCCTATCAAAGGACCAAATTTAATAAGCCTCTATTCTCATTTCCATGTAAATCCATGCATTTTCTATATATATAATAAGAAATAAGTCTCTAAGTAAGCATAACAAATTAACATCATGCTTGTAAAAGCATTTGAAATAAGTTTATTCAGTAAAAGATTTCAATTTGGAATAACCATCCTGTACGCAATGTCGCATGAAATCCATGGTAAATAAAAATCGCAATTTAAAACACAATCACACATGATGCTATGTTTAAACATGGTTTAAAATCAAGGAAAAACATTAGTTGTCGTCACCTACCTCAGTGTGAGATCACTAGCTTGCCAATAACTCCCTTTAATTGGTATATTCAAGTGCACCTGTACATGTCACATCACTATTTTAAAATTTTTCTAAATAAAAAGTGGTCATTTCTAAGTTTTTAAGTTAAAACTAGGTCCGCGTCGTCAATACGGTCACAACGCCTCTTCCGGATCGTGATTTGGACCTCTCTAGCTCCCAAAAATCAAGTTTTAGTGAAAACTTCCCTCAAATGGGGCTCCGCCGGACCACCATAAGGTGGTTTAAACCGGCGGCGCCCTTTTCCGCCGGTTTATACCGACGTATACGGGCGCACGAAGACGCACGGCGTCACAGACGCCGCACGGGACGCGCGCCGCGCGCGCGCACCGTGACGCACGCGCGCGTGCGTCACGGCCGCCAGGACGCGCCGCGTCCCGGTCCCACCGCGGCAGCCAACCACGCACGTTCCGCACGCGCGCGGCGCCGCGCACGCGTGCGGCGAGGACGGCATGTGACGTCGTCCCTCGGGCGGCAGGGTGTGCGGCTTGGCGTCAGCGCAGGGCGCCGGCGCCGACGCCGTTGACGACGCCGGAGAAGACGACCAGGATTCGGTCGCCTCCCGGCGAGCTCTGCAGCTCCGTTTTGCGTGATTTTTGCGCCATTTTCTTCAGAATTCTCTCTAGAATCCATTTATGCCCTCCTTTTGCACTAATTTTCTCAAAAACCATGGTTTTTAAACGATTTTTCCCAAGTTCCTAAAAACCTCCCTAGGTACTGGTTTTTGAGTTTTCTGGGAAATTCCACCGTTGGATCACTCCCAAATTTAAAGGGTTTGCTCTTGGGTGTCTTTTGCACTAGTTGGACGGTGAGATTTCCAAACGGACAACGTTTGGTCTATGAAATCACGCTCCAACAGTAGCGTGCACAAAGCCCCCAAAAATCCGATTTTTTTCCTAATTTTTAAATGGTTTTCTAATTAATTTTCTAATTAATAAATACATAAAAACATAGGTTTTGAGGCTTACCTTGCACCTGGCCGGAGTTGCTCGTGTTGCCGGGGCTCCACTCGCCGGAAAATTCAAGTTTTTACAGGCTAGGGTTTTGCGTAAATACTCAGAGAAAACGCTCAAAGTGGAGCGTTTTGGCAACCTGGGGAGGGTAGATATAGGCCTAGAGTCCCAGGGGAAGAGAACCTCTTCCATTCACGCCTCTTTCCACGTCTCTCCGGCGATTTTTCCGGCACTGGTAGAGACGTGTGGAAGACGGGGGTGCCAGTATCAATTTGGGCCCCAGTGTTACACGTTTCTGTCAAAAGACCATTTTGCCCTTACAACTTTGACGGCTCATAACTCCCTCGTTTGAGCTCCGTTTCTCGCGTTCTTGGTGGCGTTGGATTCGTATCGACGAGCACTTTCTAATTATTATGTTTTCAGGAAATAATTTCATCCATAAATTTTTATTTTAATTTATTTAATAATTTCTTATTTTTATCTTAAAAATTAAGGATATTACATTCTTCCCTCCTTATAAAAATTTCGTCCTCGAAATTTAGCTACATACCTCTATGTAAATAACTCTGGATGGATCTTTCGCATATCCTCCTCAGTCTCCCAGGTAGTCTCCTGTACTGAATGATGCTGCCAAAGGACTTTGACCAAGGCAATGGTCTTATTCCTTAACTCCTTGACTCTGGTATCTAAGATGCGCACTGGTCTCTCCTCAAATGTCATGTCAGCCTGTAGATCTCCTGGGATCTGCTCCAATACATGTGAGGGATCTGGCACGTATTTCCTCAGCATAGACACGTGAAAGACGTCATGCACATTTGCTACCGTGGTGGTAAGGCTACCGGTATGCCACCGACCCAACTCGTCATAAGATCTCGAAAGGTCCAATATACACGGGACTAAGCTTTCCTTTATTTCCAAACCTCAACACCCCTTTCATAGGAGAAACTTTCAAGAATACATGCTCGCCCTCAAAGAACTCTAAGTCCTTTCGCCTCTTGTCTCCATAACTTTTCTCGTCGACCGTGAGTCGGTAACCTCTTCCGAATGAGTTGGACTTTCTCTGCACATTCTTCCACTAACTCAGATTTCACCACGCGTCTTTCTCCTACATCACTCCAACATAAAGGTGACCGACAAGGTCTGCCATAAAGTGCCTCATATGGAGCCATCCCAATACTAGCGTGATGACTATTATTATAAGCAAATTCCACCAAAGGTAAATGATCTTCCCGCCTACCCTTCCAATCCATAACACAGGCTCGTAGCATATCCTCAATAGTCCGGATGGTCCTCTCGCTTCCGTCCGTCCGTCTCGAGGATGGAATGTGCTAAATTTCCCGATCTCGACCCTAATGCCTCTTGCACGCCCTTCCAGTATTTTGAGGTAAATCGCGTTCCTCGATCCGATATAATTGTCAAGGGAACGCCATGTAGACTGACGATCTCCTTAACATATAATTTCGCTAAGCTATCCACGGTCCGATTTTGTCCGATAGGAAGGAAATGAGCAGACTTGGTCAACCCGTCCACAACAACCCATATCATGTCGTGGCCGCTAGCGGTCCTCGGAAGACCTAGAACGAAGTCCATGGTAATATGGTCCCACTTCCACTCTGGAAGGTCCGGTGTCCGAAGTAGTCCCGATGGACGCCGATGCTCGGCCTTGACCCGCCGACAGTCAAACATCGTGCTACGCACTCTCCAACATCCTTTTTCATACCATTCCACCGTAAATGCCTCTTGAGATCCCGATACATCTTTGTACCCCAGGATGAATTGTATAAGGGGATTGGTGTGCTTCTTGAAGTAACTCGCGCTTCAATTCGTCATCCGCCGGTACTACCAACCTCCCCTTAAATCTAACTCCTCCATCTGGTCCCCTCGAAAAATCTGTCTTATCGCCGATCCTGTGTTTCCTTGTCTTTGCCCCGTGCCTCTAAGATCCCGTCAAAGAACTTAGACCGAGTCGTCAAATTGGCAATCATCACACCCGCCTTCTGCTCGGGGCATCCGCAACGACGTTAGCCTTCCTGAGGATGGTACCGTATGGTGAAGTCGAAGTCCTTGAGATACTCCATCCATCCGCGCCGCCTCATATTCAATTCACTCGAGTAAAGAAGTACTTGAGGCTCTTGTGATCGATGAATACCTCAAATCTCTCACCATAAAGATAATGTCTCAGGACTTCAACGCAAATACCACGGCTGCTAATTCCAGGTCATGTGTTGGGTAATTTACCTCATGTGTCTTCAACTGCCTCAGACGCATAGGCAATTACCTTCCCATGTTGCATCAACATCGCTCCTAATCCCTTGCCGAGGCGTCACAATAAACTACATAACCGCCGCCCCGGATGGTAAGGTCAATACGGAGCAAGAGTAAGTCTCCTCTTGAGCTCTTGGAAGCTCTCTTCGCAAGCCTCGGTCCATACAAATTGAGTGTCTTTCCTAGTCGTGGTGGTCAATGGTAATGCGATCTTAGAGAATCCCTCTATAAATCGACGATAATACCCCCGCCAAACCGAGAAAACCGCGTATCTCACCACCGTCTTGGGCCTCTCCCGGTGTAGTACCGCCTCTACCTTTGTTGAATCCACGGCCACTCCATCTTTAGATATGATGTGGCCTAAGAAATGCACTGGTCTAGCAAAAAATCACACTTACCGAACTTGGCATACAACCGATGTCGACGAAGTGTGTCTAATACCGTGTGGAGATGCTCTCTCGTGTGTCTCATGACTAGGCGAATAAATCAAGATGTCATCCACAAATACAATCACGAACTTATCCAAATAAGCTCGAAAAACACGGTTCATTAGATCCATGAACACCGCAGTGCGTTCGTCAATCCAAACGGCATCACTAGGAACTCATAATGACCATAACGACTCCTAAAGGCGGTCTTCGAGATATCCTCTTCTCTAACCCTCACCGATGATACCACGACCTCAAATCAATCTTGGAGAACACTTGTGCCGATTGGAGCCGGTCAAATAAATCATCTATGCGTGGCAAAGGGTATCGGTTCTTTATAGTAACACCATTCAACAACCGATAGTCAATGCATAGTCTCAGTGATCCATCCTTTTTCTTCACGAAAAGGACTGGTGCTCCCCATGGTGATCCACTCTACCGATAAAGCCCTTATCCAATAACTCTTGCAATTGTACCTGAAGTTCTCTCAACTCTGCTGGAGCCATCCTATATGGTGCCTTAGAGATAGGCGATGTACCCGGCACCAAGTCGATGGTGAAGTCAATCTCCCTACTTGGCGGCAATCCTGGTAATTCCTCAGGAAATACGTCAGCAAAATCACGGACAACATCAATCTCGTCAAGCCGTGGCTGCTCCTTTACCTCAACAGTCTCATATGCGAGGTATGCGTTACACCCTCGCGCATAAAATCGTGCCGCCTTCATAGCAGTAAATGATGCATGTACCGCCCGATCTTTCCTACCCCGGAACACTATTTCTCGGTTGCCTGTATAAGAAAAGTGACTCGCTTCTTTCGGCGGTCTACCATAGCACCATAGTTGGCTAACCAATCCATCCCAAGAATAACATCATAGTCTACCATGTCTAATAAGATGAAGTACTGTGTCCATACTCACGCCCGATATCTCTACAGTATATCTCTAATATATTCCGTAGTCTCTACCGTCTCTCCCACGGGTGTCATAATATCTAATCCAAATGCTAGTTTGTGTACACATACATCCAGACAAGATGCAAAAATACATGATATAAAAGAGTGTGTAGACCCCGTGTCAAAAAGAACTTTGGCATGTCTATCCGAGACTAGAAGAGTACCTTCTACGACCCGGTGTGATGCCCGTGCTGTCCCGATGAGATGGCAAATACTCGTCCCCTCGGCCACGTGGCGCGTTAGTTGCCTCTCGCTCCCATCTCGTATGTCTCGCCCTTAGGGCGTCCCTTAATGAAATGGCCAACGTCTCCACGCTGAAACACCCGTATGGCTGTCTCTCGGTAAGGTGTATAGGGCTGTCTCCGTGGTTGGGGCTGCCTCTCGTTGCCGTGGCCTGGTCGAATCTATTACACCCTCGCCCAGGTGCCAACCCTTGCACCTATCACATCTCTTCCTCTCGCCGTCTCTCTTAAATTTGGCCCGTGGTGGATGACCCGATGCCCCATGTGTCTGCATAGCACCAAATGGCCGCTTGCCCTTAAAGGGCTGGAACGCACTCCCTCTATTCCTGAGAGAGTTCTTCTCATGCATGGACGCCATATCAGCAGCATCTCGCACAGAAGTGGGTCGAGAAGAAATCACGCGATCTCTCAGCCAAGGAGTCAACCCATCCACAAATCTGTCGGTTGCCTCTGTGTCTGAGGCCAGTGCGTGAGGTGCAAATCTCCTCAGTCGTGTAAATCGGTTCAGGTACTGCTGAACCGTCATATCTCTCTGCTCCAGGGTGGCAAACTCCTTCTTCATGGACTGCAATGCATGGGGTGGAAAATACTGAGTGTCAAAAGCCTGTTTAAAGGCTGCCCATGTCATCGTCTCAGTCGGATCTGGTCGGGTGAGTGTGAAAGTCTGCCACCAGAAGCCGGCCTCGTTCCGTGTATCAGAGTGCACAGCAGACACGATATTGTCCTCTTTAGGTCCCTCACCACTCCGGGCTTCACCCCTCAAGGTTTTGTTCCCTTAGGTCCCTCACCCCTCTTGGGCTTCACCCTTCGGAAGGCCTCGTTCCGTGTATCAGAGTGCACAGCGGATACGATATTGTCCTCTTTGGGTCCCTCGCCACTCTGAGCTTCACCCCTCAAGGTTTTGTTCCCTTAGGTCCCTCACCCCTCTTGGGTTTCACCCCTCAGGAGGCCTCGTCCTCTCCGCCTCAAATAACCATCGCTCAGCCTCCTCTGTGTTACCATCGCCATAAAAGGGTTTCACCATCTTTTGAAACCTTTCCAATAATTTGTCAGTCTTCTTAGAGTCACTCGTAGCATCGCCCTCCGTGGCTCTAGGTACTGATGGTTCCTGTATTGGTTGTGAGGACTGAAAATGGTACCATTAGATGTTGTAAAGCCTTGGCCGATGAGGGCGGGCCAAGAGGGCTGGCAGGCTTCTAGGCAAGGTGAGAGACTGAGAGTTAGTCCCACATCGCTAGGGGGAAAGTTACTGGGCTCTTGATAAGAGTGATGAGGACTTCCCTTGCAACGAGGCCTTTTCCCTGGGCAACTGGGGAAGAACAAAACCGTGCGGGGTGTATGGGCACTTTGGCACGGACAATATCGTTGCAGGGTGTGGGCCCTCGGGCTGTTACAAGTGGTATCAGAGCCAGACCCCGACCCGGTGTGGGTGGATAGCCGCACGTGGGCGCTCGTGTGTGGTAAGACACGCGGGGACGCGTGTCCCCTAAGGGGGAGAGGTTGTAAAGCCTTGGCCGATGAGGGCGGGCCAAGAGGGCTGGCAGGCTTCTAGGCAAGGTGAGAGACTGAGAGTTAGTCCCACATCGCTAGGGGGAAAGTTACTGGGCTCTTGATAAGAGTGATGAGGACTTCCCTTGCAACGTGGCCTTTTCCCTGGGCAACTGGGGAAGAACAAAACCGTGCGGGGTGTATGGGCACTCCGCCACGGACAATATCGTTGCAGGGTGTGGGCCCTCGGGCTGTTACAAGTGGTATCAGAGCCAGACCCCGACCCGGTGTGGGTGGCTAGCCGCACGTGGGCGCTCGTGTGTGGTAAGACACGCGGGGACGCGTGTCCCATAAGGGGGAGAGGTTGTAAAGCCTTGGCCGATGAGGGCGGGCCAAGAGGGCTGGCAGGCTTCTAGGCAAGGTGAGAGACTGAGAGTTAGTCCCACATCGCTAGGGGGAAAGTTACTGGGCTCTTGATAAGAGTGATGAGGACTTCCCTTGCAACGAGGCCTTTTCCCTGGGCAACTGGGGAAGAACAAAACCGTGCGGGGTGTATGGGCACTTTGGCACGGACAATATCGTTGCAGGGTGTGGGCCCTCGGGCTGTTACAGTAATAGACTCATCATCTTTTATCTGTAGAGTCTCAAAATCCCTCCTCAAAGCTTGAAGCTGTGCACGCTTCACCCTTGACGAACCTTGATATTTTTTCTTCATTGAATCCCAAATCTGCTTGGAAGTTTCTTTGCTGAGAATTGTTTCCAAGATAGATTGGTCAATTGCTTGAAAAGGATAATTCTTTGCCTTCAAATCCTTTAGCTTCAAAGCTTCTAACTCTGCTTTTTGTACATCTATCAAAATTGTACCAGCCGCTGGCTCTACTACACCTCCATCAACAACCTGCCAATATTCTTTGGACCTTAAGAAGTTCTCCATTAGCATGCTCCAATGGTCATAGTGACTATCAAAGCGAGGAATAGCTGGTTGCACAAAGTTTTCTAAAGCCATGAATGAATTGTTGCTATTGCAATAGAAGAAAGTTACTACTGTACTTTATCACTTTTTTCTTCACTCACGGATCTCACTTCTATTTTGACTCTCACAATTTTTTCCTTTTTTCTTGCACTTAAGCACTCTCTTCCCTCACGGTGGCTCTAATACCACTGTTACAAAACAAGAGGAATAATAGAAGGCAAAATAACAAAATGAAGAGCAAACCATGAAGCACACATCCTTTAATTGGTAAAAGTCTATAAATAGACATTACAACAAACTAGTCTTACCCACTAACTTTTATAAAATAACCACTAACTTCCCATAAAACAACTACCACTTTTACCACTAACTCCTATAAAATAACTACTAACTTCTACCACTAACTCCCATAAAATAACCGTCCCTTTTACCACTAACTCCCATAAAATAACCGCCCCTTTTACCACTAACTCCCATAAAGTTGCCACTAACTTTTACCATATAAAACTACCACTAATCAACTTTCAAAACCACTCAAACCACTATCTTTCAAATAACTAAATCTTAACATTTCTCTAAGTAGATCCTAGGCCACTCTCTGTAACACCCCGGATTTTTAAGACAAAATTTTTTTATTTTTTTTTATAATGACATTTTAAGTAAGAGCATTTGGGATCCCATAAAAAAAAGATTTATTTAACATTTTACTAAACCTATCTTAAAACTCCGGGTGTTAATTTTTCCTTTCTCAAAATGGCGTACATGTAATTTAAACATAAATAAATAATCTGCGTATAAATCAACGTCAAATAAATAGGCGCCTTTATTTTAAATCAAATAAACGTCCAATATATGTCCAATAATAATATGGCCCAGGGTCTATCCATCATAACATCCCATATAAATGTCCAATATATGTCCAAAGATCTAAATCACATCCAAATATAAAGTATGCAGTCCATAATAAAAATTCAAATGATAATCCACTCTAATGACTCACATTACTGTCTAAAACTATAGGGAAACTAGTCTTCAGCAGCTCTCAAGGTTTATCAACAGCTTTTCCTTTCCTGGTGTCGTGCTCGAGATCTAAGGCATTGCAAAACAAAGCAATGCCTCAGCAAGCTATCGCTTGTGTAGGTACATAGACAATTAATGTAATAAATGCAAGAAATAATGGACAAAGATTGATGAAAAGTCTAACATTTATGGAAATAGTGATATCATAATGCCATGTTCAAATAAATGCCAATTTATTCCAAATGCTAAAACATGAAGTTCACTGAGTTAAAACATGACATGAATCAATAACATGGAGCATACAACAAGAATAAGGGCACCCTAAGGTAATGGGTCCCACCACATCGCACTAACATCACGATCGGGAGTACACATAGTCAACCTCTCGAGTGTCGTCACACCTGTGCATATCATCCATAACCATGCTCATCATACATGCACACATAATAAGAATATGGGCCATCATGCTGCAGTGGCAACCCTCCATGGGTATCAACCACCGCCGCTCTCCGTCGACACCATAACGGGAGACTTAACGTATGTCCCCATGGAAAGGCACGGGCCAGGTAGTGTGGACTATCCATGTTACCAAACCCCTACCGAATGCCATCTATGGGCAGGTGTGTCTATCATATCACAAACTCATCACATCATAATCTCGAAAGGTGGGTGGCCTAGCCTATCCCTCCTAAAGCATGACGCCCAATCGGACGAGAGCACCCGTCATCAAATATAAAACACGGAAATCATATGTATATGCTAAAACTCAAGAGCACTTATAGCTTGAAATCCCCAAGACATGCCCCTCATCCTGGGTTAGCCTATAAAAGGACCAAATTACTAAGCCTCTATACTCATTTCTATGTAAATCCATGCATTTTCTATATATATAATAAGAAATAAATATCTAATTAAGCATAACTAATTAACATCATGCTTGTAAAAGCAGTTTAAATAAGTTTATTCAGTAAAAGAATTCAATTTGGAATAACCATCCTGTACACAATGTCGCATGAAATCCATGGTAAATAAAAATCGCAACTTAAAACACAATCACACATGATGCTATGGTTTAAAATCAAGGCAAAACATTGGTTGTCGTCACCTACCTCAGTGTGAGATCATTAGCTTGCTAATAACTCCCTTTAATTGGTATATTCAAGTGCACCTGTACATGTCACATCACTATTTTAAAATTTTTCTAAATAAAAAGTGGTCATTTCTAAGTTTTTAAGTTAAAACTAGGTCCGCGTCGTCAATACGGTCACAACGCCTCTTCCGGATCGTGATTTGGACCTCTCTAACTCCCAAAAATCAAGTTTTAGTGAAAACTACGCTAAAATGGGGCCTGCCGGACCACCATAAGGTGGTTTAAACCGGCGGCACCCTTTTCCGCCGGTTTACACCGACGTACACGAGCGTACGAAGACGCACGGCGACGCAGACGCCGCACGGGACGCGCAGCGTCCCTGCCCCACAGCGCCCGCCAACTGCAGGGCGTCTGCGCGCGCGCGTCGCCGCGCACGCGTGCGACGCCGACGTCATCCAACGTCGTCCCCTGTGCGTCCCGCTGTGCGTCATGGCGTCAGCGCCAGGGCGCCGACGCCGTTGACGACGCCGGAGAAGACGACCGGATTCCGGTCGCCTCCGGCGAAGCTACAGAGCTCCGTTTTGCGTGATTTTTGCGCCATTTTCTTCATAATTCTCTCTAGAATCCATTTATGCCCTCCTTTTACACTAATTTTTCCAAAAACCATAGTTTTTAAACAATTTTTCCCAAGTTCCTAAAATCATCCCTAGGTACTGGTTTTTGAGTTTTCTGGAGAATTCCACCGTTGGATCACTCCCAAATTTAAAGGGTATGCTCTTGGGTCTCTTGTGCACTAGTTGGACGGTGAGATTTTCAAACGGACAAGGTTTGATCCATGAAATCACACTCCAACAGTAGCGTGCACACAGGTTCCTAAAATCTGATTTTTTTCCAAAATTTTTAAACGTTTTCCTAATTAATTTCCTAATTAATAAATACAGAAAGACATAGGTTTTGAGGCTTACCTTGCACCTGGCCGGAGTTGCTCGTGTTGCCGGGGTTCCACTCGCCGGAAAAAATGAAATCTTTTCAAGCTAGGGTTCTGCGTAAAACTCAGAGAAAACGCTCAAAGTGGAGCGTTTTGGCTCCTAGAGGAGCATAGATATAGGGTTTTAGAGTCTTGGGGAAGAGAAACTCTTCCCCACATGCCTCTTTCCACGTCTCTCCGGCGATTTTTCCGGCACTGGTAGAGACGTGTGGAAGACGGGGGTGCCAGTATCAATTTGGACCCCTGTCTAATACGTCTCTACCAAATGACCAAATTGCCCTTCCAACTTTGACGACTCATAACTCCCTCGTTTGAGCTCCGTTTTTTGCGTTCTTGGTGGCGTTGGATTCGTATCGACGAGCACTTTCTAATTATTATGTTTTCAGGAAATAATTTCATCCATAAATTTTTATTTTAATTTATTTAATAATTTCCTATTTTTATCTTTAAAATTAAGGATATTACACACACACACACACACACACACTCTCTCTCTCTCTCTCTCTCTCTCTCTCTCTCTCTCTCTCTCTCTCTCTCTCTCTCTCTCTCTCTCTCTCTCTCTCTCTCTCTCTCTCTCTCTCTCTGCTTTGTGCCCTGCCTAGATTGCATAGGCACAACTCCTTGGTGGAAGATAACCAGAAGCGGGTTTTCTTTTTTCTCGTATGCTCTCCATCACCAACCAAATCTACAACCCAACTAGCTCTTTCTTGCTTTCACCACACTTGCCCAAGCAGGAACACCACACTCCACAGTTTCATTTCTACACGGCTCAGATCGCCCCTGTCTGTCTAGCAGCCTTAGGCATCGTCGATCCCATCACGGGATTCTCTTCCACTCCCCAGATCTCATTTTCATCCCTCCTTTTTCGGCCAATCCCCGAGTTTCCATCACCAACTCCTCTCTCTTCTTCGTTCTCCCTGGTCCCTTCCATTTTCGACGTCATCTCAGACCAGCTACAAAGAGGAAACCCAAGATTGGGTTTTTCCTCTTTGCCTCACCTTCTTTCCCATTTCCTCTGGTTTTCCTTTCCTCCCCCCTTTTTCTTCAACTTTTCTTCATCATCAGGCTTCATCTGGTTTTTCGTTTAAAACCAGAAATTCAATCAAATTCCATATTTGCCCTCAGGAAAAATTTTAGAATTTCATTTAAATCCCTATTTTGTCTTTTCCCTATTCTATCTTTTCTTCTGTCTTTGTTTTACTTTATCTATATTCTATTCTTTCTATTCTATCTTATTCTGACAGTGCTATCCAGGAATAGTGGTATACAAGGATAGTGTTATTCAAGACTGATTATTTAGTTTCATTTTTTGTTTTCTGGAATTAAAATTTCTGTAAATTGCATCAGTGACATAAATCTGAATTTTTATTTTATTGTTAGTTTATTTATGTTATATTTCTTATTTTTATTTTTTAAATAATTAAATTTTATTTAAACTCTTTTTTTAACTTGAGTATCCGTAGGATCGACCTGTACTTTCATTAGCTATACTGCAATAACCCGTGCAATTATGGTTAGACATCAATAATCATGGGTTCAAGGCTCTTGCAAAATGCAAGGTAAGGTTATGTACTATTGACTTTGTGGTCTACTCCTTCCGTGGACTCTGCATATGCAAGAGCTTCATGCAGCATAGCTATCCTTTTTGGACAATTAGGATTGGCTTGAAATCTCTATAACCAATTACCTAGAAGTGCCTTGTTCAAAACATGTGCCAAGTGCTAGAGCACCTTGAGATTTGAGGATACAAACTAAAGATCATTGAACAAGATGAATTCTTTTAATTCTATGTGTCATCCACGAACTAAAAATCATTGCAGTAGTGGTGGACCAGAGTGATGATTTCAAGTTGAAGATGTCTGAATTGGAGGAAAACTGGGTCTTTAAAAGTGAAATGGGGAAGGGGGAACTTGATTTTGAATAGAAGTTGGAAGAAAATCAGATGAAGCTATTTCTCTTTCCAAAGTATCCATCTTGTGTTGTCTGTATCTGTATCTTTGACCAATTGATCAGAGAAAGCTGTGAGTCTCGGTTTGAATTCGAATTCGAATTTGATTTTTGAATTTTTTATGTTAGAACAGGAGGACGATCCAGGTCAACAAGGTCTCCTTTGTGTTTGAATGAATAGAGCCACTGGTCATGTCGCCGTGGAAGGACATGTCGTCGGAACTATGTACTTGTAACCTAGGATTGCTAGATCATTTGTGAGACCAGCCCATGAATTTCGACATCAAGCCAGATTGCTTCCTCCAGTAATAGGAGTTGGATTCTGTTGTTTTGGGAGGTCTTCCATTTGCAAGAATTAACATTCTCGCTATTCCTGTTTTTCTTGTTTCAGAAATCGCACCATCGAACCCAACCCACAAATCTCCCATACATTTCTGCAATTTAGATTAAGGTACCTGACTGCCAACATCATGAGGGACACAAGAAATTGACACCCAAAAACAGCCCAGGGGAAGTGGTGTTCAATGGACGAGCTGCGGATTCTAGAGAACGGGCAACTCACCTTTGGTTGAACTCACCAGTTCATCTGATCTCTCCCACTTTCGAACGTCTAATACTACGAAAAACAATGCTGATACTAGTGATAATGAACAAACTGATAAAAACTTTGTATAAACAAGAGTCTGCATTTGCCAACGAAAAGCATGGTTTGAATATGATTTTTCTCTCAGCAAAATATCCGAAAACAGTGAAATCAGATGACTGGTCGGATCAATAACCGAAGGTGGATATATTTCTTCATGTAAAGGTGTAATGTAGCACTGCAACTGACTCTATTTCGGCATTCTTCTTGACTGAATGTGTTAGTTTTGCACGGGTTCTAAAACAATATTATCATATTAGAATGAATCCCGCAAAGAGTTCACGTTCTTGTCGACGCCCTTCTCTTCACGGCTGGTGAAACTTATTTCTGAATATCTAAGCTCATCATGTCCGGAATGGCTCTCTTTTTTAGTGGATTGTTAGGAATGGCTTAGACTAGATCAAATTTCATATCCGTTGGAAGCTATTAGCCTATGTTTCTTTGTATAAGAAACTATGGCAATCCATTTTCGTTAGATTTTTCAAATATCCAAAACAATTGGTTAAGATCATCTCGTCGAGGAATGATAAACTAAGGCATGCCTCAATGTGAGGCAATGACCTACGAATGTCTAGGCATGTTTTCTTGAAGACCCATGCCATTCATCTTATTGTCCAGAACTTGTTTAGTCTAACTGAGAAAAGTCATGCCAATCAAATGATTTGAACTCTTCTTTCTACCATGGTTTCAGGACTGATAAAATTTGGATTGGAAATCATTCGTGTTTAGTTGTTAAATTAGTTGTTTGACCAGTATTGGTCACTCAAATTTGGAATCATTCATCTAGTCCAGGCCATAAGGATAAGCAATGACATAAAAATCCTTCCACTTACTGCAACTTGTTTCAATCAAAACTTAAAAGCAAGTAATAAAGAAATAAACCCCAAAGATCACTATGCCATAGAACAAGATAACATGGAAGTCTATGAAGGCAACAGCCCCAAGATCATTCATGTCTCCTACTTTTCATCCTCATCAGTTACGAACTTGCCTGACCCAGGATTCAATGCTGCAATGAAGAAGAAAATGACGTTGAACAATACAAGCGGTTCGATGTCACTGATAGGTACACCGGTCTCAATGTTTAGTTGAGCTAAGGCTCCCTTTCCTGTAATTATCTCTCCAATGATGGAGAATGCAATCCCAAGCTGAGCCAATCTTCCCACAAAGAGCTCATTGGCCTTTGTAAATCCAAATAATGGACCTTAACCAATACAAAATAACTGTGTAAGGCATATGATCAAGGATCATGTATATTTGGAAAAAGAAAGTATTTGACATGAGATTAGTTACCTCCTTCTTTGAGACCCAAAGCTGACCGGATTCCTTTTCCAGGGGGGATGCCTGCTTTTCCAAGTCCAGCTGGAGGATCATCGACAAAGCTACCCCTATCACCAAGAGCTCCAATTGCGCCAAGGAGTGTAAATAGGATGAAGAAGAGGAGAAGAGGCTCTGCTTCGTAGATGGGAATTCCAGTCTCCAAATTCAACTGGGCTAGAATTCCTTTGCCAGTAATTGCTTCTCCTAACAAGGATGCCTGCAAATCTTACATCAAATAGCTGGGGTTAACTATGAGAAACTCAAACATCTTAGTACTCTTCAACAAGAACACCTCTTATAAACAAGGGCAGCGTATCAAAGGTCAATATAACCAGTCAGGTGGTGTGCCCCACATGGTGTGGGTCAGTGGCCAAACACCAAACTGTCGGATAACCTTATGGTTTAAGCTATGTGATCTTCTTGGTGAAGCTAACAACTTAGCAGTTCTGTTTTAACCAACCCATTTGGAAGTATTTATCGGATAAATGAGACTGTTCGGTTTGGGGCTAGCGAATACTTAACCTTGGGATGAATAGTTGTGGACACATTATGTCACAGGTGACTACATTATTTCTAACAACAGAAACTATTACAACTTGATAATCCCTTGATTTCAACTTCGTTAAGCACAGTGAAGCCATAATACAAAAAGAGAAATCAAAAGAAAAACAAAAGTAGAAACCACTCACAGCGAATCCAATCATGGCAACACGCCCCACAAACAACTCATTCTGCTTGGTGAATCCAATCCCCCCGGATGTGCCAAAAATACCGTCCTCTACCTGCCGCTTTGGCTCTGGTGCCTGCCCAAGATCAAAGCAAACAGACACCCATGAAACCTTGTCTTTTGGATGCCATTGGAGTAACTAGCTGAAGCACCTATCAATCACTAAGGAAGCAGAAGATTTCAGAAGAAAAAATGAGCGAAATGCATGGCTGAACACTAACCTTCTTGGGGGGAGCTTTTGTTTTGGATTTGAAGAGGGCAACTGTTGGTGTAGAAGAAGAAGATGAAGAATAAAATGCGGTACTTCTAGGGGTAGAAGGGTTGAGAATGAAATGTGAAAATGGAGTTGGGCGAAGTCGGCGAATTTGAGATTGGAGGGATGATTCTTTCACAGCATGGCCTGCTGATGAACTGGACATAAGCATTGATTGAGCCATTGCTCCCGTGTTTTTGGAGACGTTCTTCTTGTGCTTGGAAGGTTTCTTGTGGGGAGGGGGGAGACTAAGATTTCTGAAATTTTTATTACAAGATGTAGATAGGGTATCAGTTGTGATGGGCAGTCAAGTGACCACGTTTCCTCATTCCTTACCCAGGGGATAACGTTTTAAGTGGTAATATAAATGGCTACAAAAAAACTAGCAAGTACACAAGTTTGTGTTGTCCAGTGGGCCTGGTAACTACACCACCAAATCCCAGACAAGTGGCTCAACCAGAATGACTGCTAGTATATAATGGGCCTATCACGAAGGGCTGTGCACTGACAATCTAACAGTTGTGACGATCTCAACCATCCAATTTGGGAACATGGTTTTGCTCACTGGAAGCAAACAAGTGGCTGCTGTTTGTTCTGAGTGTCTGCTCGGACGCCATCGTTCAAATTGTTTAGGATCTTCCAGTTTGTGTCACTTTTGGATTGTGACGCATGCAATATTGTAAACCTAAAAAATGGACGGCCAAGACAATTTACGAAAGTGGACGCGTGCTAAAATATAATAGGTGACTCCTCAGTGGCAGATTCATTTCTTTACACCTTTCAACCAAATTTATAGGGCCAATCGGTGCTCATCCAGCAGGCCAAAACAAACAGATAAGAGCTGGTCAAGGTGCAATGTGTGGCAGAGAATGTAAAGTGTAAACATACTGCATTCATTTTGCTACGAGAACAATCTGCTTCCTCCATGTGCATTGGCCATAAAATTGGATAGAAAGGGGTGAATACGGTGCATAATTCGGAAGAACGTGTAGGATAATTTGGAATATTTCCACATATTTGATTTTCTTCCCAGGAATCATAAGATTGATTGGCACAGTGGAAACTACATCGACCCCTCTGGTGGACTACAACAGGATAGGATCAGCTAATCACGGTTCGCATAAGTAGCGTGGGGTTAGCAATTAGCTAGGTTTAAGACATGACCACGTGACGAGGTTTTAAACGGTGTCGAACATGTAACAGCCTGGTACATTCATTGGATGTACATGCAGGCCAAAATACGATCCACGCATCAAGTGGAGATTGGATCCTTCACCAGGATGTGTAAAGTGGTAATACCAAACCTGCGCTTCTTTTCATACGTATATAAAGAAAAGGCCTTCTCGGTGCACAAAGCTCTTGTATATGCAGGCTCGAAAAAGAGGCGACCACAAGGGTCTCTACCTAGCTGTATCTTGCATTGCAAAAGGCTGTTTGCATCCCTTGAACCCATGACTTTAAGGTCATATGATAATAATTATAAGGCCTCCCTTGTGTGCGTGTGTGTCTATATATATATGGTGGGTGATAATTTGAGCAAGAAGTTGTAGGTGTAAAGTGCAAGTAACATTTAATTGGCCATGAAAAAGTTTCTAACTACTATTTTCTGTAATATATTTTTTTTTTTTTACTTTTTTCTAGCCAATCAGATGTCAACTTGAGTAAGGAATTGTAGGTGTAAAGTGCAAGTGACATTTAATTGGCCATGAAAAAGTTTCTAACTACTATTTTCTGTAACTTTTTCTGTTTTCTACTTTTTTCTAGCCAATCAAATGTCAACTACTAAGTTTGATTAAAAAACTAAATTTGCTATATAACTTTGGTTGAAAGGTGATCTACCCAAAGTATGTAGTCTCGTACTAACAAATGTCTATGCATCTCCTTGGAACAAGTTTGAGTTGCTGCTTTTCTATTAAGTCATAGATATTCGATATATAATACTTTTTATATGTAGGACATCTGCAATAATCTAAATGAACAGTTCAGATAATTGAAAATATATAAGTGGTGAACTCCACGTACGTTTTTTCAATGGAAAGCCATAGAAAGCTTTCTATGATAGAAATTCTCCTCTCTCTCCTAAAAATCACCTGCTAGGATTCCATTTCTACTAATTCCTGGTGGCTAATTGCCCACTTCCCTCTACTCACCACTTCTCTATTATTAGTTATGATCTTTGTTTCAGATGTAGGAAGGATTTGAAGTGCACAAAGTTGCTTCCAGTTTGCAACTTAGAAGACCGATGGTTAGGATAATCTAGCTAACAACTCTTTTTGGAGGTGGTCTATTTGAGATGAGTAAGATGGATGGTTTGGATCAAGGATATGTGGGCTTCACTTGTAACACTTGATCGTCACTGCGGATACCATGGACAGAGAAACTATCTATGATCTTTATCATTTGAAAGTTAACACATCCATTGAGAAGATTAGTCATTCATCTAAAAGGTGGCCATGGACAAGAAAATGAACGGTTAAGATCACCAGAAATATAGGTCCTCACTTATGTTACAGATTTAATATGTAGCTTTCGTACACATTGTTTTTGGGACTGGCTATTAGTAGAGACTCTTCCGACCACATGATTGTGGTGATTAATATTTTTGAAAGAATATGGTGCATAATCTTTAGATGGCCATCAGCCTTAATACAACTGTAGAATTCTTGTCATGGGGTTTAAGGCGTGGAAACAACCTCTTGCAAAATGCAAGATAAAACTGCATACTATTGAGCTCAAATTAGAGCATTTCTTTCATGGAAAGCTTTATTTAGCTTATCATCTGAAAAAATTCTCTCAGCCAACTGCCAACTGCTTGTATTTTTTTAGAGATCCAAGTGGTTTAGATGTCTTATAGATCTAAAAATTCATCTAGGGAACAGATCTCAGACTGTGCTTTTTGGATTTTTTGGAGTTGTAAATGGACCATTTTGAGCATTTCATTGTCTATCTCACAACCCTGAAAGGTTTAACAAGCATGGTCCTAGATTTGAGAGTCTGTGTGAGCCACGGCGTTTGAGTGATTTCCGTGCTTTGTAATTATTAGCTTGAACCCAAGAAAAAATGAACAAGCATGGTCGCAGAGGCGTGCAATAAATGAGATTTTATATTATGATCGAATTAGATGAGCGGCTCAGATCACTGAAAAAGTACAAGCAGCGAGCTCATCGTACTTTTTCTTTTCTTGTCTTTTCTTTTTTTCCAATTGAAAGCCCAAAAAACTGTTCGTAGTCGGAATTCTTGCCTACACTACCTCCCAAACAATGTTTCTATTTTCTCAAATGTGGATGGAGTATCACATAAATTTTAAAAGAATTTTTTTTTTTTTTTTTTCATGAGTGCTTGTAAGAATCTAGGCTAAAAATTGTGAAAGCAGTCTACACCATCTTTTTTTATGATAATTTTTTATAGTGTTAAATGATTCATCATGTTTGAAATACTTAAAGAAGCTAATTACAGGATTTCATGCACGTCAGATGCCCTTTGGAATATGACTATTTATTGAAAATCGTGATATTTATGCAAAAATTTCAAAGAAACTATATTTTTGTAAAATTCTAAAAGACAAAAACAAGTGGTTATGATAATCCAAATTCATTGATTTGTCCTAGGCTGCCACTTTTTGTATGCTGAATATGACAAATGACTTAGATCTTCTAAGAAGTTAATAAAAAGTTAGCATGGACTCCTTTTACGCTTTTGAGCGTGACTCCTGTCAAAGCTCTTTTGGCATTATTTTCTTACACGCTAGATTCACAGCCCAAATTTACATTCGGATCCTAATTAATGGGCTGGTGTCTAAGGTTGTATTTGGCAAAGGAGTTTCTACCATTTCCCAAATTTAAGTTTCTACAAAAATGTAGAAGTTTGTTTGGGGAACTAAAATTTCCGAATTTTGTTGAAAAACATTTTCACAAATAATCCCAAAAAGCACTAAGACAAGAAAATAAAAAATATTTCTTTTTTGGTATTTTGGGCTCTAAAACTACAAATGGAAGAAATCATTGCCAAACACAAACCTAAAATATTTATCATCTTGACTCACTTTTTAGATTCGCAATGAGAAATGCTATATGGACTGAGTTTGAGGACTAGCCCCTGAACTCGTCTTGGCTACTCCTTATATTTGAATGCTCTCACTCATCCATCTTATTTGGCCTCACTTAGATTGGACATACAACAAAATTTATGACCATTGGATGATTTTAGCAATCATATTCAGTTTTTAAAGATGACCATTGGATTTTTCAACTAAAAAAAAGCAGCTAAAAGCATTCAATGGGTAATAACTTTTTGCAAATAGACTAAATAAGGAGGCAGAACAAAATTAATGGGTCAGATCATCCAAAGATGAGTACATAGAGTTCTTGAGTTAGCCCTGAAACTCAGTACGGATAACGTCTATTTTCTCAACGTTCTATGCCTCCCATTTCCAATTGCAATGCAGCGGTGACGGGGCCATCAAATATAGAGCTTTTGATTCATACGCCCATACCTAAGTTCCTCGAGAAGATCATGAACGGTTTGGATCATATATGCGCCTGCTGATCCATGCAGATCTATTCGATATTAAGGACTTGAAACTCTTTAGCTGTTGGTAGCTTGATCTCCTTTTCTTTCAGGCAAATAGAATCTGTATCCGGCACTAGATGGAGGCCCACTATGAGGAGCCCAGCAGGTCGATCAACGTGCACAACAGCCATGCATACAGGCAGCCCTGGTGTACAAAGTTTCCGTATATGCAAGGTCATTTTGCAAGAGAACTAGTGACCTCACAGCCACACGTTGTGTCTCAAAGTCACTGCGATTGGATGTCTCAGGCAAATAAGGAGACGCGTTCTCCCTTTGTCTTTTCTTGCGGAGAAAACAAGAAAAAGTTAATACATGTCAATTTTAGGGACAGACTACGCTCGCAGCTAAAATTTGGATCGATCTCTCCTGAATGACACGAAGAATGGACACCTTCTACGTTCATAATTACGCATTTACCCATTTCATTTCCTATAGGAGCTGATAACCAAGTTCAATCTGCTAGAGTAGGCTGTGCATACATGGATTAGCACGGCCAAACTCAAATGGTATGTAGGCCAAAGGCCCTCTAGCCTAGTGATAGCAGAAGAAGGCGCCTCCCCTGTTGGACAATACCTCAAGAGTTCTAACAGAAGTTGAAGGATGTGAAGTAGGAAGCACCAAAGGAAAAGATAAGAAGAAATTTGAGGGATTCCTTTTTCCTCTTTGGCTTTGATCGATTCCTCATTAATTTCACCTAATTGTTTCTATTCACCGATGCTCATGTACAAGTGCATGATATGTGTGTAAGTTCATCGATCTCCCAAAATTAAATGTGAGGGAAAAAGTTGTCTTCCTTCTCCAGCTTTTATTTAGTTTATTATTAATCTAGTTTATTTATTTGAACTAGGTTTTTTTCATGGGCAAGTTGGTTTTTTTTATGGATAACCATTAGTCCAGTGCCCTGAACCTTTGACCTAAGCACAAGAAGGGCTTTTTGAGTGCTACTATGGTACAATGCCTTTCATGCCAGATCAAATTCATTGTGTGTGTGTGTGTGTTTTTTTTTCTTTTAATATCAATCATCTCTCTCTTAATCAACCTGCAGTGGTTCAATGAAATAACCTATTGAATTGAACTTTACAATCATCTTCATTTTTTAATTTTTTTTCCACTATAAAGATCCCTTAATATAATGCATTTACAGACATGGCAATTTTGGAAGCTCTCTGAAATTTTTGGGCGAATAAATTTTAAGATATGCACTCTAGCTGCAAGTTCATTGGGCGAGAGACTATTGAGCACCACCTCCACTTGGCCTGATCAAGTCTAGCTCAATTAGTATCTATATATCCATCTATTTCTCCAAAAGTTTTAGCATCCATTAAAGATAGGCTAAGGGATGTCATTTTCACAAATATGTGAAGGACACTATTTTAAGCATTTAGTTTTGAAAACAAATATATGGATTTTATTATGATAGGGTAAATTAGTTGAGGTAGTTGTTGAGTCTAACTTAATTGAATTTTGAAAATAGAGCTGCTATAGTCTGTTAAACAATGTGGGAGACTTCAAATATGTTTCAAGAACTGCCTCCCAAGTGCACGGAGCTCCCGCCTATGCGGGATCTAAAGAAGGGGTAGACTATAAGGGCCTATAATACACAGTCTTACTTTGTATTTTTATAAGAGGCTGTTTTTATTTTTTGAACTTATGACCTCAAGGTCACATGACTATAATTTTTACCATTGCACAAAGGCTTCCCTTCTATTTTGTTGCGTGCCTTGCCTTTAAATTAAAAAGCAAAGAATTCAATTTGTACAAAATAAAGTATTACAAGTACAAATCTCCAATGTGTAAAAGGACTTCTATGAGCAGAACAAGCCTCTCTATCAGCCCTATTCCTCCTGTGTAGTTGTGCAATCACTTTTGTGAGCACTTACATTTTATTAATATTATTTTTAAAAAGATACAACATCTAAATAAGATTTAGAATAGCGCAAAAAGAAGAGACAAGGGTCTCATAAATTGCCGTCAAATTTGCATCATTTGAGAGCCTAACTGTCACGCTAATCACTAGGCCGCCTCGTTGCCCTAGAAGGGACAAAAATAATGAAATAATTATTACTGTGCAATGGTAAAAATTATCGTAATACGCATGTAATAAATTTTTTATAAAATACAAAATAAGACTGTCTACTATAAGCTTTTGTGGTCCATCTTTTTTTTAAATCCTACATAGCAAGAGCTTAGTGCTCAGGCTGCCCTTTTTATCACTAGGCTACCTCTTTTACAAAAATAATGAAATGACAGGAGTTATTTTCCAAATTGACTTTTAAAAAAAAAATATTTTTTCTTTGAATTTTAGAAATATCTTCCTTCCCAGCTGACTTCTCAGACTGTTTCGGAGAAGCAGGAAAACATTTCCGTCAAACTGGGGAGGCCCCTTAAGAGAAAGGTTGACTCGCCTCGGAAGCAAACTGAACCGACAGAGGGCATTTTAGGTAATTTAAATGTTAAACATGGCATTTGCCGTTTCATTAAAATCAAGGAATTTGAATTCCGTGATTTTTTCGTGCTAAAGAGTGGGAAGTAAAGGACATCGCTTGGTAACGGCGCAGAGGGAAGGACCAGAGCGAGACAAAAAGAGAGGAGGAAAGGGATTGAAATCCCCTTTGCCGCCTCTCTACCTCTCTCTCTCTCCAACAACTAGGTTTTCAGCTTTGTACGGATTCAACAGGTAGGGTTTCTTTTTCTTCTTCTTCTTCTTCGTTAATCTCCTAACCCTAATTCCTTGCGACTTCTAGAACGAAAGATGAGCACCCAAACAGTTCATCCTCCGCCTAGAAGAAATCATCTGAATCCGAGACGCCGCCCGTCGACGGTGAAGAAATCGGTTCCCTCCGAGAACGGTTCGGCGAATGGGAATCCCACAGCGAAGACCACTTCTCCGAATCAATCCTCGTAATTCGATTCTCTGAGCTGATTTTGGTTTCTTTTCTGTTTTGAACGCTGCTGTTTAATCATTTTTGTCATTTATTTGTTATTATGATTAGGTCTGTGGCCGGCGGGGAAAGGACGGTGAAGAAGCTGAGGTTATCGAAAGCGTTAACTATTCCGGAAGGGACGACGGTTTCTGAGGCTTGCAGGCGAATGGCTTCTCGCCGGGTTGATGCTGTTCTTCTCACGGATGCAAATGCGTTGCTTTCGGGGATTGTTACTGATAAGGTGGTATTTATAATGTTCTTTATGTGGTTTTTGGAAACAAAAATGTCTGTTTGTATCCTTTTTCATTATTTTCTTCTGTTTTTTTTTTTTTTTTCTCTGTATGATTTGTTTTTCTGGGAACAGGATATTTCGACTAGAGTTATAGCGGAAGGATTAAGGCCTGAGCAGACTATTGTTTCGAAGATCATGACGAGAAATCCGGTGTTTGTGACGGCTGATTCTCTTGCCATTGAAGCATTGCAGAAGATGGTTCAGGGTTAGTTTCTTTCATTTGTTGACTTTTTTGAAGTTGTTTGGTCGTGTACTTTTGGGTTGTTTGTCATTTCCCTTGTTTAGGAAAGTGAAACTAGTCTAAGTGAATTCGATTCTAAAAGAGGGTTCATATCATGTGTTTTCGTGTGGAATATAAGAGTAACTTGAATTAGGGAGGACATGCAGAGCATTATGGTGAGTAGGGAGGTCCCTTAGAACGCGTAAATGCACCTGAAAAATAATATCTGTAAATGGTTGTTCAATGGTGTAATTTCAGGCTTTTATGTTGGTTTGCTGGAGAAATCTATTATGTGACATGGAGTCGACACACCTCCAACCTAAGAAAAAGGGAAGAGAATTTAAGTTTTCACCGAAACTGTTCATGATATTGTAAAAATTAGTAAAAGGAAAACAGTGTATTCCTGTGATAAAGAAAATGGTTATGGGCATTGAAGAGTAATTATGGATGTTCAGCGACAAGGACATATAACATGCCCATAATAATTTGTAGCTAGGCATTCCAACTTTGTGCCTGGATTTTAAGACATGGTGACTGTAAAGTATATTAGTCTCAAGAACAGCCCAACTGGAGGGTAGCAGCAACTGTCCAGTATTATTTATTAGCATCCAGATCTGGACACCTGTTTATTTAGTGTTTTCTGTGTGAGATGGTACCTGGCTTCCATGTACCTATCATTACGATTAACATAACACAGAAAATATGCTTTGCCATGGGATTACTGTCGATTTGGGCTTTTTTCTTAGGTGTGGGGTGCAGGGCGAGGGCTTTTTTGCATTTGTTCCAGTCCTCTCTTTTTTTTCTCCTTGTATGTGCTTTCTGCTTTTAATGTATATGTCTGATTACAAAATTATAGTGACATATAAATTTAGTGGCATTGGGTTGGTTACAACAGTGGATTGGCTAGTGTTAATGGATCTCATTCTTTGATGATGTTGTTTCTCACCTTCTTATATGCTTATGCAAGCCACTGGTAATATGTGAAACTCTTTTGTCCAAATGAAAGTCTCCATCATAGATTTCACTGCCATGAGCACTCAGCTGTCAGGTTCGTGTTCTCTTTATCCTTTGCTTTGTGTATCTCTTGTGAATTATTCAAGTTATCTTGATCCTTTTCCTTTTGCAGGGAGATTTAGGCATCTACCTGTTGTAGAAAATGGAGAAGTTATTGCATTGTTGGATATCACAAAGTGCCTCTATGATGCAATTTCGAGGATGGAGAAGGCTGCAGAACAGGGTAGTGCCATTGCAGCTGCTGTGGAGGGTGTTGAGCGTCAGTGGGCAAGCAGTTTTGCTGGTAAGGAATCAATTTTTTATGTAAATTAATTACTAAAGAACTGTGCGTGTGGGTTATGTCTGCGAGCTATACATGCAATACCTGCCAAAAGGTACATCTATACATGACCAGATTTTTTGCGTGGAGTTGATAACAGAATCTTTTGATACCATTAAATAACCAAAGTTGTCTCAGTTTGACTGTGGCCAACTGTTTCTCCAAACAATTTTTTCCAACACTATCATTTTGTAAGAGATATGAGCATGCATCTGACAATGGAGTATTGTATTATTAAGACTTCCATTGGTGAATCCAATGCTATTTCTTGATAATGGGATGTACTTGTCTAGAAGTATGGCCGTACAGCATGCACAGTTGGCTTCATAGTAGGACCTGGTTCAACTGGTACTGGGACGATAGTAACTTGATCTTGTTCCCTTCAGAGAAAAAATAAATAAATAATTCCAATTTCATGGAAGAAGTTCGTAGCAGTTTTAACTCTTTCTAACATATAATCTTCTACCTTCCATTCTTTAGTCCTGGTCAGATTTCATTTGTTTACTTGTTGAAAAATTAGCTCAATCCATGCAAACTTAGACTTCCCTGCTTAATCTGGGAAAATTTTCAGCAGCTGTCTTCATAAATAGAAAAGGATAACTTTTGCAACCTTTTGGGTTCAATGAATAAATTGCTTCATTGCATGCTGATCAATTCCTTATTTCTCTTACGAACTGAAACAATGGTTGCTGGACAATTTTCAGCCAGCTCGAGGCTGTGGTCCTAGACATTTGTATAGTTTAGATTTTTTTTCTACTCTTTTATCTTATTTCCTTTGTGCACTTTCATGCATTTGATATTGTTTGGAAACTGAAATGACATCAAGGTCAAATTATGTTGACAGATTGTGAATCATTTTGAGTAAAGAAAACTCATGCTTATATGGTTATTGTGATAAACTCATTCCCTTAGTTGTCTAACTTGAGGTTCTGATGCTGATTGGTGTTGAATTTGCTTCCATATTTGTCTACTATTAAGTCACTCAGGGTAGGAGGACAGCCTGTTATTTTATGAATATCATAGCGATGTTTGCGTGTAGCATTTTAGGTTAGCTTCGCTTGGATTTCTTTTTCCTTTGTCATGATATTTGCCATCATTCATTTTCCTTTTTATTTCTCTTCTTTTTGCCCGTCAGCAGCTGTATTCACAGCATCATTTGCAATTTGTATTGGAAGTGCTGCAGTCCAAGATATAGGAAGCAATAAATTTAGGAATTTTCTCATGTAAACATTTATTTCCACCTTCTAGGTCGTGCTTTTGTTGGTTTTCTATTTTGTAACCGTTATGGAGCATATATTGGATTGTATTGAATCTGTTGTTTGCTTCTGTTCTAGCTGGAGCTCCATATGCGTTCATAGAAACTCTTCGAGAGCGGATGTTCAAACCTTCCTTGTCATCAATCATCACTGAAAATACCAAGTATGAGGGAGAGCTAGTGCTGATTTGACTTTCATAACATCTAATTTTCTGGAGTTTTGCTTCTGTTTCCAAGTTTCTGATCTTCTTCATTTGCAGAGTTGCTACAGTATCACCTTCAGATCCTGTGTATCTTGCTACGAAGAAGATGCGAGATTTGCGTGTTAATTCCGTGGTCATTGTAGCAGGAAATAAGCCTCAGGGGATTCTTACGTACATTCCTTTCACTTTTAATGTCTTTTATTTGTCTTAGGATAAGACTGTGTTATGGTTGATGCATGCTTGCTCTCTTATACTTAGTCTCTCATGTCCTGTATTTTGAGTGGTAGTCATGGAAGTTGGTTGCACATCTCTGCAGTTCCAAGGATGTTCTTATGCGCGTTGTGGCTCAAAATCTTTCCCCTGAATTGACTCTGGTTGAAAAGGTATCCACTTTGAATCCATCTTGTATAATTTTGCTTTACTCTTTGCACTCTGGTATTTTTTGCCTATCCCTGTAAGATTTGTGAAAATTTTCCTAGGATAGACTGCATGGGTTGTAATGATGCCCAACAAGCAGATAATCTGGTTTACTTCTCTACTGTGCTTTTACAAGTTAAACCATCTAAAAGACAGTTATATGTTTGGCTGTACCTAATGTCTGGCACATCATCCAACCTTGCTCTTAAGCAATTGCACATTTGAGTCCATTGGTGAAAGAATGATTGCAGACTTTATTGTCCTGAAAACGAAGGAGGTACCTAGGTCCCATGAACTCTCATTTTGGTCTATGAAGGTCTATGTAATGCTGCTGCATTGAGAAACTAAATGTTGTTTCGTTTAGACAGAGGGCTATGAATCCTATGGTTTGTTGTTACGTAAGCCTTCCTAAGATGACTGATGCTAGAAACCACTCATTGGACATCTAGAAAAACTGGCCAGTCTGTTAAAACTACATTTATGCCAAGTCTCGGTTGCCTGTGTTGAACTTTTATCTGTGCTGTTTGGTAGTGGTCCCCTTTCCTTGTGAAGGAAAAGTTTCATTTGGATTTGACATTATGCTGAAAGGACAGATTTGATTTTTGGGGGTGGAGGTGCATCTATTAGTCATGATATAGAATGATAAAAAAAACTATAACCCCTTCACTGTAGTTGGCAAATAATGTTTTTCACATTGAGTTGATCAGTTTGCTTTAGGACTTGTAAACACTTGCTGTTATGAGGGGATTCGTCCAAACACTATCCTATAGTAGTCATCACCACCCACCTAGATCCTTGATGTCAGAAATGTCTTTCAATCTGCAACCACAGTGGAGAGGAAAATTCTCAAGCCCCATTATTGTAAGGACCTAAATAAGTTGAAGTGTGTTCAGAAGGGGCTTCTTGTCTATCTTTACTTTACCTGTCATCTTCTTTGAGAATCATGGGTTACCCATGAGGACCTGATCCCTTAAAAACATTAGGGAGCAAGCGTCTAATGACATGAAACTAAGAGAAAATAACTATTCCCTTGTAATTTCTTTTCTATATCTACCATATTTTATGCTGTTTCCTTTCCTTAATTATTGAATTATTATTATCTATCAGAAACGGGCTACAAGTAAGGGCTAGAATAAGACTGACTGCATGTTATTCTAAGTTCACAGTCTGGGAAATACTTGTTATTGCTTCTGCTTTTACTCTTATAGATATTTGTTATACTTGCTGTACCTTACTGTTGAACGAATTTGACCAAACGCATGGTCTGAAATAGCTAAGGAAAATTTTCAGACCAAAATTCAAATATTTCTCATTAATCAGAACAGATTTTATCTATAGACTTGGAAACATCATCCAAAATACAAGTATACAAAAGCAGAATGAAATGTGAGCTCAGTCACAATTGGAAAATATTAGCTGGCTGCACAAGTACATCCCACTTCTTTGCATGTTCCAAACCCTCATTTGGTATGCAGCTTCTGCAGAAAGGGCGGACCGCAAAGGGTCTATACTACACAGCCTTACCTTGCATTTTGCAAGAGGCTGTTTCCATGCCTCGAACCCTGTGACCTACAGGTCACACAGCGACAACTCAACTGTTGTACCAAGGCTTCCCTTCTAAACCTGCACTCAATTTAAATGTGGTAACCTCCATCCTCACTCATCCTTCTGTCTCTTTCTCGTCTATCCCCAGTAGAATATCTTGTGTTAAAACTGTTACTATAATGGATTAAGTTGCTAGCAGACTGTGACATTGATTTACTGAGATGAGAAGAGTATCAGATATAATTGTACTTACATGTGAATCGTGATCGTCATAGTGGATATAAAGAACTTTTGTCATAATTGTTTCTGATCTTTTAATTTGTGTGCTTCTGAAGGTGATGACAGCAAACCCTGAATGTGCAACTTTGGATACAACAATTCTTGATGCATTACATATAATGCATGATGGGAAGTTTTTGCACCTCCCTGTTCTAGATAGGGGTAAGCAATAATTTCCTAGATTAGGCAAAGTATCTCATGGAATTAAATATTTAATGGCATCTTTTGTGCAGATGAGAATGTTGCCGCGTGTGTGGATGTTCTGCAAATAACTCATGCAGCAATTTCCATGGTATAGGACTGATTTCCTCAGATTCAATACGCATTAGCTTATGTTTTTTTCAATGTAAATTTTGGGAGTGGTTGCTGGTCTAAGTTTGTTGTCATCATGTGGTATTAAGATAAAATATTCACTGTTTGCCCTGAGTTTATGCTTTGCACTGCTGATGAATTTATGAGATTCTTGAATTTGATGACCAAGCTTCTTATTGATTCCAAGGTTGAAGGAGGTTCTGGAGGGGTAAATGATGTGGCAGGCACAATGATGCAGAAGTTCTGGGATTCTGCTCTTAATCTAGAGCCACCAGATGATGAATGTGATACCCAAAGGTATTCTTTTGCTAACCCTACATGGTGATCTGCTTGGGCTAGTAACTGATACTGTGGCAATTTGTTTGCAGTGAACTATCTGCATTAATGACGTCAGATGTAGGTGAACCAGGGAAATCTATCTATCCATCTCTCGGACTTGGAAACTCATTTTCCTTTAAATTTGAGGACCATAAAGGATGTGTGCATCGGTTTAATTGTGGTAGGTTGCAGTTCCAGGCAAACTTTTTTGTGGAAGCTGGAGCTGAAGCTGAAGCTGTCATTTATTGTGGCATGTAATGTAAGTAACAGGCTTTTGTTCTTGATTCCTTGCAGGCACTGAGAATTTCGGTGAGCTTGTGTCTGCTGTTGTGCAGAGAATAGGAGCTGACAATATTCAAGGATGCCCTCAGTTTCTGGTAGGGTTTCCACTGATGTCAATGAGCCACCCTTTCCTTTCTAAACATCCGACTTATTAATCCATTGTTTTATTTCTTCATTTGTAGTACGAGGATGATGAGGGTGACAGAATACTTATTGCCACTGATAGTGATCTGATTGAGGCTGTGAACCATGCAAGATCAGCAGGGTGGAAGGTAACTGTTGTATATATTAAAATCAATTAGTCTTGCAAATCCTTTGCAATCTGATAGTTGCTAAAAAGTGAAAAAAAGAAAGAAAGAGAGAGAACCAAAAGTATTCTACTTTCTTGATTATGGGGTGCATCTAAAATATGAGCTCTAGAATCTTATAGGTTTACAGCCTAATAATTTGTCTATTTGACAGATTGTAAGTCATACAATGGTGATTGTATGATCACCTCTGTATTTTTGAGATTCTTTTTGGTATTTTTGAGAGCTGGATTTTTCCTGTTCTATCTTTATCCCTTCTCCCTTTCTTCAAGAAACTGTTTACTGTCCTTAATCATTGCTTTTCTGGAAGGTTCAATTCGTAGACTTAAAATTATAGATGTTAGGGTTGCTGTTTATTGGAGGATAAGAGCTAGAGTTGGATAATTCAAATGTCAGAAGTTCTAAATCTCTTTTAACAAATGTGCAAACATAAAATCACATATCATGACAAATACCCTTGTGAGCTAGCAATTTCTGCATATAAAGTAAGAAGTGCAATGGTATTAGATGGTATGTAGACTTATTCTATGAAAATTATAATGGTGGTTGGTATGGTGTGTAAGTATTTATTGTGTATTTCCAATCATGTCTACCCTACTTTTCTGTTAGTGTGCTCTTCCATATGAATGCCATGGTCAAAATTGCTCTTCTTGTGGCATGTTGACCATGATGCATCTTAATGTCAAATAGTGCATTACTTAATTATGCCTACAAGGTTTTTACTTTTAAAAAAAAATTAACAAGCATGCGTTTCCATAATGATTGTGTTAAGTTAACCAAATCAGCTGACTATTTTGGCCCTTTTCAGGTGTTAAGGTTGCACCTCGATTACTCAGATTCGGAGGAAGCATCACTGCTGCTGTCATCGTCAGATGTCTCCACTGTCCAAAAAAGTGAATGGGGTTTACTCCACTCTGGGCTTTTGATTGGTGCTGCTGTAATAGCGGGAGTCGGTATACTTGCTTACTTGAAACGAACCAAGTAAATTTCTATACGTCAAAAAGAAACAATTCGAGTATCTCTCTAGTTATCATGCAGAGTTAAGACTTGGAGGCTGTCAACTATCCAAATCGGATGAGCACTTGTGTATTCAAAAACATTCCCAGGTGAATCTTGAAGCTAAGAAGAGTATGCTGTTGTTTAAGACAAGGATGGAGTCATTGCACAAGAATACATGTGAAATCATGTGGTTGTCTAACAAAGGGATAGCTTATGACAGTACCGGAATCATGTGGTTGTCTAACAAAGGGATAGCTTATGACAGTACCGGAATCATGTGGTTGTCTAACAAAGGGATAGCTTATGACAGTACCGGATGCTTCGGTTCTTGCTTAATGATATAATCTGCTACAGCTATGCATTGCATGTTGCCCATTAAACTTCCTGCAGAGGACAGTAGCTGTATGTTTAAATGTACTATGTGTATAAAGCAGGAGTCGATACTTTTATTGGCTCACTAAATTTGAAACTCGACAAAGTTTTGAAACGTTGATGGACATGCTTCGAAACAATTACAATTATGCTTGTTCTCTTATGAGTCATTCTTTACTTTTATTTTATGCTTCCTGTGGAATGTCTCTCCCATGTTTCCACTACTTTATTCTGGTAGGGGTCTATGCACATAATATGTATTTTTGTTCCTTCTTTGGTGTGATTTTATTCGTATGTATCTCCCTTTCGCATCACACTATTCATGCATAATTTTCCTAAGGGACCCCATTAAGAAGCATAGACTTAGACGTTATGGAGTAAATAAAAGGGGAAGATGTTTCTTTAATATTCTAAAACGCCGCCTTCTTTTTTTTTGTTGTAGTTAACAAAATTTCCTTGTTTTTTACCATTATTGTTTTCTATTGTAAAACAATGCAGCAGCCCTGCTTAACTTTATTGACCTTACCCCTCAGAGTATAGGGTGGTCCACAAACCATTGTTCCTATGATATTATAGAGATGCAAAAAATCTCTATCTACTCCATAAATCTGCAGGCAACTAAAATCACACCTTTTGATGAAAAGGAAATTTAATCCTCGAGTCCTCTCTATTGGCCACTCCACTTGCAAATTCTCCATTGAGCACCATGATTTTCCAATACATTTTGTTGTCCTTGCTACAACTATAGTCAAAGGCCCACAAGGCCATGTACCCATCTCTGTCTCAGAAAAAATATCCATTTTACTTTTTGACAATCACACAAAAGCACATAAAAAGAAACAAAAATATCAATGTCTGCAAACACATTTCACTAAATAGAACCTTTTTCCCTGTTTATGAACTCAAGAAATTTAGATTGATCGCAAGAATTGGGTCATATTGAGTAAACATGTGTGGAAGGTCGAGTCAAGGGACGTAAAATGTTCTCCTCTTTATTTGCGGTCTTTTTTTATTCATATAATAGATGTAGGTAAAGAAAACCCATCTGCTAACTATTTGTCAATGGTCTCCCTCTTATGTTAGAGATTCTATTATTATTTTTTCGTGTTGAAAGAGTACAGGGTATCAACTTCGGGGATTTTAGATGTTTTTGTCCTTCTAAGAAAAACCTTAACTGCAGCTAGAAATTCCGTCTCTAATGTGACGGCTGGTGGGCTTTTGAAAGCAAGTCCCAAGAGATAATTGCTCCTTCGGTTACAAAACTACATACTCAGTTCAATATTTTAGTTGAACATTTGTGCGTTTTCCTGAGGGCCCATGTCCCGATTAAATCTAGATCTATGCTTGACGGCCTTCAAATTTAAAGCCAAATGAGTTTTCAAAGTCCCTGAGATAGATACATAGATTTACTTGGTTTGTTGACAGTTAATGTCACTGACGCATATAGTTCACTGCAAATAAAACCCGCCCAAGCAGTATCAGTACTATAACAATTATTACTAAGATAATCAATGTAAAGTTAGCAAAATTATACATTAAGTCATCATCTGGTGATGAATGTTGGGACTTAGGCACAGGTAAAATCAATAAAATACATCTCTCTCTGTTTGAGTGCGTGAACGAATGTGAATTTGTTTGTTAAGGGCAGAGATTGTTAAATAAATAAGACCAAAATTTTTATGAATATATGAACATTGGTTGGAAAGACAGCTTAGGGGGTTTATTTAAGGCACAAGTTTGGCGTTTCTGAGATATCATGGCATATATAAAAAATGCACATTATTTAACCGCAATATCTTTGGCATATGTGAGATATTATTTTTTATTTAATTGCGATATCTCTGACATATGTGAGATATCGGGTTTATTTAATCGTGTTATCTTTGGTATATCTGAGATATCGATTTTATTTAACTGCGTTATGTCGGGCATATCTTAGATATCAAGCTTATTTAACATTGGGTCCAGTTGATATCTTTGGCGTTTTGGAGATATGCCAAATGCCTCATGCATTGTAAAAATCAACCATTTTTAGAGCGAGAAAAATCATTTCAAAACAGCATTTTTTAGTGAGAGAAAATGAATTGCTTCGTTGCTAGCTGAAGGACGAGAGACTTCGGGTTCTCCGGTGAATGTGTAGGGTGACGAAGAGGGAGTTCGTCAGTGCATGAACAGAGACAAAGAGGGAGGTTCGTCGGTCAGTGATAGAGAGTGAGGGGGGTTCACCATCCAATTTGAAGGGCAAGAGAGAAGGGGATTGTCGATCAGTTTTGTAAGGGCAAGAGAGAGGGTTTTGATTAGTTTCATCAATCTGTAGGGCAAGAGAGGGGTTGGTGAGTTTTCCAATTATGAAAACCCTAGATTTGCTTAGGCGCAAAACCCAATTTGCTTAGAGTAAAATCCAACTCTCTCTCTCTCTCTCTCTCTCTCTCTCTCTTTGTGACACCCCAAGTTTTTCATGAAGATTTTTCGCAATTATTTCAAAAGATGGCACACCTCTAAATTTTAAAATACAAAAACAGCGAAAAGTTTTTCTTTGAAATTTATTTTTCCAAAAACCCGGATGTCACCTTCATGCTCACACTATACATATATATATATATATATAGTTTTCTAGAAGATAGAACTTTATTTCTTAAAACAGGACACATCCAGTGGTTCACTTGCATAGCCCCCATAATATTATCTTAAATGTCCAATATCAGAATTCAAATAACTAACTACACAATACAAAAGCTTTAAATACAATGTATACCTGTGCGTAGAAGTATTGTTGCTGGATTCCTTTTGTTGTGCATATCTTCTCCTATCTTTCTGTATCTGAGATATTGTAAACATAAAACATTTATAATATCTCAGCAAGCTATGCTTGGTAGGGGAGTTTAAGAAGCATGATAAATCTTAAGATACATTAATTATTCAATAGTAATTAGAATATTCATTTCCATAGCAATTAAGTTAAATTGAATTTACAATATGTTTCATATCTCAATAACCCATTAGTAAGCCAAATATCTACATGTTTTCATCATTCTTAATAATTCCATTAATAAATAAGATATCTTTACTTATTATTTATCATCAAATAAATACTTCAATCCCATGAACCATACTCTGCATACAATTCTACCCATTCCCTTATGAAAACATATATGAAACTATCCTCTCAATCATATTAATATAACAATAATACACATATATGAAATTTGTTAAAGGACATACAAAATTATGAATATAATCAACGTCACCTAATTTGCATTCCCAAACTATACTGGTTTTCAAAATCATATCCCTCATCATATGAGTTTCATAATTATCCAGCTACTACTGGTATATCAATATAATCCTCTTACCCCTCACCATACGGGGTCCACAATCCTCCAACCATTGCTGGAAAAACGATGCAAGGCATATCATCATGCCGTATTATATAAAGCATCTCATAATGACATCATATATATATATATATATATATATGTCCCGTGGGCAGAATGCACAACGAATACAATATTGTCCTCTTTGGATCCCTCACAACTGCCTGACTCTCACACTGCCTCACCAGCGTCTTTTGGTCACTCCAGTGTCTTTTGGCAACCCTCAAGGATATGCACCATAGTGCATCAAATATAAGGACTACTATGTATGCAGTCAGAATCCGTATAGCGCCCGGATAACTGCTCAATAATCTACCTATACCATCCTCGGTAGAAATCACAATATCCATGTCCGCATGGGAAGGACCATGGATGTCACAGTGGCGGCCTTCCCATGATTGCCCCACCCTACTTTTTGCAACACATAGTACATGGTATCCATAACATAATAAATTTCGGAGAGCGGGTAGCCAAACCCTCATAACTCTCCTAACATAGCATCCCCAGGCCTATGCCTGTCTAAAACAAAACTCTCAGGCCTCCATGCCCGGATGTAAAATAATCATAATAGCAGGTAATTCACCTGTTCATATATTTCATAACAAGAATAACATCCTCACTTATTTGGTGATAACCCACCAAGGGTGTGTCCTATAACCTAGACTAATACATCATCATTACTGACATGGTACCCATGTACCATAAACATAATTTCACAATTCACACACATGATGTACAAGGCATAAGCATCAATTATAACATGCAATTCTTTTAATTACATTATTTTATCATTACAATTTAAAGCATGTAGAATATAAATCATACTATTTGAATTTTATAACATCTATAAGCAGAAATAAAATCATATTTATAACATGCATCTTATGATTTAGACATGCAGTCTTAAATTTCCACCTACCTCGTGTGACACATTCACCAGATTCCACTAGCTTTAGTTGTACTCTTTTCCACGATCGACCCCTTACGCTTCAACTCATTGTATGCCTTCCAATCTTTGTTCAATAGGTCCCACTAATGTCAGATAACTGTTGGATCATGGCAGCTTGCCACGGATCAGCATGATCATAACCACACATCATTGTTGCATTTGGATCATTGTCAGATCAACCACGATTGCCAAATTTCTTAAGGGGTTTTCTTTGTAACGTTGAGAGAAGCACGATGAAGGGCTCAGATCATTCATCCGAATAGTTTTAGGATCCATGTGTGATGTTCTGGAAGACTGTTCACCATCACCGGAGTTGTGTTGCGAGTGATGGAGAAGAAGGGTGAAATGGGTTTCGGGCTCGGGCTCGGGCGTGTAGTTGGCCAGAACAAGAGGGAAATTGAGAAGAGGAAGAAGGGTTTCGGGTTGACCTGGCTAGACAAAGCCTGTGGAGTGAGGGAGAGAGAAAGAGGAGAAAATGGGTTTTGGTGTTCTGTGCACTGCTGACCAAAGTGGGAGGAGAAAGGAAGTTTGGGACATTTGACTGGATCTGGCAAGTGCGCTCCTCTTCTACCGTGTAGGAGGCAGGGAAATAGGGGTTTTTGCATGGGTCGCCGATGGAAGATCCAAGTAAAGGGTCTGGGTTTGGTCGGGTTTTTCTAGTGGCAAAGGAATCCAATCAAAGAGCAGGTGAATGGAGGGTCTTTGTGGGTCATAGTCGATGCTGGATAAATGGGTTTCCATTGGTAGATATCTGAACGAAGTAGAAGCATGCGATCGCCGGAGGGGAAAGGGAAAGACGCCAGTGAAGAGGAAGATGATCAGAGGGAAGAGGGTTTTCCATACATGTTTTGCCGGCAATGATCCAAGCAAAGTGGTTCCATCACCGCGCCGGTTGGATCTCCAAGCAGAGGGGAAGGTAGCCATGCTTATGGTAGATCGAAGCAGGGCAAAAAGCCCTAGGTTTCGTGCTGAGAGAGAGAGAGAGAGAGAGAGAGAGAGAGAGAGAGAGAGAGAGAGAGAGAGAGAGAGTAGACCGACGAAACGTGAGGGGGGGGTGCCAATATCAATTTGGCCCCCTCCCGTAAATGGTGTTCTTTGGTTTTTTTCTTTTTTTTAATTACTATATTGCCCTTGATTTCAAAGGCCCATAACTTTTTCATACGGGCTCTGTTTTGAGCGTTCTTTGGCTTGTTGGATTCCATTTTCCGAGTACTATCTAATGGTTTTATTAGTTCCAAATTATACTTCTATAAAAGAATATAAAATTTTGGGGTTGTTACACTCTCTCTCTCTCCAAGGTATGCTTTTTCTTCTGTGAAACGTTGTTTCTTGTGGAATGATTTGTATTAATGTTGTTGTTGGTCTGTAATTTCTTGTGCATTTCACCATTTGTGTTCGGATTGAAGGGTAAATCTGCTAGAAATGATGCCAGCTGGAGTCTTTCATCTTGGTTACCTTGTTCCCTCTTTTGCACTTTTCCTGATCTTGTAGGCTTACCAGTCATGATATATATTCATCATTGATTGATTTTTAACATTTATAAAAAATGAATGGTCATGGTTTTTGAGCCAATGAACATGCAATTTGGTCTCTAACCTATGTAATCAGTTATGAACACATCACATTAGACGTAAAAAAGATTATTACTACATGGTGAATTTCCATAGATTTTGTTTGATCTTTTTGCATATAAGGTATGAATATGATTACTCTTCCTGTTCTAGATGCAGAGCTTATTCCATCCTATTTTGTTGATCTCTGTATGGAAGCACATCTTACTAATAAATATATGTAGTTAGAGTACCCAATTTTGTTGATCTCTGTTGGTCATTTGTGTAAGCTTGTTACTTTAAGTGGCTATCTGCATGGTGTTTGGTTTTGCTTGAAACACTTATATGTTAATGATTGCATTGCTTCTTATAAATGAAATTATGGGAGATTGTATAGAAAGTGAATTTTGAGCACTCACTTTAGTCTGTAATAATAACCCAAGGGTCTGTCCCATATGAAGATACATATAATCTTTACATAATCCATTTAAGGAAAACTTAACTTTAGTAGAAGCTAAGATGTTGTTGGGTAGAATATTATCTTCAGTCTAAGGATCTCAACAGTCAATAGAATACACTACTTTTTAGGGGTTTTGATATTTTGATGTGCATATCGTTGATTTACTTAGCATGCACTTGCAACTAAAATGGAATTCATGTGGGATGGCCCTGATGGTACAGGAGCAGGAATAAACCCATGTTAATGGTTAGAGTCTTTGAAACAGACCTCAATATAGGCTATCTTTGAGCGTCATTAAGGTAGTTGCAAGGAAGGTGCGAGATGTCTTGCATGACAGAAGTTTTTCCTAGTCTTGCCAAACCAGCAGATATGAAGATAAGACCCATCCCCAAGGCAAAATGGAGGCCAATGGCCCTTTATCTAGTTATTTGGAGTCAGCAGAAGATTTACCAACTAATCGTTCAAACTGCTCATTACGTTCTTTGAAATACACCTCAGTATAGGTTATCTTGGAGCCTCAATAAGTATTTGAGAGGGAGATTGGGATGTCTTGCAGGAGAGAAGTTTATCCTATTCTTGCCAAACCAACATATGGGAAGATAAGACCCTATCCAAGGGAAATTGAAGGCAGACACTCCTTTAGCTGGTTATTTTGATCAACAGAAGATTCTAAAAATACCAACAAATAGTTCTACTGCTCATCATATATAAGTAAGAATTATCATCCAAAGGAGTTACACTTAAGTGACTGAAGAAGTCTCAGAAAGACTAAAAATGATCTATTCAATTGTAAAAGAAAGTCATAGCAGAGATTTCAACACTACCCCCCAGAAGATAAGTCTAGCAACAGCCAAAGGTTGACATGGTCTAATTCTCCATTTGAAGTAAAGGTCCTACAGAGAACTTTATTTGCATAGAGCAATAGATTTGGAATAGCATTGCATGATTGATTCTATTATTTGATTTCTAGTTGCTGAATCAAAATTGCATATATCATTTTTGCACTTCATATTGTTTCCAATTTTGCATATACATGGCCAATGTAATTATTAAATAATAGGTATTTTGTTTGACATCATATATAGACATACACATAATCCCTCAGAAGCTTCTTTTCATGGATATGCAGCATCCTTGCCTTCAAACCATGCCCCACTTGTCCAATTGGTACCTTGCAGTTCACACAGTTCCTAGCTACCCACTTTATCCAATTTTGGCTACACCCAGTAATGCCTGCTTTCGTCAAGTATAAAAATGTGTCTTCTAAACTGACCAACTATACAAAAATACTAGAAGTACAATTATTGCAAACTATTTTTCTTTCATATATATATTTTTTATACATCCTCCTGTTGTTATAATCTATTTGAGACATTTTTTAGATGACGTACAAAAAAAAAGAAAGAGTCCCTGTGACACCTAGTCATGGTCATGCGGAAGATGTGGACAGTGTATCTGAAGACATGGTTGATGGAGACAAGGGACCGTACAATAGATGGACTAAGGAATAAGAGGACTTTATCCTCGAAACACTTTATGATGAAATCATAGAGGGTAGAATCATCACAACTGGAAGTATGCCAAAGGGTGTGGTAATTAAGGAATTACTGCTTCACTTCAAATAACAATTTGGAGTTGATTTGACAATGAAGCAATTGAATACCAAAATAAGACTTTTCAAAAGCAAGTACATCACACTTGCAAAGTTAAAGAATGGAGACTTAGGATTAGGGTGGGATGTAAAGAGAAATTGCTTTCTCACAACTCCAGAGATCATGAATACCCACATGCAGGTAATGGACCACTTCAATTATATAATAATATACATCACCTTTATAATGCCTTTACAAATGTTTGTGTATATACAGTTGAATCCGGAGGCTCATTGTTTATTTGGGAGAAATTTATGGAACTTTGAGCACTTGGAGACGATGTTTGGGGGGAGCATTGCCACTAGAGAATTTTTCCCAGGGATTAATAATTCTGTACAATATGATGGACTCTGTGAATAGAGCATGAGCAGCAGTCAATATTCAAAACCACTTGAGGAAGCATACAGACCAGATATGTCAAATGTGTATGTTGATGCATTTGACTCGCAGGTCCCATATTATGGGGAGGAAGCTGAAGGAGACAATGATGGATTGCACCCACAATATCCATCTGAACACCTACCACAACCCTCTATCCTCCAAGCTACCTCCACAACATCACCCTTAATTTCCCCTGCTAGGACTGTTAACCGGCGACGACTATGGGAAAAGGGAAGCATGTTAGTCAATCATCTTCCTCAGCATGCATCCTTTTCTGACTAGCATCATCATTGCCCCTTACTATAATACCCCTATTACTTTAGAGCTTAATAGGGAATGATAGACGATTACCGGACTTCCAATAGTGAACACAAGAGAACAAACAAGCAACAAGCAAAGGCAACAAGCGGAAGAGGTCTTAATCCGATTGTGGAAGTAGTAGTTGTATCAATTATCTTGTCAACAGAGGTGACGAAGCAGAAAGGAAAGGGAAAAGGGGATTCAATCAGTTGCCTCCCTATAATTCGTCGAAGGGGCTGCATTAAGAGAACAACTCATTTGCTCATGCAACTAAAGCTACCTTCTATAGGAAGTCTCCTCCCTTTCATGGGTATAACTTGGTTCCATACTTGTCGAATTAGAATGTATCTTACCTCTTGTTTTTATGATGGACCTTAGATAGCTAACAATGAAATAAGATAGGGGTTTGGATTTTTTTATTATTAGATCTTAGACTATTAAAGTAAAGAGAGGTTTAGTTAGAAAAGTCAATTTGAAGCAGCTTGACCCTCTCTTTAGTATAAAACCCAATTAATCGACACTGCGGAGCTATCGGAGATAGTGGAGCTCACGTTGCCATATCTGCACACAAGCTTCTATGGCAATGCTAACGCGAGAGGAGATGATAGCGGCGTACATTGAAAAGAAAAAGAAAAGACAAATATGGAAGAAAAAAGGCGATGGGACACTCGGTTCAGTTTGTTAGATGAACCACTCTATGGTGGTGTCTTGAAACTGACCACCTTTTATACTAGAAACTCTTCTTAGTTGATTTCTGTTGATGCGACATGAAATGTTCCTTGGTTCCTGATTTGCATTTCTCGAATTGACGTAAGGAGCTGTTTCCAGCAAGCAATATACTTATGCCTGCTTTATCTTTATATCTCTTATGATATTTGTGTGATGATCTTCTTTCTTATCTTGTTGATATTGTTTTTGTTTTTTGTTTTTTTGTTTTTTTCTCTCTAAAAAAGCTATCAATGTCTGTTTCAGTAAGAGTCAGAAAGGCATGTTTTTTTCGAGTTTCTTCTCTTCTTCTTCTTTTTTTTTTTAAATAGGCATTTAAGAAGGCAGGTTGCATTTTCACAAAAGCAGTAGGTAGCCCTATTAAGGGGGTCTTGACTTTTTGATTATAGAGCTGAATGATTTGTTCGACCTCTGGCCCTGGCTTCGTATGCCCTTTTCTGTCTCTTTCTTTGTTTTCAATGTCTTTCTAAAAGTGATTCATTTTCATGTTTACCCGCATGAAAGTGTAACCTTCCTTTTCCGTTTGAATCAATAGATAATAGGACTTCCAATGTGATATAGGGTCCATTTGCTTCCTTATTTCTAGTGAATACATTCATTGTGGACTCAAGCTGTAGTTCGGTCATGACTCGTTTGATTGTTGATTGCAAAGCCTCACTTGTCTTTGTATATAGCCCGGCTTGACAACGAAGAGAAAGTCATTTTGCGTATCAGGCATATCTTACATGAGGGTCATGATTCATGATTTGGCAATCAAATTGATGCGTGAATATATTCATTAGTACTGGTGATAGAGAGCTACCTTGTGGTATACCCTTTTCAATGGCTGAGTAGCTCTTTCTTTATCTTTGATATCAGTAGTAAGGAAAGCATGAACAAGATTAGAGAACTTATCATCTTCTATATAACGATTCAAAGCATCAAAGAAGGCCTTGATGGTTGATGTTATCAAAGCAGCCCACAATGTCTACTTTAATGAGTTGATCTACCTCTACCACAGCTTTGTACATAGGCAAAAAAAGCTCTGAGTTTAGATATTGTCCGTGTCGAAGTGCCCATACACCCCGCACGATTTTGTTCTTCCCCAGTTGCCCAGGGAAAAGGCCTCGTTGCAAGGAAAGTCCTCATCACTCTTATCAAGAGCCCAGTAACTTTCCCCCTACCGATGTGGGACTAACTCTCAGTGCCTCACCTTGCTTAGAAGCCTGCCAGCCCTCTTGACCCGCCCTCATTAGCCCACCCTCATCGGCCAAGGCTTCACAACCTCTCCCTCTTAGGGGACACGGGTCCCCGCGTGTCTTACCACACGCAAGAGCCCACGTGTGGCTAGCCACCCACACCGGGTTGGGGTCTGGCTCTGATACCACTTGTAACAGCCCGAGGGCCCACACCCTGCAACGATATTGTCCATGCCGAAGTGCCCATACACCCCGCACGGTTTTGTTCTCCTCAATTGCCCAGGGAAAATGCCTCGTTGCAAGGGAAGTCCTCATCACTCTTATCAAGAGCCCAGTAACTTTCCCCTTAGCGATGTGGGACTAACTTTCAATCCCTCACCTTGCCTAGAAGCTTGCCAGCCCTCTTGGCCCGCCCTCATCGGCCAAGGCTTCACAGAATATTCCAAAAACATATTAGCGAATAGCCGATTCAAGACCTAGGAGATCGCATCCATCACGCTTCTATCTTTGGCATAGGGTATCGTGATCGGTCGTAGTTTTTTAGGTTTGTGAGGTTTAGGAATAAATAATCTAAACATAGGAGAGAACCTAAATGAGGATTTTCTTAGAACCTATTTTATATCACGGACTTCAGATATATTGACCTTATAAAGACAAGCTTGTTCCTTCCAAAATGCATCCATTTGTTTAACGATCTGTTCTATCAAATTGCTATGAGGATTCGGTATTCTAAATCAGTCTATCATGTTTTCATCTTTCTTTTTAGTTGGTCACAACATGTTGTGACTTAAATGATGAGATTTAATGACCGAAACTTGCCCTCCATTCATTGATCCTTCCATTATATCAAGGTTGGAAAGACTTGCAAGCATAGACAACAACTCGTGGATGACTGCGTTGGATTCTTTGGAGGGTTTGACGGAGATGGAGAGGGTTAAGGCATATGGTATTCTGCAAAAAACGGAAATAGGCTTCAAGGAGGGTTTTGCTCATTGGTCACAAGAGAGATAGCTGCTGTATGTGAGGATGCACCTGTAGGTGTTTGTTCTTTTCATAGAAACTATGTTGGTTGAAACTCTTTGGTCTGTAATTATATTGGACCTCTTTAAGCTATATTTATTCTGTTTAGACATATATTATTCCATACATTGAGGCTATGGATAATTAATCAGATCTTTATTGTGCTGTCATTATATGATTTCAACATTTAATTATAAATGGGTGATGCACACATTTGCATATTACAACATATAATTGCGATATTATAGGACAATGGCCAAAGAGGGACAGTGTAGCGTTGCATGTAACGAAGAAGTGCTTTGTGAGGTGCATAATGTGATAGGCATGGCCGCATCACACATGCTTAGACATGTAATGCAATTTGAGGAGGATGCCATGTTGCACACTCAAACGCCACGTCCGATGTGCACCAAAAAAAGTACTCGTGGTTACGATGAATTTCGGTTAGTTTTTGAAGAAACTAGGACGAGATTCCAAAAATTATATAGAATGTATCAGTTCCAGTTTAGTAAGCTAGTTAATATTTTTCAAACCACTGGGTTCTTATCGAGCACCCGATGGGTGTCAAGAGAGGAGATGGTGGCAACCTTTTTAATGATTGTTGGATAGGACTCAAGGTACGAACCAGCATCGAAGGATCTATTTAGGTCCACTTATACCATCAGCACCACCAACTTCCACAAAGTTCTTCGTGCACTGTTGCGGTTGTTCAGTTGCCTTATGCCTCCTCATGCAATGGAGGACCACCCTGACATTTCAAACAATTATCAAAGAGACAATCACTTCACGATAACTGTATCTCTCTTCCGTAATCTTCAATACAATAGATTGGGACCTTGCAGCATTTGCATTCAATTTTGTCACATACTGTTGACAGGGTTGCATTGGAGCTGCAAATGGGACATTGATACCTGTTATGGTTTTTGATGCGGGTCCTCGTGATTTGTCAAAGTGGCATACTAAGAAAGGGTTCCTCACATAGAACATTCTTGCATGCTACAATTTTGACATGCAGTTCACTAATATGCTTGCTGACTTTGAGGGGTTTACACATGACTCTGCCATGTTGAAAGAGGGTCTTACAAGAGAAGGAGCACGGTTGACAATTCTTGACGATAAAACCTTTATGTGCTTACATTTGTAAGTTCTACCTTGTTGCCTTGTTCCTTAATTGCTCATGCGTTTATGGTACAAGGAAATATTTCCTGGTTGACGGGGTTTATGCAAATAAGCAACAATTTCTTGCCCCTTATTGAAGGACTAGGTATCATCTGAAGGAGTTTGCCCAAGGAATCTAGCAACCACAAAATGCCGAGGAGTTATTCAATCTTCGACATGCACAGTTGAGGAACGTAATAGAAAGAACATTTGGTGTTCTAAAGGCCAAATTTCCCATTTTCAAGACTGCACCTCCCTTTCCTCTTATGACACAGGTTAATCTTGTCAAAGCATTATATGCGCTGCACAATTTCTTACATCAGGAACGCGTTGACAATATGTTGCTAGCAGAGGAGATGGGAGACAATCCTGATTCTCAAAGCGACCAAGACAATGACGCTTGCAACTTAAGTAGTGATTCAGAGGATGAAATTGTCACTGATGTAAACTTGGAGAGGGTGAATGCTGGTATGCAAGTGCTTCATCAGGATGAGATGGAGATGCAGGGTTTACAAACAATCATGATGAGCACAAACAATACACAGAGCACACAGTTACGCCCTACCCAGGAATCCACTCGTCGAGATGCTACTGTTTGGCGTGCTTCCATAACACACAAACTGTGGTTTGATTATGTTCATAGAAATAGCCAGTAGATGTGTGTTCGTGTCACTGGAAATGTTGTATTGAAACTCTTTTTTAAGGATGTATTACTTGACCGCTTGACTGTTGCTGCTTGAATGCTTATATTAATTGAGCATACTTCTTATAGCACAAATCATATGCACATGATGTCTTCTTACAGGAATGGAGCAAAACCCCCACCCCTTATTTGCATGCGGCCGAGGGCTTATGCTGCTGCTCCAAGTACGGTTGAAGCCCAATCGTGGTAAGTGGTATCTACGTTGTCCTGTTAACGAGCAACATACAGGATGGTTTATTTGGCTAGATGAGTACACGCCGGTTGACATACCACCCTTACCACCCATTGGGACAACAATGCGCCGAAGGGAACAGTGTGATGGGGGATTTGATCATAATGTGGTGTCAAGGCCCACTATTGCATTACAAGATGGAGGATGCAACTGTGTCTCCCTTGTATTTAATGCCCTCTCCTCATCATTCAATGTAGTAGCATATTTCCTTGGTGGACTTCTACTTGCATTTATCTTTCTTATGATTGCAACTATGTTTATGTAAAATGTATTGTAAAAAATACATTGACTAGGTTTGCTATGCCACTTTCGTTGGAGCTAATGCGATGAAGAATTCCCATTTTCAACTATATTGCCTGATGTAGCTTCTTTGAATTTTGATTTTGAAGATTTACTTGCAAGAATATGCTTTTCTCTTTAATCATGGAAAGAACAAAGTCCTAGTTTTATTTATTCTATGTTCTCTGTTTTAATTATGTGCATGAGCAATAGTATGATCTTTTTGTAACCAGTTTATTATTCTACTAACCTGTCTTATTTATGTGTAACTAGTTTAAGACATGGATACGATAGCAAAGAGAGGAATTGGTTAGTATCACAATTGTTATTGATTTATAGGGGTAATGGGAGTCATGATTGTTTCTATTGAGTGATTGACTGATTGATTGAGTGAAATAACACATTGGTTGGACATTATACTATTAATGAATGCATCACTGCAGCAACTGGAGATTGTTATAGGTCTGTTCATTTAAAATAGAAACAACAAAGAATTGTTACAGCTTGTGTGATATCTCACACTAACAGAATGCATGACTTGAACTGAGTGCAGCAAAAGGGAGAGGTGCTAAACTGCTCCACAGATCATAATGCGGATCTCTTTTATGGGGTTCTTAGAGGATTGGGTCAGTTCAGGATTATCACAAAAGCCAGAATTGCTGTTGAATCACCACCAAAGATGGTATAACTGTGTTTCTTCTCCTAAAATGAATAGCATATCAAATAAACTTTGTCACTGGATTGTTGTGTATGGAGTTTTTATTAATGTAGTCCAGCATTTTTGGCAGGTGAAATGGATTAGAGTACTCTACTCTGATTTCTCCACCTTTACGATGGACCAAGAGATGTTGATATCTACTGAAAAAACTTTCGACTAGATATCTGTGCATCTAGAAACACATGCATCACATGCACTTGAAAAATGAATATCTAACCCAATTCTCTCCATTACTTGGCTGCAGGAAGTCAACGCACTCTTGGCTTAGTTGGCCTATATTCCATCAACATTATTCGTATCGGATGTTTCATATCTGGAGTTCCTGGACAGGGTACATGTTTCTGAAGTGAAGCTCAGGTCAAAAGGCCTATGGACAGGGTACATGTTTCTGAAGCTCAGGACAGGGTACAAATCCAAGTAATAATTTGACCGATATTTCATTACCCCAAATAGAACCAGATAAGCCCATATATGCAAGTCCTCAGATTCAATATTTAAACTGCTCGCTATTGACCCAGGTGGATTAATGAAGCATCAGTGGTTACTCCTAGTGAAGATGTCTTCTACCTGATGGCCTTTCTTTCTTCTGTGCCGCCATCTTCTTCAGGTTCTGACAGCTTGGGACACATTTTAACTCTGAATAAGAGGATTTTAGACTCCTGTGAGATAGCCAATATTGGCATGAAGCAATATTTGCCACACTACACCACGCAGGAAGAATGGTAAGTGCACTTCGGCCCTCGATTGGAAGCATTTATTCGAAGGAAATCAGCATATGATCCTTTGGCAATCCTTGCACCTGGCCAGAGCATTTTCCAAAGGCAACACAATTCTCAGGATGCTCATTTGACATCAATCTCATCGCACTGAGGAATTCACGACAGATAATTGTTCAAATAATCAAACTACTTAACAGCATAGGAAACAAAGCTATAATGCATTGTATGTAAATAAATAACAATCAAATTCAATATTTATTCATAACATAAGTGGAAGACTGATTAACATTTTCCAGCATATTATAGTGAATCAATGCCATAAGATATTAAAGGTGTAGAGGATTTTTTATGAGAAAAGGTGCAACCGTATATATAAATAGAGGTCGCTACCCCTTTTTCTTCCTCTTCTATTTGATATAGTGGCTACAACCATCGCAAACATGTTGCACCAAATCCCAACATAGCGGAGTGCTTGAATGGAATATGCAGAATAAATCATAATAGCAAGCATCTACAACATCCAATGGAGTTCTGATAAATGTACCATATTGCAAAGACATAGCATTAACATATAACCATTCTCATGCATAACTTTCCAAGAGCATACCTTGCAATGTAAATTATAAAAGTGACAATTACCAGAAGCAACTCACTAGACACTACAAAATAGTGGTTATCCTATGTGGAATACTACAGCATGCAACTACTGAGTATTGATAACCCAGTGAACCCACCCTAGTGAATCCACCCTATTCTAATTCCATAGCTTCTGTCCAGCCAAGACTTGGTCTGGATTTTTCCTCCTGAGGTTCTTCGAAATCCCGGGCATCACGGAGTGATGCCTCAAAGTCAGTCGAATCAACTGCAGCAGGTAAGAAGCTGGTTATATCATTAGTAGCCCCAAAACCACCAGCTCGTATAACATCATCAGGTGTTATAGCAGCCTCCATATTCACTTCTCCTGCAACACCCTTGTTTCCAGAATGAGCATCTGGGGTGACATCGCCTTTCCCTACCTTAACTTCCCCAACATTTTTTAAGGCATCAGCACCCTGGTTCTCTCCATCATTTGCACCCATCTTTGGAGAATCAGATCCAGCTATGTCATTTCTCACGTTACATGCATGCTTATCCGTTACAATAAGGTTCAAATACATGGGCAGCATTCACCCGAATGCCTTCTTGATTTGAAGAGACGGATGGATATTACAATTCGATCAGCTGCGGGTATTGTGTAAGTCTGGAAAATCAAATGCATTCTTCTTGTTTGATTTTGTGTCGCAAATACAATCAAGATCATTGGAAGGGTGGCTACGCACATTCAGAAGCATGGCTGGGATGTGATCTGGTGTGGTTTGTGGTGTTTGTATTGTATTTGTTCTTGTTTAGTATTTTAAAAACATAGTTCATAATATTGTGCTTTCTGAGTGCTTTGAAGTCTCCTACTCCAAGACCGAATTCTCTTGCAAATGGTTAGTACATAATAATAAAGCAAAGAAATTGTAGATTGCTCACTTTCAAAATTTTATCTTATCCTTCATATGTGAAAATTGATTTTGATCTTCATAAGCCTTGTTAGTTGCAAGGAAATTCATGGGTGAATGTGATGAAGCTCTTTGCAAGGAAATTAAGAGGTTCATACCAAGTTCTAAAGAAAATGATAATTACAAACCAGGGAATAACCCATATGTGGCCTTTGCTATGGCTTGAGATTCTCTGAAAGAGAGAGGAGAGATTGACAAAAAGCAAGCAGAGACGAAAAAATTGGAAGATGAATTGAATGAATTGAAAGAGTAAACTGCTAGAGATTCTCTAAAGACCGTTTAGTCTTCTCAAGATCTTTTGATTATGCTATTTAACAAGGAAATGAGAGTATTTTGCATACAATTTTGCAGCATTTGGTGCCATAGAAATGCATATACAATAAAGGTACCATAAAATCCCTGGGCCTTAGGAATATTATAGCATAGATGAATGACCCAAATCATTGATAAATATCAAGGTGTTAGTTGATATCATGGCATATGCTAGAAATGCAGCTTATTTAATTGTGATATCTGAGAGGCATATGTTTCTTATATCTGAGGCATATCTCAGATATCATAAAAAATATCATCAGAGATATCACTGAAGAAATATCACATATCTCAGATATCGTATAAGATATCACAGAATATATGACACATATCTCAGATATCACACAAGATATTGCAGGAGTTGTGCCAATAAAATGCCCAACGTGTGCCATTAAATAAACCCCCCTTCCACTTTGGAGTGAGTTAAAAATGGTTTTTGAGAATTGTATTCCTTTATAGTTTTTTTCCCTAACCTACTGTATTAACCAAAAAATAAGACTAGTGCTTCCTTCATAGTACTTAAAAGAAAAAACTTGATATCACATGAAGGAAAACAAAAAAAAGAAAAAGAAAGAGAAAGAGAAATTAATAGCTTAATACATTTGAAATGATCATCATGAGCTGTAGCCAAAGCACTACCTTTTACTTTTGGTTGCCTCCAACTTCTCAATTTCGCTATTAAGAATAGAATCAACGTAAACGCTTTTGTTTCTCCATTTTGAAGGTCTAGAATAAAAAGAATATAGATGCTTCTATCCAATTCATTGGAACTCCAAAGAAAAACTAAGCTGTAAAGATTTTGTACAAATAAATTATGGTAGAAGAATGTACATTGCTTTTGTTGTGATTCTCAATAAAATATGCATGAAACTAATCATTTAAAATGAATGGGGCAATGGGTACATACATAAATGCTGCAAGGGAGTTTATACAAGTTACATGATGAATGCGTGTTTCTTTAGCAAAGCATGTAATATCTCCAAACGATTTATATGGTAGGCCAAATAATTGATGGGAATGGACCCGAACTTGAAGGTATTTGACAATCTAAAGACTTTGGTCATGGTCATTAAATAAAGAGTACTCATAGTCCACAACCCTTTTACTATGTGTGGCTAAATTTATTTATTTTTATAGATCTAAGCTTTTAATCACGCTTAGAATATAAAAATAGCCAACCATGAGAAACTAATGTATTTGGATGGTTTTAGTAGCCTATTTTAGGTTGAAAATTTTAATAAATATAGAGGCTGTGATTTTTAACCAAAAGAAAAATAGCCTAAAAATATTCAAGGGGCATGAATTTGATGTCTAGACTATTTAAGACATTCCCAACATGGTTGAATAGGGTTAGATTTAAAAAATAATAATTTATCATTCATGAAAAAGGGGTGTGTACTCCTTTCCGTCCTCTTTGAGCACATAGTCTTGAGGGGACTTAACACAAATAGTTAAGAAACAAAAAGCAACACAGCACATTTTTCAACCTAACTTTTCACACCCATAGCAGAATTTTCATATTGATGTGGCATGTGTGTAGTGTGCCTTACCAGATAAAAGAAGACCCTACTTGTTTTATATATATTTGGTATGTAACTTTACCAGTAATTTTACCCTCCAGTTTGCGTGGTGCATTCTCATTAGCTGATCAAATTATACTAGCAACATGCCTATGCAAGCGCGAGAACATGTTAAATATATAAATCAGGCCCATTTCTAGGCTAAACTATTATGTATCTGGAAAATATGTGTGCTCCCTCTAGTGGTGGTAAGGAAGAGCGGATTTCTTTTCATTAGATTATTTTTAGAGTAAAATGTTAAAAGCATGTTCTGATTATATTGCAGAAAATGAGATTTAACGCTCCTCTAGCTCAATGGTTGAGACAAAAATAACCTCACCTAGAGGTTCCGAGATCAATCCCAGCTTACTTATCCAGAAAATAAAAAGGGGGTTAAAAAAAGGATAAAGGAGGATTTTGGATCCTAAATGGAGTTGAGACATGCACATCACTTTTTTCGTAATATTCAGATGGATCCAAGAAAAATTGGAGTACCAATATTTAGTTTTGCTTCGTCTAACTATTTTTAAGGATAAATGATGGGTGGCTGTGCGTGGAGGAAACAGACAGCTCAAAGTATGTAGAATAAGTTGGTGATTGGATACCTTTCATCCTCATTTAGCGACAGAAAAATTATTCTTGAGATCACAAGGCCAAACATTAATTGGTACGTCATATCTGAGATGTGGCCCGGAAGATGAGTGGTTGAATCATCAACAGTCCAGAGAGAGAGAGAAAGGTTGATCGTTGCTGTCTAAACTCATCTCCCCCATGACAGCAAATCTTTGGTAACATATTATTAGCTTATTAATGTTAATCAATTTCAACGGAGAGAAAGATAGGACTTAAGTACCATGATCAGCCGAAATTAGACATTCAATTTGATAAATAATGCCCTCAAGAAACTGAGATTTGGTGAAAAAACTTCTTACTCAATGACAGTCAAAGTATCTCTCTCCTTGTATATCATATATATTGGGGGGTTAGTTGCGAAGCTGGGATCCATTTAAAAATTGGCAAGGTATCTCCTCTTAGAATTTGGACGACATTTGCATAAACTTGGGAAAGGGGAGCCTTGGCTCAATGGTAAAATTGTTGTTGTGTGATCTTGAAGTCACGAGTTCAAGGCATAAAAATAGTCTCTTAAAAAAATGCTAAGTAAGGCTACATATTATAGACCCTTGTAGTCTTCCCCTCCCTAAACCCTGTATAGTCGGGAGCTTAGTACATCGGAGCTGCCCTTTATTTGCATAAACATGGGGGTGACAGCAAGCGCACCTGTCACTAGGCTAGTACAACGTTATTTGTGGTTTGTCGAGGTTCCATGGTAGCGTCAGTAGCAGTAAGAAACAAAGAAAAAGCCAAGCCCTAAGGGAGCATTTCTTGCTAGTCAGATCCAGAATCATTTATCTCCGGAAATCCAGTAGAAAGATTTTTCGGCGTCTAAGTATTGAGCTTGAAAATGATTGATTAGGGATGTCTTAACTTATATGAAACACAACTTCTTGTCCTTTTTCTTTCCCCACTTTTTGAAAGTTTAGACACACAAACATGCACAGCCTCAAACCCTGATCACTAACTGGGTAAGAGCGAGTCTCCTTCTTGCTCCACTGTGCTAGAAGGCTTAGGTGCAGTTTTGAGTCTTAGCTTGTATAAAACAAAACATTTTTTTCTCCTTTTGCAATGTTGACGCACACAAACATGCACAGCCTTAAACCCCAAGTCCTTAAGGTGACTAGGTGAGAGCGAGTCTCCTTGTTGCTCCACTGTGCTAGAAGGCTTAGTTGCAGTTTTTAGTCTTAAATTGTATAAAACACAACAATTTTTTCTCCTTTTCCAATGTTGATGCACACAAACATGCACAGCCTTGAACCCTAAGTGTAAGAGTGAGTCTCCTTGTTGCTCCACTGTGCTAGAAGGCTTAGGTGCAGTTTTGAGTCTTTTCAACTCATTTTGCACTAATTCATTGTACACAACTTAGCCTGCATGACTTGTCTCGGACATGTTCTGGACCGAGTCGGCAAGTTTTGACAGCATCAATTGATATATAATAGCGTTTGACATTTTTGCAAATAGTACAGTATCGGATGAGAACTCCTATGGTATTGCTGATAATTCACTTAGGGCTGCTTGTTTATGGATCATTTGTTATGTCCTGGGGCTGTCCATAGAAAGAGAAAGGATCATTGCATGCCATCCATGGGGTATTTCTCTTGGATTTTTATCTCCTGCTTTGCATGGGGAAACAAAGTTGGATGAACTTATCCAGTTGTTTCATCATATATAGGCAGCTCTGAAATACAGATAAAATAATTCAAGCTAGATAACATGGCTCTAACTCTTGGGGGCTTCTAAGGCTGAAAAATCAAGTTCTCTTTCGTTATGGTTTTCTCTGGTTCCTTTACAACTTCGTCGGTAAGAAAGGTTTAAGTTGGCGTCTCGGTATCCTCACTCCCTATCGGTTTGGGATATCAGCAGAGGAAAAAAGTTGCGATCGTTGATAACTGAATCGCCAAACAGCACTCGATGTTAGCGTGCAAATTCGCACTCGATTCAATAATTACTTCCACCAGTAAAGTTTCCATGACTACTTCTGTAGTCTTCTTTTCCCTTTTTCTTCTTTCTTGGAAAGGTGTTTGGGAAATGCTGGAAACAAACTGCATGAGCAAATGGTTAGTTTAATCTCTGGAAGATTATGTACCCAAAACACATCTAATTCACCTTCTTTTTTTGAGCACTGAAAGTTTTACACGTGATCCATGGCGGAAGTTCTTTAACACAAAATGGTGCAATTGTCTCCAAACAAAAGGAAATAAAGAGAAATAGGGCATTTATGTTTCGGCTGGGCTCCTTTTAAATAGTAGAAGAGACACTGGCAGATGCTTGGAGCAAGATATATGACCAAACCTTTTGCTTGCCTTTAGTTATGAAAGAGACAATGGCTTTTCCTACCACGTGCAAAAGCTAAGATTATCTTGCTGATTTCTATATTTATTATAGCTCGAGCTATTTGAGCTGTGATTCATACAACACGATGGACTTGTCAATCAGTCCACCCTTTCATCTCTGACGGTGCGGTCATATGTCCAATAATTGATGATATGGACAAGAACGGTGACATATCCTCAGTGGCTTAGGGATCTAGGTTAGCGTTTGTTGGAGAATTGAAACCATAAAGCACGGAAAAATCCCAACAAAATTTCTATTATTAGTATTGTTATGATGTCTACATCAGTTCTATCAAATATATATATATATATATATATATATAATTTTAGCAAGAAGTGGGAGGTGTAAACTGTATGTTTGATTGGCTATGAAAAAATTTCTAACTACTTTTTTTTTTTTTTATACCATATAGTAGTTATAATTTTTTTTCTAGATAATCAAACGTTACCTGTACTTTTAATGACAACGACCTCTCATTTTGTCAGTTAACAGCCAGTATAACAGATTAAATGTGAATTTCAAGGAGTAATCCGGAGTTTCATGCTTAACTCAGCAAATTATATAGGTTATTTAAATATTATAATATCTCCAATACGTTGTTTTGGAAATATTTTATAGAACTTGGTGGAAATTGAATTCACACGCTCATCTACGACTCACAATTGAACTCTTGTTCTATATATTAGTAGAAAAAACAAGTGATTGTATGACGAGGAAACATGTTGGAACTAGTAAAATGCGTTTGTTTTCTCCAAAAGTTTTGACAGCGTCTCATTCGACTTTCCCCAACGTTTGCTCCAGTTCTTCCCGCATTCGATATTTGAATCTATGCATCAATCCGTTGCAATGTCTCTGGTATATCTCTTTCTATAGGAGCAGCGTTAGTCTCTTGCTTATATGGTCTTGAAAAGAGGTAGATCAGGAGAGTCTATAGTATAGTCTTATCTTGCATTTTTATAAGAGGCTGTTTCTATACCTTGAGCCGGTAATTTCAAGGTCATACGACGACAACTTTACTATTGTACAAGGCTCTTCTTCTAGTATATCTCTTTACATGGGGTAGAATTTTTGTTTGCTGATGTAGGACGATGATTACTTAGTTAGGACTGCAACAGATGATGATAAACCAATTTCAAGAAGATGGCTCAGTTGAAGAAGGAAGGGGAGCCCTATAATCTAGCTCGTACAAAACTACCTAATATTGATTCTTGTAGTCTATTTCTTTGTCATACCTCACATGCATGGGAGCTTAGTACGCCAAGGCTGCCCCTTTTGGTTTAGTTGAAGTAGATATGGTACAAATGCCAGCAAAGGCCACGGGGACGAAGAAACCACGACTGTTTGTTTCGGAACGTGGGAGTGCAGATATCATTTCCGTCCGTCTGACTTTGTTTGTATCAACCTACGTACCTGGCCTATGCACTCTATAATTCTTCCCACTGACGTGTATGATTTGTTCTTGTTGAGTAATTGTTTCACTACTCGACACGCTTCTCTTCCTTCGGCAAACACGACTAAAGTTATACTCATTTAATAAGCTTTTGGTCCCCTACCAACACAATTTACGGCCTACTTTTCTCATACTTGAATACTGGTGGAGCCAAAGCGCAGGCTTCTATATTCTATATGGCTTACTCCACCTTCCTTTTTTAATCTCAAAATAACAAGCTTTAAACGCTATTCTTGACTATGGTGATCCAGCCCATTCATATGGCAGGTCAGCTATCAAGGATCAGCATTTCAAAAGTAAAATAGGGGAGATGATTGTGACTGTCTGAACTATTCGTGACATGGAATTATATATATGCGTGTGTGTGTTAATTTCAGCTGTTTCATGCAGGTGTAAGGATCAAGTTCATGGAATCTTGTTTCTGGTGAAATTTTTTTTTTACCAACTTCATGGAATCTTAATTTTGCCTCTCAAAAAAAAAAAAAAAAACAGGATTGTTTTATTAATCACATCTCTCAATTTTAATGTTTACAAATGCACAGACAAAAACTAATCCGTTTCCCATTCATTTGTATAACATAGCGTGAATGGATTGTTAATATGGGAAAAAGACGATAGATAATCTCAACTAATCAAGGTGAAAGATTATTTGACGTGTGACATTTTGGGGCTACGAACGCTTTGTTTTAGGGCCTAGCTGATGAGTGGTTTGGACTTGGACTTTGGATGAGTAAATATAGGACCTAATATAGTTTACCCACCAAATAATGTCCTTGTAAAAATGCTCAAACAACGTCTAAGTTTGGTAATCAAGTTTGGTCTTAAGTCAAGAAACACTGGCTTTTCCTTTTTCTTTGGTGATCTGCTATGGCCTATATAGAGGAAATTTGGAGGTTATTTTGCCTGTAGAGCAATAAATTAGTAAGTCGTGGAATGCAAAGTAAGACTACGTACTTTAGAGTTTGTGGTCTGCCCTTCCTTAGACTTTGTATATGTGGGAGCTTTGTGCAGCAGGCTACCTTTTTTTTAGCAGAAAACTGTTACCTTCACGGTTAGAATTAGGATTATTGAGTATTTTGTTAGACATGTACAACTGTTTACAAAGATAACCAAATTGCACCTCTCGTTGTCACAATGTTGTTTTTCCTTTTAATGGCGAATGGGTTCCTACGTGCCCACAACCTCTTGATCTTTTGAGACTCGGACTGAACCATCTTTGCTAAGTGATCGATCTAGCTCGAACCCAAATGTGCAAGCATTTCTTACTCCTTTAATTTGCCTTTCAGTAAAAGTAGTTGCATTTTTTCACCTCTTTTTCTGTTTCTTCTTTCGTGAAAATCAACAAATTTCATGGAAAGCCAAACAAACTGTGGCTCCTAGAGGATCATGTAAAAAAAAGGAGGGCCATTATTAGATAAGTGGATGCTGATTGTCCTGATGTAAGTTTTTTTATGTAAGAAAATCAGTACAATTGATGGTGGGACTGTAAAGTCAGGAGGTAGCATTGGGGTGATTGAGTTCAGGGAGGCACTAGCATCAACCATTCCGAGGATCGATCTAATTGGACCTCTGATTTCTGTATCAACTGACTGTAAGTAATACAAAAGTAAAGACAGGAAAAGGATAGGGGAATATCCTAGCCAGCTATGGCGGGTGACACCTTATGCAGACCTTCGTATGTCATTTCTTTTTCTTTCTTCGTTGCCAGGTGAGTGGGTTGGAACCCACCAGCTCATTTCATGACTGATGTTGGTACATAGATACATTACAAAATTGTGAAAAACAACTTTTAATGTTATTTGTAAAATTTAGGGGTGGCATTTGCTTAGAAGGGGAGCTTTGGCGCAACGGTAAAAGTTGTCGTCACGTGACCTTAAGGTCAATGGTTCAAGGCATGGAAACAGCCTCTTACAAAAATGCAAGGTAAGGCAGTGTACGATAGGTCCTTGTGGTCTGCCCCTTCCCAGGACCCGGCATAAGCAGGAACTTCATTCACCGGGGCTGCCCCATTTTTTTATTTTCTTGGTACATAGATACATTCATTGCAAACGTCCCTCTTAAGAAAATGCCACCCCTTGTGAAAAAAATTTAAACAAAATCCATCTGGTTCAGTGCTTTTCCCCCATTACGCATGAAAACAGCTATTTCCGTCTCTTCTTCAGAAAGCACCCCATCTAATTTAACCCTATCCACTCTAGCTAGTAGAAGAGCTTAGAGTTAAATACCTTGTTGAAGTTCTCGGCGAAGTATTTCTTGATTTTAGCTTGTTCTTTAGCCCTTTGATCTCCAATTATCGGAGAATTTATAGTATATGATCTTCTCATGGCCCCAGCAATGACATGAAAGTACTTGATATTCCTGTCTCCTGCCTCACGCTACTGAACTCTAGCCCTCTGCCTCCATTTCACCACTCCTTGAATTCAACATTCTTAAGAATTTGTTCCCATTTTTGTTTAGCAGGAATCTATTCATCTGAAACTTCTTGCCTTAATCATGATCATTGGACTTTACAACCAAGAAAGTTAAAGAAAAATAATAGCTAGAAGTAACTAATAGACATGAATTTTTGCACTTAACTTCTTTAGGGTAGGGTAAAGAAGATGAATGGGTGAGGTCATTCAAAAGATGGGGTTTTGATAGAAGGGTTATGGACTAGCCTCCTAAGCTCAGTCAGTGTGTTGTTGTGAAAGCAAATGACACTCAGGGTTTTCAAAATGAGTTTAAAACAAAAGATTTTTCCTCTGCATTGCATTGTTTTTATAAAATAGTTTTCAAATAGGAATGCATCCATCCCTAGGAATTAGATATTACATTTAAAAATGTATAGAAAAACCAGGGTCGTCATAGTCAGTTAGCATTTCTTTATAGCTAATTACTCAAAGACATAACTTCTCCAACTTTTCCCTTGATTAAAGGATAAACATTCCTTAAACTTGCAAACAATGCAAAAGATAAGAAGAGCCTTATTAAGGTTAGATTGATAATGACATGGGTGCCAAGCCAATGGTCACATGGCGTGACACCATGGAGCACATCAGTGGTAGCTCATGAGGTTAATTTTCCCATTAAAAATTAACCATTCCAAACTTTCCCATCCTACCATTAGTAATTAATATGTACTTAATAGAGTATAGCTCATAGCAAGGGGAGGCTAATTTAACGGATTTCAATCGTTAGGCTTAAGTAGTCATCATTATGAAAATGAATATATATATATATATATATATTTATTTATTTATTTAAGTAGACAAGCTAGGTTAATTTTCTATACATAATCCATAACCAATGAGTAGCTCAAACCTATGACCTAAGCACAAGATAAGCTCTTCTAGTAGCACTGTAGTAGAAAGCCTCAGCTCATTATAAAATGAGTATTGCTCACTTGCCGATGATCTTAGTGGGCGGCATAGTGATGAGGTGGCAAGCTATAGGATGGCTATGCGGGGATGACTTTAAGAGGCATTTTTCCTACAAGAAAGAGTAAAACCATAAAGTTGCACAGGCAACTAAAGCAGACAATATCATAACTGTTGGTCTTACCATATTGAAAAATCAATGGTTAAGAATCTCAAGACATGCGCCCCTTGGTTTATGGGACTAAGATCGCCCATTGGATGTGAGATTGGCTCTCACCAAATGCATGTGCAATGTGTATTATCTTTCTAGCATTATCTTACAGAAATCAAATATTCCATTGTCTGGGTTTTAATAAACAATGTCAGACCAAATCTACAAAAAAGGAATATTGCAAAAATAAGTGTATGAGTTGCATGATAGGTTTTAAGTGTATATTCAAAGGATTTCATCTTTCCACTCTTGAATGATTACTATCAAAAGATACCTGATTTCATAATTTAGACTCCATGCATTGTACACTAATCTAAAAATAATACTTAAAAACGCGAAAAATTAGATTCTCTATGATTTTCGAGACATTGACCTTGTCTAGATTAAAATGAAATAATAACAAATAAGGTTTGGATTTATCATCACATTGTAGGTTTATTGTTGGACTGTCTCAATTTGGAGTATAATGTAGTCACCATCATACTAGCGTCGTTTGTACAGTGACTACATGATTACAACTAGAATTATCTGTTACGAGTCTGGGTTTTGTTGATGAAAACGCCTTAGCTTTTCATTTTTAGGTACACTCACATGCAGTTTTGAACCCTGGTCACTCGGGCGAGAGACTCGTCCTTCCTTTGCCCCTTCACAATTTGCACTAGAAAGCTTTAGATTGTATGTAAAGTCCCATGACGGTGCATTCAAAGAAGTAGATGGATGCATCCTTTTGTCATGCATGGTAATAGTTTTTTTTAGATCTAAGTCATTATTCATATTTCCTAATGATTTATGTAGGCTAAGCTACCAAATTTCGCTCCCATTAAATCCTTTTGGCCTATGGTTCTTTGAGTCGAAAATTACTATGATTTTTATTGATTTTCTTGGTGATCGTAAGTAGTTACTAATAAAGGGTAACTCCCTGCACGAAGCTCCCCATATGCAAGGTTTGAGGAAAGGGCTGACCTCAAGGGATTATAATATGTAGCCTTACTTTGTATTTTTACAAAAGGTTGTTTCTATGCCTTGAACCATGACTTTAAGGTCAAACGACGACAACTTTATTATTGAGACAAGGCTTTGCTTCGATTATAATAAAATGGTTACTAATGTGTTACCTTATTTCTGTACATCGATTATAATGAACGACCTACATCATCCAGATAGCACCATGTGGGGGGGACTGTAACATGGAAATTGAGAAAGGTTTGCGTTTGGCTGCAGCAAGGCTTGCTTCCAGACATTATTATAGGTGGTGCAGTACCGATTCATGTGGCTCGAGGAGTGCTTTCCATTTCTTTTTGGCAGAAGTAAAAAATTGCACGCGAAAGAATTCCAGAATTAGGAAAATAAACAGGTGATGGATCACGATCACTGAACTACCTTGTCGCGATCCATAAAAGATAGAATCTAGAAATGGCAAATAATCCTCCCAATTAACGGACCACATACGATCTTATATTGAGTGCCCTAAATCACCTCTCGTCCCCACCAGATCCGGATCCACACATCACATGCACAGAGTTCACCCTATGAGATACCAAAATCATTCAAATCTCAAATATCCCATGACTTTTTATCCTCAAAAAGTTGGAAAGTATTCTCCTTCCGTCGTCTGCGTTTGCAAAAGAAGGAAGGAGAGAGGGTTGGAAGCCAACTAATGCCCTTCATGTTTCAATAAATCACGCATATGCCATCTTTTATTTGGTACCCTGGCCCTTTATTTGTGGCCGTGCAGTACCAGCCCTTGTCTTTGTAGGATACAACAATATCTCCAATAATTCGTGGGCCCACCATCTCCAAACGTCTGAAACGAACACTCGGCTTAGTGGTGGGTCCAGTGTGGGTCCATAGACCAAAGGTAGACCCACCACTAACAATAGCCAATACTCTATATAAAATCGGACGGAGTAATGCTAAATTGACCACAACATGCGGTACAACTATATTTTGTGGAGACTACCTTTGCATTTTTGAAATATTTCATTTTATTCTTTTAATTTTAAATTTCTTATAGATAAAAAATCATACGGCATGAGTGATTCTAGCTTATAAGAAATTGTGTGTTGTTTAAAAAGTTTCAAAATTATATGTTTTTAAGCACACTTTATTAGAGGCTTTTTAGATGTTGAGATCATCTAAATCACATGATTTTTAATCCCCACAACATCTAAAAATAGAACAATGAGATGAACACATCTAAGGTAGGCTCATACAATATAGTTGCTAGACCTCACCCATATTGTAGGTAACTGAACATTCCTCACAAAATAGACAAAATATCTCCATAGTGCAGCCCAGTGCATGAAGCTCCTACATATGCAGGGTTAAGGAGCGAACCACAAGTAGTGTATATTACCTTACATTATCTTGCATTTTTGAAGAGACTGTTTTTATGTTTCAAATCCTTGACTTTAAAGTCATACAATAACAACTCTATCATTGTACAAAGGCTCTCCTTTGCTACACACATTAGTGTAGTGTGGCAATATGATCAAGTTATTTGTCTTGATCAAGGGTCATAAATAGCTTAATATGGGCCTGCTTGTAATTATGTATGGACAAGGTAGCAGCAATTATTTGCCCGATCTCCGGCATCTTCTCTCAGATATCCTTGTAACAATTTTTACGGTTCTGATAACTAGATTGTATTTTTCTCTAGCCCATCCATGGTGGAACCAAATCTATCAAAACAAGTCCACATACTAAATAGTTTTACTCTATAACAGGTGGACCCACATAGTTGGGTTGGTTGGGCCAATAATCTTCCAACCGTAACACCCTTTTCAGTTTGTTGGGGCGTCCCATCTAAAATCATCTTTGGACGGATGTTTCAGGGACCCACAACCAGAATGGTCCCCACCATTAACAATGTACGGGCTTTTCTCAACGACACGCTCATTACCTACCTTTCTTTCCTGATTTCCAAGTACTCCAAAGAAAGTTTACAACCATTGGAATGGCAATCCTGCAATTTCAGGTAAAAACAAGTGTTAATTTCGTTACATATAAACCCATTAGTGGAAGAAGTGAAGAACGGGAAAAGGGGGAAAAGAAAATTTATCTAAAAATGATGAAAAAAAATATGAACAGCCAAAGATTAAAGATAGAAAAGGGCTCCTTATTAATTTAGTGATGTAATTAATGCCAAAAACTTTCATCTATGGCGGGAATAAGAGCAGCTCCGTTTGAAAATGATGTCCCCAAGACAAGAAAAAGGCTGAAAAGCGGCTGTTCACATGCATTCCCTCTCCAACCAAAGAAGAAAAGAAAAACAGCACCAAATACCTGGTAAGAAAAATAGAAAAGAGAATCATTTTATTTCATCTCCTACACAACTGATTCTACTGACATTCTGCAGATTTTAAAGCTTTTCTTTATGGTTCTAATGATCTGTTTCTATCACCATTTTACTGGGTTTTCTCCACTCTTGTTATGGTGGGTCTGGTCTTTCTCGTCAAAGGGTATTTTGATTTGGGTGGGCTGACTAGTTTGGTTTGCCTTTGTCGTTATTGTTAGTTTCTGGTTTCTTTTCTTTTTGGATTTTTGAAACGTGGGTTTAGTTAGACTTGGAGCTTCTGATATTTCTGTTGATTTTTGGTTTATCCTTGTGGGTTTTGGGTACACTGTGTTTTGCTCGAATGGGTGGTTTTCAGTTTTAGTTTTCAGGGGATTGCGGTTGATGGGTTCTGGGTTTTATATGTGGGTCTGGTTTCTATTGTGAGGATTACAGTTACTGTTCTGATAGGCGTTTAAGTTGATCTGTTTCTGTTTATTCATTATTTTATTGGTATGTTGTTCATTTTTATTAGTTATCTTGTTGAAAGGCTGAAGTTAGGATGGTTTTCACGCGATTTGAAGCAAAGTAGAGGGAATGCTACGTCCTTTAAGATACAGTTGTAGTCCTGGATAATCACAGTTGTTGTTTCTAGGGTTACATTGTTGCGTTTCCATAGACGGTTTTGGTTTTACCGAGCTTTTGGTTGATTTGAAGAATAACGAAGATCCGACAAGGGCTTCTTCGTTTTGCTTGATTCTCAGGGTTTAGTCTTCGGATGGGGAATGGCTGTAGATTTTCTCCCTTCTTTGGCGTTTGTTAGTTATCAACCGGAGAATTGAGGTTCATGTAGGTGCAGATGAAACCATTGTGCGGCTGTGGATAGTGAGATTGTAAGATGGACCGGCGAAGTTGGTTGTGGAGGAGGAAGTCTTCCGAGAAAAGCCCCGGTGAAACTGACAGCTCAGGGTCATTATCTTCCCATTCTGAAAGATTTTCAGATGATCAGGTAGCTCTATTGGTTCCAGGTTTCTTTTTAGCTTTAGGGATTTCCAGTATTCCTGAATTTTGATGTGGTTTGACTTTAATTGCAACTAATAAGGAATGGCCTTCTTGCATTCGCATTTGCATGCCCAGAAGCCTCTTCACTCGCTTTATTTTCAATCTTGATGTTTATACTGCCATAACACTCCGGAGTTTCATGGTCACCTGTTCAAAATATCAGATATTTTGAGCTACCTTTATTGTGTCTTCTTATATAAATAACGGTTTAAGGGGAATGGGCGTTTTTGTTCATACAGGGTCTCATTCTTTGATGGGAAAAGATCCATTTTTCATTTTATATTGAATGCTCGTCTACTTTGTGAAACAATGATCTTGGGTATATGCTTCTTTGCTTCTATTTCAATTGGATTATGGAAGCAAGCAAAATAATGCCCTTGATATTTGGTATTGATAAATTTGGGCATTTGAATAATAGCATTTGACCATCTTTCTGCTGCAAAGGACTAAAGTCTGTTTTCAGCAGGTTGGATCATAACTTCAATGCAGTGAAGGCACTCCATGTGGGTCATGGCTTTTGATATTAGAATAGAGCAACTCTCTTCCTGAAAAGAAGAAATTCAAGAAAGCATTTCTCCTTGTTGCTTTTTCTTTACTTCCCTGCATCTTGGGACGATAGTTATAGCTTTTATCTGCATTAAGATGCATACTTAGCAGACTGATATCCATTTTTTCCATGCTTCTTGTTGTATCACTTTCTGATAGGAAGTGTTACTTTATATGGCGCTACAGTTTGGTTTCTTGTGGAGAGCTACTTTTTCTCATTTACAGAACTCACCTGGACAGTCCATGTAAGCTCAATGTGCATTCATTGAACAAAATTAGGTTATCTAGCTACCCGTCACTGTGAATTGGCATGTGACTTTCTTAGGTTCAATTGAGGTCCTGGATTGAAGTGGGGGTGAAAGTTCTCTCTTTCGTGAAGGGTGAAAGTCACAATTCCTTCTAGTGGCTATGACTTATAGATGAGGGCGATTCCTTGAATCCCATATGATGGGGTTCTTATTGCTTGATGTATCTTTCGGATCTACTGGTTGTATTGAGGAGATTCATGCTGCCCTGTTGTGATCTGAAGATGGTTTCCATGCACATTATTGGGGAAGCACGGAGTTGTGTCTATTGGGGGTGCTTTCTCGTGTGCCTTTGGTCACGTGCTAACACTTGTCTTTGTAGCTTCTTGTTTTGATTGATCATCTTGGCCTGTTATTTTCTTACACAAATGTAGTTCCTGCTGAGACAAAGAAGTGCCATGTTCTTCCCTGAAGCACCATCTTACTTTATGTAGCCTCATCTGAAATCCACCTATCATAAAGACCTATTTAGAAGCTGACTCAAACAACAAATCCTTTAAGATGGAAAAGCTCCTGATTTTTGAGTTTTATGCAAATGGTGTTCTCTTTTGCTCATTGTTAATGGTGGATGTGCCCTTGTACTATTTGAACCGCACTAGGTTATGTGTGCCTCATATATTTATATTGCTTTGTATCTCATCTTTATTGGTCTGAGTCAGGAGAGGTATACTTCCCATCTGAAACTATGCTAAGATTATAGTTTTCTATTTCTTCCTTCTTTCATTCCATCATTTCAGTCCGGAGATATTTCAACTTTTTCACTATTTGGCTACCTTGACTTCCTAATGACAATGACGCATCTCTTTAGCCTCTTGCAATCTGTTTTTATCTTTTACTGCTCTACCCCATAGCCTTTTTCTTTACCTTGGTTGCACCATCTTCATTCTCGTCTTACATCAGATCTGCTTTTTCCAGATATTGATGGAAAAAACTTGCAGAAAATGCTTTCTGACAATTGAGCAGCACAACAATGATAGAAAGAAGAGAGGGTAAGAGTAATGTCATAAGAAAATGGAGATACATGTAGCCTACTTGCCTTTGAAGACACTTTTAAGATGTGATCTAAAGATGCCAGATAAGTAAGTGGGGGAACCAAGAGAAGTTCACGAATTATATAAATGATAATTAAGCGAAATCAGTAAATGAAGGAAATTCAAGTAACAATCCATGTTTATAGAGTCCTATGACAGCAAGAGATCATTAAAATCCGGATTCGGATCCAAATTTACCTCCAAGCAATTTAAGTAATCTTTAATTTAACCTTTAGTGGATTTGCTCTAGATCATTTTAACCTTTGAGGTGAGGGAACACATCTACTTTTGACTCTGAAGTTGAGCAGGAAACAAGTAGCATGTTTTGTTGCTGAAAATTCAGAAAGCTTCTAAGGCTGTGTTCCACCCATGGGCTGTTCATTAAGTATGGGATATAAGATCAAGAAACTACATCTTCTGAACCCAAAGCCTGAAATGGGTGCCTTAGGATATCCTTGCCCTGTTTCAAAAATCATGACTGCTGTAAACTAAGCCCACGAGCAAATGCATAATGTGATTCCTTTTTCATTTAGCAAGTTCGATATTTCTATAAGATAGTGATGTTTCTTTTCTCCATGCTAAAGTGGATTTACATATTCTTACTGTTTGAATTTTCAATCTTTCTTTCATTATGTCTCATTCATACTATCTTATCGCTAATTGACGTTGACATACTTGCTTATTTAATTCTGACTTACAAGATGCCGATTGCATTTTGTATGTCCACCAGTAATTGATTCTTTTTCTTCACTTTGGTCTGGATAGTTCTGCCATAAAGGGAGACAAAATGAGGGCTTTTTTCCAACATAAGTCTTCAAGTGATGATTGATTTTCTCTACCTCGAATGACGCATGGATTGTTTTCTTCATCTGGACCTGCTGGTTCTTCCCATCATCTCCTTCACTGGGATGTGACTAATACACAAGCAGATGTTTTAGAAACCAGCAAGATATTTGCTTTCTGAGATACTAGAAAATCGTCTTTGAGCTTGAAAATTTTCATGTATTGGTATATTTGAAATTAAATATTTGAGTTTGTTGATCAAGCAGGAGGCAAGGGCATCTCCAAATCACACTCAATCGCCTGAGGTTTCGTCAAACTTTGCTGGGGGTGATGTCCGCAACAATGTGAAGACTTTGACTGAGAAGCTTTCAGCTGCTCTTTTGAACATTAGTGCCAAAGAAGATTTGGTGAAGCAACATGCCAAAGTAGCTGAAGAAGCTGTTTTAGGTTATCACACCTTCTCTATGTACTTTCTTTTACATGTCATGTTGAATGAAACAATTAAGAAGACAAAACTTTCTGGTATGAAGAAACACAGACTGCCAGTTTTTTCTGAAATTCTCCACTTTGTTACCTGAATGCTTGTCTTTCATTCACTACTTTGAAATAATTGGATTAACTTCTTTTGCGGTGAAGCTGGATAATTATTTCAAGTTATTCCTGGACCTGGTGAAGCTGCTTGATAAATTTGTGTGGTCATCCTTCGTTCTTGGTGTATTTGACATGTAGCATTATCATCTCTTGTTTGAGATACCAAATTATAAGCAACATGTTGGCCGGGAAGCAATTTTCAGTTGCCACTGTAAGAGCAACATGTTAAGAATGTTGTATTTATTGGTTTTGTCTTAATTTACCCACCTATCTTCTTGTGAAATCTATGACTTGTTTGCTTGTCATATATTTGATCACCCTCTTATCTTTTCTTTCTTCATTTCAAAGATAAGCATATCTTGATTTCTGAATATGGTACTTACGATGAAATCTTACAGTGCAGATGATTTAGATAATTGAATATTGGTATATGATAATTTTTTTCTTGGTTTTCTCATTTCAATTTATGTGCTTTATTATTAGGCTGGGAGAAGGCGGAAAATGAAGTGACAACTTTGAAGCAGCAGCTAGAAGTTGCAAATCAGAAGAACTCGGCTCTTGAAGATCGAGTAAGCCACCTTGATGGTGCTCTGAAGGAATGTGTGAGGCAATCGAGGCAAGCAAGAGAAGATCAAGAACAAAATATCCATGAAGCCATCATTAAGAAGACTCGTGAATGGGAGTCTTCCAAGTTTCAACTTGAGAGCCAGCTCGCTCAGCACCAGAGCCAGCTGCAAGCTGCAAAAGCTGAAGCCGCTGCATCTACAGACCATGATCTCAGACCAAAGCTTGAAGCTGCAGAGAAAGAGAATTCAGCCCTCAAGCTTGAACTTCTTGCACTAGCTGATGAGGTCAAGATTAAGGCTTTGGAGAGGGAGCTGAGTACTCAAGCAGCAGAAGCAGCTAGTAAGCAGCATCTGGAGAGTATAAAGAAGGTGGCTAAGCTCCAAGCTGAGTGCTGTAAGCTACGAGCTGCAGCTCGTAAAGCATCTTTGGCTAATGATCACAAACCAATTGTTGCCTCATCAGTATATGTGGAGTCGCTTACTGACAGCCAATCAGACAGTGGGGAACGGTTGCTTGCTGTTGAGACTGATGTGCACAAAATGAGCAGTGTGGAGCTGAATGAATGTGCGCCAAGCTGCTCAGACTCATGGGTGTCGGCTCTAATTGCCGAACTCGATCAGTTCAACACTGGAAAGCCTAGTGGTAAAATTCACACAGCTGTTTCAGCGGACATTGATCTCATGGATGATTTCATTGAGATGGAGAGGCTGGTGGCATTACCTGAAACTGACATTGTTAGTCATGCTTCTGAATCTGAGGTTGGTATGGGCCAAGCAGATAATGGAAGAAGCCCATCAAAAGCCAAGCTTGAAGCCATAATTCAGAGAACAGCAGAATTGGAAGAGAAACTACAGCAGGCAGAAACTGCACAAGCAGAATTGGAGATGGCTTTGGCTGAAAGCCAGGATCAGCTCGAGGCATCACAATGTCAGCTGATGGAAGCAGAGGAGAAGTTGGTAGGGCTGCAAAGGCAACTTGCTTTGGCTAATGAGTCAAAGCTAGCTGTTGAAGTAGAACTAGAGGTTGCAAATGCCAAAAGAAAGGCAGTGGAATCACAACTTGAAGCAGCTGAGGAAGAGGTTAAGACCGTTTGTAACAAGGTGGATTTATTAGAAATGGAGGTTGAACAAGAGTGTTCAGCATTAACCGAAGCTGCCATGAAATGCCAGAATTTGGAGGATGAGCTGTTGAAGAAGCGGGAAGCTGAGCTTCGGCGAGCTGCAAGGTCCACCGGGGAGTTGAAGATAAAACAGGTTTGGTTTTGATTTATTTATTTGTTTATCTTACTTTCATTTTATTTTCTGCACCATAATAGTTAAAATGGGGCAGGGATATATCCCTCTAGTTGGTGGTGCAGTATGGCCCACCACATGAGGTCAGCTGCATGTTCGTGGCCTGCTGCTTGCCATTTGCTGATACTAGTGGCGCCATCAAATGGTTGGGTTTTCAAATAGTGAACATAGTTTCACAATATGGATACAAGAACATGGAAATCCTTCTCGAACTGGGCCAAACCTATGTTTCAGTTCAGTTTCCATGACGCAGTGCCTAGTGTTTGATAATACAACCATCTTCCTTTGGTTGTTTCTAAGATGATCTGTTTAATAGCCTTATTTTTCTGCAGGACAAGGAGCTAGCTCTGGCTGCTGGAAAATTGGCAGACTGTCAGAAGACAATTGCTTCTCTTGGCAAGCAATTGAAATCACTGGCTACGCTGGAAGACTTCTTGCTTGATCCTGACGTGCCACAGCTCAATGGAGGATCACCGGTTCCAATAGGCAAAGAACTGAGAAAATCGTATTCTAGCTATGCATATTTGTCCAAGAAAGAAGTTGATTCTTCAGAAGCCATTGATGAATCTGTTCCCTTCCCAAATGGCGTGGACAATGATTCACCACCTTCATCTTCATCTTCATCCTCGTCAACAAATCATGCCTCTGAGAAAAGCCGAAATGGGCTGGCAAAACTATCGTCTCGAAGTAAAACCAGCAGTATTATAGAAATTCAATGAGAAAAGGAAAGCAAAACAGTTGAGTGCTGCTCATATTTGATATCAGTAAAAACCCATATGTAAATGGGTTGCTTGATTAGCTCATTGCTGTTTAATTGATTGGTAAGCAGTGAGGGGGTTTCGGAAATCACGGGCTAATCAATACAGGAAATGAGAATTCAACAAGGGGTTGAATGGTGAACATGACCCTCAATATACGTTCAATATTCAATTGGATGATTACCTTGATCTTTCAGGCACTCCCTCATCCTCAGATTTTCCGTCACAAAGATTGATTACATTCTAAGCACGAAAGTAATCTAGGTTGCTTTGGTCTGCAATTTGCTTGGTAATTGCGCATTGCTTCTAAACCTGATATCGCTCGTCCTGTCTTTCCAACTTCGTTCTGTGGAAATTGTTCTGTGAAAACCAGTTTAGTTATTGATGATTAATCAGTATTTAAAACGAAGAGGAGTGCCAATAAAAATCAGAACTATTTGTGGGGTGGTGACCGATCAGACCATATAACATTTAATCCTCCGACTTTCTATTGTTTAACGTCGACAACATACCAAGATTGAGATGGTTATTACGATAGATCCTAACAGGGTCATGTGCAATTTGCAGCGTTCATCTGTCTCTATGATGGTTCCGAGGGTTCCCCTTCAAGGTCTTTGGCCAGTTGATAGTTCATTTTGCTCTTTCCCCGAGTTACCTTGATACGAGGCAAACTCAAATGTTTATGATTGTTCAGTGTGAGGTTTAGGAGATTAATGACCTTTATTTTGTTTGTTAAATATGTAAAATGTACTTCTGTGCTTGTCGGAGCTCCAAGCAATTTGCAGTCACTGCACCAATTCTAAGAAGGGCAGTCTGGTGCAAGAAGCTCCCCCGTATGTAGGGTCTCAGGGGAAAGAATGGACCAGCGTGCAGCTTTACCTTATGTTTTTGCAAGTGTTTGTTTTCACGCCTTGAATCCATGGCGTCCAAATCACTCGGCAATAACTCAACCACTGCACCATAGTTGTGAGTGATGAATGGATCTTAACTTGTCTTTCAACCTTAATGAAAATAAATACGCTCTTTCCCGTCAGGATAAAGTGATTTAAGTAAATTTCTCTCAAACAAAGCTAACAATTGGTTCTATGGTGTAGTGGTTAGCACTCTGGACTTTGAATCCAGCGACCTGGGTTCGACTCCCGGTAGGACCTTTTTCTTTCTTTATGCTCCTTTTTTGTCTTCGGCTGATTCCCTTCTGAGGCTAAAACTAGATATACGTTTGGTTGTTTCAAGCTTAACGAGTGAAAATTGCGCACCCAGCTATGATGTACAGATGGGATCCCGTGGTTTAATGATCGTAACCGCTCACCTTCACAAATAGTCCAGTGCAGGGGAAAAAAAATAATCTTACTTTTTATTGTCTATTCAAGATGCACCTGGTAACTCCATACATCTAAGCTTTAAGTTGAGGGAAAATTTCGCTCTAAGGCTCATGTATAATTTAACAGACTCGTAAATTTTCTTGAACAATCTGTGTGTCCATTAAGAGTAGGGATGCATTAATAACAGCAGATAGAATGAACGGCCTAGATCATCTAACATTTTGTGTGGTACCTACCTTCCACCCGGAATTGCATTTGTAATCATCCAGTTTTCGTGCCTCAAGCAGCGTGTACATTTCATTTCCTGTCACAAAGATTCATCAATTTTGTATACATTTTGTTGTTCAAATTTGTTTTGCACCTCCTTGTGTTATGGAAATGTTTTTATCATATATTTATAGATTAGGCAAGTTGGAAAAGATTAGGAGAGATGGGAAGAAGCCGAATTACAAATGGTGCAGAAATCCTAATTTTTATTATAAGTCCTAATTTTATTGGACAGATAGTAAATGTGAAAGAGGTTCTCATATTTATTATATAAATTTCATTTTGGTTTGCTTCATTTAGATATAATATATTTGAATTTTGTTGATATATCTCTATTTTGAGATTTATTGATCATTAAATGCCTATTTTTAACCAAGTAAATTAGACCTCAAAGTGAGAGTCTGTCAAGACAACATGTGTCCTATTTGGTCTATGTAAGTGGTTATTCGATTTGGGACGTCACACACTCAGAGTTTTTGACTAGGCCTCAAAGTGAGGCTGTCTCTCAAGAAAACATGCGTCCCATTTAACCCAAGTACATAACTAGTGCATTTTACCATATAAAAGATAGTTTACCAAAGTCTGGAGATAAATGAGATATATAGCGTATAGGGAGCCTCACTCTATGACTCGGTTAAAGAGACTTAGTTTTGTCATTTCTCATTGTTTTACTAATCAAAGATAATTAACTAGCGTTTGAGGTGGTAGGCTGAGAGAGAACCTCACTTTGAGTCCTAATTAAAGAGCCTCAATTTAAATTAAGACACCTCTCTCTCTTTGGGATGTTAATTTTAGCTATTTAATACAAGTGTAAAGTGCAGGTGACATGTGATTGGTTAGAAAAAAGTTAAAGGCTAAAAAAGTTAAAGGAAATAGCTGCTTTTTACCTTTTTCCAACCAATCATATATCACCTACACTAAATAGTTGAAATTACCATATATATATGACACACACACACTAAAAACTTATATGATGCAATTGGTCTCATTACAATTGCATCATAGGCACACTAAAAAGTGGGTGACAAGTGCACTTTTTTCAAAAATTTCCACTGTCTATGCCATTCATTACATTTTCTTATCTCAAATCTCCTAGGTACTAAACCTCATATGCATTGAATATCTATAGGTTCTCCATTTAGGAATCTTTTGTCGTCTATTTTGGGGCATTTTTGTGCTATACTATCTATTTCTTTGGCTTGAAATGATTCAAAAATAGAGAGCCCATAGATATTCAATAAGGGCAACCCCGGTGCACTAAGCTCCCACCTATGTGGGGTCCAGGGAAGAGGCGGACTACATGGGCCTATAGTAGGTAGCCTTACCTTACATTTTGCAAGAGACTGATTCCATGCTTTGAACCATGACGACAACTTTTACCGTTGGGCCAAGGCTCCCCTTTCCTATAGATATTCAATATATATGAAAATTGGTACTAGGAGATTTGAGATGAGGCAAATTTAATGAATGATACAAATCATGGAAATATTTGAAAAAAGTGAGCTTGCTATTCACTTTTTACTACCCCTAAGAAACAACCGTGATGACACCAGTTGCATCGTATAATTCTCTCTGTTAGTGGATGAGAGTTGGCGTAGAACATCTAAACTAAGACCAAAATTGTACTAGCAAAATTCTCAGCTAAGAATCTTTGCCCCAACATAGATTGGTCTTGCATGGGAAGTGATAAACAGAGGCTCTTTAACCAAGCCTCAAACTTAGTCTTCCTCTCAACCTGCCATAATGAAACAAGAAAGGTTGTAAGATTTAATTAAATTAGAATGAGGACGCTTTTTGATACAATCAGGAGGGGCAAAGCTGGATTTTTCTTGAAAAAGTAGGTGATAATAGTTAATGGCAGTTTATTTCAGGAGCTTCCTTGGCACATACTGCACAAAATAGGAATGCATCAGCAATATTCTCCTTTGCTCACATAGTTGAACTCTCCTTGGGACAATTAGACAGCATATGCTAAGGTTCGATTTTCACGGCCACATCCTTTATGGCATGATTAAAAAATCTAGGGCCGTAGGACACTTTGGTTTTCAGCACCTTTGATATTGTCCAGTTCGCTAGTATCAGCTTCTTGTTGTTACTTCGGCAAATTAGAGTGAAGAGTATTGCAATTCAAATACCTCGATCCCTCAGCAGATGACTTGACAATGTGACTGCTGATTGTGTTCTGCAGTCCAGTCCAAAGTCCCCCAGAGAATAAACAATTTGATAAATTTTAACAGATAAACATGTTATGATCATCCAATAGAACTTTTTGTGTAAGCAGCCACGGGGATTTCTAGTCAAAAGGAAAGTAAACAAGTACATAGGCTAAGGAAAGCTCTATATAGATTAAAACAAGCCTCACGAGCATGGTACAGTAAGATTGAATCCTACTTACCCTAACAAGAAATTGGAGAGAAGATTGAATCTTACTTACCGGAACAAGAAATTGGAGGGAAGTTGTAGTGAACCAACTTTGCATGTTATGGAAGATCCAGAATGTGCCCAAAAGATGAATGACTCCACATCTACATTTGACATAGCGGTCGTTTTGGCAGATTATCATGTACAGCAACAGACCGGCTTTCACAGCAATCACAATAACAAACAGCTAATACGTTAATGTATCTCTTTTGCAGAACAAATTGTCATAAACTGTTTACATTTACAAAACAAATGTACAACTAGTAATAATTCTGAGGAAAAAAATATAAATAGATTTGCGCCCAGTTAAATTGAAATCAAGTGGGCAAATATATTCATTTTTTCTACTCCCGACGATTCTGCTGAGTCTTCTCACGCCTGTAGGCTTTGTAGAGATCTAAGCCAAGAAATACATTGATCAAGTTCATTCCAGTCATGCCGAGAAAGGCAAGAGGGAGTTCGATGCCACTTCCGAACTTGGAAGCATCTTTGATCAGTTTACATGTAATGAAAATGTGGCATCCCAGCCTTGCAAGTGTGAACGTCACCCAATTCATCAGCCATTCGGCTTTAACAATTTTGCTCCTTGCATCTCGAACTCCTGCCATCCTCCGTACTTTTCTTACGTGGAGAAAGATAGAATGCAACTGCATATCAAATAACAGTGCCCAGGTGTTGATATAGAAAGTACTTTCTTTGAAACAGAGCAAAAATAGTTCTAATATAAATCATACTGTGAATGAGTGCACAACGGAATCCTGTGTTTATTAGCTATATGCTCGGTGTAGGAAACACTTAGCCAACCAGTGTCCCATGTCTATTGCCCGTTGATCCTAACAGGCTTACTGATGGCCTAAACTGCGTGCTTCTAAAGTAGAATTCAATGGCTTATGAACAATGGCCATATCCCAAAACCCATCCGTCAGGGAAAGATACAGCCCTCCAAAGAATCTACCAGCACACCGATTGCACACCAAGTTTAGAGAGGAAATTTTACACACAGTATCAAAACCTCATGCAGGAGGCAAAATGCACATATAAATTGGAGAGCACAGGAAAAACATAACCATCTGTATCACTATACGCCAGCATGCCTTCTAATCAAGTAATGAGAGAATCTAGAAACTAAAACTATTTTTGCAACAACTGTGACAGGTAGCCATCTGTCCATTATGGGTACTCAATTTCAATGTTAACGGGTTAAATTGTAGCGCTTTTTTTTTAATGCGGTCCAAATTGTAGTATAAATAAGAGAAAAGAACACATTATTAGGCATGCAAAAAAATGGAGTTACAAGTGAATTTCAATGGTACCTCGCAAATGAGAGTGAGAATAAGGTAGTTGATAGTGACATTTCGATATAGAGCCAGTGTAAAGCACACCAGCAATATTAGATGGTGTACGAGTATAGAAGGAATCCAACCACTGTATAGACGGTAGAGGAGCATGTCCCATTGATCATATGCAAAGTAGCCACATGAAAAGCATAGGGCTGGGTATGCGCCAGGCCAGGTGCCACCAAACAACTGTGCATGCTCAAACATCTCGCTGAGGCTGCTGCTATTCATCCATTGATTGATGAGAATAAGAACCACTGTTTGAAATCAACACATACAAAGTTTAAGATTAAGGGGAGAGAAGTCCAAAATGCTACTGCACAACATTTAACAAAATTCAACTATTTGGTATCCATGATTTGATAATATGAATAGATTGCTATAGTTCCTGGCAATTGCCTCTAAACGGGAAAGCAACTGCACTAGTTAATTACATGATTAATGGTCCTTCAGGAAAGGACCTTAGCAGATTCCAGAGGACTCAAACTTTTAAGTTGAAGCCATAGATTAAGAATTAATTCACACCATTGGCTTAACCAAGTTACAGAAAGGAATTTCGGTATGTGCTATGTAACCCAACACAATCTAGTCTGCTTCTAGTCCAAAGATATTGCATCTTCCCCATTTCCATGAGAATTGGGCGCAGGGTGTCACATCTCACATGTATATATTTGATATAATCTGAAACCAAATAAGAAAGCTTATGGCCCAAAGCCCGAGAGCATCAATATTAAAGCTTAGAAGATTACAAACCATAAAGAAGACCCTCAAATAGCAAGTAATTGTTTCTGTAAGGGTTAAGGAGCCATTTTGTGAGAGAGGATTATTCCTTTCTTCTAAGCAAAGAAGTTCCGTGAAAGATGTATCAACATAAACAAATCAATCTAAAAAGCAGAAAAAATATCTCCCATGAAAGATTCAGCAACACACTCGCACTTACCTATTCTCCTTGACAAAAAAGTGCCCTGCAAAGTTTCATCCATGAAAATGACAAAAAGAGAAACAACCAGTGCCATAATAGATTCAAAAAGACACGTACTGGCAAATGCTCCTTTATATGCATGAAACACAAAAGAAAAAAGCCATGAAAGAAAACATGACAAGCAGCAACATCAGGACTCTGTTTCATGGAAGAGTGGGATAATAGCCTTTCAATTGTATGCAGAACATTGACCAATAACATGAAACAAATGCCGAAAAGGGCAAACTAGGATGGACTAAGTTGGTCAAGTTGGCATTCTGTCTAACATAGTATTGACGAAAGGTCAAACATCTACAGAATGCTTGGAGCTCCATGCATTGCAAATCTAGCATCAGCAGTTACAATGACAGCTTGTACAAGTTCACAGCCAGTTGCATTCAGGTTTGTTATATCTGACGACAATGAGAGCATAGCTACCTGAAGCACTCAACATTCTCTTTTTCTTCTTTTGAAATCGTCCTAGCATTCTACAGCTGTCAACCACATAATTCGACACAATTTGTGGGCTTTGGATGATCATAATGGGAGTTATGGATGATAAGTAGACTTCTTTTATGTCTCAAAGCGAAAAGCAATGTGACAAGCTCATTTTGATCTTCTAATTCATCCTTTGTGGATTACAATAAGAAGTCGTGTAGTAAGCTCATTTCAAAATTCTACTCATAAATTAGTGAGGTCAAGAAATTAATCAATTCCTCATCTTCTTCAATTTCTTTCACATATCCCTCTCGGATAAAGTATATTACAAGAAATCATTAAACAGCCTCTTACCCTTGGTGTCACATGTTTCCTGGTCATTCCACTTTTGGTCCCTAAGGAAGAAAACATTTGTAAAGGAAGAGAGAGGAATGTTGTACCTTGGAGTCCAAAGAAAGGTTTACAAGCATTGATTGACTGTACGACATCCACCCAATCACATCGTATGAGGATGTTTGGATAATTTATCAGTTCTAAAGTTGTCAAACATTTTCATTAACATAGGTTGGACTCTAAAGAAAGCCAATCACCACTGAGCAATCAGATGCCAACCATCCTTGCTGAGTTTGTTTCTGAGGAAAGCAGAATGTTCTAGAATACTAGAACCTTCATGTTCATTATTCAAAGCTCAAACACGATTTCAAATGTATATATGGTTCCAGAGTTCGACTGCTGACAAAATTGAGGGCACAAAGCTCTAAGCTAGTGCAAAGTACAAACATACTGGAGGTATTCTTACAGAGGAAAAACCCCATGTAGTAGATAGTGAACTTTCACCAATAACTGAGTACTTTATAAAGAGTATAGTATGCAATACGGGCTCTACAATAGAAATGCAGATCAAAACAATATGGCACTAAATATTTCACTTAACAAAAGACTCATGAAATCTGACATGCTTAAGACTGCTAGCTCCTCCAATATCAATCTAAGCCGATCTAGATAGGACAGTCATCTTAATCTCGCCTTAAGCCTTTAATAGTTTCATCCGAAAATTTTCTTCCTGCTGGATGGTTTACGAGGGTACAACATAAATTGAAGGTAACAAAATCGCTCCTTGATGGATTCCCTACTAGAACTAAATAACATCTAGAAAAAGTAATTGACAGGGAAGAAAGCCATTAATTGCCACTTTTATCGGGTTCATTGCTACTATACATTTCTCTTTTAATTACTGTCGTAATTTGAGCTAACAGATCCCAATCTTATATTCAGGAAAAAAATATTCCATGTCCAACAGACATGGAGTATTCATCATAAGAAACGCCCAAACCAGAAAAATGAAAAAACATCGGCTTCCAAAACCTACCGTGCCATAACTCCTTAGGCTCAAACATCCAACAGAAACACGATCGATTCCACAAGCCCAAATTAACACAAACTCATAGTTCCTCAAAAAACCCATCTGAGAAAAGTTACATTCAGGAAGCATACATGACGGAAACACAGTTCCCACAACAAAAAGAAGCCAATTAATACATACCAATAAAACCGATAAACCAAACTCATTAACATAAACAGAAATCCAGAAAATCAAACAAGGAAAAACGACAGAAGAAGAAGAAGAGAAATGCAACGAAACGAAGGAGAGACTAACCTGAAGCAGAAGTAATGGAGGAATGAAGCAAAGAAACACTGGTATTAACAAAGAGAGGGTCTCTAGAGAGAGAATATCGGATGACCCAGTTGGCTGCTTGGTAGAAACAGCAACCTGCAACGATGGCAACAAGTTCTCCTCTCCTGTTGAAGATTATCTCGAAAAGAACCGAAACAAACCATAATAGAAGCGTCGCCACGAAGAAAATTGCTGTATTTTGGGTTCCTCTTGCCATTTTTATATCAAAATAGTAGAAACATTCTCTTCTTCTTCTTCATTTTTCTGGGTCACCGCTTGCTTGCCCGTTCATCAAAGCAGCTCCTGGTTGTCGCTTATTGCTTTCCCGAAACATAAACATAAAAAATTCAGAATTTCCTACATTCTAGAAAGAGAATTGTATTCTACCTATTCATGGCCCCCGGCAATTTCCGCGTGCGGGGCCACTAAAATCGGACGGTTGCTATCGTGGGTTGCCTATTTATGATGATTTCATGAGGTGTAAAGAGCAGAAGTCAGAACGTTACGCCATCCCCGGATCCTTCTTGCCAGTTCTGACAGTGTAATCCGACCTTGATCTATTATACTATCTCATGCGTGTGTTATTAAGTGTTTAATTTTGGCTAAAAACTTTCTAGTTTAGTATTTAATTAGACTATCTAATTTATTAATTTGATAATTTTTTAGATAAATTATAAAAACTCGTTCAAATTGACCATCCAACCGTAAATTGTTAAAATTAACTGGCAGATGATCAATTGAGCTAAGTGGATGCTTAATGTATGGTTTAGATAACTGTAATCTAGTCTTTGGTTTTGCAGATCAATTAAAGAAGAGTTGGATGGCTTAGAGTTAATTTCAATGGTACAGAGCAGTTTGAAAATCAATAAGGCAAGGGATGAAAGATTCCTAAAAGAATAAGGTTTCCTAATGGAAGAGGAGTCTTAATGTGAAAAAAGAGAAAATTTTCTAATAGAAAACTAAATCTTAAAAGAAAGAGTCGAGGAAAATTATGAGGTGGAAAGTTTATAAAGAGTTTTTGGAAGTTTATGGAGTGAGAGAGTTTTTGGAAGTTTGGTGTTTGGGTTCCTTCCTTTAGTGTCCTTTCCCTTGATTGCCATCATTTTGTTTTTTTTTTTCGTTCTGTTGGTTGTTGTGCTTGTCTTCCACTTCTCTCCTTTCTCTATTCTGAATTTACGCAAAGCATAATTTCTCTTTCCTTTTTCCAATTCATCGCATCAGCTTCTATTTCAGCACCAGCCTAATCCGTTTCTCACTTCCACACCAAATCTCCAGCATAGTTGTTCACCATCAACTTCCCTTGTCCAGCACTGTTCATCACGTCAATCTCCATCACTACCCATCAACCGTTGTTTTTCCCTTCTTCTCTACCCAGCCTGCCTCCTTCTCTCACTCCCAATCCCCCTTCGATCACCATCTAAATCACTCCCATCAGACCCAAATCACCAGCCATCCCATCTCACGCATTCATCTCATTTTTTTTCTGCCTAGGCTCGTTTGTCAATTAATTTTAATTTTAAATAATTAAATTTTATTAAAAACTTCAAAATCTTAAAGTGTGTTCTTGTGGGATCGATCCATACTTGCAATAGTTATATCATAATAGCCCATGCACTTGTGGAAAACATCAACACGTGTAGATTAGTACATGAATTTGAAGCAGTTCTAGGTCAATATGAGCCCCAATGAGAGTGAAAGAAATTTGTAATCGGCCATTTTCCTACGTTTCCAGGAGATCAATGGATTTCATCATCATCCCTCTCCCTCTTGACAAACTTACTCCATATGAAAATCTATGCACTCAGCTCTACGCCCAGACCCATTTAAGAATGAGGATGAAATAAGTGCTCACAGAGGCCCGCCCGGGTTCGCAACCATCTTCCCCACTGCCTCGTCCACGTCTTGTACCCTCATAGTCTTCTCCATTATTATAATGCGAGAGGAACAACAAATCTAAGGGAACATTTGCATATTATTTATGTCAGGTGCACTTTACTTGCCTTTTTTATAAATTTAAACCATTTTCAGTGTTTAGAAGGGGTTTAGATAGATTAAGTATCTAATTTCACGTTATTAAATACTTTATCCTGACAAGAGACATAAAGAACACTTGCAAATGCGCACTTGGATTTATCATTTATTCCTCTAGAAAGAGAAAGAATGTGACATACAAAGGGTATGTAAATTGAGAATTGCCTTAAATAAATCTTGGATTAAATGGATAGAGCCACCAACTTGTGTTGATATTTTCACGCATCTCTTTACCCTGAAAAGCAAAGGAATGTGTTATGTAGAAACTAAAATTAAAATATCATCATGAACATACACAACACAATAGATTTATGTGGTTCAGCCAATATGGCCTACATCCATGAAAAAAGGGGGAATATGATTTTCACTATAAGGAGGCGATTATAGGGATGCCTTCAACACTATCTCTGGCTCCTATTTATAGAAGTTCAGAGGAAGGCTTGATCGTTTCTATATTAACTCAAACTCTATCTGATCATCCTTATCAAACATTCTTATCCTTATCTGATCATTCTTATCTAACGTCCTTATTTGATTATCCTTATCTAACATCCTGATCTAACATTCTTATCCTTATGTGATCATCCTTGTTTGATTAGGCTTCATGCTGATTAATCCTTATCCTGATTGATCTTCATCTTGATTAATCCTTATCCTAATTGAGCTTTATCTTGATTAATCCTTATCCTAATTGATCTTCATCCTGATTAATCCTTATCCGATTTTGGGAAGTTCACTGACTTTTTTAAATGGGGATAGACTGTATCAATTCTCCCCCTCCATCCTTATGTCATACTTTTCTAGTCTAAGTTCATGCCTACTATGTTTCTACATAAGACTAGTTTCTCATATGTTACGACCATGGTTAGCATGTCTGCAGGATTCTCATCAGTGTGAATATTTTTCAGTTTTAACATTTGTTCTTCTGTCACCTCTTGTATCCAGTGATACCGTATGTCAATGTGTTTTATGCGTGCATGATACATTGAGTTCCTAATCAAGTTTAGAGCACTCTAATTGTCATAATTTATCTTATACTCTTCTTTCATGATATCGAGTTCCTGAAGAAACCACTTTATCCATAGCATTTCCTTGCCTGCTTCAGTTATGGCAATATACTTAGCTTCTGTTGTCCATAGAGCCACACACTTTTGCAATTTAGACTGCCAAGATACAACTCCCCTTACAAAAGTAAAAAGAAATCCTGATATTGACTTTCTTCTATCAAGATCTCATATCATTGCAGTGTATGTGAATCCTTCTAGGATTGTCTTTGTACTTCCAAAACACAAGCACAATTTAGATGTACCCTTTATGTACCTCAGTATCCACTTCACAACTTTTGAATGATCTTTGCCTGGGTTGGATAGAAACCTACTCACGACACCTACTGTTGAGTTTTTCGCACATGCACGGGCTATTGTAGTATAGCTAATACAAGAACGGGTTGATCCCACAAGAACTTGACTTGAAAAGTTGGAGTTTATATAGAATTTAAATTACAAAAATAACAAAAATAAAATTCAAATTGATTAACTAACCCATGAGTACATTGTTATGAATTTAAATAACAAGAAATGAAACACAATTGCAATTTAACTTCAACTTTCCTGACTATTATGTCGCACAGCAGATTACAATATGTGCTATTTAATAAAAGGACAAAATAAACTAAATAAGCAGTCCTTGATTACACAGTCCTCGGATAGGCAAAACAGGGATAACATAAAACTGAATTAGAAACAAGATACAACTGTAATTAAAATGGTGACAAAACCGTACTTATCTTTAAAGATTAATGGGTAAAAACATAAATTTTTTGTTTTTAAGTTTTTTACAAAGTAAAACCAAATGTGATGGAGATGATGCCAGTGGAAGGTGAAATTGATGAAATCAGAGGGGAAATGAGAGGAGTTGAAGAGAAGAAGAAGAGGGAGAGAGGCATAGAGGAAATGGGGGAACTAGAGGAAACCCAAGTCAGATTTTCTCCTTTGTTTTGGCCAGAACTAGTGGAGCAAGGGCAGATTGATGAGATCACTGGCAACAAAGCGATGACATATAGAGGAGATGGTGACTGGCGCTGCCTACCAATCGGACTGCGGTGGTCAGAATGGAGAGAGCAACACAGGGGGGAGGAAACATAAGTGATTGCTTACCAGGATTGTGCAATCCTATGCTTGCCGATGGTGGTTGCGTGTCAAGCAGACATATTGAGGGATAGCAGACAGGGAATGAGAAGGACAGGAGAGATTAGGGAGGTAGGCATTGAAGAGGAAGCAGATAGAGAGATTGGGTAAAAGAAAAGAAGAGAGGTGGAGCAGAGAGACAAAGAAGAGAGAAAATAGTAGAGAAGGAGATGGATTTGACGGAGCCCCTCTCGACTGGTTTGGGGTTCTCACGGTGAAGAAAAACCTAGAGAGAGATGGGGTAGATAGCATGGGAAACAGGAGAGGTGAGCGAGGAACAGTCCTCCCACCTCCCTCGTGAAGAGAAAACCAAAGATGAAGAAGAGAGAGATGAGAGGCAAAGAGTTGGCAGTTATTCTGCCTCTCTTTGTGAAGAGGAAGAGAAGAGGCAGATGATGGCAAGTATTGGGCTCTACCAACTCTTGCTAAGTGGTACTAGGCTCTACTAGGCAAAGCTGTCAGGTGCTATTTGGTGTGTTGATGCCAGCAGACAGAGGAGAAGAGATCAATTGGTGAGGAGGGAGAGATAGCAAAGATAAGAGAGGGATGGAGAGTACAAGATAGAAAGAAACAAAGGGAGAGAGTAAAACAAAGAAGGGGGCTTGGTGCGGGCGTCTAGACAAAGGAAGCAGAGCAAGTGATAAAGACTGAGGGGGAGAAGGGAGAAGACGGGGAAGAGAAAGAAACAAAGAAGGGGAGAACATAAGAGAGAAAAGGAGAGGCAAAGAGGAACAGTCCTTCTGTCTCTCTTCGTGAAGGGGAAGGAAAGAGAAACCCTGTTAGGTCTATCTGTTAGGTGGAACAGGATAGATGGAGCCAAGGGAGAGAGAGAGGAGAAGAGATGGATGCGGTGTTGGGCAATGAAGAAAACAAGGAGAGAAAAAGAAGGAATAAGAGAGGCAGAGAGGAACAATCCTTCCACCTCTCTCCGTGAAGAGGGAACAAAGCTGAAGAAGAGTATATGGGAAGTGAGAAAAGAAGAGGAGGGGGAATAGAAAGGCGGAGAGGAATGGCCCTTCAACCTCTCTCCTTGACGAGTCAAAGAAGAATAAGTTGGTAGGTAGATGTCCTTTTATAATAGGAACTCAAAAAATATTCTTTTTGGGTTTCCCATGCTTGCCCATTCCTAGGGTTTTCCTTCCATTTGATATTGTTTGTCATGTGATGTCTACCATACAGTGGCTACCATGTCATGTCTGTCATGTGGTGACTATCATTCCTCCAATGATTAAATTTGCCGCCTTTCCTTGTGAAGTGGGGCCCATCAGATTTGATACCATCAGGTCGATCTGAGTCATCCAAAGTTATTTTAATTTATTTGTAAAACAAAAGACTAAATTAAAATCATCTACACAATTCATTATCCATTTAATTATCTCTAATGGTCATTTGACCATTAAATCTTTAGATTAATAGTTGGCTGATCAATTGAGCTATAATCAATCTAAAATTGACAAATTGATCAGTTATATAACCTAATCAAATGCTAATCTAGGGATATTTTAATAAAACTTGAACACTTAACACCTACTGCATGGGCTATATCCATCATTGTACACACCATTGTATACATTAGACTCTCAACTGCTGATGAGTAAAGAATCACAGCGATTCTGTTTATCTCCTGTGTTGTTGAGGGACATGTCTGTTTTCTCAATTTGAAATGATTAGCAAGTGAAGTGTTAACTAACTTGGCGCTTTCCAGTTGAACTGCTTAATTACTCATTCAATGTATTTTTCCTATGACAGCCACAACTTTCTTGCTTTTCTGTTACGTGTGATTTTCAAATAAAGATCTGTTAAGTTGCTTCTAAGTCCTTTATATCAAAAGACTTAGATAGCTCCCTTCTCAATTTGCTAATCATAGTTGTATTCTAACCAACTATTAGCATATAATCTACATAAAGTAGGAGAAGGATAAATTTACCCTCAGGTAGTCTCTGCACGTGTACACACTAATCTACAACCATCCTTTTGAAACCTTGACTTATCGTAAATGAGTCAAACTTCGTGTACCACTGCCTTGGCACTTGCTTAAGATCATATAGACTTTTTTTCAACTTGCACAGCATATGCTTCTACCCTTCAACTTTGAAATCCTCTAGTTATTCTGTGTATATCTCTTCTTCTAAATCTCCATGTAGAAAAGCTATCTTTACATCCATCTGCCCAAGCTCCAGGTTTTGTCTTGCCACTAGTCCAAGTATGATCCTGATTGATGTCATCTTCACTACCTGTGAGAAGAGCTCGTCAAAGTCAATTTCTTTCATATGCTCGAAGCTTTGATGACCAATCGTGCGTTGTACTTGACTAGTTATCCGTTGCTGCCTCTTTTCAGATTGAAGACCCACTTGTTCTTCAATGCTCTTTTTTCCTTGGGAAGTTTCACTAGATCATATGCCTTATTTTTCTTTAGGAAAGCTAATTTCCTCTTGCATTGCTTACACCCGTTTGCCTTATCTATTTGTGAAAGGGCTTGCTGAAAACTCTCTAGTTCCCCCTCATCAGTGAGCACAATATACTATGATTCTGAATATTTTTGTGATGGAGTCAAAATATGACCTCTTATTGACATCTTTAGCTAAGGCTCCACTTTTGGCTAAGAAGTTGATCCACTATCTGATGTTCCTACACTATCTGGTGTAGGGGGTTTATGCTCCCCTACTCAAGTTCTTCTGCCTCTTCTTCAACTTCAGGCACACCTTCCTAGTCAACCTATCTAGGGGCAGAATTAGGTATTAGATATGGAGCACTGACATCTTCTTTATTAGTCTTTCTTAATTCTTCATAAAACTAATTCTCTTGAAACACTACATCTCTATTTCGGATGATCCTTCTCACTTTAAGGTCCCACAATCTATATCCAAATTCTTCATCTCCATATCCAATGAAGATACAAGGAGTGGTCTTCAAGTCTAGTTTCTATTTCATCTCCCTAGATACATGTGCAAAAGCTTTACACCCAAATATCTTCAGATGCGAATAGGTCACCTTCTTTCCAGTCCACTTTTTTATTGGGACTCCAAACTCTATTGGTGTTGACGGTGATTTATTGTTCAGGTAGCAGATGGTTCTCACAACTTCACCTAAGAATGGCTTAGGTAGGTTAGCAATACTAAGCATGCATCTTACTCTCTCCACAATTGTTCAGTTCATTCTTTCAGCTACTCTATTATTTTGCTGTGGGGTATATGGAATTGTCTTCTTGTGTCGAATGCCTTGCACTACTTAATATGCCTTAAAATCCTTTGAAGTGTGTTCTCCTCCATTGTCTATTCTGAGATACTTCAGTTTCTTTCCAGTTTGTCATTCCACCATCGTGTGGAATCTCTTAAAGTGTTTGAATACCTGGTCCTTATTTTTTACAAAGTATATCCCTACCCTCATAGATGCATCATCTATAAAGGTTACAAAATATTTGTTCCCTCCTTGTGACTCTACTTTCATGGGACAACATACATTCGAGTACACCAAACTCAAAAGTTGCTTTCTTTTATTGCTAGAAGAAGACAAAGTGCCTCCATGTTACTTGCCACACAAACAGTAATTACACATATTGAGAGTTATACCTTTGGTTGCTTCTTTGCGAGTGTAAATAACCCTTTCTCTCCCATGTGACCGAGTCTTTTGTGCCACAGGTTTGGTGATGCCTCATCTTCCACTATGTTAAGACTATCTCTGCATATCCTCATGTGGGTCTTGTACAGTGTGCAACAAATATGTCCTTTTGTTAAGATCATCACGCCTACATTCCAGTACACCAAACTCAAAAGTTGCTTTCTTTTATTGCTAGAAGAAGACAAAGTGACTCCATGTTACTTGCCAAACAAACAGTAATTACACATATTGAGAGTTATACCTTTGGTTGCTTCTTTGTGAGGGTGAATAACCCTTTCTCTCCTATGTGACCGAGTCTTTTGTGCCACAGGTTTGGTGATGCCTCATCTTCCACTACGTTAAGACTATCTCTGCATATCCTCGTGTGGGTCTTGTACAGTGTGCAACAAATATGTCCTTTTGTTAAGATCATCACGCCTTTCATCAATTTCCAGGTATTGTTGCCAAAGTAATTAGAGTAGCCTTGTTTGTTAAGAGCTGGGATTGAGATCAAGTTCAACTTGAGTTTCTGTATATGACACACCTCCTTTAGCACCATTGTGCAGCATATGTTTGTCTTTATTTGCACATCACTGATCCTAATTATTCTTAAGGAACTGTCATTCCCCATCTTTACAGTGCTAAAGTCTCATTCTTTGTAGGTGATGAAGAAGTCCTTGTGTGGAGTAACATGGTAGGAAGCTGCCATGTCTATCACCCATTGTGAAAATCCTAATTTTTTTTAGAATTATTTAGAATTTTTACAAAAATCGAAGTAGAATATTATATTTAATATAATATTAATTTTTATAAAAAAGAATCAAGTATTGAAACATAGATATTTAGAAACATTTATTGAAAATTGGTCAAAATGACTATAAACACGCTGAAATTTGAGCTTAGGTAAAAAATTCATACTTTCTGTAATTTTTGTGAGTTTATATTTACCTATAGGGGTAAAATGGTCATTTCACTTTGTGTGGGGTTCACAAAAGTTGGTTGAGCTGGGGAGGCAGCCACTACAAGGAAAACCAATGATAAAGAATAAAATGATGAGGAATATGATTTTAATTTTATAAGAAAAGTGAAAAATCATTTAAAATAAAAATAATAAAAATAATTCAAAAATAGCCTTATAAATACCCCTCCCACTATTCGCATGAAATTCCAGATCCCTAGACTCTCTCCCTCTCTCTTTCCTTTTTCTTTTCTTTTCTTTTTCTCTCTCCTCTCTTTCTAGCAGAAGTTGCGGTCCCCACATGGGCTTGGCCCCAAGAACTAGCTTGTCCTAAGCTGGCACGTTAGAGGACCCGCCTTCCACCCGACCCTTGTGACAAACAGCTTGCTAGGGTTTTCCCCCAACCTAACAATGCCTCCACGGATCTCCCATCTTCGGCATCGAAAACAGGACTGAATTGGGAATTCAATTCCCCCCGTTCCCCTCTCCATTTCCCCTCTCCCCGCTTTTTCCCTGGCACCGGTAAACAACCCCAGCGGCAAAAGAATTATAAAAACCCTAGTCGTCCAGCTAGGGCTTCAAAATCTGACAAGAAACTCTCTTCTCCAGCTCTCCTCTCTGCTTCAAATGGGATCCAAGTATGTTCCCTTCGTTTCCCCTCTATTTTCAGGCCAAATCACCGTTGAATTTGGTTCACCGGTGAACTATAATTCGGTGACCTAAATCGGAACACTAGTAAATCAATAAGATTTGGGATTTCTAAACTGTTAGATTGATTCAAAGGGTCCCAAAACCTCAGGGTATGAAATATGGGCCCTTAACGTGGTCAGATATGGGAGATCTGGAAAAGAGCTGATTTGACGGTCCAGATCAGACCATCGCAGCTATCCTAGGTCACCCCTCCCTGTACACTGGCAATCACCAGTAATGGGGGTGGGCCACTGATTGACCAGTCGATTCGGGTAACCCAGATTGAATCTGGGCCCCTTGTTTTGATCTGAAAACTTAAAAATCTAATTCAAAACTCATTTTAACTCCAAATCAAGATCGAAAATAAGCTCTGGATTTCTGGTGAAAAATAGAATCTAATGAAAACATAAAATTTAGGTTTCATTCACTGTAAAATTCTATAAATTACAAAAAGTGGTACTAATTTCCAAGTCTAGTCAAATCTGGCATGATCAGACTTTGGATTTCTAATCCATCAGTGATTTAGTGATGAGGTAATATGGAATCAAAAGTTTGATGTGCCTGAACTAGGATGAATTAAGAAATTTAACTTTAATGGAGGAGAAATCTTAAAAATTATCATGGATCTACTTGATCTGACCATGAAAATTAGTTTAAATGATGATCTAAAGTTAAGATCATATGAATTGATAAGCATGGTAAGGCTAATTTTGGATATATTGAGATCTATGCCCTTAATTTTGATAAAATGACTTAAAATCTTCATGATCGATTGGATCAAGAAAGATTAGATCATATGAAGAGATGCATCAATGATCTATGGATGATATCACATTAAGAGAATATGATAGATCTGAATAAAAATGAAAGATCAAGATCTAAATCCTTAATGGGATGAAAAATGAATAGAAATCAAAATATGATCATGGGATCAAAATGGACAAATAAGATATATTCAAATGAGCATGTGAGTTATTATATTCTATTATAAATGTTCTTTGAATTGCTTGGTAAGTTTAATTGTTAAATTTATTTATTTAAACTTTAATATTCATGTTATGTAAATTACATGAAAAATATAATTAAATAAAAATAGATATTGATGGACATTGACAATAAATAGAGGACATAGACTTAATAATAGTAATGACTATAGTTAGTATGACAATATAAGGAATATCATTGGCCCAAATTAAGAGAACAATAAACCTCATGAATGACATTTTAAATGTCCATGGATTTAATTAGAATCAAATAGTAAGAGTACTTAGGGTTTAATGCTCGTAGGAATCTTATGAAAGTTGAGCTAAGATCACCCCAGTAAATACTCAACATGGTGGTTAAGGGGGTTCTCTAATAGAGTCTCGCTCTTCTCCCACCTTTTGGTGACATTTGTGAGGTCTAAATGCCTCCTTACATGATGATTGAATTAACCACTATGTGAGCAGCTTTTAACTGGTAAGCCTTAATCAATTCTGAAATAAAGAGGAGCTGTCTAGTGTTAGGAAAGAAATAAACTATCTTCAACCAGTAAGACATTAACTGGTTGAATAATAATAAGATCATAAAAGGATAGTAAACTATCTAATCCTAATAAAAATGGTATTTAAGATAATCAAAGATCAAATAAAATCCATAAGGAGATCTTGAATGATCAAGAATAATAAAAAACATAATATTATGTTAGTATGTATGTTTTTGAATGAGTATGAATATAAATCAATAGATTACACCTTGATCAATATGATCCAAGAAAAAAGATGCAAATAATCTTATGTAAGGATGATAAAAAAAACAACAACTAGAAAGTATAAATGAGTTGAGGAATGACTGTATATATATATGATTTGACAGATATATGAAGGATATGATGATTAAGATCAATGAGAAGGTAGATTGTTGAAAGTAAAAGTAGGAGGACCTTAAAAATATATTCAATGTAGAAGATACATGTATTTTACACATGATTTTATCTTAATAACTATAAATTGATTATAATTGCCTTAGAATTGTTTATGAATAAACAAATGATGTTGAAATGAATACAAAGGAATTGATTAAGTAATTATGAAATCACTTAATGGGTAGAATGAGAGAATTTGAACTATATAAGTTAGGCCCCCAAATCTTAAGGAAATAAGTTATAGGCATGTCCTATTATAACCATACACACAGTCTGTAAGTATAAAATATTATTTTCCATACAAGCATAGAGGCTTGTGGTTTTGTTTTAAGATAGGCTTATGTCTGGGGATGCCAATGCTAAGAGAGTTATGAGGGTTTGGTCACCCGCTCTTCGAAACTAATTATGATGATGATATCGTGCCCAAAGAAAGGCAAAATGTCGGGTGGGGCAATTATGGGAAGGCCACTACTTTAACAGTTATGGTTCCTCCCATATGAACATGAATCTGTATTTTCTTCCGTGGTATCAGTGGAGTATTAAGCAGTTATCTGGGGGTGCTGTACAAATTGAGATTGCAAGCATGGTAGTCCTTTGATTATTTTGCATTATAATGCAATTGAGATATGACATAATGAGATGCCTTATGTTATGGCATGATGAGATGTCTTATTTTATGGCATGATGAGATGCTAGTAAAAATTATTACCAATGTTGTATTGGAGGATGATTCCCAATACAGTATGATTATATATTAACACCTAGTGTTAATATTGAAATCAGTTTGGAAATGAGATATTATTGATGATATTGACTATATTCACGATTTTCAATGGTTTTATTTCTATGTAATATATACATATATTTCATATGAGTGAAAGATAAAATGGTTATCTAACTGTATAAATTGATTTATATCATGGATATAATGAACTGTTGATTTTGAGATATATTGAATATATTTCTTAAATCCCCTATTAAGCATAGCTTGCTGAGATATTGTAAATGTTTGAATGTTTACAATATCTCAGATACAGTTAAGGAAGATTGAAAGCTCAAGACTTAAGGATAATCATTACTAAATTACTACTCAGGTTATTTACTTTGAGGAAGATTGTATTTATTGTGTTGTAATTTGGATTGTAATAATTGAACAAGGTATGTAATGACTACCAGGGCTGTGTATGTGACTCACTAGATTGATCTTGATTTTAATAAAAGTATTTATATTGATATTCAATAGAAATTTTATTTTATGCAAAAATCTATGTAAGATAAGTAATTTGAGGTGGCACTTGATTTTGTGACAAATCAATTTCAAAGAAAATATGTTTTCGCAGTTTGAATTTTAAAAAAATTTCAAATTCAAGGCCCTACCTTTGTAAATATTTATAAAAATGTGTTTTAAAAACCCAAGTTGTCACACCCACTCTGCTTCACCCTTGGCCACATGCAGGCACGATTCATCCTTAATAGTGAGCACTGCTATGTCCTAAGCAATGTGACGAGTGTTTTACCATTATCCTCCTTTGATTTGCTTTGTCCCATCTCCCTCTTGAGTTTTCAACAATCCTTCTTCATATGACCTAGAATATTGCAGTGGAAGGACTTGAATTGTCCTCTGGGTTGACTCTTTGATATGTCTTAAGTTTGTGATCTCCCCCTGTGTCTGCTCCTACTCCTCCCCTTGTGCTTATCTCTCTCACTATGCTTATTTTCTATTACCAGGGCATATGTTTGGTCTGTACTAGTTTCTTTTCTTCTAGCCTCCTCACTAAATAGGGCATCATTGACCATAGCTATGGTCAATTTTCCTTCTGAAGTTGAGTTGCTGATAGAGATTACCAGTATCTCCTACCTTTCTGGTAGTAAACTTAGCAGCAGTAGGGCCTCCCATTCATCTCCTAGTTATAGCGCTACTAATCCTAATTGATTTACCAAATTTTGGAATTCACTAATATATTCAGCTACTGTCCTTCCGCTCCTTAGTTTGAGTTTTATAAGCCTTTTCATTAGCAATGCCTTATTTCAAGTGGTCTTAACCTAATATATATTCTCTAACTTTTTTCAGAGAATATAGGTATTTTGTTCTTGAGCCACATAGTGAAATACGCTATGGTCGATCCACTGTTTGATCTAACCATTAGGTTTTTTGTTCATTTTAATTCGGTCTTTTTTTAAAACTCCCTTAGGTCTTTTTCCCTAATCATCTAGTGGGTCATGGAGATCTTTGTAGCATAAAAGATCTTCCTTTCTAGGTCTCTGCAAAGTATAATTAGTGGTGTTGAGTTTTATCATAACTTTAGCCACAATATTTCTTGAATTATACTCCTCTTAAACTTTGTTTTTGTCTTTTCTGAGTTAAATTGTGAAAAATAGAGTGTACAATTGAGTCCAGAACTATAAAAAAAACCTTATGAAGGGTATTTTTTGCATATTTAAGGGGTGCTTTAAATTTTCTTATATAGGGGTGTCTCTATCAAAATTGAGGGTGCTAATTAGGCATAAAGGGGTGCCCATGTAATTCTGTGGGATATTAATTTAAGCCATCAAGGGGTGTCACTATCAATAGTGGTCTATTTTATTTCTAACCTTAGGGGGTGACCTTATCAAACTGAGACTAGCATTTTTGAACACAATATAAAAGTATAATGATGAAACCCTAACTTTTTGGTTTCTTTTTTTCTCCTCCACACAGTAGCCCTTCAAACGATCCTCTTGGTAATTAGGAATGTCTATTTTTGATGCTCGATCAACAAAGAAAAAAGAAGGGTTCTCCTATTCGGTTATTTCAGTTTGGACTTTCTCTGATCTAGGCTTGATAGTCATGGGCTAGATGTGGACTTAGGTTGCACCTAGTCAAGATCTGGTTTGGGCCGTTTCCTTGGCCTGGGTCCAGACTAGATTTGGACAGCACATCGGCCTAGTTCTAAACTGAACTTTGGTTTACTCTGTCACTCCTCAAGTATTCACCAGCTCTGATACCACTTGATATGCATAAACTAAAATTAAAACATTATCACAGACACACACAACATAATAGATTTACGTCGTTTAGCCAATTTGGCCTACATCTACGAGAAGAGGGGGAATATGATTTTCATTATGAGGATGCAATTACAGGGATGCCTTCAACATTGTCTTTGGCTCTTATTTATTGAAGTTTAGAGGAAGGCTTGATCTTTTCTATATTAACTCAAACTCTATCTGATAATACTTATCTAATATCCTTATTTGATCATCTTTATCTAACATCCTTATCTGATCATCCTTATCTAACACTCTTATCCTTATCTGATTGATCTTCATCCTGATTAATCTTCATCCTGATTAATCCTTATCCCATTTTGGCAGGTTCACAGACTTCTTTATATGGGGATGGACTGTATTAGAATGAACCCAATGGAGATGCTTCCATGGTAATGGTCAGCTAATTAGATCAATTGGACAATCTAAGCACCCAATCGACATGTAAGTGTGACCATTTCCTTGAATTTGGCTCACACAGTGTTGTCACTCTTCATATTCATATTCCATGTTAAATATTGTCAACTTAATTTGATCCCTCAGTTCCTTGGTATAATGTTAAAGTTGTTATAGTGTGATCTTGAGTTCATGACTTTAAGGCATAGAAATAACCTCTTCCAAAAATAGAAGGTAAAATTGTGTACTATAAACCTTTGTGGTCTGCCACTTTTCCAAACCTTCCATATGCTGAGCTTTATGCACTGAGGCTACCCTTTAGATGGATGGGTCAAATAAAATAAAACTAAAGTACACACTATCAGAGCACTCCAATTGACACTTAGGTTGTAGGCTTGGACAAGCAAATTTGTTGTACAATTTTGCCAAACAAAAAAATCAAAGAGTATATTCCTCTCTTGTAGTGTTTTTCCAATTCCGTCCTTCAAAAACAAAGATAACAAACACTTTGCCTTATTTGGTTCACTTCTGGATCAATTTTTTCCTACTTACTAATTAGGCTATTGTACTCAATATAGTACCATCTATGAGATAGCTTTGCAACAACAGTTCATTGGGCAAACCCATCTTTGATAGGCCACGCGCCCATGCCTACTTTTTGCTGATCCATACTTTCCATTTACTGCCCCACATCTCAGACAGGCTATGCCTCAAAACTCTTATATGTTGAAACAATCTTAGCCATCTAATGGACAAATGTTTTCATTATGCTATTTTCTTGACTAATTGACTTTACGGCTTAGAACAATCAAGACTAGGATAGGGCATCTAATGGAAAAGATACTTCTAGCCATCTTCTATCTACTTTGAATGGGATCATGAGATTAATGAGTCCATGGACCAATACCAGAGAGACTTCCCATTGAGATGATTTCCCGTCCACCTATCTCTCTTTGTGGTTCTAACCTAGGAAAAAATTAATTCAAAAGTATCTCTTTTACTCTAATAATAATGTAGCCTTAGTGCAACAGTAGAATTGTTGCATGATTTAGAGGTCATAATTTTAAGGTGTAAAAATAGTCTCTTATATAAATGCAAGTTAAGGCTATTTTAGCACGTGCCAATAGTCCAAAGTCCAACAACAAGCACCTCTACTTCTAGAGCCAAAGTTAGAGAAAAAAATAGAAGAAAAAAGATATGAGATATCATCAGAGTCCGAGCTGGCTAGATGATGTGCCTACGTGGCAAGACACTCGCAGACAATGCGTCGCTGTCTGGGAGAGCATGTGGGCAGGACGAGTCCACGTAGGAAGCGGAGCTTTCCACACTCTTCCACGTGGCTTCTACTGGGAGGACAGCGCAGATCGCGTGCAACTTCAACCTCTTATCATCAAGTAGACTAAAGAAAATTGACCCTCAAAATATAAGCATTCTCTCTCTCACCTCTTCGTCTCCAAGACGCCATGACAACAGTAGCTACTGCAGCAGCTCTTTCCTCGTTTCAGAGGCCATCTAGATTCAGTTTCAGTACAAAAAAGGTAAGCTTTTAGAGTGACAGAAAATCTCTGATCAGTAAATGGGTTCTCCTTTCTTTTCTGAATTCTTCAAAGGTTTTTGTGTTTTGATTAATGGGCATTTCATTCAGAGTGGTGTGAGAGGAGGATTTAGGATTGTTGCTGTATTTGGGGAGGAGGGTCGGTTGGAAAAGAAGAGCACAAACGTGTGGGATATTCTTTTTGATGTCGAGGATCCCAGACCAAGAGTTCCACAGTCAAAGGGGAAGTTCTTGGATGTATATCAAGCTTTAGAGGTGGCTAGGCTTGATATTCAGTACTTGGATTGGAGAGCTCGTCAAGATCTGCTTACTATCATGCTCCTTCACGACAAGGTATGTGCGTTCTCTGTTTGGAATTTGGTGGCAAGGCTTTCTTTGGTTTTTTATTGAGATTAATTTTGTACGTTTTGAAGTTGGATAGAACAAGTACAAGAAAAATCATACACGGTTGATTGATAGAGACAATATACACAATTGTAATCCTGATTCTTTAACTGTACCTTCTTTTGTTTGGACGAATGTTAGAGTGGCCTTTTGATCCATTGCTACCAAATACAACACTTGGATGGTTTTATCAAGTGACTGCCCAGAACCATTTCTGGATGCAACTAAAATTCAGCGAGCATGTCCAATGATGTGTTTAACTCTTAGGAGAAGAAAAAAAGATGTCCTTTTCCCAACTCTCCGAGCAGTGAGCATATATGGGCTGACTCTTTCTTACTTGTCGGCCACTTTGAATGATTTCTAGTCCAATAATCACATCGATTTATCCCAACCATTCATGCAGTTAATTGGTTAAAAGGGTTGTAAGCAGACATTCAATGGAGAGAAGTGCAGTTATTGGGTGCTTATTTCTACCTGTGCCAAATTGGAGTTTCTTCCCTAAGAACATGGAAAATATCCCATCATTCCATCCGCCCCAACCAAACATTTGTGTATTGCAGAGAGGCGATAACTTGGTGGCCTCTACTGGGAAGTCTATGCTGTAATATTTAGAGCTGGCATTACTAAAAAAAGGGTTAAAACACTATTTCTTTAGATTCTAGTCTACAGATCAGATGGTTAGGAGATGCCAGTGCTAAATTTTTCCACTGTACCTCATTTGTGGATGTTTAATTCCCATGCAGTGGATACTTCACAAACAATTGGCCACCTTACCAACATTGCAACAGTGATGGTATGAGAGACAATTTCGCACTAAAAACCCCACCATCAATTCCTCCATATTATTTCATAATGTCACCAGCGCTTTGGTAAGAATAGTTACTAAAAATGGCAACTCTTTTGGCAAACCTACGGGCTACAACTAAGACAGAAAGGTCTTGAAGTGGCAGTCAGTAGCACTTTCCAGTTTTTCCATATAGGAACCACTGTGTTACATAAACATTATATGCCCTGTTCTCATCCTTAGGGGTTCATCTCATGGAAATTGACATATGAGTATAAAATACCACTGGATCGCATATCATTAAAAGTTTTAGATAAGGAAAGACGATACTATGTCATTTCTGGAATGTTAGACTACCATGGTGGTTACTATGTTTAGAAACTCTCTGGGTTAATCCTTGATTCACCTGAGTCTACTAGGTTTACCTTGGCCAATTGTCCCAAGTCCTGAGTTTTGTTTGTAAACTCAACTGAAAACTGCTTTTAATCCCCTCATGCTGATGAAAAATTGACCGTGTCATTCATCAGTATACCAGTTACTGTTGTTTTCCTGTTGGGAGTTCCCACCTTATTTGGACACTGCTTGCACTGTAGATAAAAATTGCCTATGAGGAAAAGATCCCTTTCTACTCCCTATATGCTTAGACTGTTGATGAGGAGTGCATCCATGTGAACTGAAAGTCCAGTACATTACCCATATCTATTCAGAAATTGGATGTGTTCTGAATGGGCTGTAGTCTGAAACTGCCTTCCTGACTCTCTAATCAATGGAAAGATCTGAAGCAAATTTCATGCGCCACAGTCTGTGAGGAGGCCCGTGAGTGAAGATACAGGATCAGAATCATCAGATGCCTACTGTAACTATATTTTTATGATCCACCAGATATCCTATGTATGCAGATAATGTAACAATTGGATGCTATAGCCATGCCAAACCATACTGCATATAGACTATGGGAAGACCATTCTATCTGAAGTTACCTAGTACTTACAGTTGAAGGATGGATTCAATTTCATCATCATCATCATCTTGAAGACCTTCCGATTCAGGGTTGACCAGATGGATTCAATTTCAGAAAAAATAAAATAAATATAAAAATCTGATTTTCTTGTTGGTTTTGTAGGTAGTGGATGTTCTCAATCCATTGGCACGTGAATACAAGTCGATCGGTACCATGAAGAAAGAACTTGCAGAGTTGCAAGAAGAATTAGCACAGGCTCACAGACAGGTTTGTAAGAAGGCGCATCCTATTGTATCTTGTTTTGGCCCATTAAACAACAATTTATCTAGATCCTAGCATAACCTTTTTACTTATAAAACAGGTTCATATATCTGAAGCAAGGGTTGGAACTGCATTGGACAAACTTGCATACATGGAAGCTTTGGTAAATGATAGATTGTTGCCAGAGCGGAACACGACACAGTCTGAACAGACATTGCTTCCAAGCACTTCATCATCATCTGCTGTTTCTAGCATCAAGTCACCACAGAGAAGCTTGAACGTGTCTGGTCCAGTCCAGGCCTACCACCCCAGCTTGAAAAATTTCTGGTACCCTGTGGCATTTGCCACTGACCTGAAAGATGACACCATGGTAAGTTAATATTTATCTCAAAAGAAAGACGGAGATTTTATGTAATGTATGTTAAGACTTTTTATTCTTTTCCAGATTCCTTTAGATTGCTTTGAGGAACCGTGGGTCATTTTTCGTGGAAAAGATGGGAAACCAGGTTGTGTTCAGAATACATGTGCTCACCGAGCATGTCCGCTTCATCTTGGCTCAGTAAATGAGGGCCGTATACAGTGTCCTTACCATGGTAAGTAAAACCAAAATAATAACCAAAGTTTGGAATCAAGTTACTAAAGAAGTACAGTGTTGAACCCCCAGATCTAGATATGGAGGCGCCACCTCTGGCCAAAATATTAAGCTGCTTGAGTATGTCCCAGAATAGTCTTTGTGGATATGGGTGTTCAGACTTGGTCATCTCTTTAATGACCTTGACATCCAAACAGTGAAAAGTAAATTTATTTCTTGGCCATAGTAGAAGCAGGATACAGTACAAAAAGTACTCTTAACCTGGTTATTAGAGCAATAGTTTGAGAAATGAAGTGTTCTCGTTAAAGTGACAGTAATATATTTGAATATGTACACAGTTGATGTTTTGAATGAATTCCAGGTTGGGAATACTCAACAGATGGGAAATGTGAGAAAATGCCGTCAACGAGATTGCTTAATGTGAAAATACGATCACTGCCATGCTTTGAGCAAGAAGGGATGATTTGGATATGGCCTGGTGATGAACCTCCAATGACAACTATTCCCTCTCTGCAACCTCCCCCGGGATTTAAAATACATGCAGAGGTACTACCACATTATCTCCCAAAACAGCTTTATATGGTTTTATTAAGTCATCAATGCCATTACATAGAATAGGCATAGACTAAAGCATATATGTATCTTATAATACCTTCATTAGCATGTAAGGTCAGTGCTATATGCAAAACTTAAATATACGAGTCCACAGGTGGTAGATGTACAACAGTGCATAAACTTCTAAGCTTTTCCTGGACGCATCCTCTTGGTATGAGCACGTACATCTGTAAAAATAAGGAAATTCACGGCTGTCCTTGTGGAATTCTTTTGCCTTGTGGCTTCAAAACACTGTAGTAGCCAGTCATTATGCCAACTCAATGACTCGTGCTTCTTTGATGATAGATCGTCATGGAATTGCCGGTGGAACATGGACTTCTTCTGGACAATCTTCTGGACCTTGCTCATGCGCCTTTCACTCACACCTCCACCTTTGCCAAAGGCTGGAGTGTACCAAGGTCCGTTCTTTTTATCTGAATTGTTGCAATCTGAGAAACTGAATACAGTTGGCCAAATCCTGTAACAGCAAATAATATTGACTGACTCTGGACATGCCTAACTGTGAGCTAACCAATGCAGTGTTGGTTAAATGTGGTGGTTAGGACTAGCTAAAGCCACAGAAAGAGAACCACGATTGAGAAACAGCGGAAAGTCTGACCACGTCATTAGAATTTTCATTACTTATTATATTGCATTTTAATTTTCAGTTTGGTGAAATTCCTGACACCTGCATCCGGCCTTCAAGGATATTGGGACCCTTATCCCATAGACATGGAGTTCCGGCCTCCTTGTATGGTGCTTTCAACAATTGGAATCTCAAAGCCTGGAAAACTGGAGGGGCAGAGCACCAGAGAATGCTCAACACATCTTCACCAGCTCCATGTTTGCCTGCCTTCCTCTAGAAACAAGACAAGGTTATTGTACATAATGTCATTGGATTTTGCTCCATTTCTGGAGCATGTTCCACTCATGCACGTCCTCTGGAGATATTTTGCGGAAAAGGTGAGAATCCGATCTTCACAGAGAACTTCCTCGATTCCAGTTAACTTGGTAGACTTGACAATATGCCTATCATCACTGTGAGAGAAATGCGGGTACAAAATGCAGCTTGTCCTCATTTCCATTTAGATAGATGCATTGTTCTTAAGCTTAACTCCCTGCAATTTGCAGAACAGTCTCACAAATGAGGATATCAGTTGATCTGTTTCAAAAAGAGACTTGTGGGCAAACAAAACACATTTTCAAAATAGAGATGCTTCTTCCCTTTTCTCTTTCCGTTTCTCACGTGTTAGCCTTGATGGTGGAATGCAACACAGGTATTGAATGAGGACCTACGGCTGGTTATTGGTCAACAGGAACGGATGATCAATGGAGCAAATGTGTGGAATGCACCCGTGACATATGATAAGCTGGGCGTAAGGTATAGACTATGGAGAGATGCAGTAGAAAGAGGCGTGAAGCAATTACCTTTCAGCAAGTCCTAGCCAAGATTGGATTCTGGGTTTAGCTTCCTTGGGCTCTTCCACATTACAGCTGAATTTCAGTGGAAAAGCTCTCCCGAAGTTCGGTGGCAGATCGATGATCAGAAAGTTGAGAAAAAATGAACCCATCCTCCCTGTAAAATAAACTGTACACTACGAGTACGAAGGCATGCAATTGTTTTGTTGTAGAGCGCGGATTGATCCTTTTTTCTTGGGCGTAAAAGCCGAATTTCCTTTCTTTCTTACCTTTACTTGAGGTTAACAAAATCACCCCCCACCCCCTTGTACGATAAGATTACTTGGAGACAATTTCAATTTTTGATCATCTCCACTGATACATGAAGTGTTGTACAGTAGTATTGCATTCTTATTGGAACTCCAACTATAATTCAGATTTCATTGCTGTTCTGCTTACGCACACAGAACCTCGTTAGGACCAAATCTTGGCGACTGATGACATGATACCGGTGCTCAGTTTTAAATAATTGAGGGACTGAACTTGATTTATACTATGGATTAAAACTCATTTCGGAACCAAGGAAACGGATTGAAACCATGTCTTACAACCTCTCTTGCAGGCTGAAAAGAAATAGTCAGGAATCAGGTCAAATTTGCAGCTTGGAATCCAAATAACAGACTTTGTTTTCTGCCATTTTTCTCTCTTTTTTGTCTGTTCGGTACGCAGAGTGGAATTTGTGGGGTGTTAAATTATAAGCTTGGGGAGCGGGGAAAGTAGCCCGGGCTTCTTCATATTTCGTTAGGATTCTTTTAATCCGAAGGGGGCCTTGGTGCAACAGTAGAGTTTACAGGTTCAAGGCGTATATACAACCTCTTGCAAAATGCAAGGTAAAATTGAAGATGGCACGAAAAGGACGGAAAAGCAGAAGAGTGTTGACATGATAAGGACCCATAGAATCAAATCTCTGGATTATTTCACCAGTTCACTGTAGTGCTCCGGTTTTAGATACAAGTGGAATTCGGAAACTTGAAATCGGATTCAACATAAAGCTTCTAATTTGCTTTATATGTCTCATTATCATCTACCAATGTTAAGTTCCATAACATTTGGCACAGGAGAGGGCGAAAAACTTTCAAATGCTGCTCTTTGGAAAAATCCATGGATTGTAATGAAGCATGACCATGAGTCCTCATAGGATGGATGATATAGCGTTTCCGCAACCACTAAAGACTGATTTCCTAGGCCAACTCACGTTTAGAAGTACCCAATGTTTGCACCCCTTTTCTTCTCAAAACTAAAACTAAAATACTCTTTCCTTCAAGCATTTAAAAACCCTCCGTGTTAGGATTGATTCAGTCACGTACACAAAAATTTAGCCTACGTTTACATGAGCGGAGCTTTCACCATCTAATCAGATTACATAGGAGAAGAGGAGGAAAGGAGGTAGAGCCTCCTCCAACCCTCCTCTATTTCTTTATGTACAAACTTTCCCTCATTCATCCATTCTAACCCTAACATTGCATATGTACAGAATTCTCGCTCATATAGGTATGGACTACATAGAAAGGGAGCTTTGGTGCAATGGTAAAAGTTGTCATCATGCGACTTTGAGGTCACGGGTTAAAGGCATGGAATCAGCCTCTTGCAAAATGCAAGCTAAGGCTGCCTACTATAGGCCCTTCTAGTCTGCCCCTTCCCTAGACCCCGCACAGGCAGTTGCTTTGTGCATCGGCGTTGCCCCTTTTTTTTTTTATAGGCATGGACAACATGCAATTCCACCGCAATACTTTGAGAGATGATAGGGAGTAAAGACTTGAACGTTCAGACTCTAGCAAGAATATTAATTTCCATTTGCTAGTGAACATTTTACAATTTACTGAAATGAGTGTATAGAAGGGGCAGCTCTGGTGCATGAAGCTCCCGTCTATGCGGGGTTCGAAAAAAGGGCGAACCACAAGGGCTTATAATAGACAGCCTTACCTTGCATTTTGCAAGTGGCTAATTCCATGCCTTGAACCAGCAACCTTAAAGTTACGTTACTTTTGCAGTTGCACCAACTTTTACGGAAACGAGTATATCATCTAATTTATTATAGCCATCAAAAGGGTGAGCTAGGGAGTCGAGTCAATCAGGATAATCTGCAAGCTTTCTGTTTCTGTCGCTTTAACAGCTGAGACATTCCGCCTCCAACCGCCTTTCTTTAACCTTTGTACAAGAAATCCTCCACCTCTCAAATAAACTTTTCCTGCATGAACGACATACCCAAGTGCTTCAAATATTTCAGAAATTGTATGGATAATATATAATCAGTCAATTAACAACGCGAAGAAACAAGAATGGGATACAAGAACCACTTGCCACTTCTTAATGCTCCCAAGAATGTAAATGTAAATAAAGGGATTATAGATGACAATAAATCTTCTTTAATCACGACAGTTCTATTTTTCTTCCAATAAAAATGCACACAAATAAAATAAGGGGAGCCTTGGCGCAATAGTAAAAGTTGTTGTCGTGTGACCTTGAGATCACGGGTTCAAGGCGTGGAAATAGCCTCCTGCAAAATGCAAGATAAGGCTGTATACTTTAGGCCCTTGTGATCTCCCTTCCCCGAACCCCGTATACACGAGAGCTTAGTGCACAAGGCTGCCCTTTATCATTTATTGGATCACCCATCGGATTATTCCGTCAATAAGAGGCTAGTTCGGCCTACTAGATCATTTATCAATCAGATTATTTGGTCAATTAACCATGTCGTAGTGTAAAATAATCCACTGTCACTTTCGTCAGCGAAGAGGAACACTTTGTTTTATATAAAAACAATAACAGAAGAAAATAAAATCATAATAACTTGTTAATGTAGGAAAGTAAAATTTCAAACCTACTATGAAGCTTCTAGCTTGTAGAAGCTTGGAAGATGGAAGTTTCCCTGCTTTCTCATGCCCAGGTTACCGCATGGATACTCAAAGTTCGTTTCCATCAACTTCTCAAGCCTGCAAGGTGACATATTGGAGAAATACAACTATTAGGATATCATTTACAGACGATTCGGAAATGATTGAGTGGTGACCTGCATGGAGTCTATCATTAGGTTGAGTTTACCACGTCTGATTAAACCTGTTTATGTGAACAAGTTGAGGCGAGCGAACAACCATTGGATTAAAGATATCTAGAAGAATGCCGTCTCCCCATGCTTAGCAGTTGTTAGGATTGATCGACGACGATGGGACCATGGTGCTAAGCCAAAAACGCAATGGATGACAATATGGACTCGATCGTCATACATGCAGCAATGACAATATGTGGACCCCAGATGTAGGTTTTTTCAGCAGAAGCACAGATGTCGTATGATTTCCTCCGTGAAAATGTATATAAGTTTTTCATCCTTAGAAGGGAGCCTTGGTGCAAAGGTAGAGTTGTTGTTGTGTGATCTTAAAGTCATGAATTTAAGGCATAGAAACAGTCTCTTTCAAAATGCAAGATAAGGCTGTGTATTATTAACCCTTGTGGTCCACCCCTTCCCTGAACCCGACATATGTTGGAGCTTAAGGCACAAGGGCTGCCCTTAATCCTCAGTTTATAGAGACAGATCATATGATTGGTCAAGACATTTCCAAACTCCTAGTACACAAAATTACACACGAAACCCACCACTAATACTCCGATTTAACACGTAAAAAAGTACTTGACAGTTGAACCTCTGTTTCATAAATGTCCAATTTCTCAGCCTATAATGTGGATTGGCTTTGTCGGAAACTCAAAGACCAAAACTCATGTTCACACGGGGCGATCCTGTCTTTTGAGGTTCCAAGCCATTTTCTTGCGTTTGTCAACAGGGTTTGGATTTCTCATAGGCGCCAAAATCAGATAATAGTCCCAATCACTACAAGTGTGCTACAGTTAGGGGCCCTACTAAATTGCAATTTAGTGGGATTAATTGGAAGTACCAAATAGAAAGCATTAAATTGCAATTTAGTGGGATTACTTGGAAGTACCAAATAGAAAGCATTAAATTGCAATTTAGTGGGATTAATTGGAACTGTCAAATAGAAAGCATTAAATTGCAATTTACTGGGATTAATTGGAACTACCAAATACAAATCATTAAATTGCAAATCGAGTTGGGACGTGGGTGACCACAGGCAAGACGTAGAATTGGAAAGATTTAGGTGGCGAACTTGGCACCTTTGCCTTTGGCAATCTCAATCAACCACGCACAAAGCTTCGACGTGACGGACTTTGCAAGCTCTGACCTCCTCTTCTTTCTATGACCCACCCGGTAGGTCATTAAGAAGGGTTCCATTTTCTGTCACTAGTCAACAAGGACTGGTTCGTGTAAACTTGGTTACGTGAAAAATTCTCTTGGACCTATTATCGATTCTTAAATAAATTTTCTTCTCTTTAGGCGGATCATATTGTATTTGCTATTAGCCTTCGGTACGATATGTTGGGTTTTCATCTTCGGGGACGTAGTTTTACTTATTTTTCTTATTTAAATACAGTGTGTCAAATTTAAGAGGAGCTTGGTGTAACGGTAAAAGTTATTGTCACGTGATCTTAAGGTCATGGGTTCAAGAAGTGAAAACAGCCTCTTGTAAAAATACAAGGTAAAGAGCGTATTCAGTATTCGGGAAAGGGTGAAATTCATTGTAGAATTCAATTCCATCTTGACTATTGAAATGCATTTGCCCCTTAAAAAAGAGTGACTCTGCCTATGAGCCATCGGCGTCAAATTTATGGACGTATTAATACATAGGCTCCTAGGACCAAGTAACTTTACACTTAGGTGGGTGTTACTCATTTCACACCCGCTATGGCAATACGTAGAAATAGGTGATTATCTTAGACATCACCCAACCAAATAAATTATTCTTACAAATTCTAGTGGGAAGTGATATAATCGCCTCTTATTTTTGATAAATTAGCCCCCCGCTAATCTCTTAGATGGTTATAACTCTCTATAAGCCTTGTTTGTGAAGACTAAGTCATTTAAAATGTTGCTTTTGGCTTAGATGGGTTATGGGCCAGTTATTCATTAGATGATCTTACCCACATAACTATTTTCAAAAACAAAATACTGGTAAAGCATTTGACCGTTCATTCTACAACTCAAGAAAACGGTAACTTAGATTATCTAATAAATAATAATTTGGATTGTAGGCAATCTAAGTCAAGGGTGATATTCTGAATGACTTAGATCTTCACAAAACTCTATTCACATATAGTTATAGTCATCCAAAAAATTAATAAAGGGCTAATTTATTTTTAAAAAAAGGGCCAATTGTATTTGATCCTTTTTTGGCTGTCAAAATGATGTGTTAAATTGCCACAAAAATGCCTAGGAATTTTTTTGTTTTTTTGTTTTACCAAATCTGTCTTTAAGGATCGTGGTTCCCAAGTAGTCCCTTGACTTTTCCAACTACTTGAAGATGCCATCATGCGGTCAAGTATACTCAAAGCAACTTAAAGACCAGTTAGTTTTTTTGCTAGCTAAGCCTTGGATATTGCTGTTGATAGTCATAGAACGTTGGCATGATTCTAGTTTTTATTATAAAAATTAATAATTATGGCATAAAAATGCGTCAGGTGGTTCCATGGTCTAGTGGTTAGGACATTGGACTCTGAATCCAGTAACCCGAGTTCAAATCTCGGTGGAACCTCATTTTAGACTTTTTGGGGCCCTTAATAGGGTCATGTGGGCCCCTTTTTTGTGAGATATATCCGACCATTCATTTGAAATGCTAGTCATCTAGAGCCAAGGGTGCCACACCTTCATGCAAAAGTGGCAATTTTGGAGTTGGTTAACATTATATAATCCAACATCCCTCTACAGAGTTACATTCCTCGTAATCGCTACTTCCATTGATTGGAAAGTTTTGTCAGTAATATTCACTGTCTAAAATGCTAGAGCTCGATGAAATATTCTCTTGCCATAGACTCCGTTTGTGAACAAACGACATAGGGTTATGAGAAAGTAGGTGATCCAAACCATTCACATCTGAGGGGTAAGATCATCCAATTAATGGAGGAGGTCGTTAGTTCATGGCCTATATTAATATATTGCCTGGAAGGGATGGGCAGTAGTTTTCTTCCTTTTTTTTGTTTTTTTTTGGTAAAAGCATCAACTGGACATCACATCGAAGTCAGGGGGATAATCAAGCCACAGAAAAGATCCCTTTCAAGACAACGCAAAGACAGCTAACATGTCAGCCACTAAATAAAGATTCTCTCCCAGGATGCAGGACCCTGCACGTAATTCTACTGACTGTAAATCCATGTAATGAATGATTCGCAAGCATAGACACCTCACAATAGCTCTGCTACCACCATTCAAAAGGGAAGAAGAAAAAAAAGAGAGAGAGAGCTCTGCTACTAAATCCGATATAAGGGGATTTATCAGCCACGATCGATAGCGCAGGACCACATAGTGAGTTTGCCGTATGATCTTTATCTACTTCGAATGCTACTCGTTGAGAAATCATTCAAGATTGGATGACCATAGCCTCGGAAAAATATCTACGGGTCGTCTCGTGGAAAAGTGGGAAGGGCAGATCGGATCAGGCAAAGTTTGGCAGCCATTTGTTACAAAAGTGTGGGGGGGGGGGGGGGGAACCCTCGCTTTCTATGCAAAAGCTGCGTGGCGGCAAGGCAACTTACCACGTAGTACGCTCAATCATAGCTTTGTTTCAGGCATATATAGTCCTTTTCTTCTTTCCTCGAAAGTTAAGATCTTTCAAACTGGCTCTGGTGAACGGCGACCACATCCCTTTGATACTTCTTTCTTATAATGTAAGCAAGGAAAATGATGTATTTGCCGTCTGGTTAATGAACGATGGCAACTCTTGTCTGTGTTATTATCGTTCTCTAGCCTCGGCCACCTCTTCTTAACTACCACCATGGATGGATTTAATTCTACGCGCATCAATCGCCTCCCAAGTAGGTGGATTTAATTCAGAGTGGACAGATTACGAGTATTCTTCATGGAACAAACCTATGTTTCTCTAATTGACTTCTTTTAAGAGGAAAGATAAATGAAAAGAGGATGGGAAATGAAGTGACACGACCGTAGGTGGGTGGGAATGCTAGCAAAGAAGTGCATTTTTCCTTCTTGAAAAGCCAGTCGATGACAAGTGTTTGTACGTAACATTATCCATTTTCATGCATAGTAGCATTGACGTAACATGACAAAAAAAAAGCAGTCTGTGCATGAAACTTTCATGTATTTAGATAACCTTAGCTTTCATTTGCATATTGTATGCCTTAAACTCGTGATCTTAAAGTCACACGAATTTAATCAAAGAGGAAGAATAGTCCAGCATGACGGGACAGAAATCCAATTTCATCGTGCTAGGCTTGCCTTTGGTTCCTACTGTATAACAATAATTGGATAATTACAAGGTTGCTTTCCTTATAAAACTCTAACTCCCCCACATACTTTTCTTTGTGTATTGCTTGAGCTATCAATTTAACTAGAATAAAGTATGAGTAATTTGCTTTGTAATTCTTTATTTGCATTAAAAGTAGAATGAATTCGATAGCATTAATGGGGTTTAGGGTTCAGGGTTAAGGTTAGGGTTCGGGTTCATCTAGCAAGTAAGAAATAGCCCACTTGACAGAGCCTGCTAATCAGGTCCAAACTTTAGTTAAGTCTAGGTAGCATTCTTTTAACGTTCTTTAAGGCCCGCTCTACAAGGATAACGAACCATCCATAAACTTATTCATGGATATATTGATCTTATCCCTTGCCTTAGGCAGACCTAAAATATGGTTATAACTATTGAAGTACGGTGTCTACTATGATCGGGCAATACATGGGAGATAAAGTTAAGTGTCGGGCTAAGGTTGTTGGTGATGGATCCAAATATTCATCTTTTTTGCTGCATCTAGACATTCCATTGCCAAGAATATATGCAACAGGAGGGATATTTATTTATTTGGAATGTTGATGATCGGGCAATACATGGGAGACAGAGTTAAGTGTCGGGCTACGGTTGTTGGTGACGGATCCAAATATTCATCTTTTGCGCTGCATCTAGACATTCCATTGCCAAGAATATATGCAACAGGAGGGAGATTTATTTATTTGGAATGTTGATTTCACACACAAATATCCCACGAGACACTCAATCCTGTAACCCATTAGGTATACCATGGGCGAGGCATTTCTTGTGCCACTCTGCTAGAAGGCTAACCCTTTGTTAATTTGATTAAAATTTCCTTACCGAATCGACATTTGATGAGCCATCCATTTCCACTCTAGCTGGGACAATTGTTGGTTAGAATCATCCAGAAAATATAAAGAGTTTTGATCACTGACCCAGTTAATAAGTGGCCCAGAAATTATGGTTCGGCTTACCAAACTTGTTGTCCTCGGACCTGACACACTCTTAGGCAAGGAGCAAACATTTAATAGTGGTCCATAGGCGCATTCACCATGTAGAGGCTCGTACAATTGATGGTTCACCTTTTTATTTTCATTTGAAATGATTTATCTAGAAGGGGAGCCTTGGCACAACAGTAGAATTGTTGTCGTGTGGCATTGAAATCACGGGTTTAATGTGTAAAAACAGCCTCTTGTAAAATGCAAGGTAAAATTGCGTATTATTTATCCTTGTGGTTCGCCCTTTTCCCAGACTCCGGATCCATAGAAGTTTCGTGCATTGGTCACAGTTTTGAGTTGCTGCTTTCTCTTCAATCAGATATTAAATTAAAGAAGTTTTGTGCATTGGTCACATTATCCAAATATTTTATTGGATTAAAGAAAAAAAAAAGAAAAAAAAGCAGCCTTGATGCGCCAAGTTCCTGCGTATGCAAGGTCTAGAGAAAGAGCTGACTACAAGGATCACTAGTATACAATTTTACTTTACTTTGTTAATTCAATTTTAATAATTATAGTATAGAAAAACTTGAACATGTGAGAGCAAAAGGTGTTTATCTTGGAAAAAAGACTAATGTAACATGCTGCTTGCTTTAATTATCGACTTCAAATGGCTAGTAACTTGGGTTTTATCCTCCTTTCATGTAGAAGGCCACTCAAGTTTATTGACCACATCATTCAAATGATGATTATATAGCATTTTCAGTTTTAGAAATTGATTTTTATAGAAAAAAGAATTAGACTTAAATGGTTTAAATATGTTCAACACGGACAAAAAAAAATAGCACCGGTTATAAAGAGTGAGACAATTCAAGTAAAATATTCTGAAAAGGAAGGAGAAAAATTCAAAAGAATATGAATAAAAATGGTGAAAAAATATGTAAATACTTTGGAACTAAACTACTCTTAATAAAAGAAAATAGAAGAACAAAATTCAAATGACTTACGATAAGGTCTTGATAATGCTGATGACGATGGAAAAAAGAATTTCCTGTATTTTATAGCTTGAAATCGAGGTCCATTTTCTGCCAACAAAACAAAACTAGCACTTTATAGGCTATCCAATAAATGAACGGGTTGGATCAAAAGTAAACAGGTCCAAATTTTGACCTTTTTCTTTAGAGATAAAAAAAAACCTCAAAAGCTTGTGCTTTTTGAACCGTCTTTTATAAAGGCAGCCTTTTATGGCTGAGAAAGGCCGTTAAAAGGGCATGGCAGTAACTGTTGCTTTCATTTTTTTCCCTTTCAATCCCCGTCAGCTGCTGGCCTCTCTGAAGTCACTCACTCAGGCTTTGCAGTACAATAAAAAGATGTGGATTGGCGTCCTCCTTCCTGCTTCCTCTAGAAATTCTTCTTCCCCTATCCAACAGGCAGTCACGTTTTCATGCATTCATTTTTTTTCCTTCTCGCATACTCCGCCTCCTTTCTCCCTCCTTTATAAGCCCTCTTGGTTTAAACGAAACATCTGGCTCTGCTACCTGCGCTTCTCTCATTCTCAGAATTCCAGCCATGGCGTTTCCCCGCACTCACCGCCGGGTTTACAAACCAGCTGAAGATGTCGATCTTGGTCCTAAAAGTGACGAGGAGTACATCCGAGCAAATGTCAAAGGCACGAGAATCGCTTCTTCTGTTTTCTTTCAATTTTGTTCTTAAATACGGTTTTGTCGTCTAGCTTAAGCATGGAGTTTGGATTCTGCTTTTTCAGTATGAGCGTTGTTCTAATTGTACTTCTTCTAATTTCCTGATCAACTTTTGGTTCTCGGTTGATAAAGGATGAACATTGCGTAAATTTGATCCATGACTGTGTTTCCAGTCTCTGTTTGCTTGATTCACTTGTGTTCTTCTGTTTTTGTCGAAATTCACTTGGATTTGAGTGGCTTGAAATTCTTGTTTTTGCTGACGAGACGGAGTCTTTCGTTGTTGTCTAATTGATATTCAAAAGCGTGGTTGATTTTGTTGTCATGATTAAGCACGAAGTTGAATTTCACTGTTGTTGGTCGACGTTCACTTCGATCAGTCTCCGTTTCTTTTCCAGTCTCCGTTTCTTTCTTTTTCCGAATTTAGCTAATCATGATTCTGTTATCTTGCTTGAGCGTGAAGTTGAATTCTACTGTTTGTGAGTCTTAGCCTTCCCCTGACCTTTCACTTTTTACTGATCACTTCCTGATCCTCTTTGTTTCCTTTTCTTGTTCGGTTTTGTGATTGAGTATTCAAAGATTCAAGATTTTGTATAGGATGAAAATCAATTAAATTTGACATTTCAGCGTAAGAGAAAATTTTATAATTGATGATTGACTGTGTGTGTGTGTGTGTGTGTGTGTGTGTCTCTCTCTCTCTCTCTCTCTCTCTCTCTCTCTCTCTCTCTCTTGTTTTCCCAGTTTGCTTATGGATGAGAGTTGAATGGTACTATTTCAGTCAGTGTTTACGTGATCACACTTTTTTCCCTGTTAAGCTTCTTGTTTCTGATATAATTTTGGTATAATGTCGACAGAGACTCAGATTTGAATAGTTCTGTTTCACATTTCATTGACAAGACAATGTTTCCATTTCTGTGTTATCTGTGTTCAAAATTGTAATTTCAGTTACTGATTGATGCTAGTTCATGAGAGCTGAATTTGCATATTGATTTGCTCCTCACAGTGCTAGTTCACGAGAGCTGAATGCTACTGTTTCTAAGTCAGTTTTTGCTTTGATCACATTGCCTTTTTTCTTTTCTTTCTCTTGAGTTACTTAAAATTTGAGTGGTGCTCTGCCTGGTTGGTTTTCTCAAGAAGACAGATTTTCTTTTTATGAGAGTGATGTTGAAAATTGCAATTTTTCTGGTCGACAACACATTTTATGCCTGAAAAGGAAACTGTTATTGTTTCATGTGAAGAGCTTGTCAATTTCTTTGTTTCCCTATTTATTTCAGTTTCTTCTTGATATCTAATTTGAATTTTGGCATCAAATTTAATCAAAGTAATCCACTTCGTATGAACTTGGAGTGCGTTTGTTGACATTCTGACTGCATGTTTACTAGCTCCTCGCGTTGCTGGAGTTCTGGTTAAGATTTTTGCGTGGATTCTGGAGTTGAGGATTATTGGTGCAATTGTGGTGTACATATTGAAGAGAGATAATCTAATCCACAAGGTATGAATTTTAGAATTGTTAATTACCAGTTTGTTAGTGGTAAAATTGTTAGTCTACGTTAATTTGATTATCTTCTATTTGTTTGTCTTTTGGCACATTGATTACTTGTTTTTATTCTTGATTAGTTCTTGGGTTTCTGAATATATCTCTTCCTCTATTTCTTTTGTCCCAACTTCACTGTATTTCTTCTGTTAGTTGCTAAGATTTTTGGTATTGGTCATCTAACCGTTTGCCATGGATTTCCCAAAGGTCTACATCCTTTTAAGTAATTTATGGTTCATATTTTAGCCTGATGCAGTGAAAAGTGAAAAGTGGACATGGGTTCATACCATGGAGGTCGAGAAAGGCAATAGTAAATAAGGTAATACCAGAACATAAGATTCGTATCGCCACATGGAATGTAGGGACACTAATTGGCAAGAGTTTGGAGTTAGTAAACACGATGAAACGTAGGAGAGTCAACATCGCTTGTATCGAAGAAACCAAGTGGAAAAGGGCTAAAGCAAGATAAATAGATGGGTATAAATTATGGTGCGTAGGAAAGAAAAATAACAGAAATAACGTAGGAATAATAGTGGATAAGGAATTAAAGGATAAAGTTGTGGATGTTAAAAGAATCAGCGATAGAATTATAATAATAATAATTGTTCTAGGAGAGCAGATTATAAATGTTATAAGTGCATACGCACCACAAGTAGGGTTACAAGAGATAATCAATAAATAGTTTTGGGAAGATATGGAGGAAGTCATGCAAGAAATTCCCAACACTGAGGTGATATTTATAAGAGCAGACTTAAATGACTATGTAGGAAAAGATAAGGATATGATAGAATACACGGAGGATATGGTATAGGTGAACGAAATGAGATGGGGGAGAATATCCTCATTTTTCTTTGTCATAAAACCTGTCCATTGCAAATACACTCTTTAAGAAGAGGGATGAACATTTAATAACTTTTAAAAGTGGACTTCATAAAAGCTAAATAGACTTTTTTCTACTTAGGAATAATGAACAATTTACATGTAAGGATTGTAAGGTAATACCTGGTGAGAGTTTGACCTCACAACATAGGTTAATGGTTATGGATATCCATATCAAAAGATGGAGTAAAAGAACTAAACTTAATACACATCCAAAAACTAAATGGTGGGACTTAAAAGGAGAGAAAATAACCTCCTTAAAAAATAAGTTGATGGTAGAAGGAAAGTGGAACTATGAAATAGAAGTAAATACTATGTGGACTAATATGGCTAAGTGCATTAAGAAAGTGGCAAAAGATGTCTTAAGAGTATCTAAAGGTAAAAAGGTATTAGCAAAGGAAACATGGTAGTGGAGTGAAACAGTTCAAAAAGTTATTAAAAAAAAACGGATGTATTTTAAAGCATTGCAGAAGATTAGAAATAATGAAAACTATGAACAATATAAGAATGTTAAAAACGTTGCAAAGAGAATAGTAAGTGAGGCTAAACTTAAAGCATATGATGAGCTCTACAATAGACTAGGAACAAGAGAAGGTGAGAAAGATGTATTTAAAGTTGTAAAAGTAAGAGAACAGAAGGGTAAGGACTTAGATCATATTAGGTGTATTAGAAGTGATGATCAAAGGGTATTAGTTAAAGATAATGAGATCAAATAAAGGTGGGAAGCATACTTTTAAAAATTGTTAAATGACAACGGCCCTGAGAATATATGGATTGAAAATATTATAAATCAAAATAACATTGGATATTATAGGTATGAACGTAGGATTAGAATACCTGAAGTAAAAGAGGCCTTGAAAAAGATGAAATCAGGAAAGGCCACGGGGCTTGATGGTATACCAATAGAGGTTTGGAAGCATATGGGAGATATTAGGGTAGTTTGGTTGACCAAATTGTTTAACAAGATTATAAAATCAAAGAAAATGCCTGATGAGTGGAGGAAAAGCTCTATTGTACCAATTTATAAGAATAAAAGAGACATACAGAGCTGCACTAATTATCGAGGGATCAAACTTATGAGCCACACTATGAAACTTTTTGAAAGAGTGATTGAGAAGAGGCTGCGACATGAAACAAGTATATCAGAGAATTAGTTTGGTTTCATGCCTGAGAGGTCTACCATGGAGGCTATTTTCTTACTAGGACAATTAATAGAGAAATATAGGGAGAGGAGGAAAGACCTTCACATGGTCTTTATTGATTTAGAGAAAGCTTATGATAGAGTCCCTAGAGAGTTAATATGGAGAGTGTTGGGTGGTAAAGGGGTTTCGCAAGGATATATAGACATAATTAAAGATATGTATGAGGGAGCAGTAACAAATGTTAAGACCACTAGTGGTGTGACTGGTGATTTTCCTGTCACTATAGGATTGCACCAAGGATCGGCATTGAGTCCATACCTTTTCACATTGGTTATGGATGAGCTAACAAAAATCTGCACGAGGAGATTCCCTGATGCATGTTATTTGCAGATGATATAGTTTTATTTGATGAGACAAGGGAGGGTGTAAACATAAAGCTAGAATTATGGAGAGAAGTATTAGAATCTGAAGGATTTAAAATTAGTCGAACTAAGCCAGAATATATGGAATGTAATTTTAGCAAGGAGAGTAGGAGTAGAACATCAGTCAAGCTTGATAACCAAGAAGTCCTCGTCAAAGACCACTTTTGGTACTTAGCATCAATGATTCATGAGAGTGGAGAGATTGAGAGGGAGGTTATCCAGAGAATTCAAGCAGGTTGGAACAAATGGAGATGTGCATCTGGAGTTTTGTGTGATCGACGAGTGCCACTCAAATTAAAAGGAAAATTCTATAGGATGGCCATAAGGCCGGCCATGCTCTATGGATCAGAATGTTGGGCAGTTAAGGAACATCATACTCATAGGATGAACGTCGCAGAAATGAGGATGTTGAGATGGATGAGTGGTAAGACTAGAAAAGATAGAATTCAAAATGAAAATTTTTGAGAAAATTTAGGGATAGCACCAATAGGTAATAAGATGAGGAAGACTACACTTAGATGGTTTGGACATATTCAAAGGAGACCAACAATGGTACCGGTTAGAAGAAGTGAGGCAATACAAGTAGAAGGTTTTAAAAGGGCAAGGGGAAGGCCCAAAAGAACGTGGATAGAAGTGGTGAGGAAAGATTTAAAAACTTTGGGACTAAATGAAGACATGATATTTAATAGAGTGGAATGGAGGAATAAGATTCATGTGGCCGACCCCTAATTGGGATAAGGTCTTGATGATGATGATAATGATTTTAGCCTGAGATTGCATAGCTCTTCCTCCAATACACACATGCACAAATATATAAAGTCAATTTTAGTGACATTTCTATATACTAATGTTAGACCTCCCATACACCACACGTATTCCAGAAAGAAGATATAATTGCAAGGAAACAGAAATACACTGGTTGGCAAAAGATTTCTCCAGAAGATGATCCAGGGCAGCAATTGGTTAGGATATAATTAGTTGTGATATAGTCAGTTAACAACCAAGTCAGGAAGTCAGTTAGGAAATACAGATATCCAGTCTGTTACAAAGTTAGGATATACAGATATCCAGTCTGTTACAGAAGGGGACGGGAATGGAAGGAAAGAGAAAAGATAAAAGGAGGTAAAGAGGGAGAAAAGAGAAGGGAAGTAAAAGGGAGTGGGAAGTACAGAGGAGGAACTGAGGTTCCTACTTCCTACTAGTTCCAGTAGTTTGTGTTTTGTTCGATTGAATTGGAAGGTTACTTGTAATTTCTCCACTTTATTAATAAGGAACTTCAGCTTCTTCTGAAAAAATTGCTTATTATCAAGTCTCAATTCTTCCTGGCTCAACAATGGTATCAGATCATGGTTTCATTCGTGGGACATGGTAAGAACCAGATCAGAAAAAGCACAGAACATGGAAAAAGATTTAGAGAATGTGAGATCGGAAGTAGGCAGCATGAAAGAAGAACTAGGAAGATTGCAAACCAACGTTGCAGCTATAGGAGAGTACCTGATGGAGATCCGGGCTTGGATGAGACAGAAGCAGGGTGGGGAAGAAACGCCCTTGAATCAAGCTGGGGATAGAGGACGGCAAGCACCGGAGACAGGGGAGTCATTGGGTGGGGATAACCAGGTCCCGCCAGTGATGTCGGAGATCCCGAGGCTCGAACCCAGACGCCTGGACCTCCCGATCTTCAACGGCAACGACCCTCATGGCTGGCTTTGTCGAGCTGAGCGGTATTTCCAGTTAAACCGACTCCCGGAAGGGGAGAAGGTGACGGCGGCGTCTGTGTGTTTGGAGGGAGAAGCCCTCCACTGGTTTCTCTGGACTGACGCCCGATTGCCGGTCCATTCTTGGCAGATTTTCCGGACTGCCCTTCTCCACAGGTTCCGGCCATCGCAGTCGGACGACGACTACGAGGCCCTGTTGTCACTCCGGCAGGTTGTCTCCGTCGCCGACTACCGACGAGATTTTGAGCTGATGTCGGGACCCCTGGTGGATCTGCCCGACGACCTGCTGAGGGGGGCTTTTCTAAATGGGCTAAGGGAGGAGTTAAAGGCCGAGGTGAAGATGTTCCGGCCCGCTTTGCTATCTGGGCTTATGGACCTGGCCCAGAAGATCGAGGAAAAAAATGAAGCCCTTGAACGGGTACGAGCCCAAGGGAACAAGAGTGGACCTGGACCAAGAACATCGTGGGGTCATGGGCCTTCCCAAAAGGGCCCTGTCGTTGAAACTAGCCCACAAGGGCAATTTCGTAATTTTCCCACTCAAACCTACGCTCGCTCTCCGGAGACGACGAAGGAGCTAGGGTTTCGGGGAGAACGGCCATCCCGCATGGGAGAACCTTCCCCGGCCCGGCGGGACACTTTCCGGCGACTTACAGAGAAAGAACTTCAGCAGAAACGAGCTATGGGGCTTTGCTTTCGATGCGACGAAAAGTTTTCTCCGGGGCATCGATGCAAGAATCGCCAGTTGCAGGTCCTTCTTTTAGGCGAGGATGGCGACGAGGGGGAAGATCGGGACACCCAGAACCCCGACGATGAAGGCCAGTGCGAGGAGGAAACGACCCGACTTGAGCTATCCATGCAAGCTCTAGTCGGGATGTCGGTCGCCAACGTTAGGAAATTACGTGGGCTTCTGAAACACAGGGAAGTGGTGGTCCTTGTCGACACGGGGGCTTCCCATAATTTTATATCTCGGAGATTGGTTGACGACCTGCACCTTCCGATCACCAACACTCGGTCGTTCGGAGTACAGGTGGGAGATGGATTTTGCATCCGTGGTTCTGGGGTATGCCGCAACCTAGTCCTGCGCCTTCCTGGGTTGGTCATCAAACACCATTTCCATCCCTTCAAACTGAGCGGAATAGACATGGTTCTTGGCATGGCATGGTTGAGTACTCTTGGCAACGTTTCGGCCAACTACCTCGAGCTCACCATGGAGTTCATCGTGCAGGGCCAGAGGGTTACTCTTAAGGGCGACCCATCCCTGTCCAGGTCACTCTTATCCTTCAAAGCACTACAACGTGCCATCCCCTACTCCGGTGCAAGCTACATGGTTGAGTATCAAGGCCTTCAGCTAGAACTGGACATGCAACCACCACCTTCAGACCAACCCCGTCTAAAACTTCTACTAGACAAGTATGCCCATCTCTTTGATCAGCCATTGAAATTGCCTATTAACCGACCACAAGATCATGCCATCAGGGTCCCAGACCATACAACACCACCTAATATCAGGCCATACCGTTATCCACACTGGCAAAAGAACGAGATTGAGCGGATCATCAAACAATTGTGGGAGGCGGGCATCATTCAGGCCAGCACTAGTCCCTATTCCAGCCCAGTACTCTTAGTTAAGAAAAAAGATGGAGGTTGGCGTTTTTGCGTAGATTACCGCGCCCTTAACAAGATCACCGTTCCAGATAAATTTCCCATCCCAACAATTGATGAATTATTGGACGAACTAGGTGGAGCTACTGTTTTCTCTAAACTGGATCTTCAATCCGGCTACTATCAAATTCGCATCAAGAAAGAGGATGTTCCCAAGACGGCGTTTAGGACGTATGAGGGCCACTACGACTTTTTGGTCATGCCCTTCGGCCTGACCAATGCACCCTCCACTTTTCAGGCTCTTATGAACGACATCTTCCGCCACTATCTCCGTAAGTTCGTCCTGGTTTTCTTTGATGACATACTTGTTTACAGTCCTGATATTCACCTACATCTACAGCATCTGGAAATGGTACTGAAATTGTTGGCCTCTCATAACTTAGTTGTTAACAAAAAGAAGTGCTGCTTTGCACAACCTCAATTGGAATATTTAGGCCATATAATCTCAGCAGATGGAGTCGCCGCTGATAACTCAAAGATAGACTGTATGCTCCACTGGCCTACTCCACAAGATATTACAGCATTAAGGGGCTTTTTGGGCCTCACCGGGTACTATCGCAAATTTGTACAAAACTATGGCATTATTGCTGCATCCCTGACCAATCTTCTCAAGAAAGATAGCTTCCATTGGTCGATGGAGGCACAACAAGCCTTCAACAACTTAAAGCATGCCATGACGACGGTGCCCGTACTAGCTATTCCCAACTTTAACAAGCCATTCATTTTGGAGATTGATGCGTCGGGTAAAGGCATTGGAGCAGTTCTCATGCAAGAGGGAAGGCCAATTGCCTTCTTCAGCCAATCACTCTCTCCCCGTGCTCAGTCCAAATCGGTATATGAAAGGGAACTTATGGCAGTTGTTCTCTCTGTTCAGAAGTGGCGCCATTACTTGTTAGGCCAGAAGTTCACTATCTTAACAGATCAAAAGAGCCTCCAATTCCTCCTGCACCAGAACGTCCTTAGCAGTGAGCAGCAGAAGTGGCTAATCAAATTACTGGGTTTCAACTTTGACATTCACTACAAACCAGGCAAGCATAATCGGGCAGCTGATGCCCTCTCCAGAATAGATAACAAAGGCTTCACTGATGCACACAACACTTCTGCCCCTGAGCATGCATCAGACCTGATACACCCTTCTCCTTTCATGGCTCTTTCAGTAGTCCAGCATTCAGCCTTACAAGCTTTACAAGAGGAGATCAGACTCGATGAGACTTTAGGCCCCATCCTCCAGGACTTATTGGCTGGCCTGAACCATCACAAAAGATTTTCTCTGCGTCATGGCCACTTGCTCTTCTATGATAGACTCGCTATCCCTAAAACTTCTGTTCGAATTCCCATCCTACTCAGGGAATTTCACTCCACTCCAGCAGGTGGACATTCAGGGACCTTTAGGACATTCAAAAGGCTTTCTAATGTGGTCTCTTGGAAGGGAATGCGAAAGGATGTGCAGCAATTTGTGGCTTCTTGTGAGGTATGCCAGCGGAATAAATACCAAGCTCTTAAACCTAGGGGTCTTCTTCAGCCTTTACCCATTCCCGAACAAGTCTGGGATGACATTTCTATGGACTTTATTGGCGGCTTACCCAAATCTAAGGGGCTGGATACTATTCTGGTGGTAGTAGACCGTCTTTCCAAATACTGCCATTTCCTTCCCTTGGGCCATCCGTTTTCTGCTCAAGAGGTGGCTGCTCTTTTTATCAAGGACATAGTACGGTTACATGGTTACCCGCGATCCATTGTATCCGACAGGGACCGTCTCTTTATTAGCCAATTTTGGGCTGAACTATTCAAAATGGCAGGGACTGAGTTAAAGATGAGTACTGCTTACCATCCTCAAACGGATGGCCAAACGGAAGTCGTCAACCGCTGTCTCGAAACCTATTTGCGCTGCTTCACCTACCACCATCCTAAACTCTGGCCCAAGTGGATTCCTTGGGCTGAATTCTGGTATAATACTACATTCCAAGGTGCTGCTGGCATGACCCCTTTCAAAGCACTTTATGGGCGTGATCCTCCTACTGTGTTACGGCTCTCGAATGAAGGGTCAGTCGTGGAGGAAGTCAACAGGCAAATCACGATAGGAATACAATTTTACAAGAACTGAAAAGTAATCTTTTAAAAGCCCAGGTCAGAATGAAATCCCAAGCAGATAAAGGCCGCAGGGACATCTAGTTCCATGTAGGGGACAGAGTTTTTTTGAAACTCCAGCCCTTTAAGTTCAAGAAACTGGCTAAACGACCCAATGAAAAACTTAGCCCCCGGTTTTACGGCCCCTACACTATTTTGGAGCGCATTGGCGCAGTAGCCTACCGCCTTGATTTACCCTCCACCACCCGGATCCATCCTGTTTTCCACGTCTCCCAACTAAAGGCTGCCCTGTCCAATTCAGCCCAATCTCAACCCCTACCTCCTGGACTCACTGAGGAAATGGAACTTGTCCTATATCCTGACTCCGTCCAGGAAATCAGGTCATTGCCAAATGGATGCACCGAAGTTTTGGTGAAATGGAAAAACCTACCTGAGTGTGATAGCACATGGGAGCTCTATGAGGATTTGGACACTCAATTTCCCTCCTTTCACCTTGAGGACAAGGTGAACCTACTTGGGGGGGGTAATGTTAGACCTCCCATACACCACACGTATTCCAGAAAGAAGATATAATTGCAAGGAAACAGAAATACACTGGTTGGCAAAAGATTTCTCCAGAAGATGATCCAGGGCAGCAATTGGTTAGGATATAATTAGTTGTGATATAGTCAGTTAACAACCAAGTCAGGAAGTCAGTTAGGATATACAGATATCCAGTCTGTTACAAAGTTAGGATATACAGATATCCAGTCTGTTACAGAAGGGGACGGGAATGGAAGGAAAAAGAAAAGATAAAAGGAGGTAAAGAGGGAGAAAAGAGAAGGGAAGTAAAAGGGAGTGGGAAGTACAGAGGAGGAACTGAGGTTCCTACTTCCTACTAGTTCCAGTAGTTTGTGTTTTGTTCGATTGAATTGGAAGGTTACTTGTAATTTCTCCACTTTATCAATAAGGAACTTCAGCTTCTTCTGAAAAAACTGCTTATTATCAAGTCTCAATTCTTCCTGGCTCAACAACTAACTATTGCTCAAAATTGATTCAGAAACTGTGAGGCTTTTGCAGCTGTTCTTTTCGTGTTTTATCATTAGGAGATATTTGGAATCATTTTCTTCCAGTGTGCACACAAGATTGTCCTCTGTGTTCTTTTACCAAAATGTCTCTGCCAACTCATTGGTGATGTCAACTTGCAGCTTGTCTCGTTTGCAGAATTCGAGGAGCAGCCTGTATTTGTTCCAACCCACCCTTGTGAAGGTATAGCTTCTTGATGAAAACCTAAAGTTTTTGTCCTAAAAGGCATCTTTCTTAACAGTGTACCTCTGGATGTTTCCTTTGAAATAATATATGATTTTAATCTGCAGGTATTATGTACATCGTGTAAGTTTTCATTTGACCTAGTACTGGCTTCAGTTCATTATTCTTCATGAAAATTTCATAGAAATGAAAAAATAGATTAATGATAATAATCCTTATCCTTGTAACTGATTTAGACCCTGTGGTAGGTCTTAAAGAACAAGAAATCAAAGTCTTAGAGCCTAATCAGTCTCCAATTGAACAAGTTAAACAAGCTGTGGATTGTCTACCATCATGTCCCGAAACTGTAGTAGGCAATGCAGAACCCAACTTCCGACGCTGGACAATACAAGATTTTTCGAAAGCCTACAGTTCGGGGAAAACAACTCCTTTGATGGTATACGAACCATTTGTAAATTCATTATTGTTTAGTGATGATTTGCAATGGACATGCTCTAGAAGGATGACTGTTATATGAACAGGTAGCAGAGCAGTTTTTACATGCAGTCGAGGAATCTTCTGGTCCACACCACAAAATGTCGTTCTTTATTAACCAAAATCCTCAGGATATTCTACAGCAAGCTACCGAGTCAACTCTTCGATATGCTAGAGGTAAATGTCTTCTGTGCCAAAATCTCATTTTATTATTAAATACAGTATCTCCAATATAAACATGATAATTGATTGATTGAGTACCCTATACACCTAGGTTCCTATAGATTTGGTGCAGTCTGCATAGTGGCTGTATGTAATCCCGTAGTGATTAAGATCCTTTTTGTTGTCTTCGAAGATTTAATTTGAATGATTGAATTATATCTTTGGTCCTGGTTCTGCTATTTTGACCAAAACATGTCTTAATACCTGCCATAGTTGTCCTGACCAACCCAAGGAGTTTTACATTAAACAATGAACGCATGGAAGTTTTGTAACTGCAACTGGTTTCTGGTCTTCTATGGTGCATGAAATTAATGGCATTGATGGAATGCATGTGGTTATTTTGGACTTTTATGCATTGGAGCTGCTAATTTTATGATTGCATTCTCATCTCTGTAAGTGGTCATTACGGTCTTCTATAGGTAAACCAATTTCAATTTTGGATGGAGTTCCAATTGCTGTCAAGGATGAGATAGACTGTATGCCTTATCCAACTACAGGTATATTTTGATCTTCAGGTTGGAAATTATATCTGGGCTCTGCTTATCAGTATTCTTTAAAAAAAATACCTATTTTATGTACATAATTTTTCATTTCATTGATTCTTATAGGTGGGACCAAGTGGTTTCACAAGTTTAGACCTTGTATAAAAGATGCATGCTGTGTCCAACACCTGAGATCATGTGGTGCCATGCTTGTTGGGAAAACCAACATGCACGAGCTTGGTGCTGGGACAAGTGGAATAAATCCTCATTATGGGTATGAAATTATGAATATCTAGACTTCATTTTAGATGTTAAAGAGAATGTACATTGGTACTTTCAACTTTGCAGCTAGTCATGCCTTCTCCTGTTGCATTAGAAAATCAACTAGAGGAAAATGTAACAAGGTTATTCTAACGGCCAATTTTGTTTAACTACAGAGTTACTAGAAATCCTTATAACATCAGCAAGATCTCTGGAGGTTCATCTAGTGGATCTGCAGCTGTGGTATCTGCAGGGCTGTGCCCTGTTGCTCTTGGTGTTGATGGAGGAGGTAATAGTTATGGAAAAAGTAACAACCAGATTTGTCTTCTATCATCTCCAATTGAAACTGTTATGTCTCATAATTATCTTCACCCCTCTGATTTATTATAGCAATCTATTAGGCATCCTTCATGCCTATTTTAGTTATATAATACCATTCAAAATTCTTTAAAGGCTTCACAGTAAGTTCAGAAGCTTTGTGAAGGCTTCAAATACTATCCTGCATATCTGATCAGAATGCAACCAATCTGTTGTCAGCTTTTGTGGCATCATGCATTGTTCTATCTTCTGCTTGAGCTACCAACTGGTTTAGAGACATTGACACAAGTCTTTCAATGTTGCACTACACTGAGATGCTGTTCCACGATTTGTTTAGAAAATCATGTCCATTTATTTAACTTATCAAAACAGTTCAGCAGTTTGAGGTGCATCTTCTGTCTAGATACTGATGGTTCTGTTCAAGATAAATTCCACTGGTGAAGAGCTAGCCAGTCTTTCAATGGCTTGAATTTTGCAGCTGGTGTAAGAAATGTTTATATTTCTAATTTTTAGAGCTGATTGCAAGTAGCACAAAAAAGTCTCTTCAAGAGTCCTGTTTGATCCTTAAGAATGCTTTGTATACAAGTCTTATTTGATGCTTCAGAATGCTTTATATCACTTTTTGGATGAGTATCCAACTGATTTCTGTGCCACTTATTATCAATGTTCTTTGATAAACTGCACTATACAAATGTGTTTAGGTTCTGTCCGAATGCCCGCTGCTCTCTGTGGTGTCGTTGGTTTTAAGCCATCTTTTGGGCGTGTGCCTCATTTGGGGTAAATAGCATGTACCCTTGCATTCTCTTATATACATACTATCCACTCATGTGTCTGTTAGGAGTGGATGCTTGTCACAATTCTAAGATGTTCTCATGATTTTGCTTCAGTGTTCTTCCTCTGAACTGGACAGTTGGAATGGTTGGAATATTAGCAGGGACAGTTGAAGATGCATTTATCGTGTTGGTTTTTCTTTGACTGATAGCTTGTTATGGTCATGAATTTGGTTTCTTAATTTTTATTTCGTCCTAGACCCCATTTAAATTGTAACCTCTGTCTGTTTTGCTTTTTCAGTTATGCAGCACTTAGTGGCCACCACCTTTCATCAAATGAATGTACTTCTTTGCCGGTGAGTGATCACATATGATTGTTTAGCCAGTCTTCTTTCAACGTATAAATTTCTTACTGCATTTTTGAAGACATATTTATGTGCCCGGTACTTCCCTGTGAAAAGATATTTATTTGTTAAATAAATATGTGTTCATTAGAAGTGGAAAATATCATAAAGAGCACACATTTGGATGACCTTGCATTTTATATCCCTGAATCTTTTGTTTCACTTTTCCCTGAAATTAACATTGAAAAGGCATGCCCCATTAATATGGACCTTATCTTAAGTGTTTGTTGTATTTTCAATTTTCAAGGTGAATGATTTTGCTATATACATTACTGACTCTTTCATTTATGTTGGGGAACTTACAAGACTAGGGTAAATTTCCCACTGCTATCTAGAAGTCCTCTTCTTGACGTCAAGCTGGCAAGATATAGGGAGGTTTGTGATCTATCTGAAATTGATATTTTTCATATATTTCAATGAGATGTTTGCAGCTACATGAATTATTTCCTCTGCTTTGTGTTTTTAAAGTAGTTTTTTTCTGAATCATTTTGTCCCTGTGCATGATGCTAATCTGTAAAATATTGGACCATTAGTGGTTTAATGATTGCAACGAGGAGGTAAGAAGTTGCTGTTCACAAGCTTTGAAGTGGCTGTGCAAGCACTATGGTTGGAAGGTATTATTATCTTATGCTTACTGTTTTGTTACTGAAATTTAGCGTCTTTCAGCTAGTACTTTCTGGCAGGTTTTTTTAAGTCATCCTTTGACCATGAGGTCATGAGTTCAAGGTGTGGAAACAGCCTCTGTATACTTTAGGCCCTTGTGGTCCGCCCCTTCCCCGGACCCTGCATAGGTGGGAGCTTCGTGCACCGGGGCTGCCCTTTATCCTTTGAAAACACAATTGATTTTCGTAAAGATAATCCAAAAGTATTGAGTTTGAATTTAAATACTTATATTGATAGCTAAGATGCATCCTAATGATGATAGCTATGATGGTTACTGTCTTTCTGAACTGCTCAAACCTTTGCTGCTGTAAGATTGTAGAGGTGACTGTACCGGAGATAGAAGAGATGCGTCTGGCACATTATTTAACAATTGGCTCTGAGTGCACCACTTCATTGGCTCCTCATCTTGAGACGTTGTATGATATCTTTTACACAGATATTTTCCTTTCATGCTTGCTCTTTGTTCCAACTTTCAACTAGAGATGGAAGTTCGCTTTACTATACAACATGATTGTGATGTGCTAGGGATATGTCAGAACTAGGGTGGGATACAAGAGTAGCACTTAGCGTGTATGGTTCTTTCAGCAGCAGAGAGTATCTGAATGCTCAACGACTCAGGTATATTGGATAACCTGAACCATTTCCTTTTTCCAGTCTTGTACCAGTACAATACAGATACTTGGTTTCTCAAAACTTGTGTGGTACACCACCACTGACTGCTTTTCTAACATACTTTATCTTTCATAAATTCCCCCAGGAATCGCCAGATGCACTTCCATAAGGAGATATTTAGGAGCGCAGATGTCATTGTCACACCCACAACAGGGTACTTCTTTCTACCTCATTCAAATCAGAAAGTTTATTATTATGATTCAGTGTCCCGTATATCCTTTCATTATGTTTGTATGCTCTTCTGTGTGCATTGCTTGTATGGTGTAAGGAATGTTTCTGGTGTTCTTAACAGTGTAACTGCATACACTATTCAGAATGATTCTCTGAAGTCTGGTGAACTTGACTACATAAATGGAGGTACAAACTATTCAGCTTATACCTTCATTTCTCTGGTTAATCTATGGCTAACTGAAAGCATATAAAATTGAAGCTTTCAGCTTGCTACTATTATTACTTTGATTGATGGGTTTTATTGGTTTATTTTGTGTTCCAGTGGTTTCTTACTTTCATCGTTGTTGTAGCTGCACTTGTTAGGTACTCAATATCGGGAAATTTTCTTGGATTGCCTGCAGTCACTGTTCCGGTAGAGATCCTTAAAGCTTCCATAATAACTCGCATAAACTAACAACGAACTTGCTGCTGACATTTCTTTGCTATGTCATAGGTTGGTTATGACAAAGAGGGTCTGCCAGTTGGCCTTCAGTTTATCGGCCAACCTTGGTCTGAAGCAACTTTACTCCATATTGCTTATGCAATGCAGGTAAATTGAATGTGGTTGTTACACATTCTCAGGAAGCTAAGTTACTTGACCCCAAAGGGCCATAAATTTTCATATCATCCAGCTGATTTTATTTTGATTGCTTATTACAATTCTTGCCTTGCCTCCACGCAGGACCTGTACAAGGGAAGCTACAGAAAGCCTCAGGTGTTCTATGACCTCCTTAAGGAGAACTAGGTGCATGATAGAACATATAGAACTATTCTGTTTAGTGTAAAGTCCACAATGATGAGACCTTGTTTCCGGTCTGAAAACTTCAGTAGCTAATTGTACTCTTCATACTTGTCTTTTGCGCTTGGTGTCTTTGTAAAATGATGAATATAAATCGATTGGTCTTTAAGATACTGCAGCATTATGTAAGAGAAAGTCCATCTTGTATTCGAAGCTTATGCTGTATCATCTCATGTTAACGGAGATTTACTGTATTAGTCACAGCCACCATCCTTTACTGAGAGTCTCGGCTTATGCAAACTATGTTAATTTATTGAATGCTTATATTTGGCCATTAAGAGGAGACTTATCCTTCTGCTTGGCATCTTTCAACATGGGTGATCAAATTTTATGTGATATACTGAGGATCAATCCTCTTGTTTAAGAAGCAAACAAAATGAAGTGGATTATCATTTTGTGGAGTTCCAACTAGTTATAGCAGGAAAACCAATAGGTTAGACTTGTCTTGTAATATATAAGTTGATAATATTTATACAGTGGTTAGGTAGTAAAAAATTTAAAATAAATGAAAGCCTTAACGAGTTCTGTGCATTTGCAGTTAATTCTTAGGTAAGAAACAACGTTGGTGGAATCTATAGGCAAAAATTGAATTCTCACTTGGGGCCTCTTTCATTTATAAGAACGGAATTGGATTCTCTGAGGAATTCAATGTTAACTGATTGCAAGTGCACAACATCACGATCAAATTAGTAATTTCAAGATATTCAGCATGGGAGGACTATGAAAAGTCCCGTAAAAGAGAAGAAAAGTAGCCAACCAGGCCAAGAAAAAGCTAACGTGGGGAAGTTGGGAAAAGCCAAAAGGGAAAGAAGAGAGGGAAAGCCTACCTTTCACGGGAAACTAGTGGAGAAACGTAGAAAAAGAAAAGCCTTTTCCGATCCTTTCTGCCTTTGTCATGAAGCAAGTCTCAGCAAGTGCTAAGATGCTTCGCAGAATCGTGATCTACATCTGTGGAGAAACCTTATTTTGTGATCTGATCAACTTGCTATGGTGGCTTGAGGGAAAAAAAGTAGGAGTTTCATCAATGACACGATACCGATCGACCACACAGCTGATCTGGCCACCATGTGGCCCCACTTTTTTCATGGGGGGCCCACATCTATTTGTTCCGGCCCGTTCATCTGATTTCTCTGACGAAAGTTTGTTAAAATTTTAGTTTTTTCAGGGGAAGTCGGTGGTTTGGCAAACCTTAAACTCAGGTATAATTCAGAACGTATCCATGTAGCTCATAGTTTGACGGCCAGGATCTAAGAATTATGACAATCGGCATTCCACAAATCCCGAATAAATTTGCGAGGATTCCACCTTTCACTTTCACTTCTGACACACAAGTCCACTCTATACTATATTTGAGCTCCAAACGGACAAAAGCAGACTCGGTCGAAGAGAGAGAGAGAGAGGAGATGAGCGATTCCAAGGTAGAAACAATCTCCAGACTGGCTCAATGGAAGATCGAAAGCTTCGGCCCCTGTTCTTTTCGCCGTTCCGATGCTTTTAAGGTTGGACTTTGGAACTGGTAATCATCCTCCTCCTTTTTCTTCTTCTGGAGGTTCTTTTTGAAGCTTTTCGTGTAGAGAAATTCCTTTGACGGTCTCCCCATTCAGGTGCTTGTCGATCGAGAAGAACCGATATCTGTATGTGCGTCTATTTCCAGAGCCCTGTCGTACTTCTAGAGAACAACCTCCAATTGCGAGGTTTGTTCTTCGCGTCTCAAACGTTGGTGCCAGTCGACGACCTTACATTTCTCCCGGTACTGCTTTTATCATCTTAATCGTGTTCAGTTCGAGATTTTGAGTGCCTTTCCTTCGCAGTAATATGACGATGATCGTGATTAGGAATTCTGTTTCCTTCTCCTCTGGAAGGAACTTTAGTGGAATCCCCCAAATGGTTATTGATTAGTGAAAGCGGCAATTAGTCAAGTTGGAATTCAATTCCAAGGTGCAAATTACTCTTGAGCTCTCCTTTATGTCAATTCAGAAACGTATTCCATCTAAGGGTGATATCCACCATAGAATTCAATTCATCTTGACTATCGCCCAAGAAGAAGATATGGAGGAGAAGTTTTGACTTGTTCTTCTCAACGTGAGCCTTCACATATTTAGATATTTACATTAATTTGGTGGGAAGTCTTTATCTTCGGGAAAGACTCATCATTAATTCAACAATATGTTATAACTTAGAACAGAAGAAAAGTTCAAAGCCATCTCTCCCAATTTTCTTACTAATAGTATTGGGTTCTTTATTTTTGTCATCCACCGGTCTTTGTCAAAGATATAAGCGCAATGCTGTAAAGGAATATTGCTAGTGAAAATAACACTAAACCACTAATAATATATTGTACAATTTAGCTATAGTTATCCAGTTGAAGTTTTACATATAAATTCTATCGGGCCCGCATTGGTTAAGTGCCATGTTTCATGGCGAAGAGGTTTTGTGGATCCAAGTCCACTCACTATCCAAAAAGAACATAAAAATTCTTGACGTTTGTTGTTCCATGGTCTCTTTCTTTTTCTTTTTCTAGGTCGCTAGCTGTGCATCCGGATGCTGTAAGTCAGAACTCTTTCAAATACAGCTTTCTAGATTACTTTGAATAATTCCTTCAGCTGTGTCTATGTGTCTGAGTTCTAATCTTTGCTTTCTTAGCAAAATGATACATGATGAGAGAAAATCATGATAACCCGATAAAGAAGTTAGTTGCAGTTGGGTACTTATTCATGCATATCATTCTGGTAATCCTGCACTCTGTCAATTTTTTGTTATTCTTTCATAGTTTTTCATTTTCACTTAATCTCTTTTAAGCTAGGTATACTTTCCTTTTTCTGTATTCTGAGTAAGTAACCCTGCAATGGGGTATTCAATAATTGAAAAGAAAAAAAGAAAACTCTTTTTACTTGATTTTGCCTGATATCTTTTTATTCCTTGGCACAATGGTAAAGTTGTTGTTGTGTGACCTTGAGGTCAGGGATTCAAGGCCTGGAAACAAACTCTTGCAAAAAATGCAAGGTAAGGCTGCATACTATAGACCTTTGTGGTCTGGCCCTTCCCCGGACCCTGCATTGCAGGAGCTTCGTGCACTGGGGCTGCCCTTTCTATCTTTTTATTGCTGGGGACAATGGATGAAATTTGATAGGGGTGTCTAATGGGGATATGACATATCACTTGACTGGAAAACCATTGAACTGCACCTCTGATAATAAGGATGAATAATAAGTGCAAGATGGTGCTTCTATTTGATTTTTCCTCCTAGTATCTTTTCTGTCTGTTGAGATATTCTGTTTAATACTATTGACCTATTTTTCATGTGAAACTGATCTTGGTTGTACAATGAAGTGGTGAATCATGCTTATGTTAGTCATCATCTGTGAATTTCTACAGTAGAATGTCATCAAATTCTCTTTTATAAATTTGATCTAGAAAAGAAAGTTTATTTGGTGACTTTGTTTCTTAATCAACGTGAGGTGGGGTGGATGTCTTCAAATTGAAGAAGGAGGTTATCAAGATTTAGTGCAGTACTCTTGGAACTTGGATTAGGATGATATTACTACCTTTTGTTTCTTAAGATGAGGAGCAACCACCATCCTGATATACATAGATTGGTGATATCTTTTTCAGAAAATATGGTTATTTCCCTTCTACAATTTTGACTGATAGTATAAAAGAAGAAAACTGTTTTCTTTCAAAGGTATGTAATAGCAAGCAAAGTAATTTCAGGAGGAAGGGCACACACATAAAGGCATCCTAATCAACCTAGATCAAAGTCATATATAGAACTACTATTACCCTTAAGTTGATCCATACATGTCAATCATGCCCAACTTATTGATAATATGGGTTGGGGCCCTTCTGCAACCTCAGCGAGTTGATCTTGTAATCTCACAACTGGGGTGGTATCTCATCTCTAACCACCTTTCCTTGACAAAATCTGAAAGAACCTCTATATGCTCTGTTCTTTAATGACCTATTCAACTTTATGGGGTTTAAGTCTGGTTCCCCACTTCAGGGAGACTATATTGGTTCTGCAATTAAAGTATTTTTGCTTATTTGCCTGAAAATTTGATGTAATCTTCCACAAGCATTACAAAATGAGTGTTATCAAGTTCCTTGCTTCTAGTGTTTTGCATGAAGTTATACTGTGAACCCCTCTTGGACTCCTAGTCCATCAGAGCCAGGTACAGATACCAGTTCAGAAGACGCTTGTCAGTGGCTTCACATCTTTACAAACAAAGTGTAACTAAGACTTGCATATCTAGTCCTTTGGAAATCTGATCTAAGTCAAACATTTCTGCTTCTGACACTCGAGGGACTTCATCTTATATTATTATTTAAAACTTCATTTCTGCTACCAAAGAAAATCCAATTGTTTGGTACCATTCATCTTTTCCAAATTTCAACAGGAACAATATTACAAATTTGAAGGGCTTTGATACACTTATTTGAAGGGATATGGAATTCCAGTCCAGTTCATTAGATGAGATTGTTTAGATCCATTCATTAGCTAGATTATACTTGGGATTTAGAATGGATGAAATCTCTGTTATGCATTTATTATCGGCCAAGGATGCTAGTTTTCAGTTTCAGTTGACAGATTATTGCTTGCTGCAGTTCATGAGAGGCTGCTCCGGACCAGTGATGACTTTGTATGGCCAGTGGACTCCACTTTTCATGGGCGATTCATCATTGACGTAGAATTTTTAGACCTGAAGATTGCTCCACTAAATGTGAGATCTCTAACCACATTCAAAAATTTTGAGATTTTATTGGAGCCACTCTTTCAGAGCTGTTATATACCTATAGACAACTACAATATTCATGTGTCTTGTGTAGGGTGGGATAGGTGAAGCATGTTCTATATGGCCTAGTGAAGGAGCTATGCAGTCGTTTGCAAACAAAAGTGCTCTCCGATGCCTCTCACGCATGCTTGATGAGAGCATCCATGCAGATGTCACCATAAACACTGCAGATGGCTCTCTGAGAGCTCACAAGGCTGTTTTGTCAGCAAGCTCACCCGTCTTTGCAAGCATGTTCTTACATGACCTCAAGGAGAAGGAATCCTCCACAATCAACATCGACGATATGTCACTGGAATCATGCATGCGTCTGCTCAGTTACATATATGGAAATATAAAACAAGCAGACTTCTGGAAACACCGCCTTGCTTTGCTTGGAGCAGCCAACAAATATGACATGGCTGACCTCAAAGAGTGCTGTGAGGAGAGCCTTTTGGAGGACATCAATTCTGGTAATGTCCTTGAGAGACTGCATGTGGCCTGGCTGTACCAGCTCTGTAAGCTGAAGAAAGGGTGCATGACATATTTGTTCGATTTCGGCAAGATATACGATGTCAGGGATGAAATCAACTCCTTCTTTAAGCATGCAGATAGGGAATTGATGGTAGAGATGTTTCAGGAGGTGCTGACAGTTTGGAGGCCTGTGTGACCGACGAGATATCCTGCACTAGTAGTTCTACAGGTATCTAAAAAAAATGTAGATCCTTTAAGCTGTTGTTTTCCTATTATGTATGTATCTTTTGTGTTTTAGTGCTCTTAGGTGTTCCTGCAAGAAGTTGAATGTATGCTTGAATCACATTTGCTATACTTGAAGCAGGAAACAGAGCAAATAACTCTTGTATTTAGTGATGTACAGACCCTTGCGGTCCGCCCCTTCCCGAACCCTGCATACTTGGGAACTTCGTGCACCGGGTTGCCCTTTTTTATTTAGTGATGTACAGAATTTGCATGTTTTCTTCTTCCATCACCACTCGATGGTATCAGGTGGTCATAGTTGGAGCTCTGTGCTTTGGGTGCATCATAATCTTCATTTTTGTGTCTTTTGATTAAAATTTTCTTTCCAGATTGGTAAAGTCGGATCTATTTTGGCTGTATCTCATCATTTAGCTACAAAATGACCGTTAAATATTTTTGCTTGGGGAGCCATTATATGACATCCATTGAGATCTAAGGGAGTTTCCATGAGATGCATTGATTGATCCCAGCAAGGTGCTAGAGCATGATATATCCCGTCCATTCCGCGGTGCCGCCTTTGGGGTGTTCTCCGTGCATTTGAAGGTTGGAGCGGTTGATCCATAGAACAGCCAGCGTGATCCGGGTCTCAATCTGGATAGAGATCCCATTTGCAAAGAATCAGTGGTCTAGATCATAAATTGCTTCTCCTTGTTGCAAGCATAATCTTGTAGCCCAGGTGTTTGGTGATCCAAATCAATCAGGCATATCCTTCGTGCCATCGTGCCTGGAAAATCTGGCAGATAAAAAAATTCTAAAATGGTCAAGAAAGCCGTTCATTTTGTGGCTTGGATCGTCCAGTGGAAAACCTCCAGGCACCTTACATGAAAATAGCTTAGTGGTACAATGACTACAACCACGTACAAATTCATAGTGATAGGATGATCGTAAACATCCAATTGGGCCCTTGGTAATTCAGTCTTCACTAGTCAAGAAAATAGACGTTACAGATCCTAACTCTCGTAGGTCTATCTGAACTATATCACCGTCTATTAATGAACAAAAAGTGGAATCACGTGGGGCCAAGCCATGTTATGAGATATGCATGATGGGCACTGATACAGTCATATATGTAAGTTGTATGCATGTGGGACCCATCTATTTGGTGAACCAAAACGGTTTCATCTACTGAGTGAGATCTTAAAGTGACGATCAGTTCAACGTGGGTCCGTAAAGTGAATGTTGCCGATCAACTTAGCGGGGCCCATTTACTTTCAGCGACGGTTCAAAAATCGTGTCCTAATCTCGTAATTTGTCACTAATACATGGGCAAATGCATAAACCCATCAACTTGACCAAAATCGGAACCGTTCATAAATTCTTACCCCGCACTCATCATCGTTATTTCTCTCTCTCTCACTTCCCGGTCCAAATCGTCTCTCTTCTTCCCTTCTCCACCTCTCCAAATCCCAGAGAGAGAAGCAGAAGCAGAAGTTGCCTCACTCGATCAATCGACTGAAAATTCCGATTCTTCACATCTTGCACGAATGTCTTCTTTCGCTGGTGATGAAACTGCTCCCTTCTTCGGCTTCCTCGGTGCAGCTGCAGCTCTCGTTTTCTCCTGTACATCTCTTTAGATCTCTCCATCTTTATCATTTCCAGGGTTTTTTGTTCCTTCTTCTCTGCAACATCAGGGTTTCTGATTCTTCTTTTATAGGTATGGGAGCGGCTTACGGTACCGCGAAGAGCGGTGTGGGAGTTGCATCTATGGGTGTGATGCGGCCGGAACTCGTCATGAAATCGATTGTTCCAGTTGTTATGGCTGGAGTTTTGGGAATTTACGGGTTGATTATTGCTGTTATTATCAGTACGGGAATTAACCCTAAGGCAAAATCTTATTACTTGTTTGATGGATATGCTCATCTTTCTTCTGGTCTTGCTTGTGGTCTTGCCGGACTTTCAGCCGGAATGGCGATCGGGATCGTTGGGGACGCCGGAGTTAGGTAATCTCTTTTTTTTCCTTGATCTTCAAATAATTGATGATATCTTTACTGTTTCTTCCAGTTATTTAAGTTCCGATGCACTAATCTGGTGATGATTGAATAGATTGCTAGGCATCTTGGTTGAAAATTAGGCTTAGGGTGAATTATGGTACTCTTTCTTTCTTTTAGGGATCTTGTTTCAGTCCGGCACTTCTGTCCGATGGAAATTGATTTAAATAAACATGTGTCATCGTCAATTTAGTCGGTTTATTATTATTATTATTATTATTATTATTATTATTATTATTATTATTATTATTATTATTATAGATGTATTTATCCGATTGGAATGATATTGCATTGTTTCAGAGATCTAAGATCTCTTTATTGCCGCTAGATTTCTCTTTTCTTTTTTATTGTCCTTTCCCACCAAATCCTACATGTGTTATGGGTTGATCGGCTAAATTTAGTGGTTCTTCAGTTCCTATGCTGGGTTTGTACAAACAAGGATTAGCGTGATAATCCTAGTTTTGCTTTTACTGTTGTGTGTAGTGACATTGAGAGACAGGAAAAGCAGTCAAATCCCTGCAATACGGTTTCATATTTCAACACTTCTTTTCAGAGACAATCAAAGTATCAGCTCCAGTCTGTTGTGTCTTTCTTTTCATGGATACTAATATTTTTCATAGAACTATGATTGCAATAGGGCATCCTTTGAATGTCATGTGCAAGAGTAATTTTCATTCCCATACTCTTCTGCCTTATCTTCACAAAATGATGTTCTGTTCTTGCATACATCGTGCTTCTCTATGCTTTTAGTGCCACTATTAGCTACTCTATTGTGTCATATTTCCATGGTGTTGTATCCATGTTCCTTTAGCTCCCCTCCAGATATTCTGGAAAATAGAGCAAAAGCATGTGATTCTGCCATGATTTTTCGGTTAAGTCAATCATTAGCCAAAGGAATCTTATAGGTTTTCTACCTATGGTTGGATGTGGTTTACATCTTAGGGACTTGGAGTAGGTCAATGGAGCACTCGACGTAATTGCTACATAATAAAAGATAAATTATGCATATGAGTTATGAAGTACTCACATTTGATTAATGCAAATGTTAGAAAAGGATGGCGTCCATTGTCATTGCTAGAAATACCTATGTGACCTATCATGCAGTTGCACATGGTATTTACATCATTGAGAAATGATTTTGCTTTAGGAGCAGAAAAGTTAGCTTCACTGCAGGCTTGTGAAAATGTGTTGGCTAGATGGTGGTGAACCTTGTAAGCTGGTCTCTGTTTCAGATATCTTTTTTATGATCAGTTGATTCTTTCATGTTGATCATAGACAAGTTACCTTGGCTGTCGACAAGAGGTCTCTTGCTTGAGTTCTGTGACTAAAACTCTGGTAAAGGATGATCCATAGTTTTGTGGCCGATATGCATGCACCTGCCTCCCTTTCCTTTGACAAATAATAGGTGGTTCTTTAGGGATCTTATAGAATTATATCTTTTAGCTAGAATGTTTGTAATAGTTTGCTTGTTGATGTGTTTACTATTGTGCTAGTGTTGCTGAAATTCTTTGGTACTTGTTATTTGTGCGTCATCTGCACAAATAACATCAGCTCTGTGGAATATATTTGTTGACATTTGTATTGTGTGCTATATCATAGCATCTTGGATGTTTTTCAGTATAGAGATTCCTGTGCTTTCAATTGTTTGACTCACTAATCTTGGATGGTTTTGGGAATATGCTACTTAGTTTATATATTGATGGTTGTAAAATTTGCTATTAAAGACAAGGCTTCCTTAGATTGGATTCCTGAGCGAGGGAGAGGAAGTTAAATCTTTTGGTAGATGGTACTTGTTGAAAGGTGATTAAGAGAATGCTTCAAATGATATAGCTAAACCTAAAGAGATTGGATGATGCTGAAGATTAAAGGGCTTAGCTTAAAGATGAAGATAAGAAAATGAAAATCTCCCCTTCAGTTGCAAATGCTAGAAGACACTGATTCTATCAACTGTTTTGTGGTTAATGAGTCTCTTTCAAACAAGGAAATGGGGTAGTGTGAGTTAGGAGTTCCTTGTGGTGCTTTACTCAAATGACGAGCTTCACTTCTGTGTTGAAGAATAGAAATTGACCTCGTAAGAGATATTGAGAGAAAGAAACGAGGGAGGTGATGCTGTCAATGTTTAAGTGAATATTATCAAGAATCCACTTGTGGCTTATTATCAAATGGATTTGGCAGGGTATATGTTCTCCTCATTTCTCAGTTTTGGTCAATTGCAGATCTTTGTTTTCTGAAGAGATCATGTTTAACATAAGGAAACTGTCTTTCTTCCTTCTGATCTGCTGACATTTTGGTACCATGCTTTTTGTAGGTTGACTTTGCGATGTTAAAATGATGATTATTTGGTCTGTGTAGGAAGTATCAGAATCAAAGATTAATGCAGAAGTAAGAACCATTATATAGGAAACATGAAGATGAATCAAGCAAAGAGCTAATTGACCCTTTTGGCTGTAGGTTGGACATCTTCCTTGGATTTACTTTTGGTTTCCCATCCATCTTTGCAGAGTTAGAGTGACCTGGAATTAAGTCACAGGAAGATGGCGACCTTTCTTTTGGCTATAAGTTTCAAGTCTATTAGAGCATTTGTGGTCCCCTTGGGGCATGCTGATTTGTGTTGCTAAGAATTTTGGGACTCTCAAAATGGATTTTTTTTTTTGGGCAAAAGAAAAGAGTAAGAGAAGAGAGTGAAAGACCATATAAAGTGGTACTATATGTTTGATCGAAGTGCAGAGGGCTTAGTCTTTGGTATGTTGTACATTAGCATCAGCTCAAGGAAATAGAGGTTCTATTATTATGGAGCTCTGAAAAGAAAAGGATGCTCTTGGATTGAACTATTATGGTAAATATGGACAGGGATTGTGCTGGTTAGAGTTGTGACTTGGCCAGAGGAAAAGGTGAGATGCATGGATGTCACTTTTTAGTCTTTATTGAAGTCTTTCTCTTCCTTATGTGGCAACTACATGTAGGAGCGGATAGATGCTCAGGTTTTGAAAACATTTGTGAATCGGTATTGTTCTTAGTAGGTGTATGGTGTGCTTGGGTAGTTCAGAGAGATTAAAACAGGAAGAGAAAGAATGCATGGTTTGAGAGAGCTTTCTCTCTTTTACTAGGTATAGCTAGGAGGGAGTGGGGCTTGGGTCTTGAAAGGCTTGTGGATTAGTCTTGTCTCTTTTCAACTGGTAAATTAGTCTGTCTCTTGGTCCAGTTTAGTGAGGAGTGGCTTCATATTCCTGATTCATGGGAAGATAGGGTTAGGATTCAGTGGGATTGTTTTCTTTCTCATTACCTCAAATGCGCAAAGATGATGCATTTCCTTGCTCGAGTTAGTATTTTTATACCAAATGTACTTTGCTAATAGAAGGATTTGGGCACTAGCCAAATGATAAACTTTCTGTAAGGTCCCTTGAGATTTCTGTGAGAAGCTCCATAAGAGTGCCTGGCTGCAACTATCCCTGTCTGCAACTTCTGATTCCAGTCAGAGAAAACTAGAAGGAAGGTTTTCATATTGTATGTCTAAACTCTATATGCCTTGGACCACTGTCGTGACCAGTATGATCTCCTTGTTTGAGTCAGCTATAAGTCTTGAAGGAGAATTTCAAATAACAATGCAACCGCGAGAACAGTAACGATAATAAGAGAACAATAATTAGAAGGGAGGTGTCCCTGTATGCACCACACAACATATTGATTAGACCCTGTAAGTAGGATCCCCACCCAATAGCATGTTACTGCCTGAAGCAGAACCCTGTTTTCTCCAAGAGAATCTCCTAATTATTCCAAAGCAACTGGAAAGAGATCTTTTAATCAGAAAGAGTTCAGTTCATAAGTTTTGCAACTCAAGTACGAGAGTTTCTATGAATTTCAACTATGCATCAGAAGGAAATTGACCTGGGTTGTTCAATCATTTCATAACCAGAGCCATTCTTTGGACAAATGGTCTTTATGAGTCAGACTCGATAGATTTTGATGACTCCATTTTTTGTCATTAATGGAGATAACTGAACCTAGAATTCTCTTCTTTATAATCAATCAAATTGCCGTTTGCAACCAAATGCTATTTTCACATCAATCCAATCACTGTTCATGTTTTCTCCTATTTCCTATCAACGAAAACATCTCTTTGCATGTCCAACTTGGATGTCTCGTATTTATTGCTGGGATCTGATATGATGTGGGTACTTTTATATTTTCATTCTGGTGCCTCAGCTGGCATTTTTCACCTATGCTCTTGGGTGGGAGTCTCCAGAATAAGTAATTGAATTGCTGATGTGGGCTGTTCTTTCTCATTTATTGTTGGTACGTGCAACATTTGTAATTTTTTTCTTTTACTTTTCTTGTTTCAGGGCGAATGCTCAGCAGCCAAAGCTGTTCGTCGGTATGATTCTTATCCTCATCTTTGCTGAAGCGCTGGCTCTCTACGGCCTTATTGTTGGTATCATTCTCTCATCTCGAGCTGGCCAATCACGAGCAGACTAAGAAGCAAGTCATGGCTGTCTCCAAGCTCTTGCTATGTTTAAATAGAAGATAGAACCGTGCAGACTAAGCTTATGTTTTCTTATTCTATTCTGTGATTTAATTAAGGACATGTTGTGTACGGGTGAGTTGCCTTGCATTTGCTATTTTGTCCTCTGAGATATTTCTCAACATTCCGATACTCCAACGAGGTGTTCGATGCTCTTACCACTTATGACCCTTCTGGAACTTCTCATTCTCTCTGTTGAATATTTGGGTTGTTCTGAACTACGGTTTCATTTGACTAATTGAGGTATTTGCCCTCTCTTGGTAAATATTTACTGAATTTTGTCAATGAATGAAAAATATTTAGGTTACTTCATGCAGTATGGTTGAAGGTGCAGGAGAACTCGAAGGAAGCCACAAGAATTCTTTCTCCCTTTGATGGTGTTAAACGGTGGATCAGTTGAAACTTCTACATTCCTATCCAAAGATGCAACCTATGGTGGACGAGTGTTTGGTTCAAGGTAAATGTGGTACTGATATAGATGTTATAGAGCTAGAAGTGCCAAAATTAGTATGGTAGAATGATGGAATACTAAGCTGATTGCATGATGCGACTCGTTCATCTTCTATACCCCACAAAGCGCTGCATTCTTTTCTGAAGTTCATAATACTTTGTGTAATAGATTTTCCTAGCCTTTACATTTCTAATAACAACTTTTAGACACAAATCACCCAATCACATCCTTTTTGACCGACTTGACATCCGGTGGACATTGCCTAAATAGAAGGCAAACAACATTAATTGGTCAGATAATCGCTTAGCTATTTTTTTTCAGCGAAAAGCAGACAATCTAAAAGCTCTACCTTGATTCTCAAATCTAGTTGAAATCTCTCCAACAAGATTGTAACTCTTTCTCTCTCTCTGAGCTATTCATCTTCTTCACCCTCCCTGCAAAAGTTCATATTTATTTGATACTTCTAGGTGCTAGTTTTTTCATTTGAAAAGTATTAATCATGGTCATTGGACTTTCAACATTGCACTTTTCAACAGAGGAAAGTAGATAAAACTAGTAGTTAAAAGCAACTGAGGGACATGAGTTTTTAAACCCAGGCTATCTAAGAAAGGGTGAAAAAGATAAATAAATCAGACCATCAAAAGTGAGGTTTTGATAGAGCCATCATGGACTGTGTCTTACCAGCTCAGTCCGGATAGCATTCCTCAAAACAAAATGCCCGGCCATGAATCGCCGCCGAGCATAGGCCGTAAGGAATTTCCAGTTGCCATGTTGGTTCTATATCATAACATCCGTACCACCATAACACGGTCAACTCTTATTTACTACGTGCAAATCTCTGAAGGAATATTGCAGGCAGAAACACACAGACGTAAAATATTAACCATTGTTAAGGGAAGACGGCACTACTGAAAATGGGAAACAAGCTCAATAGTTTATCCACATCGCAAACACCTTCTTAACGTAGTTCGAGTTCACATCGTTCGAAACTCTCTCTGCTAATATTGAAGATGATGGCAACAACAATGGTCTAACGCCAATGCATCAAGAATAAGAAGATAGATAATTCTGAAGTTGTAGCATTTTTCTTCTCGTAGATTGTAACGTTTACGGATGAGGAAGGGGAGCCTTGGCGCAAAGATAAAAGTTGTCGTCATGTGACTTTGAGGTCACGAGTTCAAGGCGTGGAAACAGCCTCTTGTAAAAATACAAGGTAAGGCTGCGTACTATAGGCTTTTGCGGTCCACCTCTTTCCCAGACCCCACATTGGCGGAAACTTTGTGCACCGGGGCTGCCCTTTTTTAGATTGTGACGATTACAGATGAAGATGCATGCATCAAACAGAACGAGGTCTAGAACAGAAACACATTCACCCATATGATTTCTTTACGACACTAAGAAACTCAATAACAAACAAATTCGGAATCCATCAAACTCTCTAACCAGACATTTCAATAGCTCTGACGCCAGCCTTCTTTACCTCCTCTTTGGGCACAGTAACCGTGAGCTAGTGCAAGCAATGTGAGGTAGCTGCTTTGATATCATATATTTCGGCAGTGCAAGCAATGTGAATGAAGCAATGAATTTTTATTTTGAGTATTTGAAAGACTTTCCCTGGATCGCGTGGTCATCATCTCCACATCAGGTCAACCATCAGGTTTACTCTAATCAAGGGCATTATTTTCTTGTTAACATGAATATTTAGAATCCCATACTACAGCAATTGCATTCTGAACTAACTTGACTTGCTTCAGAATGTTTTCAGCGCTCTAGAATGTCCACTTCCAGTAGGGAGTAGCAGCGATGCAAGAAGCCATATGAGCAAATCTCCGACAGAGCAACCTCAATTAGAAGTTTCACCAATTGAAAATATGCAAAGGTAAAGCTGTCATCGTGCAACTTGAAGGTCATGGGTTTAAGGGATGGAAATAGTCTCTTGCAAAAATGCAAGATAAAGCTGCATAATATTGACCCTTGTAGTTCATCCCTTTCGCGAACCCTGCATATGTGAAATTTTCGTGCACCAGGCTGACCTTTTTGCCGATTGAAAATGGGGTGACCCAAATCAAGTAAAAGATATCCATTATTCAGCTGGAATCGGCCCAAGTTGTTGAATAATTCACAGACAAAACAGTATGAAATAGTGCCCCGCTTCTAACTAATTCCTTAAATGAACAAGTCCCAACTACTACTTAAATCCCAGTCTCTCCTGACCATCCGCCAAACAGAATGAAGTGAAGAGAAGAAACCCAAGTGTTACGAGCATAATCTCCTGCACCTGCATCTTTTGTGGTGTATGAATTATTCCTGGCTTTTGGTTTAGTTGGCGTAAAGAGTCCAAGTCTGTTGGCTAGGGACTACTGAAATGCAATCCGGACTGAGGTCGATAGTCCGGACTATCGAAATGAGTTAACCAAACCCAGTTAAAATGCCACGCCTTGACTGTGGACAGAGCCTATTGAAACCCTCGGTGGAAGAGTGGGAATTCGAGGACTCTTGAATTAATACAGCTCCAAAACGATCATGGGCGCCCATGTCTTGGTTATCAAAAACGTTCATTTTCATGCCCACAGCTTAGGGTAGACCAGGAAAGACGGCTAAAAAGGTTACGGTAGGTTGCAGCGTTTAGATCATCCAATCGAGAAGATTTAGCGCACACAAATTACAGGACGCACGGATCGGACCACAGTATCTGCCTCCCGTCATTAACTCAGAGACCGAACTGCAGAAGCCATTTTCCAGAGAGAGAGAGATGGCGTCGGGAAGCGGTGAAACACCTGTGGTCGTTTGGAACGAGAAGGATAATCGGTTTGAAACGGAAGATAAGAAAGCTTACTTGGATTATCGACTGAGAAATGAAGGCAAAGTCATGGATATTGTTCATACCTTTGTTCCTTCTAGCAAGAGAGGGCTCGGCTTAGCATCTCACCTCTGTTTCTCCGCCTTCAATCACGCAAAGAATCACTCCATGACTGTCATACCGACCTGCTCCTATGTTTCTGTGAGCCCCCTCTTCATTAAATTTCCTCTCTATGCATTCAGAAACTGATGGGTCTTTCTCTCAACTCTAATTTGGGGACTTTTTTCCTATTTTCTCATGTGAATTTTAATTGCATATCCTCTTAGTTTGTCTTTTAAGTACTGGGTTCGGAGTTTTATATGCTAAACTTGAGCTGTATATGCTGACTGGTGTGGTGTGAGCGTCTTTGTTGTCTAAGTTGATTTGGTTGTTTGGGATTTCAAATCCTCATATTTCTGGATCTGCTTCCCGGATGTGTGCTTTTCTCTAGTGCCCATGGGGTTAAATAATAAATAGGCTTTGATCGATATGGATTTGGGGCTTTATTGAGACTTTTGATTTCACGTAATCCTTTCAATTTTAGTGAGTTGGTAATGAAATTGACAGAGCTTTGCGATGAATTGATGTTTTGTGCTGTGAGTTTCTACGTTTATCAGTTGTGCGAGGTGAGGAGTTGCTTAGAAAGTATGTTTAGATGTGGTGAATTTGGACTTTTCAGCTTCAAGCTGGTTATACCTGCACTTCGTTCAAACTGTAACCAGCTTCGATAGTGATCAATGTTGCTCAGGTTCGTCAGAGATTTCTTACTTCATTGCAGCTGATAGTTTCTCTTTGATATCGTTGATTTTCTGCTATCAGCCTGAATTGCATAAGGGATTAATCATCTGGTTTATGTGGATACATTGAGTAGCAAATGAACATGCTTGTCCATTTTGTGGTTTGGATTTTGGTATTCTGTCAGATGGGTGCTTGCTTCAAAATTTGATGGGACAAATTGCTTACACAACCATTGTTGCTTGGAATGATTCTTTGTCATTGTGGGGCTTTTGCAACCATGTTCTATTGCATCGAAAAGAATATTACCTTGTCAAGTTTCTCTATGAAAGTTATACATGGCAGCAGGGGATGATGGGTTAATTTGAACTTCAGAAACGTTTGTGAGGGGAAGGAGGAAGAGAATTTGGTGATCTTTCTTCTCATTTATCTAAGTTTTTCTGGCAATGATTTCATTGTTATTTCCTGAAATCCTGATCTACAATTGCAACAAAATGAAAACCTCATCTGGATTCACATATAGAATGTATGCGTAGAAATATGCATGTGAGCTTGTCCAAGCATGGTAGTTTAGCTATGCAAGTGTAGCTGGATGAATTTACTAATGAAACACTCGATAACCTCTGAAATGAAAATTTTTATGCCATCATTCATTTTGTCCATTAAGTATGAGATGTGATATATTAAACCCAAAAATGAAATTGAAATACCGGAGCTGAACAGCTTCTTGTTTCCCTCTGCCGGCTATTGTTTTGCTGCTTCATGCTTTTTGGACCAAACAAAATTGTGGACGTAACGAGGTCTTATAGATTCTAAATTCTTTTTGTTATGCTATTCCTGCTGCATTAAACTTGTTGGAATTTACTAAATTGTGTAAGCTTTTCATGGCAGGATACTTTTCTTCCTCGTAACCCTTCTTGGAATTCGCTCGTACATAATGCAGATCTAAAATCATCCATATGATGTCTCACTCGGTGCAATCCATTATGAACATGGTATGACAATGTTGTATACTTGAGCATGTATACTTGAGCAGGTTAGTATTTTTCAGGACAGAAAGATAACATAATCGGCAACACTAATAAAACCAGGCTGTGTTCTGTTAAAACATCACAGGCCATTGAATTTATTTCCCTAGCATGTCTGTTTTATCACCTTGGAAGCTTGTGCATATGAAGCATTTTCTTCGAACAGAATGGCATAAAAATATTTAAGGGCTATTCTTCCCATGAACCAAAATTTAATCAAGTTGATAGGTGATTCTTGTGCTAAACCTTTGGCTTCGAGCCCTTAACCTAGCTTATTCCTGAAAATATTATCTGATAGATGTTCCAGAGAACCTGAGAATACGTGTTTCAATTCCAGCTGCCGAAGAACAAGACTTTGGTAGAGAATCCAAATCCAAAGCAAAAGACTATCTCAAACATTCGTCGTCAAGACTTCAACTTAGGTGATAAAAAACACAAAGATAAAAAGTATTATGATTTGAACCCAATTTCACTTACTCTTCCTACTATTCAGGAAGTTGCTAATTTTAGAAAAACAAACTTCTTTTTACTAAAGCTACAAGAGGAGTTCATAGAAAGTTGGAATCAAACTGGGCTGAAATTGAACTGTCAAACATTAGTTTGGGTTAGCTGGAAGCCACCACCATGCAGATCCTCCAAGCTATAGTTGTGGGGGCAAGTAAAGATGACCCAGCCCCAGCTGCGGCAGGAGGCATTACTCATGACTCAATCGACTAACTGATAGTTGCTTACAGTCTCTCTCTCGGGGACTAAATTTAGCAAACGATCTGTGAGTGCACAATCTGCAAATGGAAGGGGATTTGGATGTAGTAATCAACCTATTTCGATCTATTCGAACAAGAACAACGTGGATAGAGGAGACAGAGAATCTTTATTGGAAAGTAAAGAGGATGACGCTAGTAGCTTGGAGGGCTCTCCACGAGGTTTTCCTGATCGGGATGGACCACATCTTTATAGAAGGCAATAATGCTGCTGACCTTTTGATAAATTTTGCAATTTCATCTCCAGGATTTTTGCACCATATTTTGTTTGATGATCCTAGAGAGAGAGAGAGAGAGCCCTAGTAGGTGTACACGCACAAGAGGAGAGGAACAAATATGTGCCACAAATTTTAGTGAAACTATTTTATTAGATCTAACCTATTTGTCATGTTAAGAATGGATTAGATAGGCTATATATCAAATTTTATGCCACGTGTTTTTAAACTATATTGCTTTAGGTAAAACATCGTGACCTTTCATTTTTGTTATAATTTTTCAAAGATTTAAAACAAGTGGTTAGAATTATTCAAATGCATTGATTTCTTAAGATTACCAATTTTTAGTATTTTAAGTATAATGAACATCCTGACAAAAAATGGTGCACCATGCATGTGGTGCTTGTACTCCTTCCTCTCCTTTTAAGCATGTACACCTACTGAAACTCACTCAGTAACACCCAAAGCACATCCAAATCAATGATAAAAATTAGTAGTAATTCAATAAGAACGTAGTCCCATCTAATCACCATCCTGGTAGTACTATATTATCTTCTTGCTGAAGGAGAATTGGCATGGCTTGAAAGGGGAAGGCCTTGATAGTTGGTCTGTCGCAAGAGCATCTGGCGACGCATACACAGCAATTCCCTCAAATGATCCGCCGGAAAGATGGCACATATAGCTCATCTTGTCTTTCAATGTAAACACGCGCTAGATGAGGATGAAAAGGCCAAAAGATGGAGACGCAATTAGGACTCAAAAGTTCCTCTTTCACGGTGAGCATCCTGATTTTCAGATGGGAATCCCGATTGCTGGCGTGATAGAGACCATCTCCGCAGTTCCCTAACAAATGTTTGACCGGAAACTCTTTCTCCGGCGGTCTGATTTTCTGATAACTCCCTTCTTGGAGATTAATACCCTCGACGCAATGTGGGAAACTACCTTCTAGTATATGCCAAGTTCCATTTAAGTAAACACCACTTCCATGAAGATACCTTCCAGTTCAAGGAGTTCAGACTTGACCAACTTGCCGGAATCTGAGGAGAAGATTTCCGTATGTGACTTGTCATATTTCTCATACAGAATTACTTTGTAGTGTGGCGAAAAGCCTGGATAAAAAACCAGCCGAAGCCAGAGTAAATAGTGTATCACAAACCTCTTTAAGGATTAGGCAGCTCATTGGATTGTTTTTGGCAAATGCAAAGTAAAGCTGCGTATTATTAACCCAACGTGGTCTGCCTTTTTTCTGGACCCTATATATGTGTGTGTGACAACTTTGTGCACCCCGCTACACTTTTTGAAAGAATTCAACACGTAAAAGGTTTCTTGTCAGTCAGACTTTTACCCAGTTGAGAAAAGATCTCCTTCAACCAGTCTTCACCAAAACTTGCTGCTTCATCTTGACTCTAGTCTCAACCCACTAATTCAAACAACTGGAACAGCTAAATTTTACCTTAATAAGGAAAAAGGAAAATTAATCGAGTACCACTTGTAGCTTTGAGAAATGAAGTTTGACAAGTAAAGAAATCTGTATAGGCCTCTCATGGAAACTTTTTTTATTTTTATTTTTAGATCTAAACATGGGAGAGCAATCCATTTGGATGATCTAATCACATTTCCCATTTAGATGATTTAACCACTTATTTTGTATATTTAAAAAAGTGCATAAAAATGGATTGTATATATTTTTTACTTACAGCAAGACAGGTTAAAAATATCCAATGAACATAAAATTTGATGTTTGGCCTATTTAAACCGTTCATAACATAATTAACAGTTTAGATCTACTAAAAAAGTTTTAAAAAGGAGGGGCTTGGCAGAAATTTTAAAAGAACATCTCATCCAGAGATCATCAGGCCACAGACTAAAGCCAGAAAAGCTTCAATTGAGGACGATTTAATGAGACCGAATAAATCTGTGGGATGTCACTTACCTGTTTGTGCTTCCAAGAGAGAAGCTCTTGCACAGCTTGGTCTTACTCCCATGGGCCTCGACAATTGAGAACCTCGAAAACCTTTCCGACATCCGTCTTAACCGGGAATTTTGAAAAAGAGTATATCCAGGCATTTATGATGTAAGAGGGGCCCATCACACTCTTCTCATGTATAGATTCTCGTAGTTGTACCCTATTGACTAAGTGCACAGCTTGTGGTGGACAACTCTCCTTCGCTAAGCTTGGTTGAAGGTTTGAGGTTCCACCTTTTTCTTGTTGAGAAGATTTTAAGTAAATTTAAGAATTAAATAATAGGTTCTACGTAATTTACTTCATAAGGCTTTGCCGAAAATAAAAACAAAAAAAATGCATTTCACATTTTTTTGGTTGGAGTCCTCAAATTAAAAGCTGGAAAATCAGAGTTAACCTGAGGCCAGCTATTTGGACTTCGGACCTGCAAAGTCATCGGAAGATCAATCCCACCTGAATTAGATGCTTACCATAAGCTTGCCCAATTTGGTTGCTCCGGGACGAAAGTAAGTGCTCTGTTTTATTGGTAGAAAATGTGTGGAAATTAACTACCAAGGAGAATTTCACTGAAAAGTATTTTACAATTTGATTGGATTCCCCAAAGGCCTATTGATTCTAGATGAGGTATCATTTCTGGTTCTTTGGCGGAAATTAATTTCAAGTTTAAAATACTTCCATAGAAAATTCCTTCTTCCATGAAAATTATTTTCTGAATTTGCCAACAATGTCTAGCAAAATTGGTTGGCATAGTGGTGGAACACGCTTGGGCATGAGATTAAACTTGTGTTGTGTTCCCTCTCTTCAAGTGAGTGCACCATGAATTCTCCTGAGTTGCAGCATTTCATCCCTCCTAGGTTCAAATGGCTACCATCGACACTGGAGAACTATAATACAAGCTGCACAAATACAACTGCATAAGCTTTAGTCAACAAATGTCTAGCGCAGTTGATTGCAGGCTTTATATCTTTCCTGAAGCATGATTGGTCATAGGTTTGAGTGCTGCTTTCCGCAGCTTTTTCCTTTGGCAGGAATTAGATTAGGAGGGAGGGAGAGAGAGAGTAGAAGTGATTAGCTTTGAAATTTTTAGCTTGTAAATAAACTAAGCTCTTGCAAAAATACAAGATAAGACTGCCTATTATATAAATCCTTTGTGGTTCATCTCTTCCTCTGACCCATATTCACGAAAGTTTTGTACACTGGGCTGCCCTTTTCAATAAAAATGCAAAAATAAATAAAGATAAAACTGCATAAGCTTTAAAAGTAGACATGGGAGCTGAGACATGATGAGCTATTGACACTTTAAATTCAGGACTAAGTTTTCCTTAATTTTCATCTTTTGCTTCTATCTTTTATGGAAGGGTAGTTGAGACGTTGACAATCTTTATGTTTCTTATCTCTTGAAATGAGAATTATGCATATTTCAAGAAATTGAAAACCCCAAGTGTAGAAATGGTAACGGGGCAGTGTAGGTTTCACCTGTCTCATCTTGCTCCATCATCAGTCACTAAGATTTGCAACCCGCTATGGAACGGCATAGATTGTGAAAAACTCACCTTGACTCGTCCCACCTATCAATTGTTGGCGGGGCAATGCGAGGTAGGTCAATATCACTATTTTTATATAAAGAATTAAGATGTTTTTTTCTTGTGAATTTTTTTTTTGGTTGCTCCTGTAGTTAAGAGTAACTCCTAAATTTATGAGACTCATAAAAAAGAACCTATGTTAAAAGTTTATATATGTGTGTGCGCGCGCGCCCTTCTTTTGTAGGAAATGGATGGTTTGTGATGCAAAGCGTTGATTTGTCATCTTGGATGCACAGCTAAACGGGTACTGGGGACGCAGAAGGGGTATTTGCTGTAAGGCAGCGGCAACGATTGAGTTGGAGTTTTGGTCGTCCTGCCACCATCCGTAGTCGGATAAGCAGATCTAAGCCGCCAGACATCCCAGGTCCCGCTCTCCTCAAACGTCTTTATTTTCCTTCCTGGTGGAAAATTCACCCTCATGTTTCGTGGTTCTCTGTTCGGCCACCGTTGAGCGGAGAAAAGGCTTCTGAATAGAAGGGTTCTGAACAGAAATCCCTTCATTCAATTGGGCTGAGGAATTGAAGTCGCTGCTGATCTTCTCCGTCTCTAATGGCCTCTTCAGGTGTTTTTTCCTCTTCTTTTCTCTCTCTACCTACTAACCTAAACCCGGTAATGAATTCCTCGTCCCAATTTCGTTTTTTCATGTGGACAATCTTAATGATTTATTCCTTCATTCTGAATGGAATTGGTTTTTATGCCTTGTGGAAATTTGTCCATATACCCAAGATGACAGTTATTTGATTTCCGAAAACCACGAAACAAAATGTTATCATTTTGCTACTTCTAGCATGCTCAAATCTCTGCACTTCTTTTCTGCCTTTGCCAGGCATCGAAGTTTTTCGTATCTTTGGTATTGAGCAAAGTGAAGCTCGGTTGGTGCTTTTGGGGTCTTACGTTATGTTTGACATCTGCAAAGAATTTATTTCACATGGAGCTCCATCTTCAAAGATAGAATTTACGATGCTTTTGCTGTGGTAATTGATCTAGTTTCTCGTTGTAGTTAGACTATAGAAGATGTTATCACTGTTTTAACTGGCAGCAGGAAACAGTCACGTATGGAGAAACTGGTTTCCTGTAGTTCTGAAGGGGGATGAAAAGTTTTTAGCTCTTCTGTGCAAGTGACAATCCCCCATTGTTGCGTTCTTTAGTGATCATTGGGAGTTTAACAAACTTCTCCCAGTTATGACTTTATAACTAGAATGAGCTATAGTAACGAAAAGGAAGGCTTGTCTGTGATGGCATGCATATCTCCAGTCAACATGAAGGTTGGATAACTGGAATTCGACATGGTACCGTTGTATTTCTTGGACTTGTACTATTTTCGTCTAATGTTTCACGTGTTAGTTATTATGTTGGATGAAAATATGTAGACATTGCTATAGAGGTTCCTCAACAAACACTTTGCTCCTTCTAGACATTCAGCTCGGGCATTTATCCAGGATTTGTCTGGCACTAGAGCTCCAAGAAGATGGATGAAGATCAGGTATCCCTGAGGAGAAAGTAGGTCTTTAGAAAATCTAAGTTGAACCTTATCAGTTGGTAATCTGGTTTGAGAGAGCTGGACAAGACGTCACATGGGACATTCCAGAGGCAAATAGATAGCCCATGCAAGAAGCATTGATGAGACGTTTGACGGGTGTTAGTATGGACGCTTTGCTTTTCCTCAAGGGTTTTTGTGGTTCTCTTGGATCTGTATTTTTGTGCTTTTATGTTAGAGCTTGCTTTACAGTGTGAACCACAAATATCTGGTAGCTATGACAGGCCTTGCTGGTCTTATTTTCATGTTTTTCTTGCCAAAAGAAGGCCAGGCCACTGGTATAGTGGTCTTAAAGTAGTTTTTTCTATATTGTTCTTGCATTGTAATGTCTTTACTAAGATGGGTATCGATAAGGCTTCTGTGAATGTCCCAGAAGTTCTAGTGGCCCGGTTGTAGTTGGTGGGTACCCATGATATTAGAATTTTATCAACTTGACTTGTTAGCTGACTGGTGTACCTGATCTTCTACAAGCAAAGAAAATCCAGGGTTAATTTATTGTTAGAATTGCATCTTCCTCCAGGACCAAGTTCTTTGTTTTCAACTTAATGTCGTTATTCTGGAATGTTCATAAAAGGGGGCACTGTATGACGCTAACTATCAGAGGCTCTGAATCGTATTCCATAATGGAAGGTTAAGGATAACAATAAACCTGAGATTATGGGTTAATGGGAAAAGCCCAAAAGGATGGGTGGAATTTGGCTAATGTGAAAGTCTTTTGGGGCATATTTCTATCCCCACCTGGTGGGCAAGCTAGATGCAATAGGGTCCACATGTGAAGTGTCTCCCAAGCACAGTCCATTTATCTCTAGCCTGGTGTTAGAGTTACATAATTTATCTAATTAATATTTACTGACCTTAAGGGAATTAGCTTCTTCACTTTGTGTAACAAATACTTTTGGAGATAAAAATGTGGAATGGAGCAGGTGAATCTAAGAGCTTTAGACTTTCTGATTTTGGTCAGAGGCACATCAAAATAATGCTACTAAACTAAAAAACAGACAGACAAAGACCATTAAAAAATCTATCCAAGTCTCATCATCCAGTATTATTTCTGATAGGTTATCGTGCATGCTAACGAAGCTAGCCACCAGGTTGATAAAATGGCACATTATATAGTAAATTTGGCCTTTAATATGACAAGGGACTACAGAGCCCATTCCCTAAATCTTTTGTATTGATTTAGTCCTGGTTAGTTTTCCTTCCTGTTGTATTGAAGGAGAATTTTATGTGTCACTCTCTTCCTCTTGATGGATACTTTGTTCTCCATGCAGAGTTGTCCTTTTCAGTTCCTACTGAAGACAGTGCGGCTTATCATTTGAGGACATGGCAATTCATAGCCACACAACGTCCCTGGCTAGGTATATCCTAATGTGTAGCTTCCTTATTCTATTGTTTGGGTTTTATTCCTATACCACCTGTTTTGTATGATATCTAGCCTTTATTACAGTGGTACAATGTATTCTGAGTTGCCACTTAAACGGTACTTTTCTCGCTTGATTAAGAAAGAGAATAATATTAACCTTGTGATTTCCTTGCTTTTGTCAACCAGATCTTTATGGAGTCAGACTTCAACCTACACCATATTCAAGTAGCAAACCATTTACTGATCCTGCTCTAATACATCGTTGTTTGCCTGATGAACTACTCCATGAGGTATTGTGTCTTGGTTCTATAAGCTATCCATTTAAGACCAGAGGTACCATCATTTGCCTCTGTGTAAATATGTGAACATAGCATTTAAGGTGTGAAAATGAAGCAGAGCAATGTCTGTAGAGTATTCGTTCTATTTGTCATTTTGCGCAAAAAAATTGACTTTATTTTTGTTTATCAAGAGCTGCCTTGATGACTTCTGCACAATGTCCTTTAAACTATGATCTTCTCTTCTAGATTATGTGATTGGATTGCTAATGATAGCTATGATGATGGAAGAACTGAGCTGGTAGGTTTCAGGTGTAAAACCCACAACACAATGGGTTTTTGTATTGGTCACCATGTAGCATTTGTATGTACTTCTACCCTGAACAAGTCTATATGGGTGAAGGAGATTATCTTTGGTTTTCAATATCTCGATTACCAGGCACTAATCTAAGCACATTTTCTAGTTGAATGTCACATCTTGTGTTAAGACTTCTCAATAATCATTTTTACTTTTGTAGGATTAATCCTAAAAAATGTTTACTCATTAGCTTGACAAGCAGGAAAACTGCTATGAGGTGATATGTGCTTTTCTTTTAGCATGTTACTTGGCATAATTGCCAAGGAACTTGAATGACTTCTGCATTCTTGAAAGAAACAAACTCCTATATATGGTTCTAAATAGTCAACATTCTCAATCTTCTGGCAATTTTCAGAGAGAGAGAGAGAGAGAGAGAGATATTGTAGATCTTTGTCAAAAGTCAACTGCCTACCTGTTAGAAGAGTTCTTCAGAATCACATGAGTCCTGCCGTAGATCTGTAACTGTCAATTACAGAAATCCCCATCCCTTCAAATTGTTTCTCACACAGCTCAGGACTGCCACAATTACATGATTATAGTGAAATATATTTACTCTGATATGGATATGGGTGTCAAACTCAAATAACAGAAGAACCATTTCTTACCTAAAAAAAGGAAAACTTCTGAAGAAATGACAGATGAACTACACTCTGTACTGGCTGAATTTTTCAGAATTATAGGAGGATCTGCTGCTAGTTCGGCGGACTAGTAACTTTAGGAATAAATCCGAACAAAGAGACATGGGTTCGTGAGAAAGCCAGTGTGAGGGGCTACTGGATTACTTGCTGAGCAACGTGGTCATATGTGAATCTGGACAAGAACATTAATAGACAGGTTATTATCTTCTGAAATTTCAACAAATGGAGTTCCTCACTTAAATATTTTCTTTCTCGGCAACATTGCAGTTCATTTTCTTAACACATTCAAGATGGCTAATTGGACAGCTGTATATCTATCTATCTATCTATCGGGGTTAACTTTTGGCGTACTGAGAAATGGGGAAGATTTCATTTCGGTGCTGATACTTTCATGTGATTGTGGCCCTTGTTTTCTCTATTTTAAACTCTTTGTTTTGCTACTTATTTTCTGATCAGATCCTATATGTATGCATGCATAGCAACTTAGTGGTGGATATTTGTAATCAGGTTTTCACAAGAATGACCCCTAACAGCTTAGGGAGGGCAGCATGTGTTTGTAGGAAATGGAGGTATACCATTCGTAATCCTGTGTTTTGGCGGAGTGCATGCCTGAAAGCTTGGCAGGTAAATTTATTGTTTAAATCATTCTTAAATTCAAAACTCTTGTCCATTTTCTACTTGTATGTGATCAAGCTGAGACATGCATGTCATGCTTGTGAAGCTATCTGGAGCAGTGGAAAATTACAAGATTGTCCAGTCCAAATATGATGGCTCATGGAGGAAAATGTGGCTACTAAGGCCACGCCTTCGCACCGATGGTATGAATTACCAGTTATCATATTGTCTGGTTAAATCTTTGGCTGTATCTGCTGGTCATTTAGTGTACCTTTAGGTTCACCAATACACCTTCATTTGATATGAGGTTTAGTGTTGCAGAGAACACATGACTTACACACACACACACACACAATGTAGAACAGTTGATCAATTGTCAGAAAAAACAGCAAAAACATCCAGGTTCCTTATTCAGTAGTCACTGAAAGCAAGCTTTGATGATTGTTGATGCTCACAGAATTAGCTGCTGCTCTAATAATTCACACTTGTATCTTGACTAGAGCTTTTGGACCCTATTCACATTCATATATTATTCTCTAAATGAATTTTGCTCTTTTTGCCCACAATAACAATGGTTTCCAGTAAGTTTACTTTCTTTGATTGAATCATTTGACATCGTAGGATATGATATAAGTGTTTCCTCTCCTTCATGTCCTCTGACCCTTGGAACAGAAGATGAACTCCTTTATCTGTTCTTGCTTATTTACAATTTTTGGCTATTTCGCATCATCTTCTCAGATTTTTTTCATTCTGACTAGATCCCTTTTTCACATATTAGGTCTTTATGTGAGTAGGAACACCTACATTCGTTCTGGAGTTTCAGAGTGGAAGATCACAAAACCTGTTCACGTGGTATGCATGTGCTTAATTCTTGACTGTACTACTGCATTGACTGATAACAGTTCTATTTTGATTATTGGATGCTAACATTAATAGCTGGGATGGCTTTAAAAAAATAAAATAATGAAGTTGGTGATGATATGCTATTTGCTTCTTGAGATAAATTGGTTTTCTAAGATGATCAGTATAAGAGAAATTTATTGACTATCATTAGAAGAGCATGACTTTGTTCATACGTACTATAGCTGGGGAGCATGCTATGATGAACTTGCCTTCAAACTTAAGTTTAAGAGTGAAAAAAAATCCACATTATTGGGATCAATAGTCACTCTGGAAGAATTTCAAATTTGTGTTATTTGCAGGAAAGCTGAACTTTGTATATATGATTCACATATTTATCTATTGTGCCAATTTTCTCATCATTTCCCTTTTCTGCTTTTCTAGGTCTGCTACTACCGATACATAAGGTTTTACCCAAGCGGCAAGTTCCTTTACAAGGTTGTTTTCCTAGCCGGACTATGTTTTAAATACTTCCAATCTTTGGCTACTGTATCTCATGAGGTTTGGTTATCTGCTACTCTGTGCTCAGAATTCTTCTCAAAATGTTAAAGAGGTGGCAAAATGCATGCATTTCCATGCATCTAAAGGTGACTGTGTTTTTAATGGTCATTACACGTTGACCCATGATCAGGTTTGTCGTCCATACTCCATACTGAATTTCTTCATTTTACAGGCCGACTCTATTTTGAATTACATTATTTCAGTGTCCATTTTGCATTTCTTGTGTTCACTTTTGCAAGTAATTTGCAGGTTGAAGCTGCTCTCTTGTACCCAGGCTTGCGTCCTACTGTTTTGAGAATTCGCCTGAGGTTTTGCATGATTTAATAGAATGTTTGTTTTTTATCTTTTTCCTGTATGTATATGTGTACATATACATACATATGTGTTATAAATTGTTTTGAGTGTAAAATCTAGGGATTTACAAGGGCAGGTAAAGTTTGCATCTTTGTTTCAATCTGTTTGATGATCCATAGCAATTATACTTGAGTATAAAATGGAGAAAGGAAAAGGTTAGGAATAAAATCCAGAGCAATCAAAATAATGAATTGTCTAGTGCATGAGATTTTTGGGGCATGACCTGGATGGGGGTGCCTGCAGAATAATTGTTTGGATTAGAAAGGAAAGTTGGGCCAAAGGTATACTTTTAACCGTGTGTGAGCATGCGTATGTCTGTTGTCTGTGTGTGCACCAGTTTCTGCAGCCCCCCCTCTCTATCTCTGTATTCCTGACTCAAAGGTGGAGAACACCTCTATCTCAAGAAATTTCTTTATTCTTTTTTAATTTTTTTGGGTAAGCGTGGGAATGCTATTTGGTACACTAGTTTGTGTTAGTGGCAAACTATGTTTATACCTTTCTTAGAAGAACATTTGTCCTACTTTCTGTTAGAAAAGAAGATGGAAGAAAAGAGAGGAAGTAGCTGCCTTCCCATCCCGCAGTATCTGGAGGTTTTTGGAATAGGAGAACCAGTAAATCATCTAAACAATGTAGTGATTGTCATGGTGTACTGCTTAGCATAGAAATCGACTCTTGAAAATTTGTTACAAAGCAAAGTGGCTTCACTATTCTATCTGCATCATGTTACTGTCTGTTATGTTTATTATGTAGCACCATGGCATGTGTTTAGAATAGCTCCAGTTCAAACCATTTCAAACATTATTAGTTTATGAAAGCTTTCTCAGTGCTAACTGTTTCGAGTTTTCCATCAGGACCTGAATTAGATGCATGGGTACATTTTGGAGTGTTTGGTTGCTTGGTTCTGTTTTGTTAATACAAGTCTTCATCTTGACAGACTTAGAGGAACAACCACAGGCGCAAATAATCGTCTCGATCTTCTTTCCCTTGTCACCAGTGGCGTGAATGACACAGAAGTCAACAATCCTGATTGTGATATGCTCAGCGTGGTTGAAGGTTGGCAGGAGGATGAGACCCATAACCCTGATGTGCCTGCAGTCTCGCATAGGAGGGGCTTAACTGCATTTGTGTTTGTTCCCTTTGAAGAGGTATGCTGCTTTACATATTTCGTCTTCCCATGTGTTTTTTCCTTGTTTCTGATAATTATTCCCATAATTGTGCTTTGCTCGAACTCCGTCAGTGTTGATCCCAAGGCTGGATGAAAAAGGAGGGTCTTGCGTCAGGTGCCAACCGGCAAGGGAAAAGTTGAAGATGATTTTGTTATTTCTTTTCTTCTTGCAAATGAATATGCATTTGTATATTAGTTTGTAAGAAAGAAATGAAAATTATCTCCAGCTTCTTAAAAGTATGGTAATCCTTGCGTCAGGTACTAGCCGGCAAGGGAGAAGTTGAGGATAATTTTGTTATTTCTTTCCTGCTTGCAAATGAATATGCATTTGTATATTAGTTTGTAAGGAAAAAATGAAAATCATCTCCAGTTTTTTAAAAGCATGGCAATACAAACATGACATGAATTGAAAACTAACATTCTCTCAAGTTAGGGCATTCCCCATTAGGCCTGACAATTCGGGTTGGCGGGTCGTGTTTGTGTCGACACGAACACAACCCGCTTAGTAATCGTGTCAGGAATCCGTGACCTGAACACAACACGATTATTAAACAAGTCAACACAATATGACACGACTCGTGTAACACGATTAAATACATATAAAATAAATGACATAGGACAGTTTCAGAAGAACCGTCCTATATTATAGTAATATAGGATGGTTTCAGAAGAACCGTCTTAGAAGTTTTATTTTCCTTTTAGTCTTACTGATTCATCACGCACAATATAGCTTCTAATTACTCAACCAAAACTATGAGCTTGCACCATACACATGGATTTGTTCCTCAATCTGGATGTTACAACAAGGACAACTACGTTTACCCTTCTTCTCATGTTCCTCATTGCAATTGACGCAAAGAACCTGATGTGCACATGGCAGGAAGACAACTGATACTTCATCTTTCATGCAGATTAGGCATTCCCTATCATCGCTTGCTCCTTTCGATTGCTGTAGTTTATGTAGTTCAATATGAATCCTATCATTTGGTTCCTTTGAAGGCATTGCAGTATCGAACTCGCCGGCAAATAAAATTATTTGATGGGATATAAGACGGTTCCAGTGTAACAAAACATCTGTATGATGAGGTTCCTTGGTGCATGCTATTTGTAGATGATATAGTCTTACTTGATGAGACAAGGGAGGGTGTAAACACAAAGCTAGAGTTATGGAGAGAAACATTTGAATCTAAAGGATTTAAAATCAGCCGAACTGAGACAAAATATATAGAATGCAATTTTAGCAAAGAGATGAGTAGGAATTGAACACTAGTCAAGATTGATAACCAAGAAGTCCCCGTAAAACACCACTTTTGGTACTTAGGATCAATGATTCATGAGAGTGGAGATATTGAGAGGAAGGTTACCCAGAGAATCCAAGCGGGTTGGAACAAATGGAAATGTGCATCTAGAGTTTTGTATGATTGGCGAGTGCCACTCAAACTAAAAGAAAAATTCTATAGGATGGCCATAAGGCCAGCCATACTCTATGGATCATAGTGTTGGGTAATTAAGGAACATCATACTCAGAGGATGAGCGTCATAGAAATGAGGATGTTGAGATGGATGAGTGGTAAGACAAGAAAAGATAGAATTAGGAATGAAAATATTGGAGGAAATTTATGAGTAGCACCAATAGGTAACAAGATGAGGAGATTAGACTTAGATGGTTTGGACATGTCTAAAGGAGATCGAAAACGACACCAGTTAGAGGGAGTGAGGCAATGCAAGTTGAAGGTTCTAAGAGGGCAATGGGAAGGCCCAAAAGAATGTGGATAGAAGTGGTGAGGAAAGATTTAAAAACTTTGGGACTAAATGAAGCTATAGTACTTAATAGAGAGGAATGGAGGAATAAGATTCATGTGGCCGACCCCTAATTGGGATAAGGTTTTGATGATGATGAATTGTGCTTTGCTCGAGCATTGCCAAAATCTGTGCACCTTTTTTTTTTATTGTCTGGATGGGTGTTAGAGCCAGAATGAACTACCATGTAGCAGTTGTCTATTTGTGTTTATTTGAAACCTAAATGAGTAGAACTTATTAATTCCATTGTAAGTCTTGTTAAAGCCATTAAAGTACCATTTTCATCCCCTCACACCCAAAAATTTCGCTTGATGTTTGAAACTTTCTCTGTGTACCTTAAGATTTATTGAGTTAGAGCAGTGCAAAAGCACATAAATCAAAAATACAAACTCAGTTATGCTCCATAGGACAGAAAAAAAAAATTAATTAGCTTCTGGAAGTGGTAGCATTGTTTTACTTATTCTATTGTAGTGGTGGAAAAGAAAACGGTTATTCACTGCTATGACCCTCTTTTTCTCTTCTTCAATGCTAATTCAAGTCCTTTTGCATTTTTTGCTTATACACTTTACCTCCAGAACTCTACCAATGCCAGTCCCAAGCTCGGATGAAAAAGGAGGGTCTTGCGTCAAGTGCCAGCCAGCAAGGGAGAAGTTGAAGATGATTTTGTTATTTCTTTCTTACAAATGATTATGCATTTGTATACTAGTTTGTGAGGAAGAAATGAAAATCATCTCCAGCTTCTTAAAATATAGCAACCCTTGCGTCAAGTGCTAGCCGGCAAGGGTAAAGCTGAAGATGATTTTGTTATTTCTTTTTTGCTTGCAAATGAATATGCATTTGTATATTAATTTGTAAGTAAGAAATGAAAATCATCTTCAGCTTTTTAAAACTATGGCAACCCTAACATGACATGAATCGAAAATTGACATTCCCTCAAGGTAGGGTGTTCTCCATAAACGACGCGCTACGTTGGATCCCGGGTATGGTGAAAAATAGGCAAGGGTTGCTAGGGCGTTCTCCTAGAAGCAACGCATTACATCGGATCTCAGGTGTAGTGAAAAATGGGCAAGGGCTGCTAGAGCGTCCCCTCGGAAGCGACGCACTGCATCAGAACCCAGGTGCAATGAAAAGTGGACATGGGTTCATGCCATGGAAGTCGATAAAGGCGATAGTAAATAGGATATCTCCAGAGCATAAGATTCGTATTGCCATACGAAATTAAGGACATTGACAGGTAAGAGTTTGGAGTTAGTAGACGCGATAAAACGTAGGAGAGTCAACATCTCTTGTATCCAAGAAACTAAGTGGAAAAGGGCTAAAGCTAGAGAAATAGATGGGTATAAATTATGGTATGTAGGAAAGGATAATAACAGAAATGACATAGGAATAATAGTGGATAAGGAATTAAAGGATAAAGTTGTGGACGTTAAAAGAATCAGTGATAGAATTATAATAATAAAACTTGTTCTAGGAGAGCAGATTATAAATGTTATAAGTCATACGCACTACAAGTAGGGTTACAAGATATAATCAAGAGACAGTTTTAGGAAGATATGGAAAGAGTCATGCAAGAAATTTCCAACACTGAGGGAATATTTATAGGAGCAAACTTAAATGACCATGTAAGAAAAGAAAAGGAAGGATATGACAGAATATACGGAGGGTATGGTATAGGTGAACGTAATGAGATGGGGGAGAATATCCTTGATTTTGCTTTGTCATATAACTTGGCCATTGCAAATACACTCTTTAAGAAGAGGGATGAGCACTGAATAACCTTTAAAAGTGAACTTCATAAAAGCCAAATAGACTTTTTGTTATTTAGTAATAATGAACGGTCTATGTGTAAGGATTGTAAGGTGATATTCGATGAGAGTTTAACCTCACAACATAGGTTAATGGTTTTGGATATCCATATCAAAAGATGGAAGAAAGGAAATGAACTTAATAGGTATCCAAAAATTAAGTGGTGGAACTTAAAAGAAGAGAAAATAACCTCATTCACAAATAAGTTGATGGTATAAGGAAATTGGAACTATGAAACAAAAATAAATACCATGTGGATTAATATTGCTGAGTCCATTAAGAAAGTGGCAAAAGATGCCTTAGGAGTATCTAAAGGTAAAAGGCAATTCGTAAAGGAAACATGGTGATGGAGTAAAACAGTGCAAAAAGTTATTAAAGAAAAACGGATGTATTTTAAAGCATGACAGAAAACTAGAAATAATGAAAACTATGAACAATATAAGAATGATAAAAAAAGTTGCTAAGAGAATAGTAAGTGAGGCTAAACTTAAAGCATATGATGAATTCTATAATAGACTAGGAACAAGAGAATGGGAGAAAGATGTGTTTAAACTTGCAAAAGTAAGAGAACAGAAGGGTAAGGACTTAGATCATGTTAGGTGCATTAGAAGGGATGATCAAATGGTATTAGTCAAAGATGATGAGATCAAACAAAGCTCGAAAACATACTTTCAAAAATTATTATATGACAATGGTTCTGAGAATATAGGGATTGAAAATACTATAAATCTAAATAACATTGGATATTATATATATGAACGTAGGATTAAAATACCTGAAGTGAAAGAGGCCTTGAAAAAGATGAAATCAGGAAAGGCCATGGGGCTCGATGGTATACCAATAGAGGTTTGGAAGCATATGGGAGATATTGGAGTAGTTTGGTTGACCAAGTTGTTTAACAAGATTATAAAATCAAAGAAAATGACTGATGAGTGGAGGAAAAGCTTTATTGTACCAATTTATAAGAATAAAGGAGACATACAGAGCTGCACTAATTATTGAAGGATCAAACTTATGAGCCATACTATGAAACTTTTTAAAAGGGTGATTGAGAAAAGGCTATGACATGAAACAAGTGTCTCAGAGAATCAGTTTGGTTTCGTGCCTGGGAGGTCTACCATGGAAGCTATTTTCTTACTAAAACAATTAGTAGAGAAATATAGGGAGAGGAGGAAAGACTTCCACATGCTCTTTATCGGCTTAGAGAAAGCTTATGATAGAGTCACTAGAGAGTTAATATGGAGGGTGTTGGGCGATAAAGGGGTTTCGCAGGGGTATATATACATAATTAAATATATGTATGAGGGACCAGTAACAAATGTTAAGACCACTAGTGGCGAGAATGGTGATTTTTCTATCACTGTAAGAATGCACTAAGGATCAGCATTGAGCCCATACCTTTTCGCATTGGTTATGGATGAGTTAACAAAACATCCGCTTGAGGAGATTCCCTGGTGCATGCTATTTGCAGATGATATAGTCTTACTTGATGAGACAAGGGAGGGTGTAAATATAAAGCTAGAGTTATGGAGAGAAGCATTAGAATCTAAAGGGTTTAAAATTAGCCGAACTAAGACAGAATATATGAAATGCAATTTTAGCAAGGAGAGGAGTAGGAGTGGAATACCTGTTAAGATTGATAATCAAGAAGTTCCTATAAAAGACCACTTTCGATACTTAGGATCAATGATTCATGAGAATAGAGAAATTGAGAGGGAGGTTACCCAAAGAATCCAAGCGGGTTAGAACAAATGGAGATGTGCATCTGGAGTTTTGTGTGATTGGCGGGTGCCACTCAAACTAAAAGGAAAATTCTATAAGATGGCCATAAGGCCGGCCATGCTCTATAGATCTAAGTGTTAGGCAGTTAAGGAACATCATGCTCATAGGATGAGCGTCACATAAATGAGGATGTTGAGATGGATGAATGGTAAGACAAGAAAGGATAAAATTAGAAATGAAAATATTAGAGGAAATTTAGGAGTAGCACCAATAGGTAACAAGATGAGGGAGATTAGACTTAGATGATTTGGACATATTCAAAGGAGACCAACAACGGCACCGGTTAGAAGGAGTGAGGCAATACAAGTAGAAGGTTCTAAAGGGCAAGGGGAAGGCCCAAAAGAACGAGGATAGAAGTGGTGAGGAAAGATTTAAAAACTTTGGGACTAAATGAAGCCATGGTACTTAATAGAGAGGAACGGAGGAATAAGATTCATGAAGCCGACCCCTAATTGGGATAAGGTCTTGATGATGATGATGATGACGATGACACTTTACCTCTCTGGATTAAAAGGGTAGATCTTGGATGATATTTCTCTGAGCAACTGAACTCAATTTCAGGTCTCTTTAGTATCAAATGATGTTATAGAGCAAGAAAACATGAATTGACTAGCAGCCTGGTAGGAGACTATAATAACAACAGCCAAGTAGGGGACCATAAGCTACCAATTGGTGTGGACTTAAATGTGTCTGATTTAATATCACAAATTTCATTCATCAGGTAAATATCTTTAGCGATCTTGGGCGACAATTACAGTTCAAAAGTGGTAAAATTAATATTTTCACTCATCTGTCTATAAGTGTTCCATGTCGATTCTGTCGCTGTGTTGTCATTTGAAAGTATCCAAAGTTCATATCCTTATATTGTTTATTTCTGCTAAACAACATGCCAAGACCAGAAATTTAATATACTGAATTGGTCCATTGTACTTGTTTCCAATGGAGAATAACCGTCAGTTATACTCCATGCCATCATTTCTTGCTTTATTCTTAGTGTTTTCTTTTACCAATCTATGGTCACGCAAGGCAGTTGTTGGCATCATTGAGTGACCATCTTTGGTTTTATGTGTTACAGGTTGAAACATCAGTTCTGAATCTTCCGGTGGAGAAAATGGATTATTTTGTTCCAGGCTGATTGTTACTGATAGAACCGCACCAAATGATGTATATTTAAATAACCATTTACAATACTTAGTGCTTGGGTTCTGTGGGGCGCATGTATCTCTATCTACCCCCAAAAGTCGGTAGGCTTTGCTTCATCACCTTCTGTGAACAATTTATGTATTCTGAAGCACTTCTAGAAGTTCCAGAATTTGATTTTCTTTCCTGTATAGTAAAGCAGAGCCTTTTTTTTTTTTTTTGTTACATTAATATTCTAATGTATGGGTCGAGAAATTACTTTCCTCAAAATTGAGCATCAAATCTAGTTAGGTTGAGTCTGATTTTTCCTTTTATGCATAGCTAGTGGGTTTCAACTCAAACTATGTTCCTAAAATACAATTCACCAGAGGAACTGCTTAAGATTATCTAGCAAATGAAGATTGTTTTGTCCCTGGACGTAATAATTCACGGATATTGATTCTTGCCCCTGCTGTCTGCAATCCTTCACCTATACAAAATTATATGGGAACAAGCAGGTCAGTCTTTTAGGGCTATCTTATCTAATGTTTGGGTAATTTTTTTATTATTATCATATTTAAGGATAATTTGTGCTGAAAAGATTCATTTCGATACCTTGAAGTTCCTGTGGAAATAGCTTCTTGCAAAATGCAAGGTAAGGCTGCATACTTTAGGCCCTTGTAGTATGCCCCTTTTCTGGACCCTGCATGGGAGAAGCTTCGTGCACTAGGGCTACCCTTTTACCTTGAAGCTTCTGTGGCGACTCGAGCCATGTTGTATTTGCATGTAACTCCGACTGGTTATGAAAAGAAACGAAAACAGTAATCCATGGATAACTTGTGTCCAGGTCTATTATCCATACAAAGTTGCAATAGTTGATTGCTATATGGAATAAAGAAATGGTGAGTCCGCATCTTTATCAAAATAGAGATATTTATTTTCCTTGTTGTCTTGAAACTGGCGCTTCATTACTCTGTTAACACTTTTGTAGCTGGTTGTGGATAAAAGACTTCCACAGCTAGCTAATTAAACGGCCCACTGCATAAGCAATTGCACATTTTAGTTTCCTGTCAACTGGATCAACCGAAAGGAAAATGCTAAACGGACATCGCCCGTCAGGACTCCATGTGGCAGTGGGAGCCGGAAATGGTAGGCTCTACCATGCCATGCATTGCAGTTCTGTGCCCGGGTCAGCGCCATTTTGGGTCCGGCTAGAAGTTTTGAATAAGATAGAAAGTAGGAACTTCAGTGCATGTTTGGTGGGCAGAAAAAGGATGGAAAATTGATTTCTTCTGAAAAAAGAATTCTCCTTGTAAAGTTTTAAGCCTTAAAACTGAATTACACAAAAAAAAATTGCCATTAAATTTTTTTGGGGCTTTGGCACAATTCTATTTTAAGCCTAAAACATTTTAGGAACTGATAGGAACAAACATTTCAAACTGCATTTCACACAGACTAGATACCTTTTTGACATCTCAAAAAGCATCAAACGACGCCGATATGGGTGTGCATGCTATTTGAAATGGGCGTTCCTATCATTTTTCAGTACTTCCTGTAAAGAATTTCTTTTTCCATGGAAATCCATTTCCTGCCAACCAAGCAGACGTTAGTCCCGACCCGCATCAATTGGACAAGAGTCAGCTCCATGCTTTCTGTCGACTGGCGTGGTTACTAAGTGTGGTGCATCTTATGTGAGTTACTCTTTATGGGAGAAAGAGTCATTAGACTTGAAGTGCAGGTGGCCTGGAGGGCCAGGACCCTCTTCTCAGCATTTTTCCTGGTACATTGTTCTTAGCTTGCTGCAAATGCCTTTGAAATCAAAGTTTTCCATTCATGGGAAACCTGTGAATCCGAAGGGCTATATGGCCCATTGTTTCTCCCAACTGCTCCAGCTAGGGAGGTCCCAAAATAAGGGACCAAGTTGCATTTCTGGTTTGGTTTAAAAGGAGGACCACCATTCACCGGTCCAACCTACAAGTTGCATGGTAACCATTCAGTTTTTTAGTGCTTGGTAACCGGATCGCCATACAGTTTAAAGTGGTCGCATGATCCCATCACAAACTAATTCATGTCGGTCTTGTCGGCATCTAAGGCTCCAATGACTCCATTGTTCCCCATTTAGGAGCCACCTCAGGTTGAGAAATGCCGTAGAATGGCAAAAAGTAGTTCTCTTTATTTATTTATTTTTTTCTACCCAAGATCGATAATTCATAATTGCGGGTTGGGGAATAAATTGGGAAATCAAAATTCACAAAATTAGGGTCTTAATTCACAAAATTTCAATTATTCAAAGATTTGATTCCATGCATGAGTTCATGGAAAACAAACAGTCTAGAGAGAGGCTTGTGGGAACGAAGCAGAGGTTCGTCATACAACTCGCAGACTGGTGGAACGGATCCCCATCGATGACTCCTGGATACAAACATTTGTATTGTAGTGTGTGCGAGACCCGCGTGACAACTTGAAAGGCTCTGTCGACAACCAGGGTCTGCACCATGAAACCTTAGCCTAGGAATGGAGAATTTCTTGACTTTCCTCTCCCTGTCCAGTTGCTCTGATCAGTCAAAGTTGACTGGCAATAGATTATTATGCGCGTGTTTAGTGACTGACAATGTTTAAACATTAAATCTTGCCCCAATAAGGACTAAACACGGTTCCGAGTGAAATCCGTGGCTTGTTGTCGCGTCCACGGCAACAAAGTCCATGCCCAGGAAACAAGCAACGGGCAGCTTATTTTCGTGGTCCACACCAGAGTTACAGAATTAGGACTTGGGTACACTAAAAAGGGTAGCATCGGTGCATGAAGCTCCTGCCTATGCGGGGTCTGGAGAAGGGACGGACCACAAGAGCCTACAGTATGTAGCTTTTACCACACCTTGAACTTGTGACCTCGAGATTACATAACAACACAGGACTTTGCAACAATATGGAAAGCAAATGTTCCAAAGCGTAAGTCTGTTCTAGTTAATGAAGCAGTCTTGCTAAGCTTTAGACAGTAGATCGAAGTTGTGACATGACCCGGTGAAATTGCATCACGTCATCAATGAGGTTTCTTGGTCACGATCACCACAGGCGATGAATTGAAGGATGACTGAAGAATCGAAACTCTTAAAAATTAGAACCAATCTATCCGATAAGGTTTAAAGATTGATCTGAGATTACAGTCAATGTCGTTAGAATGATCACAACCATGAACAGACCTGTACCAATCGATAAGTGGGAATTCTATTAAAGTTCAACTACACCCTCCTCCGAAAACTTACGATGTATGGTTGCAACTCTACTAATTACGGAATGCTATTAGAAGTTTTTAAGTACACCAAAGATTATAGGTATAGTTGTAGCAGGACCCAGATTCTTGGTCATCCAAACAATAATGTGCTGGAGCCAATTTAGATGGGCTATGCCCCAAAGTACTATGTCAGTCAGGAAATCCTACCCTTTTGACTAAATAAATTAATCTTAGCATCGTGTTTACAGCTCAGAACAACGTAGGTTAGGATCATTCATTCAACTGAGAAGATCTTGGAGGCATGGCCTAAGATAAGGTGCCTATAAGAGCCATAAAATGTACAATAAGAATGACTTGTGGGCATGACATTCGCACACGGTCTAGCACGCTAGACCAGAGGCTTGCTTGTAGGATTGCTTTGGTCGGTCCAAGCAATGGATCTTGATTGGACAAAGGTCAATGGATCAGATTTTTTGGCAATTTTTTTCTTGCAGAACTCTGAACGTCCTATTTTATTGAGGGCACTTACGTATAATATGCGTCAATGATAAGACTTGCACACGGACGCACCGCCATCTTGTCCCTGTTAAATCATGATATGACAGGGTAAAAGGTGGTCTCCAGTTCATCCACACTCTGTTTAGACGAGGGCCGAGTATGAACCCATATGTGCCTAACCAGCTCCATACTAACTTATAGAATCAGCGGTACGACCAACATGGAGGGAGCAGATTACTCCAGTCAGCACAATCCAATCGTAGACGTGTCATCACTGGCGCATAAAAACTCAAGGCCAAGTCGAAGTGGATGAATTTTCAGCCGTGCGGATGTGGACAAGCTTCGGCCCATTGAAGGACGGAGGAAGCCATTTGGACCAATGTTGAAGTTAGGATGGACAATTCACGTCATTTCTGGTTTCGGCTACGGACATGTGCGGTTCGGATGAAATTATGGAAGAACTAGAAGGCAATTCGGATGCAACCAGCGTAAGGTCACGGGTTCCGTCAGCGAACTTATGCACCGAAAAGAACAAGGCGGGTCTTTGTTTTTCTTCAACGACAAGGCTACTTGCTTCCTCTCTCTCTGTAGAAATTCTCTCCCACTCACGTGCGGCTAGAGATGCTTTGCTGTAGTTTTTCTTGTTCAAAGGGCCACCATCTTGAAACAAGAGTCCTTGATGGTTGAGACTTTGGAGAGCACAAGATTCAAAGGCCGTAGGATCTATTATTAAAATCCATGCCTTTCTCCTTGGCTTTGAATCTCCTGCACCCACTTCAACCTGTTAGTTGCTTGTGGCGTCAGGTCTGAGGCGAAGTGTCTTGCTTGCTTGGTGGATACCATTTGATTTTTTATCCAGTGAGTTATGACTGGCTGATAGGGCTGTAGATGGGATACCGTGACATTCGCAAAATAATTATAAACCGGTGCAGAAATTAAGAAAGACAATCCGTGAACAAAGCTCCCACCTAAGCAGAGTCTCGAAAAGAGACAAACAAGAAGTGTTTATGATACGTAGTTTTACTTTACATTTTTGCAAGAAATTATTTCTACATTTTGAGCTAGTGATCTCAAAATCACAACAATAAAAACTCTATTCTTGTGTCAAGATTCTTCTTTAAAATTAAGATTATCATCGTCATGACCTTATCCCAATTAGGGGTTGGGCCAATGCCGGTCCTTTAAAAAATGATGAGGGTCTTGCATGAGGTGTCAGCTAGTAAGGAAAAAATTGAAGATGATTTTGTTATTTTTTTCCTACTTGTAAATAAATATGCACTTGTATATTAGTTTACAATGAAGAAATGAAAATAATCTTTAGCTTCTTAAAAGTATATCAACCTTAACATAACATGAATTGAAAATTAAAATATAATTATTTAATTAAAATTAATAGTGGAGTATCACTTTCTCTCTTTTCCTTTTTTTGTTTTTTTTACACTATCACTTTTTATGCTAGGCAATATTACTGCCGTGCAGAACTACCTGTATAATGATATTTTAAAGTTTAATATAATAGAAGTTAATATAATAACTAAGATGCTATTATAAGTGGAGAAATTACGTGGCTGCAAGCGTAGGCTAGTTGATGGGAAATCCCAACCTTTCTTTGCATTAAAATTGGGATAGCCAAGAAATCATCTTTACTAGCTAGTGAATAGTAACCATGTTTAAGATTTTTCCATTGTTCTCTTTTGGCCTCTTTCCCCACGCACACACACACACACACACACACACACACACACACTCTCTCTCTCTCTCTCTCTCTCCTGTGAAAGAGATGGACGTAGGCAAATCACAAGAGAAGCCCTTCTACCGCCCTGCAGTAGAATGCCTTGGTTCAAAGAGACAGATGTTACTATCAAAGTATATTTACGTTCCCATTCCTACACTGTTAGCCATGTAAGAATATTTTACGTTCCCATTCCTACGCTGTTGGCCTGAAAGAGACGAGAGATAACAATAACGAGAGTGGATCTACTCCCCATCCACCCATGGTTTGCTCGTCCAATTGAAGCTCTACTTGCCACACATTCCGCCACCCTGTTTGCTTCTCTCTTTACACGTGATTGCTGATGGTTCGATCTTCTGATCATCCAATAAACAAGATTTGTTGGTGCCTCCCCTATGTAGCTAAGACATGCCTTGAAAGTAGGATCGGACTACGAAACATCGGGCCTTAGCTGCATGTAAATCCATATATTAATCCCCCCCCCCACACACATTTCATTTGACAACTTGTACAACTGACTCTTGCCTGGTTGACTTTGGAGCAATCTGATAACGTCTGCCTTCTACGCCCATGGCTACAAAATCCCATGAAAAGCGGCCTCCGGTGGGTTGGAAATGACAAACCTCGTGGCTCCATATTGTACTTAAGAAATCGATGGCATTTGCGGTCAATAAAAATGGCCCGTTAATGGTTAGGTGAAAATTTAAGACTCAGCTTGATCAAACGGTCTTAACCATTTCATCTCTGTTCCAGATTAGGTACATTTAACAACAGATTGTGTATCAATCGAACAATGAGCAAATCGGTTTTTATTAGCGAGAAATGCGTGTCAAAGCTTATCAAATAAAAAAACCTAACGCGATCACTCTTAATTATAATCCTACAAGATTAATGGTGTAGTCTAGAGTGACAAAGTCTGCATTGGAGAATAAGTTGGTAAGTGCTTAATTTTGCAATCATCTAACGTGAAGAACCAATACGTACGGTGTTGATGGGTAATCAACACTTTTAACTGTCCTGATTAAGGGATCTGTCCTGTTATGTGCTAGACACAACATGTTTGAGGGATGGAGATGACTTCCTTCCTTGCAAAATAGAGTAATTTGGAATTCAAGGAGAGCGTGGGGTGTTTGAGTTTGGACTAGTTTCTGACTTAGGGAAGAGAGAAGAAGATTGGGAGCGGCAACTGGGCAATAAATCCGAATCCTGCCAACTTATTCGCCTGCTCCCCCAACATATTTCCGTTATTTGCGAGAATTCACCCCCTGCTTTTCGAATTCCCCTAACGATTTTCTATTTGGACCGAACTGCCTCGCGCGTATCGCTTTCCCGCTTTTTCGCATGACACGGTGTCGTTGGATCTGGTTTTTGGTCTGTTCTCAAATGATATCTGCACTCCCTTTGACTTAGAGGCAGATGGTAGAGTGGGCGCCCTCGCCCCTGGTTTTGTAATAACTAATGACACGCGAGATGCGTGCGCACATGTTCTTTGCCATGATGGATCAGAATCGTCCATCTGATAGTTATATGTCAGATTATACACCATTTGACATCCAAAAGATGGGTTTTTTACCCTTTAATATGGAAACTGGGAAGTCAAAATTATGGGAGCAGCTTTTCACATTTGAAGACTCAATAACTAGTAAATAAATTTGCATGGCTTTAAAGCTATTGGAGATCAAAATATCGCATCAGATGAATGATCTAGATCATTGCAGATCGGGCTTCCTAGATAAAAGTAGGTGGGCTCCTTGTGCTTGCAATAATGCTACAACCAAGTGAACCATTCATGAAAATAATTTTGAACTGTCCCAAATGCTTTATATATATATAGGAAAATCACTTCTCCTAAATTTAATCCTTATTCTAATCCCTAGAGAATGTATTCCAAGGAAGATATTGGTTGTCTTTGACCAGCTGCATTAGACATTGTTTGTAACAAAATGACTAATGGTAGTAAAATATGTGAATGACAGAAGGCTTTCCCTGAGCTCTTTCCTTGGACACATTGTACTTGTTTTCCCCTTTTTTTTCTATCTACAATATTGTTGCTTAAAATGACAATTATATGAGTTATAGGCTTAGTTCCTAAAATGAGAAATTTGACAAAAAATTTCTTCATCCCCTATGACTTATAATTCAGATTCATAAAATTTAAGTGTCAAGACATACAATTCTTATGTGCCCCCTACACGAATAAAAAGGACAACTTCAGTGCATAGAGCTCTTACGTATGCAGAGTTCAGGAAAAGGACAAACCACAAGGATCAATAGTACACAAAAATCCTAATAAATTTATAAATTTATTTGGTAGGCTTACCTTTGATGAGTAACAACCTAACAGGCCATTTTTATCATTAAGCTCTTGCACGCCTCAACCTCGCGAAGGGGATGTGCATTCAGCTACAGCTAGGGATCTAATATAATACTGACCTAGCGATGAACCATTAGATCGTTGGCTCACGTGCATTGCGAGCCATGTTTACCAGCTAGCTTCCATTTCTTCCCTTGGTACATGCTCGGTTGTAACGATAGAAACGGAAAAGTCGGTTCTAGTTTTCGATACGTGGCGAGTTCAATATGATTTTCATGCAAGGGAGTATGGCAAGTTTACGCATACTAGTACTAAAAGCGGGGTGCCGTTATCAAATTAACCGATACTATTTCTCCGTCGCTTGGTAATCCAAAAATAGGAAACGCGCCAAGGGGAACAAATAACCATCAGAAGATTGGAAGATCCCAAAAGTTTCGGACGCCAAGGTGAATTGGGTCACGTAACTAAACCCTACAAAACGATTACAAAAATTTAACATGGCATAAAATCGTAATATCTACCAAACCGCAGGGGCAATCTCATTTCTACCTGTCCACAGGGCCACTGTCTACTCCCTCTCTCTCCCTCTCTCATTCCTCTGCAACTCTCTCTTGGGAGCTCCCTATAAAAGCCAAAATACCCCAAAATCCCCTTTCTCATCCACGAGAGAACCCTAACCCCAATGGCGATGCACCACGACCAGCAGTATCTCGATCCTCACATTTGGAAAGCTTGCGCCGGCAGCTCCGTTCATATTCCGACCGTCGATTCTCTAGTATACTACTTCCCGGAAGGTCACGCCGAGCAATCTTCATCTCCGGCGGATTTGTCGTCCGTTCGATGCAAGAAGCCATTCGTGCTCTGTCGAATCGTCACCGTTAGGTTCCTTGCGAATCCCGACACGGACGAGGTTTACGCCAAGATCCGTCTTGAACCAGTCGCTCAGTCGACTCCTGGTGTTGTTGTCCGGCGACCACTGCCGGAGATTTCTGAAGAAAATGGAGTGGAAAACATCGTTTCCTTTGCCAAGACCCTAACTCCAAGCGACGCAAACAACGGTGGTGGTTTTTCCGTGCCGCGATTCTGTGCGGATTCGATCTTTCCTCCATTGAACTACAAAGCGGAGCCGCCGGTGCAGTCAATTTGTGTTAGCGATGTTCACGGTGGGGTTTGGGAGTTCCGGCATATTTACCGGGGAACGCCCCGCCGGCATCTGTTAACTACGGGGTGGAGTAAGTTTGTGAATCAGAAGAAGCTTGTGGCCGGTGATTCTGTGGTGTTTATCAAGAATCGCAACGGGGAGCTTTTCGTAGGAGTTCGCCGGACTGGGAGATCCAACGGCGGTGGGGATTCTGGCCGGTGGAATTGTCAGATTATGATGGGAGCGAAATCGGAAGAGGATTTTAGCGGCGGAGAGGGATTCTCGAGAAGCGGTAGGGGTAGGGTTTCGGCGGATTCTGTGCTGGAGGCTGCTGAGCTGGCTGGAGCTGGGAGGCCATTGGAGATCGTTTATTACCCGAGGGCAGGTTCTCCAGATTTTATAGTGAAGGCGGAGAGTGTGGAGGATGCATTAAAGATGTATTGGACGGCAGGGATGAGAGTGAAGATGGCAGTGGAGACGGAGGATTCGTCGAGGATGACCTGGTTTCAGGGAACTGTTTCATCGGCGGTAATTCAAGAACTTGGACCGTGGCGTGGTTCGCCGTGGCGAATGCTTCAGGTGAATTTGAGTTTTTTATTTTTGTTCATTTCTTACTTTTGATCATAATAGTCTGTTTGAGATTCCAAAAACCTTTGAAGTTTGCATAATGTTGGGTTCGCTGGCTGACTTGATTGCCGTCGTATCGTAAATTGCACTCTTGGCACTGTTGTTGTTATGTGTTATGGTTATAGATGTTTCTGAAAAGAATAATGCATATTTCTAAGAATTAAGAATAGGTTTTATATTTTGAGTATTGGTTATTAGCAGTTGCTGTTGAATAGATGTCAAACCCAATGTAAATCGACCAACTCTAACTGTGATGTCTGTAAAAGAGAACTGACACACTAATTGTTCCTGACGTCCTTCTTTGCTGATGAATTGGGGATCCAGTAAGAATCAACATCAGTAGTTCTTACTGCGAACCCTTGATGTTCAAGCTCTTGAGTCACAAGTCAGGCTTTCTCCTTGCCCAACCAAAGAGAGGAAGTATCTCACTTTGTAATTTATCTCATATAATTTGAGTATCTGATTTGGCACTTGACGAAATCTCAATTAATTTTCATCTGTCACATGGCTTGCGTGACTAGGCATTTTAATTGAATTTCTGTGATTAACGTAGTTGTTCTTAAATTTGATTCTGGATGCCTTCTTAGTAGCCACATTTGCCCCTTATGCGACTGGCCAAGATTGGGACTGTCTTCGTAGAATGAACTTTCAGGATCTTAGTTAGGTTTGTCACTGTGAGGGTGCTGAACTTCAAGGTCATCTTTGGTTGTTTATTGGTTTAATGCATTTCAACTTTAGCTTTTGATCTAGTGGCTTGCCTTCTTGGTGCCTTGACAGTCCTTGATCTTGAAAGGTTCTGTAAATTTCCTATTCTTGTTGCATAGAGTTTGTTCCACAAGAATAGAAGTTAAACTATTGATGTAGGAAATATGTTCAACCTGGTTAATAATACAGTGTAATTGGTTTTAAAACTTTATTCTTGAATTTGAAATATGACTTTGATATGCAACATTAGAACTGTTCTGTATGAAACTGTGGTCCTCTGTATAGCATTTCTGGTAGTTTTGTTGTGAGTGCAAAACTGTGGTCTTCCGTCTAGCATGTACATGATATAATATTGTACAAAAAGGTCTTGTTTCTTCAAGATCTGATAAAGAATAATTGTTCCTTTGTCCAAAGAGAGATTGCTTGAAAGAGCTTTTTTTCTTGGTTGTACAGAATAGTTAATTGATTGGGTTGATCATCATTATGAATTATGGAATGGAGTCTGGTCTTAGTTGAGGAGATTGATAATATGGTACTTCTTGCCTAGCCTTGGGCTGAAGAGGAAGATCCTGTCAGCTTTTGTTCTTCAAAGTAACAGGATCTCGAGATCAGATATTCATTTGATAATGTTGGTCTGAAATTATAAGTTCATGTCAAGGCTTACCATTTACTAAAAGGGTAGCACATTCTCTGAAGTGAACTAGAAGGGTATTCTGGAACTTAAGAATCTTGAGATCAGTACCCACCAGTGTGTGGTTTTTTCTTTAAATATTTGTAAGCTGAAAACAGGTACTTAAAATGATCCTCATGTTCAAATGGAGGATGAGGTTTCATTTGCATCTTAGGCATACTAAACCAAGTCATGATTTATCACCAAATAAGATTTGGGCATTCAATTAGAGTGTGCGGATCTTGGGTTGATGAAATATATAAACAAGGGATGACATGGAAACTGAAAACCTTGGGGCATAGATTGCCAAAATCTTGGCTTGTGTATTCATTTTATACCGAGTTTATGCAAAACTATGACTCCAGAACATGTTAAAAATGCATGATCTTTATGTTAAATTTTGCATTTTGCGTTACCTTTGGTGCTAGTATCAACCTATAACAGTGAAGTGAGTGCTGGAGTTCTGATTTAAGAAGCAAAGAGACAAAACTTAACTGGGTAAGTATTCAGTAAACCTGTTTTTAAGTTTCATGGTGGATACGTTTAAGTCACATTTATTACACAAATAGGAAATAGAGTTGGTGAAAGAATATGAAAGCTAAGGCAGAATGAATTGCAGATAACAAGGAAGAACAATGGTTTTGGAAGTTCTTATCATGGTGATGTTATTCTAGCTTTCACTGGATTTGGAGGATTTGTCCGTCCTTGAAGCATACATATAAGCTTAATGGTGGTGTGAATATTCCAGGACTTCAGCCAAACTGTTTTATATCTTTCTGGAGGAAGTCCAAGTGGATAGCTAGGAGTTCGATAATTTTGACTTTGTAGAGCATCTTCCTTGAGTAGTTTTCACAAAGTTCTGATGTTAGTAGGTTTTGAACCAGCAGAAATTAAGTGATTATTAGATATTCAAGAAATAGTAGAAAGAAAATGTTCTGCCAATTTGTTTTAAAAGAAATGACACAGAAAGTGTGGTACTTTTGGCATTGGATTGGAGTCTATAATGATATGGACCAAACTGGATGAAATCCTAGTGGGTAGTTAAGAGAATTTAGACTTTACAAAACATCTTCCTTCAAGAATATTCATGAGAAATTGCCGTTTGTAGGTTTGAAGTGGAGGCATTAAGCCATTTAAGAAATAGTAATAATATATCGATTTTCTTTAAAATGATGGAACATACTTGAAAAATGTGTGGTGCCAAGTTCTCGTTACCATTTGGTGATCTTTTCTTCGGCATTTAGTGATACATTCATGAATGAGACAGAAAGTAAAAATGGTAATAGTTGTCACATGCCAGTGCTTGTAATTTATGTTGGAGTTTAAACATGCTGTCAGAGGCCTTCCAGAGAACTGTCTATATGCCTGGTCAAAGCAAATTGAGATGGCAGGGGTAGGTCAGTGGGTTCTAGGGATGCTTGCTTAACAGTGTAGTATATATCATGTATTTGACTTGCTCATGTTGATAATTGAGATGTTATAATTTGTTTTGTTCTCCTGCCGGCCGTTCTCTTCCCATTTCCCCCCACCCCCTCTCTTTATTTGCTTATTTATCAAAAAGTCTGTTGTTTATTATTTATCCAAGTTATCCTGGGCATTGTTGTTCTAATCCGTCAGTTGCTGACATGTCAATTAGGTGACCTGGGATGAGCCTGAAGTTCTACAGAACATAAAGAGAGTGAGCCCTTGGCAGGTGGAATTGGTTTCAGCCTCCCCACATATCCAAACCTCCTTTCCTCCTCCCAAAAAGATGAGACTGCCTCACAGTCCCGAGTTTGTGAGTGATGGAGAGGGCAGCATGTACTTCCCTATGGCAGGACTGACTAATACACTGATGGGGAACTTGAACTCATCACTGTTCAACTATAATTTTCCTGCTGGCATGCAGGGAGCCAGGCATAATCCAACCTATGTATCCAGTTTATCCAACTTCCTTCCAAATAACCATTGCTTTTCCTACCCTGATAACTCCTATGTGAGTAATACTTCCCAAAATGTAAGTTCTGTGTCCACAGAACTGAACATTGGAAGTGCTTCACATTCTGAAAATTCATCGCCGCCAAGCCAGGGCAGCAACAATTTCTTTGGTGCAGACAGCGTTGGCAAGCAGAACTGCAACTCAATGCCAAAAGCTACTGGTGGTTCTTTTCAGTTGTTTGGTAAGACCATTCAGGTAAAGCAGACTTTGGACGGCTGTTTTAACAATGATGGGGACAAAGAAGATGAGGTTACTGAAGTGTATAAGGAGGGTGGAAGCTTTAGGCGACCACTTGATTCATCCGCCTCTTTCCCATACAAGCAGTTGTTTAACAGTCTCGATATTCAGTGTCAAAGAGTTTCTGCTTTGGAAGCTTGTTCCTTGTGAAGCAGGTTGGGTTTGCAAAGTGTGCATATGAGAAGTTGGACAGGTAAAAAGTTACTTTATTTGCTTGAACTTGCTTCAGAATAAGCAAAACCACTTAGATAGTGCTTAGATAATGCAGATTTTGACATAACTCGGGACTTGAAATGCTTATCATATATTTTCTAGGGAGCTGATATTGGCCTTTTTTTTCTTATTCCACTGCACCAAGTTTTTTTCTTTCCATATGATCTTTCCTAAAAGATGAAATCATGGAATTTGAGATGTCATAAATTTGTTCTTGGGTAGGACTATTGATGGAAGGTTGGGGAAATATTACTTTGATATTTAGAATCATTGTTTATTTGAATTTCATGCTGTGAAAATTGGTGTAAGGAATCACAGTTCAGGTGGTCTTGTTTTGCTTTTCTTGAGTGATTGCTCTCTTACTAGTTGTTCTTCAATACTCTCTACTCTTAGAGCACTTTGTTTCTCTTTCAGTGAAATAAGCAGGTAATCATTCTATCAACTGCTTTTTTCCTTGAGTGATCATTCTGTCAATTGTTTTGCTTTTTTCCTTTGAGTTCCAATTGTTTCACTTATGTTGTCACATCTTATGTAAGATTTTACCAAGTAATCTGCATTAGGCTGACATCCTATCTTGTATCAATAAGACAATTGTTCCCTCGAGATATCTAGTTATTTGCAGCATCTTATAGTATTTTGATTGCATATCTGCTTGTTATTGCTCTTAGTCACTAGGAGCTGCTTGATATAGGCTAGGCTAACAAACTAATAGTAGATAGCATCCATGGACAGAGATCTTGACTCTTGCTATCTGGTATTTGCAGCCTTAAATATGGACCAAAGTACCTTGTGAGAACAAACAGCCCATGTTTTAGGGATTTGTTATACGTATATATTTGAATAATTTATCTGTGTTTTAGGGCTAACAGCAACAGGGGACTAAGATGAAAGTATCCATGGATAATTTTGTTCACCATTTATCATCCCTGCGACAGAAGGTTTGTTTAGATTAAGTATTGAAGTTTCTCTTTGTTGTGTGGTGCTGGTACCCCACCTTGATTACCACCATCACTAGGTAAACGGATATGAGGCTATTAGGTGCCATTCATAATTTAGAGGCAAATGCTCTTTTTCAATGCCAGCTTCTTCTTTTGAGTATTGTATTCTGCTAGCAATTCAGTAATAGGTTGTTATCATTTGGCGTTGTGCAGGTACGTTGATAGGACAGGAAGCTGGATGGTGCTTAGATCTGTGTTGAACTCTTTAATCTAACTTTAGACCATAAGAAAACAGAAATGTAGACTTTGCTTTATGATATCTGGACTTTCATTAGGATTTAACTGCTCTATAATTTGGAATTCTGTTGTATGAAGACTGATTTACCAATGCTATCTACAACTATTATTAGTCACTGTTGTTCCGTCAGTAGAACGACAAAACAGTCGCACCAGGATTGGTTGCTAATCAATTCAGCGCCAATTCTTGATTGATCACTGGCTCCATGTATGAAGGAGATCAATTGATGAGGTTAAAATTTTCCTTGTTTACTCTAGTTTCCTGCAAATTTTCTCTTATGAAGTTTCCTCCATTTTTTCTTTTTCATGTTTCCTAGATGTTTCTTCTGTTGTCTGGGATGGTATTGTGAATTCTTTCGGAGGACCGTTTCCTGGATTCCTTGAACGGCGCTGAACCTTGTATTGTAGTTTGCAGCCCGTCGAGTAAGGGACAATGGGAGGGGCCATCTGAAGTTATTTTTCAACCAAAAGTAAGGCGGTCATACCATCATGTAATGGCCACGAGTGGTGGGTCTCTTTACCCAGTTGTTCTCGCTTGTGTCGACGTCTGATCCCATGTTGGTACACTCTTCAAATGGTATTCATCACGTCATTTAATGCGCGAGTACTAATTGATTAGCAAAGTACAAACAGTAAGGGCCATTAAACAGGGCACAACTGTCATCTCTCATGAAGTAGTACGGGTGACTTCTAGGGAGAGATGATATTTGTCACTTCTTACTTTTGGGGTTATCCCGTTGAAGCCCATCCATTGAAGAGTGTCATCAGTTCTACTGATCATTCATCACCAGGTTAGAAAGATTGCAAAAGTGTCTGTCATGCGTCTTTATCGGTCTGGTAATTATCAGCATGGACCCCCGTACTCAGCATGCGACGCTGTCAACACCTCAGGTATGAAATTGCGCAAGCAAAAGACCAGCTAAGGAAGAAAGTTGGTTGGAATCTTTAGATAACAAGGTAGAATTAAGTAATTAGAGATAAATAAAATGTTACCCCAAGTAACATATGGATCTATGATTATTTTTTTCCCCTTCAATTCTAGTCTGTGCATAAATTACTTAATAAAACAAGAGTGTGATCAATTTAGTTTAGAAAGAAGAAATCATTTGATCTTGTGGTCATATGCTGGGATTCATATCTGTCTTCTTTCTCTCTCTTTGAAGCTGAAAGTGTCTCGCACAGTTCCCCTTGAAGTGGTATAAGCAATTGAAGTATAAGGGGGGACCTTGCTCATTGATTGAACTATCTATCTTAAGATAGGTGCATTGTCGGATCATGTACGAAACTTTTCCGTAATTGGATGTGTTATTAGAGCCCTAGGAACTCCAGTTCAGTTTTCCTCGGATTAGTACTTGTAGTTCAAAATTCTGTATTTTCCACGTGCTATAGCATAATTGAGAACTCATTTGTGATGCCCTAGGTTTTAGAAATAATTTTTGAAAATGATTGAGATCCTGAGTTATTTATAAAAAAAAACATATGCAAACATATCGTATATATTAGTTTTCAAAGCTGTCATTTCCAGTCCAAATGTCTTATCAAAGCTCCACATATAGCCAAAATAAGTATATAAGACTAATAGCCCAAACATCCATAATAAAACCATAATTATATAATGAAATTTTAATATTCATAACAAAATATGATATCTTATTGCATTAGTGTTCTCAAGGTTCAATAGATGTGTAAAACAAAGTAAAGTAATTTATTCATATTTTAGTATGATAGATACTTTCTGTTATAGGCTTTGTTTAAGATGGGCCATGCTCCAAAAATCTCATCTAATTTGTTGATTCATGTGATTATCATGTTCTAATATAGCACCATCAGTGATATAACAAGACAAAAACTCTGTAATTATCAAATGACCAGGATCGGTCTAGACCAGAGCCGTACCATCTAGCGAATATCAATGCCCATAATCATCGTGCTATTGAATAAAACAAGGCAGGATGGTTGCCCATAATTTCTTAAGAGGAATGCTGGACTACGAGCTAGAACTGTGCTGATCCAGTCCATACATCTGATTTCCTTCATATGGGATATCTAATAGGCCACCAAACTGAGAAATTAGATTAACGACTTGATCGATGACAGTGTGGGCCGCTGTGTCCATGTAGGTTGCCTCACCCAGGTAACTGGCTCCTAGACTCAGCTTTTCTTCTACTTGCATAGCTCGTTAACATCAAAGACAGAATTTAGAATTCAATTCTGCCTCGACTCACCCCATTGAAAAATAAGGACAGTCCAGGTATACGAAGCTCCCGCCTATGCAGGGTCCGGGAAAGGGGCGGACCATAAGGGTCTACATTATGTAGCCTTACCTTGCATTTTTGCAAGAGGCTGTTTTCACGCCTTGAACATGTGATCTCAATGTCACACAACAACAACTTTACTATTGCGCAAAGGCTCCTCATTGAAAAATCCACAATGAAAACGCCAACAAAGATTTCAGATTCTAGGCAGAATCGGTTTTGGAGGACTTTTACCGTGAATGTTGTGTGTTGGGGAAATTGAAACAAATGAGGAATGTCTTTCCCTCTACATGAATCAGTTGCGAATTTTTACTAACACCCAGGATGTCAAAAGCAATATGCAAGCCTTCTACATAAACTACAAGTAAAACTCTCTCAAATTGAGGATAAAAAACGTAAGGTCAATTCACCAAGTTTACTTTCAAGAAAGAAATTGCAGGTCTTCTTCTTCCTAAGCTAAGCCCTGCATGAGTACCACATTCTCTCAAATGTACAAGAGACTCATTTATTTTTGTTTAATGTCACTCTCTATAATGAAGAGTGGAAACCCACTTTTCTCTTGTTTTAGAAAGAAGTATAAAAACTCAGTTCTCAACTCTTTCCTTGATGAATAATTTTCATACAACCATTCACAAAGAGAAATAAGACAAGTTGGATTTTAAGTAAAGGGGTCAAGTTACTTAAGTTGTGGGATCCACCTTATGAGATGGAATGACCCCAGCACACATAACCAACAATCTTCCCCTAAACTTATGAGTTTTCTTCTTAATTGAAATGACACAAAGAACCAATAACGATCACACAACATAAAGCCCTGCAAGGACTTAGCATAGCTCCACCTCATTCTTTGGTAAAGCCTTTGTCATCATGTCTGACAAATTCTTACTTGTGTGAATTTGCTTTAGTTCCAATAAACCTGACTTAATCATATTTCATACTCAAGGATATTGTAAGTCAATGTGCTTAGTTCTTAAGTGAAAAGCTGGATTCTTGGTCAAGCTATCACAATTATTGACAAACTTCTCCTGCTTAAAGCACACATCCTTGATGACATTCTTCATCTCCAACATCTCCTTACATGCCTCTATAGCTGCAATATACTCAGCTTCAGGAGTAGATAGTGTAAACAATTTGCAATTTATATTGCCATGAAATTGTTCCTCTTGCAAATGTAAATACATAGCCTAAGTTGCACTTTATTAAGTTCATATCTCTTTCTAAGTCAGGATTTGTGAATCCTACAATCTAAGGTTATCATTTTCAAAACACCAACACATTTTAAAAATACCTTTGAGATACTTAAGAATTCACTTTATTGTAACCCAATGTTCTTTACTAGGATTAGTAAAAAATCTACTCACAACACCAACTGCATGTGATATGTTCAGCCTAGTACAAACCATTTCATAAATCATGCTACCCATCGATCTATATGGAGTGTTTTTCTTTTTCTTTTTTTCTTGTTTCTCTTTCATACTTGAAAGGCATTGCTTAGAGCTTAAATTGAAGTGTCCTGAAAGAAGGGTTGCAACCAACTTTGTGTCCTTCATACGAAATCAATCTAAATTTTTTTCAATATACTTTTCTTGCCATAACCTTGACTTCCTAGTCGCTCTATCATGAGAGATTTGCATTTTAAATATTTTCTTGGCTGGTCCTAAGTCTTTCATTTCAAAAGACTTGCTCAAGTCCTTTAAGTTGTCAATCATGAGTATGTCTTGCCCAACTATCAATATATCATCTACATAAAGACAAAATATGATAAAATCATATTTAGAGAACTTGGTTTAGACACAATGACCTAGCCAATGTTTACCATGAATTAGTCAAACTTCTCGTACCATTGCAAACTCTTTTTCAATGTGCAAAACATGTGTTCTTTTCTTTTCACCTTGAAGTTTTTCAATTGGTCATGTAGATTTTCTCCTTCAAATCACCATGAAGGAAAGCCATGTTGACATCTAGCTGCCCTAACTTTAGATCCAAGGTAGACGCAAGATCTAAAATCATACGAATAGAGGACATCTTGACTACAAGAGAAAATATTTCATCAAAATCAATTTTGTTCTTTTTCTTGTAACATTTGACCACCAATGTTCTCTTGTATCTCTTTTAGATTTTCATCTTTCAACTTAATTATAAGTTTTGTTTTCAAAATAGTCTTGTACTTTGGTCTTTGTACCAAGTTATAAACATTTTTCTTATCAAAATAATAATTTTCTTCTTTAATAGCTTTTAATTACTTATTCTTTTGAGCATTAAGTGGAACTTCTTCATAACTTTCTAGTCGCAAGACCCAAAACCATTTGAATAGAGGACATCTTCACTACGAGAAAAAAGATTTCATCAAAATCAATTTCGTTCTTTTGCATGGAGCCTTTGACCATTGACCTTGTCTTGTATCTCTTTTTGTCATCTTCATCTTTCAACTTAAGTTTTGGTTTCAAAATAGCCTTGGAGGTCACGGGTTTGACATGTGAAAATAGCCTATTGCAAGAAACGTAAGTGTGACACCCCGAGTTTTATAAATCTGTTCCCCATATTTATACAAAAATAGTAATAAATATTTATTTATAGAAAATAGATGAGATTCCAGAACTTAAAACTCATAATTTAAAATTTGTCGCAGCGTCAAGCAAATACCACTTAAGAAAACCCCGAGGGTCACTTCTCCTCAAAACCATACTGAAAAACAGAACGAAAAGTAACCATTTTGAGCATGCTCGCAAATTAAAACTACAATGAAATTTTTACAACTGTAAAGATACGTAATAGTGAAAGTTTCAAAGCTCCAGGGTCTGTCCCAGATCACCACATCATCCATGAATAAACATATAACCACTATACAGTGATATGGATCTAATCTATCAATATATACAATGACTAAGGAGAATGCCAAAAAGCCAATACCAGTCCAACCAAAAGTATACCACTCTGTCGGTATCTGACAGTCTCTATCCTTAAGCCCCCGTCCAACTCCACGCTAGTCCACTTTCTTTCCTTTCTGACTGTTGTGCTCTGATTCTAAGGCATTGCAAAACAAAGCAATGCCTCAGCAAGCCATGCTTGTGCAAGTGATATATATTCAAAATAACTCAATAAAACAAAGCATATGGCGTAAGGCATAAAGATCGAAAGATGATCAATAATATATAAAGTCTTAAATCACACGATGAAGGACATACCATGTCCATGCAATAAATAAGATATCATCAATCATGATATCAGGACATGCACAATCCAAAAAAATCTAGAAACATATGAATGCATGTCAAGAGTATCAAACCTCATACACAGTCAAGCCCTATGAGTGTCTCACATACACTCGCGACAATGTAGGGTCAACTCTCTGTACCATCCGCTTTCACCATTTCACCCTTGCACCCTTACGGGTACTCAAGCACTCAGGCACTCACGGAAACTATGTGCACCACTTTCGCTTTCACCCTTTCACCCTCACAGGCACTCAGGCACTCACAAAAAGTCGCGTTGCACACCCGCTTTCACCCTTTCACCCTCACGGGCACTAAGGCACTCATGGTGTGAAAAATCGCATCCTACCACAGGATCAATAGTCTCAAATATCAAGCTAGAGCGACTCCCACATGTAAAAAATAACCACAATTAAGTAGATATCACGAAAGAGATAAAAAACAGTGCATGCAATGACCACCAGAAAGATAGCACGCACATGAGAAGCTACAAGCTGAAATCAATCTTACGCATATGGTAAAGTATAATCACATAACTCAAAAACTCAAATCATCAAATCACTATTTGAGAATCATGAAAAAATTGTGAATGAAATCACGTACCTCAGTATTGCAATATTTCGAAACAACTCGTAACCAATATTAAGGGGTATGCCCTGATGTACCTGTCATGCCATAAATCATGTCATGGTTAACACATATAACCAAAATCTAAAGCCTGATCATCTATTGATCAGCTCAATCTGAATCATCTAATAGCATTTTGTAGTTTTGCTACTAAAAAGTTACTCTAAACTAGATTTTTATCCTAAATCTAGGTCCACCTTATCGAGACGATCACAATACCTCTTTTGGATTGTGATTTGGACCTTTGTAGCTCTTAAAATCAATGTTTAAAGGCAAAAAGGGTAAAAAAAGACCAAAATTCAGCAAATGGGGCCCGCTGCACGCGCGGCGTGTGCCCAGCGCCTCTGTAGAAGCACCTCGCGTTAGAACCCGCTCTAGGGGAGTGGGTGCTTCTGTGGAACAGTGCGCGTGGCGGGTTCCAGCCTCTCCACGTGGCGCGCACGAGTCGCACCACGTGCCCCTGCGCATGGCGCGCCCTCATCGCGCCACGTGGCGCTCCCTCGTCCATGTATTTCCTCCTGTTACAGTCGCCGTCGCCGTCGCCAGAGACGAAGACCGGACTAGTTCACCGTCGCCGGCGACCCTAGGTGCTCCGTTTTTTGTGATTTTTACACCCCTATGTCCGGTTTTTCACGTACATTCCATTTTCACCATCCATTTTCCCAAATCCTTCCTAAATCTATCGTTTTTTCATGCTTTTTGTTTCCTTTTCAAAAACTCTCACACTACTATTTTTTGTGTTTTTCGGTATCCCTAGCCGTCCGATCATCACGAAATTTTGTGGGTCCTTTTTTCTCTTCATCATACACAATATGAACGGTCCAAATCTAAATCTAACACCGTCTCATCCAAAATTTTTATGCAAATCAGTAAGCATAGATTTTTGCAAAAACCTACGTTTTCATGCCGTTTTCTGGCATTTACAGGTAATTAAACATTGAAATTAACACAAAAGGGAAGGGTGGAGTGATCCTACCTCGTTCTCGGATGTTCAAGGGTGGAGAAATCCGTCTCCACGGTGCGTCATTGTCCACGTGAAGGCAAAGACAATTAGAGAGAGGAGAGTGCGTTTTGAGCACTCTCTCTCTTCTCCTTACCTTATATGTTTATTTTATTTTTCATTTTATTATATTCTATTATATATTGTTATTTATTTATTTATTTATCTTAAAAATATAAGAATATTACAGTAAAGCAAGGTTGCATACTATAGACCTTGTAGTTCGCCCCTTCCTCGTACCTACATAGGTGGGAGTTTCATGCATGAGCTATCCTTTTTTTACCAAGTCCTAAACATTGTTTTTGTTAAAAGAATGCTTCTCTTCTTTAATAGCTTTTAACTACTCATTCTTTTGAGCACTAAGCAAAACTTCTTCATAACTTTTTAGTTCACCACAATTTGTTAACATAACATACTAAAAACTAGGATACGTAGTTGAAGAAATAGGTATCCTTGAACTCTATATAGGCTCACAACTAGTTGGTGTCCATGAGGAGAGTGCTCCCCCTCATCCTCATATTCTTCTTCATCATGGTCTTCCTTAAGATCAACATTAGGTTCTCGTGGTTCTTTTACTTCTTCTTCATGCTTGTCATTAGCATGACCTTGCTTATATGGAGTGACTACACAACCATATCATGGTAAAACTTATACAAAATTGTTAGTGGCTCTACCCTCTCATAATAATTTTCTTTCTAATAGATGCATCAAAGTCTTCAATAGTTTGGTCTTCTTGAGAATTCATATTTCAGTTTATAAGGACTTTCCATCAACTATATTTGCGATTTGTACACAAACTCTTCATCTTCATAGCCCAAGAAGATACAAGGCATGGACTTATCATCCAACTTTGTTCTCAACTCTTTTGCTACATGCACCCAAAGACTCACAAGTGCTTATATATGATATCTTTTCATTTCAAACCTTTTCAGAACCTCTCCATTCAATAGAGTCAATAGAGATAAGTTGATCAAGTAGCAAGTTGTGCTTATGGTTTCATCCCAGAATGGATTAGGCAACTTTGAGGAAGACAACAAACATCAAATCTTTTCAACAATGATTTAATTTGGGCATTCTACAGTGGCATTTTATTGAATAGGTTCGTGGAATAGTCTTCTCATACCTTATCCCATACTTCGAATAATAATATTCAAATGCCTTTGAGGTGTAGTTACCCCCATTGCTTGTCCTCAAACACCTTCAATGTTTTCCCATTCCACTTTCAACTAAAACATGAAACTTGACAAAGATGTCAAGCACTTCATTCTTACTTATCATATCATAAACCTATATTTTCTTGATTACAATACAAATATAAGTGATAAAGTAAGAAGCCTATCCGCATTTAATGGTTTTCATAGGAATATTTACATAAGAATATCTTAGTGCATTATTTTTAGTCATTCCTAGCAAAAGAAACTCTATGTTGCTTTCCAGTCAAACAATCATCACATGAATCAAAATGCATAGTTTTTTGTAAGGCGAAGCAAGCTCTCCTTTGATAAAATCCTTATCCCCTTCTCACTCATGTGGCTAAGCCTCTTATGCCATAAGTTAAATAATGCACTATCATATTTAAATTTAGTTCTTTCTTGCATGTATGCACTTTCATCTATTATATGGCCACACACTTATTGCCTCTAGCCACCACAATTGCACCTCTTGTAGTTTCCCACTCTTCTCAAAAACGGTAGTATTAATGGTAGTATTATCCTTTATCATCAATCTTTTCGGTAGAGTTGAGATTCATGCGTAAATTGGGTACATGCCACACTCCTTTTAACACCAGCTTGCTTCTCATGCAAGTTTCAACACGTAGCTCACATATGCTAACAATCTCCAATGTTGCCTTATTCTTATGTAGACAAAACCAAGCTTTATGGACTTGTAATAAGTGAACAAGTCCTTACATAGAGTGACATCATAAGATGTATCAGAATCAATTGCCAATCGATATCACCATTGATAACATTTAAGCTTCCACTTGCCTCAACAATAACTAGGACACAATAATTCTCCACATTGGTGGTATTTTCTTCTTTTTCTTTTTTGGCAATATTTCTTTGTGTTCACTATCTTGCAGTAACACACATTCTTACTTCTAAGCTTTGATTTAAGCTTAGACTTTTCATAAACATATGACTCCCTTTATAAGGTTTTACGTCTATCTTCTCTTGCTAAAATTTTGTGAGCTAGAAATACTCGTTAAAATCCTTAATGTTTCATCATTTAACAAGCTACTAGTCACATGACTCATGATTATTATTTTTTCCAGCACCAAATTGCTAAATGAAACTATAAGGATCTCCTAACTTTGCAATTGTTAGCTAAGCAACAACAATGCTTGCAACTCATCATTCAAAATCATTTTCATAAAGGCCAATTAACTCTCTAGACTTTGCTTCTCATTTAGATATTCCACTACCAAAGCACTTTTCCTTCAATGTCAAGCTCACAAGTTCACAAATAAGAAAGGCTTTATTAGCCGTAATCTTTCTCTATACATATCATGTTAACTTCTTCCATATTGATTGTGCCATTGATTCATTAGACACATAATAGAATATAACATCATCCAACTATTGTTTAATTATAGCAGTTGTCTTCCTATCAACCATCTTCTGTTAATCATTCAACATAGTTTTCAACTTTCTTCCTTTTACGGGTATATATAAATCCTTACAATACAAAAGATATTCGATCTTAGCCTTCCATATTAACCAAATACTTCCATTGAGGCTAATCATTCTTGGTTATTATTTTTCATCTCAATTCATGCAAATATAATCCCAAACAATTGGGGAGATTGAAACTCTCTCTCTCTCTCTCTCTCTCTCTCTCTCTCTCTCTCTCTCTCTCTCTCTCTCTCTCTCTCTCTAAGTGAATCAAGTAGGAACTTTTACAAATATCTAGAACATCAAATAGCAATATACAAGCCTTCCAACACAAAACCACAAGTAATGAAAAAACAAAGAAAAGTAGAGATCAAAGAAAATATACTGATTTATGTGAAAAATTCTTTCAAATTGAGAGGTAAAAATTAAAGGCAAATGAATCAAATTTACTATATAAAAAAGAGTTACTAAGTCTTCTTCTTACTATGCTAGGCCTTAATTGAGGATCACATGCTCTCAAGTATACAAAAAAACCCTTTATTTAATCTCAATCTTTATAATTGATAGAAACCTACTTTTTTTTATCTCTGTTTCTCTTTCTACGATGAAAAAAAAATAAAAAATAGCACTCTTCTAAACTCTATTCTCATGCAACCACTCCTTGCAAAGACAAGCTTGCATTTAAGTAATGGGCTCATGACACTTAAAATTGTCAAGCCCACCCCATGAGATAACATGTCTCACCCATGCATAGCCGTGGACAGTGAAAGCTGCCGTAGATTCAATTGCATCTTGACCAACAGTAACAGCTCGGCGGTTCGTGCAATATCCTCCCGGAGACAATTCTTGACCCTTCATCACTGTTACCAGGCCAGAGCAAGAATTACGGAGATCGGACGGTCCAGCTGACGATAAACGGGAGGGTCAAGGACAAAGAGACATAAAAAACGGTCAAGTTCCTTGCAAGCTCTGGTGAAGCAAGCATTTCTAGAGAGAGAGGGTTCGGCAATTGGGCAGTGAGTTCAAGGATGGCTGTTGCCTTCTCCAGTCACTCTTTATCTGTTGCGTCTTCTAGCCTTTCCACAATTCGAACGCCCGCCAAAACCCTAAAACCCCCGCAAAGTGTAATGCTTACCTTCAAGACCTCCCAAAATTCTCTCTGCTGCAAATCCAATCCAGGGTTTCCTAGGCATTCGCGGCGCTCCTTCAAAGCCGCTATCGATATTGCTGAATCTGATTCCGCGGTATGTCTTCTTTTCCTTACCTGGTTTGAGAATTGTCTGCTTTCTTATGAATTGAATTGAATTCCTGTTCCAAAATCACTTTAAAGTGTTTGTTTTTATAATTTGGATTGTCATTATGAGTTGTTTCTTTATAGGACGACCGAATTCCGAATGTCATTCTTGCGGAATTCTCCTTAGAATTCTCCCTATCATATGGCTAGTGTAATTTTTCTGTAGCGCCTTTTGCTTGGTAGCAAATGTTGGATTCGCTCATTGAGGCTGTTTGACAGGGGATAGCCAACTCTAGACTAAGTTATCCGTGAATGCTATTTTTTTCCACTGCTATTATTATGTAGTAAAGTTATTCAAACAATAGCAATGAACTTGGGCCATTTGTTCTTATTTATCTTTTGATCATCCCATCATGTGAGATGTGTCCTCAGATAAAACAGTTTGCTTTGTAATTACAAACTGTGATAGGGCTTAGCAGTGTAATGCAAAATGTCATGCGTAAAAATAAAGATGCTACCCATGTCTGATTTGGGATTGCCTTTGTAGGGTGTCATTTACTTGACCGGTAGTATTGACTAATAGATGTATTCTTTTAGCCCCATTCCAGCATAATAAGCAGTTGAAAATGGTACGGGAGCATTGTGGTTGCTAGCCTTGCTCATGCTGCTGATGATGTAGCAGATCTGTCTGCATCAGTTCAAATTTGGCCAGTGCTTATAACTCCCTATTTGACGGCCCAGTGAATGCCAGGTCAAGTTGGCCAATTGTAAGTGAAATCTGAGGCTTATCCATCATTGTAACTAATGCAAAATTTTATCTAAGAGAATTATTTTCTAATCAGTGCCCAAAAAGAAGTGCATTGCTGTTGTTTGCTCTGCATATAAGTCTTTGCGATAACTGTATTATAATGGTAATTGTTCTGTTATACTGAAGAACCCGGCATTCTAGGAAGGTTTTCTTTTTTTCTCCCACATAATATCATACAGAACATTGTTTCTAATTTGCATGATCAAGTATTGAATTCTTTAGGTGGAAGAAGGGAAAGGAGATGCTTGCATTGATAACAAAAAGCAAGCAGCTGATGTACGTCAGGATCAGCGGCCTCCTATGAATACCCTTATTAAAGTTTACAGGGAGGCTCTTCTAAATGGAGAAGGGAAGACTATTTCTGACATAGAGGCAATGATTTGTAATGTTGAAAATGAAAAGAACGAATTACTCCAGAAAGTTACGGAGTTATCAGCAGATATAACATATGGGAAAGATAAACTTGTTCGCTTGAAGGCTGACTTCGACAATTTTAGAAAGCGTTCAGAGAATGACCGTGTAACATTGACATCTGATGCCAAAGGAGAACTGATGGAAAGCCTATTATGCATGGTGGACAGTTTTGAGAGAGTTAAACAACAGATTAAGCCAGGAACGGAAAAAGAGAAAAAGATCAACACAAGTTATCAGGGCATATACAAGCAGTTTGTAGAGGTCTTGAGAAGCATGAATGTGTCTGTGGTAGAGACAGTAGGCAAGCCATACAGTCCTTCAGTAAGTGGATATCTTGCAACCAGTTGCATGTTCACATTGGTTTTGTTGCTATTTTGGTATAAAAGTGTAAACCGTCCTTTTAGTTTGCCTACTCCATAGTTGGCTGTTTGCACACTATCTTTACAGCTACAATACATGTTTGCATATAATGTCAGAATTAATTAATTTATTTAGCTAGAAATTCTTATTTTTGTCTCTATTGATTACCTCACAGAAATTTATAAATCTCAAGAAATTATAATTTTGTCTTTCCAAAAATTTGGAATTCAGACTAGCTGAAAGGAGCCCCCACACTGTCAAATTTAAAGCTTTCACAGTTGTTATTTGTAACGCCTCCAACGTAGTAGGAAAGAGCTCTCCTTTATAATAGGTTGCAGATTGGACATAAATACTCTTAAAACTTTGGCTAATGGTTTGTTTAAGAAAATATTGTAACTTAATCACTAGAGAAGAAAAAGAAAAATATCACTAAGGATCCAAGTTTTTAGGTTTTAGAGATCCTGATTGAATGTTCAGCTGGGATATTTGAAGTCACTTCAGGTGGTTGCCTCAACTGATGCTAAGCTTCAAGCTGTAGTGGCGTTAAACATTGGAAATCATGGCAAACTAACCTTCAATGAATGGTGCAATCTACAAATGTACATTCATACCCTGACGAAGATGGAAGGTTACTCTTAATGTTCTTTTTTTTTTTTTTTTTATTTCCTTTTGAAAAGAGGAGTACCTTAATGTTACTGAAATGATAGAAGAGTAAAGAATCTACTGCTGGTAAATGTGCTCATGTTTATCATGTCCAAAGGTTGGCAAAATTCTTTCCTGGATATTGAGAAATTTCAAATCAAGGAGTTAGAATTGTCCAAATAATCAAGTTACTGGTTAAAAGTTACTACTTGCTTATTAAGTAAGATATTTATTGAGATAAAGAATATTGAGATTTTCAATCATTCTATTATTATGATGATTTATAGCCATTCTCAAGTAATATATCTTTTAAAGGATTAACTACATAATCTCATTTGAATTTAATTTATGGAATTTTGCTGCCAAGTTGGCAAGGTATGGTTTCCAGCACTATTTGCTAGAATCTTCGGTTGGTTAGGATTATCTCAGTCATCAGACCAACTCTAACCTATACTTTCTTCTGTTACTTCATCAAGTTTTTACCAGGCATTTATAACTCAAGAAAAGGTAACTTTTATTTAATGTTGTTAGTATAACTTTTGCTGAAAGTATAAAAATCTTAATCCTTCTAAGAACATGATTTTTGTTATGAATCCTGTCAAAGTAATTTCTTAGAAGTATAGAATGGTGCATGGTTGGCCCAGTAGACAACCATGTTCCTTGGTTAGTTTAGGCCTTCCATCTCTCTATCACAGTAATGTCTTCTGAAATTGTTTGTCCAAAGTTTTGAATTTTATTCTTTTAATATTCTTAAGAATCTGAACTAATTTATGATGATAGTGATACTATTTCCTTCTTTCTTCTGATTTTGGGGTTATTTATCTGCCTAACCATGTAAACTAACAAAATTGCAAGTCACGTTTTGGATCCACAGAGTTTTTTTGAATTCCACCATCTAAACAAAATTTCACCAAAAAGCAATGCCGCAGATGGTTTACCAAATTGAACTTCTATTCATAGCTCAAAATTGTATGACTAACAAAGTTCAATCATGCAATCGTCCTTGTTCAATAACAACTAATTTTCATGGGAAAAATGCTCTGGCACAAAATTGAGCAAATTCTCATCATAATGAAGTTTGAGAAAATAAACATAAAGGACAGCCCTGGTGCACGAAGCTCCCACATATGCGGGGTCCAGGGAAGGGGCAGACCACAAGGGTCAATAGTATGCAGCCTTACCTTGCATTTTGCAAGAGGCTGTTTCTATGCCTTGAACCTGTGACCTCAAGGTCACACGACGACAACTCAAGAAAATAAGCATACATTGACCAAATTACCTTTAAGTTGGCTAAAGGTAACAACCTTTTGGAACCACAGGTGGAATAATCTCATGAAAAGCTTTCAAGAAAATAGTTCTTGTAGAACTTTTGGACCACCTCATCTATTTCCTTGAGAAAAGGCAAAAACCATAAGACCGTTGGGAAGCATCATCTAGTGGGAAAGAACAATATGCTGGACAATGGCATAGTTTAGGTTATTTTTCTTGAACTAAATAAGCATTCGATGCTGACCCTTTCACATGGTTGCAACTTTGTCACCTCTGGCGTGCCTTATGATAAGCCTAAGTCCTCATCATGGTTACAGTTTGAAAGAACAGAAGAAATAATGCCAAATAACTACAATCATATGGTGCTCAATCATCTATAACCAAGCTAGGCTCTCACTTCAACCTCTACAGCTATTTACCACAGCTAAAGAGATGGGAAAGGGCATGGTGGTGGGGCTCAAACATTTTTACACTTCTTACCAATGTGATGGCATGTATAACTTTGCAGTATCATAAAGTCGAAGTATCAAAGAGTTGAGTTTGAAGAAATGCGCATTTTAAGTGTTGAAAGATGTATCCAGTTACAGGGAAATGCTTTTGATGAGCAGAAGCCTTCTAGAGCAGTGACACAAGGAGCACTCTCCTGGGTGATCAAGACCTGGGGCTGGTCATGGTGTATGTGTTCAACATTCGAAAATTAAGGAAATGGCTCTGATAATAGGTTATGCATTTTACATTGAACCAATGATGATCGCTTTTTCTAATGGATATAGTCGGGAGTATTTTAAATTTAAGAGTGATACTCTTGCGATCATCTCACCCTCTTTGTGTTGGAATTAGACAGATACTTGTGCTCTAGAACAATGTGAAAATAGCACCAAAGCCTCCTAGAGCAGTGGTGACCAGTGACCATGGGTTGAGACTGTGCATGGGTGTGTGTCTAAGTCTCAGAAAAATAAAAATAAAAATAAAAATTAAGAATATGTCATTTTTTCCAGAACTTCTCTATGGTGACCTAGTCTCCAGTACAAGGCAGAGTTGCTTGACTGTTTGTGCATCTGAATGCAATATGCTTCTTGCACTGATTAATTCACTTGCATAAGTTTTTGCAATAACCCAGTCCAGTAGACCTGGTTAATCTATCAGGGAGAGACCGGCAGATAAGGAGTACTAGGTCTTCTACATATCACAATAAGATAAAGCTTTAGTGTTCCTGCCTTAATGCAGACATCAATGATGCTGAATGATGTTATACCCTGGTTTGGAAGGAATAGCTAAGTTCTGTTGTTTGTGTAGATAGAAGTTATCTACTCAATGGATAGCCTGGATCGTACTGGTATCCGTTGCTATTTTGTCTGACCTTTGATATTGAGTTATGCTATTCACAGGCTACCTGCATTGCTAATATAATGCTTGCTGGATAGTTTTTGCATTTTAGTTGGATATTGAAGTTATTGCTTCACTTTTCTTGTATGCAAGGTTCATGAGGCTGTGGCACGGGAGGAGTCTGTAGTGTTCAAGGAAGGTGTCATAATACAAGAAGTTTGCCGTGGGTTTGTTCTTGGTGATAGGCTTTTAAGACCGGCCAAGGTAAAGATTTCTGCTGGTGCTGGTTCTATGAAAGCTCCAGGGATCTCTGAAAAATCTGTTGATCAGTCCACCACAGAAGCTGGTTCAAGTGAATGATCTCTACACAGCGGGAAACTGCTAATGTTGTATCAATTACAACTTCCTTACTCATTTTTTCATAGCAAAAACAATTTATCTCGGCCTTCATCAAATGTAAACTGTAATGGACTGCAGTTTTCATTGGTCTGTACTCCCAAGACCAAATCACTGTCTCAGGAAGATGCTTTAATTGTACAATCTACCACGTCCATGGAACCATTCGGAGCAAAAGGCCACAACTAGCATCCATGTTCAACAGTCTGAATTTGTTTCACATTTCTTTCCTATGCTTCAGTCTGAAGATGTTTTAGAACTGAACTGTATCCGCTTGTTGAGGTGCATACGCAGATCTTATAATTCAGCTAGCACTTCTTAGTTCTTATATTTCATTCTTTCTGAATGTTACAGAATCTGCCTAAAAATTATTAGGACGTTTCTTCTAGTAACAGCATTGCAGGAGGAATGGCCAGTTACTCCACCTGATTCCATAACCTGCCAGACAACAAAGTTTGGTGTACACCGCACTGGAGATCATCACGATCGAACCACAACCAATTGAACTGGTTATCTTATCGTAGTGTGGTCTACAATCCCAGACAAACCAAGTACTTTCACATTTTGGGGTGGAAAATACAGATATTTCTTGTGGGGATCCAAATATAGTGGCTCCATTATGTTTTCCAAGAAATGGCCTTATGCAAGAATCATAGTTGATCACATCACAGCTCGTGTTAGAAAACAAGAAGCAGAGACCAGAGTTGATCGCGTTCACCTGACACTCATCCAGTCCACAAAGTAGCTGTTATGACAGAAACCAAACACCTATTTCACTTTTTCCTTGGACATTGTTAGTTTACTGCAGAATGCTGCACTAAAGCTCTACTCAATGCCAAACATGAGCACCACTTTTGCAGATGGGGAGCTTCTGTGCATGCGGGGTCCGGAAAAAGGGCAGACCACAAGCTTTGAACCCGTGACCTCAAGGTTACATGAGACAACTCTACTGTTGCACCAAGGCTCCCTTTAATTGGATGATTCTATCATCTAAATATAATGTACTGTTGATCATAAGAAACAAGTGGTAAGATGATCATAAGAAACAAGTGGTAAGAAACCTTGTATAAAGGACTGTCTAAATCGATGACCAAAAACTGTGGTTTTAGGATGCTAGAATTGTCTAGCCGTCGTGATTTTTGGTTCACGGAATACTCAAAACCGGAGCAATCGGATGAGAAGGTTGATCAACAAATGTGGGTCCCTTTATGCACAAGTAGTGGCACTTTGATCTGTCATTTCCTCATGGAACTTAAGTTCAAGTTACTGATCTTGCAGTTCTTGTACCTTGGATGTTGATAGAGAACCTTCACATTTGATGATGGAAAATGATATCACGCTCCCATTTTTTCATTGTAAGCAAAGCAATTATATGATCGTGCATGGTCCTGTAGGTATAGAACATACGCAGCCAGCTAAAAATACTTGCAGTGGCCCCATATATAGGTTGTGATCCAAAATATTAATCTTTCTAAATGCAGTAATCAAAAAAACATTTTGATAATCTTAACCTCAACTAAAATTAACAACCATTGTTTTCGAACTTTCTAAGCCATCCATTTTCACTTAATCATAAGAATGTGAAATATTTTTGGTGCGGGGCTTGCACTTGTCTGATCAGTTCACATCAAGCATCCACCAACGTCGGAATTAGCAGGAAATTGAAGAAAATATGGACATGTTATTTGTACAAACACAAGTGCAGAGTGATTAAAATAATTATGATGACAACAACCCCAATTACGGTGATAATAAATTGATAATAGCAACAAAGTGATGGTCAATCATCTCCCCACGACCGTTTCTGATTCTGCTATGATTTTCGTTAGTGAAGTGATTGACAATACAGGCTGGTCCACTGATGTTGGTTGTGATCCACCTCTCATCACTTTGCCGGGTAAGTGCTTATTGAAATTATTGAACTGGAAAGGTACAGACCACAAGGGTCCACAGTAAGCAATCTTACCTTGCATTTTGCAAGAAACTGTTTCACATCTTAAATCTATAACCTCAAGGTCACATGACGACAATTCTACTGTAAACCCCCCTTCAACTAACAACTTCATAATTTAAGAATAATAAAAAAGACAAATGACTAGTAGGCTGGTATCAATTTTACCTTGTGCTACTGTAGCATTCCTGTAAAGCTTATATCACAAAGCAAGAATCCATCTGGGTTGATAATTGAGATGTATTGTCTAAGAACGTGGGGTGGGAAAATGACTGCAGCAGAGCAATACTCAATGAGCAGCCAGTTGCTGTCTCTTATTAAAAGATCTGCCATATAAACTAACTTGGCTTTATATTGTTGATGATCCAAAAGTCTCTGATGAAAAGATCTGACATATTAATCAACTTCGCTTTATATTGTTGATGATCTATTAATGTTTGACGTTAGACTTGTTTCCCATATCGTAGACACCCTTGTCTTTGCTATAATAAAATATCTCATCATCAAAGAAGCACCATGAATACACCCCGATGCATTCCTAGCTTATGCGCAAAGAGACAGAAAAACAGCCAATACGCACCACTAACATAGAAGCGGGTAACATGGCCACTTTACCTTAGAAAAAGTCTGGCTCAATCAGGGGCTCACTGTGGCAGCCAAGGGAATACTCTATCAAAGAGGCTAGAAAGAAGCCATGTACATCTCTTCTAGAGAATGCCAAGTAGTAGCCCATTGCCCCTAGAGCCCATGAAAAGGTGGCCCTTAGGTAACCACTTATAAAGTGTTTAATCAATGGAGAATAATCTCATTTATTTGACATGTTATTTTCAAATCCAATGAGGTTATACCCATGACATCGTCAAAGAGAAGGCTAATCTCATGCAACTAATGGTATAAAGACAAATAACCTAGTCCCTTAGAATAGGCTAACTATTTCACGACTAACATGACCTTTATGATGCCAGTAAGCAAAGCCCACTTTAAAAACTTTACAAAATAGTCATGGATATGCTATCGAATTAGTAGAGACCAACACTCTGTGGGCCGAGTGGCTTCAACACTCACAGTTCCTTCTCACTAGGTAATCGAGACAAAACCTAAATCTTTGAAAATTGCATGGACCACTAAGTACACTATTTAATTTTTGCCATTTTTTCTTTCTTTAGATTGAACATGGTCAAGGACGTAGGGCCTCACGGCTCGTCAACCACTATGTCCACGTCTTTCTAAATTTTTTTTTTTCTGTTTAAATTCCAATGCTCGTATCATATTCTTTATACGTAGTCAAGGTGATTAGTTGGCCCTCGGCAATAACTTAGCCCTGCATGTCTACTGGCTGTCTTGATCCCTTACATCATATATATCACATTTAAATTCTGTCGATTCATTTTCCTTTTAACAGACTTAGTTAAGGATTCACGGCTTTGTGGCCCGAAGTGTTACTAAGCCTTAGATCTTTTTCTATTTTCTTCAGAGCACCACATTAAGGACCTCACTTTCTTAAAATACTAATTGATTGAAAAATGGTCTCAAGGAGTAAGTAGCTGTAAATAGGTGGTATACCCATACCATCATCAATCGAAATAGTTAAATAGGGCCTAAAATCAATCAAGAATCTCCCGAGCTAGCCTGGCGATCTGTCAAGGTAACATGGATGACTCTAAAACCTTGCTTTTATCTTCAATAGAGCAACTATATCACTACAAATAGTTGTGTATATATGTTGTGGACCCCAAATCCTCATCGCAAAGGGCCTACAAATATATAGCTTGCTGCCAATACATCTTGGGCCACCAAAATCGCACTTGTCACTATGAACCTTTCTTTACTTTTTTCTTGAATGTCATAACTCATTAATGAAATAAGCAAAATAATCACCAGGGAAAAAAAACTAATTAACTTTCTTAACCAAACCTAGACCCATACTGCATAATAAAGTAAATCAACGACACACCTAAGTGGTTAATCTATCCAGGACTCACATTTGATATAAATGTCTCCTTGTTAGAGTTAACAGGTTAATTAACCTCTCTAAACACACGACTAATACTAACTTTATGAAGCATATTTGGTGTTTAAAGATATGCCTCTGGACCTTCACATGTCTCCACATCGGAGACCATCTCCTGACTGTTGTCTTTAATTGTAGAAGGTAAAAACACTATAAATTATATGACACTCCCAAGTCATCTGCGGAAGATGATATTTTGATGATCCAAACTGTTCATCTTCTCGGTATACACCCTCTATTTAATGCACATTGTTAGCCATAATGGTCCTCCTCCTTGTCTTTATCGTTCACTTCAAAACTCAGTGATGCACTTCAGATGAATGAGATCTTTTGGGGCGTTGCCTATCTACTTTAGTCCGAGGAGATTAAGCAGTGGAAGTGATATCTAGCCAAGGAGCAACAGATGAATGCTTTGGATTGTAAAGAAGTTGTTCATTCGCATGTACTCAGTGTTTGACACCTCTTGCAGTTACTTCTTCTTAAACATTATCCTATTTGGATGTTGATTTTTTTTATTTTTTTTTATTATGATTATAACATCCTTTATTTGCTGATTGCAAAAGTGTAAACAAAAAGATGAGAAACTTATTTAAGAAAAAAAAATATGGTATACATAATTTCTCGAGAAATGTTAGGTCGAAGGCCCTAAATAGATCTTAGCCAGAAATATCAAATATTTGGCATTAAGGAGACTTGCCTTTGAATAACCTGACCCATTCATTTTGCTGTTCTAGGTTTAGATAACTACTAGTATTATCAGAGTGTAGATCAGATAATTCCAACACTTGTTTGTAACATCTTCGTTTTTTTTTTTTTAAAGGGGGGGGGGGGGGGTTTGATAACGGCACCCCCTCACTTAAACGTAATTGAGAAACAGACGTCCCAACCCCGATGAAAAGGGGAAAACCGATGGGAAGAAAAGAAAGGGGGAAGAAGAAGAAGAAGAAGAAGAAGAAGAAGAAGAAGAAGAGGGAAGAGAGGAGAAAAGAAAGAAAAGGAGAAGAGGAGAGGAGAGATTGTGTCTTTGGAGAATAGAACCCAGCCATGATGGAGGAGTAGAAACGTAGGGTTTCAATTTTCCGGAGTTGCGAGAGGTTCTTAGGAGAAAATGGCGGCATGGATTGAGGCTCAAAGCTGTTCATTCTCTTCAGCATGAAGTTGGGAGCAAAACCCCTTTGGATTCGCTACGAACAGAGAAGAAATGGCTGCGGATTGAGTCATGAACAGTGCGCGCGGCTAGGGATGGATCGTTCACAGCAGATCGGAGCCAATCTAGCACGCCTAGGAAGGGAAAAAGCACGGCTACGCATTCTTTAGGTAAGATCTACAAAACCCTGATCTTGATTTGTTGAAATTTTGATAAATTCCTAAGTTTTGATTTTAGATCTAAATTTAAAGACGATCCAACCGTTAAATTGTAAATCCATGCTTAGTAATGGGTAGATCAATGCCTGAGATAAGTCATATTTGATGGAATTCGCGATATGTGCTAGAAAATAGATCGGACGATGCGGGCCGTCCGATCGATTCTTGTTCACCGGTTAACTTTTGAATGTCTAACGGATAATCAGACATTACGGATGACTCCTACGATCCTAAATTAGCTGGATATGAGCCATCAGAGTAGATCTTAACCATCGGATTGCCTAAAAAAGGTAGATATGATCACTCTTAGTAGATATGTACAGTTAGATCACTTAAAAAGGGTGGATCTGACCACTCTTAGTAAATGTGGACCATCGGATTACCTGAAAAATGTGGATTAGACCATCTTTAGCCAATCTTAATATATGGATCATTTATATATAGTTGATCAGTCATTGTCATCTTGTGGAGAATACTAAATTTAGAGGTAAATCCAACCCTTGATATAAGGACATAAAACCAGATAGTTAAATCATAACTATATGTAAGTGAAGGTATTAAGAAAAGAATTTTTATGTCTTGTATAGATTGAAGCGTACGAGATCGATCAACTAGTGGACAATGGATGAACTCGCCACACGAGGTAGGTGATTATATTCAATTATTTCATGATTTCAATAACCATGAATGGATTTTAAAGCTTTGAAACATGTGCTTTACATCTTTTCATGTACATAATTAGATCCCTATTTTCATGTTACAGCATGACTTTTCTATCTGGAAATGACAATGTTTGTCGGGCTTTAATTGTGTTATTGAGATTATTTATAATGTATTTACAAGGTTTGTAAGATTTATACTTTCTTAGATGATTTATGGTCTTGTCACCGGTGGGTACTATCTTAGGAGGGTTGTAGGGTTGGCCGCCGCCCTGCGATTTTGTGATGAGGATGATGATAGACAGCCCAGAGAGTGATACAGGGCCAGGTACGTAGGGGTGGTATCATGGGTAGTCCCCCCTACGGGTCCGTTCCTTCCCATGAGGACGGAGAAAATCTCTCGTTTGGTGTCGACGAGGAGCGACGGTGGTTTAGACCCTGATGGGGTTGCCACTGCAGCATAGTAACCCATATTATTGTGCATGTTTATATGATGTTGTATGTATGGTGAACCGGGGCAAGTCGGGCCTAGGCCGTGAGAGACTCCGGGCGATGTTATTTGCACGGGAAGTACCAACGTTAGTATGGATATACATCACCGGTGATTGAGTATATTGGAGCATTTTGGTATCGTTTTGATACAGTGTTTTGTTATCTATGATAGCATGCATATTATCCCGTGGATATAGACTAGTATGGTTTTGATGTACTTACCTTTGTATTTTAATCATGCCTTGCATGCTATACTGATTTAACTCGATATCTATTTTGTGAAAGTGGTAATTGTAAGCATTCGGTTATTGACATTTCTTGGGTATGCTTCCTTTATGAGAAGCTGTGTAAACTTTTGTTAAACTTTATTTCGGTGTAATCCTTTCCTGAGCATAGCTATTTGAGGCATTGCTTTGATTTGCGATGCCTCGGTCTGAGAGAGTGACAACGAGGTTGACGTGCTAACGGAAGCGAAGCAAAAGTGATGGCGACTCCGTGAGCATAGACGATGTTCGAGAGATGACGGGTTTGCTCAAGACCTCACTTTGGGTTTGAGTATGGGCTGTACTTTAGTTAAAAATGTAATGTGACCTGGATGTAAAAATGTGGATTTATGTTGGATGTGATGGCTGTATGGAGGAACCCTGGGTAATTGGTAGTGATTGTATTTTCTTATCCATTGTTGGAGTGTATTTTATTGAAAACAACATTTGATTGTGGATGGGTGTGGAGACTGAGTCTCCCTTACGATATACATTATATATTGTTTATCAGGTGATTTTGTATTGCACTGGTCATGTGCAATGGTCCAAATTACAGAGGAAACTCTGTCGGATTTTCGGTAGAAATGGTATGTCATTTCACTGTTAAATGCGTAGTTTTGTGGTTGTAATTTCATAGGACTTTGAAAGAAATGCTTTTGTCTAAGTTTTTATTTTTGGTCACTTTAGAAATGTTTTTTTCAAAAACAGGGATCCCGACTACTATTTTTGGAAAATATTATTCTAGTGTGTATAAAAACCCGAGGTGTCACATTGTTAAACATCATTGTTTACTATAAGAAATAGATGATTAGAAAATTAGTGTAACAAGGATGCTGTGTAAATTCGACTCCAAAAAATATGGTTTCCATGATGCTAGAACCATTCAATCGTCTTAAATTCTGGTTTACTAGTTATTCAAACCCAAAGCAACAAGATGAATGGATTAGATCATTCAAAGACGGGCCCCTTAATCTCAAATATTAAGCACTTCTGTTAAGGTCCATTTAAGCCGGAGGGGACCTTAGCATTCTTCTATTTCTCACTTTCATATTTTAATTTTGAAAACGGTAAAGTCAATCTAAGGTTTCACTCTCAGTACATGCCGCCCTCCCTGACTTGCCTAATCCATGAGCCTGAATTTTAGGGATGCTACGAGCAGCGAAAGTCACTCCTAAATAATCGAACTAAATTTGCTCAAACTTGTTAAAATAAGAAGGGAACAATCGTCTCTCTCTCTCTCTCTCTCTCTCTCTCTCTCTCTCTCTCTAATAATCTACTAATTTGTCAAAGTTTCAGCCTCGAATAGACTGACCAACTAGAAAGTTAGTTGTACAGGTCCCACTTATAGGTTAGCAGCTTAAGCCAGTCCAATAATTTTCTTATTAAACACGCATCAACCACAGAATAGATGACCAAACCAAAAGAAGTAGAGACGACGGAAGAAGAAAAAGTGGACAAGGGTTGATGGGTTGTTATTTGTTTTTCCAATGGAGATAAAAAGAATAGACAGTTGTCTTGTCACAGGCCTTTCTTGGAATGGAAGAAAAAGAGAAAAAGGTAGAAGATTTGAAGAAAAGGAATGATATCATGATCATAGATTGAATGGACATCCACCTACCACGAGTAGGTAGCATTGAGATGCAAGTGTTTGACTAAATTGGCCAGAAGGAGCCTGTTCCATGGACATGATCAATGTCTCTGTGAAAGCATCTCCTTCACCTTTCAACCTATTCCACTTTTCTATCCCTTACCAGCTCATCAACCGTTCACTTGAAGGCATTATCACATGTTCCACACCCTAAAGCCCCATGACCACATTCCCAAGATCATAGAAACATTCTAAGGATAATTGGCCAAAGGAGTCTTCCTCCTCTTCTTCTTTTCTCTTTTATTTATTTACTTAACAATGCTGTAATTCTCCCTCTTAAAGTTTAAAAAGTCGAAATAGGTTGAGAATATGCCCAAGGTGACTTAATTAGTTGACTTGCGAAGACCATAGTTCCACTGTAGTAACAAAGTTGGTATTCAACAACATGGGATGAAGAATCTAAAACTTAGGCAAGTGTAAGGAGAAATATACAAATAAAATGAACTTCTGTCTATTTCTGACAAGGATACATATTGTTACTCATTCATCGAAACAATGTATCATATTGAAGAAAACATGCACCAATGATTAATTATATTTATGCGCATTAAATAATATTTGAATTGGATTTTTATTATATAATAATTGTTTTGAAGTATTGAATTTCTTAAGAGAATTGTCAATGTTTGCTGTATAATGGGAGAATTCTGACCAAGATTTTATCTGTACAACATTTACTCAATATTGGTAGTCACCTCTTTCAAAACAGTTCCAAAAGTGAAAACTAATGACCAGGAAATGATTTACAAAGTGATGTGAAGAGTGCCATTACAAACAAGAAAGTGTGGATGTCATTTCACTCTTGGGGGCTCAAAACATCTAAAGCTGAGACAGATCATACAAAGTGAGGACTTCTCTAAAATATTTTCAATTATTCAGAGAATTTTGACACAACTTATAAGGAGAGGGTCCCCAGCTATACGAGCCTGTCGATCAGCTTGCATTCATGGAGTCTATTCCCTCCATTACGGTCCCATAGAAGTTATAGGCAGTACCAAGATCATGAACATTTCATGGGATGACTTTTATCATTTGTGGCTAGGATTACCGCAGGTAATTTACATCAACTCAGGAGTCAAACCGATCAGAGAAGAAAACGTCTTTTCTAATTAGCCCTCAGGCAAATCGGTATTCTGAAGTAGCACTTCCTTTCAAAATTGTAGATTGTGCTTCCTCTATTTATTTTCCCCCCAGTTACCTTTCTTTTTCTTTTTTTTTTTAAACAAATTCTCCTCGTTTACTTAGTAAAAGAAAGAGCTGAAGCAAGTGGTTTGATTATCCTCTTTGGGTCATTAGTGGATTGAGAACTAGACTGGTTGAAGTTTTGAAACTGTTGTTATTATATTGGACTGTGACTTCTCATGTAATTTCTGTTTATTTTCACCTCTTAACTGATTGGTGTTTGTAAGTAGACAAGTACTGGCTAGGAGATTTTTAGTGATAAGTTACATCCAGTGCACCTCTTTCTGATTCTGAGCTTTCCTTTTCTTTGCACAGTCTCCTCCATCGCAATGAATAAAATTCTTCTTGTGTTTTAAACAAAAAAGAGGAAAATGGATTTATTCACAAATAGCTGTAGAGATAACCAAGTGTCTTGGTCCATTTGATGGCTAAATATGGGGTGCTCGTGCGCTTGTTGTTGCTTGAGCCACGCATCGTGGACTCTTTGTAAGCGCCTAATAAAGTTGTTTCTCTTGTCATATCTAGATTCTAGAATCGCTTTTCTTTGTTTTCCCAGGGAAATGTTGGTGTACAAAGTTAGGCCTTTCCTTTGAAACCTCCTCTTTTGGGGCCTCCAGGTGTAGTCACTTTTAAACACCCAACTTTGCAGCCTTTTTAATCGGTCCCACAGTGGTCCAATGCAGTGTGGTCCTAGGCTGTTGTGGACTCTAGCCAACAAACAGACATGCCCCTCATGTTGTGGCTGGCAATGTTGAACTTAAATCTACTATTTGTAACTTGCACTTGTTAGTCGTCACAGAGAGGGAGAGAGGGAGAGTTACATTGTAGAATATAGTCCTATATAATCCAAAAGATAATGTATATAGTAATAGAAAATTTTAACTTTCAGAGACTAGAAAGTACAGAAAGCATCATGAGAAAGACAGGGTGGCTCCTCGTTGAAGTTCATTTTGTAACATAAAGTCCCAGGCAATCAGAGCAGGCACTTTTGATAGAGATGATATCTTTGAGAAGATGTATATTCCATGTTTGGAGGCTCATTTATTATAAACAAATTTTCACTTTGAACACTGCAAAGTACAAAAGGCCATCAAGGAAGAGAGTCCTCATGAATGCTCATTTGTCTTAATGGAAGCTCATTTTGAAGAAGATAAATTAGGCACTGAGAGAGAATCTTAACAGAGATAAGACATTTACGAAGATCCTTGAAATAATCTTAGAAGTGGCCCATCGGTAACAGAAGAACATTGAAAACATACACATCAACATACATACAAACCCACTCCCCACACGCACAGGCACAGAGAGAAAGAGGGAGCGAGCTTAATGGATGGTTACTTAATATCTTCAAGCAAGCAGATGTATATTCTCTTCTGGAGAAACATTTTTAATGGAAAATATTTCTCTAAAATTCTATAGACAGACTGAGACAGAGATCCTTATGGAGGCCACTTAGTAAAAGCCACATTGTTAATCAATCCCAGTAAGAAAAAGAAAGGCCAAGGAAAAGGATGGAGCCCTTTTACAGTCCCACTCAAAATAATGCATCGCTTTACAGTTGAATATTCACACCACAGCAAGCAGGGAGGGTGGGAGCGGTATGGTGGGCGTCCCT